>CM053157.1:38630314-39880314 GCA_028571685.1 Heterohyrax brucei | reverse complement strand
GTAAGGGCTACCTAGTGGTATACCCTTTTTAAATTATGAATAAGAAATTTAGGTAGAGTGATCATCATTTCCACACTTCGCTCTTCTGGGAGACTTGCATGATCCTTTGCAAAGGGGTGGAGTTTTACAAGGGGAACCAGGCAATATCAAAGGAAATCTCTGTCCCTGGATTAGGCAGAATGAAGGCAGTGTGTGAAGGTTCCTCCTGTAGTCTTCTTTCGACCAGACCCATTTAGAGAAGGGCCCAGGGATGTATCCATTGGTAGAGTTTCTTGTGACATTCTGAGACCAGATTCTGGCACAAGTTTACTTTGAGACTCTCTTCTTTAAGCTATTGGTATTTGAATAGAATATTCTACTTGTTCCTTAGAATACTCCTTAAAACCAAGGCTAGGAAGACTTTGATTTACTTATTTTGGATATGTCATCAAGAAAGACCAGTTGCTAACAAAGGACATCATGTTTTCTAAAGCAGAGGGTCAGTGAAAATGAAGAAAACAGTCAGTGAGACAGCCAAGCCAAGTGCTGAGACAGATTGACACATAAGCCACAACACTGGGCGCACACACACCAGCACCGTGAAGATGGCATGGGCCTGGGCAACTTTTCATTCTGTTATACATCGGCCATCATGAATCAGAGCAGACCTGATGGCAACTAACAACAAAAACACAACTGTATGAGGTGGAGTTTCCAAGACGCATGATAGCTATTGGGTGGGGAAGGAATCCTACAGAATGAACAGACTCTTACAGTAAAACATGTTTTTTAAATTTTTAAAATTAAATAACATATCAGCTTCCTTAGGGAAGCCAGATTTTGCCCTTGGTTCCTGGTAGAGTCTGTATACCATGATGTCAGATGAAAACGAAACCATTCAGAAAGGCTGAGACATCTTTAGAAAGACAAGATTAAAAACAAACAGACGCCACCCCTTTTATTGAACATATAGTATATGCCAGATTGTATTAGTTGTCAAGGATTGGGGGGAGAAAAGCATAATCCCCATTATCAACAAGGCAGAGTCTGTTGGGGACACACAGCCATATGGTCAACCACCCACAGTGCACTGGGCATTATGGAGGCTGGCAGAAATGCAAGGGAGTAGAGACAGTGGCAGGGAGATTTGGAGGGCGAGTAGGGGGTATCTGAAAGGTAAATGGAGAAGCCTCTGAAGGCAGAGATAGGGTTACAACATGTTTATAGGCTGGAGGTGAAGCGACACATGGTGTGTTCAGAACTTCAGTACCATACGACGTAGCAGAGCAAAGGACGAGGATCTGGATGAGAGCAGGGGCCTGGCTGTACGTCGTGGATTGAACTGTGTTCCCCCGCCCCGAAAACGTATGTAGCAATTTCGCTAGGCTGTGGTTCCATGTGATGTTCCTGTGCGCTATAAACCCTGCTTCTATGATTTAATAAGGGAGGACGAGTTGTGGTTGTGTTGGTGGCGTGGGACTCAGTGTGTAAGACTGTATTGGGCCTTGAGGCAATCTTTCGGTATACAAAAGAAAGGGAAGCAAACTTGGGGAACCTCATACAACCAAGAAGCAGTGCATGGAGCAGAGTGTATTGTTTGGAAAAGATCTGGGGTCCCTGTGCCTCAGAAACTTCTAGCCCATGAGAAGACTGATGACCATGACCTTCTTGCAGCACCAACAGAAAGATTTCCCCTGGAGCCAACACCCTGAATTTGAACTTGTAATGTACTGGACTGTGACAGAATAAAATTTCTGTTTCTAAAGCCACCCACTTGGGATATTTCTGTTATAGCAGCATTATATGACGAAGATACTGTGTTGCTCAGCCACTGAGGAGCTACTGAATGTGTCTGAGCTGGGGTGTGAGGTGATGGAATCTGCATGTTAGAAGATTTATCCTGAAAACTATGAGGAATATCATTTGGAGACAAGAGAGTCTCCACTGAAGGAGACCAGGCTAGAGGCACTGTAGTAGTCCAGGTGGAAGTGACTGATGGCCTGAACCAGTGCAGTGGCTGTGATGCTGGAGAGAAGGAGATGTTTGGATACTAGAGATGGGTATGAGAGGGAAAGGACAAGGCTTGCCCAGGGCTACCACATATGGTAATGCAGATTGTACACTGCATAACTGACCGTATCTTTATTGCAAGAATTTCCCAGAAGATGGCAGTAGAGTGTCTTGAGGAGGGATGTCTTTTTCTAATTCACATAAAGGGACCCTATGGCTAGCAGCAGCTTAGGGCTTGACGGATGATTGGGAGGGAGAAGGTCTGCAGAGCACGAGTGAGGGGGAACATAAGATGACCTCCCAGCTTCTGATCTAGGCAACTGGGAAACTTACGGGTGAAGCTCACCAAGGTCTGAGTTTAGGACTATGCTATAGACGGAACTGTGTCTCCCAAATAGATATGCCGAAGTCCTAACCCCTGGTACCTGTGTACATTGTTTGGAAATCCAGTCTTTGAAAATGTCATTAGTTAACCTGAGGTCTACTGGCATAGTGTGGGTCCAAATCACATCTGAGTGCTGTCCTTATAAAAAGAGAAGAGACACAGACGGACACTGAGAATTAAGAAGGTCATTTGAGGACAAACGCAGAGGTTGGAATGGTATGTCAATGAGCCTAGGAACACCAAGGATTGCCAGGAACCAGAAGCTAGGACAAAACAAGAAAGAATCTTCCCTTAGAGCTTTCAGAGGTAGCCTGGCCCTGGTGACACCTTGATTTCAGAATTCCAGCCTCCAGAACTGGGGCAGAATCAATTTCTGTCATTCAAGCCGCCCAGTCTGTTAGCACTGTGTTACAGCAGACTTAGGGAACCAATACAGACCAGTTCTATTTAAGGGACCTGAGAGCCATTCAGGTAGAGAGGCCCAGGACCCAGTTACCAGTTTGTCTTGTAGCTCAGGAGGGAGGCATAGGCCTGCACCTGTGGAACGGCCTGCACACTGAGGAGAAACTGAGGAGCAAGAATGGGGTTGCTCTGGGAGGATGTGCAGGGCCCAGGACAGATTCTGAGGAGCTGCTGGCAGCTTAAAGGTCAGGAAGAGGTACCTTGAAGGTCAGAAATTATTCCCCGGAGTTGTTCTTCCTGTTCAGAGGTAAAGGCTTTAGGTGACAGAGACCAGACTGGGTTTTTTTTTGTAGGAATTTTAAATGACTCTAGACTTTCTTTCTATAGAACCTAAGTGATCAGTCTTGTTTATGACCATATAGGATATCTCACTCAGCATTTTGTGCAGTGCCCGTTGTCCACTGCCTCCTGTGTTCTAGGAACTGTTTCAGGTACCAGGAGTATGACAGCAGATGAGACAAGGTACTGCTCTCGTGCAGCTTACATCTAATGGCTAATAAATAGATCAGTGGGATAACTCCAGCAGATGATACATACCATGTAATGTGACCTGGTGCCTCGCCACCAATGTTGGTTTCTGTCTGGTGGTCAGGGGAGACTTTCCTTAGGAAGAGCTCTGTGCTAGAAAGCACAGACCCACGTGGCTGGGTCACGGTGAGAGTGGTGGAAGGACTGTCAGGATGAAGGCACAGAGGTAAGCAGGGGCCAGGCCATGGTAAAGAATCTAGGTTTTGCAAATGTAATGGGAAGACACTGGATAGTTTTAAGCACAGGATGTGGCTTACTCTGATTTATTAAGGGCGCTCTGACCACCATGTGCAAAATAGATTTTTATAGTGCAGTTAAGGAATGATACAAATGGTTATTGTGCTTGGCTGCTAACTGCAAAGTTGAAAGTTTGAGTCCATCCAGATGCACCTAAGAAGAATGGCCTGGTGATCTCCTTCTCAGAAACCAGCCATTGAAAATTCTGTGGAGCACTGTTCTACTCTGACACAAAGGGGTTGCCATGAATTGGAGCAGACTTGACAGTAACTGTTATTTATTTAGAGTGGCTAAAGTAAAGTAGGGAGACCCGTTTGGATGCTTTTGCCTCCACATTATGATGACTTAGTCTGGGGAGGTAACCACAGAGATTGAGGTGTTTGTAAAGAAAGACCTGTAAGACTACTGGATAGAAAGGGAATTAGATGACTCAGGTGTGACATCCCAAGTTTTGACTTGATTGCCTTCACGACTGATGATGACATTTATGAACATAAGAAAGACTCAAGAAGGAAGCAAATTCTAGGGGGAATTCTAGGAGGGCAGAAAACCTCTAGTTTCTGTTTTGGCAATGTTAGCTGCATAAGCTTGTTAGGCATCTGCATAGGGATGCCTGGTATGCAGTTGGATCTGTGAGTGTAGAACTCAGGGTAGAGGTTAGGACTCGAGAAAGAAATTTGGTGTCACATGCAAAAGGATAAACAGATTAAGCATTTAACTTCTGATGAACATTTCCTGGATTCATCGAGGATTTTGCGGCATCCTAAAGTGGGATGTGTGAGGGGTACCTCTGAAGACTATTTCATACAAAGTCTAACACCTTCTCTGTCCCCGCTCTGCAGGGTCACCACTTTTTTGGCTCCCTGATGCTCAGTATTCATAACATGCTCCCTTGTACCTGGTCTAGTAGCTGTCAGGCTATACTTGAGTTAAGATATGCCAGTGTGTTATTCTGCTTTTCAGGGTGGCAATAGAAGACACCTTGCCATGCACACACAGGAACTCAGAGTGCCCACTGTGAGCCCTGATGTCATCAGGAGTGGACATTTCCAGCCACAGATGAGATTGTGACTCACTCATTTACCAACTGCAAGGTGCCAGCCTGTGCCAGACTGCCCAGCAGGAGAGGCTATGAAGCTGTATGTGAAACAGGGACTTGTTTTCCTTGCTCCAAATTTCTTGGTAGCCAGTCAAGCTACATTTTCCACAGATGTAGCTCTGGCTTTCTGTTGTTGGCTTAATGATTGTGACCTCTTTCTTTACCCAACCTTGAGGCCATGGGTTAACAAAGTATTTATAGGCCAGGCTGGCCATGCTGAGGTCCCTCAGGGTGAACGCAAAGGAATATGCTGGAAAGACAGAAGTACTTGGAAATCACAGACCAGTATCATTTTTGCTCCATGTAGACTGCAAACCCTTTCTGACTTTGGGGAGACAGGCAGTACAGATAACTAAGTATCTCAAGCAGGTAAAGGCCTATCATTTTATTACCACTTTAGCTTTCTGAGTTGTATTAAACACACTTAATTTTGGGCCAATGTGAATGCAGCATTAATTTTTCTATTTTAGACTTGATCTTTACAATCTTGTCTCTTCAGTATTTCCTATTGTGTGTCTTTCTCTACTGTTATTACCCATGAGCCCCTCTTCCATCCATTAGCTTTCACAGATTTCTGTTATTACTCATCCTCTATAAAATATGTTTGAGAAAATGCAAAAGGGAAATGGATTTCATTAGCAAACTGTTTAAGTAAAATCGTCTAAGGATGGCCTTACTGACTAGAGAATAAGTGTCACCACTGTCATCATAAAACTCCAAAAAGGGTTTTGCTGGATTCTTTACTCTCAAAGGCAAACCTCAACAGGACTGAATTAGGCTGGCTAAAGCCTAACTCTTTATTTTAGTGCTCTCTTCCAGGGTGTTCAGAAGCAAAATTGATTCTTCCCTCTCACTGTTAAACTTTCCATTTTCCTCCCCTCAGGGTTTATAAGCTGCTGCTTAGTTGCACTTTGGATTACACTTGGCATGGCATCAGGCCATTTTGGATGGGGTTGGCTGAGAGCTACAATTGGCACAGTCACCTGATAATGCTGAGTTGGGTAGGATCTGAAAGTGTGAGCCAGTAGACTGTCCTCTCAAGGGACTCAATGCCAGTTGTTATGTAAGAACAGATTGCCCCTGCCTGCCTTCTGCAGTCAAGTGACGTGAGCCTGGTGGGGAAGCCGAGGCCAGTAATCAAGAGATAATATATCACCGAGCTGTAACTGCCAGTGCACTAAGGAACTCTAATCAATAACCACTACTACGGAGATTTTCAAGTATGCCTTTGTATAGCAGGTCTTTCCTGGACAGGTACTGGAGCGGGTAGATTGGGGAGCTGGGTGGCCCTGAGACTGAAGCATGGCTTTGCCATTTACCAGCTGGTGACCTTGGGTAAATTACTCTCCACCATCCCTGACCTCAGTTAGCTTCCTTAAATGGGGATGATGCCTGTCCTTCAGAATTACTTTGAGGACTGAAAATAATCTATGTAAACCACCTAATAAAGCAATTGACAGCAACTGAGGCTTGTGATCACCTTCTAACCTAAATGTTACCCAGTAGCATGGCAGAAGAAATGCCTGGTGATCTGCTTCTGTGCAGATTACAGCCAAGTAAGTGCTACGAAGCAGTTATACTCTATAACACAGAGAGTTGCCATAAGTTGGAATTCACTCAACAGTAATGCTTTTTTAGGTGCCAAATGAATGACATCTATGAGAGTAAAGATGAGAATAGCATGATTTTCTGAATCATAGATTTAGTCTCTGAATTTATTGAATAAGTACCAGGTTTCATGCTCAGTGATTTGCACATATTATTTAATGGACTCTACTTGTAGGTATAAATACTATTCCCAACTTTTGGAATGGAGAGAGAGGTTGTGAAGTCACGGAATGTGACATGCCAGATTACTCAGATAGGAGTGTAGGGAGAATTAAGAGTTCAACCTGTCTGACCTTAAAGTCTTAACCAGTAAAGGGATAATTTGAAGAATGCTGGAGAATTCTTCACAGTATCCAGATAGAAATTTACTTCCTGTCAAATCTAGCATTATTAGTAGTCTTCAGTGGCTAACTTGTCAAATGTTAGCATGACATTTTGTGTCAGTCAAGACAGGCTTGGTTTTACCGTGGTTAGCAGCGACTGAAATTTCAGCGGCTTGACATAACATAAGGCTATTTCTCAGTTATAGAGCATGTCCTCATTGTCCATGAGGTGGTGGTGGTAAGGTTTGGTCTTGCTCTTCAAAGGCAATATCAACGGTTCAGAATTATAGAGGCTTATTATGACACATGCCACCAAGAAGACCACACAAGTGGGAAGGGAACATCATGACTGGCTTGGAAAGTTTCCACTAGAAGTGATACTAATTGCTTATGCTTTTACAGATGGAATGAACCATGGTGGCATGGTGGTTAAGTGCTATGGCTGCTAACCAAAAGGTTGGGAGTTCAAATCTATCATCAGGTGCTCCATGGAAGCTCTCTGTGACAACTCTACTCTGTATTGTAGGGCTGCTATGAGTCAAAACTGATTTGATGGCAGTGGGTTTGGTTTCAGTGGGTTATAGAGATGGAACCAAAGGGAATCACAATCTATGATGTGTAGATGACACAACCTTACTTGCCCCAAATAGAGATGACTTGAAGCACTTACAGATGAAGGTCAAACGACACAACCTTACTTGCCCCAAATAGAGATGACTTGAAGCACTTACAGATGAAGGTCAAACACTACTTACTGCATTCAGCATGGTTTACACTTGAACATGAAAAAGACAAAAACCCTCACAACTGGACCAATAAAGAACATCATGATAAATGGAGAAAAAACAAAAGTCATCAACAATTTCATTCTACTTGGATCAGTAATCAATGTCCATGTAAGCAGCAGTTAACAAATCAAATGACATATTCCAGTGGGCAGATCTGCTTCAAAAGACCTCTTTAGATAATTAAAAAGTAAAAATATCATTTTCAGGCTAAGGTACACCTGTCCTAAACCATGATTTTTCAAATCGCATGTTTTCACATGAGCTAGACAATGCAAAAGTAATACGAAAGAAAAATCAGTGTACTCCTATTATGGTTTTGGTGAAGAACATTGAATATACTGTGGACTGCAAATAGAAGAAATGTATCAGTCTTAGAAGAAATTCAACTAGAATGCTCCTTAAAAGTGAGAATTCCAAGACTTCTGCTCACTTACTTTTTGGAAGCATCATCAGAGAAAATCAGTCACTAGAAAAAGTGATCTTGTTGGTTAGTGTACAAGATCAGTGAAATTATGAGGAATCTTCAGTGAGACAGATTGACACAACAACCGTAACAATGAACTCAAACATCTCAACTATCATGAAGATGGCACAAGATCAGGCAACATTTTGTTCTGTTATACATAGGTCACTAGTAGTCAGAGCTCATTCAGCTAACAATAGTAGCCAAGTAAGTCACGCCCAGTGGGAGTAGGGAAGCGTCATCCTAATGCATCTGGAAGAATGAAGCTGGACGTACGGCGAACACCACCAATGACCGCTGTACGTTCACCCCCATCTCACAAGAACTTTTTGTTTCAGTTTACCAGTTTTCCAAACCAATAGGGAGTCAGTGATAAACTGTATATTGTTATAATTATCTGCAGTCCCTGCAAGAAGCAGGCAGAGACATCAGGTATTGCCATATGATTTGCTATGTCTGATAGATTGTGAGCAGAAGTGAGGTTGTTGTTTTTATTTTTCCCTCTATCTTTTTCCCCTCTCTCATAAGAATGGCATATTCTGGAAAGGAGCTACATCCACACCTCAGAAACTGGAGTGAAGAGGATGTGAATAGAGCTGCAGAGGACATGTAATATGAATGAGAAGTAAACTTGGGTTGTTTAAGTCTTGGAAAACTGTGGGTTGTTCATTACTGCAATGTAACTAGGGAGCATCAGGTGATGTGGCATCTTTATCTCTTTCTTTGTAAGTAGAAAACAATAGGATTGGCTTTACAGAAATTCACATTTACTGTGAATTTCATTGAAGCTGATATTTAGTTTAAGGTTTAACCTAGTTTGAAGTATAAGTACGTATTGGCACTTTAAAATAAAAGAATCTATGAGGACTTGTTACATAAACAAATAAATAATTGGAGCTCCTGGGTGGTGTAAATGTGGTCAAGTTTGAGTCCACCTAGCAGTGCCTTGGAAGAAAGGCCAGGTCACCAACGGATGATAAACCAGCCATTGACAATGCTGTGGAACACACATAGAGTTGCTGCTTTAGGCTGGGTTTTCTAGGGAAGCAAAACTGGTAATGGGTACACACACACTCACACACACACAGAGTGAGAGAGAGAGAGAGAGATTTATCTCAAGGAAATGGCTCCGTGAAGTTGTGGGGGTTGGTAAATTCCACGTCTGTGGGTCAGGAGTCACGCTGGATGATTTTCCTGACTCTCATAGATTTAGGGGCTGATGATCTCAAGACTGGCCGGTCAGAGGCAGGCTTCTGGCTCACAGGCTGTGGAAGCTACAGAGTCCCAAGATCGGCAATGTCAGGGACTGAATTATGTTCCAACCAAAACGTGTTTGGCTAGTCCATGATTCCCAGTATTGTGTGATACTTCATTATGTTGTAAACCCTGCCCTTATGATGATGATGAAGGAGAATGGGCAGCAGTTGTACTGGCGGGCAGGACTCAAAGCATAAGACTGTTTTGTGCCTTGAGGCAATCTCTTGACATATAAAGGACAGAAACTAACAGAGATGTCTGGGGACTTCATACCACCAAGAAGCAGGGCTGGGAGATGAGCTCATCCTCTGGAAAGAACCTTCCTCCAAAGCTAGCAGAGAAAGCCTTCCCCTGGAGCTGACATCTTGAATTTGGACTTTCAGCCTACTGGACTGTGACAAAATCAAATTTCTCTTTTTAAAACCACCCAGTTGGGATACTTCTGTTAAAGCAGCACTAGATGACTAAGACACTGGGTAAGCTGCTAGCTCAAGTCCCGAGAAGCTGCTCATAGCAACCAGATATCATTGTGGAGGTAACTGAGTTACATCTGATCTCATCGTGGAGTTGATTATATCATTACATAACTGCCAAACTACATCATAACTGGCAAACCACTGACAGTAATGTCCAACCAAGGTGACACATAACCTTGACCATCACAGTCACCATGAGTCAGAATCGATTTGATGGCAACTAGTTAGATACTGTTTAGTTAATAGTATTAAAATACACATTCCAAACTGGACTCGTGTGTTAACAGATGCCTCAGAATTCTTATGAAAAATCTGGGAGGCGAATTGGGAAAATGGAAAGATTGCTTTTAGCTGCAAACTACTTGCCTTGCCCTCGCTGAGCAGTTGCCTTAGAAGACCTGAGAATAATCTAAGTTCATGTCCACTTTTGGCAGAATCATGATGATGAAATGTTACTATGTATAGGATGCAAAGTCCTTTCTGAGTCCAGTGATCTCATTATTTCAGGTCCTAGTGATATGCAACTCATGGGAGGTCCTGGGTTGGAGGCCAGGCTGGTGTTAACCCTTACTTGTGAATGTACATTGTGTGCCCTGGAATTCAGGTTAACATTTTCAGTTTTGACTCCTCAGAATGCCTTCAGGGGAAGTCACTTGTCATTCTGTTGTGGCCCCAACTGCAGGGTCCCTGGGAACAATTAGGACTTGCTAGAATTTGGCTCTCCTGACTGCTTGGCTTCCCACACTTACAAAGCCTTGTTCTCTATTCCTTTTCACCTGTGCAGCCTAAAGGGGAAGAAGTGATCCACTCTAATGGAATTTGGGACATTGAAAGATCACCTATGAAGAAGATACCATCATTGTTTCCATTTTAAAGTTGTAAAGACTGAGGCAGAGGGAATTTAAGTAAGCCAGTAGCTGTGGTTTGAACCCAGGATGGTTTGACACTGCAAATGACACGGGTGATGCACAGATAAGCTGAGCTATAGTTGAGACAATAGGTGGTGCAAATGGGTGGCACTTGTCTGCTAACCTAAAAGTTGGTGGTATGACCTCACCCAGCAGTGCCACATAAAAAAGGCCCAGGGCTCTGCATTCGTAAAGGTTACAGGTAAGAAAATCCCAGGGAGCAGTTCTACTCTGTCACACATCAGGCTGCTGTGAGCTCGAATTGACTTGATGACAATGGCTATAGCCGAGAGAGATGACTTTTAGCTAGGTGATCAGAATGACCTCTGATTGAAGAACAGCTGTGAAATAACTCAACATACAAAATTAGTAAGTGAGTGGGTGTGGGACAGAGGGGCAAAAGCATGCTTAACTGGAGAAGCAGCTCCTCTGGTTGTTTAGCTCCTTGGTGTGTGTTTGCAGGTGTGTGTGTGTGTGTGTGTGCATGAATAATTTACATGCATTTTCCCAGTGAGCCTCTTCTGGTCATTAGAAACCCTCTGGTCCAACTGCTTTGTTGGCAACACACTGTCAGCACTCATATCACTGAGTGCCCCAGGAAACAAAGCTCTGTTTATCTAAGGCCGTGCTAAGTAGAGGCTGCACACTATTTGACACTCATTTCCTAATTGGAATGGTGCTGCTTCTTTCCAACATGAGTACTGACTTCGCAGTTTGGATCACAGCTAACATTTAAATACTAGTCCAATTTTTTTTTAGGGGTTGGAATTCTAAATAGTATACATTGGCTGACCATGACTAACGTCTACTGAGCATGTGTTTTCATAGCTCCTCATGGGCCATGTGGAGAAGGAAGCACAATGGATTTTTCTAGTACTGATGTTTTAATAATGAAAAATTTCATAGTTATCTAGCACTTTGGTCTTTCCTAGTACAACAGTAAATGGAAACACTGGTGCATTGGCTTCTAAATCCTAGGACCTAAATACCCCTTACGAGTCCCTGGGTTAAGTTCTCAAATGATTACAGCATTCTGCTACAAGCTGAAGGTTGCGGTTTGAATCCACCCAGAGGTGGCTGGGAAGAAAGTCCTGGTGATCTACTTTTGAAAGATCACAGGCATTGAGGGAGTAAGGTTTGACTCAGAAACACCAGGGGTTATCATGAATCAGAGTCAGCTCAATGGAAACTGGTCTGGTTTTTAAAAATCTTTGTTAAGTTATGGGAAAACGTTTAATAGAGCTATAGGGTCGTGTTTCTTTCTTTTTTTTTATTCAACAGTATTCTTTTTGGACAGAATGGTGGTAGAAAAATTAAAAAAACAAACAAATCTACATGTGCTCTCCAGTATCCAGCCTCAGATTCTTATGACATTTGGTGAAATAGAACAGAGTGTCCCCAAGCTGCTGAGGATTACAAAGAGTTTAACATATGTGGGGAGCAGTTGTTATCACTCTTTGCCCAGCCAGTGACACTACTGGAATAGATTATACTAGGCAGACATTCTAGAAGGAAGCCCTGAATAAATGACTTGAACCCAGTGCTCAAAGAAAGGACAGTTGAATTTCTTGATGTTCATGAGTGGTAGACTGCTACCTAAGAAAAAGATGTTGAGGTATCTTTGATTTTTTTTTCTTTTTTTTTCAATCACACCTTACAGAGATTGTAGAGTAAAACTCTGGTGGTGTAGTGGTTAAGAGCTAAGGCTACTAACCAAAAGGTTACAAGTTCGAATCTACCAGGTGCTCCTTGGAAACCAGATGAGGCAGTTCTGTTGTGCCCTATAGGGTCACCATGAGTTCGAAATGACAGCAACAGGTTTGGTTTTTGGTTTCTTTTATAAAAATTACCAGGAGGATATTCTTTGGGGAGATTTTCACCCAAATTCTTAGCATTTCAGATTTCATCAAGTAACTCTTTTCTGAGACTAGGCAGTAGGGATTATAGCTCTTAAGAGAAAAGTGGTATGTCAAGAGAAACAATTTAGCAACTGAGGGATTAGCAATACCATGGGAATCTTGATAGCGTAGTGGTTAAGTGCTACAGCTGCTAATCAAAAGGTCAGCAGTTCAAACCAAGCACTCCTTGAAAACTCTATGGGGCAGTTCTACTGTGTTCTATAGGGTCGCTATGACTCAAAACCGACTCGACAACAGTAGACTTTTGTTTGATTTATCTAAAAGAGGAAACCCTAGTGGCATAGTGGTGAAGAGCTACATCTGCTAGCCAAAGAACTCGCAGTTCTAATCTGCCGGGTGCTCCTTGGAAATTCCATGGCTAAGTTCTGCTCTGACCTATAGGAGCACCATGAGTTGGAATTGACTCTGTGGTAGTGGGCTACCTAAAGGAGAAAGTAAAATTTGAAAAAAAATGTAATGACTATAAAATATGATTACTAGAAGCAGCTGAAGAATACTGTGATGTTAACCCCTCAACCATCTTATCTGAGAAATGCCCTGTTGTCAAACTTTGCAATAGCAAAGTTAGAAACAGCATTTTGGTTACAGCAAAGAAAAATGGTACTCAGAAATCTGACAGAGGTTTTTTATAAACAATGTTTAGTTAATTTTGATCTCAGAACTGTTTTGCTATCCATCTTATTTTAATATACAATTGTTTAAAATTTGTGTGAACTACATAAGAAGTTTAAGTGAATTGATAACATTGGGAGACCAGCAGAGAAAGAACCAACCACAAAGGACAGAGCGGAATTAACAGCAGGAGAAAAGACAGCATGTCGGCAAGTTAGACGCTCCTGTCAGCACATTAGACACCACTGCCAGCATGTGAAATACTGGTTGAACCAATGCACTCAGGATGCAAAGAGTGCTGGACAGCACCATCAGTGCCTTTGGGCCTCAAGTTCCTGCTCTGCTAATTTCTATTTGACCTGAGTCATGTTACTAATGTTGCTAAGTCTCAGT
The DNA here is from genome assembly GCA_028571685.1 of Heterohyrax brucei. Lineage (NCBI taxonomy): Eukaryota > Metazoa > Chordata > Mammalia > Hyracoidea > Procaviidae > Heterohyrax > Heterohyrax brucei. The sequence continues at coordinate 39,866,867 of CM053157.1, read as the reverse complement.
TTCCTCATCTGCAAATTGAAAGTTGGGTAAAGATTCTTTTTGGCTTTAGAATCCTGTGACCTATGAAATAATTTACATCACTAAATGCTCCTCACGTGAAAAATGTCAGTCAAGTGATGAACTGTATCATCTTCATGAAGATCTGTTATACATGAAGTCTGTTCTGTTATACATGTCATAATATGGTCATACACAAGCACATATGTATATACGTATACATACACACATATGTCCTTATGTATGTTGTTAGCTGCTGTAGAGTTAGCTCTGACTTATGACAATCTTGTGCACAGCAGTAGAATGAAATGCTGCCTTGTGCTGTACCGTCTGCACAGCTGCTGGTGTTTTGGAGCCCACTGCTGCAGCTATTGTCAGCCCATCTCAGGGAAGGTTTCCCTTGTTTTCACTGACTCTGTATTTTACCAAACAGGATATCCTTCCCCAGTGATGGGTCTTTCCTAATGATATGTCCAAAGTAACCAAGATGAATGGGATACTACTCAGCAATAAAAAAAGATGAACTATTGATAAATGTGTCAGTATGGAGAAATCTCAAAATAATAACAATGAGTCAGAGAAGCAGGACAAAGAGAGACCATACTGTATGATTCCATTTACATAAAACACTAGAAAAATTCCAGCTAATCACTGTGACACAAAGCTGAGCAGTAGCTTCCTGGACCTGAGGGTAGGCAAGGACAGGCAGGGCAAGGGATGAGAAAGCAGCAGGAGGAATTTTGTGGGAGTGATAGATCTGTTACTGTCTTGATTGTGACTACAGTTGCACGGTTGAATACAGATGCCAAAATGAACCCCAAATTTCACTTATATATATATACCATATGAGATCTGACAGTTAAGATCGTGGACTCATCCTAGAAAAAAGTGCTACATACCTCATTGCTGAATGTCACTACAGTCACCTTCAAAATACTCGCTTTAGGAAGCTATATGCTGATGCCAGTACCTCATCCACCCTTCAAAGCAGTTTGACAACTCTTTCTGGAATAGTCACTGGGCACAGTGGCAAGTTTGCGAACTTAATTGTACAGTTGTCTGTGAGGGAGTTTTTAGCCAGTAAACAAATAACTGTACTAGACCACCCTGTCTACTCACCTGATCTGGCCCCTAATGACCTTTTTCTTTACCCAAGGATAAGGGAAATATCGAAAGGAAAACATTTTGATGACATTCAGGACACCAAGTGTATTATGATGACAGCTCTGATGACCATTCCAGAAAAAGAATTCCAAAATTGCTTCAAAGGTGGACCAGGTGCTGGCATCAGTGCATAGCTTCCCAAGGAGAGTACTTTGAAGGTGATCATAGTGGTATCCAGCAGTGAGATATGTAGCACTTAGATCAATTAAGTTCAGGAACTTAATTATCACATGTCAATTATACCTGTATAAAGCTATTTTTAAAAAAAACGGGAGAAAAAGACTCTATCTTTTTAGAGATACATACTGAAATGTAGTGATAGCATGTTAGGGATTTACTTCCAAATAACTAGAGGCAGTTAGTGAGTGGGGATATAGATGAAACAAGTTTGGCCATGTGTTGGCAACTGTTTCAACTGAATGATGAGTTCAAAGCAGTTAATTATACTACTTTTGTATAAGTTTTATATTTTCCATGTTAATAAGTGTATGTGTGTGTATATATATGTGTGTATATATGTACATATATACACACTGTGTATATATGTACATATATACATACACTACACACACACACACACACACACACACACACATACAGAGTGTATAAGAGGGTCTTATGCTTAGGAGACACATTTGTCAAGGTGCTGGGAAGGGCTGCCCAGCACAGTTGCATAATTGTTGGGGATAAATCTGGAAGTTCATCAGTCCAAAAGCCTATAGTAGGAGCTGGGCTGGCAGGGGCCCAGCTCCGTGTGGCTGTCATCTAGCCTCTCGACCAATTTACCCTCTATAAATAACAGCCTGTATGAATGCTTTACTATTTTAACGCACATTTGCCACAGCTGCTGAGCATGTTTGTTTACGTAGCTACGAGCCCTTCTGTAAACATCACTATCTCAAAATTGCCCATGTGTCAGGAACCTAAAAGGCCCCCTTTAGAAATATTTGCAGGATGAGACATGGCCAGCTCCCAGATGTCTGAGTGGCTGGTGTCAGACTTTTCTAGAGTTTGATTCATGTTCAAAAATAGAACCACATGACTGAAAGGTTCTTGAGAGGTCACCCCGAACATTCTCCTGACTCCAGGTGGGATCACGCCCGGCTGCCCCTTATGACGGTCAGACGATGCAGCGGATAAGCAGGGCCCAGTGCGGAGGGCCCAGAACTGGGACCTACAGGCTTGCGTCCTGCCTTCAAGGAGGCTACTCTCCTTTTCTAGAGACGAACCTGACTCTGAACACTGTAACAACGCAGGCTTGCCCTAGTGCAGCTGGTACTGGCATCAGAACTGCCGTAACAGAAATATCACAAGCGGGTGGTTTTAAAGAACATTTATTTTCTCACAGTTCTGGAAGCTGTAAGTCTGAATTCAGGACACAGCCTGTAGGATAAGGTTCTCCCTCTCAAGGGGATCTGGGGAAAGATCCTTGTCTCGGGATCTGAAGCCTTGGGGTCTGTGACCCTGGCAATGCTGTTTCTTAGCCACCCTCACACATCTTCCCTCCGGGTGTGCTTGCCTGTCTCTGCGCTGATGCTGCTCCTTACATCGCTCTATGGGGCAGTCCTACTCTGTCCTACAGTGTTACTATGAGTTGGAATTGACTCCACGGCAGTGGGCTTTATGTCACTCACAAGTGATTATCTTCAGGCATATCCTACCCTGATAAGGCCTCGGTAACATAACGGAGAAACCCCTATTTCCAAAAGGAATTACATCCACAGATATAAAGGCTAGCACTGTAACATATATGGGGGGGGGAGAGGGTACAATTCAGCTCATAAAAGAGCATGAGCACAGCACCACCAAACACGGGTGTGAGTACCCTCAGAGGAAGGACCCAGGTATTTGGCTACTGTGGGACAATGTATACCCCACAGGATACCATGTAGGTATCACTGTATGCCAGCTATGCACGTCAGAGGATGATGGTACTGCCTTGGGGTTGCAGTGTGGAATTCATCCTGGAAGAAGACCTGCTAATTGAGATCACTGAGCACAGCATTTTAAGGTCAAAGTAGACACTTCTGAACCGAATAATAAGCAAAGCGAAAGCTGTTTCTATATCTGCTTGTTGTTTTCATTGCTCCTGATTTCCTACCCAGGGAAACAATACCAGTGCATTTTCTTCCTTTGATGTGTATTTGGCCCACGTTTATTTTTTCCTATAGTGTTGATACATTGGAGCATTCTCCCCAACCTCCAGGAGCTCATAAATCCCAACTGTGCTTTCCATTCACAAAGAAAAAGTACTCTGTGGAATCTTATAGAGATCAGATACGTATGAACACTGTCAGGAAAGAATCAAAACACATGCCAATTTCCATCGATGCCCCCAGAGCTTTCTAGAACATCCTTCCCTTACCCCCTGCTTTCCAGAAAGTAAACCAAGCCAAGCCACTGCCGTCGAGTTGATTTCGAGTCATAGTGACCCTATAGGACAGATTAGAACTCTTCCGTAGAGTTTCCAAGGAGTGCCTGGTAGATTTGAATTGCTGATCTTTTGGTTAGCAGATGTAGCACTTAACAATTATGCCATCAGGGTTTCCTTCCAGAAATTAGAAAACAAATTTTTAGAAAATTAGTCCAGTCTGGTGGCTATCAGGAAAACTGAGTGGTATAGTGCTTAAGAACTATGGCTGATAACCAAAAGGTTGGCAGTTTGAATCTACCAGATGCTCCCTGGAAACTCTATGGGTCAGTTCTACTGTGTCCTACAGGGTCACTGTGAGTTGGAATTGACTGGACAGCAGCAGGTTTAAGGGGTGTCAGGTTGACTCGGGCTTATGGTGATTCTGTATGTGTCAGAGTAGAACTGTGCTCCATAGAGTTTTCAGTGGCTGATTTTCAGAAGCAGAACACCAGGCCTTTCTTCTGCAGCGCCTCTTTGTAGCTATGAACCTCCAGCCTTTCAGTTCTCAGCTGAAGATGTTAACCATTTGCACGGCCCAGGAACTCCATGAAAATAAGTACTGGTTTCCTTTTCCCAGAAACAAAGGTGAAAGTTTTAATCCATTTTGCTAGCAACCATGAGTTCTCTCTAAGAAAGTGGTGGAAAGGCCATCAAGAGCTCTGGGCAAGTATCACTACTAATTACCATGAAAATGATGTTTCTCCCTTTGGAAAGGCTCACTGATTACAAATTGTCATCGGAAAGGCAGGGCTCCAGGACATTCTGATTCAGGAAAAGCATGAAGATAATTTGCTTATTTCATATTCATTTGTTTTATTTTTGAGATTGGGCTTTGGTTGAGGGAACATAGGCTGAGCTCTTGCTATGTGAATCCAGATTAACATCAGTAACCAGAGAGGACATCTCCAGTGGTTTTTGTTTCTTGAGCTCAAAGATGAGACGTTAACAAGGTTTGTGCACTGTTCTCCCTCTTGTCCTGCTGGAATATAAAAACTGCACACAGAGTGGTCAGTTTATGTTGCCAGAGCTTGTATCTCAGTGGTCACCACTAGAGGGACCCAGAGTCCCTGTACTCAGCCAGGTTGAAGTGCCTGGTCTGTCTGAGAAAACAGAGGTCCCTGCTGTGTTGGACAGATTTCCTCCCTGCTTTTTGCTACAGCAGCTAACCAGAAAGAAGGTCAGCAGCTCATATCCACCAGGTGCTCCTTGGAAACTCTATGGGGCAGTTCTGCTTGGTCTTACAGGGCGCCAATGGGCTGAAATCGACTCAACAAATATTTCTTTTTCCCCCCTTTCTTCCTCAGAAGTCTAGGTTTGAGTCCATCCAGAGGTGCCTTGGAAGAAAGGCCTGGTGTTCTACTTCCAAAATCTGAGTCACTGAAAATCCTGTGTAGCACAGTTCTATTCTGACACACGTGGGTCATCATGAGTCAAAATTGACTTGATGGCAACTGGTTTTCTTCCTTCCTGACAGCCCCTCCTTCTCCTACCCTCTACACTCACACACAACCATACCACTCCAAAAAATCAAACCCACTGCCATTGAGTCAATTCTACTTACAAAAACCTTACAGGACAGAGTGGAACTGCCTTATAGGGTTTCTAAAGAGTGGCTGGTGATTTGAATTGCTGATTTTCTCGTTAGCAGCTGTAGCTCTTAACTATTACACCATCAGGGTTTCCACCCATGCCACAAAACTCCTAGACGTCAGGCTCAAATTACAGCCAGCCCTGCTGTACATCTGCAGCATGTATTTATTATTTCACAGCAATCATTTGCTTATTCGTAAAGCCCAGCTGATGAGGGATGTGTTCATTTGTGCTATGGAAAGCAGAGGATTCGTATCACTGAGCTCCCTTTGAAATTTTTAAGCGTATTGCAAAAGTTTATGCTAGCATGAGAGAAATTTGTTTATGGTCCTAGTTTGTCCTGTTGAGTACAAGGAGGAGGGAACATGAGACCAATGTCTTTCATCTGAGAAGGATGCGTGGGGTTAGATGTGGATGAAGAATCTGAGGCTGCATTTTCAGATTACATAAAGCAACCCTGAGACTCAAGACAAAGACCTAAAAGCACTAAAGGGCAGACTGTATAAAGACGCACAGTGGCTACTTGTGTGACCCTTCCAAAGAAGAACTCCCACCTTTTGTACAGGAGACCTCAATTCTGGACAACGCAGTGCATGCGCAGCCACCACCTGTTTGTCACTGGAGGCTTGAGTGTGGCTATGATGCTGAATGGGTTTCAGCAGACCTTCCAGACTAAACAGACTGGGAAGAGAAGCCTGGTGGATCACTTCCAAAAATCAACCATGGAAAACCCCACAGATCACAACAGTCGGATCCACAACCAATCATAGGGATGTTGTAGAACTGGGCAATGTTTGTTCTGCGGTGCACTGGATCACCGTGGGTCAGTGACCAACTCAACAGCAGCTATCAACAACAATGTATTCTATGGTATTAGATCCCAAGACAAATATCTGCAGCTCAGAAGAACAGTAAAGGAGTTAGTGAGTTAGGGTTCTAGTTTACACTGATGCCTACTCTTAACCTTAAACCAGAGCGTGTGGTTCTATTTTGTGGGATGTTACAGATATATCAGCACGGAACATGTTTTGCCATTTGGCAGAGGTAGCACACATAACATTCAGATATGAGTGAATACCCACAATCAAGAACTTCAATACAAACACTATTTTCTCTGTTTTGAGGAATATCACCTTCCCTAAAACATACCAATGATCAGCCATAACAGCAGACAGGACAACGGGGTTATGATGAACGGATCTTTAGTTTCTTTCTTCCCTACTGGAGTTATTTTCTGGGTCTATTACATGTACTGGAAGTTTAGTGGGTAGAGTGGGGAGAGAAGTGCTAGGCGCTAACTTGACATAAACGAAACACAGCATAGAGCATGCTATGGGTCTTGGAAATGGCTCTCAAAGAAAGTGAAATTGGATTTTTATTAAAGCAGTTTGTCAGGCTTCCTGTGAAAGGCTTACCTTCTTCCTCCTGTCTTGGTAATAAATAACCTCAAGTGTTTAGAATAGCAATGTTTTAGAGCATGTTTAAACATGCTTTAGGGACAAAACAAATTTTAATTTAAAAAATATTTGGAAATTTTAAAAAGAGTAATTTTTCTTAAATGCCAGCCAACCAAAATGCTCACTAATTTATTTCCCAAAGTGTCTTTGAAAAGTTAAATGGTTAGAATTCTTGGTGGATGTACTTAAGATTATAGGGCACATGGGCACAGTATTTCATGAAGCAAAAAGATGATGTCAGTAGTGGGTGTGGGTCAGCTTTTCATGTTTTGTGCTAAATAAGAATGCCATATCCAGTTAGTGGAGCATCTATCCCACAGACAGCCCAACAGAGAACAAGCCTTACCTGTAGCTTCCACCATTCCTTCTAGGATGACCACAATTTCCAGTTCTTCTTTGGGCAGCTGGGCTTTGGAGATCTCCCAGAAAGGACTCTGTTGGTTAATTTCGTGGCTAATGATCAGTGGTGACACCAGAAACAGACGGTCATCCCCTGTGTAATATCCTACGTTGATATCTGTCTGGTTCAAGGGGATGAACTCCCCTTCTGAGGTCTGTTTGGATTTGATCAGCTTGGCTCTGATGGAAGCCTCCACAATGTGGGAATTCCTCAGGTCGCCTACCCGGAACATCAGGCACAGTTTCCCATCCCGCATAGAGATCACTGCATGTGTGGAAAAGACCAGGGTCTCTGCCCTCTTCTTGGGTTGAGATATTTTTACAAACATACATCCCACCATGAATGCATTAACAATGGATCCCAACACAGACTGGATTAAGAGGAGTATAATTCCCTCGGGGCACTTGTCCGTGATGACCCGGTAGCCATACCCAATGGTGGTTTCTGTCTCTATCGAGAATAAAAAAGCTGAAACAAACCCATTGAGGTTGGTGACACAGGGAGTCCATGAGGGGTCCTCTATGTGGTCCATGTCTCCTCGGATGTAAGCAATTAGCCACCAGATCATTCCAAAGAAGAGCCAAGTCACTGTGTAAACCATGACAAAAATTAACAGGTTGAATCTCCACTTGAGGTCCACCAAGGTGGTGAAGATATCAGTCAGGTAGCGGTAGGTCTCTCTCACGTTGCCATGGTGGACGTTGCACTTTCCGTCCTTCCTCACGTACCTTTGAATTTTCCTTTTGGTCCGATCTCTGCTGATGTGTCTTGGCAGGTCATCTCGAGCTTGCTTAGGCAGCTTTGGCTGATGAATGGCCACAGGACTCTCCACATCCTGGTCCATGGAGTCTCCTTCCAGGACATTAGCTGATGGTTTGAAGAAAAAGAAAACTCACATGAAATGCTGCTCTTTGAGGGTCATGAAAATCACATATTTTTTGGAGATGGTGGTAAGACACAAAAATACTGTTTGCATAGCTATTGACAAAGTAAAGTAAGAAGGTAACCACTGGTTGGTGAGACAGTTCTGACTCACAGTGACCCCATGTGTGTCAGAGTAGCACTTGAGCCATAGGATTTTTTTTTATTGTGATTGAATGAAAATGTACATTCCCATGTAAATTCGCATGCTCACCTATATGTGGCTCCCACTGCTCTCCCTGCCCAGTGACAGCACACCCCTCCTCTCTGCTCTGTACATATCTTATCCTCCCAACAGTCTCCTATCCCCTCCTCTCCACCCAGTAAGAGGTCAGCAGGATGACCCATAGGTGCGTAGAACCATAAAATTCCCACAAGATACGGTCACTCTGTGCCACCAAGTCCAATCCATTGCTGTTGAGCCATAGGATTTTTAATGCCTGATTTTTCAAAAGTAGATTGCCAGGTCTTTCCTCTGAAGTGCCTCTGGATGGATTGGAACCACTAACCTTTCTTTCAGCAGCCAGGTGCTTAACCATTTGTATCACCCAGAGCCTTTTATTGACAAAGTTGATGAAAACTTTTTATTTGGCCTCATCCCACGACGGCTACAGATGACTTGGACTGCTGTACCCTGTGATCTAGCTGCGTAACTACTTTACCATCCTTCCTTTCAGGATAGAGCTTACTGCTGTGAAACTGTCTCCCTGCTGGTAAGTTTCCACTGTGTCAGCTCATACAGTGGGATGTCTCCCCATCTAACTACCACACATGGAGTGGGAAGAGGCAGTGTGCTCTGGCGGAAATAAGACATCTTTGGATTCAGACAATCTTGGCTCTACTACTTAGCAACTGTGGGCTCTTGGATATGCTATCTCAATTTTCTGAGTCTCGGTTTCCTCATTTACAAAATGGTTGTCATACAAGACCCAACCTGCAGGGTTGCTGTACGGTTTAAAGCAACTACGTATGTGACAATGCCTAGTGTGAAGCAGACACATAACGAGTGTTCCCTTCTGACTTTTTATTTTTTTGTTTAATATTTAGTGCAAGAGTTTTGGGTGAGCTCTATGGACTGCTAGTCAACTCTCAGGTTTATTTATTTTCCCATTCTCTTTAAAGGGTACAGAGGCAGGCATTATACTTTAAGGGTTGTTCAATGCCAAGGTTAAAAAAAAGTGTTGGAATGTATTTTCTTCTTTTTGTGTATCTGCATGTTTGATTTGGCTTCTGCCTCACCATTTCACATCTGTATTTTCTTTGAGATGAGCTTTACAATTAATACATTGGTACAATCGTTACTTAACGATGCATTAGGAAAGCTCTCCTGGAATCTGAGTGCACAGGGAAATTTGGAACTGGTCCTCCTGTTAAACACAGGTAAGGCACTGTATGAAATGACTTGTTCAACCAATAATTTTAAAGCTTCATAAATGTTTTACAAAACAGTGTCATGCCCCTAGGCATTCATTCTGTGTCCTTTAACTCTGCTGCAACTTCCCTCTACAGAGATTACATTTTCCTTGTGGTTAAAGAAGAAATGCAATCTGATTAGAAAACATCATTTATTTGAATAAGGAAATAGCTGGAGATGGGATCTGAGAAGTACCAACTTAACTTATAGATTGACCTTTTCCATGGTTGGTTAGTTTCTTTAAAAATCAATCCCATGGATCTGTTTTTATATTTCAGCCCAAGAAGATGACAGCCTCTGCAGACCAGAGGCTGCTGTTGTGTTTGGCAGCTTTGATTTTTAGATCCGTGCCCTAAATAGCCCTTAATTTGTAAAGGAGCAGCTTTGCCTGCTTTCCATCTTCTTCTTAAAGCAGAGTAGGGGCAGGAGTTAGAGAAACGCAGCTGGTTTGGGACCAGCTGGAGGTGGGGTCGATATTTGCATGGAGGTCACATTCAATGCCCCCGTTCACAGCCAGTACTTCCCATCATGGGACCATTTTTTCCTGGCTGTGAAGGTCGTGTCTAAACTCTCCTTGCTAATTTTGCGTGGAGTTGGATTTACAGTCTCTAAATATGATTTTGTGTGGCATGACCTCTGACCAGAGTTCCACAGGGTTTGGAGGTCTTACCCCTAAGAGTACTTTAAGAGCACAGGAGGCTGGCCTGTGCCCTTGCTTTGACCGCAGCCAGCTGTCTATGTCAATGCCACCTGAGCCCTGGTGTCTCTTAGTCCTTACATGGCATGAGATAGGTAGTTCATCAGACTGCTGCTGTCACTGTAATTGTTGCCAAGTCCATTCTTACTCACAGTGACCCCAGATATGCAGAGTAGAACTACTCCACAGGATTCTAAGGCTGTGGCCTTACTTCTGAGGCTCCCCTGGGTGGGTTTGAACTGTCAACCTTTAGGCTGGTCATCGAATGCTTAACCATTTGTGGCAAAAGAGAGTTCATCAGTTTAGCTGATCTTTGGCAGTCTTTAGTGACAAATTATGTTTTAAAAAACTTATGGAGGAAATCTGTATTTCCTATATTGAAGCTATTCTGGCTTGACTATAACCAGAGTGGAGTCATTTACCCTGAATTTGAGGAACTTGTGCACAAGGATGAGTGGGTCACATGTTCTGGACTTTGCAGGGGAGATTGTCAGTGCTTCCAGATCCCCCGAAGTCCATTTTCTTCTTTTCCTAGGTCATGGCTAGAACATATCCACAGGCTCTGTTGTGCTTGGGGGTAGCCCATGATTTGCAGTGTTATGTGCTTTTCTGGTCCAAGGTCTTAAACAGAGGATGTGCACCCTGGTCCATGCCACACCCTTCTGCCCACTGGGAATTGATAATGAAGCCTGGGGGGTGATGAGTCAGGAGATGAAGGATGCTCGATCCCTGAGTCATGGCAAAGACTTGCTTCCTGACTAGAATCAAGAAAACAATGATTGTTGGAGCTACTGTGTATTTTACAATCTGTTTGTTATTATCTTCAGCCTTTGGGAAGAAGTCTTACGGGTAGAAATAGTGACATCTACAAGCAGATAGAAGACTTACCCAGGGACTGGTTCAAGGAAAGAGCAGAGGGCGTGAAAGAAGGCAGAGGTGTAGTGTCTGAGTTTGGTGTTTCTAAGAATCAGCAGGTGGCTACTTGAATACTTGTGTTTGATGTTAGACTTAAACTATAAATGCATATGCTATTTATGTACCTTTTAAAAATAAACAAAAATGGAAGTGAACTCTCCCTGTGAGTGTGGTCCCAGGGTGGCCTCAGGTGAGTGGCACCCCTGTAGGGGAGGCTGTGGATGCAGGTGACACTGTGTCCTGTAGCACAGGGCTGTGAGGAGGAACAGATACAGATTTGAAAGAAACCAAAAACGCTTGTGAAATGTGGAGGCAACACAGAGTGAGAAACCAAAACAAAGCCACGTACAGTAACTGGTTTTGGCTCACGGTGACCCCACGTGTGTCAGAGTAGAAATGTGTGCCACAGAGCTTTCGGTGCTGGTGTTTTGGAAGCAGATCACCAGGCCTTTCTTCTGAGATGCCTCTAGGTGGATTCAAATGGCCAACCCCTTGGGTAGTGGCGGAGCATTGCAACTGTTTGCAGTACCCAGGAAGTCTGGCTGGAGAGTAGAAGAGGCTAAAGTCAGAGCTGTAAAGGGCCAGAAGGGCCAGGACCAGTGAGGAGGAGGGGGGCAGAGTGGGCTGGGCCCGGGACCTGATGAGATTAGGGCCTGCTCGCCAGGTGTGCATGTAAATATTTGCAGGGAAAGCACAGAAGGAAGTGTTAATGATGGCTTTTAGTATTTCCTTCTTTGATGAAATCCCAGATGTGAATGCGAGGGGGCAATTTGCATTTCCAAGAAGCTTTCTGAGCTGTTCAGGAGGGCAAGCTCAGCTGCAGTTAGGAAAGCAGACCCAGGGCTTTGCATTCCTGCACAGGCGAACACACAAATACCTTCTCTGCACCCTCACCCTGCATGGCAAGTTCAAGAACTAGCTGTGGCTTTGGTCCTCCCTGCCACACTATGGCCACATGGAATCCTGGAGATGGGTGGCAAGAGCTAATGTAAAGGAAATGCTTTGCTGACTGCAAAGTGCCTTGCAAATGTGTAAAAGAATGAGAGGAAGGGCTCTGAGGATTTACATGGTTTACTCGGGAGGCCCTCGGTAGTGTAAATTGTTCACATGCTTAACTGATAACCAAAAGGTTGGAGAGTCCAGTCTACCCAGAGGACTGTGGAAGAAAGACCTGGTGATTTACTTCCAAAAAAATCAGCCACTGAAATCCCTAAGCAGCATGGTTCTCTGACACACATGAAGTCACTACTGAGTAGGTCTCCACTAGCAACTTGACATTTGGGAGTTCTTTCCTCGGTTCTGTCCTAGAGTAGATGTAGACCTGGAAACACTGGTGGTGTGGTGCTTTAGTGTTACATCTGCTAACCAAAAAGTCAGCGGTTCAAATCTGCTAGGTGCTCCTTGGAAACTCATTTGGGCAGCTCTACTCTGTCCCATAAGGTCTCTAGGAATCGGAATTAACTCGATGGCAGTGGGTTTTGAGTTTTTAAATGTACGCCTGCTTGAAAAAGCCAGCTCTCTCTCTCTGCTCATCTCTATTCTTTCCGCTCACTCTCTTTTTTTCTTTCTCCTTTAGTAAGATGATCAATTTACATAGAACCAACTAAAATGGAAAATAACCTCATGTTGAAATTTAACCTAAAAGAAATACTGGCAAGTGATTGAGCTACAAGCTGGAAGGAGCCAGAACCTTAAATCATGAGAATGATGTTATGACCTTCACTTCGTCTCAGGGAAGGCTGAGGAGGAGGCTCTGGCCACTTGTGGATGCTCTCCTGTTGAAAATTTTACAATTCAAGTTATGTATGAATCTTACAGGTGAAACTTTCAGTATCTAGGAAAATTTTCAAAAAGTGCTTTGAGAAGTTTTAATGTTATAGGGAACCCTAGCTGAGAGAAGTGATACAGACTACTCTGTAGTGTGTCCTGTGTGCCTGACTGAAGACAACTGGAAGAAACTCTCCTAAATGTCAGCAGGTCATGGGTAGTGGGCTTATGGCTGCCTTTGATTTCATTCTTGAATTTTCTGACTTTTCTAAATTCTCTGTATCACCTTTTTAATCAGGAAAATATTAAAAAAGGAGTTTTCAAGCAAAAATTGAGACACTTTTAAATTTTGATTTGAGGCATTTATTATTCAAAGAACTAACTGAAAAAGACTAGATCTGAAGCCATCCTATCCCATCCCATTTATCTGAAAGTTTAGAAACAGACATTTGCTTGCCTTGAATCTGAGAAAATTGTAACTCCACAAAAAGGAGCAGTGGGAATATAGGATGCATGTGGCATGAAGCCACTGGGGACAAGGTTACAGTGAGTCCCCATGTGGCTGGCCTAGCAGCTGCTTCAAGGTGCGGAGACCTAGAGGGCATGGTAACTGCATGGGACCATTAGTTTAGTCTCAGTAGTTCTGGCAGCTCCCTTAGTGACACAGACATACGGGTTCTTCCTCATCAAAAGGCCTACATGATCCGTGAGACTGAGCTTACTTTTACTTTATTTCTTTTCTCCTCCCTACTTTGTTATGGATTGAATTGTGTTTCCTCTACCCTGACACAAAAATACATGTTGGAATCCCAACCCCCTTGCCTCTGAGTATACACGTAATCACTTTAATGCAATGCAATCTCTTCCTGTAATACAATCTATTGTAATTCAATCATTCTCCATATTGCAATCTGCTGTGATGTAATCAATCAATCATTTTAAGTCTTATCAGTGTAAGGTGGATCCTAAACCTAATCACTTCTGAATTATTTAAAGAGCAGATTAGACACAGACACACATGCAGATACATATGCACCCACCCACATACATGAGAGATACCATGTAAAGATCATACAAGCTAAGGAATCAAGAGACTACCTGCAAAGAAGGACTTGACATGTCTGAGACACTGACTTAGACTTTTACCTTTTGTATCTGTGAAAAGATAAATTTCTATTCTTTGAGTTACCTACTTGTGGTATTTCTTTTACAGGAGCACTGGGAAACAGATATCCCCTCAATCACAGGAATGTTGTGACTTTGCTCTAGCACTCTTTGATACAGGGCAATTTAAAATACAGGCATCTTGTATGCAATGTCTGTTATAGATCTCTGGAAAGACTTCATCATGCAGGGATTTCTTCTAGGCAAAAGGAACAGAGTTAAAACAATGTGCAAAGAGATGAAGGCATGAAGCAGTTTTGTTTAGGGATGATGGAGATTATGTGCTACTGGAATATGATATGTGTGGGGGATATGGAGGCTGATGAGGAGAGAGAGGCAGATGAATCTAAAGAGATTGGTTTCAGGTTAGGGAGTGATATGATAGAATATTTTATGTGTTTTAGAAAGCTTCCTCTGGTGGTTCATGGAGTACAGATTAGACATAGGGGTTGGCCAACTTCCTGTAAAAAGAAAATCAAAACGCTTTTAGGCTTTGCAGGTAACATAGATTTCTGTCTCACGTTCTTTCACTTTTCTGATTATTTTTTAAAGGCTTAAAGAATATTTAAGAAACAAAACTATTCTTAGCTCCCAGTTCAAAAAGAGGTTGAGGAGTGGATTTAGCTCACTGGACTGTCGTTTGCCAAACCCTGGATGAGTGAGATGCCAGAGAGAAGGGAACATGGCTAGGCCCTGAATCGAGAGGGCAGCTGTGAGGGTGGAGAGGTAGTGATAGATTTGGGGGTGGTAAGAGGTAGAACTACCATAACTTGGAAATACACAGTGAGGAGAGCAGTGGGCGGCAGAATAATGGGGGCTATGATGGGGTGGCTCAGACAAGGAGGAATGGCGTTTGGAGGGCAGAAGACGACGCTGGTTTGCCTAGCTCAGTTAAAGCATCTGCAGCCGTCCAGGTAAGCTCTTCAGTGGGAAGTCAGGAGGGTGGTGTTGAAACTTCAGAGAAACCTGGATGGAGCTTTAGATCTGGAAGTTATCAGTACATGTGATGGAAGTTCTAATTTGTAATTATAGGTGTGACTTTGTCATCATGAGACCACACTGAGTGAGAAGGAATATGAAAGACAGAATCCTGGAAAATAATTACCTTAAGAAGTCAGAAGCAGAGGAGAGCCAGAGAAAGGCTGAGACAGTGATGGAGAGGCAAGAAAAGAAGGAAAAAAGAAAGGCTCGTGGCAGGAAGCTGAGTGGGCCTGGAATCACAGGTGGCAGACATAAAAGGAGCAGTATTCAGTACATGCTGCGAGGCCAACCCCTTGACCACTTGAAAGAAAGAGAATGAACCCTTTCCTTATTCCTTGTCTCTAAATAAATTCTAAACACACCAAGGATTTAACTGTAAAATACATAAATAAATAAAACAACAGAAGAACTAGAAGAAGATGTATGTTTCACAACTCTAAATGTTGAGAAGTCCTTTTTAACAATGATATGAATCCAGAAATTATTTTAAGAGATGAGTAACTTTGATAGTAAAATTATCTTAAGTATCTGTGGGGAAAAAAAAAGTGAAACTAGGAAAAATATTGGCAACACATAAGATATATATTATATACCTGATTTACAAAAGCAACAAATATCCCAATAGATAAATGGTCAAAAGAAATGAATAATGATTTCACGATAGAAGAAACACACGTGGCTAATAAATTTATGAAAGACTATTTAACCATAGCGAAGTTAAAAAAGGGGGAAAAAAAGCCAGTAAAACATGGTAACACTCTTTATGCTAAAATTGGAAAAGTTAAAAAGAAAAAAGCAGTCTGTGAAGCGTGTATGTTGGGAGAATGACTGGAATTGAGGACTTGAATGTGTCACTGAGTATGTGAAACTGCATAATCTTTCTGGAGGGCAGGATGCCAGTAAGTATCACAATTTGCAAATAAGTATATGCCTTGGGGGAAACTCTAGGGGCGCTATCATCTGCTAACCAAAAGGTTGGAAGTTCAAATCCTCCAGGCGCTCCTTGGAAACTCTGTGGGGCAGTTCTACTCCGACTTGTAGCATTGCTAAGAGTCAGAATGAACTTGATGGCAGCGGGATATGCCTTGTGTTAGACATTTAGTCTAAGGAGATAATTTCACAAACATTCACTAACTGTATGCCAAGGATGTACTATAGCCTCACTGTGACAGTAAAAAATAAGAAAAAACTTAAGTGTCTATGGACAGCATCCTGGCTAAACAAACTGCCATAGATACAATGAACAGCATGCAATGCAGTCATTAAAAACGATGTTTTCAGTACTTCAAGAACTTCAACTGTTTGTGCCAAGATCACCCTCTCAATAAAGTCTACATTTACTGTTCTTTAAAAATGGTGCCCACTGCTCCCCATGACTTTGGAGTATTATCCCTTGCTTTGCACTTTCCAAAATGATACAAGTCATTTACTCATTAGGGCTTTTTTTTTTTTAACAGTGTGTCTCCCCTGTTAGAAGAAAACTTCCCAAGGGCAGAGGAGGAGGAGCTCAGGCTCCTGCATGAAGCAGGCCCTCAGCAACTATTTACTGAATAAATAAACACATGTTTATTCACCTGACAAGCTGTCCATGACATAATATTAAGTGAACAGAATAAGAAATACATATTCTACTTTATATACATTGACTTCTTGTAAACACTGCGTGTATAGAAGAATGTTCTCCAAAATGTTAATTTTGACTAATATCTGAGCTGTGAATGTGTGTTCTTTGCACTTCATATAGATTTTACTATACTTAAAATTTCCTTAATATCCTTCTGTCATTAAAAAAAAACAAACCATAAAGCCATTTCTGTTTTGAATAAACAAAACAAATGCTCACAGAGCTACTCAGAGGTGTCCAACTTGACAGGTGGGACTGAGTGGTGAGCTTGGCGAGGGTGGTGCAGTTGAGTGATGGGATTTAAAGCCATATAGCAGTGGGCTGAGGAGCAGTAGTCTGTGAAGAAGCGAAAGAGTGCAAGTGTAGTTGATGAGTTAAAAGACAAAGTGAAGGGTGGCTGTGCATGGCAGGGGCTCACACACACACACGTGCACATGTCTGTGTGCGTATGTATGTGCTACATGTGGCTAGGTGAAGTGAGGAAGTTTTGAGTACGTCTACATGCTCAGAGGGGGCCAAAGGAGAGAGACTGACCATATAAGGAAGGGGACGACTGGTAGAGTCAGATATTTGGTGAAGCAGTAGTTGATACAAAATGTTATGAAGAACAAAGATAGAAGGATAGGTAAGCACTGAAAATGGAACAAAACTTCCTCTCAGAGAGGCGAAAGATGACATAGGAGGAAGGGAAAAATGGGGAAAGAATTCTGGAGACAATTTTCTCAGGGTTTGTATCATGAAGGAGCTCAAAATCAGTTCATATTTTTGTGTGTGGATTTCAAGAAAACCATATTTCAGCAGATTCACAGAATTGAATCTGCATCTATCTAGCAAGGCAAATAGCTGCACTCAGCACAGTGACAGATCAGGCAAAGCTCTTCCCATTTTCGCCGGTCAAGAAAAGCATATATATTTTTTAAATGAGAGGAGAAGATTAGCTTTTAAAATGCATTCATGTGTTACTTTAGGAAGAAGTTTACAAACAGCTATGGATTGCTGGTTATGAAGCTATGGACTAAAACAAGACTGGGATTTTTCCATTGCATTCACCCCAGCATCGGTGGTGTATAACCAGTTACTACTTACTGATACCTCTGGATATATTTATACACTTTTGAACCACAGTAATATACACATAGAGAACAGTATGTGGGAGTAGATGCTCATTGGGGGACCTAGACACATTTGAGCAACAATTCAGAACTGTAGTTAGAAGTAGTATCTGAAGTTCAATATCGATAATTTCCTTTTGGCTTCTTGCTCTGATGTTAATTTCCCTGCATAAATCCTTACCTGATGTTTTTCCATCATCAGAGGCTGGTGATAATGTTTGCTATTTATGTATGGCATCTGACATGAAGATGAACTATTTTTTTATTTGTTCTGTACCTTGAGGTATTGTCACTGGGAGACTATTATACTCAGAAATCTAGACAGACTGGAAAGCTTAAATTCATAGATGTGTGTATATGTGTGGTAAAACAGCTCCCACATTCTACTGAGAGCTTTTAACAGCTAGAAAAGGGTAAAAGTCTTCTCTTCAAATTTTAGCTTGGGGGCTGTACAATGTGAACTAAATTTAGAATGTCTAGGTACCCACCGCAAGGTCAGATGACTGATGTGAGATGCTCCTTGGATAAGGCTTTATAAAATGTTTGATTTGTTTGCCTAGAGGAAATAAATGACAGGTCACTTTGGGCTGGATGAAGGAGACAGGCATTCAACATCCTGACTTGTCCTTTAAAGAGACTTCAGTAATCACAACTATCAATAGAACCATTAGGACCTTTGCAGGACCACTGTGTAGAGTTGTATACATTGCCTGCTGCACAAGGGCACCTAGCTGAAGGGACAAGAGGCTGAAATCCGGTTAGTGTTGCCAAGCTCTGTGCTGTTTCACTCAGAAGAAATGGCGCTGTTTATAATTCACACAAAGACATGGTACGGGCTAGCAGCAGTCCTGGAACTTTTGAGGTCATTCATTTTTCATGTTCCTTCTTATATATCACATATGAAGAAAGAGAAGGTTAAGGAAGTCAAGTGGCTTGCTTGGGAAGTAGAGGAATCTCTGAAGCTTTGGTTTCCAATCCAGGCCTGTCCAGATTCTATGATATCCGAAGTGATAGTTGCATCTGGCTTTTCTCTCCCAGAGGGAACTTGGTCTTGGTGGGGTGTTTCATTCTAAGAGCAGAAGCCCCCCTAATGCTCTTGGCTACTCTAGTGTGGTGCTTGGAGTCAGCGAGATATGGGAAAATCCAGCTCTGCTGTCCACTAGCCATGGGACCAGAATGGGGTGAAAGGCCTAACTTTTCTGTGCTGCTGGGAAAACCAGATGCATGAATACATGTTGGCAGTGTAGCCTGGTGTTAAGATGTGAGCTATGGCATCAGAGTTGTTGTTAGGTGCCATCAAGTCAGTTCCAACTCATAGTGACTTTATGCACAACAGAATGAAACACTGCCCTGTCCTGTGCCATGCCCACAATTGTTTTTACGTTTAAGCCCATCATTGCAGCCACCGTGTCAATCCACCTTATGGAGGGTTCTCCTTCTTTCACTGACCCTTTGCTCTACCAACCATGACGACCTTCTCCAGGGATTGAGCCCTCCTGATAACCTGTCCAAAGTATATAAGACATGGTCTCACTGTCTTGGCTTCCAAGGAGCACTCTGGCTGTACTTCTTCCAGAATAGAGCTCTTTGTTCTTTTGACAGTCCATGGCACATACGATATTCTCCTCAAACACCACAATGCAAAGGCATCAATTCTCTCTTCCCTATTCATCACCCAGCTTTCACATGCATGTGATGCAACTGGGTCAGGCACAACTTAGTCTTCACGGTGACATTGTACTTTCCACTTTAAAAAGGTCCTTTGCAGCACATTTTCCCCATGCAATGCATCTTTTGATTTCTTGACTGCTGCTTCCATGGGCGTTGATTGTGTAACTAAGTAAAATGAAATCCTTGACAACCTCAATCCTTTCTCCATTTATCATGATGTTGCTTACAGATCTAGCTGTGAGGATTTTTCTTTTCTTGATGCTGATGCGCAATCCATACTGAAGTCTGTGGTCCTTGATCTTTATCAGTATTTCAAATCTTCTTCACTTCCAGCAGGTACCGTGGTGTCATGTGCATAACAGAGGTTGGTAATGAGTTGTCCTCCAGTCCTGATGGGTCATGCTTCTTTGTATAACTGTATTTGCTCGGCATATAAATTGAAAAGATATGGTGAAAAGATACAACTCTGATGCACACCTTTCCTGACTTTAAATCATGTAGTGTCCCCCTGTTCTGCTTGTACAACTGCCTCTAGATTCATATACAGACTCCTCATGAACACAATTAAGTGTTTTGGAATTCTCATTCTTCACAATGCTATCCATAATCTACTATGATCTACATAGTTGAATGCCTTTGCATAGCCTATGAAACATAGGTAAACGTCTTTCTCATGTTCTCTGCTTTCAGCCAAGATCCATCTGACATTAGTGATATCACTCTGCTTCCATACTGTCTTATAAATCTGGCTTGAATTTCTGGCAGTTCCCTGTCAATGTACCATTGCACTTGCTTTTAAATGATCGTTAGCAAAATTTTACTTGCATATGCTATTAATAGTATTGTTTGGTACCTTCCTCATTCAATTGGATCACCTTTCTTGGCAATACACAGACATCAATATGGATCTCTTCCAGTCAGTTGGCCAGGTAGTTTTTCCCAAAATTTCTTGGCATAGATGGGTGAGCACTTCCAGTGTTGCATCTGTTTGCTGAAACATCTCAGTCAATATTCCATCAATTCTTGGAGCCCTGCTTTTTGCCAATGCCTTCAATGTAGCTTTGGCTTCTTTAGTACCATCAGTTCCTGTTCATATGCTACCTCTTGAATGACTGCCAATGTCAACCAATTCTTTCTGGTATGATGCCTCTGTGTATTCCTTCTATCTTCTTTTGATGCTTCCTGAGTCATTTAATATTTTCCCTGTAGAATCTTTCACTATTGCAACTCAAGGCTTGAATTTTTTCTTCAGTTCTTTCAGCTTGAGAAAAGAAGAGTGTGTTCTTCCCTTTTCGTTTTCTATCTCCAGCTTTTTACCAAAAACCAAACCCACTGCCATGAAGTCAATTCTGACTCATAGTGACCTTGTAGCTGTTCACACATGTCATTAAAATACTTTTTCTTCTCGAGCAGCCCTTTGAAATCTTAGTTCTTTTACTTTGTCATTCCTTCCTTTTGCTTTAGCTACTCCATCAATGTTCAAGAGCAAGTTTCAGAGTCTAGGAAGGAGGATATCAGGAAGAAGGATCCAGCAGTACAATTCTGAAAAGAATTAGTCAGTGAAAACCTTATGAATAGCAGCAGAACACTGTCAGATATAGTACTGGAAAATGATCCCTACTTCCAGGTTGGAAGGCATTCAAAAGAAGACTGGGAAGAGCTGCCTCCTCAAAATAGAGGCGACCTTAATGATGTGAGTGCTGTAAAACTTTTGGGACCTTCATCTGCTGATGTGGCATGACTCAAAATGAGAAAAAACAGCTGTAAACATCCATTAATAATTGCAATGTGGGATGTATGAAAATTGGAACTTGTCAAAACTGAATTGGAATGCATCAATATCCTAGGCATTGGTGAGCTGAAATAGACCAGAATTGGCCATTTTGAATCAGACAATCATATGGTCTACTATGCTGGGGATGAAAACTTGAAGAAGAATGGTGTTGCATTCATCGTCAAAAAGAATATTTCAAGATCTGTCGTGAACTACAACGCTGTCAGTCATAGGATAATATCCATATACCTAGAAATAAGGCAAGTTAATATGACTATTCATGGTGACCCTAGGGGCCAGGGTATAATCGACCCCCAGAGTATTCAAGGAGTGCCGGGTCACCATGATTTGGATCTGACTCGACGGCACTTGGCTGGCAATATGACTATTATTCAAATTCACAAACTAACTACTAAGGCCAAAGATGAAGAAATTGAAGACTTTTATCAGCTGCTGCAGTCTGAAATTGATTGAACATGTGATCACAATGCATTAATAATTACTGGTGATTGGAATGCAAAAGTTGGAAACAAAGAAGAAGGATTGGTAGCTGGAAAATATGGCCTTGGTGATAGAAACGATGCCAGAGATCACGTAATAGAATTTTGCAAGACCAATGACTTCTTCATTGTGGATACCTTTTTTTCTCCAACATAAATGGTGACCACACACACACAGCATCAGAGAGTGATTGTAAAATGAGGATAATAAGACCTACTTTGTAGGACCACAGTGAGAGTGAAATAAATAATGTAATTACGGTACCTGATACATAGCAGACATTGAACAAATGGTAGCAATTATGAAAGCATCTGGGTCAAAGAAGGTGCTGAATTTGTAGCTAGCATAAACACCACTTTTATAAGCTTAACATTGTCCTGGAAACCGTGGGAAATTCAGAAGCAGACTGAGATACATCTTCCACCCATTAGGAACCTAATAGCCTATCTGGTGACATAAAATTTGTATATCCATGTCACGTGAGCATGCAGCTGCATTTTATACTGTGGACAAGAGACCAAAAATGTTCTAGCATTTCAAGGTGATGTAAGGCCTGAAACTAAGATTCAGTCTTGCCCTGTCATCTAAAATCAGGAGGGTCTCTGATGGCTACTCTGTTCCCCCCAACAAGGTCTCCTAACCAAACAACATACTTGACACCCTGTGAATGCTTCCTTAGGCACTTGGTGGCCTGGACAGTGCCAAGAAGGAATGGAAAGTGCAGTAGTGAGAGGGAGGAGGAGTGAGTGGAGATGAGGAGATCCTGCTCACTGCCAGGAGGGGCCCAGGGCAGGGGATCTGAAGGGAAGCCTTCAGCAGAAGAGGCTCTTGGTACTGGGATCCAGGAGACCATTAGAGACTCTGAGTAGAGTGGTCAGGATGGAGATCAGCCTTCCAGGGAAAAAGATGGGAATGGGGCTGATGCCTCAATATAGATCTTGTCAGTGGGCAGCGGAGGCAGGTAGCAGATGAAGCTGAGGGGCAATAAGCATGAGACCTGCTTTTCTAAAGCAAGAGGGGCAGGGCCAGTGGAAATGGAGCAATGGAAAATTCTGGAGGGAAAGCCAACCAGAACTCCGAGGAGGGTGGGAAGAAATGGAAACAAGGACAAAGAGTTGCTGGCAGAGAGGATACTCCTGTCTTGCCTGCTGAGGGTCTGAGCAGCAGTTTTGACAGTACCCCAACTCAGAATAATGACAGCCCTCTCCCTTTCTGCTTGGGCTGTGGTCATCCTTCCTGAAAAACCCACAAACTAGATCGGAGTTTCCAGTCTTGAGGAGGGGAGGGGTAGAAAGAGGTAAGAAAGTAGTTTTCCAGTTTCCCTAGGAGCCCTGGTGGTGCAGTGGTTATGTGCTTAGCTGCTTACCAGAAGCTTGGAGATTCGCACCCATCGGAGACTCCAAGAGAAAAAAAGGCCCGGTGATCTGTACAGCCTAGGAAACCTTATGGGGCAGTTCTACTCTGTCCTCTAGGGTAGCTGTGAGTAGGAATTGACATGATGGCACCCAACAACAACAGCAGAGCTGTGACACAAGTTGCCATTCCCTCAGATTCTAGAATCACGGCACTCCAAATCTTCCAAACAAGGCTGGGGTAGCTAGCTCTATAACAAGGAACAAAATCCCATTGCTGTTGAGTTGATTTTAACTCACAGCGGCCCTCTAGGACAGAGTAGAACTGCCCCACAGTGTTTCCAATGAGTGGCTGGTAGATTTGAATTGTCAACCTTTTGGTTATCAGCCAAGCTCTTAACCACTGTGCTACCAGGGCTCCAGAGCAAAAGAAAGGGGAAATTATTTCAGAAAAACCAGCCCCTCCCTGGCTGATGGATACCATACTTGCTTGTAAATTTTCTGGAGCAAAAGCAGTTTGGACTGTCACATGCTGTGGGTTTTTATGACAGAAGAAAGAACAGTCAATTCAAGCCCTCATGCTAGCCAGGGCTCCAACTTTAGACAAATGTTTCAACTTACTTTCTACAAACTTTTCTGTTTGGAATTCCAGAGAGTGGAAAATTGAATTCCATCTCCTTTGTGGTCCCTCTCTGGAAGCATCAATAACTGGGCTTCAAAAGGTAAAAAGAGGGAGTGAAGCAAGTAGCTCAACATGAGCAGTGGCCACATAATTTAACAACTGAGGATAACTGATTCCCACAACTAACCATCTTTTCGGTAGCTCCACCAAGTACCAGCAAAAAGGGTATTGTCTGCTCCAACAAGGTATGTTTGGTTTTACAAGAAAACTGTCATTTCTCTGCCTCATTTTCTCTCTTGGCTTCCCTCTCAGTCCACAGTCCATGGGTCTCTTGTTGCCTGACTTTGTGCTTGAAGTATAGGGTTAGCATTTCTGTCTGATGAACGGTATCTTCCTCTTTTCTTGTGAAAGCCTGTGTCCTCCGGATGAATTCCAGTGATCACAGTAATTCCTACATCAATAAAACAGAATTACTTTTACTTAGCTGTGGTTTAAATTCCTAGTGATACTCAATTGGAATGTAAAGAGCCTACATTTTGCACTTCATTAAATTCGTATTGTTTTGGAGAAATCTGCAGTTGGTATTTCAGGGTATTTGAAGAGATGTTTGTTCTGCTCAACCACTGATACTTTAGTATTTGATCTTACAAATGGGCATTTCCTCAGCCTGGGTACTGTGGAGGAGAAATGCACTGGAGTTGGGTTTAGGAGATCTAAGCTAAGCACTTGATATCTGTTTGCGAACAATGAGCTAATGTCACATCTCTGTTTTTCCTGTAAAGACTGCGGATAGACAGCTTACCCTCCCAGCTTCCACACTTAAAAATATTCACTGGATTTAATTTTGTAGAGCGAAATAAAAAATTTCTTTTGATGTGTGTATGTGTGTTTTAAATTATGGTACATATACAGGGAACAAAACATTTGCCATTTCAAGTCTTCAGTGAAATTAACTGTGTTGTGTTATTTAACTGTCATCCTCAAGTATTTGCCAAATTTCCCATCACCCCCAACAGAAGATCAGTGTCCCCTAAGCATTGTGCCATCCTTTCTCCTTCCCTCTGGTCCACCCCTGGTAACCACAAATCAACTTTGGTCTCTAGACATTTCCCTGTTCTAAATATTTCATATAAGTGGTATCATACACTGTTCTGTGACTGATGTTTTATTCTGTAGCATGTTTTCAAGGCTTATCCATGTTGCAGCATGTATCTGATACATTTCTGAGTGGTTTCTGTCAAGTGAAGTAAACTAATGAAGGCAAATGAAATACAGTTTTGGACCTAAGTTTAGAGGTCCCTGGGTGGCAGAAATGGTTTGTGCTTGACTGACTAAGGGGAAGTTATTTCAGAACAATCACCCCTCCCTGGCTGAAGGATATCACATTTGCTTGTAAATTTTCTGGAGCAAAGCCAATTTGGACTTGTTCAGAAGACCTTCATGTGCTGTGGGTTTTTATGACAGAAGAAAGAATAGTCAATTCAAGCCCTCATGCTAGCCAGGGCTCCAATTTTGACAAATGTTTCAACTCAGTTTCTACAAACTTTTCTGTTTGGAATTCTAGAGAGTGAGAGTGGTTGGCAGTTCAAATCCACCCAGTGGTGCCACAGAAGAAAGGTCTGGTGATCTGCTTCCATAAGGTTATAGCCAAGAAAATCTTATGGTGCAATTCTATTCTATAATATATAAAGTTACCGTGAGTCAGAACAGACTCAAAGGTGATGATTTTTTTGTTGTTGTTGGTGTTGTTTCTCAAAAGGTAGATTTTCACTGTATTCCCATTGATTTGAAGGCAATGTCTTATACATATGATGATGTCCTGTAAAGCTTGCATTTTCCCTGAGTTCCAAGGTTGAAAATGCCTGTCTCCTTTCTTGTCTCAGACATGTGAGTGGATCTTCTCTCATCCTCTGCCTTCATTTCCTGGAGAACTCTGTTTTCTGTAAACTGTGCACACTGTTGTGTGTTCTTATCAGTGTGGCACTTGACTGAAGCAGGCCAGAGCTTACATTTAGATCCAGCTGAGAGGCTATTCAATCTCACCTGCTTTGCCATCAGCAGTCACCTGCATCTTAAGTGTTTTTCTCATTTATTTCAGTCACTGAATGTTGTGCACTCCTAGGCTTTGAGGCACCAGTAAACAGAGGTTGGAATGATTAGTTTGGCTCCTGGCTCTCTCATTTTTCCAGGCTCCAGGAATATTAATTCTCTTCTCAAATTATTTCACTAACTGGGGATATCTCAGTCACAAAAGCACACTTATTGTACACTTCCACTTATATGAAATACCTACAATATGCAAGTGTATAAAGATCAAAGTTGATTAGTAGTGGCCAGGGGAGGATGCCTTCAGTGGAGCTCCAACTTCTTCCTTCAGTACCGTCGGTTCCTGATCATATGCTACCTCTTCAAATGGATGAACATTGACTAGATCTTTCTGGCATAATGACTCTGCGTATTCCTTTCATCTTCTTTTGAAGCTCCCTGAGTCGTTCAATATTTTTGCTGTAGAGTCCTTCACTATTGCAACTCTAGGCTTGCCTTTTTTCTTTAGTTCTTTGACCTTGAGAAATGCAGAGCGTGTTCTTCCCTTTTGGTTTCCTATTTCTAGCTCTTCTCACATGTTAGTATAATACTTCACTTTGTCTTCTCTAGCTGCCCTTTGAAATCTTTTGTTAAGTGCTTTTATTTCATCATTCCTTCCTTTTGCTTTAGCTGCTTGATGTTTAAGAGCAAGTTTCAGAGTCTCTTCTGACATCCAACTTGGTCTTTTATTTCTTTCTTGTCATTTTAGTGGCCTCTTGCTTTCTTCATGGATGATGTCTTTTATGTCATGCCTTAACTTGTCTGATCTTCAGCTGTTAGTGTCCAGTGCCTCAAATATGGTCCTGAGATCGTCTCTAAGCTCAGGTAGGATATACTCAAGGTCAAAATCTGGCTCTCATAGAATTGTTCTACTTTGCTTTGTTTCAGTTTTGAATTTGACCCTGCATATAAGCAACTGATGGTCTGTTCCAAAGTTAGCATCTGGTCTTGTTCTGACTGTTGACACGGAACTTTTCCACTGTCTCTTTCCACAGACTTAGTCAAGCTGATTCTTGATTCTTGTGTATTCTGACTGGTGAGGTCCATGTGTATAGTCATGGTTTAAGTTGGTGAAAAATAGTATTTGCAATGAAGAAGTTATTGGTCCTGCAAAATTCTTATTATGTGTTTTCCAGCATTATTTCTATCACCAAAGCTCTGTTTTCCAACTGCTGGTCCTTCTTCTTTGTTTCAAGAAATGGATGCAGTGCTGGAAGTGCCCATTCATCTATGCCAAGAAATTTGGAGGACAGCTACCCGGCCAACCAACTGGGAAGATTCGTATTTACGCCTATTCCAAAGAAAGGCGATCCAACCAAATGTGGACATTATTGAACATTATTATTAATATCACACACAAGTAAAATTTTGTTAAAGGTCATTCAAAAGCAATTTCTATAGTATATTGACAGGGAACTGCCACAGATTCAAGCCAGATTATGAAGAGGACATGTAATCAGGGATATCATTAGTGATGTCAAATTGATCTTGGCTGAAAACAAGAGTATGAGAAAGATGTTTACCTGTGTTTCATTGACTATGCAAAGGCATTCAACTATGTAGATCATAACAAATTATGGATAACACTGCAGAGAATGGGAATTCCAGGACATGGAATCATTCTCATGAGGAATCTGTATATGGATCAAGAGGCAACTGTGCAAACTGAACAAGGAGATACTGCATAGGTTAAAGTTAGCAAAGGTATGCTTCAGGGTTGTATCCTTTCACCATATATTTTCAAACTGTATGCTGAGCAAATAATCCAAGAGGCTGGATTATATGATGAAGAACTAGGCATCAGGATTGGAGGATGACTCATTAACACAAGCCTGCTTGCTGGAAGTGAATAGGATTTGAAACACTTACTGATGAAGGTTAAAGATCATCATTTTTGGTAGCGACTGCACCTCAACATCAAGAAAACAAAGACCCTCACAACTGGATCAGTAAACAACATCACAATAAATGGAGAATGGATTGAGACTGTTAAGGATTTCATTTTACTTGGTTCCACAATCAATGTCCATGGTAGTGGCAGTGAAAAAAATCAAAAGATGCATTGCATTGGGAAAATCTGCTGCAGAGGACCTCTTTAAAGTGTTAAAAATTAAAGATGTTACCTTGAAGACTAAGTTGTGCTTGACCTGAGCCATGATATTTTCAGTTGCATCATATGCATGTGAAAGCTGGGCAATGAATAAGGAAGAGAGAAGAACAGATCTGTTCTGGAGGAAGTACAATCAGAATGCTCCTTGGAAGCAAAGACATAAAGACTGTCTCACATACTTTGGACATGTTGCCAAGAGGGATCAGTCCCTGGAGAACGACATCATGCTTGGTGGAGTGAAGGCTCAGTGAAAAGGAGGAAGACCCTTGATGAGACGAATTGACACAGAGGCTGCAACGATGGGTTTAGGAATAAAAACTATTGTGGGCATGGTGTAGGACTGGTTCGTGTTTTGTTCTGTTGGGTACAGGGTAGAGAACAAGATGTGAGAAATCTTTGAAACTCATTACTAAAAGACCCCCAAACAGTTCCTGTATATAAAACCTCTATATAAAATGTACAGTTCTATGCTGCACACTTGGGGTGACCAGTGAGTCAGAACCAACTCAGCAGCGCCTAAGAAAATGACAACAACAACAGGAGAGGGCGAGAGAGAGAGAGAGGTAAAGGGGACCCATTGCTTATGCCCCACCGAACTTCTGTTAAGGGTGAAGGGATAACCTGGAAATGGATGGTGGTGGCGACTGAACAGCATGAACATAACCAGTGTGACTGAGTTGGACACATGAAGAGTGTTGAAATGGCAAATGGTTTGTTACATATTTATCACAATAATAAAGAAAAACAAAAACAATATGAGTCTCTTTATCTCTTCTTCCCATTAGGGCTGAGAGTAGGGGGATGGTTTGAAAACACTCCCACTTTGGTGAAGTGCGTAGTTGAATGAGAAGTCTCTGAGTGGCACAAATGGTTAAGTGCTCAACTATCAGCTGAAAGGTTGGTGATGTAAACCCACTCAGAGATGCCTTAGAAGACAGGTCTGATGATTTGGTTTTGAAAGGTCACAGCCACTGAAACCTCTATATAGAGTGCACAGTTCTATTCTGCACACTTGGGGTGACCATGAATGAGCTGGAATCGACGACATGGCGATCAACAACAACTAGTGAAACGTGGCTATGGACATGGGTTTTGTCATTTCCACCCCACAGCCTCTCTCCGCGCCATCAGTTGCTATGAAAGTGAGAAAGTTGCTGAGGCCTCAGAAGGTCCTGTAGAGGAAAGGGTCCAGTTGGGTTCAAAGATTCTGTAGAGAACAAGATGTGAGAAATCTTTGAAATCCATTACTAAAAGACCCCAAAACAGTTCCTGTTGAGTCGATTGCAACTCAAGGAAACCCCATGTATGTTAAGGTAGAACTATCTTCTACAGGAATTTCAACGACTGTGATTTTTTTTGGAAATAGATTGTCAGGACTTTCTTCCAATGCACTGCCAGGTGGATATGAACTGCTAGTCTTTTGGTTAGTAGCTGAGTGATTAGTCATTTTTGCCACTCAGGGACTCTGTCAGAACTTATTATGTGCCCTCCAATTCCAGGGTCCTCTAGAAACTGGGCTAAGTTCTGCTGTATGTTGGTAAACCAGCTCTGTAGAGAGGGAGATGCTGATTTGCAGTACTGCCTGTTTCCATGGTGTAAATGCTCCTGCCACAGCCTATTACAGACTTTCATTTGTGAGCAGCTCTCAAAATTCCCAGATACTCTGCAATCCACTCTCATGAGCCCACAGAGCTGGCTCCAGTACCCTACTGGGTGATATCCTACATACGAAAACCTGGGGTGTCGGGATCCTGTTCTGCTGGGAGGTAAAGAGGCTAGGGTAGAGAGAAAAGGAAACAGAAGAATAAGTTTAGGAAATGTCCCCTACTCTGTCTCCTTCTTAGAAAGTCCTAGAACAAGTTAGTATATTCAGGAATCTGAGAAATCCAGTAATATATTGTTGTTGTTGCTAACGACCACTGAATAGGCCCCCAACTCATGGTGATCCCATAAACAGAACAAGACACTGCCTGGTTCTGTCACGGCATCCCTGTGACTAGTTGCAAAGCAGACTGTTGTGATCCATAGGGTTTCACTGGTTGATTTTCAGAAGCAGATAAAACCAAGCCCTTTCTTCCTAGTCTGCTTTAGTCTTAAAGTGCCCCTCAAAACTGTTCAGCATCAGAGCAACACTCAAGTTTCCAGTGACAGAGAGGTGGTGACTGTTGATGAAGTGCATTGGCTGGGAATTCAACCCAGGCTTCCTGCATGGAAGGCAAGACTTCTACTATTGAATTACCTTTGCCCCGCCTCCCATAGCATACAGTATGTATCTATACTACCTGCAGTGTCTATGTTCCTCCCAGCATTCCTCTGGCTCACTGGAGCAGAGTAGAGCAATCTATGAACATCTTGGTTCTCTGGGGTTTAAAACTGAATTTCAGAGGGAAATACACAGATTCTGTACAAATAAAAAATATTTGGCTTTACGGTTCCTGGAATGAATGACAGGAACACTGGAGCTGTCTGTGCCCACATTTGGCCTTTACCATTTGCCTGGGGACAGCCCACCTTCCTCTCAGTTTCCCTCTGACACAGCTGAAAGCTGCCAGCCTGTGTGTTCCCAGCTGAGCATCCCCATTGTCCTCGGTGCACACGCCCACTCCCTTCCCTCCCCTGAGTAAAAAGAGACATGACTCAGTCAACCAGCAAAGAGCAGAGACGAGAGTGACATATTATCCAAATAGAGGAAGATTCTCTGACACAAATGGGAGGTTAGCTTCGACTGTTGCTAGACTCAGAGGATGAAAGTAAAGATTCAAAAATAGAATCTCAGAACCGGAAATGGGGACAGCCCACGGCTGGGAATTACCTGCTGACGACTTATGGTGCTTCGCTTTCACACACCCGAGTGATTTCTGGGCTGGAAACTGGAGTCAGTCTATTGATGCACATGCTGCTACTCCTCAGGAGGGCAGGAAGCCCCAGACCCTCAGCACTCTGAACTTGAATGCCCTTGTGTGTCTATTCTTTCCTCCCAGCTGTGCCCCCCGAGGCTCTCAGCTGGTGAGCTGTGGTTTGGCAATTAGGTAGGCTGGTGCCAGAACCAGGCTGAGGCTCCAGCCCCAAAAGGTCATTGCAACTCCTCTGTCCCTCTACCGATTCCAAGAGGGTGAAATGTGTGGGCTGAGGAGTGGAAACCACCAGTTGTTGAATCAGCTCTGACTCACGGCAACTCCATGTGAGTCACAGTGAAACTGTGCTCCATAGGGTTTTCAGTGACTGATTTTTCTGATGGTAGATCACCAGTCCTTTCCTCTGAGGCATCTCTGGGTGGGTTGGAACTCCCAACCTTTATGTTGAGCAAGACGGAAGCGGTGTTTAAAGCCCTATCCTGGAGCAGCTCTAGCTGCCAATGTTGCCTGCTGGAGTGGCAGGGATGCTGTGAAGGGACTTTATTGGGGTACAGCCCATAGCCAGAGGCAGGGGACAAAGGGACACCTGTTCTGACTTAGGCCTATGGTTGTCAAGATGAGGGAGGCTGAGAGCAAAGGCATCCCTTCAGTGGCTACAGATGCTGCTGCTATTGGAGCAAGGCAGAACTGTGAGGGATAGAGAGGCACAAGAAAACGTCCTTCTCTGATGGTTAATTTTATGTCAACTTAGATCAGCTATGGTACGTAGTTGTCTGGTCAAACATTTGTCTAGATGCTGCTATGAAGGTATTTACATGTAGTTAACATTTATACTCAGTTTCCCTGGGTGGTGCAAGCACGACTGGCTGCTAACTGGAAGGTTACAGATTTGAGTCCACCCAGAGGTGCCTCAGAAGAAAGGCCTGGTGATCTCCTTCTGAAAAATCAGCCATTGAAAACCTCATGGAGAATCCAGTTCTATTCTGACACACGTGGGGTCACCAGGAATCAGAGTTGCAGCTGACTCAATGGGAATAGCTTTTGTTTTTCTTATGATCTTAAGTAAAGCAGATTATTTTCCATGATGTGAGTGGGCCTTACCCAATCAGTTGAAAGCCTTAAGAGCAAAAACAGATTTATCCAAAGAAGAAGGCTTCTGTCTCCAGGATGTAAATAGACAACTTGGTGGTGTTGTCAACCTATATCTTGTCCCACTGATTCTGGACACAACAATTCTGGAATTCTCTGCCTAGAGCCTGCCTTGTAAATTTTGGAATTGCCAGATCCCCATAATCATGTGGGTCAGTTCCTGAGAAATCACTCTTTCTCTCTATGTTTACATATAGCATTGGTTCTGTCTCCCAGATAATCAGGACTGAAATTTGATGTCCCCTTTGTGGTGTTATCACCTATGGAAAGGCTCCAGACTACTTCTGGTTGAGCTCCTGAAGACAGAGGCAACAGGGTCACACACTTCTGTCTACGGTTTGTATCACTGCAGTGCACTTTCAGGGGCAGAACTTCATTCAGGAGAGAGGCTTCTCTTCTCTTGGTCTCATTGGCTTTCTAGGGAGTTTAAAACTTTGGGTGAACTTCATACAGAGTGTTTAGTGAAGTATGGATTCAGGGCTGATCTTAAAACAGATTCGTTGATATATGCACACCTGACTTCTTTAGGGAGGTCTTCGAGGCCTGTCTCTACCCTTTTTTTTCTTAACTGGCACAGTGTTTAAAAGGTCAGCTGCAGACCAAAAGTTTAGCAGTTTGAAACCAGTACCCGCTCCTTAGAAACCCACTGAGGCAGTTCTACTCTGTTCTGTATGGGCTCTGAGTTCAAATTGACTCGACGTCAGGGTTTTTTTTTTTCTTTTTTTGGTAACTTCTACTCTGTGCCTATGTATGCCAAGTCCAGGTCCTGGAGAATACAAAGACAGATAGATCAGGACTTTCTGCTGGAAGAACTTCCATTCTTTTGTGGCTAGAAACCACCTTGAATGCAGGAAGAAAGGTATAATTTGAAGTTAGATAATGTGTTCTTTTCTTTTTTCTTTAAAAAAACTGTATTGTAGACCATGTTATGGATTGATTTGCATCTCTTCAAAATATCTGTTAGAATCCCAACCCCTGTAGATATGACCCTGTCTGGAAATAGGTTTCTCTTTGTTATGTTAATTAGGGCATACTAGAGTGGAGTGGCTTTAAATCTAACCACTCTGTGTTATAAAAAGAGCAGATTACTCACAGAGGGGTACACTGTGGGTAAGGCAGACTCTCCGTGTGAGGATTGCCAAGGACCAAGGAATGCTCACGCAACCAGCAAGTAAGGGATACTGATTTGGACTTTCAGCCTCCAGACTATGAGAAAATAAATTTCTGTTCTTTGAAATCACTCAGTTTTAATATTTGTGTTACAGCAGCACTGGGTGACTAATGGTAGTTTGAGGCTTACAGAAAGTTTGTACAGGAAGTGCAGAGAGTTCCCATATGCCATCTCTCCCTGCACTCTGTTCCTCCCCATATTAGCACCTTGCATCATGTTGCACACTTGTTCCAGTTAATGAACTATATATGGATACATCATTATTAACTAAAGTCAGTAGCTTACGTTAGGGATCACTCTTTGTGCTGTACAGTTCTATGAGTTTTGACAAATGTATAATGTCATGTGTCCACCATTACTGTGACATGCAGAATAGTTTTACTGCCCTAAGTATGGCCTGGAAATCCTGGTGACATAGCGGTTAAGAGCTATCACTGCTAGCCAAAAGATCAG
The DNA here is from genome assembly GCA_028571685.1 of Heterohyrax brucei. Lineage (NCBI taxonomy): Eukaryota > Metazoa > Chordata > Mammalia > Hyracoidea > Procaviidae > Heterohyrax > Heterohyrax brucei. Next base: position 39,833,508 of record CM053157.1, on the reverse strand, counting down.
CAGTTTGAATCCACCAGGATCTCCTTGGAAACTCAATAGGGGCAATTTTACTCTGTCCTATAGGGTCTGTATGGGTGGAATAGACTCATTGGCAATGAGCTTGGCCAAATATGGCCTGTGCTCCATCTATTCTTCCCTCTTCTCCCTTGAGCCCTTAAAAGCTAAACATAGGCTTACCATATGATCCAGCAATAACCAATCCTCAGTGTTTACCCTAATCTGTTGAAAACATATGTCCATAGATAAGCTAGCACACAAGGTTTGTAGCAGTATCATACCCACTGGCCCAAACCCGGAAGCAATTGAGATGTCCTTCAATAGGTGAGGATGAAGTATTATTCAACAATAAAGAGGAACAAGTTATTGAAGTAAGAAAAAACATGGAGAAAACTTAAACGCATATGTGAAAGGAGTGAAAGAAGCCAGTCTGAAAAAGCTACATACTGTATGATTTCAAGCATAAGATACTCTGGAAAAGCTAAAGCTATGGAGACAGCATGAAGAGTAGCGGTTGTGAAAATGTTCTTTTAAAAGTTGGTTTGGAGTACATGATACTGAGGAAGACAGCGCGGCTTGTTCAGTGTAAGGTCACACAAGCTCCATGGACAAATCTACACCCCCACATAGTTTATAAGGAAAATGCTGTACATTTTACTTCAGTGCAAGGCGTTAGGGGTCTCAAAAGCCTGTCAGTGGCCATCTAAGACACTTGACTGGTCTCATCCCTTCAGGAGCAAGGGAACAAGGGACAACGATGAAAACTAGAGACACAGGTAGAAGATTAGTCCAGAGGACTAACAGACCACAACTACCACGGCATCCCCCAGACTGAGTTCAGTACAACTAGATGGTGTCTGGCTATCACCCCTCACTGCTCTGAAAGGGATCATGACAGAATGCTCCAGACAGAACTTGTAGAAAACCATAGTACACAATTCAAACTTGAAACAAACAGAAAACAGACTGATAGAGACTGCAGAAACCCTGAGAATATGGCGCTTAGACAATCTTTTAGCTCAGCAGCAAAGTCATTCCTGAGGTTCACCTTTCAGCCCCAAACTAGACAGGACCATAAAACAAAATGAAATAAAGGAGCACACTAGTCCAGGCTCAAGGACTAGAAGACAGGAAGGGACAGGAAAGCTGGTAATAGGTAGCCCAACATGGAGAAGGAAAATGTTGACATGTCTCGGGGTTGTTAACTGATGTCAGAAAAGAATATTGGTACTAACTTGTTAATGAGGACTTAGTGTGTTCTACAAACCTTCATATAAAGTACAATAAAATTTTTTTTAAAAGCTTGGTTTGGATTGCAGAGATCTGGGAGTGTGCCATCTCTGGAAGGTCAAGCTTTCCAATCTGCATTAAACTTTAGAGCTAAGTGGTGCTGCTTCAGCCACTGGTACATAAAGTACGTTGGCGACATTTGCACAGAATCTCTGCCCCTGAGGGGAGATGGAGAGGTAACAGGCAGGAGGAACCTAAGCAAAGGACCCTCCCCCTCCAGCTACCAGGACAGCTCTGCCCCAGCCCTGTTACTATCCTATTGACCTGTCTGGTCTGCTGGGCCAGTCTGAAGCCAGGGCAGAACATCTGGTGGGTCATTAATAACCAGTGCTTGTGATGAAGGCACATGAGTTCCAACTGACTTTAGTATTTCCTTGTAACCTGACTGGAGGCACAAACGTAATAATATCTTTGTGTGAATTAGACACAAGCTGCCATTCTGGGCTTTTGTGTCGACCAGGTGGCATTTGCTTTCCATCCAGGATCAGTCTCGTAACAAACTATGTACACTAAGTTTTTCCTCTTGTGATGGCCACCTTCCCCTTTTACTCTTTAATGTTATTTTCCTGTGCTGGCATTGATCTGATTGAATCACAGAGTCTCCTTTGAAAACACAGTGTGTTCTTTCCTTGAAGTCCTCATTTTATGTCAGAGCTGAATGTCAAGATGAGAGCAATTTTATTTATTTTCTCCTCGGGTGCATTCATTGTTGTTAGTTTCTGTCCAGTCCGCACTGACTCACGGTGACAGAACAAAAGATTGCCTGGTCCTGTGCCACCTTTGTGATCATTAATACACTCAGGCTCATTGTTGTGGCCATTGTGTACTTTGAATGCCTTCCAATCTCAAGGGCTCATCTTCTGGTGTTGTATCTGAGAATATTCTGTTATGATCCATAGTGTTTTCATTGGCTCATTCTCAGGAGTGTATCTCCAGGCTTTTCTCTGGAATCTGTCTCAGTCTAGAAGCTCCATTGAAATTATGATCTGCCATAGGTGACCCTACTGGTATTTGTAATATCCGTTGCAAAGATTCCACCATCACTGCGATACCAGCGTATGCTAAACTGACAGATATGTGATGTTTACTAGGTAAGAAAGTCCGATTTGAGGTTAGAAATGCCAGAAGTAAACTGGATTTGTGTCTAGCATTCCTTCACTCCTTGAGATGATTACCTACTTCAATTTGAAATACTCAGTGAGTTTCCATCAGGCATTCCCCCCTTCTCCCAGTATGGGCTGTGGTGTTTCTCTTGCAAGATTATATGCCTTTGCAAAGTGAGGCAAAAGGGAACACTGCAGGGTGATTTCTGTGCAGTTCTCTGCCAGCTTTTTGCCTTGGTTTAGTATTTTTGTTTCCTCAGTTATTATCTTGCTAAAAGGAAGAAACAGTTTTCCTAGCAGTGAGACCTTACATTTTGCAATATCATTAGGCAGCTCTGACCACACTTGATCTGTAATTCAATCTTCCTTGTTGGAAGGGAAGTTCTGAATGGCAATTTGTTGGTTCCCTTCTGTCCACTCACAGCCTGTTGAGGGTGAGGTCTGGTGGCTTCTGGGGATAGGATACGGGCATGACACAAAGGCTTCAGGGAGTGCTCTGTCTACCAAGCCAGGAGTCTTGGCATGGGATTGTTTCTGTATAGAAAGGGACAAATTGCTGCACCAAAAAACCTTAATTCCTGTCAAGTTGACTCTGACTCATGATGACCCCAGGTGCGTCTGAGTATAACTATGCTTCACAGGACTATCAGTGGCTGGGTTTATTTTTTTCTTGGAAGTAGATCACCAGGCCTTTCTTCGGAGGTGCTTCTGGGTCAGCTGAAAACGCCAACCTTTTGGTTAACAGTGGAGAGTGTTGACAATTACCACACTTGTCATGCATTAAAAATTGTGTCCCCCACCCTCCCAGATGTCTGTCAGCTTGGCTAGGCCATGATTCCCAAAATAGTATGACTGTCTGCTATTCTGTCATCTGATGTGATTTTCCTGTTTGTTATAAATCCTATCTCTACGACATGTACGAGATCCCTGGACTGGAGCCCATCACCTATGTGAGGAAGACGCGTTTCATGCTGGTGTGGCATGACTGGCGTTCCCACCCTAGGACCAAGACTGGATGAGGTTAACAGGATGGAGTTAGCAGCACTCACATAAGTGAGACAGGACTCAGTCTACAAGATTGGATTGTCTTTTAAATCAGTCTTTCGAAACGTAAAAGAGAAAAGCTAGCAGAGAGACAGGGGGACCTTATACCAACAAGAAACAAGAACCAGGAGAATATCGCGTTCTTTGAACCTGAAGTCCCCACTTTGAGAAGCTCCTCTAGCAGAGACGACTGACGACAAGGGCCTTCCCACAGTGCCAGCAGAGAGAGAAGCCTTCCCCGGGAGCTGGCTTCCTGAATGCAGCTTCTAGCTTGCTAGACTTGGAGAGAATAAATATCTCTTGGTTGACACCATTTGCTTGTGGTATTTCTGTTACAGCAGTACAAGGTGATTGAGACACTATCCGAAAAACCTGAAAAACCAAATTCATTGCTGTCAGATCACTTCACTCCAACTCATGGTGGCCCCATGTGTTACCGAGTAGAACTACTCCATAGGGTTTTCCTGGCTATTGTAATCTTTTTGGAAACAGATTGCCAGGCCTTTGTTTTGCACAGTTGCCAGGTGGGTTCAAACCACCAAGCTTCATGTCAGTAGCCTAGCACAAACTGTTTGCACCATCCAGGGACTCTGCCTGACTGGACGTGGATCCTTTACAGCCCTACAGTGGCATCACCTCAGCACCATTCTGTTCCTGGGCTTGGCAAGTCCATATTTTAAGAGTGAGCTTGGGTAAGGTGTGCCTCTTATACATTACAGGGTTGAACCGATTCCCCCTAAAATCATATGTTCATACTCTGTCTTAGTCACTTAGTGCTGTTACACTAGAAATACAAATGGATGCCTTTAACAAAAAGAAATTTATTTCCTCATAGTAAAGTAGGTTAAGAGTCCAAAATCAGGCCATCAGCCCCAGGGAAGGGCTTTCTCTGTTAGTTCTGGAGTAATGTTCTATAGTCAGTCTTCCCTTGGACTGGGAGCTCAGGGAACCCCAGGTCCATAGGATGCATTCTGCTCCTGGCACTGTGTCTTTCCTGATAGTATGAGGTCCTCAACTGGCTGCTCACTTCCCTTTTCTTTATGTCCCAAGAAACTGCCTCAAGGCACAACACAATCTTATAGATTGAGTTCTGCATCACTAGAACAACCACTGCACATTTTCTCTTACTAACACCATAGAGGTAGGATTTCCAACAAATACGAACATTACACAATACCTGGAATCATGGCCTAGACAAATTGTTACACACATTTTTTGGGGAGACACTATTCAATCCATGATATGCCCTAACACCTGTTACTTGTGTCTGTGACCTTATTTGGAAGTAATGTCATGGCAGACGTGGTTAGTTAAGACAGGGCCAGCATGATGGACTCCGACAACATGAAGACAAAGGCAATAACTGGAGTGATGTGACCATAAACCAAGGAATGCCTGGGGCTTACCAGGAACTGGAAGAATCCACTGCGGTTGAGTCAATTCTGACTCATAGCACCCCTATAGGACAGAGTAGAACTGCTCTATGAGTACCAAGGAGCACTTGGTGGATTCAAACTGCCAAACTTTTCGTTCTCGGCCACAGTACTTAACCACTATGGCACCAGGGGAAGAGGCAAGACTCTCCCCCTGGAGCCTCTGGAAGAATGGCCCTGCTTACACCATAAATCCAGACTTCTAGCCTCCAGAACTGGGACAGAATAGATTTTAGTGGTTTAAAGCTGCCTGTTCTGTGGTAACTCATTTTGACAGCACTAGGAAACTCAACACTGGGGAAGATGCCCTTGGAGAAAATGGGGATAACTCCCATCCTGAGTGGGAGGAAATCTCAAGGGTTACATGTGCTCATGCCTGGCCAGCTGAGGGGGTGGTTACATGCAAAGATGGGTCCAGGCTCAGTGGTTGCTGGGGCTTTCTAGAGCTATACTTGCGTAATGTTCATATCATGCTTTTTTTTTTCAAACAGCAAGGCTGTGAGCTTTCCCCATTCTCTGCTCAGAAAGACAGTTGGCATGGACTGTGGAGACAGGCAGCCCTTGGGGGTAAGTAAGATGCCCCATTTGGTGCTGCATTCCTCCTGGGGCTGACTTATTAATAGTCCATAAATTACAAATGAACCTGTGCTCCCCTGCCCCTGTGGCATGCCTGCTGTAATGCTGTTTGGATTTTATGCACTTGGGATACGGTCCTTTTAAAATTACATTTTCGGCTGCTTCTGTGCTCCTCCCTTGGGGTCCGTTGGCACTGCTCTGCACTCTGCTCAACCTCCCACTGAATCAGTCTTGCCTTTTGCTTCTCCAGCAAAGGTTTGTTAGATTTGCTTTTTAAAGTCACTTGACTGAATTCTCAACATAAGCACATACATTGAAGTAATTACATCTACTCTTTTTAAAAAGCAAAGTAGAAATTTGTGCTCTTCTCTTGACTTTGCCATGCCTGCAAAACTGAAAGTTTGCAAAAGATGCATCTTGGAAAGTGTTTATCCAGCCTGGCAAACTTTTGGCTTATATCATAATTTCAGAGACACTGGTGTTCCTGACCTTAGATCATTCCTGTATGTACTCTTTTTCTTGAGCCCCAAGGAACGTTCTGTAAGCAAATTCTGAGATGGGTCAGGAGAGACTTCATTTGTATGTTTGTTTTTACTGGAACCTGGTATTGGGTTGGATATTGTTGATAACACAGGAAGGCAAACCTGTCGCCTTCTTGCTGATGTTCTCTAATACCTTCTCGATACAGAGAAAATCCAGTGATCCTCTTTAGTCTGCAAGTTCCTCCTTGGATGCTCTGGAGGGCAAGGTTACTTGGAAAAAATTGAGTAAATTTTCTGGAGAGAATCCTGTGGTGCTCCCAGAGTAGAGACCAGGAATCTCCCTTGTTTCTTCTGATCTTACAGATGTGTGCTGTCGCACATGGCAGTTAGCAGCCACATGGGTCCAGTGAGCCCTTGAGAGGTGGCTGGTCTGAAATGAGATGTGCTGTAAGTATAATCAACATACAGAATTTTGGATATGTGATGGGAAAAATGGAAAGCCTGGGTGGTACAAATGGTTAAGTGCTTGACTGTTAGCCAAAAGGTTGACAGTTTTAACCTACCCAGAGGCACTTTAGAAGAAAGACATTGCAATCTGTTTCTGAAAGGTCACAGCATTCAAGACCATGTGGAGCAGTTCTACTCTGCATATATGGGGTTGCCACAAATCAGCATAGACTCTTTGATGAAAACTAACAGCAAGAATGGGAGAAAGAATCTAAAACATTGCATTAGTAGTTGTTATGTTGACTGCATGTAGAAAAGATAGTATTCTGGACATATTGGGTTATATATATCATTAAGTTAATTTCACTTATTACTGTTCACATTTTAACACGGCCATTTGAAAATTTACAATTGCACAGTGCCAAAATTGCATTTTCATTGGACAGTGTTACTAGAGAACATCCAGTACTCCCAGCAATGCCTGCTCCTTCCAGTGTGTGAGAGAGAATTCATACAAAGGGTTGACCAACTGACTGGATAAAGACGAAAGAAAAAGGCTGCCAATTTGGGGATTTAGCTTTTGACACAGAAGGAGCTGAAGGAGGGCTCTGTACTTAGAAACAAAATAGATAAGAGTTTGGAATACAAAATAACTAATTGAAAACAGCTTAGGGAATTGCTGATGTATTTGTGTAAACAATTTTTCATCTGAGTTTGGGGGGTGTCATGGTTGGAATTGTGCCCCCCCCCAAAATGTGTGCAGCCACATGGCTGGAATATGGTTCCCAGTATCTTGGGACTGTCCTCCATTGTGTGGTTTTGTTAACCTGTATGTTAAAGGATTAGGGTGGGGCTGTGAATTCCTGCTGTGGGGGCAGTTTCCCTGGAGTATGGATTGCCCCACCCTTAATGCTTTTAGCTTGCAAGGAATAAAAGGAAAAAGAAACAAAGGACAATTTGAGAACCTCGCTACCATCAAGCAAGCAGCACCGGGAGCACAGCGCGTCCTTCAGACCAGAGGTTCTTGCGTGAGGACACTCCCTGGACAAAGACTGATGCAATACCGGACTTTCCTCCAGAGCCGACAAGGGGAAAGTCTTTCCCTCGAGCGGACACCCTGAATATGGATTTGCAACCTACTGGACTGTGTAAGAATAAATCTTTCTTTGTTAAAGCCATCCACTCTGTGGTATTTCTGTTAGAGCAGCCTAGCTGACTAAAACAGGGGGTGAGCCATTTTAGCCAACTGCTTCACTTTTTTTAAGTACTAAACAATCACATGGAGCCCTGGTAGTGAAGTAGATAAGAGCTACGGCTGCTAATCAAAAGGTCAGCAGATAACCAAAAAGAGGTTGGCAGTTTCAATCTACCAGCTGCTCCCTGGAAACCCTTTGGGGCAGTTTTACTTTGTCCTATAGGGTTGCCATGTGTGGAATTGACTGGAAGGCAATGGTTTGGGGAAGCAATCACTTTTCTGCTTTCCACACACTGATGCTAACCTGATTTATATCTGGCTAGAGAAGTGGGCATTAATAGCAGCTTATGTGGGCACTGTGCACGAGTGGGGAGAAGCAGCTCTTGGAAATGGGAGCACCAGCAAATGGAAGAGAATACAGTCTCATAGAGTGCTGGAAGACGAGCCCACTAGGTTGGAAGGCATTCAAAATACACGGTGGCCGTAACAATGGACTTGGACATACCAATGATTGTGAAGATCGCACAAGACTAGGCAACGTTTCCTTCTGTTATGCCTAAGGTTGCCATAAGTTGGGCTGACTCCATGGCAAACAGCAACAACAATAACAGCTGATGGACAGAGCGAACTGAGAGATGGCCGTGCACCTTTTGGCCTAGGTAAATGCATGTTCTATGTACTTATTTTTAATTTTTTGCTCTTTAAAAATCCTTCATTATTACTTTTTAAACAACAGTAATTATCAGGCATCAGTGTTTGGTGCTGAAGTAATGAGTTAGGATCCCAATTTCAGCATCACCTGGGTTGACAATCACACAGTCTGTCACCCTGTTCTCTACCAAGTCATGTAGAAAAATTTTTCATGCAGAAATTTTAAGCAATCTGGGAAAGTGTAAAGAAGAAGGCAAAAATCATTCTGCATCCTGCTGCCAGAGGCAAACACTACTGTTCAGTGAATGTCTTTCCGGATGTCTCTCTGTGCACCGAAACGCCCAAGTGCCACATCGTGCAGACCATGGTTGGAGCCTTCTCATCAGTTTATGTCTGGATTCTTGCAGGACTCTCCAAATCTGGATCATTGAGAGCTCCGGTCTTGCCTGTCTTCTTCCTTTTTATCAGAGCTTCAGTGAGAGCTTTCTCCCATTGAAATCTGATCATGTTGCTGTTTAAAATTCTTCAGTGGTCTCGCTGATACTCCAAACTCCTTAGCATTGCATCCCACATCTCTAGTGACCTGCCTTAGGCTTTCTTTCTTCTGGAACCTTCTTTCTCCACACTTAAAAGATCTGAGGATTCTCTAAAGCACTGTCCTTTTCCATGATACTGTGCCCTTTCCGTGGTATTTCCTTTGTCTTCCGTGCTCTTCTTCACTCCTCCATTCCTTATCTGAGTCTGGAGGATCGGGGTCAAACTGCCACAGCCCAGGAAACCTCCCCTCCATAGGAAGCTGCTGTTTAGGCACCTTGTCCTCACTATCCAGGGCCTGACTCAAGGACAGAACTTGCCACATACAAGTCTGGTTTAGATATCCCTGTCCCCTCACAGTCTCTGGGATTCTCCAGGGCAAGAGAACACGTCATGCTTACTTCCCCCATAACTGTAGTCTGTGACAGTGTATGAAACATGGCAGAGACTCAACAGATTGTTCTTGAGTGAAAAGTTGGTGTATGATTGAAATTATATGAATGTGTGTGTGTGTCTGCACTCCACATCTGTAGATGGACTGGTTGTATTTCAGGTTGGTTTGGAGTACTGAATGAAGAATGCAGACATCTGCTTTCCATGGGCAATCACTTAAGCCGTTTTAAAAGCCTCAGTTATGGTCTTTAAATGTGGTCAGCAATATTTCTATATATTTGGCTTCCATTCCTATTATTCCTGTCTATGCTCCCACAAAGAATTTGTGGGTAGTAAAATATATTCATGAAAATTTTAGAAGCCTTTTCTGCAGGAAAATTTCACTATTCCCTTAAACAATAAGGATGACACACTATCATATAAATGATGGAGAGCATAGATACTTATTTTTCCGGGTGAGAAAACCTAAGGAGAGATGACAGGGAAGCAAAGCTGATGATTTATAATACACTAGAAATAGAAAGAATTAGAGATCCAAAGAAATCACAACTCACATCAGTATGTGTCTCATCCAGGGTTCCCCACCTACCAAACCATGTCCTCTTGGGAAAGGGAGAGGGATGGCAAGAGTACCAGACCTATTGCAAAGCCTTTCCAGAACGCCTGTCTTTTACTCCAAGTAACTCAAGTGAGAGAAGTGGTGATTAAATGGTTGCTGAGCCAAGGATTAGCAAGAAAGGACCCAAGCTTGCCTTAGAAGGCATTGTGATTTATCTCCCATGCAATGCTTTTCAGAATAAGGTTCTGAGGTAGTTAAGACCAGAGAACAGGCTTATGTGAGATATGTGACCAAAGGGATGGCACCAGGAAGACAGTAGTAGGATGTCACTGAATTCTAGGCAAGTGTTCTTCACAAACTCAGATCTGGGTGTTTTGAAAGCTCTTTGATGGTATATGATAGGCAGAATAATGTTCCCTGAAAGATGTTCGTATCCTAATTCCTAGAACCTATAAATATATTTTATTACATGATGAAGAGGAATGAAAATTACAGATGGAATTAAAGTTGCTAATTATTTGGGAGGTTATTTTGGATTATTTAAACGGGCACAACGTAATCATGGACCCAAACCAGTTGTCTTCCAGTCAGTTGTGTCTCACGGTCACCCCAATGTGAAAATTACAACTACTTCACAGAGTTTTCAAGGCTGTGTCCTGTTGGAAGCCCATTGGCCTTTCTTCCAAGGCTTGTCTCTAGGTGGGTGTGAAGTGCTAACCTCTGGTTAGTGATCATGCGCTTAGCCGTATGTGCCGCCTAAAAACTCCAGATGTAATGACATGGATTCTTAACAGTGGGACAGGGATGTTGAAGGGCAAGAATGAGACAGCAGTGTGAGGAAGACTCAACCTGTCATTCGTCTTAAAGACAGAGGAAGAGGCCACCGAGGAGCGCAAGAAACCTCTAAAACCCAGAATCAAACCAAACCTATTGCTGCTGAGTCAGTTCTGACTCATAGCAACCCCACGTGTTACAGAGTATAATTGATCTAAGAGTTCATGGAAGTAGATTGCCAGGCTTTTCTGCCCTGGTGCCCCTGGGTGGGTTCAAACTTCCAACTTTTTGTTTGGTAGCTAAGCACAAACTGTGCTACCTGGGCACCTAAGAGGCCTTTAGAAGCTAGAATGATCAAAAAAGAAAAGAGAAGGAAGAAAATGAAAACGTAACACATTCTTTACTGTTGTTAGTTGTCATCGAGCCCTAGAACCAAGGTGTCCTGCTGACACCTTGATTTCACCTAGTGAGGCCCATGTCAGCCTTTGGATCTCTAGAACCATAAGATAATAAATCTGTACTGTTCAAGCTGCCGTGTTTATGGTAATATGTTATAGCTAGAATAATGAGCTAATACTGAGAGGAATGGGGATGACTGGGGACTAAACTATGAATGTGGTGAACACCAAAATGTTGGGTCTTGGAGGCTACAAGCCTGCAGAGGGAGAAAATGCCACGCACCCAGTCACATACCTTAGAGTGGACTGTGCAGACCTGGATGACAAGCAGCTCAGACCAAAACAAAACACCCCACCACAATTCTTTTGAACTGCTTAGGCTTCTTGGGACATTTTGTACAAGCCCAGGGAGGTGTGGCTTATACATACTCACATTGACACAGGACTGTCTTCTGGACCTATCCATCAATAATAATTGATTATCTTAGCTTCTGGTGCTGCTATAAGAGAAATACCACAAGTGGGTGGTTTGAAAGAATAGAAATTTATTTTTTCACAGTTTAGGAGGCTAGAAGTCTGAATTCAGAAACCTGTCTCTAGGGAAAACTCCTGTCTGTTCTGGGGAAAATCCTTATCTCAGCTTCTGCAACTCTACTGTTCCTTGCTTGGTTCCTTGGCAATCTTCACGTGGTATCTACTTTTCCCTCACCTGTGCTTCCTCCTCTCTGTGTCTAATCTGTTTTTATATCTCAAAAGTTATTAGTTTAGGACATATTGATAAGGCCTCATTAGCATAACAAGGAAAGCTCTATTCCCAAATGGTATAGGTATAGGAACAGGATTCCAACAGTTATATTTTTTCTTTTGGGGGGTTTGGGGAGGAGTGTCTCAATTTATTCTATAACACTGATACAGGAGAACTCTCCAACCCTGAACAACAGGACCTCAAGGCCAGCATATCTTGTATTTGAGAAAATTAAGGGTCGTGATGTGCCTTCCACCTGAGGGTTGTAAGCAGATCTGCTCTGCTAATCCAGACTTTTCTGAAAGAATATGTTAATTGGTGCAGAACTTGTGAAAAGACACGAGCTTCTGGGTGCATTTTGGATAGGGGAGTGGAGATGGGTGGGGACTGGTCTCAACGACTTCACAGTCAGGAAGAGACATGATTTTCTGAGACGGGTTACAAACTCATCTGTTACAATCTCGACAGTGTTGCTTATTTCCTCAGAGCTTGGCTTTGTGTTGGTGACGTAATGACAAAATTAAGTACACTGGTGATAGCCGATGAGCCAAAAAGGGCCAAGTTTCAGCAGAAAGTTTCAAAGATTCAGTTTATTTCAGTAATTGACCTAGTCTTTTGTTCTTCCCATTGGCTGCTGATTCCCAATAAGCTTTTTTGAGGCTTGGCAGCTGCCCCAGGAGTTTGCAGTTTGATTTATTTTTCATTTGAGTTACTCAAATTCATACTTGGCTTTGTAGAATAAGGGACAAACTCAGCTGGGTCCTGAGAGTTTCCACTGAGAGATGACTGACCTGAGCCTTGGGAGTTTATGTGAGGGATAAAACTGTAGGATAGACCTAAATATTGGCCTCCAAGGTGATATTTGCTTTGTTCTGTTCTAATGGGTAAGAACTAATTTACCATGCATAGCGTATATCTCTGTGTGTGTGTTATAGAAAACAAAACCAAAAACAAACTCATTGTCATCACATAAATTTTAACTCATACCAACCCTACAGCCCAGAACAGAACTGACCCATATGATTTTCAAAGAGGGGCTGGTAGATGTGAACCACTAACTTGTGGTTAGCAGCCAAGCTCCTAACCAGTTCTGCCACCAGGGCTTTTGGGAGTATCATACACATACCTAACCACATGTATGTCCTTTTGATGGGAGAATAATTTTATAAAAATATGGATTAATTTTCATAATTCTGATTTTTGAGTTGATAGGCAGGAGGCAGAATTCCTGGGTAACACAAATGGCTAACATCACCAGCTGCTAACATAAAGGTTGGTGGCTGGTGGTTCAAGTCCACCTAGAGATGCCTCAGATGAAAGGTAGGGTGATCTACTTCTGAAAAAACAGTCATGGAAAACCCTATGGAGCTCATTTTTACTCTGACACACATGGGGTCACCATGAGTTGGAACTGACTCCATGGCAATTGTCTTTTCTGCTTTTTTTAATATATTTTTTTATTTTTAAGTAGGAGATAGGTTGGGTAACACTGTAGTGGGTATATGTAGTCACCCTAGCTGGTCACAAGGACATCTTTCACCTAGGGAAAGACGGGTGGGAGCAATCTTTGGCATTGCTTCAAAGAAGCTAGCTGTGCATGTAGCAGAATGAAGACCACCTCTGCTCGGGGAACAGTTGAGCACAGAACAGGTATGTGTGTGTAAGGCTTGGCAAACACCAGTACGACCCAAAGAAACCCGTTTTCCCAGTAGAAGAATGCAGCATCATGCCAGGGACCTCACACAAGCCCTGCCTGGTAACACACATGAACTTGATTTGCCACTAGCTCTGACATGGAACTTTTGTGGCACCCTTGCCTAGGACATGGCTGTGGAGACGAAACAGAGAGGTCACATCTATCCTTGCTATCTCCAAAGGGAGTTTAAACTCCACTGTAAAGGGGACTTCACGTGTAAGCTCATCATACATGTGTGGCTAAGAATTATAGCAAGAAACTAGGAGGGTTTGGTTTGGGAATCAGGATCCTAAACAACTGTGAGTCTCTTAGCTTAAAGATTGAATCTAAAATATGGGAAAAGCAAAAAACTCACTGCCATCAAGTTTATTCCAACTCATAGTGACCCTATAGGACAGGGTAGAACTGCCCCATAGAGTTTCCAAGTAGTGCCTGGTAGATCAGAACTATCAGCTGTTTTGGTTAGTAAAATGTAGCACTTAACAACTATATAACCAGGGTTTGTTGAGGGGTGAAAAAATGGTCTCAAGCAAGTTCTCTAGCTTGTTGCAATGGTATAATCTATTGAAACAGCATAGCAAACCATTGCTTTTGGAACCAAAAGACCAGAGAGCATGTGACATTTGTCAAAGGCAATAACTGTACCTGCCCAATCTGCCTCCTACTAGTTTCAAGAGAAGTGACTAATCATAGAGCTCCTAACCAGGGCAAATAGATTATCAGTAGAACATTATCTCAGGAGAGGCAAGGCTGGGCTAAAAAGTCACAGAAAGAATCTTTATATGTAGGATAAAACATTAGGCTTTATATATTTAAACAATGTTTGCTTTTTTGGCAGTGAAGCATGAAAGCCTACCTTTATGCAATACTTTTATCAGAAACTAAAATTTGTTAAGAACTAGATAGCAGAAGGTGTGCCATCACATGACACACTCAAAAAAATGCCTTCTTAGGTGCTGTTGAATCAGTCGTTGACTCACAGGGACTGTCATGGATTGAATTGTGTCCCCATCAAAATACCTGTCAACTCAGCTAGGTCATGATTCTCAATATTGTACGATTGTCTACCATTCTACCATTTTGTCATCTGATGTGATTTCCTTCTGTGTTGTAAATTTACTATCATGTAGTGGACTGTATTACTGGCAATTATACTGATGAGTTCTACAAGATTAGATAGTGTTTTAAGCCAACCTCTGTTGAGATATAAAAGATAGAAGTATTCAGAAAGAGAGGGGGACCTCATAACACCAAGAAAGCAGCGTCAGGAACATAGTGTTTTTTTTAAATTTAATATGACTCAGTGAAAATGTACATTCCCTTATAAATTTACATGCCCACCTATATGCAGCTTCCACTGCTCTCCCTGTTCGGAGACAGCACACTATTCCTCCCTGCTCCATACATGTCTCATCCTCCCAACAGTCTCCTTTCCCCTCCTCTCTACGCACTCTCCTTCCTTCAGCCAGAGGTCAGCAGGATAGAATTCCCTTGTCTAGAAGCTCCTGGTCTAGGAGAAAATTCATAACAAGGACCTTCCTCCAAAGCCAGCAGAGAAAGTCCTTCCTTAGAGCTCATGTCCTGAATTTGGACTTCTAGCCTACCAGACTGTGAGAAAATAAATTGCTCTTTGCTGAAGTTATCCACTTGTGTTATTTTTGTTGTAGCAGCACTAGATAACCAAGATAGGGATGTCAAGCACAATGGAACTAAATGTTGGCCAGTTCTGCACCATCCCCATGGTAGGCTATAGATTGAACCATTGTGATTAATAGGGTAGATCACCGGGTCTTTCTTCCTAGTCTATGTTAGCCTGGAAGCTTACTGAAGCCTGCTCATCGTCATAGAAACTGGCAAGTCTCCAATGAAAGATGGGTGGTAGCTGTACATGAGGTGCAGTGGCTAGGAATCAGACCCGGGACTCCCGAATAAATGCTGAGAATTCTACCACTGCACACCACTGCCCAGTTGCAGCTTTAGGGTTAACAAAACTGACCAAACTATAAAACCTTTGAAATGGAAGAATCTTGCCTGTATTTGGGCTTTGTGACGTCCTTTTTAAGAAGCCACTAAGCAACTGGGGAGAGAGTATCCTTGAGAGCTATGAAGAGGTAGTGTTGTTTTGGAGGATGGAGAGAGTAAGAGTGAGAAAAGAGAAAGATACAGACGACAAAGAATGCAGTAATACTTCCCTTCAATCTCATGAAAATTCACTAATTGCTTGATCTCTCACTAGAATTCTTCATAGTGCAAATAATTTGTGATGTTTCTATACTGTCAGCTGTCTTGAACTGCTAGGTGTTTTATTAGCCGACTGTGGAAAGTGCTACCTGCTGAATAGCTAAGGAGTTTGAGCTTGTTCCGGTCCCTTCCTGCGGTCATGTTGGGCTCCAGGAGCGTGGGAGGGAAGTGGGATGCCTACTGTTACTGTGATGTGCCTATTTTCATGCTCATGCAGAAGAGCGCTCTGGGAGTGAAATGCCAGTTTGGCCACTTCTATCTTTGGGGTAGGCTTGCCCTTGCCAAGGGAGCCCTGGTGATGCAATGGTTAAGCCCTCAGGTGCTAACTGAAGAGTTGGCAGTTCAAACCCACCAGCTGCTCCACACAGAAGACTAATGTGGCAATCTGCTTCTGTAAAGATTTACAGCCTTGGAAGCCCAATGGGGAATTTCTACTGTCTCACAGGGTCACTATGAGTCAGAATTGACTACAGTGGGCTTGGGCTTCTTTTTCCTCTGGCACTTGCCAAGTGCAGTCAGAGCCACAAGAAACCTCTTGGCTTGGCAGATGCATAGACTGGGAATGCTAGAAGATCTGTCTACTTGCTCCAAGTAGACATCTGAGAGTGAACCTCCTTTACACGTAATGTTTTTGGTGTATAGGAGAGTCCTGACTGAAAGCAATTCAGACAGTGTGTATTTAGTTTTAAAGTGTGATTATGGCACCCTTTAAAACGTTTCCTCCCTGGTCTACACCAGAAGGGGGAAGGATGTGGTGAATAAT
Organism: Heterohyrax brucei; assembly: GCA_028571685.1. Lineage (NCBI taxonomy): Eukaryota > Metazoa > Chordata > Mammalia > Hyracoidea > Procaviidae > Heterohyrax > Heterohyrax brucei. Next base: position 39,817,187 of record CM053157.1, on the reverse strand, counting down.
GAATGCATTGCAAAGCATGTGTCATAAGCTCTTTCATTTCATTATGAAGTCTCTGAAGGCAGTGACTGTTTTCTCGCTCTTGTCATCCCATTCCCTAGCACAGTGCTTAACATAGGGTGGTTCCTCAGTGTGTTCTTGGTTATGAATGAGGGAAGAGATTTCCACTGTGTGAACAAAATGCATTATGTGCATTAGGAACAGTGAAAGACTGGGCAACAGTGGACTGCTACCACAATGTACAGTAATCTTATTCCTTTGCAAATTCAATTTAGACTTCACTGCTGACTGGTGCTGTGTTGCTCAAAGAAGAGCCCTTTAGCAATCTCAAAGATCTGTGATTGGCCAAGTGGAAAGTAGAGGAGCCTACACAACAAGGCACACTGACTACTCCGCTTTCATCAGACCTTGGACAGTTGCTTGGGTCATGCATGCAGTGTCCCTTGGAGGAATTTTCCAGGATAAGTTTCTGGCCTAAATTCATTCCAAGTGTCTTGCTAATCTGATCATGGCTGATTGGATCAGAGCTGGACACCTGACCAAAGATGTCTCTTCTATAGGCTAACCAGAAACCTATGAGGTAACCTGACATACAGCGCTGTCCAATAAGAGATTAGAATACTGGAAGGTAGCTGGCTTGCCCAATTGAAGTCTCTTTGCTGAGGGAGAGTCTGAATGAGAGCTAAGCAGAGTCACAGAGGTAACAGCAAAAGTTTAGAGGAATGCAGAGAGAGGACAATGAGAAGAGACTTTGCAGGAGAAGAAAGACAAGGAGCAAGTAAATCAGGCAGAGCAGTACATGTGGAGATGCTGGGCCCCAAACATGGCAGATACACTGCTGTTGGGCCACCAGAACCACCGCAGTGTGACTGTGCTGATAAATTCAGACCGACCTGTGAGACCTCAGTTTCTGGGACACTTGGCTAGGGCTCCTGAGAAGTATGTCTGTTTCCTTTACTTTCAAAACCCAAACCTATTGACTTCCAGTTGATTTTGACTCACAGTGACTATAAGATAGCAGAACTGCCCCATAGGGTTTCCAAGGAACAGCTGGTAGATTTCAACTGCCGACATTTTGGCCAACAGCCCAACATTCAACTTGCAAGGCATGCATCAATAAGCCCCATGAGCCAAGGCAGCCCAGCGTGAAGCCCTACAACGTCTAGGAGGGGCCTCATTCTGGCCTCCACTTCTTTGGGCCTCGAGTATACACATGGAATAAAGCTGGTCTAGATGATGCAATGTTAAAATCTAGTGCTGTGGGTGGAAACCCTGGTGGCATACTGGTTAAGTGCTACAGTTGCTAGCCAAAAGATCAGCAGTTCAAATCCATCAGGTGCTCCTTAGAAATTCCTCGGGGCACTTCCACTCTGTTCTGTAAGGTTGCTATAAGTGGGAATCAACTTGACGGCCCTGGGTTTTTATGGGTGTGCTGTGGGGGGACGAGGAGGCTGTGGGAAAGTGTAAGACTGTTCTTGCCCAGGAAGAAATCTATGTTTGAGTTGCAGATGTAAGAAAATTCTATACACATGTGTTCGAGGTGGTGTATGTTAAATTGCCAACGTGAGAGGAAAGATGAGAGCTTTCAGAAGTCAGAAGCTGGAGAGACCACTCTGAAGTGAGTAGGAAATATCAGAAAGGCCTCAGCTGTAGTCTGAATATTTATATGGACAAGATGGCATGGTAAAAAGTTCCAGGCCAACATAGGCATAGGAGAGGGGAAAGCTTGCACTGTGTGTAGCCCTGGTGAGGGAGACAGCCCGGCTCTCTGCAAATTGGCGGTCTTCCTGATGCCCAGCCAGAAACATGGTATCCTAAACTCCCCAAACAGAAGTGAACTAATGGTTAAAGCCCCAGATGGCACTTCCTGGCTTGGGTGACAGCTGTGATCTAGAGTGTTCCCTTGTGCCCCATACTCAGAACATTTGAGAACTTGTCTGTGTTCCTTCCTGGGAACCACAGATTTCTGCTGGAAGCTGGGCTAGGATGTGAGAGAAACGCCAGCCAGGCGTGAATTCCAAAGCACTGGAAAGCGTTCTGCTCACCCGCACAGATATGTCCCAGCCTTGCAAACAAGAGAGATAGGAGGACTCCTCTAGAGAGGTGGACAGCAGTCTGTTTGCCTGATGACCATGTGAGACACGAAGTCCGTAACCACACTCTGCTTCTGGAGCTGAGAGAGAAATCTGGAGAGGAAGCAAGTAAAGACCCATTTGGAATCAGTAACATTAAAGAAGATTGCATTTGGTGAATATTCTGTTCTCTGTCCTTTTTCTTTTCATATTTTGACACTGTCAAAATAGATCAAGGGGATACTGTCACTGTGGTATGTTTCACAGGTGATTTATTTGCAAAGTAAGAGACTATGTGAAAAAAAAGTCACTAAGATCCTTCTGATTGTCAGACAGGGGCTTGGTCTCAATTCTCGCTACCCTAGCCCTCAGAGGCATTTATTGCTATCATCCTAACTCCTCTACAATGCTCTTATGTTCCTTGGTTGAGTTTTATTCCACTGGGGACAGGATAGGACTCTTGAGAATGCGACTCGTCAGGGAATAGGGCTGCTCTATGACGGGTCTGAGACCAAGCATGATAAGCCTGTGCATAGCTTTCATGAATGTTTGAAAACATGTGGGGCCTGGTAATACAATAAAGAAAGATAGCTGCCATCAAGTTGATACCAATTCATGGCAAAGTTGTGCCTAACAGAATGAAACGTACAGTCCTGCTCCGGCTCCATGATCGTTGATATGGATGAGTCCATTGTAGAGCTCTAGTGCCACCTGTCTCACCACCGGTCTCTCTCATCACGCTGACCCTCCATGTCACCAAACATGATGTCCTCCTTCACTAGCCAAGCCCTCCTGGTGATGTGTTCAAAGTGAGTGAGTTGGACCATGTTCTGTTGTGATCCACAGGATTCTCACTGGCTAATTTTCAGAAGTAGATTGCCAAGACTTTTTTCTAGTCTGTCCTAGTCTGGAAGCTCTGCTGAAACTGTCCACTGTGGGTGACCCCACTGGTATCTGAAATACTGGTGGCATAGCTTCTACCATCATGGCAACACAAAAGCCATCACAGTAAGACACATAGATGGAAGGTTAGGGTAATACATATAATATTACAGTCAACAGAGAATTAAACATGGATGTCATCAGCAGTTCATTCCCCAGGTTTTCCAGGTGAAACAGGTATTCCCATAAGACAGAATCCTCAGGGAAGGTACTTTCAGGAGGTGTCTTCCATGGATATGTCCCTATCTTTTTTTAAAAAAATAGTTTAGAATGTTGAAGCTTACCTAGAAACAAGAGCTTCTTGGACCCTAAAGAGATAAAACCTTCTAACTCTCAAGTGCTGCGTGCTTGAGCAAAATGATACTGGCTTTTAAAGAGACCACGAGGTTTCTGAACAACTAGAACATTTTCATTTTACAAGGATTTTTTGCTAAGCTTCACAGTACATTAGCTGAACACATCGTTGGTCATGCTATCTTGAAGCTGCTAGTGTGTACCAGTGAGTCTTTCTAGTGCTTAGCACTTAGTAAAAAAAAACCCTCAAATCCACTGTTGTTGATTCCAACTCATAGCAACCCTATAAGGACAGAGTAGAACTGCTCTATGAGATTTCCAAGGAACAGCTGGTGGATTTGAATTGCTGACCTTTAGTTAGCAGCTTGAGCTCTTAACCACTGAACCACCAGGGCTCTTAACACCTACTAGGTGCCTGATAAAAGTCACTCTGTTAAATAAAAGAGGTTTAAGTAAAGAAGATGCCACTTCTTTATTTTCTGTGGCTATGTCTTACTTGCTTCAAGACTGTGGTATAGGTAGCAGAAAGTACACCAGGCTTAACACCAATACCCCCCCACCCCAACAAGCAAACAACAACAACAGAAACCAAGCTAGTTGCCATGGAGTCAGTTCTGATTTGTGGCAACTCTACATGTTGCAGAGTAGAACTGTGCCCCAGAGAAATGTCAAGATGTGGTCTTTCAGAGACAGATGGCCAGGCCTTTCTCCCATAGCACATCTGCTTGGGTTCTGTGAGCCTCTTGGTTAATAGTCGGGCACTTGGCTGTTTGCCACATACTTCAATTTACTTACCTATTCATTGGGTTATCTGAGACTTAGGGCAATGCATGCCAAAGGGCTTTACAAACCAGGAGTCGCAGCACAAACGGGAGTGGTATGTTGCTGTTGGGGGAGATCTCCTGGCTGGGTTTGCCTCACCCTTAACTGTATGTTTCCAGCCTAAAGTATTTGGAATGGTGGTTGAAAGAACTAGCGTTTTCCATCAAAATTTGGAGTGGCTGGTTTGATTTTCGTAGGTTACCCCAGGCACATGACTGCTCAGAGTTTGTAGGGTGACCAGTCTGAGGGGTGGAAAATCTGAACAGTGGTGCAGATGGGCAGGGAGCAGCAGAGGTTGTCTTCAGCTTCCAAAGGGTTGAGATGTCTCAGTAGGTTCAGAAATGACAAGTTTAAGACGAATATAAGACATGTTTGATAATAAAATACATACACACTGTAAATCTAAGAAACTAACCTTAATTCCTCATGGACCCACTTCTAAATATAGGAGGCTGATTGTCTTACATGACTAAAAGTCAAGGTAAGCAGAATTTTCCCAAAGTCATGGAAAAAACAGAAAAGACAATAAAGAAGTAATAGAATCAACAGGAAATTGGCTAACTCTTACAGTCTCTGGTTCTGTATTTTAGGAGAAGAAGACCAAAAAGACAAGGAACTTCCTTCAGAGCTGATGGAGAAAGAAACGATTCCTCTAGAAAAGGCACCCTGAATTTACACTTCTAGCCTCCTAAATTGTGGAAAAGTAAACTTCCATTTGCTGGAGCCATCCACCTGTGGCATTTAGGTTACAGTAGCACTATATAACAGAGACAAGATCTGCTACCAGAAGAGTGGGGTGCTACTCGAACAGATACCTAAAATGTGGAAGAAGTTTTGGAATTGGGTTATAGATAGAAACTGGCAAAGGTTTAAAGTGCCTAATAGCAGAAGCCTAGACTGCTTTGAAGAGATTGTTGGCGGTATGCAGGATACCAAAGGCAATTCTGGCAAAGGATCAGAAAGAAGTGAGATCAGAAAGAACTGTAGAGAAAGTCTCTATTGTCTTAGACAATACATGTAGTGCCACCAAGAGGATGTTGCTTGAAATGTGGACATGAAATGTGCTTCTAGTAACACTTTTAAAAAAATGATGAACATGTGATTGGACAATGGAGGAGGGAAATACTCTTTATGTAGAGGCAAAGAACACGTCTGAATTATGTTCAAATGTTTGTTGGAAGGCAGAACTTGTACCTGGCAAACGTGAATAAGTGGCTGAGAAGATTTCTAGGCAAGATCTTACAGGAGATGCATGGTTTCTCCTTGCCTCTGGAGGTTGTCAAGGATTTCATTTTACTTGGGTCCACAATCAATGCCCATGAAGCAACAGTCAAGAAATCAAAAGATGCATTGCATTGGGAAAATCTGCTGTCAAGGACCTCTTTCAAATATTGAAAAGTAAAGATGTCACCTTGAAGACTAAAGTGTGCCTGACCCAAGTCATGGTATTTTCAATTGAATCACATGCATGTGAAAGCTGGACAATGAACAAAGAAGACAGAAGAATTGATGCTATTGAATTGTGTTGGAGAAGAATGCTGAATGTAGCATGGGCCGCCAGAAGAACAAACAGATCTTTTCTGGAAGAAATATAACCAAGGTGCTCCTTGGAAGCAAAGATGGCAAGACTGTGTCTTACATACTTTGGACAAGTTGTCAGGAAGGATCTGCCCCTAGAGAAGGACATCATGCTTGGTAGACTGGCCAAGCCAAGCCAAGTGCCGTCGAGTCGGATCCGACTCATGGAGGGTCAGCAAAAAAGAGGAAGACCGTCAAAGAGATGGATTGGCACAGTGGCCGCAACAATGGCCTTAAGCATAAAAATGACTGTAGACATGGCACAACACTGGGCAGTGTTTCATTCTGTTTTTCATGGGGTCTCTATGAGTTGGAACCAACTTGATGGCACCTAACAATAACAATGGGAAAGAGATGAACTTAAAGTTGAACTGTGCAAAATGAAAACAGAACTTACAGATGTGGAAAATTCTGTTGTACAAACTAAGGACATGGGTCCTGGAATTTTTACTGTATTAGTTATCTAGCGCTGCTGTAGAAGAAATACCACAAGCTGATGGCTTTAACAAAAAAGAAATTTAAAGTCTCACAGTCTAGTAGACTAGAAGTTCAAATTCAGGGCATCAGCTCTAGAATGTGTCTTTCTCTCTCTGTTGGCTCCCTAACCAGACTCCCCTTGGACGAGTAGCTTCCCTGAGTAGGGACCCTGGTTCCGAAGTATGTACTTTGCTTCAGCACTGCTTTCTTGGTAGTCTGAGGTTCCCAACTCTCTGCATACTTACCTTTCTCCCGTAAGATTAAAGGTGGTGCAGGCCACACAGCAGGGAAACTGCCTTTAAATTGCATCAGGGATGAGACTCAGAGTACTGCAATCTCAGTCTGATCATCTTTAACATCAGATTACAATCACAACATGGAGGACAGCCACACAGTACTGGGAATCATGGCATAACCAAGTTGACATATATTTTTGGGGGACCCAATTCAATCCGTAACATTCACCAATGGTAAAGCTATACATTCTTTTGTTAAAGATGTTGTAAAATAAATTAAACCTGCGACTGATGGCTCTAACCAACAGCTACAGTGGAAAAGCCGTCAGCTTACACTGAAGGGGACAGAGAAAGAATAAAAAGGAAAAAAATCCATCTCTCAAAATTCTACAGGTGGGAAACAGGCCCAAAGTGCTACATCTGTTGTCCTCCAAGAAAAGACTATGACCATCCCTGGAGCAGCTCAGATATCAACAGAACTGTTAGAATGAGCACGGAAAGTAGGGCCTTCTTGGTTTCAAAGCGTGGGGCCACTGTTTTCTGGACGTCAAAGGGTTGGGCTATAGTCCTGGATCTCAAATGTATGGCCACAGCTTCCTAGGGTTCAATTAGTCAGATTTCTACCTACTTGGTTCAGGAATGTGGGGCTACCATTAAGGTATGCTGAGGGCTGAGCTTCTGCCCAACACGGGGGGCAATGGGATGGTGGAGAGGTGGGAGCAGAGGGCTGCCATGCCCAAGAGGCCGAAGAACAGGGACTATCAGTGCTGATGGGGTGGGTTGCCACTCAGATGGACTGGGAAAATGGGGCCACCTAAAGTCAAGTAAAGCCCATACAGTTGTAGAGACTGGCAAATCACAAGTGTGTGGGTCAGGCATCAAGCGGGAGGTTTCTCCTGACTTACATAGCTGCAGGTACTGACTAACCCAAGACTGGCAGATTTAGATGGTAGGCCACTGGTTCACATGCTGTGGAGACTGACAAATCCCCATACTGGCCGACAGTAAGGCAGGCCACTAGCTCACGTCCTAAGAACTGGAGTTCAGATGAGGAAGAAGATACAGTATCAAGAGCAAATAAGCACGCTTTGGCAGGACGGCCATACGTATACTGGATACAGGCCACACCCCCGAGGAAATGCCCCCCGCAACTGATTGGCTGATCACATCATAGACGATAATCGTAATAATTACCTTATTATATAACTGCCAAAGTACATCAGTACATAACTTCAAAACTATATCATTGCATAACTGCCAAACTACACCATTACACATACTGCCAAACCACTCAAAATCATGGCCTAGCGAAGTTGACACACAATCTTAACGTCACACCACTTTAATGGGCCTGGAAGGCAAAGCGGAAGTCCAGGGTTGAGAGTTCTTCACCTAGAAGCCAGAGAATGTGGCCAACACTCAGAATCTGGAGGGTAGGGCCATTGCCCATCTGGTCTCACGGAACAGATTATTTTCAACCCCGGTTAGCTAACGCAGTTTGTTCTGCTGGGCTTGGACTTGCTAGGGGCCTGTTATCTTTTCTTTCCCACTAATTTCTTCTATTTGAAATGAAGATGTCTGCCATGTGCCTGTTCCACTACTGTACTTTGGAAGCAGATAGTTTATATTCTGGATTTTGCAGGTTCACAGATGAAGAGGAATTTTGTCCCAGGATGAAATATGCTTCAAGTCTCACCCATATTTGACTTAGATGAATGAGAAGATCCGATTTCAAATTTCGAGTTGATTTAAGACTTTTGGAATGATGTGATACGGTGAATGTGTTTTGTGTGTGGCAAGGGCATAAATTTTACAGAGTCAAAGGACGGAATGTTATGGAAGAATTGTGTCTCCCCCTTCCTTGCCCACCGTCTGCCCCTGCAAATATGTGTTGCCAATTCTTGCCTCTGTGCCTATGTTATAATCCCAGTTGGGAATAGTTTGTCTTTGTTATTTTAATCGGACAGAATCAGTGTACGGTGTATCTTGAGTCAATCTCTATCGAGATATAAAAGATATTAAACAAGCAAGTTAGCAAGCAGAGATGTGGGAAGACTGATGCCAAATCACATGGAGATCTCCAACGAACCAGGAAAATAGAAACTGAAGGGACAAGGAACTTCCTCCAGAGGTGACAGAGAGAAAATCTTCCTCTAGAGCTGGTGACCTGAATTCAGACTTCTAGCAGCACTAGGACAGTGGCATAATGGAGGCTCTCAAAGGAGGCAAGGAAAAGCTTTGCCTAAGTGATGGGAAGCTCTTTTCTCAGACATTTCCTTTGTTATCTTAAGTCCTGCCTGTCTTCAAATGCTACCTGAGAGCTTTTCATCTGGAGTTGAAAGTCTTCAAATCAATAAGCAAGAACTAAGAAAGAAAGAAGGGAGCCACGCCAAGAAGGGAGAGACTCTTGTTTTCTTGAAAATAGACACACTGGCTTTACAGAAACACACCTGCGAGCTCCTTGCCATGAGGTAAAATTAAAGAAAAGAAGAACCCCAAGTATTCAGGATTTAGATCCCAGTGACTGAGAGAACAGGGGAGGTATCTTCTGTCTGCTGTTAACCAGAAAGGTAGCACACAACTGACTGCTTGAGGTCCTGGTCATGGGACACGAAGCCACTTGGTGGTGAGCCGATCCTACCAAGGGGCTAACCTGGACGGGATGGGGATAGAGGAGAATGTAGCTGCAGGCAACTGGGAACACAGTGCTTAGCTGAAGAGGGGCTGCCTGTGTACCCAAAAAAGTCTCACATATTCCCTTAGGCCCTTGTGGGAGTCATCAGCTACTCCTGGAGATCTCCAAGCAGGCTGAATGCTTCATGTTAAATGCATGGATTGTGTCTTTACTTTATAGCTTTAAATGGCCAGTCAGTACAGCTTGAGAGTTAAAAACAAATACAAATACACAGTGGGCTTAGCTTCATTTAAGTGCTCCTGGGTGGTGCAGTTGGTTAAATACTCGGTTGTTAATCAAAAGGTTGGAGGTCTGAATCCACCAGAGATGCCTCAGAAGAAAGTGCTGGTGATATACTTCCAGAAATATTAGCCATTGAAAACCTTATGGGGCGCCATTCTACTCTGACACATATAGGGCTGTCATAAATTAGAATCAACTTGATGTCAAGTGGTTTCATTTTTTGGTTTTGGGTGCATTTCATTAGATATTTTTGGATTAAAGCTCTTCTGGGTTCTACTGATGGATGGATACTGCCATAGCTCCCTCATTTACAAAACCAAATGGTAGCCTAGGTCTGATGGCTTGTGAGAGGAGGAACTTGTGAGATACATTTGTCAAGCTCCTAGCTCTCAACTCAGTGTCCGTTGGCTTCCTTTATGACCTCAGCAGAACCACATTAACAAATGAACGGAGGAGACAGTGGGTTTTCATGGAAATAAAGGCCCCAGACCTGGACACTGGTATCTGGCCTGCCAAGTAGCACTGACACCTCCCCTGCACTATTCTCCACTCCCTACCCGTGAAGTCAGTCACCCTGGTTCCCATGGTTCCTGCCCTGCTTTGTGGCTACAGGCAGAATAAAGCACCAAGCTGAGTGTCCAGCCCATAGTGAAGATACAATTAAAGGATGATAATCTCATCGATTGCCTAAACAATCACTCCACGTTACAGAAAAAGGCAGTATGACTTTGACTTGTATTAGGTCACACATCTGGTAACTAGCTGGCTTGAGTCAAGATGGTCTGACTTAAAATCCAATTTTACCAGAAAATGCTTCCTTCACAAAAGATTCCTAATTAAAATAGCAGCAACAAGACTTCAGAAGCTCAAATCTTTGAATCTGCTCAGGTTTTGATCAACTCTCCCAGCAGAGTTGCTCACCACCTGTGAAAGACTCCCTAACACTGAGTGGCGAGAAGTGCCAGCCTCTCAGTTGGCAGGGAAAGGGTTTGGGGTGTTGAGGCAAGGAGACTTTGTGCCTGATTGGATGGGTGGCAGGGGCACACTTGGTTTGGCAGTGATGGAGGGAGGCTGGCTCCAGCTGGCTTTCCTCTAGGTACTCCTGGGCATAAGTCCTTGACAGATTAAGAGTGTGAGAGCACAGGGCAGGGCTTTACCATGAAGGGAGCAAATGATTGCTGATGTCGGCAAGGCTGACAAAGTGTAACTTCCTGGGGGCCCTGGAACTGTATCATCATTCAACTCAAAAGGTGCCTTGACACAATTATGTTTGCACTGATGAGAGTGTCTGTAGAATATTAGCAGCTGTTTTGGGAGAAGTTACCATGTGTCTGGTGCTGTAAATACTACCCCTTTCTTCAACGAGTAAAAGAAGAAAGAGAGAGAGAGAGAGAGAGAGAGAGAGAGTGCGTGCGTGTGTGTGCGTGTGTGTGTGTGTGTGTGTGTGTGTGTGTGTAGTGGTGTTCTGGTAAACCAGCTAGCTCTCTAGGTTTTGGGGGGGGAGAGAAAGAGAGAGAGAGAGAGCGATCAAGAGAGAGAGAGAAAAGGAAGAACAAGCCCTGGTTTAGAGCGGTTGCTGATTTCCACGGTGGAAATGCTCCCACCATGGTTGAATTCAAGCTTGTCAACAATTCAGCAGCTGCCTCACAAAATTCTTGAATGTTTAACAGTCAGCTCTCATGAAACAGAGAAGCTGGCTCCAGCACTTAGGAGGTAAGCAAGAGGTTTTACAGAGACACGAAGAAAGTAATTATCAGGGATTTTATTGGTGAGGAAATTGAGGCTTAGCAGTCCCATGGTTCAGCCACACTCATGTGTGTTGGTGGGAACTGAACCTCAGTCTGACTTCCACAGCCTTGCTGTTAGGTCCTCTTCTTTACTGCTTCCTGGCCACCACCCGACTTTCAGCCTGTTGGTGACCTGTTCAGTGGTCCGGGCTGGGGAAGAGACCTTGGGCTCTACTTCCTGCCCCCTCCTCCCCACAGGTCACATGGAGTCAGCCTGGCCTGCAGAGGTAGTTTGTTTAAACATATGCCAGGGACCCTCAGCCCCCACAGCCCCCACAGTCCCCACAGCCCCCATGGCTCAGAAGTCTCCTTCCTTCACTGTGCCCACTCTAAAGCATCACCGCTGATGCTGCTTTCTTTATCCAGTGCTCTTGATGTGTGCCTTCAGATGTCGGTAGATGCTGTGACATCACACGGAACCTCAGCCAGACTGGCCTGGCCAAGCAGGTCTCCAATTCCTGGTTCATTTTCTGTGACAGAGAATGTTGCCTGCTATTTTAAGCCACTAAGTCTTGTGGTAGTGGTTAAGTGCTACATCTGTTAACCAAAAGGTCAGCAGTTCAAATCTGCCAGGCACTCCTTAGAAACTCTATGGAGCAGTTCTACTGTGTCCTATAGGGTCACTATGAATAGGAGTTGACTGGATGGCACCAGTTCATTTAACAGAGAATTCATATGCACATTAAAGTGCTGTTATCTCCTATTTACAGATAAGAAAACTGAGGCACAGAGAGCCACTGAAGCATCTTAGGTCACACAGCGTCAGAATCTGAACAGAGGCTGATTCCATAGCCTGTGTTTCTAACCATTATGCTCTACTACCTTCCCTTCCTTAAGTCACTGTCCTCAAACCCTTTTTTTACTTGTGGATAAGTGTATCGCAAATGAGGAATTTCTTGGCAGTGAGGTGGGCCTAGAAGCCTTCCTTCCCCAGTCAGATCTGGATCTAGGCCAGCAAAGCAGAAGTGTGCTTTAATTCAGTGTGGTGTTCTAAAGCCCCGTGGGAACGCAGGGTCCTGCCTCATGACCTCTAGCCCTCTAGCTGTCCTATGTGGATTCCCTCATTTCTGTATCTGACTCAAATTTCAGGTGAGCACTCCATGCTCAAGAACCTGCGTTTCCTTTCATTCCTGTCTTATACCTCCCGTACTTTGTATGGTCAGGCTCTGCCTCTCAGCAGTGCCTGCCTGGCCCTGTGATCATGATGGAGCAAGGTGTCCAGAACTGACAAGGCCCAGTCCCCGTTTTCTGGGATGCACCTTCCTTCCCTTCAGCACACATTTTTGAGGGCTAAGTGAAGGGACAGTGAGTTAGGCCTTAGTTGAGAAGAAGTGGTCACAGGGTCTTGGGCTGTTTTCTGCTGTCAAAAGGAACACAGCTGGTACAGGCAAAGCGAGGCAGGTCAAGCAGAGCCAGAGGTGAATCACACTTCGTCTCTGGGTTCCAGGCCTCTTTTAGCCTGCTAGGGCTGTTCTAACAGAAATGCCACAGAGTGGGTGGCTTTAACAAAAAAGGAAGGTTTATTCTTACACAGTCTGGTAGGCTACAAGTCCATATTCAGGTATCCGCTCCAGTGGAGGAGTGTCCGGTATCGCATCTGTCTTTGTCCAGGGAGCATCTCGGTGCAGGAACCTTGGGTCTGAAAGATGCGCTCTTCTCCCGGTCCTGCTTGCTTGATGGTGTGAGGTTCCTAATTCTCAGCCTGCTTCCCTTTCCTTTTACCTCTTTCAGGATGAAAGGATTAAGGGTGGGGCAAGCCATAGTCCAGGGAAACTCCCTTTACAGTGGAGCAGGGAGGTGATTTTACAAAGGGATTTAGAGTCTCACCCTATCCCTTTAACATACAGTATAGGAAAACCACAAAATGGAGGACAGTCACAAGCTACCGGGAATCATGACCCAGCCACATGGCTACACATATTTTTTGGGGAACACAATTCAATCCATGACATTCCACCCTTTGGCACCTCAAAAATCACATCACTGAAACATGTAACACATTCATCCCATCATAGCAAAATTATGTCCATTCCATATGATAGAAGTCTTAATCAGTTCTGAGTCAAAAATTCAGAAATTTCTTTATATCTATGAAACCTAGAGAGCAAGCTAGCTGCTTCCAAAGGTAGAATGGCAGAACAGGCACAAGTTAGACATTCCATTAAAAATGGGAGAAATTGCATGGAGAGAAGGCATTAACAGGCAACAAGTCAGTCAGGAGAACACATTACATTAGCCCTCAAAGCTTTGGAAATAATCTTCCACTTTCTGAGACATTTTACACAATGGCCCTGACTTCCAGTCTGTAGGTATTGGCCACACTCTCTGGTTTCTGAGTGGAGACCTCAGCCCTGTGCTACAACTTTGCCTTCAAGGCCCTCTTGGACAGAAACTCAGCCCCATCAGCTTTGGGAGCACCCTAAGCCCAACTAAGTGGCAATTCCACCCTTACAAACACAGGACACCCTGGTTCCACCCTTTCAAACCCTTGAGGTCATGGCCATAGCTTTTGAGACTGAGGCAGCTCAGCATCTTATGCGGTTTGTCTCTTCAGCTTCAGCTTCCTATGGCTACATGACCGAGGCCTCAGGCTCACATCTGCCCTCCCGGGGCAAGCGTTCAAAGCTTGTAGCTCCACTGATTCAAGTGCCCGGAGGCACCCCACTCTTGCTGGAAAGCGTCCTGCCCAAAGGCACTCAGCTGTCTTACTCTGCGGGTCAGCAAGGCCAGCTCCACTGATTCAAGTGCCCGGAGGCACCCTGTTCTGCCCAGAAAACTCTGTGCGCAGGCACTCAGCTCTCCCTCTCCATGGGTCAGCTCCAGCGCTGCCTCTGGTTCTGCTGCTGCTGCCACCAGTCCTTTGTTTCTCACCATCTTCACCGTCTTCGTTCCTTCTGAATCTTCTATCCATTTAGTGTTTCAAATGGCTCCCACATTTTAGGTATTTGCTAGAGCAGCACTCTCATGGTATCAAATTCTGTTTTGGTCAGCTAGGGCTGCTGTAACAGAAATACCACAGAGTGGATGGCTTGAACAAAGGAAAGTGTATTCTTACACAGTTCGGTAGGTTACAAGTCCAAATTCAGGATGTCCGCTCCAGGAGAAGGCTTTCCCCTTTGTCAGCTCTGGAGGAAAGTCCGGTATTGCATCCGTCTTTGTCCAGGGAGCATCTTGGCGCAGGAACCTCGGGTCTGAAGGACACTCTTCTCCCAGTGCTGCTTGCTTGATGGTGTGAGGTTCCCAATTCTCTGCCTGCTTCCCTTTCCTTTTATCTCTTTCAGGATGAAAGGATTAAGGGTGGGGCAAGCCATACTCCAGGGAAACTCCCTTTACAGTGGAGCAGGGAGGTGATCTTCTAAAGGGATTTACAGTCCCACCCTAATCCTTTAACATACAGCATAGGAAAACCACATAATGGAGGGCAGTCACAAGCTACTGGGAATCACGGCCCAGCTACATGGCTACACACATTTTTGGGGGGACACAATTCAATCCATGACAAGGCTTATGGAACTCCAGGCAAGAGAGGATTGTAGGTACACACCTCTTGGATTAAGGGCAAGCTGTTGTGTGTGAGTGTTCATGTGTTTGTGTGTCTGTTTGTATGAGAGAGCGAGCCTATGTGTGAATGTGTGTGAGTGTGTGTGACTGTGTATTTAGGCTGAACTATTCATAGACCTCACTCCATAGTCTACTGAAGCCTTAGTGAGGTACAGTTGAAGCAGCTTGAATAGGAATAGATGGAGTGTAGTTAAGAGGGTATCAGGCCATCAGGGGAAAAAAACACCAACACCCAGTCTGGCCAAAGGGTCTCAGGTTCTAGGTTGACGGGCTGGGTGGGCCAGCCTGGTCTCTATCTACAGTGTGTGGGGCTTGCCTGACGCCTGCCCAAAGCAGTGCCTGCTTCTCCAACAGGCTCCTCTTGGTTGTGGGACGCTGATGAGATGCACACATTCTTCTGTGACACCAGTACCTGTGGCCGATGGCTGTGTGCATCAGCTCACAAAACAAGGGGCTTGCACAAAGGATGTGAGGCAGTGCCCTGAGAAGGCCAGACCAGGCAACGGTCAGCACAATCTGGACAGGTGTGCCACTTTTACCCTCTGGCACACCCATCTGGCTGCTTAATGACTTGTTAGTTGTCATCCAGCTGGCTTGCCTCATGGCGACCTCCTGTACCATGGAACACAGCGATGCCTGGTCCATCCCCTTTGTGACTCAGGGTTTTCATGTCTAGTTCTGACAGAGTTGGAATTGACTCAATGGCATTTTTTTTTTTTTTTGATGTTCTGATTAACTGGTGTCCCAGCCCTCTTTACCCATTACCTGGGACAGATTTTTAGAAATTTCTTTGTCCAAGTTACGCCTCTAGGCAATAAGATCCCGATCTCAGGTGGTGGGGCTGGGCATGTGCATGTCTGAAAACCTCCCCAGCTTGCTATTACGGGTACGCAGCGGTGAGAACCAGTAATGGAGACTAAGGTCTTTCAGATTCTATGTCAGCAAGAAAAATCTTTCTTCAAACAAATCTACTTGGAGGAATAGGCATCGGCAGATGAAAACAGACCCGCTTCAAATGACGCACGGTGCCTGTGACTCCCCGGGCCTTGAGAAACCTACATGCATTGAAAACCACTGATTCACAGCACTGAATTATGGACCTGAATTATAAGAGGAGGAATTTTCCAAAATTTCCAGGAATGTATAAGCAGGCAGTCACCCACTGGCAGTGTTCAATTCTGAGGGCCGGACCCTGCTGTTCCTACCTTGGGAGTCCTGCCCATGGCAGGGGTCACTGCAGACCCCTTCTCAATGAACCCAGGACTTGCAGGCAAGGGCAAGCTTTTTTGTGGGTGTGATTAGAAGTGAGGATGGTAAGACTCTTTCACTTACTTTGAACTTGATGGCACCTAACAACAACATGTGACAGGAGATGATGTGAATCTCAATGGGTTGGAAAATGTCATCACAGTCTCTGCTTACATTCATCTCCCCTGCTTCCTACTCCCCATCCCAAAGGGCTAGGAGCCCCTCCTGGCCTCCCTGCTGGCGTATGAGGCTCATTTGTGTCAGCAGGGCAGGTGGTTCTGTGTGTCACAAGGCTAGGCTCACTCCTGGGACCTCACCTGCTCACTGGCTGAGGAGGCCTAGGTGAACCTTGTTCTCACTTTCATCCACACAGTCCCCAGGCACTATGATGACGGGACTGGGGGAAGGGCCACGTGCGGGCAGATTGCACGAAGCCCCAGTGCAGCCAGCCTGCCTGTGCTCCAAATCAGATACCGTGGTGTCCTCTCTGCTAGGTACCATTGCAGACAAGGGTAATTCCTGGGCAAAACAGGAGCTGAGTACTCACGTGCCCTGTCACCCCCTGCCCACTTTGTGCTTCCTAGCAATGAGCCTATAGGTCCTCTGCCTTTTGGAAGATCTACCTTGTTATTCTGGAAACCCTGGTGGTACTGTGATGAAGTGCTATGGCTGCTAACCAAGAGGTTGGCAGTTCAAATCTACCAGGCACTCCTTGGAGACTCTATGGGGCAGTTTTACTCTGAACTATAGAGTCGCTGTAAGTTGGAACCAACTCCACGGCACCTAACAACAGCACAACAACAACTGCTTCTTTTATATCAGAATTCTGTGGCAGTCCAACTCCATGTACCCCTTTTCAGTAGCCAGATTCCTCAAGATGGGACCAGCATCTCTGTCTCCATGACAACCAGCCCTGCTTTAACTTCCAGGACTAAAATTTAGGGGTCCCAGAAGACCGGGGTTGTGGGGGATACAACAGAGAAGCAGTAAGGAGGCTTAGTTTGGAAGAGCTAGTATACGTATCTGCCAGGGATGCCACTGGCCTTGTCTGCCCAGGCCTCACAGGGGCTGCTGGTGGTCCCATAGCATCCTCCTGAGTTGTAACACTATAGGGCATCTTTACTTTAGAACTGTGGATCCTTTCTACCCTTGCATGAAAGCCTTGAGGGCCCTACAAGGCAAACAGGCCCCTCTTAACATGCACAGATGCTATTTGTTCAGAGCCAACATTCAAACTACCTCCCAGGATCTGACAGTCACTAGACAGAAAAGCTGGCTTTTGCCATGGTGAAAAAAAAAAAAAAAAAAAAACCCAACCCAAAACATTGTTATTGAGGCAATTCTGACCCATAGTGACCCTATAGGACAGAGCAGAAATGCCTCACATGGCTTACAAGGAGTGCCTGGGGAATTAGAACTGCTGGCCTTTTGGTTAACAGTTGTAGCTCTTAACCACTATACTACCAGCACTCTCCTTTTGCCTTGGGGCATTTGGAATCTGTAGGCATGGTAGTCATGAGTAGATCTCATGGATCCGTGTGGTGGCTGTCCTGGAGATACTCATGGTCAAGGATGCTGAAGTATGATTCTTGGACCTCATCAGGTCCTATTTAGCCAGGCAGACTACTTGGTGTCAACAGGACATCCATAGGATGCCCAAGACAACCAGGGCCTCAGGCCATTCATGACTTGACAGAGAGGGTTTTCATGGGCTCTGCCTGGAGAATGAGATTTTCAGTAGCTAAATGCCTGATTTGGGGCTTCCCTCAGGGGACTTCTGGTCCACATGGACAGATCTCCATTATCCCTGTACATGGGAGAGGTCCTTTCACCTGCCAAGGCTGAAGAAGCCACACAAAGACAGTGGCCACCAACCAGGGCTAAATTTCTCCTGACTTCATGACTGGCTGTTCTTGAGGCTGAGAATGAAGGGCCCAAACAAGTTTTGTCCTCTGAGCACAAGGCCTCCTTCTTTCCGTGTGGGTAGGGTATAAATCAACCCTTGCACAGATGAATTCAGACTTCTGAAACCTACCTGGGATCCCTTAAGGCAATATGGGGGAGGACAGAAACCCCAAAACCCCAAACCTGTAGTCACTAAGTCGATTCAGACTCAAAGAGACCCTACAGTACTGAGCACAACTGACTTACAGGTTTCCAAGGAACAACTGGTAGATTGCAACTGCTGATCTTTTGGGGAAGGGCAGAGGGCAGGGTCAAATGTAACCTTAATACTTTCTGACTAAACCATTCTTTCATGGTAGTCACTAAATTAAGGCTTCTCTTAGCAGATGTGACTACTAGGGGTCTTCCGCAACATCTCCCTCTCATCAGCCTCTGCATTTTTTTAATGATGCCTCTGCGGGATTATTCTGGCTCTGCCACGGGGTATAAGATACAGAAGGGTAGGGACTGTGTCTTCATGGCTCCTGTAGCTCTGGTATACTTATAAATAAGTGACTGGTCTCTGCTTGTTTAAGAACGCTTTTCTTAAAGATCCCTACTCTCAGGTATCTTTCCTTAGTTTGAAGCAATGGTAGGCTGGGGACAACTTATTCTGGCTTGCAAGAGCTGATGACTAGATTTTCAGGAAACTTATGAGCTACTCGTTAAACACAGCCATTGTTAAAAAGTAAATTACGTAAGCTGACAATTACTAAAAACAAAGGTAATATATAAAACATACCACCTATTTATTTTACTATTGTCCATGTTTGTGAGATTATTTATGCCTATTGTGTCTACATGGTGGATATATTATGTAATGCATGCTTCTGCACAGAGTTATTATACCAAAAAAATTGGTCGATGTTCAATCATTTCAAGATGTAGCGTAAAACCAAGAACTGGTAGTACTGAAGGAAGAAGTCAAAGCTACACTGAAGGTACTGTTGAAGAACAAGGCTCTAGGAATTGATGGAATACCAACTGAGATGTTACAACAAATGGATGCAGCATTGCAAGTGCTCTCTCATTTATGACAAGCAGTTTGGAGGACAGCCATCTGGCTAACTGACTGATGCGTATTTATGCTCATTCCCAAGAAAGATGAATTGATAGAATGCAGAAATTATCAAACAGTACCATATGCAATCAAAATTTTGCTAAGGATCACTCAAAAGTGGCTGCAGCAGTATACTGACAGGTAACTTCCAGAAATTTGAGCCAGATTCAGAAGAGAACATAGAACCAGGGATATCATCGCTGATGTCAGATGGATCTTGGCCGAAAGCAGAGAATACCAGAAGGATATTTACCTTGTATTATTGACTATGCAAAGACATTTGACCATGTGGATCATAATAAATTATGGATAACACTGCAGAAAATGAGAATTGTGTTCATGAAGAATTTATACATGGATCAGGTGGCAGTTATTCACACAGAACAAGGAAACACAGCACAGTTTAAAGTCAGGAAAGATGTGTGTCAGGGTTGTAATCTTTCACCATATCTATTCAATCTGTATACCAAACGAATAATCTGAGAAGCTGGACCATATGAAGAAGAACCAGGCATGAGGACTGAAGACTCATTAACAACCAACATTATGCAGATAACACAACCCTGCTTGTTGAAAGTGAAGAGGACTTGAAACACGTACTGATGAAGATCAAAGACCACAGCCTTCAGTATGGATTACACCTCAACATCAAGAAAACAAAAATCCTCACAACTGGACCGATTAGCACTATCATAATAAATGGAGAAAGGATTGAGGTTGTCAAGGATTTCATTTCAGTTGGACACACTATCAACATTCATGGAAGCAGCAGTCAATAAATCAAAAGATGTACTGCATTGGGTAAATCTGCTGCAAGACACATCTTTAAAGTGTTGAGAAGTAAAGATGTCACCTTGAAGACCAAGACATCTGAGCCAAGCCATGGTGTTTTCAACTGCATCATATGAGGTCCTACAATTAAGCCTACAAACATAATTGTTCTAAGTGCTACATGTCTCATTGCTGAATATCCCTATGGTCACCTTCAAAGTACTCCCCTTGGGAAGCTATGCACTGATGCCAGCACCTAGTCCATCTTTCAAAGCAATTCTGGAACTCTTTCTGGAATGGCCATTGCACATAGTGGTACAGTGGCAAATTCACAAACTTAATTGTATAGTTGTCTTGAGGGAGTTTTTAGCCAGTAAACAACTGTATTGGAACACCGTACGTAAGTCACCTGTTCTTGTCCCCAGTGACTTTGTTCTTTACCCAAAGATAAAGGAATATTGAAAGGAAGACATTTTGATGAGATTCAGGACATCAAGGGTAATACAATGACAATCTGATGGCCATTCCAGAAAAAGTTCCAAAATTGCTTTGAAGGGTGGACTAGCTGCTGACATCAGTGTATAGCTTTAAGAGTTTGGAAGAAACGTCATTCACTGTCCAGAAGAGAAAGAAGAGAGATGATATGTGCCATCATTTGTGTCCACAGTTTGACCTTCAAATACATGAATGACAACATAGGACCTAGTAGGAGTAGACAGCACAATCACAGTATGTACAATCTGCAAGGGACTTTAGGTCCCTCTAGTTCAAATCCCACCTTTCACAGAGAAGGATGCAACAGAGAAGTTATGCAGCCTATTCCCAGAGTAAAGGATTGGGCCACACCTGGGATTCTGGCTGCCAACCTAATCCTCTTACTACTTCCTCACCAAGGTGGGAGTGATGGGGAGAGGGCAAGAAGGTTAGAGACTCAGAAGAGAGACGGTGGCCAAAAGGTTTGTTTTTCTCTTTCTCCAAAATTCCCGTGTAAAGGGAAAGCTGCCTTTTAAAATCTCTGATAGGAGAACTTACATTAAAATTTCATGTTTCTACTAACAGAGTGGATTGGTTATATTGCAACTTGAATTGGTGTTTGTGTTTCATGCACCAAAGCCTGTCCTTGTACTTAGAGGGGTGATACTGAAGTCTGGGTGTCTGGAAAATCACATGTAAAAATCTTTTCGAAATGTACGTTTTCATGTAAATTATATTTCCAAAAGAACTTGGATGAAAATTTTAAATTAAAATACTGTAGGTGGCTATGTATGGGTTTTTTAGATCTTTGAGTGGCTGTATGAGTCATAGGGAGTTGTCTGTTTCTTCTTGGCCATATGTCAGCCTATTTGTCCTTCCTGAGCTTCTTGGTTAATAAAGTTGATGACCTGAGATCACCCTATAAAGGTCACTGCAGCATGGCAGCCAGTAACAACTACCAAGTGACATGGCAGTAAGGGACATTTGCCATGGTACATGGCAACCAGGGACATCTAACATGTGACATGGTAGTCAGGGAAACTACTGTGTCACATGGCAATTAGGGACAACTATCTCTGTAGATGGTATCTACATATATCTATGATGCGGTGGGCATTCAGGAACATCTGTGACATTCAGGGAACACTCGGAGGGATCATACATGGTTCTCATGGCTTCTGAATTTGCTCATTAGAATAATATAATAGGACAACTTCCAAGCTAACTCAGGGTATATTGCACTTGCATCTTTAAAATTTCTGGCATTCCCTTATTTTTATCAGTTACATAAAGGAAAATGTAGGGGAATGGAAAAACGAAAAGTCTGAGCAACCAAAATAAAACAGACGAATTTAAAAGACGAAGAGTGGCATAGGAGTTACATGACACTTGGCATAATGAACCTCCTCCATTTTCCTGTTATTTTGTCAAGTGTGGGAACTGATTTTTACTATGTGTCACAGGTACTGCTACGAGTTTGTCACACTTGGTTTATTTAATATTTATATACTCAGGTGTAAATTTAATTATCTTCAATAAGCATGTGAGGAAATAGGTTCAGAGTCAAACTTACCCAGTGCTGCTAGTATGAAGTCAGCTCGGACTTTGTACACAGGATTTGTCTCAGTGCTTTTCAGTTTTACTGCCTCTTGTTGCAAGGTGGAATGACACAGGAAGTGGAAAAATATAATTGAATGGAAAGGACACTTATCTTTTAGTTAGTGCAGAACAATGTTTTTGGGAGATCCAATGATTTGCAAGTGAGTCCACTTTCAGATGCGAAGTAACCTATACATTTTGGGGGAAATTATCAGCCTTGGTGAATCAGCCTGAGGAACCCCAACCTGGGGAACATGATAATTCACTTGTCAGCCAAGTGCCGTCGAGTCGGATCCAGCTCACGGCGATAACTGACTTAACCTTATTATAATCAATGCCAGTTTTCAGCTCTCCATCCTGTAAAACTAGACTCTGGTTTCCTGAAAGTTATCGCTGTTGAGTCAGTTCCAACACATAGTCCCCCTGCTGGACACAGCAGAGCTGCTCTGTGGGGTTTCTGTGTCTGTCGCCATTACAGAAGTACACTGCCACATCCTTCTCCGGTGGAGTACTGGGTGGATTTGAACTGCTGGCCTTTCAGGTAACAGCCAAACACTTAAACACTACCTCCTCTATGGGAATGAAGGGTCATTGAGCCCTAACTTAGTGCGCAACAGATGAATTGCTGTAAGGTCAGTTCAGTACCAACCAGTTGACCAACAGATAGGTTATAAGGTTGGAAAGCACATGGGGCAACCTGAAGTGGAGTGAGGACACTAGACTGTGTTAATCTGCATCAATCTGGATGGCTGTTAACGTAAAAGTAACATCCCCTAAAAGCTTATGTAACATGAGAGATGAAAACTGAACTCTATTTTTTCTGAAAATTTATGGTCCTGGGCAAAAGTAGTTAATGTGTTTATTTCAGCCTCTGACTATGGGCTGCAATAATGCTGAGATACACTGCCTTGGTTTTAGTTTCATGCGACTGCAGACACTCCTAGCTGAGAAAGACTTAAGACCTGATCTGGTCCTATGACTTTCAGTTGTTTTTTTTTTTTTTTTTTAGTAACATATATATGCATTATATATATAAATACAAATTTACATACATCTGTTATATTTGTATAAATACAAACCAAGCAGCTCTGAATGAAACGGTAGCTGATACTGAGCCCAGTTCTTTCCCTTCCCTTTCCCCCTGCAACACTTCTGAGAAATCCCTAAGCTCTTGAAAATAGTCTTTGAAAATTGCTGCAAGTTAGGGAATAGATTAGAAGGAAATGGGATTCTGAAAATTGGAATAAGGATGTATGGGAAGATTCTAAGAAAGCCAGGGACATGGAACTCCTACATGCTGCCCAGTACTTGTGGAAGAAGGAACAGCCTTTCCATCCCTGTCTGAGGAGGTAAACCTGCTTTGCCTGAAGAATCCGTAATGGTCTTCTCTGGGGTAGTTGTCTTCCAAGGTACTGTTGCTTCTCCTTGGGACTTAACTCCACCAATCCTCTTTGTTTCTAGATCTATAACTAGACTCAAGTTCCAGCAGGCTCCAGAGAGACTTATGGCCATGTCCTAGATACATGCATTAAGGAAGGGGAAATACTCAGTCTTTGGGGGTATTGCAGAACACAGGATATGAACTGACTAATTTATGGTGATCCAAAACATTACTGTGGTCCACAAGACAGACTAGCAGCTTGTAGAGTGTTTTAGTTATCTAGTGCTGCTGTAACAGAAATACTACAAGTAGATAGTTTTAACAAAGAGAAATTTATTCTGTCACAGTCTAGGAAGCTGGAAACTCAAATCTAGAGTGCCAACTCGAAGGGAAGGTCTTTGTCATCAATCTTTCCCAGTAAAGGAGTTTCTCAGTGCAGGGACCCTGGGTTCAAAAAATATGCTGTTCTCCCACTTCTTGTATCTTGATGGTATGAGGTCCCCTTGCCTCTCTACTCACTTTTCTCTTTCATATCTCAAAAGAGATTGACTTGAGACGTAACCCAATCTTGTAGACTGAATTCTACCTCATTAATATAACTGCTGCTAATCCTACCCGATTAACATCATAAAAGTAGGATTTATAAAACATAGAAAATCATATCAGATGACAAAATGGTGGACAACTACACAATACTGGAAGTCATGCCTAGCCAAGTTGACAGATATTTTTGGGAGACACAATTCAATTCATGACATACAACTGGGGCTATGTATTGAGTTTTAGCTTAGGTCTGTCTTGCTGTGGGCCCACTGAGTCCCTGAAACCACATTGTGGTTATTTTTCTAGTTCCGAAATGTATAATTGGAAGAGACATACTTAGTAGCAGAATTCTTGCTCTAATCTCCTGACCTATGGGGCGAGGGCTATTATGGTAGGTGAAGTCAAGGGAAGCCACTAGAACTGTCCATACCTATAAAAATAGTAAACCAAAATCAATACTGAATTTCTGGAGTAATTGCAGAAATTACGCCATCAAGGAATTTAAAGATGCGGGGTGGACATTTCCACCATTCAATGTGTCTATTTGGCCTGTGTAGAAGATATGGATTTTAAAGAATTATAATAGAGTATTGTATACTCAGTCAGTGGGAACTCATGACTGATTTTATTGTTCCAGCAAATTAACACATCCACTGTTACCTGGTATATAGTTGCTTAACCAGAAAATGCTTTTTCTCTATACTTGTTAATAAACACCACTAGAAGTAGTTTGCTTTCAGATGGCACGGCCAGAAATATACCTTCTCTGTCCTACCTCAGAAATATATCAGCTCTCTACCTTATGACATAATACAATCTTTAGGGATCCTGATCATCTTGGTTTGGTTTGTACCTCTGAATCAACCAGCAAGGAAGAGTGTTACTGTCCTGGTGTGGGTTATTGATTCTGATTTCCAAAGATCAATGGAGGTAAGAAAGACTGCATCCAAAATATAGGAGACTCTTTACGGTATCTCTTAGTCCTGTGATTTAAGTCAGTGGAAAGCTATGGCAATCTAACTGAGGCAGGACTTCCAGTAGCCCTGGCTTCTCAGGAATGAATGTTTGAATTACATTATTAGACAAGGAATCATTACCAGCTGAAGCGCTTGAGAGCAAAGGGAATACAGAATGGGTAGTGGAATAAGGTAATTCTAAATGCCAGCTATGGTCATATGACCAGTTGCAGAAATGAGGACAATAATAGTTATAATTTATTCCCAATTTTAATAAATAAATTTATGTATCTTAACCAAATACTTTCATTTTTAAATTATTTTTTATTTATCACCTAACATAAGATGAATTAATCATAGTTAATTTTATATCTCAGTATTTAAGCTATAGGATATTAATGGAGAAGAAAGAATATCACCTAAGGACTTTTCATCTTTGGAGAATTATGTATTTTTGGTTGTATGAATAATATTTGTGTCATATTACATGGAATTTTGATGTCAGTGTTTATTTAGAGATTAACTGTGGCTTAAAGGTCTGCGTATAGTTGCCAAGATAACAAAAGCTGGACTATGATGGTCTTGTAGATGTATTAACATGGCTAGGCTACAGTCCTGAATTATTTAGTCAAAAGATAATCTAGTTTTTTTCTGACGGTCATCTATATATGAAATTAAAGTTCATAATAAGTTGACCTTAAGTAAGTTATTTTATTCAGAGAATTTGGATGAATCCAGTTGAATCACTTGAAATTCCTTAAAAGCAGAGCTGAAGCATTCTTAAGAGAAGAAGAAACTCTACTTGTGGGCAGAATATGCTTCATACTGTGTCCATGAGTTCGAGCCTGCTCTTCCTGATGACCTGCCCTATGGATTTCAGAACTGCCCAGTCAGCTACACTATCATATAAGCTAGTTCCTTATAAAACATTTCTTAATATATATCTCCTACTGGTTTTATCCATCTCTGGTAAGCTCTGAGTGACACACTTGATGTCACCTTCTAGTGAGTGTGTGGATGTGACATCTGATCATCAACCCGTGGCCCACCAAAGACCCTCTAAGTCACATGAGAAGTGGGGCCGGAAGTGCTGCCCGATCCAAGGATACCCTCCAGATAGTTAATTTTTATTCATAATAAATAGTATCTACAGATAGTGAAAGATTGCTGCTGTCAAGCTGACTCCAACTCATAGCGACCTTAGGTATAAAATGAAATGTCTGATTCTGTGTGATCACTATGATCAATGGCATGTTTTTAAGTCCGTTGTTACGTATATTGTTCCAGTTCATCCCACTGTGGGCCTCTGTCACACTTAGTCTTCTAGTTGACTGTTTGCTGTTCCTTTACTTCACTAAACAAGATGCCCTCCTCCAGTGACTGACTTTTCCTGTTGACACATCCAAAGCTAGTAAGTCAGACAATGTTCCATTATGATCCAATAAGATTTT
Source organism: Heterohyrax brucei (assembly GCA_028571685.1). NCBI lineage: Eukaryota > Metazoa > Chordata > Mammalia > Hyracoidea > Procaviidae > Heterohyrax > Heterohyrax brucei. Next base: position 39,791,077 of record CM053157.1, on the reverse strand, counting down.
CATTGGCTAATTTCTACAAGTAGATCACCAGGCCTTTCTTTCTAGCCTGTCTTAGTCTGGAAGCTCCACGGAAATCCGTCACTCATGGATGTCCCTGCTGGTAACTGAAACACTCGTCCCATAGCTTCTAGTATCATGGCAACACACAAGCCATCACAGTACGGCAAACTGATACATGGGTGGTGGAAAAAATGCCATAATGACCACTTAGTTTATAATGAATATTTTCTGGTTGAAGTTGACGTAGTTTTATGGTCATCACTTTAAACATCCTAAAGCAGTTTGAGACATGATGTGAAACAATATTTTTCTACTTCAGGAATGCTCAGAGCATTTACAATGCTACTGGGCCTGAGTGGTGTGGAAGGGAACATAGTAGGTAGTGTTTACCAATCGTATTTGAACATGCAATGCCTCCTTTTCCTCGGAGTACTACAATACTAGAATTGCATGAGAGCTATTTGAGGAAACATTTATGCATACATTGGAAACCCTGAACGTAGTGGTCAAGTTCTATGGCTGCTAACCAAAAGATCGGTACTTCAAACCCACCAGTGCTCCTTGGAAACTCTACAGAGCAGTTCTACTCTGCCCTACAGGTTTCTATGAGTCAAAATTGACTCAGTGGCAATGGGTATGCATACTTTTATGGTCTATAGATAAAATTCTGAACGGGATGTTTCTGATCTCTTTCGTTTGGGTTATATTTTACCCATAAGAAACTATAATTAGACCATGATCTTACATTTTGAGGCATTTCATAATAAGCACAAAGAGCCAAAGATTAAAGAATATTCCAAATCTGAAAAGATACCTATTAGAAATAGAATATGCTGAATTTATCATTTATTTCGCATATCATATTTATACCCAGTTGGTAAAGTAGAAATATTTCGGTATCTACACCCAGGATTCCTTGATAGAAACACACACACACACACATTTTAGAATAGTGATGAAACCAAGTTATAAAGTACTGCAGACGGAAATTACCTGTTTTTTATTCAGCCACTTAATATTTATTTTAGGATCACCATACTCCTAAATTTTACTCTATGACTTTTCCAACAGTGAGAAAAGAAACTAAAGCAAATTAAATATTCTAAATGGGTTTAATTTTAAAAAGTGAAATTATAAAGCTCAAGAGATTTGGGTAGAATGCCTTATGATTATGCTGCCACTTTAGTATTTTCCAATTTTTTATTTCGATAGCATATGCTTCTCTTGCTCTTTGCTCTCTTCCAGCCAAAGATTTCAAGGAGTTTATTTGGCTTTCTTACCATCTTTACTTTTTATGTTATTTCTAAACATTCTTATTCTTCCCTAAATATGATATGGGGGCCCTAGTGGCATAGTAGTTAGGAAACTGGCTGCTTATCAAAAGGTTGGCAGTTCAAATCCACCAGCTGCTACTTGGAAGCCTTATGAGGCAGTTCTACTATGTCTTACAGGGTCACTATGAGTTGGAACCAACTTGATTGCACCTCACAGTAACAAAGAGTATGGTAAAATGCATTTTAAAGTATATGTGATTATAAATATATATAGAATTGGCATATTTCAGTAGTTCAAGATATCTGACACAATTTCTTTATGCTGTAGTCTGTCTGCTGTATATAAGCCATGCTATAGCACTAACTCAGCTAGGATGCTCTGAAATGATTGTCTGCTCTCAGGAAAAATGGTAAGTTCATTTGAAAAACCTCTTTTATCCATAGCGCATTATAATTACTGAGGAAACCTACCTCTTTGTGTTTACATCTTTTGTCCTAACAAGATGTTTACCCTTTCCAGAGCAATCATACAGCCTTATGGGCTTCTGTGTCCCTGGGATATTACACAGTGGCCCGTATACAAGAGATACTAAATAACTGTTTGTGGATTATGATCCTTGTTCATTGCTTCTTCAACTCATGTTTCTTGGATGTGTTCCTTTTATGGAATAGGGCAGTGAAAGGTTGAGTGGTGGATGGGAGGTGGGTCACAGTCATAACAGCTTAGTGGGTGACCTCCAGTGTATTCTGGGTTCCAGTCTCTGTTCCATCACCTGGCTGCATGTCTTGGGCAGGTCACTCAACTTCCTTGTCTTCATTTTTGAGGGCAGGCACCCAGTTATATTTGTCTACCCAGTAACCAGGTTAGTTCTTGGTAAGAAAAATACAGTTGCTATTTTCTCCTTCCTGTGAGCAAGGAATAAGGGAGGATATAAAACTACTAATACTCTCATTTCATCCTGTCCCCTTCACCTGTCTCTTTCATCCCCAAATAATGGGCAACTGTGGATCCATGTAGAAGTGATTTATTTGAAGAAGAGGATGAAATTGTTGGTTTTCTTAGTTATTGTTTTCTTAACATGGAAACTGGAATTTAACATGTTACATATTATATTCATCATGTCTCATTCTCTCCAGCAACTCCTATGTGGACCTTTCGAAGCTCCCCTTGTCAGTCCCCATATTAGGCCTTGTCTGGTTAATTTTACCCCAAAAATTTGAGTTTTGTTCTTGGTTCCTGAGAGATAACCTCTAAAATCTCAAATTTTCTTCAGTGATGAAGGTGTCTTTAATGAAGACTCCACACTACATGTGAGAGCTTGTGATGGGTGAGGCTTGACTATGCCTGAAAGACCAAGCACATGACATCAATCTTGTAATATTGACTGACCTCAGGGGCCTGGCACTGGAGTTTTAATTGTGTAATAAGACACCCTCCCCCCCCAAAAAAACTCTTGGATATGAAAACTCCATTGGCTTTCTGGTTAGTGAAAGACATGGGGAGTGCGTCCCTTTTAGTGATATGGAAGCTCTGTGTTGCAAACACTCCCATGCCTCCCCCTATCTATTTATTTATTTGCATCCACTTTGTTGTAAGACTTTAATCATAAGTATAGTGCCTTCTTGAATTTTATGAGTCATTCTAGTGAATTATGAAACCCCGAAGAGTACTGGGAGCCAGCAGTTCGGAAGCGAGAGAAGCTGGGAACTCTTGGGCTTATGGCTGATATCTTGAGTTGGTAGAGGGAACTCTTGAGTATATAGATAGCAGGTCAGATGTGGTATCTCTCGTGGTTCAACGGTTAAGAGCTTGTCTGCTAACTGAAAGGTTTGAATCCGCCAGCTACTCCTTGGAAATTCTATGCGACAGTTCTATTCTGTCCTATAGGGTCGCTATGAGTCGGAACCAACTCAGTGGCAATGGACTTTTGTGATTTTCTTCAGATCAGAAGTGAGGGGTGTCATGGAGACTCTTTAAGCTCGTGGCTGGCATATGAGCTCTTGGAAAGACCTGAAAATGTGGAAGACTATCCTTTAACTTGTGGTTAGGGTGAGAAGAGGAAGTGCTACATAGCAGCTGGTATCAAAACAGAAGTGGAACAGAGGGAAACAAAATTGGTAATAAATTCATTTGGGTTGATCAATACATTTGGTGTCAGAGAAGTAGGGTTTAATTTTGTTATAGGGCTGTATCACTGCTAAATGTTATCTACTCAAAATCTTGGGGTTTTATTTACTCCATACCTCCTATGTTCTCCAACCTAGCCATTGAGTTTGGAAGATCTTTTCTTGTGCTCCAGTTCCAAACATCCCCTCTAGATATGCTGGCTTTACCTTTGTATAGACCCTCTTCATTTCGCCTGTGGAGTCACTGATACTTCTCTTCACCGTCTGATCCCCTCTGCTTCATTCTAGTATGATGATTTTCCTAAGCACTGTTTTGACATCACCCTCTTAAAATCTTCAATATTTCCCTATTTTTATCAAACTGAATCTTGTCTCTATTACCTGTCACTCAAACTTCTAACAGTAAGGATTGTGGAGTCAGAAGGCCTGGATTTGAAACCAGCTCTGACATTTGCTAGCTGTAACCTCAAGCAAATTACTTTATCTTTCAGATCTCAAGTTTCCATATCTCTAACACGACAAAGCATCATTGTTAAGGGGCTATATAATTGCCTGTTGTGAGAATTTTAGGAGTTAATAGCAACTCATACTTCAGGCTTTGTAGTTCTTGTTAGTTGCCATCAACTTGGCTCTGACTCATGGAAACTTATGTGTAACAGAAGAAAATGTTGCCCGGTCCTGCCCCGTCTTCCTAAGTTTGTAAATTTGAGTCCACTGTTGAGGCTGTTGTGCCATTCCATCTCATAGAGGGCTTCCCTCATTCTCACTAACCCTCCAGTTCACCAAATGTGCTGTTTTTTGTAGTGGCAGGTCTTTCCTGATGATGTGTCCAAAGTAAGCAAAATAAAGACTTTTCATCTTTGTTTCTAATCCTTCTCAGTAGTGCCCTTGTATTCCTATCAAACAACAGGTCCTGGTTGTCCCCTGCTTCCCCAGTATATCTTTGCTCTTTTTCTCATTCCACTTTGCTTAGCTGGCAATGCCTCTCTTCATCATTTCCCCAATGGGCAGTTTCACCTTCCTTAGGTCCTCTTATTGACCTTGTTCAGCAATGATCCAGCTTTTGTTTCTGACCCATGTCCCCTGAACCATTATGTCTGCTATTTATGCTTTGTCTTATGGTAGACACTGACAGTGTCTTCAAGATAATGTCATGCTTTCTAGCACTCAGAATAGAATGAAGCTCACGGTTAGTACTTTTATTAAGTACTCAATGGTATTACACTAGGTTGATTAAAGTTGGGCAGTGGACATATTTTTATGTAGTTAAACTGCATTTTTAAAGATTAGTATAGAAAAGAGTTAATGTCAGTTGGAGAATCACGTATCAGATCTCGTTTATTTGCTTCAAGGAAATAAAACATCTGGTGCAGACATTCTATCTGGCTCTTTCACATGTGTTACCAGTATCTGGTGGTAGAAAAACATGCTCCATGGAGGCTTGGCAAGGAATCTTAACCTTACAGATGACACGGTAGCAACGGCTTCTCGCATGCAGAAACAGGAACATCATTCTTGACTTGTAGCTCAGCACACCTGGAACCCATTTTATTAAGAGCCAAGGGTGCTCTGGAGGTAGGAGACCCAGGAATAACCAATGCTTCAGAAGGACAAGAAAATGTTCCTAATGTTCTAGGTAACCCATTAAGAGGGCAGGCCATTTCTGAAAACAGGAATGGAAACCCTGACCCAGGGCATTAGGCCATTCTTCTTCCTCCATACTAAAGAAAGTTTTAGGCTTGATCTGTAGCAGTGATTTTATCTGAGCAGAAGCTTCGCAGGGATGTCTGATGACATATGATGCAGGTGGGAATATGGTTTTGCCCTCAGCCAGAGAGATGCCAGAGAATTCCCAAAGATTTGTTCCTCTTGCCCATTGCTACTTTCTTTTTCAAAATCAGTGTTTCCATAGACCTGACTTTTGAGTTCCTTCATTTCTAAGATTATTACATTAGCTCTCTGAGTATAATTTTCTTTTCCTAGAGAACATGGAAAAAGAGTATGTGTCAACTTGGGAGGCATTTGTCTTTTCATTTTTTTCATTTTCCCAACTTTATGGAACACATTTGTATTATTTTTATAAGGGAAAAAATGTTATATTAAAAGCAGCAACAACATTACTTCCATCCATTGGATATCCAACGTGGTTAAGGAACTACTATAAGTATCACATCCATCCCAAATTCTCTGTGAGACTCTGAGGCTCCTCAAATGCTGGCCACTTCCCACCATATTTCCTCTGATGTTTCAACACCCATCCTGTGTTTGAATTGAGACAGCTTTTGCCCATCCCCTGTAACTGCTTCCTCCCCTTCCCCCACCATGCTCTGCCCTTACTTATGTCCCCTTTGTACCAGGTCGAAGCTCCCCTCTGTCTCCTGCCTCTGGAAACCTGACCCAAGTCTTGAGGCTTAGCTCTGATTCAGGATACTTTCTCTAACTGTCTGCACTCAGACACAATTCTTTATTCTCTAAATTGTTATTGGTCTTACTATCTGTAATAAATCCAGATAATAATGTTAGGTTGGAGATACACAGCCCTTTGCAGCTTTCAGTGCTCTATCATTTCATCTCAGAGCCAGAATTAGAGTGGAAAGAATGACATACCCGCTTTCAGGGTCATGCAAGTGCTGACTTGGACTTCGTCTTTACAAAAAACTTTGAGAAATTTTTTTTTTGCCTGAATTTTTGCATTCATTTTAATTCTTAAAATTTTTACCTTGACTACTGAGCTTTTCAGCACCCTCTTAAATTCTGTACCCAGGGTGAATGCCTGACTGGATTCATCCCAGTCCCAATTAAGTGCTGCTTCATTTAATCCTATTGCAGTATGTGAGGTGTGCAGAGGAGGTATGACAGACCAATTTCACACATCAAAACTTGACTTTTTGACAAGTCTAGGCTTTGTAAGGGCAGGATGTGTAGTTCACACTTTCCAACATTTCCAGGTCGGCACTTGCCATGTTGCAGGATCTGTTGATTATGTTACCACTAGGTGTAGCAAAGAGATTGGGAGAAGGTTGGTCTGTGAGGTCATTGTGAAGACTGTGAAAAGCCCAGTTATTGCAGTACCCTGACCTGTTTCTGAGCATGTATGCATGGAGACATTACTGACTGCTAGGGAGTCAATTTCCTCTGCCTCAGAAGTTTAGCACTCATTTCAAAGGTGATTCAGGAAGGTTGTCTAGTAGAGAAGAATTTGAGAAAACAATCATGCTAGAGAGGAGCTTCTGTTACAAGCAATAATCAGTGCCTGGAGAAAGGCTAGTGTATCACTAACATATTCAATTCATTCTTTGAAACTATAAGAGTAGTGCGGCACCAAGATTAATTTTTTGGAGTCACAAATGAGATTGTAGATATCTAAGTTTTCTTCTCTTGAAATAAATGTAAAACTGTATATACCCCTAATGTGGTTCCATTTAGTTGGGTGGTGTTACAGATTGAATTGTGTCCCCCTTATATGTATTATGAAACCCTAGTGGCATAGCAGTTAATGATTTGGCTGCTAACCAGAGGTCAGCAGTTCCAATCTACCAGGTGATCCTTAGAAACCATATGGGGCAGTTCTGCTCTGTCCCATAAGGTGACTGTAAGCTGAAATCAACTCAGTGGCAATAGGTTTGGTCTTTTGGCTTGCATACGTGTTGAAATCCTAAACCAGTAACTGTGGATATAATCCTGTTTGAGAATAAGGTTTGCATTGTTATGTTAATGAGGACATTGATATAGGGTGTATCTTAAAACTACTCACTTTTGAGATATACAGAAAGAGCAGATTAGGTACAGAGCAGTATGGACAAAGTGGAGAAGATACATGCAATGTGTAGATCACCAAGGAAACACCAAAAAGAAAGCCAGAGAAGCTGAGATAAGGATATCACCCCCGAGTGGGCAGACAAAGCCTTCACCTAGAGTAGATGAGGCACAGGAGCAAGGAAGCATAAATGGACAAGGTTTGATGTCATGTGCAGATCACCAAGGAACCTACAAACAGATGCTGAAAGAGACAATGAATTTCCTCCAGAGCTGACAGAGAAAGACTTCTCCTAGAGTCAGTGCCCTGAATTTGGACTTCTAGCCCCCTAAACTGTGAGAAAATAACTTTATGTTCATTAAAACCACCTACTTGTGTTATTTCTATAACAGCCGCACTACTAAGACAGACAGGATTCAGGTCAGCTGCGGGTTGGGCTCTCACCCTACCAGGTAGAGGCAAAGTCTGGTTTTATATCACTGCACCGATGGGGGTGAGGCAGTGGAGAGGGTGCTGACTGCCTACTTTCTGTGGGCTGCTCTGGGCTTAGTTCTTCTGTTTGTGGATTGGAAGCCAAACACAGATCAGAATTACTACTTTGGGAGTCTAAGAGAATGTGGCCTGCTGGTCGTCCCTTCTAACAAAGGGCCTTAGAAAGCTGTCAAAGAGGTAAAAGTTGGGAAGGCATAAGAGATAGCTGCTGCCACGAGTGACTGTATCACGCAGTATGCCTGCTGCTGTCAGCTGGTACAGACACCACAGCTCTTTTCCTCCAACCCACTACCCAACCTGCATTTTGACAATTGGCATTTTCGATAATGCCAGTCGCGATAGATGTTTCTTGATGCAGGGAATGTTCCCCTGGGGATGTCAAGTTTGATTTCCTGTCTTTTGCAAGTAAATGAGCTGCCTCCATTGTGTGACAAGTATTTTCACATATAAGTATAATCCAAAACTTGGCAGAGACAAGTGATGGGGACATGTCCTCAGAGCCATGGGTGTTAGATTTAGAAAGAAGGAAAACATTTTATCTCCTAGACAAAGGAACCCTCGGAGGTGCTTCCCTGCCTAGTTAGATTCATCTCTAGCAGCAGAGATGACTCAACTTTCAGAGGGACTTTATAGTCTGAAAGGCCCTTAACAATGATGATGATCAGAGTAATGATGAGGTAGATTATGTTGTTATTGGGGTTCTGTGGTGCTGATTCTGATTCATAGCAACTCTTTATGACACAGCATAACTGCCTCGTAGGGTTTCTCAGGTTATGATCTTTATAGAAGCAGATCACCAGGTCTTTTCTCCAGTAGAGCCACTGGTGGGTTTAAGCTTTCAATCTTTTGGTCACCAGCTGAGCATTTAACTGTTGTACCAACAGGGCTTCTTAGACTTGGCAAGTAACAGCAATAACAGATGATGACAGCAACATACATTTAATGTTTACTCTAGGTCAGGCATTATTTTACGCACTTTATGAACATAAACTCATTTAATCATTGGAACACCAAGACAAAAAAATCCAAAAACCAAATCCATTGTCATCAAGTTGATTCCAACTCATAGTAACCTTCTAGGACAGAGCCAAGCTTCTCCATAGGCTTTCCAAGGAATGCCTATTGGATTTGAACTGCTGACCTTTTGGTTAGCAGCTGTAGCACTTACCACTATGCCACCAGAGTTTCCAACATGAAGATATGTCATTATCCCATTCTACAGATGACAAAACTTACACTAGAAAGATCAAATAACTTGGCTAAAATTGTACAGTCAGTAAGAGGCAGAACAGAGCAAAATGTGAATTCAGTCTTCCCAGCACAAAGTTCTTTTCCCAAACCTTGTGCCACCAGTCACCTGACAGGAGCTAAGAGTTGCAAACTCAGCATTGTCCCTGCCCATAAAAGTGAAGAGCAAAGGGCTTTTGCTTGGAAATAAAACATAATACATACATAATGGTATACACACACCGTCATAGGCTAAATAATGCTCCTCCCTACCAAATGTCTATGAAAGAGTCCTGGTGGTGCAGTGGTTAAGTGTTTGGCTGGTAACCAGACGTCAGTGGTTTGAACCCACCAGCTATCCTACAGGAGACAGATGTGGCAGTCTGCTTCTATAAAGATTACAGCTTTGGAAATGCTATGGAGCAGCCCTACTTCGTCCTAGGGTCCTATAGGGTCACTATGAGTCAGAATTGACGACAAAGAAGTGGGTTTAATTTTTTGCTTTGGCTTGTGTCTTAATGCCTAGCACTATGAATATGTTTTTATGTAGAACCTATGCGTAGATCAGAAGGTAGTTGTTTAAGGCCCAGATCCATCAAATGGGGAAAAGACAGTCTTTTTAACAAATTGTGCTGGCAAAACTGAATGTCTATCTGCAAAAAGAAAGAAAGAAAGAATCTAGATCCCATACCTCACACAATACACAAAAACTAATTCAAAAGGGATGAAGGACTAACCATAAAATAAGAAAATAATAAAGATAATGAAAGAAAGAATAGGGTCAATGCTAGAGGCCCTAATACACAGCATAAACAGGATGTAACCATAGTGAACAATCTACAGACCCCTCAAGATAAGACAGGTAGCTGGGATCCCCTAGAAGTCAAACACTTATGCTCATCAAAAAACTTCACAAAAAAAGTAAAAAGAGAACCTTAGACTGAGAAAAAATGTTTGACTACAACAAATCCAACAAAGGTCTAATCTCTAAAATCTACAGAAAAATCCAACCCACTTCTACAACAACAACAACAAAACAAATAATCTGTTAAAAATGGGCCAAGAATATGAACAGAGACTTCACCAAAGGAGACATTCAGGTGGCTAACAGACACATGAGAAAAGTCTTGAGATCACTAGGTGTCTTAGTTATCTAGTATGGCTTTAACAGAAATACCACAAATAGACGGCTTTAAAAACAGAAATTTTATTTTGTGACAGTCCAGTAGACCAAAAAATCCAAATTCAAGATGTCAGCTCCAGGAGAAGGCTATCTCTGTTGGCTCTAGAAGAAGGTCCTTTTATCAGTCTTCGTCTGGACTGAGAGCTTCTGAGGCATACACAATGATCCCAGATACCTTCCAAAGGATGCACTCAGTCCCTGGCACTGCTTCTCGATGCTATAAGATCCCCAACTCTCTGTTTGCTTCCCTTTCCTTTATATCCCAAGAGACTGCCTGAAGGCACACTACAGTCTTACACATCGAGTCCTGCCCCACCAACAGAACTGCTGCCCATCCTCCCTCAGGAACATCACAGAGGCAGGGTTTACAGCACACAAGAACATTACACAATACCAAGAATCACAGTTCAGCTAAATGGCTACATACATTTTTTGGGGGGGCACAATCCAATCCATATATGATATCTCACCTTTTGGCATCCCTAGAGTCACATTCTTGCAGCATGCAAAACACATTCACATCATTGTATCATAGCAAAAGTCTAAGTCCAAGTCCAAAATCCAGAAATTGTTCTTCAACTGTGAAATCTAGAGCACAACTTACATGCTTCCAAACATGCAATGACAGAACAGGGAGGTACAAACTAGATATTTCTATTACAAATTTAAGAAATTGTAGGAAAAGAAAGTATATAACAGGCACCAAGCAAATTAGCAGAATATATTACATTAGCCCTCAAGGCTTGAAAACAATCTTCCTTCCTCTGACATATATATATTTTTTTATTTAACATAACTGAGTGAAAATGTACATTCACATGAAAATTTACATGCCCCCCTATATGCAGCTTCCACTGCTCTCCCTGTCCGGTGACAGCACAGTATTCCTCTCTGCTCCATACATGTCTCATCCTCCCAACAGTCTCCTTTCCCCTCCTCTCCGTCCACTCCCCTTCCTCCAGCCAGAGGTCAGCAAGATGATATCCTATAGATGTATAGAACCATAAAGTGCTTCCAACATATGGTTACTCAGCATTGCCAAGACCATTCCATTCCTGTCCAAAGAGTGGAACTTTGTTATAATTTATGGGAACGGGCAGCATCAGGGCTGGGGGCCATGCTGTCAGAGGAACCCCAAAACCGCTGGACCATCAATTGAGGTCTTTTAGTAGAGATCTCATGTTGCACCTCTTTTTATTCTTGTGTTGCCAGTGAGGCTCCACTCTGTGAGCTCCGTCATGGCTATCACTGGTGGTGGCCGGGCACCATCCGGTTCTTCTGGTCCCAGGTCGATGTAGGCACCCACTCTTGTGGGTCTCTCTGTCTTCTCGGTTGTCTTACCGCATGCCATTTCGGCCGTCGGTGAGCATCCGTTCCTGCTGAGTTGGGACCATTTGCTGTGTCCTCGGATGGCAGCTTGGCAGCTTTTAAGACCCCAGATGCCACTCACCAATGTGGGGTGCAGAGAGCTCTCTTAGCAAAACGCTAGTTGTGCCAATTGGCCTGGAATTCGCCTAAGAGCATGGTCCCCCGCCCCCTGCCCCAGCTACTCTATCCTTGCAGTATTGAGTTAAGATGGAAGGAGTACTCAAGTTATGCTGAAGTCCACTTAATGTTGTTCTTGTTTCTAATGTGTGCTGTCACCGCTTTCTCCCAACTAGATTTCTAGTAACTACCTAAACTAAACCCTTCCCCCCTTGCCCTCCCTCCCTCCCTCCCTCCCCTCCCTTGCAGCTGTCAAAGAGTCTTTTCTTCTATACACAAGTCTGTTTTTGACATCTTATCGTAGGGGTCTCATACAATATTTGTCCTTTTGTTACCGACTACTTTCACTCAACATAATGTCATCCAGTTGAAACCAGGTTAGGAGATGTTTCCTGGAATCATCGTTATTCTTTTTCATTGCGTAGTGCTACATTGAGTATATGTACCACAGTTTACCTATCCATTCTTCTATTGTTGGGCATCTGGGTTGATTCCACCTTTTTGCTACTGTGGACTGTGCCACGATAAACATTCTGGTGCATGTGTCTGTTGGTGTGAAAGGCCTTGAATCTGTAGGATATATTCCAAGTAGTGGAATTACTGGGTCAAATGGTATATCAATATCCATTTTTTTAAGGAAGCGCCAGATTTCCTTCCAAAGAGGCTGGACCATTTTGCAACCCCACCAACAGTGTAGGAGGGTTCCACTTTCTCCACAGCCTCTCCAGCATTTGTTGTTTTGTGTTTTCTGGATCATGGCCAATCTTGTTGGGGTGAGATGGTATCTCATTGTTGTCTTGATTTGAATTTCTTTAATAGCTAAAGATCGTGAACATGTCCGCATGTGTTTTTTTGGCCGCCTGGATCTCCTCTTTAGTGAAGTATCTGTCCATCTCCTTTGCCCATCGCTTAATTGGATGGTTTATCTTCTTCTTATTGATATTTTGTAGTATCTTACAGATTATGGAGATCAGGCGTCGATCTGACATAGAGTTGTCAAATATTTTTTCCCACTCTGTGGGTGTTCTTTTAATTCTATTAATAAAGTCTTTGGATGAGCAAAAGTGTTTGATTCTTAATAGTTCCCATTTATCTACTTTCTCTTCTGTTGATTGAGGTTTCTTGGACAGATTTTGGAGTCTGTCCTCATTGTGTATTAAAACTTCCATTGTTGTTCCTACCTTTTCTTGGATGAGCTTTATTGTTTTAGGTTTGATATTTAGGTCTTTTATCCAGTTGGAGTTGGTTTTTGTATAAGGTGTAAGATATGGATCTTGATTCAGTTTATTGCAGATGGATAACCAATTTTGCCAGCACCAATTGTTGAAGATGCTGTTTTTACCCCAGTTTAATGTCTTAGGGCCTTTGTCGAATATCAACTGTTCATAGGCAGATGGTGTCATCTCTAGGGTCTCAATTCTGTTCCATTGATCAGTCTGTCTGTTCTTGTACCAGTACCAGGCTGTTTTGACCACTGTGGCAGTGTAATATGTTCTAAGGTCGGGTAATGAGAGGCCTCCCAGTGTGTTCTTCTTCTTTAGTAGTACCTTACTTATCCGGGGCTTCTTCCCTTTCCAAACAAAATTGGTGATTTGTTTCTCCATCTCATTAAAAAATGATGCTGTAACTTGTATTGGGATTGCATTATATAAATAAATTGCTTTGGGTAAAATAGACATTTTCACAATGTTAAGTCTTCCTATCCATGAGCAGGGTAGGTTTTTCCATTTATCTAAGTCTTAGTTTCTTGTAGTAAGGGCTTGTAGTTCTCTTTATAAAGGTCTATTGTTTCTCTGGTTAGATTAATTCCTAGGTACTTTATCTTCTTAGGGGCTATCACAAATGGTATAGATCTGATAATTTCCTCCTTAACAGTCTCGTTGTTGGTATAAAGGAATCCTACTGATTTACTTATGTTTATCTTGTATCCTGAGACTTTGCTGAACTCTTCTATCAGTTTCAGTAACTTACTTATAGATTCCTTGGGGTTCTCTGCATATACAATCATATCATCTGCGAACAGGGAGATTTTAACTTCCTCTTTGCCGATGCATATGCCCTTTATTTGTTTGTCTTGTCTAATTGCTCTGGCTAGAACTTCTAGTACAATGTTGAATAGGAGAGGTGACAGTGGGCATCCTTGTCTAGTTCCTGATCTCAGGGGAAAGTCTTTCAGTCTCTCTCCATTCAGGATGATGTGGGCAATTGGCTTTGTATAAATGGCCCTTATTGTGTTGAGGAATTTGCCGTCTATGCCCATTTTGCTAAGAGTTTTTAGCATGAATGGGTGTTGGACTTTATCAAATGCCTTTTCGGCATCAATGGACAAAATCAGGTGATCTTTGTCTTTTGTGTTATTTATGTGGTTAATCACATTAATTGTTTTCCTAATGTTGAACCAGCCTTGCATCCCTGGTATGAATCCCACTTGGTCATGATGGATTATTTTCTTGATATGTTGTTGTATTCTGTTGGCAAGAATTTTGTTGAAGATTTTTGCATCTAAGTTCATGAGTGATATCGGTCTGTAGTTCTCTGTCTTTGTTGGATCTTTCCCGGGCTTAGGTATCAGGGTTATGCTGGCTTCATAGAATGAGTTTGGGAGTACTTCATCCCTTTCTATACTGTGAAATAGTTTCAATAGTATTGGGGATAACTCTTCTCTAAATGCTTGGTACAATTCTGCCGTGAAGCCATCTGGGCCCGGACTTTTTTGGGTTGGCAGTGTTTTGATGACCTTTTCAATCTCTTCCTTTGTGATGGGTTTATTAAGTTGTTCTGCTTCACGTTGTGATAATTTGGGTAGGTGGTATGAGTCAAGGAATTGGTCCATTTCCCCTAGGTTTTCAAATTTGTTAGAGTACAGTCTTTCATAGTATTCTGTTATGATGTTTTTGATTTCTGTTGCATCTGTGGTGACAACTCCCTTCTCATTTCTAATTTGGGTTATTTGTTTCCTTTCCTGCTTTTCTTTAGTAAGTTTAGCCAGTGGTTTATCAATTTTGTTGATCTTTTCAAAAAACCAGCTTTTGGTCTTTTCGATTTTTTCAATTGTTTTTCCATTCTCTAATTCATTTAGCTCTGCTCTAATCTTTATGATCTCCTTTCTTCCAGTGCCCGAGGGGTTCCTCTGTTGTTCTCTTTCTACTTGTTCAAGCTGTAGAGTTAGTTCCTTGATTTGGTTTCTTTCTTCCTTCCTGATGTGTGCATTTATGGAGATAAACAGACCTCTGAGCACTGCTTTGGCTGTATCCCATAGGTTCTGGTAGGAAGTGTTTTCGTTCTCATTGGAATCCATGAATTTCTTTAATTGATCCCTGATTTCCTCTATAACCCATGTTTTTTTGAGCAAGATGTTGTTCAGTTTCCAAGAGTTCCACTTTCTATCTCTGTTTTTTCTGCTATTGATTTCAACTTTGATGGCTTTATGATCTGAGAAGATGCTTTGCAATAATTCAATGGTATGGATTTTGTTGAGCATTGCATTATGGCCTATCACGTGGTCAATTCTGCAGAATGTTCCATGTGCACTGGAGAAGAAGGTGTAGTTGTCTGCTGATGGGTGGAAAGTTCTGTATATATCAATGAGGTTTAGTTGGTTAATTGTGTCAATGAGGTCTTCTGTATCTTTACTGAGCTTTTTTCTAGATGATCTGTCTAGTAATGAGAGTGGAGTGTTAAAGTCTCCCACTATTATTGTGGAGTCATCTAACTCTCTTTTGAGCATAGTCAGTGTTTCTTCGACATATTTAGGTGCTCTGACATTAGGTGCATAAATATTTAATATAGTTAAGTCTTGCTTGTGTACTGAACATTTCAGCAATAAATAGTGTCCATCTTTGTCCACGATGGTGGATTTGACATTAAAGTTGATTTTGTCTGAGATTAGAATTGCCACCCCTGCTCTTCTTTGTTCATTGTTAGCTTGATATATATTCTTCCAACCTTTAATTTTCAGTTTGTTCCTGTCTTTAGGTCTCAAGTGAGTTTCTTGTAGACAACATATGGATGGGTCGTGTCTTTTGATCCAAGATGACACTCGGTGTCTCTTTACTGGAGCATTCAGTCCATTCACATTCAATGTAATTATTGATAGGTATGTGTTCACTGCTGCCATTGTGATATGTTTATTTTTATGTTGATGTTTTCTCTGTTGTTCTTATTAGTCTGTTCTGAGACACTTTTTTTTGTGAGTTGATTTTTCACCTTTTTCAGAGCTGGTTTTATAGTTGTTGAGACTCGTGTGTTAGATTTCTTGAAATGGTATGATACATCTTTGTTGTGCTTTACAGCTGCCCCTATGAACCCCCTTAATAAACTATTTATAAACCCAATTTTAATTACTACCAGTCTGGTCATCTTCCTCTCCATCTGGAAGGACTATAACGACTGTAGTACATCCCTCTTTTATTATGATGACACCATAGTTTTCATGATGATCACTGGATTGCTTCTTTCCAAATCAAAGCTGTGATTTACTTTGGAGCCTTCCCTAAATGAGTATTGAGTAGTGTGTCGTTCTAAAATATAAAGTTAGTGGTTTCGTTCTTCTAAGCCAAAGCCAAGAACTTCTTTCAGTATTTCTTGTAGTTTGGGTTTTACAAAGTCTCTGAGTTTCTGTTTATCTGGAAATGTCTTAATTTCATTTTCATGTTTGAAAGACAGTTTTGCAGGATATATAATTCTTGGTTGGAAGTTCTTCTCCTTCAAGACTTTGAATGTGTCGTGCCACTGTCTCCGTGCCAGCATGGTTTCTGCTGAGAAATCTGACGAGAGCCTACAGGGTTTCCCTCTGAATGTTAGCTGCCTTAAAGAGTTGCTGCTTATGTTTCATTTTGTTAAGCTTGATTATAATATGCCTTGGAGTCTTTCTTTTGAGATCTATATTGGGTGGCGTATGATATGCATCTGAGATGTCTATATTCTCTTCCTTCATGATTTCTGGGAAGTTTTCTTTCAGCAGCTCAGCAACAATATTCTCTGTGTTCTCAGATGTCTCACCCTGTTCAGGGACTCCAATTAATCGAAGGTTGTTCCTCTTAATAGAGTCCCACATGCTTCTTAATGTTTCTTCATTTTTCTTGTTTCTTTTTTCTGATTTCTGCTCATAGACACTGGCATCAGTAGCTCTGTCTTCCAAGTCAGAAATTCTTTTTTCCATTTGTTCCATTCTGTTTTCTTGGGTTTGCATGGAAGCTTCTATGTCTTTGATTTTCTTCTTGATCTGTTGGATTTCAGAGTACTGGTGTTCCATCAGATCGAACAACTTGCTTAATTTTTCATTTTGTTCTGCTGCATTTTCTATAAGGTCTAGAAGGGCCCTGTATATAATCAATTTGTATTCACTTCCTGATGCTTTCATAAAAGTTTCTTCATCTGGAAAACTCCCTCATTGCTTTGTTTGGGAGCCTTCTGAAGCCATGAGTGATTGCTTCTATGCCACAATTGTCTGTTGCTTTTTGGGTCCCATGTGAGTATATAGAGGCTGGAAGAGGTACTGTGAGGATGGATTGCAAATGTTTCTCTAGGCTGTCTTCAAATGTAAAGCAAAAGGTGTCTGACCAGTTCACAAGTCAGTTAGGTTTTCAGGTGTAGAGGTCCCTCTTCCCATCTGACAAAGTAAGCGCCACTGTATCCAACCCCAGATGATAACAAACTAGTTTAGAATACAGCACTGCTAGTGCCCTGGTGGCCTCTGCTGACAGGGCCTAGCCTTATCCAACACTGCGTCGAGTACTGGTTTTGTGATAGAAAAGTGCTCTCTTGTGGGCAGGGTCTGGCTCCCAAGCTAAGAATTAGGTCCAGCTGCGTCCACCGTACCCAAGATGGCGTCCTCCACACAGGCAGCAGACAGAGGGGCCAACGGTGCTGAGAGGCAGCGATTCCTCTGCTTCTGTTGCAGGGCCCCCAATGTAGGCAGCAATATGCAAAATCCCTACTTTTCTGATGGAGAAGCGCTGTCCCGTTTGCAGGCGCTGGCTCCCAGGCTAAGAACGAGGTCCCGCTAAAATCTTGGTACCAACATGGCGTCCCGCACCCTGACCGCGGAGCTCCGCACAAACCCCGCTGAGGCAGCTACAAAATGAAAGGCTCAAAGTGTCTGGATTAACAGAGTCCCGAGCCTGCCTCTCAGAACATGGGAATTTCGCCTGCCTATCCCCCCAGCAGCGCGTCTGAGTCCAGCCGCCGGGCAAGGCCCAGCTCCATCCGCCAGCCGAGACCGAGGAAAAAAAAGTCAAAATGGTGCGTTTACCTTCCGTCCGTGAGAGCCGGGGCTAGCCAGGAGCGGGAGTCAGCGAAAGAGAGGAGATTTTTCACTGAATGGTATAAAGTCCCAATTAACAGCTCTGTGCCATGTCCTGAGGTTGATTAGGTGCTCAGAAGGCTCTGTTTGATTGTCAATTCAGGTCTTGGTTTCCAGAGGGATAGAAAGAGACGTGTCCTTAGTCTGCCATCTTGACTCTGCCCCCCCTTCTCTGACATATTTTACACAATGGCCCTGCCCTCCAGACTCTAGGCATCGACCACACTCTCCATATTCTGACTGGAGGCCCCTTGGCCCTGGGTATAGCTCCACATTCCAGGCCCGCTGGGACAGCAAATCTGTCCCCTTGGCTTTAGGCACACTATTATCTTAATCCACCTGAGTTGCATCTTCACCCTTAGAGACACCAGAGGCCCTGGCTCCACCCTTTCAACCCCCTGAGGTCAAGGCCATACATTCTGAGACTGAGGCAGCTCAGCTTCTTGTGTTCCTTGTCTCTTCAGTTTCTGCATCCTGTGGCTTCATGGCCCAGGCCACAGGCTCACATCTGCCCTGCTGGGTAAAGTGTTCCAAAGTTCTGTAGCTACACCAATTTCAGTGCATGGAGGCACCTCACTCTTCTGGGAAGGCTCCTGCACACAGGCATTTAGCTCTCTTGCTCCATGGGTTGGCTTTAGCACTGTCTTACACTGGTCTGGTTCTGCGTTGCCATTTCACTTCTGCTTCCTACTATCTGCACAATCTCTAGTGTTGACAGTTCTCAGTTATTTCTGAGTCTTCTTTCTAGTCACACTTTCAAAACTGCCTCCACATTTTAGGTATCTGTTTGAGCAGCACTCCACTATCTCAACACCAATATCTGTCTTAGTTATCCGGTGCTTCTATAATAGAAATACCACAAGTGGATAGCTTTAAAAGAGAAATTTTATTTTGTCACAGTATAGCCACAGTATGGTAGGTTAAAAAGCTGAATTCAGGGTGTCAGCTCCAGGAGAAGGCCTTCTCTGTTGGCTCTGGAGGAAGGTGCTTGTTATTAATCTTCCCCTGGACTGGGAGCTTCTGAAGTGCTGGGATCTCAGATCTTTTCCAAAGGATGTGCACTGCTCATGGCATTGCTTCTTGGTAGTATGAGGTTCCTCACTTTCTGCTTGCTTCCCTTTTCTTTATATCCCAAGGGATTTCCACAAGGCACACAACAATCTTACACACTGAAACATCACACATTACGAGGAATCAGCAGTTCAGCTAAACTGCTGCACACATTTCTGGGGTGGGGGGGAGTGTCACAATCTAATCCATGACCCTATGCATTAGAGAAATGTAAATCAAAACCACAGTGAGATACCATCTCACCCTGATATTACTGGTACAAATAAAACAACAAAATAAAACAAAAAACAAAATAACAAATGTTGAAGAGACTGTGAGGAGAATGGAACTCTTATGCACTGCTGACAGGAATGCAAATTTCCACTTTGGGAACTTTGGAAAATGCTTTGGTGCTTCTTTAAAAAGGTAGAAATAGAGACATCATATGACCCAGCAATCCTACTCCAAAGAATATATTTTAGAGAAATAACAGCTGTCTCAGGAACAGATACATGCACACCAATGTTCACTGGAACATTGTTCATGATACCAGAAGGATGGAAATAATCTAGGTGCCCATCAACAAACTATATACATAACAGAATTCTATACAACAATAAAGAACAATGATGAATCTGTGAAACATCTCACAACATAAATGAAGCTGGAGGGCATTATACTGAGTGAAATAAATAAATCATGAATGGACAAATAGTGTTTGAGACCAGTATTATAAAAACTCGTGAAAAGATTTACACACAAAAAGAAACAATCTTTAGTGGTTACAAGGGAGGGGACAGGTAAAAAGAGCAAAACACTAAATAAATGACAGAGAAGTAATTTTGGTGGAGACAGTACACAATACTGGGGAAGCTAGCAAGGGAGAGTCATGGAAGCTTCATAGACTCATTCAAACTTCCTGAGGGACTAAATTACTGAGCTGAGGGTGGAAGACTATGGTCTCAGGGGACATTTAACTTAATTGGCATAGCCTGGTTTCAAAAAGAAAATGTTCTAGATCCTACTTGGTGAGTAGCATCTGGGGTCTTAAAAGCATATCAGTGGCCATCTAAGATACTGCACTGGTCCTACCCTGTCTGGACCAAGGGAGAAAGAAGAAAACCAAAGACACAAAGAAACAATTAGTCCAAAGTGCTAATGGACCACAACAACTACCATAGCCTACACCAGACTGCTTCCAGCACAACTACATGGTGCCCAGCAATCATTACCAGCTACACTGAGAGAAGTTACAATAGAGGGTCCCAGACAGAGCTGGAGGAAAATGTAGAACAAGATTCTAACTCACACACACAAAAAGACCAGACTTAAAGAGCTTGGCAGAAACCACAAAAACTTTGGCATTATGGACCCTGGATTTCTGCTCAGCACAGTACAGAAGTCACTCATGAGGTTCACCATTCAGCCAAAGATTAGACAGGCCCATAAAACAAAGACACTAAATGGACACACTAACTCATGAGCAAGGATGAGAAGGCAGGAAGACACAGGAAAGCTGATAACGGGGAAACCAAGGTTGAAAAGAGGAGAGTGTTGACATATTATGGGAGGGGCAACCAATGTCACGAAACAATATGTGTATTAATTGTTTAATAAATAACTAATTTGCTCTGTCAACCTTCATCTACAGTGCAATAATAAGGGCAGAGCCAAGTTGGAGGAGTAGTCAGATGATTCCTGTCATCCCGCTAACAACAAAGATGGCAAGAAACAAGTGAATCCATTATATGTGACAATCTAGGAGCCTTGACCATCAAAGAGAAAGTTGAGAATTCAGACTGAGTGGCGGGAGTGGGGGGGAGAGAAGGTTCAGAAGCAGTGAGGAGTTGTCAGACTTGACCTAGCTGGCACTGACATTGGCACCCTATAGGCTGGAGTGGGTTGTATGAGCAGCAAGGCAAGCAGTGGTGCTTGGGATGCATTTTCCACATCAGGAGAGATGGAGCAGCAGAGACTCGACTCTGTTCAAACCTCCAGAATGAGCAAAAATGGTGCTCAATTGGCAAAAGATGAGAACAAACGTATATTCTACTGCATGGATAAAAAAAAAAACTTTTGGGACGTACCTCTTTTCCATTTACCTGTCCCCTCTTGCTCTGCTCAGGTCCCAGGTGGCTTCAGTAATTGCTGCACTCTCTGGGCCAGAAGTAGGGCCCATAACTGAACCATTATGTTGACTATGGAGAGGGAGCAAATTGACAAACAGGGAAAAAATAATCTGCCAGTTGCCCTAATCTGGGAACTCAGGGTAGACGCAGCCCCTTTACCTAAGCACAGGCATAAAGGATCCACAGATTTTGAATGCCTTTCATACCTGCATAGACCTGTGTGGGCCCATTTCAACAGCATAGGCCCTTGTTAGCACAATATAACAGGATATATACCTGATACCTCTCTTTATCTATATCATTTATAAGGAGGAGTAGCAGATTCACATTTGACACTACCCTGCTCATTAAGAAGCATGCTTACCTACTCAAATTCAGGGTCTTGAGGACTGGTGGCACTACCCATAAAAAGGATCTAAGAATAAGTGGTGACTCCTAACCTTACAGCCAGTAGCACTGGGTACACATAGTCTGGCTGTAAAACCCACTTACCTATCTAATAGAGCTATACCTTCCACCCCGACACTCAGGGCAGCAGTCAGTTCCCTGTCATGATCAGCACATAAATCCCTAGTTTAGTCAGATACCTGTGCCTATTCCAATCATCCCTGCCCATCAAACCCTGTAGGTGACAGCTTGCACCAGACACTCAGTGACCTATATCCTGAACCCACAGAAGAAAAATAAATGGACTTCTGGGGTCACATACCTAGTCACAGCTTTAGCCTCCTGGAGACCGGACATGGGAGATTCAAAGACATCATTACCTATTACTTAGGTTTTGCAGCCAGATTATGGGTACCCAGTGTTATTGGCTTTAAGGATTAAAAGTCACCACTTATTTAAACTAGCTCACATGACCAGGCCATACAGGCATATCAAAACAAAACAAGAAGCTAGGACACAGTAAGCAAATGTAAAATAAATCTAATAATTTATTGACAGCTTAGAGACAACAGTCAATATAAATCTCATTAAGAGATAGACCATGATCATTTCACCAAGCCACCAAACAAAGAATCTAGAAACTTTCTAGGGGCAAAGAACTTCCTGGAATTGCCAGAAGTAGAATTCAAAAGATTAATAATATACAGAAGCCTTTAGGAGATCAAAAAGGAGAATGCAGAACAAGCCAAGAAACAATAAAACAATAGAGGAAATTAAGACGGTCACACAAGAGCACGATGACAAATTTAACAAGTGGCAAGAGGCCAGAGAAAGATAGCAAAGAGAAATTCAAAAGATTATGAGTAAAATTTCAGAATTAGACTATTTGATAGAAAGTCATAGGAGCAGAATTGAGGCAATAGAAGCAAGAAGTAGCGAGATTGAAGATTAAGCACCTGACACTAACTTATCTGAGAAAAACTCAGATAAAATAGTTTTCTTAAAAAAGAGAAGAAACCCCAAGAATTACATGTGATTTTATCAGGAGAAGTAACTTATGAGTGATCTGAGTACAAGAAGAGGGTGAGTAACAGAGAATACAGAAGGAATTGTTGAAGAGTTGTTGGTAAAAAATTTCCCTGACATCATGAAAGATGAGAAGATGTTTGGTAAGAAGCTCATTGAACCCCACAGAAGGTAGACCTCCAAAGAAAGTCATCAGGACATATTATAATCAACCTGACCAAAACTGAAGAGAGAATTTTAAGAGTGACCAGGGATAAATGAAAATACACTTAAAAAGGGAGTCAATAAGATTAAGTTCAGACTACTCAGCAGAAACCATACAGGCAAGAAGACAACTGAAAAACAAAACAAAACACCAAACTTGCTGCCTTCAAGTCAGTTCTGACTCCTAGTATGGCATAAATAAAACTCTTGAGGGGGGGAAAAAAAAGCCAGCCAAGAATTATATATCCAACAAAATTGTCTCTCAAAAATGATGGTGGAATTAGGGCATTTCCAGATAAGCAGATGTTTAGGGAATTGGCAAAGACCACACTGAAATCAATAACACCAGATAATAGCCATTGAATAGAACACAGGACAGAGCAACCAGACATCAACTCATGTGGGGAAGTAAAAAAAAAAAAAAATTAAAACACTGAAAATAGGAAAACAGAGATGCCGATATGTAAAAGATAACAACATTAGAACAAGCAGACAAACAAAAAAAGGACTAAAAAATGTAGTCATAGATTCTCCATATGGAAAGAAAATCAAGGCAATATAAAAAACAAAGGATTGGTTTACATTTAGAGAACGAGGGACAAATATTATGGCAATCATAAAGGAAATTAAGAATCCTACACAGGAACATAAAAAACAAAACAAAACAAAAAGCCACAAAGACTAAGGAAATACAGAATGTACAACAATGAAAAAGATGAAAACAAACTCAGAAAGAAAAATGGCTCAGCACAGAAAATTAAGGGGAATAAAGAAACTGTCAACCACACACAAAATGATACATCAAAATGATCCCACTGAATTCAGACTTATCAATAATTATGCCAAATGTAAATGGATGAAATCCACCAATAAAGAGACAGTGAGTGACATAATCGGTTAAAAAACAGGATCTGTCTTTATGTTGCCTGCAAGAAACACACCTTAAAGACAAACTAAAATTTAAAGGATGGAAAAATACATATCAAGCAAACAATAATCAGAAAAGAGCAGGAATGGCAATATTTAGTCTCTGACAAAATAGATTTTAAAGTAAAATCCATCACAAAGGATAAAGATGAACTATATAACAACAAACATTTCAATACACCAGGAGGACATAACCATAATGCATATTTGTGCATCCAACTAAAGGGCTCCAAAACACATAAAACAAACTCTAACAGCCTTGAAAACAGTGATAGACAGTTCCACAATAATAGTAGGAGACTTTAACATAGCACGAAGTTCAGTAAAGACATGGAAGGTGTAAATGTCACTATCAACCAGTTTGGCCTCATAGGCATATACACAACACTACAACTAGCAGCATCCAAGTATGCATACTTTTCTAACACACATGGAACATTTTCTAGAACAGACCATATATTAGGCCATAAAGCAACGCTTAAAAGAATCAAAACATTAAAAAGCATTGTTTCTGACCAGATAGCAATAAAAGTAGAAATTAGTAACAGAAAAGGCAAGGAAAAAAAATAAAAAACATGGAAACTGAAAAACAGCTTGCTCAAAAACTACTGGACTACCAAAGAAATTGAGAATGGAATAAAAAATTCACAGAATCAAATGAGAAGGAAAACACATCCTACTGAACCTTTGGGAGACAGGAAAAGCAGAGCTCACAAGTCAACGCACAGCAATAAATGCACACATCCAAAAAGAATGAAGAGCTAAAATCAAAATATTGACATAAGCAGGCAGAAAGACAGCAGTAAGAGAAACAAACCATCAGGCACCAGAAGAAAGGAAATGATAAAAATTAGAGCAGAATTAAATGAAATAGAGAATAGAAAAACAACTGCGTTAACAATACCAAAAGTTGGTTCTTTGAAAAGATCAACAAAATTGATAAACTATTGGCCTGACTGACAAAAGAAAAATTCCACAGGAAGGAAATAATTGAAATGAAAAATTGTATTTCAACAAATGTGAAAACCTAGAGGAAATGGACAAATTTCTAGAAATACACTACTTATCTAAACTAACACAAACAGGGGTATGAACAAGTAAATAAACCTATAACAAAAGAAAAGATTGAAAAGGTAACTGGAAAAAAGAAAAACAAAAAACTTCCCAATAAACAAAAGCCCTGACCTTGACAGCTTCATTGGAGGATTCTACCAAACTTTTGGAACAGAGTTAACACCACTACTTCTAAAGGTATTTCAGAGCATAGTAAAGGATGGGATATTCCCAAACTCATTCTATGAAGCCAGCGTAACTCTGATACCCAAATCAGGTAAAGACACCACAAAAAAAGAAAATTACAGACCAATATCCCTCATGAATACAGATGCAAAAATCCTCAATGAAATTCTCACAAATAGAATTCAACAACATATCAAAAAAATAATTCAGCCTGACCAAGTGGGATTCATACTAGGTATGCAGGGATAGTTCAACATTAGAAAAACAATCGATGTAATCCACCACACATGAAAAAACAAAAGACAAGAACCACACAATCTTATTAATTGATGCAAAAAAGGCATTTGACAAAGTTCAACATTCATTTATGATAAAAAAAACTCTCAGCAAAGCAGAAATAGAAGGGAAATTCCTCAATGTGATAAAAATAACACTTACAGAAAGTCAATAGCCAACATCATTCTAAGTTGAAAGAGTTTGAAAACATTCCTTTTGAGAACAGGAACCAGACAAGGATTCTGTTTATTGCCACTGTTTTCAACATTGTGCTGAAGGTTCTAGCTCAAACAATTAGACTAGAAAAAGAAATAAAGGGCTTCCAAACTGGTAATAAAGAAGTAAAAGTATTGCTATTCACAGAGGATATGCTCTTATACACAGAACACTCTAAAGAATCCACATGGGCATTAAAGATTTCAGCAAAGTATCAGGATACAAGATAAACATACAAAAATCAGTCAGATTTCTGTACACCAACAAATAAACACTGAAGAGGACATCATGAAATCAATACCATTTACAATAGCCCCCAAGAAGATAAAACACTTAGGAATAAATGTAACCAGAAATGTAGAAGACTTACACAAAGGAAACCACAAGATACTACCACAAGAAACCAAAAGAGACCTATGTAAGTGGAAAAACATACTTGGCTCGTGGATAGGAAAACTTGATATTGTGAAAATTTCTTTTATGCCCCAAGTGATCTACAGGCACAGTGCAATCCTGATCCAAATTTCAATGGTGTTTTTTAATGAGATGGAGAAAAAAAAATCACCCACTTCATATGGAAAGGGAAGAGTTCTTGGATAAGTTAAGTGTTACTAAAGAACAACAACGAAGTGAGAGACCTCATGCTTCCTGATTTTAGAACCTATTATACATCAAAGGAGTTAAAACAGCAACTGATTCATAGACCAGTGGAACAGAAGTGAGAATCCAGAGATTACTTCATCCACCTATGGGCAAGAGATATTTGATGAAGGCCTAAAGTCCATTAAGTAGGGAAAAGACAGTCTACCAAATGGTGCTGGCATTACTGGATGTTTGTCTATAAAAAATGAAACAAGACCATACCATAGACTATGCAGAAAAACTAACTGAAAACAGATCAAAGATCTGATTATAAAATATTAAATGATAAAGATCTTGGAAGAGAAAATAGGGACAATGCTATGAGTCCTAATGCGTGGTGTAAATAGAATACAAAACTAACAATGTACAAACACCTGCTGTGAAAATAGGTAACTTGGAGCTTCTAAAAATCAAATACTTAAGTTCATTAAAAGAGTAAAAAGACAATACACAGAAGGGAAAATAATTTGGCTGTGATAAATCTGATTGGAGTATAATCTTTAAAATGCAGTACCATAAAAGATGGTACTGCAAAAGTTCAATCACAAAAAGACAACCCAATTAAAAAATGGGAAGAGTATATGAACAAGTACCTCACCAAAGACAGCATTCAGGTGGATGAAAGATAATTGAGGAAAAAAATCTAAATCATCACATAGAGAAATGCCAATCAAAACTATAATGAGATATCAACTCACCCTAATAAGGCTAGCATTAATCCAAAAAAAAACACAAAATAATAAATGTTGCAGAGACTGTAAAAAGACTGGAACACTTATACACTGTTGGTGGGAATGTAAATGATACAGTCACTTTGGAAATCATTTTGGCACTTCCTTAAAAAGTTTGAAATAAGTATCGTATGATCCAGCAATCCTTCTCCTTAGATTATATCTTAGAGAAATAAGAGCCATTATATGGATAGGCACACACATACCCACGTTCACTGCTACACTGTTCACAACAGCATAAAGATGGAAACAAGCTAAGTGTCCACTAATGGATGAATGGGTAAGCAAGTTATTGCAAATTCACCCAATGGAATGTTGAATTCACCGAAAAACCACTGCTGTTGAATCGATGCTAACTCATAATGACTGCACAGGACAGAGTAGAACTGTTGCATAGAGTTTCCAAGGAGTGTCTGGGAGGATTTGACCTGCCGACCCTTTGGTTAGTAGATGTAGCATCTAACGACCGTACCAGCAGGGTTTCCAACAGAATACTATGCAACGATAAAGAACAAGTATGAATCCTTGAAGTACCTCACAACCTGGAGGAATCTGGAAGCATTATAGCTGAGTAAAATAAGTCAGTTGCAGTAGGACAAATACTGTATGAGACAATTATAAGACTCAAGAAAAGGTTCAAACACAGAAGAAAATATACATTGACAGTTATACGGGTGGGGAGGGACAAGAGGGGAGTTCATTAACTAAATAATAGACAAGAATTATGTTAGATAAAGGGAAGGACAATGCACACAGGGGAAGTCAGCACAACTGGACTAAACCAAAAGGTAGTTTCCTGAACGCGACCAAACACTTCTAAGACAGTGTAGTAAAGGCGGGTGTTTGCAGACTATACTTTCAGGATACATGTGGGTTACTTGGCATAGCCAAGTTTATTAAGAAAATGTTCTGCAGCCTACTTTGATGAGTCGCATCTGGGGTTTAAAAGCTGTCGAGTGACCATCTAAGATGCATCAATTGGTTCCAACCTACCTGGAGCTAAGAAGAACAAAGAACACCAAAGGCACAAGGAAAATATTAGCCCGAGATCCAAAAGGGGCCACATAAACCAGAGACTCCATTACCATGAGATCAGAAGAACTAGATGGAGCTACTACCAGCAACTGCCCTGTCAGGGAACACAAGAGAGTTCCTGATGGTGTGGGAACAAAGCGGTATGTAGAACTCAAATTCTAGTGAATAGACGAGACCTGATGGTCTGACCAAGACTAGAGGAACGACAGAAGACATGGCCCTCAGACTCTCTGTCAGCCGAGAACTGAAACCATTCCCAGGCCCAACTCTTCAGACAAGGAATAGACTGGACTATAACACATAAAATGATACTTGTGAAGAGTGCTTGTTAGTCCAAGTAGATACACAGGACTAGATGGGCATCTTTTGTCTGTCGTCCAGATGAGAAGCCAGAGTAGAATAGGTACTTGGTTGAACATACATCAGAAATCTAGGGTAGAAAAGAGGAATGTACAGTCATATTATAGGTATAGCAGCTAGGGTTACCAAGCAACGTGTGTAGGGGTTTTTATGAGACACTAACTTGAGCTGTAAATACTCACTGAGAGCAAACACACACACACAAAGCAGTTATTGCAAGTGAATAAAGGGTTACCGCAGTGTTTAAAATTAGGAAAGATTTGGTCACGGATTGAATTTTATCCCCCAAAACTGTGTGTAGCCATTTGGCGGGGCCATGATTCACAGTGTTGTGTGATATTCCTATATGTTGTAAATCCTGCCTCCACGGATGTTAATGAGAGAAGATGGGGGGGCAGTTGTGTTGGTGGGGCAGGACTCGATGAGTCTTGGGACAATCTCTTGGGACACAAAAGGAAGCACGCAGAGAGCTGAGGATCTCATACCATCAAGAAAGAAACAACGCTGGGTGCAGAGTTCATCCTTCAGACCCGAGATTCCTGTGCTGAGATGCTCCCAGACCAAAGAGACTGACGTAACACAATGACCTTCCTCTAGAGCAGAGAGAGAGTGTGTCCCTCTGGAGCCAGCTCCCTGAATTCACACTTCTAGCCTATTGGACTGGGAGAGAATAAATTCTCTTTATTAAAGACATCCACTTGGTATTTCTATTACAGAAGCATTAGACGACTAAGACACCCAGTGAGTTCCAGCTAAGACTTCTCCACGTGCCGACTTCCTTTTCAGCTCTGTCCCTCACATTCCTTCCCTTGTAAACAGTTTACCATTCACGTAATGTGTTGTTGTTAGGTACCATCAAGTGAGTTCTCACTCATAGAGAGAGACCTTATATAAAGCAGAAACAAACACCACCGCATCCTGCACCATCCTGTCAATCATTGCTAGATTTGAGCCCATTGTTGTAGCCACTGGTTATTTATTTGGCCAAGGATCTTCCTCTTTTTCACTGACCCTCTACTTTCCCAAGCGTAATGTCCTTCTCCAGGGATTGGTCCCTCCTGATTAACATGTCCAAAGTATGTGAGATGAAGTCTCGCCATCCAGCCTTCCAAGGAGTACTCTGGCTATACTCCTTCAAAATCAGATTTGTTCATCCAATAGTCTCTCTTTAGGGCACTGATTTCTTGAAACTAGGCACTTGGCCTGCTCAGTTCCTTCTGGTTAACCAGGGCCACCCACCCACTAAGCTGTCTCTCAGCTCCGCAGTTCAAAAGCATGACCTCTTTAAGCCCCACTAGATGACTTCTTTGTCCTTGGAACCCCCGGATCCTCAGTTAGACCACCCCATCTCCCTCTCCCTTTAATAGGTTAAATTTGAGTTTTACAATAGCTATATGTTTGTGTGTTGACTTGGTGACCAGATGTTTGCTCCAACACTAGTCAAGATGCTGTTACAAAGTTATTACACATGACTGAATCAGTTGCCCGTAAGTAAAATCAGTTACCCTACATGATATGGATGGGCCACATTAAATCAATTGCAGGTCTTAAGACAAAGAAAGAAAGAATGAAAAAAAGAATTTTCTACAGGGCATACTTGGGCTCCAGACTATAAATAGACAGATAAATATAAGTAGACTATAAGTATTGCTGGGATTCATTCACCCTTCTCTGGCCTATGGAGTTTGTGACACAAGACTGCAGCAATCTCCAACTTGTTACTTGACCTACAGATTTTGGACTTGCCAGCATCCCATAATATCACATGAGTCAATTTCTTAAAAGAAATTCCTCTTGGTCTTCATTTGTATATCTTACTAGTTCTGTTTTTCTAGAAAACCCTGGCTAAGACAAGATGTATTACAGGCATTTGATTTCATATCTGTCCCAGCATCACTAAGCTTACACAAGTTAACTCCTAGTGGATGACCCCAGACTATCTATCTCACATTCTGCTGTTAGGAGGTCATGGCAGGATCTACATTCCACAGCACTGAGAGTATCTACACCCAGCTCCACAGACGTGGGAACTGCTGGCAGAGCTGGATGTTAAACTGCCCACCCAGCAACCCAGTATCTCCATCTGCTTGTTGTGACTTATCTCCTAGAAATGCTCTGAGGATTTTCACAAAATGGTTCTCTTAGGAGAATTGAATCTTTTACCCCAGAAATCCATGATACACTTCTTAGCTCTTCTAGGTCCAGCCTAAAGCCTTTGCTTTCAAGGAAGTGAGTACCTTTGGATATAATTTGGGGCTTGTCAGAGGTATGGCTCCTAGGACCCCTCAGGCTCATGAGAACAGGTAATTTAAGTAGAATAGGAGGATGGAGGCAGCACCTCTTTGTGATCTCAGAGCCCTGTGAGTAGCCTGGCAGTCAACAGGAGCAGATTCATTTGTGAATCTGCTCCCCTAGAGATTCTAAGAGCTTATTAGGCACTGGTGGTAGCCTAGGTCCAGCAGCCACACAGATGGACAAGAGCAATGGAAGCAGGTTATTGTTGCTGGTATCACTGTGCATGTACTCAAGATACAGTGACATTGGTGGTTCAGTGGTTAGAATGCTCATCTTTCATGCTGGAGACTCAGGTTTGATTCCTAGGCAATGCACAGCCACCAGCTAGTCTGTCATGGAAGCTTGCATGTTGCTGTGACGCTGAACAGGTTTCAACAAAGTGCGCAGACTAAGAAAGACTAGGAAGAAAGGTCCAGAGATCTACTTCTGACAGTCAGTCAGTGAAAACTCTCTGGAGCACAGTAGTTGGATCTGCAACTGATCACAGACACGACACAGAACTGGCCTGTGTTTTGCTCCCTTGTGTATGGGGCTGCCTTGAGTTGGGGGCTGACTCAGTGGCGGTAGACAACAACAGCAGTAGCAACATCAACAGCAACATGTGTACTCAAGGTGGTAATGCCCAGGGAAACTTAAGCTACAAATGAGTTTTGAGCATTACAGAATATGTTAAAAAAATAATGCAATGCTTTTCAAAGTAAAAACTACCCAGTTTGTTTTTTGAATTCAAATACATCCCCCCAAACAGGTGTTGTAAATCCTAATCTTTATGCCTTGTGGCTATAATCCCATTTGGGAATGGATTGTCTTTGTCATGTTAATGAGGGAGAATTAGTGTAGGATGTATTTTAGTCAAACTCCTTTGAGATATAAAAAGAGATTAAACAAGCCAGCAGAGAGAAAAATGGGTAAGATAGATTCCAAGACAATTGGGAATATCAAAGGAATTAGGAAACAGAAGCTGAAGAGACAAGGAGCTCTCTCCAGAGCTGACAAAGATCTTCCTCTAGAGGCAATACCCTAAATTCAGACATCTCACCTCCTCAAATATGAGAAAATAAATTTCTGTTTGTTGAAAGCCACCCAGTCGTGATATTTTTGTTATGGTAACATTACAGAATTTGGCTGTGAGAGAGTAGGGTAATATTCTAACAGATACCTAAAAATGTGGAAGAAGTTTTGGAATTGGATAATGGGTAGAGGCTGGAAGACTTTTAAGGTGCCTTATGGTAAAAAATTGTATCGCTTTGAAGAGACTGTTGGTGGTATTAGAGATATCAAAAGCAATTCCGGGCTCAGAAAGAAGGGAGGAGAGTTATAGAGAAAGTCTCTATTGTTGTAAAGAATACATATGGTGCCAGCAAAAGGATACTGCTAGAAATGTGAACAATAAATGTGCTCCTGGTGAGGCTTTAAAAGAAAGTGATGAACATGTGATTGGACAATGGAGGAAAGACATGCATTTTAAGCAATAACAAAGAACTTGTCTGAATTATGTTTATATATTTGTTGGAAGGCAGACCTGTATGTGGTGAACTTGGACACTTGGCTGAGAAGATTTCTAAGCAAGATCTTAAAGGAGATGCATGGTTTCTCCTTGCTGCTTATAGTAAAATGTAAGAGGAAAGAGGTGAATTTAAAAATGAATTATGCACAATGAAAACAGAGCTTAAAGATTGGGAAAATTCTGTTCTAGAAACTAAGGTCATATGTCCTAGAATATTCACCAAGGACACAGCTACACAACTTTTTTTGTTAGGGAAAGTAAGCCTGTAACTGATGAATCTAACCAGTGACCACAGCAGAAAACCCATCATCTTAGACTTAAATGGACAGAGAAAGAATGAAAATAAAGAATGCTGCTTGCCTCTTGAAAATCTACAATCAGGAAGCAGGCCAAAGGAGCTATATCTGTTGTCCTCCAGGAAAAGAAAAGGGTCATTCTTGGAGCAGCTCAGATGTCAGCAGAATGTTGGAAGAAGCAGGGCCTTCTCAGTGTAAAAGGGTGAGGCTAAGATCTCCTGGATCTCAAATGGTAGGGCCACAGCCTCCTAGGTTTCAAAGAGTCATATCTTCATCAAATTGGTTCTGAGTATGGGGCTGCCATTAAGGTGCATGGCTAAGGGCATGGGGCCACCATCCAAAGCTGAGGGGGCAAAGCTGCCATGACCAAAGAGCAGAAGAACAGGGTCTGCAGGGCCCAAGATGGTGAGGTTACCACTCAGACTGACTAGGAGAATGTGGGGTCATCTAAAGCTGAGGGAGCTGAGTTGTCATCCCAGAGGGTCTGGAAGGTGGAGCTGAAGTGCAGGGCCAAAGAATCCAGAGGACATGTCCACCATACAGAGTCTGGAGGTTAGGGCCATTGACCAAATGATCTCAGAGAACAAGATTACAGCTAATATAATTTGTTCTCCTGTGTTTGGAAGTTGTTTGGTACCTATTATTCCCTCTTTCCTTCTTAATGGAAATGTCTATCCTGTACTCATTCTACAATTGTACTCTGTAAACAGATAATTTATAGTATAGATTTCATAGGTTCATAGATGAAGAAGAATTTTACATCTGGATGGAATATATGTAACATCTCATCCATATCTGATTTAGAGGATTTAGAAGATGGGATTTTGTACATGGAATTGATTTAAAATTTGGGGAATGATGTGATGGGATGAATGTGTTTTGCATGTGGGAGGACACGAATTTTGGGGGCCAAAGGATGGAATGTTATGGATTGAACAGTGTCCGCCAAACTATGTGTTATAATTCCTTACCTCTATGCCTGTGACTATAATCCTATTTGGGAATAGGTTTACTTTGGTATGTTAATGAGGCAGGATTAGTGTAGGGTGTGAATAAAGTATAAGACAATTTCTGAAGGCCCACTTTTATACTACCATAATTAACAGGAACTCATCTATTAATAAGAGCCCTGCTAGCATTGTAGTTAAGCACTTAACTGCAACTAAAAGGTTGGTAGTTTGAACCCACTAGCTGCTCCACTGGAGAAAGTTGTGGCAGTCTGCTCCCATAGAGATCACAGTCATGGAAACTCAGTGAGACAGTTCTACTCTGTCCTATAGGATTGCTGCAAGTCAGAATCTTGGTTTTGGTTTTGATGGTAGCATATGGGAATGGTAATATAAGATTATCTCAGTCCATTCTGTTTTCATTTTTGTGATATTTTCTTTCTGTGTTGTCAGCAAATAAAAGGTGCATTAGTCATGATGCTCTACTAGCAAATAACAGTATCTGGAAGGCAATATGGGATGTACTTAATAAATAATATCCTTTAATATTGAAAATAAATCTTTGGGAAAGATTTGTTCCTTTTACAGGTGAAGAAACTACAGGTCAGGAAGGTTAAATTCCCTTGCTGAATGCCATATAGTTGAGAAGTGATAGAGATTTGAATACAGGTCTGTGTGGCTGTTAACCTAGGTTCATTAACCAAGTAGAATACACATGGAATAATGGTTAAATGCTTGGCTGCTAACCAAAAGATTGGAGTTTCAAACCCACCCAGTGGTTTGACCTGATGATCTCCTTACATAAAGATGAAACCCAAACAAACAGACCCATTGCCATCAAGTCAATTCCAATTCAGAGCAACCCCACAGGGTTTCCAAGGCTGTAATCTTTACAGAAGCAGGCTGTCACATCTTTCTCCTGTGGAGTGGCTGGTGAATTTGAACCTTTGACCTTCAGGTTAGCAGCTAAGCACTTAATCATTGCACCACCAGGGATCCTTTCCATAAAGATCACAGCCAAGGAAACCATATAAGGCAGTTCTACTCTGTCACATGGGTCGCTATGAGTTGGAATTGACTTGACGGCACCCAACAACAACAATACATACAAATGATATGAAGTTCCTGGGTGGTACAAATAGTAAAGCATTTGACTACTAACCAAAAGGTTGGTGGTTCAAACTCACCTAGAAGTGCCTTAGAAGAAAGGCCTGGTGATTTGCTTTTGAAAGGTTCACAGCCTTGAAACCCTATGGAGCACAGTTCTAATTCTCATACATTGAGTCTCTCCAGGTCTGAATCAAGTCACTGGTAAGTGGGGCTTTTTTTGGTTCCTTGAACATGACAAGCAACAATGATGGCTCAGTGGTGCAATTCTAGCCTCCTATGTGGGAGACCTGTATTCAATTACTGGCTGATGTGCCCCAAGAACAGCCACCATTGATCTGTCAGTAGGGGCTTGTGTGTTGCTATGATGTTGAACAGGTTTCAGCAGAGTTTTCAGATTAAGACAGATCTGGGAAGAAGGACTGGCAATGTACTTATAAAAATTGGCAAGTGAAAACCCTATGAATCACAATGGTCCCATCTTGTTTCCCAAGGGGTTGCCATGAGTAGGGGGACCAAACTGATGGCAACTAACAGTAATATGTATGTGATGACTTCTCTTTGCCTCTGTCATGGCAAGCAGTGCTAATGAGGCATCATCTCCTAATGGGCCATGATGTGGTCTTATAACCCTTTTTAGCCTAGACCTCCAAACAGCCAGAATTCATCAGCTGGATGTGGAGTTGGCAAAAAGATGCAATCTTTTTGTCCTCCTGGTGATATGATACTTCCCAACTTGATGATATGATGCTGGTCTATGGGCTACTTAAACCACTCAAGTTGCTACAGGAAAGAAAAGGTAGGGCAGGGGGTCTTTGTGAACTGTGGTCAGAGGGACCGGCACCTGAATCCATACCTGCTTCTTAAAACTGTGGGCTCTTGCTATCCTTGCCTTTACCTGCCCCATACTGCAGCTGAGCCATATGCCAACAGGTATGAGTATATCTCCTCTAGCTGTGGTGGTCTCAAAGGCCACATGAAAAATCTTGGTCAACTTTTCTACTTTCCTGTCTACCTGCCAAATGTCACCTGTTATTCTAGAATGGGGGGAAGAAACTGGGCTTGAGTGAGACTAACTGGAGTCTGGCTCTAGGCTCTGCCACTTACTAGTGTTGTGGCCCTGAACACCTTACAAAACTTCTCTGTGTCAAGGATTCTTCATTTTAAACTGGAGTTGTCGTAAGGATTAGATGTGATAATATACATAAAGTGCCTACTACCAATCTTGGCATGTGCTTGGGACTCAATAATAAACAATGGGTAAAAATGCTTACTATTGCTGCTGGCAGTTGCTTTCTCTGTGTCCATATTTTATTTCTCTAGATAGACAGTAAATTCCTTAAAAACAGAGGATCTCAGAGCCTTTCACAGAGCTTTCTTAGTACACAGAAGGACCTATGAACTTCCTCCTTGAATTATGGTTGATGTTACTGTCATTTGAAATTCTGTTTTCAGTTGACTTGAGTTTTGTTCTTTTTTGTATTCCACCTTGAATCTAAGCCAGCATCTCAGAAAATAGTTTAAAGAACAACAAATGATCAAGATATTAGAACTTTAACATCTCCCATAATCTGTACATAAAACTAACTGTCTAAAACACTTGCTTGGGAGTCCTGGGAAAAAACTGAGCCTGGAAGGGGCTTGGAGTTGGGGTGGTAGGGGCAGTGTGAACAGTGTAACAGCTTCAGTTCTCCATACTTACTGTGGTGATTCTCATGTCACATCTTTGGGGAGGCAGACCAAGGACATACTTTGTTGTTCCTCTCAATTGCCATCAAGTTGACCCTAATTCCTGGTGACCCCACGCACAATGGAGTAAAATGCTGCTTGGTGCAGTGCTACCCCATGATCCACTGTGGACTGGACTGCTGTGATTCCTAGGGTTTTCACTGGTTGATTTTTGGATGTAGATCACCAGGACTTTCTTCCTAGTCTGGAAACTCTGCTAAAACCTGTTCAGCATCAGTGCAACACATAAGCTTTCACTGTGGTGGCTGTGCATGAAGTGTGCTGGCCTGGAATGCAACTGGAGTCTTCTGTATGGTGGGTGAGAATTCTACCACCAAACTACCTATGCCTCATGGGGCATCGATATTCTTCCTACAGTGGGTATTTTGTAAAGCATGTTGACTGTTTTCACTTTGGAGTTTACTGAAGAATGTCAAAGAGTCTCCATTTCCTTCTGAAAGCAGAGAGAAGAGAGTTCTGCCAATCTATTCATTCTGAGCCATGTGAGTAGAATTTTCACATGGCATTTCCAAAGAGTGGGTCTCCTGATCTGTCTGGGAATACCCAAATAAATGAACATATTTGTTTGGGAACTTGCAGTGAATTTTGATGGACAGAGTCATGTTGGGGGATGGGGGGAAGCAGAAAAGGTGGTGAGTAATGCTCATGGGAACCTAATACTGATGATTTTTTAAAGCATATGGGAATTTTGCCACATACACACAAAATCAGCATATAAATTTGGAATGGAGTTAGAACTAATTGGTGGAAGAACTATGAAAAATATTAATTAAAATTGCAAGTCTGGGCCTAGTCATGGAAGGGTCAGAAATGTTTTCCTTGAGGTCACATTCCATCACCAGTGACTTCAATTAAAAGTAAGACCTTTGGAGAAACCCTGACCTCATCCTTGGGCTATTATCATTCTAGGCAGTGAGCTGCTTCTTTAACAGTCATAAACAGAAAGCTAGTGTGATTATGGTCTGGTCTGGCTATAATATTTCTCAAATACCAATCATGTGCAAATACCAGAAGATGAGAAGGAAGAGCAGTTATTGCTCAAGGCATTTGCTCATGCAGTTTTAATATCATTCACTGCTTATTGACCACTTAATGAGCTACTCATGGGTTTCCAGTTTTCATCTGCAGGCTGCATTCATTTCAGGCAAACAATATTTACCAAAAGGCTTGTCATTCTTGCTTTGGTAGAAGGTGAATAAGTGAAGATATAACAGAATTTGGGCACAGTTTCAGTTGTTAGCCATGCAGCTTCTTTCTGATACAGTATAGAATGTTTACTTCAATTTGCTTTGAGAATTCATATTAAAATAACAATACTGATTTAGAATATTCTTCTTATTCTTACCTCCCTATTTGTTCAGTATAATCCCTATAGTGAACGTGGCTGCCACTGTTGTAAACAAACAAGGGCAAGACTCTTGCCAAGAGAAAGAATGTGTGTATGTAATGTGCTATGTATACGTAATCACTTGCAAAACTGCTCACAATCTTCCTCCAACCTGCCTGTTTTCATGACCTTTGCATTGTGACATTCTAGGTTCTTCCAATTAAAGGTAGAGTCTTCCCCACTCCTGAAATATGGCTGACTTTGGATTTGTTTTGGCGAACAGAATGTGGAAGAAGTGAAGGCATGCCAGTTCTCTCCTTTCTCAGAAACCTGTCCAGGCACTATGAGAATAAGCACGGAGTACACTGTTGGACAGCTAGAAGAATAAACAAATCAATTCTAGAAGAAATGCAAACAGAATGCTCCTTAGGAAAGTGGATGGTGAGACTTTAGCTCACTAACTTTGAAATGTTATCAGGAAAGCCCAATAGCTAGACAAGGACATTGTCTTACTTATCTAGCGCTGTTATAGCAGAAATAACCACAAGCAGGTGGCTTTAACAAATTTATTTCCTTGCAGTTTGTTGTTGTTGTTGTTAGGTGCCATCAAGTTGGTTCTGACTCATAGTGAGCCTATAGGAGAGAGCAGAACTGCCCCTTAAGGTTCCAAGGACAGCCTGGTGGATTTGAACTGCCAGCCTCTTGGATAGTAGCCATAGAACTTTACCACCACTTCACCTTATAGTTTAGGAGGCTAGTAAGTCTGAATTCAGGGTGCTGGCTTTAGAGGAAAGTTTTCTTTCTTGTTGGCTCTGGAGGAAGGTCCTTGTCTCTTTTAGTTCCTGCTCCTGGGCAATCTTCTTGTGGTTTGCCATCTTTCTTCCCCTATCTCTTCTTGCCAGCCCTCAAAGGAGACTGACCAAAATACATTCTTCACTAATCATGCCTGATTAACATAACAGAGACAACCTATTTCTAAGTGGAATTATAATCACAGGCATTAAAAAAATAAAAACACAACCAAGCCAAACCTGTTGCAACTGAGTTGATTCTGACTCATAGAGATCTTACAGGACACAGTAGAACCACCCACAGGGTTTCCAAGAAGAAAGTGGTAGACTCTAACTACTGACCTTTTGGTTAATAGCTGTAGCTCTTAACCACTGTGCTAGCAGGGCTCCAACATCACAGGCATAGAAGTTACCCTTTATGACACACGTTTCTGTGGGACACAATTGAAACCATAAGAGAGATCACGTTTGATAAAATACAAGGTTAGTGAAAAAAAGGAGATCCTTGACAAGATGGTTTGACACACTAGCCCCCATGATGGACGGCTCAAACATGCCAATGCTCATAAAGATGGCCCAGAACTAGGCAGCACATTATTCTGTTGTATATAATGCTGCCATGAGTCTGTGTTGACTTAAAAGCAACTAACAACAATAACAACAACGGCACCAACAATCTGCTGGAGAATGAGAGTCCATGTGGAGCAGAGACAAGCCATTTCTGCTGAGGCTATTGTAAACCTAACAATTAACTTAGAACCTTGTGTTATTCCTCTCAGAACAGAAGAAACACTTGGAGGAGTCCAGCTCAAATTTATAACCCACTGAACTATTAAATTTGGGGGTGGTTTCTCATGGAGCAAAAACTAGTTAATATAGTCCCTGGAAAGTTATTCCCCCCTCCCCCCCGTTTATCAATCAAGGATGCCCCTTTAAAAAAAAAAAAAAGCTTCTTATTGTAGAGTGAGTAGCAAAATGATTGAAACAACTTCTGGAAACTTTGCTGTTATTACTACCCTCAAGAAATTCATGGAAAGTGATCACATCAATTCTGACATATGGTTTATACAAAACCATTGGACGCTGGGGCAAAGACCTTGATTGGACATCTCATCAGTCAGTCCCAACTTTTTCTTCTCTAGTTACCTCTCTTTTACTTCCAAGTCTTCCCAGAAGCCAACAATGGCCATGAGGCAGGAGTGGCAGTCCAACAAGGATATTATGGTAAAGTTTTGCCTTTACTGAAAAAGGAAAAAGGGATATACATATTTATTTTTGCACTCCTTGTCTCCTTCTTCCTTCCAAGTTTGCAATGACTGGACTACAAAAGCCTTGACTCCTTGAGAAGATAAGCTGGAGGATAAAATTTAACTTGCTAAGGTTGGCAGAGTTGAAAGATGAAACTTAGTCATTGGATGCCATCTTTAAATAGCTGAGTCAATACCAATAACTCTTCTAAATTTATATTACGCAAGCAAAGCATACTCCTCTCCACAGTCTAGTCCTCTGTCAGACAGATTTTCTGTTACTTTCAGCCAATAGCATTCTCGTGTGATGCAAGTATATATAACTCTCTCAAATATCTGAGTATCTGAGGTCCCTCTGGACTCATACTCGTTGGTTGGTGGTCAAGTGGAAGACTTACATTTCTAAACACTTGTGTAGCTTTCATGAATTCAAAGGCCACTGCATATCCAGATACATGAGAGATGGGGTGGAGGGAGGCCTGCAGATCTATGCAGGGTGAGGAAGGGCCACCTCAGGTTCTAGTGAATTGGAATGGAGTCTAGTGTCCACTGTGACCATCTCGTCTTTCTATCTGTTATGAATTTAACTCTAGCAGACCTTCCAAGATTAACCATGTTGCCCATACTTTAAGACTACTTATCAGCATTTGAACTCAGTGTCTTTGACTTGGTGACTTCATAAGACATAGGGTTGCAACTCTTTGACTTATCACTAAGAGATGTGTCTTTTTCAGCTTTGAATATATCATGGAGAAGATTCTTAGGTGTTTCTAGGAAAGGGCGATGAAAAGGAAAGGGAGGAAACAGGGAGGAGGAAGCCTGTATGGAGGTAGTGGTGCCTGTTTACCATTTAATGTCTCACAAAATTAAAAAGTAAAGTCTCTAGGGAGTGCTAATAGTTAATATACTTGGCAGTTAACTGAAAGACTGATGCTTTGAATCCACACAGAAAGCCTTGGAAGAAAAGCTTGGCAATTTACTTCCAAAACAATAAGCCATCGAAAACACTATGGAGCACAGTTCTGCTCTGATACACGGGGTCAGCATGAGTCACAATCAACTCAATTACAACTGATTTTACCGATAAAACTGAAAAACAACAATGACATTTATTTAGTACTGTGATAATTTTGCCAGTGTCGTTGAATACATGAATTCTCTTACTTATTCCTCAAAGTGACCCTGTGCTTCAGGCATAGTCACAACCCCATTTGATAGATAGGGATCCTGAGGTTTAGAAGTATTAAATACCTTGTCCAAGGTCACATAGACTATAGGAGGCAGAATCAGCATTAAAACAATTAAAGTGTTTACTTCAAATGACAGCAACAAGTGACTGAGAGCAAATTTGGTTTTCTGATAACTGTAGGTGATCCTGACTCTATTTTTTTCAAAATGCAAGAGTTTTATTTTGCTGGACTCTTTCTTCATTTCCCCCTTTTTTTGCAAGCATTTCCGACTCGATGGCACTTGACTTGGCTGGCTCTGTAAATAAGACTGAAATGGTAAGGCCAATCGAATCAAAACCATCGCCCCCATCCCTACGCCACAAAGAATCACACTGGTGTTTGCTAATGTGAATCCTCTCTGTTCACAAAGTTTAATACCTCATCCAAGGGCTCTACAATTACTTTTCCATTACATCCCACTGTTTATCACAGTTGGACTGCAAAAGCCAATTTACATTGTGATTTCTCCTCTGCTAGATCCTTATCACCCATTTTCAGATTTGCGTCACAATCCAGTTGGGTGCTTCACTGAAAAGTGGCAGCTCTATGAAGCTGTTGGAAAGCCAGCCCCAAAAGAAAACTTGACCTCCAGCCACACAACATCCTCCAGACACGCCAGAAGGTGATGGGAAGGCCTCTTGTCCTTGAGAACATCAACAACTCCTGACTCTCTCCTCTAGAGCAGTTTCTGATTAGCCTTAGATATGCAGGCATTTAAAACAAAACAAAAAGCAAATTTCTTGTGTGTTTTAAAATGGGGGGAAAATGATAGTGTTACTCCTCACTGTCTCTGATATGGAACTCATGAACCCAGATCCACACAAGAAAATGTAAATGCTTCCATCATCTGACTGCCCTCCTTTTTAGCTACAATGGTCCCTGCTGAAGTAACCTGCACTTTGAGCAGGAGGTCAGGCTTACCAGGTCTCTGGGAGGAATAGCTTATTGTCCTTTGAAAGAAAGATTTCTAGAATACCTTTAGAAATAGTCTGAGTCAACACTATTTTGCTTTGCATAGTCTTTCTTCTAATAAGGAATCACAGTACATAAAACAAAATATAATCCTAGAATAATATTAATCATAGTGCTCTAATACTACAAGAGGTTTTTCTTGATGGGAGATCTTACTGGCCACCTGTCTGCTTTCCTTATAGCTTTCCAAGGTGGCAGGCAAATAAAATGTACCAATGAGCATTGCTTCTCAAATCTATTGACAAAGATTGAAGTTTCTATCCTGCATTAATTATCACCTTATTTCTTTCCACTTGAGTTTCTTCATAGGAACAAGGCAGTGGTTTTTTGTTGATATCAGACAGATGTGAGTTTTCCAATCAGTTGTCAATTGTGATGTTATTG
The DNA here is from genome assembly GCA_028571685.1 of Heterohyrax brucei. Classification (NCBI taxonomy): domain Eukaryota; kingdom Metazoa; phylum Chordata; class Mammalia; order Hyracoidea; family Procaviidae; genus Heterohyrax; species Heterohyrax brucei. The sequence continues at coordinate 39,749,155 of CM053157.1, read as the reverse complement.
TTGTTTGTTGTCATTCAGTTAATTCCAACTCATGATGACCCCTTGTGTGCAGAGTAGAACTGCTCTGTTGGGTTTTTGAGGCTGTGAACTTTCTTCTGAGGTATTGCTAGGTGGGTTTGAACTGTCAACTTTCAGTTATCAGTTGAGCACTTAGCCATTTGCACTGCTAGTTGATACAGAGAAGTGCCCATTCTCCTAAGCCAGTGGTTTATTAGATGATAAATAAGAGAAATCAAGTGATGAACTACTTTAATGTATGGCTTATGGGTGCCTGGCCTGGGATGCTTGTGTGGCAGCTGGCACCCTCCTCCTTTCTTATCCATGGTCATTAGTTGCTCTTTGAGTTAGGTCCAAGTCTCAGCAAATCCCACCTATTTCCGGGTGGTATTTGAATTCTCTGGTCTCAGTTCATATGTTGGCTCAGCCACCAGCTGCCCAAATCAATCACCAAGTTAATTGTGTTTTGTTTCCTTCACAATCAGTTCCCCTCAGCATTTCTCCCTGTGTCTCACTGTGAAAGACACAAACCTGTCTCTCTTCGCCCATTTTTTATAGAGCAGAATGATAAAACTGCAAGCATCAAAACAAACTTTGATGCAACACTGATAGAAGGGCATAGATTCTGAAGCCCAGTAAGGTGGGGAGAGGAAGAGGGAACAAGACACAGTGACTTATTGAGCACCAACTCTATGTTAATGGCCTTCTGCTTACTTCCTTTAATCCTCACAGAGGGTTTAGTCATTATCCATATGCTATGAGTCGAATTGTGCATCCCAGAGATATGTATCCTGGGCCCTATACTTGTAAATACATCCCTGTTTGAAAATAAGATTTGCTTTGTTATGTTAATTAAGCCATATCTGAGTAATACGGGTTCCACTTTTAACCACTTCTGACTTACAAAAACAGCAGATTAGACACACAAATAGGCAGAAATAGGGGAAAATAGACACCACCTGAGGACTGTCTATAAGCCAAGAGACACCAAGGAACAAAGGAATGCCAGAAACAAAGAGAAAGAAGGAGTCTACAGGGCTGAGACCTTGATTTGGACTTTAAGTCCCCAGAGGTGTGAAAAAAAATCTTTGTCTTCTTTGAACTCACCCATTTGTGTTACAGCAGCACTAGGTGACTGAGACATCATGTTTTGCGGATAAGGAATATGAGTCCCAATGAGATTATGTCATTTCCCTAAGATCACATAGTGAGTCAAGGAGTTTGACTCCAAAGCCCTTACTCTCATTTCTATTTCTGAGGCTAGTTTGATCTTCTTGACTGTGAAACTATCTGTCCAATTTAACCAAGGAATGTGTTATGGTAAAAGCCACCTGAGACAACACAAATGCAAGTATATCTGTAAACTCAGAAGCACCCATTCATGCTAAAAAACTCCCAGAAAAATAGGAACAGAGGGGAAATTTCTCAACACAATCAGTAGCATCTATGCAAAGCCAACTGCCTTCATCATCCTGAATGGTGAAAGACTGAAAGAATTCCCTTTGAGAATGGGAACTAGACAAGGATGCCCACTCTCACCACTTCTACTCAAGATTGTACTAGAAGTTCTAGCCAGAGCAGCTAGACAAGACAAAGAAATAAAAGGCATCCATATGGGCAATGAAGAAGTAAAGTCTCCTATCTGCAGATGATATGATTGTTTATACAGAGAATCCAAAGGAATCCATAAGTAAACTATTGGAACTAATAGAGGAGTTCAACAAAGTAACGGGATACAAGATAAACATAAGCAATTCAGCAGGATTCTTTTATACCAACAGTGCGATTACTAAAGAAGAAATCACCAAATCATTTCTATTTACTATAGCCCCCAAGAAGATAAAATACCTAGAAACAAATCTAACTAGAAATAAGAGACTTTTACAAAGAGAACTACAAGAACTAAGAACTAAGAACTACAAGAATGGAGTACTCTATCCTGCTCATGGATAGGAACACTTAACATTGCGAAAATGTCTATTTTACCTCAAGCAATCAACTCATATAATGCAATCCCAATATAAATTCCAGTGACATTTTTTAATGAGATGGAGAAACAAATCATCAATTTTGTTTGGAAAGGGAAGAAACCTTGGATGAGTAAAGCTCTACTGAAAAAGAAAAACACACTGGGAGGCCTCTCACTACCTGACTTCAGAACCTACTGCACTGCTGCAGTAGTCAAAACAGCCTGGTACTGGTACAAAAAGAGACATATAGATCAGTGGAACAGAGTTGAGACCACAGAGATGCCACTATCCTCCGATGAACAGTTGATATTTGACAAAGGCCCCAAGACTTTAAACTGGGGTAAGAATGGTCTCTTTAACAAATGGTGTTGGCAAAATTGGATATCCATTAGCAAAAAAATTAAAACAAGACCCATATCTCACACCTTATGCAAAAACCAACTCAAAGTGGATAAAAGACCTAAGTATAAAACTAAGATAAGATAACATTTCTTCCCAACAAGGTTGGCCATGAGCCAAAAAACACAAAACAACAAATGCTGGAGAGGCTGTGGAGAGATTGGAACTCTCCTACACCACTGGTAGGACTGCAAAATGGTGCAACCTCTTTGGAAAACAGTCTGGCACTTCCTTAAAAAGCTGGAAATAGATATACCATTTGATCCTGTAGTTCTACTGTTTGGAATTTATCCTTCAGAAACAAAGGTTGTCACATGAACAGACACTTGTACACAAATGTTTGTTGCAGTGAAGTCCACAACAGCAAAAGTTGGTATCAACCCTGATGCCCATCAACAGATGAATGAATAAGCAAACTACAGTACATACTCAATGGAACACTGTGCTATGATAAAAAATCAATGACAATTTTAGAAAATATCTCATAACATGGTCTCAGCTGAAAGAGACCATGCTGAATGAAATCAATCAGTGTGAAAAGGACAAATTTTGTATGAGACCCCTGTTATAAGGACTTAACAAGAGAATTATTCACAGAAGAAAGTGACTGTGTTGGCTACACAGGTGTGTGGGGGGCTGAGGGTTTTTCATAGAGGAGATAATTTATAGGTGGTAGAAATTTTATTCTTTTACTGTAATTAATAAAAAAATAAAATTAAAGAAAGAAGCACTTTACAAAAGCTAGTTCCTTTTCTTTTGCGCATGTCAATTTCCTTGTTTTCTGGGGGTTCCACCATTTTCACAACATAGGCTAACCAGGGTCCTGTTTCACAGAAGGCTTAATCATAAGGTCATGAAGTTAGTGGAACTTTGACTCTGCTTGTTCCTTTCAGAATTTACGGAGAATATTATGTGAAGGCTCATCAATTCCAAGTTGAGGCTACATTAGAACCTGGAAAGAGTCATTCTTTCCATACATTAAGATATTAAAAAACAAAACAAAACAAAATCTGTTGCTAGCAAGTCAATTCTGACTCATAGCAACCCTAAAGGACAGGGTAGACCTGCCCTGTAGGGTTTCCAAGGAGTGGCTGGTAGATGCGAACTTGCTAGCTTTTGTTTAGCAGCCAAGTTCTTTCCCACTGCACCACCAGGGCTCCATGTATTAGAACAGAATAGCTTAATTCTGACAGAACTGCAAAGGATTTAGGGTTAAACGTTTGCATGATTATTTCTAAAATGCTCCTTCTACCTTAAGGAACAGCCCTGTTGTACTGGGAAAATGTGATGCAAATGTACTCTTTAAAGTTTTGTAAAGCAAAGATGTCACTTCGATGACTAAGGTGTGCCTGACTCAAGCCATGGTATTTTCAATCACCTCATGTGCATTCCAGAGGTGGACAAACAAAAAGGGAAGATAGAAGAAGAATTGATGCATTTAATCCGCGGTGTTGGCGATGAATATTAATATACCATGGAATGTCTGAAGAACAAACAAACCTGTTTTAGAAGAAATACAAACAGAATGCTCCTAAGAAGTGGGGATGGCAAGACTTCATCTTTTTTTTGGACATGTCTTGAGAAAAGACTAATTGCTGGAAAAAGACATCATGTTTGATAAAGCTGGGGGTCAGTGGAAATTAAGTAAAATCCTCAGTGAAATAGACTGAGATAATAATCACAACAGTGGACTCACTACCAACCATCAAGAAGATGGGGTACAACCAGGCGGTGCTTCTTGCTGTTATAGGTAAGGCTCCCATGAATCAGAGCTGACTCAATAGCAACGAACATCCTACTTGAAGTAAAAGTAATACCACCTTCCCTTGAACATAAATAGAAGACAGGAAGCAGAAAGCTAAAATCCAAACCTAACTCTATGTCTAAGTTTAAAACATGTTCATGATACAGACTCTAGGTCACTGAGAGAAAGCTGAATTAACTTGGTCTACTCTGTGTAGGAGTAGAGCTCCTTGGAAAGTGCAGGAGTGGGCAGCATTTAGTTCTGTGTACATGTGGTCACCATGCGTCAGAGGCCACTTCATGGTAATTAACAACAAAAACAACTATGATTAAGACACTGGGAAAACATGTAACATATTTTAGAAAGTTTCTATCAAGATCACAAAATAATATTGAAGTATTGGCAGTGTAAGGAAAGGCTAAATGTATTATTGGGACGAATGATTTTGGGGGGAACATTTTCTCCATAATGCTTAGAGATAGGTAAAGTGTTGCTTTATGAAACTTTTCCACTCATGTTATATAGCTTCTACCTCTTGAGGTGCTCAATGAGGAAAATTAGGAAGGAGAGACCAATATGACCTTTTGGGGAGTCTCCCTTTTCAAGAAGGACATTTCCTTGGGTCAGTCCTCTGAAAAGGTGAGACCACGACATGGAATATAACCACAATTTTCTAGGATTTAAAAAAATGATAAGAAAGTAAGTTTAATAAAATTTTAAGGTCTTGAGTATAGTATTTTTCAGGTATTAAACTCCTGGGTTTTTCCCAGTTGTGATGTAAGATGATATAGTCTCAGTCCATTCCTTGCATTTGTTATATGGAAAAGTACTGTGTTCTATGGGAGACTGAGCTGAAGGGACACACATTTAAGAACAGTATGAAAAAGATTGGCACTCTGGGGCTACAGAACAGAATCATGGCTAGTCACCATTTATGGTTTGGGGATATTTCGCTCTTGGAAAGTGCAGTTTATGTTGCCCTTAGCCCCGAAGTTGCATAGAGCTCTTTTCACCTTATATTTTTTATAGACACTGTATGGAGGTGAAAACTAGAATGCTGCCAAAAAAGCAAGCAAACTTCATGTCATTTTTTCTAAGCTGCATAAATAGGCTATGCTTTGAGCTTTCTTAGGAGCCTGGAATGCTGGAAATCTGGCAGAATTAACATGATGTTAAAGTGGGTTAAATCTGTGAACCCAAAGACATACTGACTTCAGCTGCTGAGCCGTGTGAGGGCCCAAGTCACTGGCTATTTTTGAATTCCTTCACTACTGTAACTCAAGACTTAAGTTTTTCTTCAGCTCTTTCAGCTTGAGAAATAGCAAATGTGTTTTTCCTTCCCTTTTTTTATCTCCAGGTTTTTGCATATTTCGTCATAATACTTTGTCTTTTTGAACCATCCTTTGAAGTCTTCTGTTCAGCTCTTTTACTTCATCATTTCTTCCTTTAGCTTTAGCAACTCTGTGTTCAAGAGGAAGTTTCTGAGTCTCTTCAGACATCCATTTTGGTGTTGTCTGTCTCTCCCGTCTTTTTAATGACTCCTTGCTTTCTTCCTGTTTGATGTCCTTGATGTCTTTCTACAACTTGTCTGGTCTATCCATATGGTGTTCTGGAGACTCAGAAAAAAGACTCACTCCCTGCCTTGAATCTTCCTTCCATGGCCTATCTCCTGCCCCAAGGATCTCGACCTGTCCATATTATGTTATATTGGAGACTGAGGTGAAGAGACACTATAGTGGTTAAACCATAGTGGACTAGAAGTGAAGAGCCTTAGCTAATCACTCAACACAGATGGGCTGAGGCCCGAGCAGTTTGGGGAAAGGAACAGAGATGAGGATCAGAAGAAGCTGAAAGCAAGGAGGCTTGTCAGCCCATTGTGATAAGGTAGGAGGGAACCAGAATTCAATTCAAATCTTCCAACTCTTAGTTATTAAAAAAAAAAAAAAAACTAATGAGAAATGAGCCTGATCAAGGCCTGATACAAGTCTGGTACTGGGAACATGGTATAATTTAATTCTCTTAACAGCTCTGGGCCATGAGCACCCTGCTCATATTCCTACAAATCAGACAATTAATATGAAGAAAGGCTAGGGAGCTTGTCTAAGGGAATTTATCAATTAGAAAGTCAGAATTTAACTTCTGGTTTCTACGATTTCAATGCTTTACTTTCTGCCATTTTGTTAATGGAATCTATTGATCAAAGAGCTTTCACACTGCAGGGGAAGCCTTTCAGTTTGACTTGGCAAATGATCAGTATTTATGTACCTAGTAAACTCAAATTTTGAATAAATTTTTTTTTCCCTTTTCTAGTAACTGGATGTGATGACTTTGACCTGAATTTATAAACATAAAATTTTTCTATGAGCAACAGAATACAGAGATTATTTTAATACATGAAGTTCACTTCCTTTTTTGAGAGCAACAAGTTACTAAAATGAATAACAGAACTAAATGAAACAGGAAGAACTAAACCTTAAACTTAACTAAGGAGTTTTTTAAAGTTAATTTTTTTCAGGCAAAGTGGCTGAGCACAAGTATTTTGTTCAGTTGATACTTACAAACATTTCCATAAAGGTATATAAGATATTTACAGGTTATACAGCTTTATTCCACCACTTAATTGTTAGTCATACTGTGGTAGCTTACATGTTGACTGTGATGTTGGAATCTATGCATCTGATATTTCAAATACCAGTAGGCTACCCTTAGTGGACAGGTGTCAGCAGAGCTTCTAGACTAAGACAGACTTGAAAGACTTGGTGATCCACTTCTGAAACACTTGGCAGGTGAAATTGTTATGGATACTGCCTGATACAGTGCCGGAAGATAAGCCCCTAGGCTAGAAGGCACATAAGATAGGACTGACAAAGAGCTGGCTCACCCCAATAGAGTTAACCTTAATGACACAGGAGTAAAGCTTTTGGAAGCTTCATTTACTGTTGTAGAATGACTCACAGTGAGAAGAAATAGCCAGAAACATCCATTAGTAATTGGAACATGGAATGTACGAAGTATCAATCAGGGAAAACTGGAAGTTGTCAAAAATGAAACGGAACTCTTAAAGACCTATAACCTAGACGTTAGTGAACCAAAATAGACTGCTACTGGCCATTTTGAATTGGAAAATCATATGGTCTACCATGCTGGAGGTGCAAACTAAAGAGAAATGGCATTACATTCATCAATGAAAAGAACATATATCTTGAAATACACCACTGTCAGTGATTGGATAACATCCATATTCCTGTAAGGAAGACCAGTTATTATGACTATTGTTCAAGTTTACACACTCACTATTAATGCCAAAGATGAAGAAAATGAAGACTTTCACCAATTCCTGCAGTCTCAAGTTGATCAAACATGCAATCAAGATGCATTTATAACTACTGGTGATTGGAATGCAAAGGCTGGAAACAAAGAAGAATTTAGCAGTTAGAAAATATGGCCTGGGTAATAGAAGTGAAGCTGGAGACTACATGATAGAATTTTTAAGCCCAGTGATTTCTTCATAGCAAATGCCTTTTTTCAGCAACATAAATGGTGACTATATACATGAAACTCACCAGAAGGAATGCACAGGAATCAAGTTGACTACATCTTTGGAAAGAGAGGATAGACAAGCTCAATATCCTCGGACAGAACAAGGCCAGAAAGTGACTGCAGAACACACCACCAACTGCTCATATGCGAGTTCAAGCAGAGCCAGCCAAGTGCCATCTGAAAACAATTAAAACAAGTCCATGAGAGCTTGAGCATATCCCACCTGAACTGAGAGATCATCTCAAGAATAGACTTGACCCACTGAACACTAATGACTGAAAACCAGACAATTTATGGGATGACATCAAGGACATTGTTCATGAATAAAGAAAAGCTCATTAATAAGACAGGAAAAAAATAAAAATAAAGAGACAAAATGAATGTCAGAAGAGACTCTGAAACTTGTCCTTGAACACAGAGTAGCTAATGTGCAAGAAATGATGAAGTAAAAGAACTAAACAGAAGATTTCAAAGGTTGGCTTAAGAAAACAAAGTATTAAATAATGAAATGTGAAAAGCCATAGAGTTAGAAAACCAAAAGAGGAAAACACACTTGGCATTTCTCAAGTTGAAGGAAATGGGTGAAAAAAAAATTAAAGCCTTAACTGAGTTGCAATAGTGAAGGATTCTAAGGATGAACCATTGAAAGTCTTAGGAAGCAACAAAAGAAAATGGAAGGAATATACATTGAGTCACTGTGCCAGAAAGAATTGGTTGATGTTCAACCATTTCAGGAGGTGGCATATGATCCAGAACTGATAGTACTGAAGGAAGAAGTCCATGTTTCACTGAAGGCATTGGCAGAAAACAAGGCTTAGGGAACAGATGAGTATTAATCGAGGTGTTTCAACGAGCATGCATTGTTGGATGTGCTCACTCATCTATGCCAAGACATTTGGAAGACAGTTACCTTGCCAATGAACATATATCTGCCTATTCCGAAGAAAGATGATCCAAAGGAATATGGAGATTATCAAATGGTATTATCGAATGATATTACCAATGTGCAAGTAAAATTATGCTTAGACCAAGAAGCAGTTGTTTAAATAGAACCAAGGGATACTGTATGGTTTAAAAATTAGGAAAGGTGTATGTAAGGGTTGTATTTTTTCACCATACTTATTCAGTCTGCATGAGGAGCAAATAATCTGAGAAGGTGGACTATATGAAGAAGAATGGGATATCAGGATAGAAGGAAGACTCATTAACAGCCTGCCATATGCAAATGATAGAACCTTGCTGAATGAAGTCCTCACTGATAAAGATCAAAGGCTACAGCCCTTGGTATGGATTACACCTGAACATAAAACAAAAATCCTCACAAGTGGAACAATGCACAACATAATGATAAATGAAGACAAGACTAAAGTTGTCAAGGATTTCATTTTACTTGGGTCCACAATCAATGCCCAAGGAAGCAACAGTCAAGAAATCTAAAGATGTACTGCATCTGGCAAATCTTCTGCAAAAGACAACTTTGAAGTGTTAAAAAAGCAGAGGTATTTTCTTGAGGACTGAGGTATGCCTGACCTAAACAACAGTATTTTCAATCACTCCATATGCATGTGAAAGCTAGACAATGAGTCAGGACGACAGAATATGCATTGCTGCCTTTAGAATTATGGTGTTGCAGAACCAGAACTACAAACGAATCTGTCTTGGAAAAAGTACAGCCAGAATGTTTCTTAAAAGTGAGGATGGCGAGACTTTATCTCATGGACTTTGGACATGTGGTCAGCAGAGACTAATTTATGGAGAAGGACATCATGCTTAGTAGAATAAAAGATCAGCAAAAAAGAGGAAGATCCTCAATGAGATGGACTGACACAGTAGCTGCAGCAATGGAATCAAACCTAACAGTGCTTGTGAGGATGGTGCAGGACTGAGCAGTGTTTTATTCTGTGGTACACAGAGTCATTATGAGTTGGAATTGACTCTCCAGCAGTTAACCGCAACATTATTTTACTGGAGTCCCTGAGTGGGGCAAATGTTGACACGCCCAGATGCCAACCAAAAGATTCTCAGTCCTTGACTCCACCCAGAGATGCTGTGGGAGAAAGGCCCGGTGATCTGCTTCCAAAAACTGGGCCATTGAAAACCCTGTGTAGCACAGTTCTTCTCTGACACAACTGGGATGCCACATGAGTTGGAGTAAACTGGACAGCAACTGAAAATTGTTTTATTACATTGGGAGTAGTAAACGGAAATATCTTTTATTAAGATGTGCAAGGTGTTTTCTTTTTTCAATATAATTTCTTTGAAAATGTTTTCTAACAAGTTAGATTATTTGCCAATTTCTTCCCTCATTTTTTTCAGGAGATCTTTATGAAGATGACCTTATTTTGAAGCTACTAACCTATCTGTGTATTTGGGGACAGCTTTTTATTTTTTTTAAATATCTAATGACCTGTACTTACCCCACCATCAGTAACAATGAGTGTAATTAAACTAATGCTTTATAATGCTTGGAAAAAATACTTTCATTAGAACAATTGCAGATGTAGGTGGAGATGGTGTACTCTCTTTACCTGTGGCCTTGGGGAATATGAATAGAAAGGTAAGTGCCATAACTAAATTAAGCTAGAAAAAAGAAATGCAACAGTTCAGCTATGTGGAGAATTCCTCAGTCCTAAAAGTGGTGTGGTTACTGGAGATCAATAATTTAGAGTCTTTTTGTGGGAAATTCCAAGGCAGTCTATTGCATGGAAGAAAATATTCATTTGACCAGGCAGACTTTTGTTCTGAGGCCCAGAGTCCCACTGGGAGAACTGGCTGGTCTTGACATCTCCCTTTTGACCTACAAGCATGTGTGGCAGCTTCAGATCACCTCATCCCCTGCGGGATCTCGAGACCGACTAGTAAAGAACAGATCCAGCTTTCTCAGCAGTCTTCACCTCCCAGGAAATGGTGAACCAACTTCCCGTAAAGGGTTTGGGCTGATGGTGAGTGTGCACTGGAGTGACATGCAGGAGAAGCCAGAAGAGGCCATGTCATGAGACTCACTGCCATCGAGTTCGGTCTGAAGCTGTTGCCATTTATCGTTCAATTTGTTACTCTGTTCTGGAAAATTCTCTGTACAGTTCACAGCAATAACATGTTTGTTGTAAGATTAAGATTCATCTGAAATTCTTGAATCGTTCCATGAATAGTGAATGAATAAACAGCTACCTGCTAGTGAGATGACCCTTGGAACACATTCTAACAAACTGTCTACTGGAATATTGAAGTAATATGTTAAAAGCAGTAATCATAAAACAATGCCAGGTCTCAAACAGACTGATTATTTCCACTGTGAGTTATCAAGTTACCTTTGTCATACTATTCTGAAGAGGGAACTAAAGAACCAAAATTTGCCTTAAACAAAAGCTATCAAAAAGAACAGCATCTAAAGGTAGGATGGACCTCTAAAAATGAAGTGGACATCTCCCACCACCTCATCCCTGAAATTCACTTGATGGATTTTTGCTGGCCATGGGTGCACTTTTAAAAAGACAGCAGCTAATCCTTTAATAATACAATTGGCTTTTCCTGGTGTTAAAAATCCAATTTAATAATATCACCTGGCTTTGTGCCTTGGAGAGATCTAACATGTTAGACCATTTAGATGATTTCTCAAGGGCTAGGATCATTCAGCTCTCCAAGTGTCTGCTGACTGATGTTGAAGGCATGAAAACCCAGAGAGAAAGACCCCTGATCCCTGGCATAAAAGAACTGGACACAGAGCTGCACCGGCTTCGCGAGCCTCAAAGCCCCTGTGTTCTCCCAAATGGTTTTAATATCTCCCTTTTCTCTCCCTCTTTCTGTAATTTATCCTTCATTCTCACTCTTTTACAAAAGGACCTTCTTAAAAAGAAAATTGCTGTATTTTTTCTGATTATGAAGATAACGTAAGCTCATTTAGGAAACTCAAGCAATATAATTTTTTTTAAAAAAGAAAATTTCAGTATATCTTGGATTTAGGATATTCTTCCAACTCCATCTCTTCTTCCTTCTGGAGACACAGCTGTACCGATATCCCAGCCTCCCCTGTAGGTAGGTGGGCATGAGGAGGGGGCGTGTGCTATTCCTGGACCTGGCTCACTAACAGCCTCCTTCAGGATACTGCATAGTCTTTCTCTCTTTTCCCATCCAACTGGAATGGAGAGGTTCCCCCAAAGTGACCTCAAGAACCACACATAAACATGGCACAGCACCAAATGATAGGACTGGATTCCCCCTTCATAGCTACCTAGTACTGCTGAAACAGAAATATCATCGGTGGGTGGCTTTAAAGAACAGGAGTTGATTTTCTCACAGTTCAGGCAGCCAGGAGTAAAGGCAGGGCTATAGGGAAAGCTGCTCTCTGTCAGCTCTGATGTAAGAGCCTTGTCTAGCCTCTGGAGCTCTCAGTTCCGTGATTCTGGGCAATCCTCGTATGGGCTTCTGTCTTCTCCAGGTTGTGCTCACTTCTCTCTGTGTCTAATCTGGTCTCTTTATATCTCAAACATAACTGAATTTAAGACATGCCCCAAGCTGACATGACCTTATTAACATAGGAAAGAAAACTCTATTTTCAAATAGGATTATATCCACAGATATAAGGGTTAGGATTTATAACATATTTTTTGAGGACACAAATTAAATCCATAATACCCCACCAATAACCATCCACTCCCATCATTTAGACTTTACATGAGTGAGAAAAAAATCTGTTATATTGGGTCATTATATCCTTGGGTTTGTTTATTTATTTACTAATGCAACATATGCTATCCTACCATGATTTGAAAAATATCTTACTACCAGAGGCAACAGCCAAACAATTTAGCAAATACAATTCCAGGTCTCTCTATAAATGACTCCTACGTGTGCATACGTACACACATGCACATTACACACAAACACAGCTTTGTCCCAAGTAAGATCTTAGTATACATGGAACATTTTTTAACCTAAGTATATTTGATGCAGATATTTCCATAATATTTTGTTCATTAATATATATATCTTCATGAGAACTTCATGCTGTTCCATTGAATGATTGCACTGTAATTAAATAAATTGATGTGTCATTGATGGAAATTTTAGTTGTTCCTAATTTCTCATTATTATAAACAATCTTGGGATGAACAACCTTGTGTATATCTCTTTGTAAACTTGTTCAATTACAGTTTTAGGATAATCTGTCCCAAGGAGGACTGCAACAGCAAGGTTTGCTCCATCAATAATTCACTCCCTAAAATTTCAGAAACGGATAATGGTGATGGTTGTCCAACATGTGTTGGACTGTCAATCTTTAGCTGTTTTTTCTATTGGGGAGTTTGTCGTGTTCGTATTCATTTATATGAGCTTATCTTACCCTCTTCATATTTGTTTGTTCAGTTTTTGTGTCCAATGGAATGTACATGTGAAACTGTCATAACTACCACGCACTGGAATTTAAATGATCTCTGGATTCCCTAGATGCTGCTCACTAAAAGGCGGATCGTTCAAAGTCACCCAGAAGCACTGTGAAAGGAAGACACGGCTAGGTGTTTCTGTAAAGACTACAGCCAGGAAAACTTTGTGGAGCTCCATGTTATTCTGAAATTATTGGTTTGCCAAGAGTTGGAACAGGCTCAGTGGCAACTATTTTTTTTCCCCCTTTACGGAGGGGGAGGAACCTAAGGAAATTTCCTGTCCACCTTAGACTTGCCAGAAAGCAACAAAGTCAAGAGCAGTTTCATGATTAACACAGGGAGGCTCCCCTGGGGAAAGCAGACCATGTAAAGGAAGAGGAGATGCAGAGAAACTAGCTAAGAGACATAAAAGTGGCAAAACAATTTTGAAATATAAATGTGCTCAAAAGGATAAATTGCAGCACTGCCAATTCAGAAGGCAAAGCCAAAGAAAGATGATTAAATGGCAGAGCTATTTCTATTGCTCAGGTAGACAGAAGGGACTCAGTCATTTCATAAGAACTAAGGTCTGCAGGAACTTGGCCAAAGTGGGGTTCTCTTCCTCATGCAATAGGTAATGATGTAAAATTAACTTATGAACTATAAATAAAAACGCTTTGACTGTACAAATTTTCTGGTGAAATCCTATCATGTCCTGTCACTCTGCCATTTGAAGGATCCTCCTGACTAAAAATATTCCCTCTGCTCCACCACCAGCAGCAGTGGTGCCAGAGATCCACGCCTGCAGGTGTCTGAGAGGTGTGAGCCTTAGCAGGTTAAGGCACTACTTAGTCTTGAAAATCTGTATTTGTCTAGCAAGCGATTAGCTGAAAAGAAGACTTAGTCTCCTGGTGCTGCTGTAACAGAAACTCCACAAGCAAATGCCTTTAAAGAACAGACATTTCCTTTCTTGAGGTTGAGGAGGTTGAAAGTCTGATTTCAGGGCACCAGCTCCAGTTGAGGAGCTTGGATTCTGCTCCCTATCAGTGTGGAGCCTGGATGAATAGCGGAGTGTATGAGAGGTGCTTTGGGCTGCAAAACAGACAATGGTTTAGAGCGGTCAGTTGGTGGTGACCGCAGGTGTCTCTGGAGGAGCTGAGGAAATTGCTTTGACCACATCAGGAAAGAACTACGAAGACTCAGGCTGTGAAGCAGTCCTTTCTTGGTTATCTGCAACTGTTCTTGAGAATCTGCAGAAAGCTTTGAGCCTCTGCCATTAACCTATACACTGTAAATAAACATGAGAGCACACAAAATGTCAGGATATTTGAGGTGTTTAATTGAGGCCAGGCTAACCCTCCTACACTCGGCCTGGGAGGTGTTATGAAAACTCTGAGAGTAGCTAAAACTGCACTGTCTGAAGTGGCAAGTGGAAGGAAGGGGTGATTTTGTGAACATCAGCTCTGTTCCCTGCACATCCCAGCTCCAAATCCATCTCTAGTTTTATGGGTGGCCATAGGAGAAGGCAGTGGCCAGGCTGGCCTCTGAAGGAGACAAAGCTCAGGTGCAGAGGCCAAGTCCAGAGCAGCACTGTGCATGTGCCCCCCAACTCCTTCCCTACCCTGCAGCTATGGAAGCACTCTGGGGAGTATCCAGGTCTAGAGATCCCATCCCAACTACTAGAGACTGAACTGTATTCTCCCATAATATATGTTGGAATCCTAACCTGTATACCCATGGGCATAACAGAATGTAACAACTTTATACCTTATGTAACATAATGTAATCACTTCCCACAATGTAATCATCTTCTATAATGTAATCCAATGTAGTGTAATCATTTCCATAATGTAATTCAGTATAATGTAATCACTTTCCATAAAGCAATTTAATATGATAAAATCCTCCTCTACCCCTCCAAAAAAACCTACTGCTGTCAAGTCGATTCCAAGTCATAGTGACCCCACAGGACAGAGTAGAACTGCCCTGTAGGGTTTCCAAGGAGTGGTCGGTGGATTTGAATTGTCCAGCTTTTTGGTAGCAGGTGTAGCACTTGACCACTACGTCACCAGCATGGTTCCTAAACCTAATTACATACAAGTATAAAGACAGCAGCATAGACACACAGGCACACACAAATAAAGGATGAAGATGGATACTATCTGAATGCAGAGACAGATGAATCTAAAAACCCAAGAACTCCAATGGTTGCCAGGAGCTACTAGAAGTTGCAATAGACAAAGAAGGTCCTCCCCGTAGAATCACATCCTGAATTTGGACTTTCAGCCTCCTGAACTGTGAGAAAATAAATTTTTGTTCTTGTGGCATTTCTGTTACAGAGCACTAGGTGACTGAGACACCAGCTTTCCTGGAGCACCCTTGTTGGCTCTTTGCTCTGTGCCAGACAGTATGGTGGATGCTGCAAAGGCTGAGGATGGATAAGTGTTCCTTTATTTCAGAAACACAAGCTTACAGTGATTTTCAGCTTTAAAGACCCCAGCAGGGAATAGGGCAGAGTTTAGAGCAAGAGCCTGAGATGACTTTACACACTGAGCATCGTCTGAAGATAAAATAAACAGCAGTCCATAGGTGTGCTGTTGTTATTCCACGCTGTCACAGCGAAAAAAGTTACACAGTTAATGACCAGCTTGCTTTACACATTTTGTTGTTTTGTATTTTATCAACTCACCCACTCTCTTAGGGGGGCCTGTGTCATTCCAGTTCTGTGAGGGGTAGACTCACAGAAGGTGAAGGTGAAGGTGAAGGTCCTAGACCTTCACTGGCAAGAGTCACACTGGTTGACTGGAGGAGAGGGCACCTCAATGGCTACAGCAGGGAAATCTTCTTACTGTGGATCTTTTCACAACCGGAGAAGGGTTACAGAGTGGCAGTACCCAGGTTGCAGGTGAGGAGGGGGAGGTACAGTGTGCTCGGTATTTAGCATGAGTGTGCCATTGGTCTCTGGCTTCCTTGAAGTAGCTGGTGGCATGGTCTCATTTGGCTCGGGACCATGGACTGAGCCACTGCTCTGGTATCTCGAGTAGTCAAGCCGCTTGCCATCCAGAACTAGTTCACATCACTGTGCTGAACCCCAAAGATGGTGACTCTGACCCTGAACTCTGCCCAAATGTTTCTTCAGGGTGTGTCCTTTTGGGTGGTTCCCTTTTGCCACCCTTTCTGATCCTTGATTCTAAGAGCCTGGATCCATGTTCAAATTCTAATCCTGTCACATTCTATCAGTATAGCTTTGGGAAAGTTACTTCACCTCTTCATGCCTTCATTTCTTCATCTATGACTCAATTAGCATTAATTTCATAGAAATGATGTCAAGATTAAACAGGTTGAGGAGAGGGCTAACACACTGTGGGGTTTATAACCATGGTCACAGAAAATTTGTGTGTACATTATTGACTAGGAGACCAATTTGCTATGTAAACTTTCACCTAAAGCACAATAAAATCTTTAAAGAAAAAGATTAAACAAGTTAACAGACATAATGCACTTTGAATAAAAATGGCTTCGTATGTCTTAGCATTTCAGAGAGGTGCTACAGCATGGAGGGTACACAACTTTTGGCTCCTGCACTGTCCTTTCCTAGCTGTATGGTCTTGAGCAAGTTTCTTAACCTCTCTGCTCTCAGTCTCCTCAACCACAGCATGAGGACAAGAAATGTGCCCATCACAAGTGGTGATTATAAAGAATTAATGATAAAACAAAGAACTTAGAAAAGCTCCTGATGCATGCTAACCGCCCACCCCCCAGAAAACCAAACTCATTGCCGTCGAGTCTGTTTCGACTCATAGGGACCTTATAGGACAGAGTAGAACTGTTCTGTAGAGTTTCCAAGGAGGGCCTGGTGGATCTCAACTGCTAACCCTTTGGTTAGCAGCCTCAGTGCTTAACCACTATGCCACCAGGGTTTCCTGATGCATGCTAGTGCCATGAAAATTAATTTTACTTTACAGATGAGGGAGTAGTTTCAGACAGGTTAATAACTATCTTCAAGTCACACAAAATCCACATAGCTAATAAATTGTTGGTGTTCAGACTCAAGCCCGTGTCTGCAAGCCCAAGACACCAGAATGCCCCTTTCCCTAAGAAGGAGAAGGCACCCACCAGTTCTCCAAAGTTTTTTCCTTGTGGCAAGACTCTGAGGGAGTTTTTACTCCCGGCATGCCCTATGCTTTTTCAAAAACATCTTCAGTGTGTACCAAAATCAGTTACTGTCTAGTCAGCCCTGTGTGTGCCACAGTAGACCTGTGTTATAGGGTTCTCAGTGGCTGGGTTTTTGGAAGTAAATGGCCAAGCCTTTCTTCTGAGTCATCCCTGGGTGGACAGGAGCCTCCAACCTTTTGGTTAGCAGCCGACTGCCTTATCTGTTTGCATCACCCAGGTGCACAGCCCATTTCAGATCAGTAGACATCAGAAGCCTCACCCCACTTCAGAAATAACGGGGCAGGGTCGCTGCTGTTGCTGCTGTTGGTTTGGTCTGATTGGGCTTGCTGATGTACACTGATAGTTGCGTAGGATGTGGTTCCATGGTGTTCGTGGCTCACTTGGAGGGTTTTGGTTTTTGGCTTTACCTCAGGCCAGGCACTTCCTCCAGAAGAGGACAGTCTTGGCTGCTCAGGAAGAGCAATCATTTTTTTTGTTTCCATTTTTTTCTCTCTCTTTTTTTAAAAATTATGATTCAATGAAAATGTACAATCTCATACAAGTTTGCATGCTAACCTATATGCAGCTCGCACTGCTCTCCCTGCATGGTTACAGCACACTCTTCCTCTCTGCTCCATATATGTCCTATCCTCCCAATGGTCTCCTATCTTCCCTCCACCCACTCCCTTTCCTCCAGTATGAGGTCAGCAGGACAACATCCTATAGATGCCTTGAACCATAAAGTGTCAACAAAATACGGTCACTCTGCATCACAAAGTCCAGTCCATTGCTGTCTAAAAAGTTGACCTTCATCACAATTTATGGACAGGGCAGCATCAGGGCCAGAGGCCATGCTCCCAGAGGAACCCCAAAGCCCCTGAACTATCAATTGTGGTCTTTTAGTGGAGATCTCAGGGTGCACCCCTATTTATTCTTGTGTTGCCAGTGAGACTCAACTTTGTGAGCTCCATCGTGGGAACAGCCGTCTTTTCAGAAGGCTTATCTGCCTGTGCCCACAAAAGAAAAAAAAGGCATTCTTTTTTCTTTCTCAGTTAAACATATAATTCCAAGGATACAGATGATTAAAAAGAAGCTTGTCTTTCCTGAATCACTCCCCGGTTCTGTCCTTATTTCTCAAACTCCAGTAAGCTCTTTCAATTATTTTACATTTCTTGCTATTTATAGCCACTTTGTCTAACTGAAAAGTGCATGCGTGTGTGTGTGTGTGTGTGTGTGTGTGTGTTCTTGTGCTCGTGTGTGTACACTATGCATGTTGGGGTGGTATTTCCTTTCTGTAGGGAATACCAGCAAAGCTGCAAAGCATCTCCATGGAAACCAGTCTCTCTGTCAGGCCTCTGCAGTGTGGAATTCATAATCTATAGGGTGGGGACTAATGAGGCTATTTAGTAGAATACACAACAAGCTATTTCAGAGTGGAGTGACCCTTCAGTGGAATTCTTAGATAGCTAGGGCTATCATGATGAGGGAATCCCATATTTTTATTCCCTGGAGGTTAAAGTGTGCTCAAGCTTTGATTGTCATACAAGTTTTGGTTTCCCCCCTCCCCATTCAACTACATGTAGGTCTGTAGTGTTGCTGTTGTCAGCTGCCATTTAGTTGTCCCCCGACTCATGGCAACACCATGTATAACAAACTAAAATGAAATGCTGCTCAGTCCTGGACCATCCCCATGATCAACGGCAGATCAGATCATTGTGATACATAGGGTTTTCACGGGCTGATTTTTGGAAACAGATTGCTAGGCCTTTCTTTGTAGTCTGACTTGGTCTGGAAGCTCTGCTGAAACCTGTTCAGCATCATGGCAACATGAAAGCCTCTCCAACAAACAGGCTGCTGTGCATGTGGTATGTTGGCTGAGAACAGAATCCGGGTCTCCCGTATGGAAGAGGAGAGTTCTACCACTGAAACCACGACATAACCTACAATATAGTTTGCCATTATCATTTCTCCAGAGGGAGGAGGCTTCCCTCCCCAAACCAACTGACTTTTGGGTCTCCTGTGGTGTCATGGAAACCCCGGGGCCATAGTGGTTAAGAGCTACAGCTGCTAACCCAAAGTGGTTAGGAGATAATCACTATGTTACTAGGGTTTGAAATCGCCAGCCAGCCACTCCCTGGAAAGTCTGTGGGGCAGTTTTATTCTTTCCTACAGGGTCACTAAGAGTCAGAATCAACTCGACGGCAACGGGTTTGTGTGTGTGTTGCCATAACATGTTTTTTCTTGATCTTTCTTTCAAAAGTGATCTTTCAATCCACTGAGAAACAGGTGGTGATTTCAAGAGAAATAATCCCTGACACTTTCTAGATTTTTCATTTATTTATTTATTTAAATTTCTTTCTTGCCCCAACCCTCCCAGACGTTTTCCCTTAGAGGCTGGCCATTAAGGCTCTAACTAATACTTGCTCAGCTTTTTTGGATTTCTAAAAAGGTTTGAAACAGTCATGAATCCTGCTTTTTAAGGGAGCAAACTGCAAGACATTTCTTTTTCAACGTTTGTTAGAAAATAAGAAATATTAACAGAAGGAATAAAGCAGATATCTGGTGAGCTAAAAACAGCTGTGCCTTGCAGGTATTTCTTGCAAGTACATTATTTTACCTCTCTGTTAATATTAAAGCTATTCTTGTATGGTTATAGTTTAACATTTTAACAGTTTTTCAAATTATTTGAGTTTTACCTGCATCACCTAAATATTTGCCTTAGGTAGTTGTTTTGTTCTTTGCTATTTTTGTGGTTATTGTGGTTCCTTCTGGAAGCAAAGAGTAACGGATTCCAAATCTCTTTCAAACTGATGGGCTTTTTTATCTGGAAGACTTGGAGAAAATAACATAAAACGAGACCATTTGCGAAACAAGCAGTGCTGAGTTCTCTGTCATTTTAGCACTGAAATCAGAATGTCATTGCCTCGAAACCTGAACTTGTTCATTTGTTTGCCACTTAGCTTTGTTAACTCCTGGCATTTCAAAACTGCCAGTAGAATGATTATGGCAAGAGAGTACAGTTTGAGAATATTTGCAAATTGAAGTTGTATTTGACAGATCTGAAAGGACATGATAAACTTAAGGAAAAAACAAAACAAGGCAAAACTTCCCCAAACCATAGCTTCTCTCAGATAACGAACTAACTGCACTGTTTACGAGGTAACGCTATTTAAGTAATGCGATCTGTCTCCTTTTTCTGAACACTTGACATTTTCTCATATACTTATGCTGTTGTTGCTGATGTAAGTACAGGCTGCTATCAGAACATGGATAAACTTTTAAAATTTTCCAAGAGTATTTGGCTGTCTAGAGAATCAAGGAGGCAGGAGTGAAAGTCTTGATACATTTTCTACCAGAAAAACCGAAATAAATGATGACAGGAAAAGTGGATAAAAAAATCCACCTACATTTCTAATTTCATGTGACTAGAAGTCGTATTTCTTGTGCTTAGAAAAAAAAAAGAGCTAAAGATGGCATTAGGATTATATTTGAACTCGTAATTACAAATGAAGATAAACTACGAAACTGAGTTCTGAAGGAGTTTTTCTTATTTTTGTTTCCTAAAGTTAAAGCATCAGAATTTTACCTGTTTAAGAGTGTTATTTATTGTTTGTTAAGGGAGAAACGGAAATACCTTTTATACTTACATACACTCGACTCTATGTGTTATTGTTAGCTGTTGTTGGGTTGGCTTCAACTCATGGCAATCTTGTGTACGACAGAACTAAGCATTGCCTAGTCTGCACCATCTTCAGGACTGTTGGTACGCGCAGGTCCCTCGTTGCCATCTCTCTGTGTATTCTGAGTGTCTTCCATCCAAGGGGCTCCTCTTCTAGCACTATATCAGACAGTTGTTTGTGGTGACCCACAGAGTTGTCATAGGCTAATTTTGGGAAGTAGATCTCCAGATCTTTCTCCCTAGTTCATGTTAGCCTGGCACCTCTGCTGAAACCTGTCCACTGTGGGTGCTTCTGTCATTTTAGAGGGAAGAAGCTTCATCGGGAGTCCTAAGTAGTAAGGGGCATCACGATGTGAGAATCCCATGTTTTTATTCTGTGAAAGCTTATGTGCTCTCAAGCTTTGATTGCCATACAGCTTTTGATGAGTTTACTGCCCCTGCCCTCCACTCCACTAAAGCTAGATTTTCATTGTTATTGTTACTAGTTGCCATTGAGTCAGCTCTGAGTCATGGTGACTCCATGCCTGCCCAGTCCTGCTCCAGGCCCACGGTCAGTGGGTCTTAGACTGTTGTGATCCAAAGGGTTTTCAGAAGTGGATCTCCAGGCCTTTCTTCTTAGTCTTAGTATGGAAGTGCCACTTAAAACTGTCCACTTGCTGGTATTACAAATTCTGGTGCCATGACTTCCAGAATCACAGCAAACACCCAAGCCATCACGGTAGGAAAAACTGACTACATATAGATTTGATTATACATGTCATGGATTGAAGTGTGTCCACAAAAAATATATACAGAAATTTGACCGGGCTGTGGTTACCAGTATTATGTAATTACTCCCCAGTTTATGATTCTCCTGTGCTGTAAATCCTGATCTCTGCCTGTGGTTAAAAGAATGGATTATGTTAGAGAGGATTAGGGTAGGACTATAAAACCCCTTTCTAAGATCACCTCCCTGCTCCAGTATAAAGGGCGCCTTTCCAACAAAAAATAAAAGAAAGGCAAAGCAAGTAGAGAGCTGGGAATCTCATACCATCAAGGAAGCAACACCAGGAGTACAGTATGTCCTTCAGACCTGTGGTTCCTGCACCAAGGTGCTCCCTGACCAAAGACTGATGCAACACAAGTATCGTTCTCCAGAGCCCACAAAGACGGAAAGCAGACACCTTGAATTCAAAGTTGTATGGTACTGTACTGTGTAAGGATAATCTTTTCTTTGCTAAAGTCATCATTCACTTGTGGTATTTCTGTTAGAGCAGTACCAGATCACTAAATGTGTTACTGTTATTAGTTACTGTTGAGTTCACTCTGACTCACAGTGACCATATGTGTGCAGAGTAGAACTGCTCTCTAGGATTTTCAAGGCTGCGACCTTTTAGAAGCAGATCAGCATATCAGTGCCTCTGGGTGAATTTGAACTGCCAGCCTTCCAGTCAGTAGTCCAGCGTGTTGCATTACCCAGGGACTCCTGACTCTCTCTCTTTCTCTATTTGAGAAGATAAGTCACTTAAAATGTCACTGCATTGCTTCCTCAATATCAGGCACATGCTGGTTGTGTCTGTCACTGCCAAATTTGTCCTTTTCCCTCTAGCATTATTGTCAAATGCCTAATCTTTTAGGTGGTTATTTGTTTTGATTTCTGCCAAAACACATCAAAATATATGACACGTGAGTTCTGCTCATCTTCAAAGCTGCAATTTGAATCATTTTTATTTTTTAATCCACCTCTCTCAATCCTGACTTCTGTGTCAAAAACTGTTCCCTTGCCATAGAAATCCAGCAGCCTCTGCTTTGGGCCTTCTTCTAACTAGCTCCCACCCAGCCCACCTGGGACCAATAACTTAACCAGTAATTGAGTTCAGTATCCTCATCAACAAGAAGAGATTCTTCCTTTGTGAAAAACACTGTGGCATCGAGGAAATTTAAGGATGTAACACTCTTTTAATTTTGATGACCTCACACTTACTGGAAAGATTTCAAGTAGTTCAGATTCAATGTAGGTCTTGTTGTTATTGTTAGGAGCTGTCGAGTTTGTTCTGACTCATAGCAGTCTATGAACAACAGAACAAAACACTGCCCGGTCTTGTGCCATGTCCACAATCATTTTTAGGTTTAAACCCATTGTTGTGGCCACTGTGTCAATTCATCTTATCCAGGGTCTTCCTCTTTTTCACTGACCCTCCATTCTACCGAGCATGATGCGTTTCTCCAGAGACTGATCCTTCCTGACAACAGGTCCAAAGTATGTAAGATGTAGTCTTGTCATCTTTGCTTCCAAGGAGCACTCTGGTTGTACTTCTTCCAGAATAAATCTGTTTGTTCTTTTGGTGGTCCACGGTACATTCAATATTCTTCTCCAACACCACAATTTGAAGGCATCAATTCTTCTGTCTTCAGTGTGCATTGTCCAGCTTTTGCATGCATGTGACGTGATTGAAAATACCATGGCTTCAGTCAGGTGCACTTTAGTCTTCGAGGAGACGTCTTTATTATTGAATACTTGCAAGAGGTCCTTTGCAGCAGATTTTCTCAGTGCAATGCGTCTTTTGATTTCTTGACTGCTGCTTCCAGGGACATTGATTGTGGAACCAAGTAAAATGAAATCCCTGACAATCTCAATCCTTTCTCTATACATGACGATGTTGCTTACTGGTCCATCTGGGAGGATTTTTGTTTCCTTGATGTTGACGTGCAATCCATACTGATGGCTGTGGTCCTTGATCTTCATCAGTAAGTGTTTCAAATTTTCACTTCCAGCAAGTAAGTTGATGGTGTCTGTGTAACGCACATTGTTAACGAGTTGTCCTCCAATCCTGATGCCTTGTTCTTCTTCGTATAATCCAGCTTCTTGGATTATTTGCTCAGCATACAGATTGAAAAGGTGTGGTGAAACGATACAGTCCTGATGCTCATCTTTCCTGACTTTAAACCATGGAGTGTCTCCTTGTTCTGTTTGCATGACTGCCTCTTGATCTATGTACAGATTCCTTAGAAGCACAATTAGGTGTTCTGGAATTCCCATTTTCTGCAATGTTAGCCATAATTTATTATGGTTGACACAGTGGAATAACTTTGTGTAGCCAATGAAACGCAAGTAAACATCTTTCTGGTATTCTTTGCTTTCAGCCAAGATCCATCTGACATCAGCAATGATATCCCTGGTTCCACGTCCTCTTCTGAATCCAGCTTGAACTTCTGGCAGTTCTTTGTCAACATACTGTTGCAGTCACTTTTGAATGATCTTGAGCAAAATTTTACTTGTGTGTGTTATTAGTGATATTGTTTGGTAATTTCAGTTGGATCACCTTTCTGTGGAATGGGCATAAATTTGGATCTCTTCCAGTCAGTTGGTCAGGTAGCTGTCCTCCAAATTTCTTGACATAGATGACTGAGCACTTACAGCGCTGCATCTGTTTGTTGAAATATCTCCATTGATATTCCATCAGTTACTAGAGCCTTGTTTTTTCCCAATGCCTTCAACGCAACTTTGACTTCTTCCTTCAGTATCATCGGTTCCTGATCATATGTTACCTCTTCAAAGGGTGGAACACTGACCAGTTCTTTCTGGTGTAATGACTCTGTGCATTCCTTCCATCTTCTTTTGATGCTCTCTGAGTCGTTTAATAGTTTCCCTGCAGAATTCTTCACTATTACAACTCGAGGCTTGAATTTTTTCTTCAGTTCTTTCAGCTTGAGAAATGCAGAATACGTTCTTCCCCTCTCGTGATCCATTTCCTG
The DNA here is from genome assembly GCA_028571685.1 of Heterohyrax brucei. Classification (NCBI taxonomy): domain Eukaryota; kingdom Metazoa; phylum Chordata; class Mammalia; order Hyracoidea; family Procaviidae; genus Heterohyrax; species Heterohyrax brucei. Next base: position 39,724,579 of record CM053157.1, on the reverse strand, counting down.
CTCTTTGCACATGTCATTATAATATTTTCTTTTGTCTTCCTGAGCTGCCCTTTGGAATCTTCTATTTAGGTCTTTGATTTTGCCATTCCTTCCTTTTGTTTTAGCTGCCCAACAATCAAGAGCAAGTTTCAGAGTCTCTTCTGACATCTGATTTGGTCTTATCTTTCTTTCTTTCCTGTCTTTTTAATGACTTCTTGCTTTCTTCATGGATGATGTTTTTGATGTCATTCCACAATTCGTCTGGTCTTCGGTCATTAGTGATCAACATGTCAAATCTGTTCTTTAAATGGTCTTTAAACTCAGGTACTTTTGCTCTTGTGGACATGTTCTAATTTTCTTCAGTTTCAATTTGAATTTGCATATGAGCAATTGATGACCTGTGCCACAGTCAGAAACTGATGTTTTTCTGTCTGCTGATATGGAGCTTTTTCATTGTCTTTTTTCACAGATGTAGTTGATTTGGTTCCTGTGTCTTTCATCTGGTGAGATCCATGTTTACAGATGCTGTTTGTGTTGGTTAAAAAAAAGGTTTTTGCAATGGAGAAGTTGTTAAACTTGGAAAAGTCTCATGCGATCTCTGGCATTATTTCTATCACCAAGGCTGTATTTTCCAACTACTGATACTTCTTCTTTGTTTCCAACTTTTGCATTCCAGTCACCAGTAATTATGATTGCATGTTTGATCAATTTCAGACTGCAGAAGCTGATAAAAATCTTCAGTCTCTTCATCTTTGGTCTTAGTGGTTGGTATGTAAATTTGAATAATAGTCGTATTAACTGGCCTTCCTATAGGCTTATGGATATTATCCTATCACTGACAGCACTGTACTTCTTTATGATGATGAATGCAACACCATTCCTCTTCAAGTTTTTGTTCCCAGCACAGTAGACCATATGATTATTGGATTCAAAATGGTCCAAACCAGCCCACTTCAGCTCACTAATGCCTAGGATATCAATGTTTATGAGTTTGTTCCATTTCATTATTGATGATTCCTAATTTTCCCCAATTCATACTTTGTACATGCCATGTCCCAATTATTAATGGATGTTTACAGCTGTTTCTTCTCATTTTGAGTTGTGCCACTTCAGCAAATGAAGATCCCAAAGACCTACTCCATCTACGTCATTAAGGTTGACCCTACTTTGAGGAGGCATCTCTTTCCCAGTCACCTTGGAGTGCCTGCCAACCTGGAGGTTCACTTTCTGTCACCATATCTGACAGTGTTTGGCTGCTATTAGTAAGTTTTTCCCTGGCTGATTCCTTTCAGAAATAGACTGCTGGGTCCTTCCTCCCAGTCTGTCTTAGTTTGGAAGCTCAGCTGAAACTTGCCTACCATGGCTGACTCTGCTGGTACCTATATATCGGTGTCATAGCTTCTAGATCAGCAACAAGCAAGCCTCCACTGACAGACAAGTAGGCCTGCTCACTCTTTCTTTATCCTTCTTACCTGATGCTGTTACCCTCTTTCCCTCATGCTATTTTCCTCCTTACTTAACGCTGTTAACCACCCTACTTGACGCTGTAACCCTCCTTATCTGATACTGTTATTCTCAATGTATGTAGTGTAACTTTAACCCCAAAACCAAACCTGTTGCCATTGAGTCCATCCCAACTCACAGCAACACGATAGGACAGAGTAGAACGACCCTATATGTTTCCAAGAAGTGGTTCATGGATTTGAACTACTGACCTTTTGGTCAGCAGCCAAGCTGTTAACCACCGCACCACAAGGGTGCCATTCTAACTTAAAAAGCCAACAGCTGTCGAGTCAGTTTTGATTCCTAGAGACCCTACAGCACGAAGTAGAACTGTCCCACAGTTTTCAAGGAACACCTGGTGGATTTGAACTGCCAACCTTTCAGTTAGCAGACATAGCACTTAATCACTACACCACTAGGGTGCCATTCTAACTTAAGTAGGTCATAAATTGATAAAGCAAGTAGAATTTTCTGAAATTACTCTGTTTTATCAAATAGTTTGGCAGCATAGAAGTTTACCACATTTCATGATCTATTGGACTGTGGATATTCCTGCTTATTAGTCACTAATTCAATGAGGCAAGAACAATTCTGTTCTTGGTTTATCACTGCAGAATTATCATGAAGTGATTTTTATTAAGTATCTTATCATAGGTTATTAGCTTTGTTCTTACTGATTTTAGTAACTTCAGTATTTAGATAATTTGCAAATACTGCCACAAACAAGCACTGTTGAGTGGTTTTATAGATAGATACTCACAGAGTACCTGGGTGATGCAAATAGTTAAATGCTCAATTATTAACTGAAAGATTGACCATTCAAATTCAACCAGTGTTTCCACAGAAGAAAGGCCTGGTGATATTTTTCTAAAAATTCATAGTCTTGAAAACTCTACGGAGCACAATTCTACTCTGGAGCACAATTCTACTCTGGAGCACAGGAGGTCACCTTGAGTTAGAATCTATTCAATGACATCTAGTTTGGTTTTAGATCCCTGGATGTTGCAAGTAGTTCATCACCAGCTGCTGACCTGGAGGTTGGTAGTTCGAACCCACCCCATGATGCTGCAGAAAATAAAATGTGGCAATCTGCTTCTGTAAAGACTGCAGCCAGGAAAACTCTATGCAGCAGCTGTATGCTGACATAATGGGGCACTATGAGTTTGCATTAACTAGAAGGAAACTTTTTTTTAATGTGAAAATGTGTCTACGTTTTTCCTGCTCCTACCATACCAGGGCATGATATGGAAGGTAATTATTTTTAAATGAAATTTCTTTATCTTAACAAATATGTCTACTGTGCTAGAGGGACGCCTGGTGGCACAATGGTTTTAGTGTCACTGCTAAACAAAAGGTCAGCAGTTCAAGCTCTCTAGCTATTCCTTGGAAACCTACTGGGCAGTTCTCCTCTGTCCTGTGAGGTCACGATGAGTTGGCATTCACTCGACGGATGGCAACGAGCTTTTGGCTACTTTGCCAAAGGTGGAAATCCAGGTGGTATAGTGGTTAAGTGCTGTGGCTGCTGACCAAAAGGTTGGCAGTTCAAGTCACCAGGTGCTCCTCGGAACCTCTGTGAGGTGATTCTATTTTGTCCTGTAGGGTCATTATGAGTTGGAATTGACTCAGTGGCAATGGGTTTGTTTTGTTTTTTGGTTCTAGAGTCATGTTTTAATCAATTTTTTTCTTGTGATTTTCTTATTTCTCCTAAAAGTATAAAGAGGACAGATCTGGTTATATGAAGATTCTAGTTAACTGGGCCTGACTAATCAAATAGTAAATGCTATTTCATAGATAGAGTCTTCATCATTCATTTTTATCAGGCAGACACATAGTAAATGCTGAATGACAGCATTTTATTGTATCACATTCAAATTATATTGCCTAATAGTTATATCATTTTACAGTTTCCTTAAGTGGGTGTTCATTATGAACAACCAGTGATGTGTTTTCGTAGCTGAGTCAACACGAAGATTCAAACGGAGGAGGAGAATCTACGCATGGACACTATCGTGTCTATATGTTAACAGTGCATATTAATCGTAATGTTTCAAATGAGACATTCTGAACTCAGCTAACTTGCAGCTACTATAACTGGATGAACCAAACACTCTACAGAGATAGTCCCAACAACAATACCAGTGCAGGTTTAGGATGACAAATTCCTTATTATGTAAGGACCAGGAATCGAGGAGTTACTCTTAGACATTCCACAAGGAGGAGTGCATTCTGATGGGACAGTCATCTGCTCTTTGAGAATGGGGAAGACAAGCATGGTGAGGAGGCTCAGGTCCAGGATTTGGTCTTCCCACTCTCAGGCAGCCACCAGCGTCGCTGGAGCAGCTGCTTTGGCTCCTACAGCCTGGAAGTTCTTTTTCCTGAAAGGCTACCCTCCTTCTCCCTCACTTCTCACTAAGTCTCCCTGCAAAGGACTCCAGGCTGTGCTGTGACTTGGGGATCACCTGCCTAAGCAGTTCCAACCCATCCAGGGGCACTTCAGAAGACAGGCCTGGTGATTGTTTTCTAAAAGCTCACTGCCTTGAAACCCCTATGGAGCAGTTCTCCTCTGCACATGTGGGGTCACCATAAGTCAGTATCGACTCAATGTCAACTAAAAACAGCCGTTACTGGGTTCACTGAGAAACTGCTGGTCTGTGTAGGAGCCATAGAATGAAGCCTTTTTAAAATAAACTTTTACTTGTTTTTGTTAGCTGCTGTCAAGTGGACTCCAGCTAATGGTGATCCCACATATAACAGAACGAAGCTTTTTCCAGTTCTGCTCCATCTTCATAATCACTGCAATGTTTGAGTCCTTTGTGACTCTCCTTCTCAAGCGTTTCCCTTGTCCCCTGGCATCTGTCATGGATTGAATTGTGTCCCCCCAAAAATATGTGTAGCCATGTGGCTGGGCCATGATTCCCAGTAGCTTGTGACTGTCCTCCATTGTGTGGTTTTCCTAAACTGTATGTTAAAGGAGTAGGGTGGGACTGTAAATCTCTTCATAGGATCACCTCCCTGCTCCACTGTAAAGGGAGTTTCCCTGGAGTATGGCTGGCACCACTCTTAATCCTTTCATCCTACGAGAGATAAAAGGACAGAGAAGCAGGCAGAGAATTGGGAACCTCGAACCATCAAGCAAGCAGCACCAGGAGAAGAGCATGTCCTTCAGACCTGAGGTTCCTGAGCCAAGATGCTCCCTGGAGCATCTTGATACAATACTGATACAATACCTGATACAATACTGGACTTTTCTCCTGAGCTGACCAGGGGGAAAGCCTTCCCCTGGAGTGGACAACCTGAATATGGACTTGTAGCCTACCAGACTGTGTAAGAATAAACCTTCCTTTGTTAAAGCCATCCACTCTGTGGTATTTCTGTTAGAGCAGCCCTAGCTGACTAAAACAGTGTCATTTTCCAGTGACTAGCCTTTCCTAATGACCTGTCTAAAGTAAGTGAGATGAAGTCTCATTGTCGTCGCTTTTCAGGTATTCTGGTTGCATGTCTTTTAAGACCAATTTGCTCATTCTTTGTGGGCAACATGGCCATGGTGAGGACCAATATTGTGGCCTGGGTGCGGGACCTGTGAGCCAGTGAGAGTGAATGTAAACAGCCATAAAAAGCTGGAATGGATGAAGTCAGATCCTCCAAAACGATGAATCTGGCCTTCTGAATCTGACCCTTGTATCCCTGCCCAAGCTTATCCTCCTTGAGAGGTAACCTCACCTGAGGAAGTGGCCTTTGTTATGCTGTTTAGATAAGAAGGCAAAGTTTGCTTTGTGAGGGACTTCCCAAAGTCTATTAAAATCAAAGCTTGTTTGCTGCACGTATGCATATTCTGCTCTCTAAATAAAAATGAGCTGCACGATGCCAGGCAGCAGAGCTGGGCATCAGAGTTAACTGCTTTCCTCCTCAACACCTGTGTCTCCGTGTGTCATTCTTCATTGGCACTGATTTCCCGTGGGCAATGCAGACCAACGGACCCAACATTCTTCTAGCAGTCAGTGGTATCTTCAATATTCGTCACTAACACAAGAGTTCCAGTGTCTTTTTCATCATCCAGGTTTTGCATGTATGAATATTTAAACTTTGTCTTATTTGATTGCACAAATTAGTGGAATTGGCATCAAAAAAGGAATCTTGACAGAAAATAGTGCATAGTTTTGTTCTGGCCCGTTTTGAAAGTCAGTGTCATTTGCAAGGCAATTCAAATTTTTTTAATGATAAATCCACTGGGTGCTGTACAGGACAAATGTTTTCTCTTCTTTCTGTTGTGTCAAATACTTTTACAACTGTTATAACAGCACAACTGTTAGACAATATAATTCTGACGTAGTAGAGAATGTAATTCTGTCATTCAACCAATATCCCCCCTTAATTTAGAGAACTGTACCCTTGGGCATACAAGTTAACAAACAACTTCAGGATGCTTTGGGGGATTATTTTCCAACTGCCAAAATACCACAAACTGGGTGACTTAAAATAATAGAAATTAATACTCTTGTCCTTCTGGAAGCCAGAAGTTCAAATTCAGTATCACTGGCCCCCAGTCAATGTGTTGATAGGGCTACATTCCCTCCAGAGCCTTCAGGAGAAAACCCATTCCTTATCTATTCCAGCTTCTGGTGACTGTCAGAATTTCTTAGCTTTGCCACACCTTTCCAACCTCTGCCTCTGTGGTCACATTTCCTTCTCTTCTTTCCCTTTCAAATACACCTCTGTCTCTCTCTTATGTTACTTATGATTGGATTTACAGCCTACCCTATGATCCAGGATGGTCTTTCCAAGTCAAGCTCTTGCAAAGATTTGTTTTCTTTATAAGATTACACTTAGTTTCCAGGGATTAAGACCTGGTGTCTTTGGAGACTGTGGGAAATAATGCATGGTTTCCACTGCTTGGGGGACAATGTGTCCATTAGGCAGGAACTCCCTCAACTAGAGGGAGCTTTCATTCCTTCCTCAGGGTAAGACAGAAGATTCCCTCTGGCATCAGCTCCAGCAGAAGGCTTTCTCTTTTCTGTCAGCTCTGTTTGAAAGTCCTTCTGATCAGTCTTCCCCTGGCCTAGAAGCTTCTTCACACAGGAACTCTGGGTCCAAAGTATGGGCTCTGTGCCTGGCACTGCCTTCTTGGTGGTATAAGGCCGTTCTATTTCTCTACTCACTTCTCTCTCTTATATCTCAAAAGAAACAAACTCCAGACCCAATCCAATTCCCTAGATTGAGTCCTGCCTCATTAACACAACTGCTGACCGTCTCATTAACACTAAATGGCCGGATTTGCAATATATAGGAAAATCATGCCATTAACATCAAAGTGGCAGGATTTATAACACATAGGAAAATTGCATCAGATGACAAAATGGTGGACAATCACACAATACAGGGAATCACGGTCCAGCCAAATTAATATACACATTTTTGAGGAGCATGATTCAATCCATGACAGCTACTCACATCAAAACCCACCACAGGGGAAATCATACATCATGTTTCAACAGGGAAGTGGTCGCAGTATTATACGGCTGAGAATCATGGCCTCGGCAAGTTGACACATTATCTTAACTATCACAAAGATCTTCCTCGTTTTCACTGACCTGTTTACTTTACTAAGTATAATGTGCTTCTCCAGAGACTGATCTACCTTGATAACACGTCCAAAGTATGTGAGACAATGCTTCTAAGGACTATTGTGTCTGTACTTCCCCCAAGACAGATTTGTTCGTTCTTCTGGAAAGCCATGATATATTCAATAGTATCCACAGACAGCATGATTCAAAGGTATCTTCCTTATTCTTTGTCCAGTTTTTGCATGCACATGGAAACAAAACAAAACAAAACACTAAACCCATTGCCGTCAAGTCAATTCTGACTCATAGCGATCCTATAGGACAGAGTAGAACTGCCCCATAGTGTTCTCAAAGGGTGTCTGGTGGATTTGAACTGCTCACCTTTTGATTAGCAGCTGTAGCACTTAACAACTATGCCACCAGGGTTTCTGCACACATACATGAGGTGACTGAAAATACTGTGGCTTGGGTCAGGCTCATCTTAGTCCTCAAGGTGACATCTGTGTTTTTTAATACTTTAAAGAGATTTTTTGCTGAAGATTTGCCCAGTGCAATGTGTTGTTTGACTTCTTGACTGCTGCTTCCATAGGCATTGATTCTTGTGGAGCCAATTAAAATGAAATCCTTGACAATTTTAATCTCTTCTCCATTTATCACAATGTTGCTTATTGGTCCAGTTGTGAGGATTTTTGTTTTCTTTATGTTGAGGTATAATCCTTACTGAAGGTTGTAGGTGTTGATCTTCATCAATATGTGCTTCAAGCCTTCTTCGTTTTCAGCAAGCAAGGCTGTGTCATCTACATATAACAGGTTGTTAAGGAGTCTTCCTCCAATCCTGATGCCAGGTTTTTCTTCACACAGTCTAGCTTCTCAGATTATTTGGACCACCCAGATAATCCAGGATAATCTCTTTAAAATCAGCACATTAGCAGTCTTAATTCTGTCTGCAACTTTAGTTTACCCCTTTAGTGTAATATACTCACATATTCTAGGGATGAGGACATGAGCAGTGGGGACCTGGTTTTGAACTCCCCAGGCCTACAGTCACTGTGAGTTGGAATCTATTCCATGGAAGTAGCTTTGTTTTGTTTTAGTGCATCCCCCAATGTGTTGCTGCGACACAAAGAATGCTGCATTACTTACTTTGCTCTTCTATAGCTCCAGCTCAATTTATAGTTCATGTCTTTCCTAACTGCACTAACAATTTCCACATGGATAACTAATGATTATTTGAGAGAAAACTTGTTCTTATTTGCTTGTCATGTCTTCACAATTGTTACAAAAAAAATTTTTTTTAAAGTGAAAGAAAGAGAACCACGTCAAGTCATTGTGAAATTGAACATCATTTCTTTTCCATGGAGTCTCCATTCCTTGCAATTTAGGCTGAAAATAAGTTTTACCCACTCAGTTCCCTTTTAGTTGATTCTGACATGGAGACCCTACATGTGTTAGAGTAAAACGGTGCTCTGTAGGGTTTTCAATGGCTGGTTTTTTAAAAGTAGACCACCAGGGCTTTCTTTCAAGGCACTTCTGGATAGATTTGAACCTTTCAGTTTGTAGCTGAGCATGCATCATGGATTGAATTGTGTACCCCCAAAATATCTGTCAACTTGCCTACATCAGGATTCCTAGTACTATATGATTGTCTACCATTTTATCATCTGATGTGATTTCACCATATGTTGCAAATCCTATCATTATGGTGTAACGAGATGGATTGTTGTTGTTGTTGTTAGGTGTCATCGAGTCAGTTCTGACTCATAGTGACTGTGTGTACAATGGAATGAAACACCGCCCTGTCCTGTGTCATGCTGACAATCATTTTTATGCTTAAACCCATCATTGTATCCACTGTCCATCTTGTTGAGGGTCTTCCTCTTTTTCACTGATCCTCCACTCTACCAAGCATGATGTCCTTCTCCAGGGATTGATCTCTCCTGACAGTATGTCCAAAGTATGTGAGATGCAGTCTTGCTATCTTAGGTTCCAAGGAGTACTTTGGTTGTACTTCTTCCAGCACAGATCTGTTTGTTCTTTTGGTGGTCCATGCTGCATTCAATATTCTTCTCCAACACTACAATTCAAAGGCATCAATTCTTCTGTGTTCCTTATTCATTGTCCAGCTTTTCCATGTATATGATGCCATTGAAAATGCCATGACTTGGATCAGGTGTACCTTAGTCTTCAAGGTGACTTAATTTTCACTACTTTAAAGAGATCCTTTGCAGCAGATTTTCCCAGTGCAATGCATCTTTTGATTTCTTGACTGCTTCTTCCATGGGTGTTGATGGTGTAACTGAGTAAAATGAAATCCTTGACAATCTCAATCCTTTCTCCATTTATCATGATGTTGCTTACTGGTCTAGTGGTGAAGATTTTTGTTTTCTTGATGTTGTGGTGAATCCATACTGAAGGCTGTGGTCTTTGATTTTCATAAATAAGTGTTCCAAACATGGAAAGATAAAAACTCACTTCATCCATTAAATCTCTTCAACTTACTAGACTCATCTATCATTGAGATTTTTAATAGCCCTATTTAGATTCAGTGATGCAAAACAGTTCTTCAGAATACATGGTAAAAGCCATTTCTGGATATGAGGACTGCCAGTTAAGTTCACAAACTCATCTTAGAAAAAGTGCTGCATACCTCATTGCTGAACATCACTACAGTCATCTGTGTAACATAGGTTGTGTCATCTGCATAACAAAGGTTATTACTGAGTCATCTCCAATTCTGATGCCTTGTTCTTCTTCATAGAATCCAGATTATAATCCAGCTTCTCGAATTATTTGCTGGCATACAGGTTGAAAAAGTGTGGTGAAAGGATACAACTCTGCCACATACCTTTCCTGGCTATGAGCTGGATTAGTGGTAGTTATACTGATGATATCTGCAGGATTGGATATTATTCTAGGTCATTCTCTCTTGAGATATAAAAGGGAGAAGTGAGCTGAGGTCTGGAGACCTAACACCACCATGAAAACAGTGCTAGGAGCGGAGCATGTGCTTTGGACCTGAGGTTCCCATGCTGTGATGTGCACAGACCAAAGGATGACTGACGACAAGGACTTTCTTCCAGAGCTGACAGAGAGAAAAAAAGCTTCTCTTGGAGCCAGTAATTCAGTAGGAAATAGCCTATTGGACTCTGAGAGAATTAATTTCTTTTTGTTCAAGCCATTCACCTGTGGCATTTCTGTTACTGTGACACTAGATGACCAAGAGGGCATGTTAACCACCTGCACCATTCAAAGACTCCAAAAAAGCTTTAGACATATTTTAAACTGTACTATTTTTCTTTAGAGAATAAAAAATGACTCAAAAATACAGAAAAATACTGAACAGAAGCCTGGATATTTTTGATGACATCATATAACATTCCTGGGCCTCAGTTTCCTCATTTATAAGTTCATGGTTCGGGCTACATAGATAATTTTAAAGTTCCTTTCAACTCTTATATTCTGTTGCTACTTGACTAGGAATGGAATTTTTTATTAATGACATTATTTTACTACCACTTAACCTGTGTTTCAGCTTCCTGGTATCTATATATAATCAATCTCAATGGAGTGGGCAAGTATAAACAAAGGTTTATTAATTTAGAGTGTCCTAAATTGTCGGGAATATATAAGTGTTCTGATAGGTTTTCCTCCTTCCATGTTATTTCAGAGATAGGTATATGCGGTTTGACAATTAAGTCTGCAAACATACCTCATTACTGAATGTCACCTTTGAAATACTCCCCTTGGGAAGCTATGCAACAATGCCAGCACCTAGTCCACCCTTCAGAGCAATTTTGGAACTCTATCTTGAATGTGCCTTGTGCATTGTGGCAAGGCAGCAAGTTAACAAACTTAACTGTAGTTGTCTGTGAGGGAGTTTTTAGCTAGTAAACAAATAACTGTATTGGAACACCCTCATTACTCACCTGATTTTATCCCCAGTGACTTTTTTATTTACCCAAAGATAAAGTAAATTTTGAAAGGAACACATTTTGATGACATTCAGGGCATCAAGAGTAATACAACGACAGCTCTGATGGCCGTTCCAGGAAAAAAGTTCTATTATGCACTGGTGTTTGTGCATAGCTTCCCAAGGGGAGTACTTCAAAGGTTACCATAGGGATATTCAGCAACGAGGTATATAGCATGTTTTCTAGGATGAGTTTGTGAACTTAATAGGCAGTCCTTGCATCCAGAAATGCATTTTACCATGTATTCTGAAGAATTATTTTGTATCACTGAATCTAAATGTTGTTGTTAGGTGCCATTGAGTCAGTTCCAACTCATAGAGACCCCGTGAACAATAGAACAAAACACTGCCTTGTCTTGTGCCATGTCCACAGTTCTTTTTATGCTTAAGCCCATTGTTGCGGTCACTGTTTCAATCCATCACATCGAGGAACTTCCTCTTTTTCCCTGACCCTCCACTCTACCAAGCATGATGTCCTCTCCAGTGACTGATCTTTCCTGACAACATGTCCAAAGTATGGCAGTCTTGCCATCTTTGCTTCCAAAGAGCACTCTGGTTGTACTTCTTCCAGAACAGATCTGTTTGTTTTTTAGAGGTCCATGGTACATTCAGTATTCTTCTCCAACACCACAATTCAAAGGCATCAATTCTTCTTCTGTCTTCTTTGTTCATGGTCCACCTTTCACATGTATATGATGTGATTGAAAATACCATGGCTTGAGTCAGGTGCATTTTAGTCTTCAAAGTGACATCTTTACTTTTGAATACTTGCAAGAGGTTCTTTGCAGCAGATTTTCCCAACACAATGTGTCTTTTGATTTCCTGACTGCTGCTTTCAAGGACATTGATTGTGGACCCAAGTAAAATGAAATCCTTGATAGCCTCAATTCTTTCTCCATTTATGACAATGTTGCTCACTGTTCCAGTTGTGAGGATTTTTGCTTTGCTGACGTTGAGGTACAATCCATACTGAAAGCTGTGGTCTTTGACCTTCATCAGTAAATGTCTCAAATCTTCCTCATTTCCAGCGAGTAAGGTCGTGCTGTGTGCACAATGCAGGTTGTTAGTGAGTCGTCTTCCAATCCTGATGCCTCGTTCTTCTTCGTGTAGTCCAGCTTCTCAGACTATTTGCTCAGCATACAGATTGAAAAGGTATGGTGAAAGGATACAACCCTGACACACGCCTTTCCTGACTTTCAACCACGCAGTGCCTCCTTGCTCTGTTCATACAATTGCCTCTTGATCCATATACAGGTTCCTTAAGAGCACAATTAGGTGTTCTGGAATTTCCATTCTCTGCAACATTAACCATAATTTAGTATGATCCATTCAGTCGAATGCTTTTGCACAGTCAATGAAACACAAGTAAACATCTTTCTGGTATTCTTTGCTTTCAGCCAAGATCCATCTGATATCAGCAACGATATCCCTGGTTCCACATCCTGTTGTGAACCCAACTTGAATTTCTGGCAGTTTCTAGTCAATATATTGTTGTATTGCTTTTAAATGATCTTGAGCAGAATTTTACTTGCGTGTGATATCAATGATATTGTTAGGTAATTTCCACATTCAGTTGGATCATCTTTCTTTGGAATGGGCATAAATATGGCTCTCTTCCAGTCAGTTGGCCAGGTAGCTGTCCTCCAAATTTCTTGGCATAGATGAGTGAGCATTTCCAGAGCTGCATCTGTTTGTTGAAATATCTCAGTTGATAGTCCATTGATTCCTGGAGGCTTGTTTTTTGCCAATGCTTTCAATGCAGCTTTGACTTCTTCTATCAGTACCATCAGTTTCTGAACATATGCTAGAGTCTAAATGGATTATTAAAAATCTCAGTGATAGATGAGTCTAGTCAGTTGAAGAGATTTAAGGGATCAATTGAGTTTAAGAGAAAGACATATTTTGTAATATTTCTCCCATCAACTTTACATTCAATTTCCACCGCCATTACATTTGTCCATTTTAAACTGAAAATCCCAATCATCTCTGAAATCATTTCTATAAATCCCAATTCCATCACCTGCCAATTTGTTGTACTGTGGTGGCTTGTGTGTTACTGTGATGCTGGAAGTTATGCCACTATATTTCAAATGTCAGCACTGTCACCCATGGGGGACAGGTCTCAGCAGAGCTTCCAGACTAAGACAGGCTTGGAGGAAAGGTCTGGTGAGATACTTTTGGAGACTGACCAGTGAAAACTCTATGGATCATAACAGAACATCATCCAATTCAACCGATTTGGACATATCATTAGGAGGGATCAATTGTTGGAGAACATCGTGTTTGATTAAGTAAAGAGGCAACAAAGACAAGGTAGAACTTCAGTGAGATGGACTGGCACCACAGCCACAGTGATGGACTTGAATATGTTACTAACTGTGAGGATGATGTAGGACCAGGCAACATTTTGTTGTGTCATATGTAAGGTCACCATTAGTCAGCATCTACTTAAGGGCAGCTAATCACATTATCATCATCAAAACAACAACTTTTAGATTAACCACTATTTTCCTATACTCCCTCAGTGTGTATCCTACAAATTAACTCCAAGATAATATTGTCTATTACACCTCATGTATTTTCCTGCTTATAGTCTTTGAGGGCCTCTGCATGGTTTTAAAGTAGCAATTCCTGAAGTAGATCATAGGGCAAACAGCTCAGTAGGATGTTAAGAGCCACTGTCATAAGAAAAAGGAAACCATAGACAAATGTATTTGGAGAGCAATGGTTAAAAGCAGTCAAGCTGCTTTCTTCACTATGGACATCTTCACACCTCTATTATGCAAAAGTAACTAGAGATTTCAAGAGGAAGGAAAAGTACTTCCTGAAATGACTGACTCACCAACTGAAAAACCAAACCATTGCCTTTGAGTTAATTCTGACTTATAGTGATGCTACAGGACAGAGTAGAACTGCCCCACAGGGTTTCCAAGGAGCAGCTGGTAGATCTGAACTTCCAGCCTTTTGATTAGCAGCCGATCTTTTAGTCACCATGCCACAAGGGCTCCAGACTCACTAACACCCCTCATTAAGTCTGCTTTTAAAAATTCATTCTGTGGATATACTGAGAATAATATAACATCCCAGGGAATATACTATGGAAAATGTTGGTCTACCAGATAACATTCAAACTCCTTACCTGGTACACAAGGCCTTCCTGAATCTGAACCCACGTGAAACTTACTTTTAGGCTTTTTCTTACTATTTCCCTACTCAAAATTTTCAGCTTTAGCCAGTATATCTTGGTCACTGTTCTCCAAACACATTTTGTGCTCTCTTGCCTCCACTTTGTCCACTAGGAAATGATCTACCAACCCACTAACCTAGAATGCTGTTACTCCCTTCTTCTCCCCTTATGAAAACCCTGTTCCTCTTCTCCAAGACCAGCACTCCCAGAGCCTTCCTGGATCCCCTAAGAAGGGACCACACTCCTTTCAAATCTCAGCTTCAGTGTTGAGATATTCTAGGATCAATAGTAATCAAGTATAGAAATTTTCAGACTTATGCTGTTGGTTGTACAATGTGAAGATTATGGTTCATCCCTATTGTTATCTTACTGTCTTTCGTTATATTGTCTTACTGTCTTTCCAGTGAGGTAAGACCAGAAATTAATGACAGCAGAAACTTGGTGTTCCTCTAGGAAGTGGTTGTTGTGACTTGAACTTCAGCTGATGCTGTATGTTGGTTAAAACCAGAAAAAGAAGAAAAGGTGGGGTTCGTAGATTTGTCTTGCTTATTGAAATTGTATCATCTGCTTCCTTAGGATATTTCCTGTCTCATTGTCCAGAACAGTATTTCACTTTGTATGTCACCTGTAAGGGTGTGGCTCTTGTTTTATAACTGACCCCCATGCCTACCTTGCACAGTGCCTCTGAATTAACACTCTTCAATTGCTTGGTGTCATGGATTGAATTGTGTCCCCCCAAAAATGATTGTATCGATTTGACTCAGCTATGAGTCCCAATATGGTGCCAATCCTCCTATGTGTTGTGAATTCTGCGTCTGTGATAAGGATGATGGAGAATGGACTACAGTTGCATTAGTGAGGCAGGATTCAAGCTACAAGCCTGTGGATATAAGGGAGAAAAGTGAGCCACAGAAGTTGGGAACCTCATGCCATCATGAGAGCAGCACTGAAAGCAGAGCACATCCTTTGGACCTGAGGTTCCTGTGCCGAGATGCTCTCCTTGAATTTGGATTTAGCCTATACCAGACTGGGATAACTTCTCATACTGAATGGACTGGCAACTCATAAATGGATTTGTGGCTTACCAGACTGACAGTAAAAGTTTCTCCTCATGAAGCCTCCCACTCGTTGTATTTTCTGTTGGAGGAGTACCAGCTGACTAAGACACTTGGTTAATTATTTGTGACACATTCACCCTTGATTTACTTATCAAAAAAGTTTAGAATATTTTCAATAGAATGCAAAGGAAAAAGTGGGTAAACTTTTGATGACAATAACTTTTAACTCAGAGAAATGATTCCTTCCTTCCTCCATGGTCATATAGTGACATTTACAAGTATGATGGGAGAAAGTGGTAAGATGGGGATGTCTTAGGCATGTGTCTACCCTCTTTGCTTTTACCAAAGCCAGGAAAAGGGGATGAGAAACATGCTCAGGGAAGAGTATCCATATCTAAAAGGCAAATTCAGACTGGCTTCTTAACTTGGAACAAACTACCACAAAACAGCATCCCTAGAGGTTAGTGTCATGTATTCAGCTGTGTCCCCCAAAATATCCGTCAGCTTGGCTAGGTCATCATTCCCATTATTGTGTGACTGCCCACCGTTTTGTGATCTGAAGTGATTTTCCCATGTGTTCTAAATCCTACCTCTATGATGTTAATAAGATGGCATTAGTGGCAATTATATTAATGAGGCAGGACCCAATATATTAAGATTAGGTTGCATTCTAAACCACTATATTTTGAGGTATAAAAGACAGAAGGGAGCAGAGAGGCATGGGGATCTCACACCACCAAGAAAGCGGTGCCAGGTGCAGAGTATGACTTTTAGACCCAGAGTTTCTGTACCTGAGAAGCTTCTAGACCAGAAGAAGACTGATGACAAGAATTTTCCCCCAGAGCCAAGAGAGAGTGAAAACCTTCCGCTGGATCTGGCAACTTGAATTTGGACTTCTAGTCTCCTAAACTGCGAGAGAATAAACTTCTCTTTTTAAAACCCATCCACTTTTAGTTTTCCTGTTGTAGCAACACCTGACAACTAAGACAATTTGGAACTCAGCAACTTGAAGGAAAAAGATAATTTTGGAAAGGAGATTAAGACTTGGGGCACGCCGTCCATTGAGTTAGTTTATTTGATTTAATAGGATGTTTACTCCTAAGGCTATAATCTGAATTAAATAAATATCCATCTACTAAAAAGAGAAAAAAAAATTTTCCTAGCAACCAAGCAAGGAGTAGTGTTTGGTTTGTGTTTGACTTCAGGAAATGAAAGCATAGTTTATCTCTCTTAATACCAGGAGGCTGAACTGAGTGGAACATGTGTGAGCCCAGGTAGCAAACACCCTCACTATAACCAGCAGCTCCAGGGGAGAATGCATGGCATTGGGAGCATTTACACTGTGAGCTGAAAGGATAACAGACATTTAGCAATGAAACTGATAGATTACCTGGCAGGGATGTCAGTTCAGTTCTAAGGTGCAGAACAAAGGTATTACAGGTAATAAAAATGGCAATCGAGTTGCTTTCGACTCATGGTGACCCATGTGTGTCAGAGTAGAACTGTGCTCCGTAGGGTTGTCTTTCTTTCTTTTCATTTTCAAGTATTTTATTGTGGCTTTAAGTAAAAGTTTACAATCCAAATCAATTTGCCATATAAAACCCCGAACACACACCGTTACTCTAACTGCTCTCCCCTCTATTCCTCCCATGATACATACTGCTCCCTTCCACCCTGTACTTCCCATGTACATTCAGCCAACACCTGTCCCCCTCCACCCTCCCATCTTGCCTCTGGATGAGAGCATCTCACATAGCCTCATGTATATATTTAAGTCAAGAAGCACTTTCTTCATCAGCCTCACTTATAGTCCAGTCTAATCACTGTCTGAAGAGGTGGCTTTGGCACTGGTTTCAGCCCAGGGCTAACAGAGAGTCCAGGGGCCGTGTTCTCAGGGGACCCTTCAGTTTGATGGACATCTAGTACGGTTTTTTAATCGAGTTCTAGTTCTGCATACCCAGTTTTCTCCTATGACATGAGGGACTTCATGTTGTGTTCCTTGTCAGCACAGTTATTGGTGGTGCCCAGGCACCATCTAGTTCTTTTGGTTTCATGCTGACATAGTCTCTGGACTATCTTTTGTCTGCTAGGCTCATATTTTCCTCACACCTTTGATGTCCTTCCTTCTCCTCTGCTCCGGGTGGACTGGTACCTCTACAGGGTTTTCAATGACTGATTTTTTCAGAAGTAGATTATTTGGTCTTTCTTCTAAGGAGCCCATGGATGGACACAAACGTATTAAAATCTCAAACATAGTAAAAATCAATCAACAAGTATATGTTAGTACCTAATGCCAACTTGGAAACCCTGGTGCTATGGCTGCTAACCAAACAGCAGTTCAAATCCACCAGGAGCTCCTCGGAAACCATGTGCAGTAGTTCTCTTTTGTCCTATAGGGTTGTATGGGTAGGAATCGACTTAATGGCAATGAGTTTGATTCTTTTTGGAATGTCAACTTATAAAATCACAGAGCCATGTTGTAATCCTTGAAACTTTTCTCGCATCGAATCAAGTGCCAAGTGACAAAACTCAACAAAATGAACATTCATGTAGTGGGCTTAATAGTAAGTAAAACGAGGTATACTAGCCCCACTCCCAACAATCCCTGTTGCTGTTGAGTGCCAAAAGGCTGGCAGTTCAAATCTATCAGCCTGTCTTCAGAAACCCTACAGGGCAGTTCCACTCTATCCTGTATGGTCACTATGAGTCCGAATGGACTCCATGGCAACTGTTTGGTTGGTAGGTACTGAGCTAACAGGTGGGTGGCTGGGCAGCCCTTAGGTCCCCTACCCTCCCACTGCTGCTTAGGACCACACAGTGATTCCTCTCCCTATAAGGACTCCACTCCCCTGGGAGGTAAGGGATGCTTGCCTATTGTGCAGGCACTTTATGCATGCAGCACTAAGCTGCAGAGCAACTCTCCATGTCAATATTTAAACACCAAGTTCCCCTATTCTTAATGTCGTTGAGTCTGAAATTTAATATCTTACGAGAAAGATTAAATCAAAGCAGAAAAATATCCAAGAAACAGAGGCTGTGATGTTTTTGCTGCTGAATATTGCCTGTATGCTTTTCTCATTTTTGGTGAAACCATGCTGGGAAGTGATATTCTCCCGTGAGATGCCACTGAAGACCTTGACCTGATTTTAATCTGCTCCAGCATTGAGAGCCAGGTTTACAGCTTCAGGTCCACTGTCCTCTTAGAAGCCCTCACAGCAAAGAGACTAATGAATTCAGGAGGACAGAGGCAGTCATAGTGAGAAGCCTTGAAACCAGGAAAGCAAGGCTGAGGGGAAAGGTGGGTGAGGGCTCCATTCTCTCTTGCTGGGACTGTAACAGGAGGCAAAAGGAGCTATATCAGGTAAAAAGCAGGCTCCTCCGCTTAGGGTTTGCATTTGCCCTGGTCTAAGAGAAGGGCCTGTGGGCTCCTGTGTGGGCTGGTCCATTCCTCATGTTCCTGTTGTTGCACTCTGGGGACTTGGGGGGTTCTCCACTACCCCCTCTGACCATCTGTTGTCACACAGCAGAGTGCAGCTGTCTTAGCTTGCTTCCCCTCTGGTCTGGCTTTTTGCCACCTTTTTGTTGGGGGCAGTGGTGGTAGGTCAGTGGTGGAATTTTTGCCTTCCATCCAGGAGATCTCATACATATCCACTGCTGTCAAGAGAGGCTGGTGTGTTGCTATGATGCCAAACAGGCTTCAGTGGAGCTTCCACACTAAGATGACTAGAAAAGAAGATGAAAGGCCTGGTGATCTACTTCTGAAAACCAGCTGACAAAAATGCTGTGGATCACAATGATTTGATCTGCAACTAATCATTGGGAGGAGACAGGACCTGGTATTACTGGGTTCCATTGTGTATAAGATCACCATGAGTTGAGGTTGACTTAATGGCAGCTAACAGCAGCAGCAAGTGATTCAGTTGACCATCTTCATCCCTCCCCCATCTTTCTCATGCCCATAGCTCTGGGCATCTTTTCCAAACAGACTCACGTCCTCCTCCTAGCTGGGGGAGGGGGTGGAGGGGTGGTGCTCATGCCAGCTGCACTTCTCTCCGTTCTCTTGAGGTTTCAGAAAAGCTTTAGATCCCAGATCCCGTCTCCACAGCCTGACATGTTCGAACCCTCTGGTGAGAAACATCCTCTGATTGTTGTCTCCCCATTTGCTAGATGAAACCTGTTGTTTTCCCAAGGCCAGAGGGTCTGGCATTAATGGGAGGAGGAGGCAGAGGGACGTGGTGGGAGGAGGGAGGGCAGCACCCCGGAGAGCAGTGGCAGGCTGTGGGAGGAGGAGCCAGCTCAGGAGCCAGGTGCCAGGGTGTGGGAGGCAGGAGGGGAAGGACAGTAAGATGGAGTGGCAGTGGGTGGGAGGTGGGGAGGCAAGGGGAGGAAGCACGAGGCAAGAGTTTAAAAACATATTTGTTTACTTTTTTTACTTTGGTTTAGAGCAAAGACAAGTGGGAGTGGGTGTTTCACATTTCCCATGGGGCTGTAGGGGTGGTTCTGCACTTGAGATAGGTCTCGGGTGGGACCCGGGGCTGCTGGTGTGGCACCAGTGCATCTCCTATCAGCCCAGTAAAGGGGGTGGGGGGCTGGAAGCACAGCCTATTGGTGGGGGTTGAGGTGTGGGGGCTGATGGAGACAGAGTAGCAGACAACTTTGGGGGCTTGTGGCCCCAGCAAACAATGGCAGCAGCCTGGCTTGGCTGGCTGCTTCTGAGTCGCCAAGCTGGGCTAGTAGGGCAGTGACTCACACCTTAAACAACTGTTTTTGTGAGAGATTACCTCTGGGAAAGAAGCAGAAGATGAGGGAGGTCCAAATATGCTGTGATCCCAAACCAGAAAGACATAAGCTCTAAATGCCAAATATAGGCTTTGTCAGTGACAGAGGTGCCCTCTGAGAACTGGACACATGGGGACAGACTAAGATGGTTCCCCGGAGACCTAGCTTTACACAATCAGCGGCTTAGAAAAGCAAAATAAATGAGAAAAATTCTTCTTGAAGAAGTCACTGGGCAGATCCTAAAATCTGTTTTAGAAAGAATGGCACTTGTTCCAGCTTCCAGGGCAAAAGGCAAGAATTAGCATCTCCATCTTCTCTGCCCATCCACTGGCCACTTCTGCTGTGTCTACCAGTCCCACAGGCTGTGGTGCTTCCAACTCTCCTTTCGAACATTATATCACATTTCGGAACACCACTTCATCTGGTCTCAACTGTGTCATCAATAAAATAGAAAAAGCAACGTCTTGGTTGTTGCCCCAATGTCAGGCAGCTAAGGCAGCAGTGGGAGGCATCAGACTTACCATTCAAACGTTGGCAAGTCAAGGGGTGGGAGCTGCAGCCGGGCTGACATTGGCGATCTCTGATTGACTTGCAAATCCCACCCCTGCTGCAGAAGAATGGGGTGCTGGGATCTGCTTAGTTTCCTCGGCCCTGGTTTTATCTGGAAGTATGCTACTCAGTTGGGGGCGATTTTGCTTCCTGGGGCACATTTAGCAATGATTGAAGCAGTTTTGGTTATCTCAACTGGGAAGAGGAGGAGGACACTACTGGCATCTAGAGGATTGAGGCCTTAAACGCTGTTATACATCCTCCCACGCACAGGACAGCCCTTCACAGTGGAGAATTGTGTTAGGTGCCATCAAGTCAATTTATGACTCACAGTGATCTCAGGTGCCTGATAGGGTTTTCTAACCTATACTCCTTATAGGAATAGTTTGCCAGGTCCTTCCTTCCATGGAATGACTGGGTGGGTTTTCAAACATCAACCTTTTTGTTAGCGGCTGAGTGCTTAACAGTTGCACCACCAGGGCTTCTAATGTGGGATCACCCTGCCACAAATGTTGACAGCACCAAGGCTGGAAAAGCCTCACTGAGATCTTCCAAATGCCAGGAAAGAGGTGCACATATGAGAGATGACAATTTCTCATCCACCGTGCCAGACACATTCATCAGAAGACCAAAGTGATCTCAAGATTTTAGAACGAAGGGAAACATGCTGGAGAAAACAGGTCGAACCCCAGTTCTGATGGAACAGAGAAAATAGTGCCTGATACAACCGCCAGCTACCCTAAGTGTCAGTGGTGTATCTCGAGTATTGCACAGGCGCTGGGTGCGTGGCACCGCTGAACACTTTCTATTCATCTGGTTTGGCTGAATGTGCTTCCTCAAGCATGGTGATGTATTAATTAAAAGATTAAAGAACTTGACTTGTATTTTTGAGCTGATGCTATGGTAAAGTTATCGAAAAGTGGAGTGTCAGATGGTTGGATAGGGACTCAATTTCAGTGCTTGCCACACACGCCATTTTCTGTAATCGGCCTCTGGCTGACCGGCTCAGTAGAAACTGCGCAGTGGTGCCACACACCTGGTGCAATACTTGCCTTACCTTCCATATGCCTGTGTCTGAGCCTGACATTTACTCACTGACTTTGCTGTTTCGGCCATCTCTGTGTGTTTCTAGCAATTGTTATTAGGTGCTGTAAAGTTGGCAATCTCATGCATGGCAGAATGAAACATTGCCTGGTCCTGTGCCACCCTCCCAGCTGCTGGGTGTTTGAGTCCACTGCTGCAGCCACTGTGTCAAGCTATCTCACGGAGGACTTCCTTTGCTTTTGTTGACCCTCTACAAAAGGATCAATGTCATGGTTCCTTAACAACTGTGACGTCCTTCTCTAGGGACTGGTCCCTCCTGATGATGTCTGCTAGCTGAAGTCCCCATCCTCTCTTCTAAAAAGTATTCTGGCTGTGTTTCCTCTAGACAGACTTGTTTCTAGCATGTAGAATCTTTTAAAACTCTATGAAAGTTTCAGAGGTGGCAAAGGGGGAAATGACATTCTGTTTTGGAGCTGGTCGTTGGGGCAAAGGACCTCAGCAGAGACCATCCTACTCAGCTGTTAGCAAAACAGCTGGTATTTCAAAACTTACCTAGTCATTCCAGGGGGAGAAAGGACCTGAAAATATGTTCTTGTAAAGATTATAGGTTGGAAAATATGATGGGGCAGTTCTGTTTGATCCCTTTGGATCACTGTGAGTCATCAATTGACTTGATGGCACACTGAACAAAGTCCCCAACTTGAGGGACGTGAAAGGGAAGAGGAGAGGTGACCTGGCAGGATGAGGAGACCACCTGTGCAGAGACATGAGCTGCAAGGGACCACAGCTGGCCCACCCCCAGAGCCAGATCTCAAATCCCAGCTGAACTTGCCATCATCTCAACCAAGAGGCAATTATCGCTGGATTTGAAAGATGCATCCCAGTAAGGACAGCCTATGTCTCTTAGACAAAAAAATAATAGCTTTTCAGTGAGAGAAGCATAAATGGGGAAGAGCCTCTTGGCTTTTCTGCTTCAGATTACAGGAAGCTGCTCAGCCTGACAGTGGGACTGGAAGTATACACAGTGTGGGGACCAAATGTGCAATATAATCTCCTGCAGAGATCTGTATCTAGGTGACAAGGAAATAAGGCGATGCTTCGGCTGCCACCCCGAGCTGTCTCCTCTGAGTACTTGCTCTTCCTCCCCACCACTCGTTCTGCAGGAAACCCAGAACAGAAGACTTGGAGCTTCATCAGGCGGAGTTCTCTGAGGAGAGTGAGCCAACCGGGATGGTAACAGGACATTATCTAGCCCCCAGAGTCATGGGGGAGAACGGGAGAACCAGGCTCTGGACTTCCAGAGCCAACTCCCAGAAGTGTAAGCAGAATTTCTGGGTAAGGGAATCACTGCCTCTGCCAGCTCCTGAGATGACAAATCAAAACTTGTGCCCATGCTTAACTCATCTCCCATCACAGAGAGGGACTCACAGCCAGGCTGCAGAGGAGGCTGAGAAACGTGCAAGGAGGGGAGGTAGGTGCTAAGGATTGAACTGTGTCCTCCCAACACATATGCTGAATGTGACCACTACCTGCGAATGTGACCCTGTTTAGAAACAGGAGATTTTCTCCTGTTACGTTAATGAACCTTACCAGAGTAGGGTGGGTCTTAAACCTAGTCCTTTTCTAAGCGGTGTCTGATAAAAAAAAAAAAAAAAAGACAAAAGACAGAGACATATAGAGAAGGGATACCACGTGAGGAACCATCTATGCGCTGAGAAACACCCAGGCTACTGACAAGGAAGCCATCAATCTACTGACTTGGACTACCAGCCTTCACAACTGTGAGAAAATAAACATACTTCTTGATCTTCAAAGCCACTTTCTTCTGGTATCTTTGTGGCAGTAGTGCTAGGTAACTAAGACAGTGAAGGTGGCCATTTTTTCCAACAGGTGTGCCCAGCTTACAGAGCCCCAACAAGCTGGAGCAAGCCCAGTGGGTGGCACACAAAAGTGAATCATGCTTCTTTTCTCCAGTTGCTCATAGCCTCAGACCACAAGACAAATGCACTCATCCAGAGTCTCACGCCAGCTTTCTGAGCTCTTTGACTTGTTAAACCTGAGCCTTCCCTCTTTCCAGGTGACTGTAGCTAGAGCTACAGTGGCAATCACCGGCTACACCTATTGTGAACTGTTTTATTTTTGCCCAGTGGTTCTGAGGTCCCTGCCCTGTGCTTCTCCTGCTCAGGCCCACAACACAGGAGTTTCCTGCCCACTGACATCCATCTGCATCCTTCGCTGGGAGCCTGGATGTCAATGCGAAGAGCTAAGCCAAAGTATCGTTCTCTCCAGTCCTTGGCCTTAGGAGGAATCCTCACATCTCCTGTGTGGCTCTACCAGATAGGTCAGCTGTCACTCCAGGGCTATATCCTCCCTCGGTCTGTCTGGCCTGGGGTGCTGGCAGTCTCAGGCCACTGCTAACAGATGAATGGCCTCCCTGTGCTCCAGTTTGGCCTCTCAGCTGCCGCAGTACATAGCTCCCTCCCTGTGTCTCCTAGTTAGCACTGACCCACTTATTTCCCTTTCTAAACTCAGGGCAGGATTACAGTCCCCTCTTCTCAGAAGTTAGGTGTGGCCATTGCCTTGATTTGGGTTATGGAACAAGAGCAGATGTGACATGCGTCATCTCAGATGGAATTTTAGGATTCACCATGCCACCTGCTTACCCTCCCCCAACACCTGGTAGTCACCATGGAAGCTCAGGTTGAGGAGGAGGCTCTGATAGCTGGGATCCTGGTATGATCCCAATGCATACAACTGACCAGACTTGCGAAGTGCTGTGAAGAAGGAACAGACTTGAGTGCACCTATGTATACACATGTGCACATGTATGTGTCTGTGCACACATGTGTCATGTGCATGTGCACACATATGGGTGCCTCTGTGTGTATGCTGAGCCCCAAAGATATTTTTGGTTACTGCAGCATAAATTAGACTCTGATGCTGATATTCTCACACACCCCCACATTGTGTGCTGAATTGTATCTCCGAAAGATATGCTGAAGTCCTAATCCTTCATATCTATGAACATGAACTTGTTTGGGAATAGATTCTTTAAAGGTGCTATGGGTTAGGTCAACACAAGGTCTTCACACTGGACTAGGGCAGGTCCTAACCCTTTCTGAGTGGTGTCTTTACAACAGAGAGGAGACACGACACACAGTGAAAGAGGCCATGTGAAGGCAGAGGCAGGGATTGGAGTGACACTGTCACATGCCAAAGGAGACAAGGAGAGATTCTCCTGTAGAGGCTTCAGAAACAGTATAGCCCTGCCAACACACTGAATTCAGGTTTCTGGCCTCTAGAACTGAGACAACTTGGTTGCTTAAGCCACGTTGTTTGTGTTAATCTGTTACGGCAGCCCTAGGAAGTTAACATCAGTTGACACTGGGTCAATTCCAATTCACGGTGACCCCATGGGTGTCAGAGTAGAACCATGCTCCATAGGGTTTTCAGTGGCTGATTTTTTTGAAAGTAGATAACCAGCCTTCCTTCTGAGGTGTCTCTGGGTGTATTTGAACCTCCAACCTCGGAGTTAGCAGATGAGCACATTAACTATTTACATCACCCAGGAACTCCAGGACACTTAAACAGGTACCTTTATGATGAGTGCATCTGGGAGGTCTGTGAGGAACTGGCTGGCATCCAAGGGGCAGTTTCACAGTGGTAGCCTGTAGGGCTTGACTCTAGGGTAGGAATGCTTACTCTGCCGCCCTCCCACCCCTGCCCCCCCTCCAGGAGCTGTTAGTCTTCCTGCCTCCTTCCCTGCAAAATGATGCCAGGGCAGTGGGTGCAGGAATCTTATTTCTTCCCTTTTCATGCCTTAACACAATGCTGCAGTTATAATAGCCACTCCATAATGGAGGGGATAAATGATTAAAAACCACTTTGCTTTAATCTAGCTCATTTAATGTGCAGTGATTGTAATTGGCTTGCTCTTCATTTCATTTGACACCAGACATTTTCAAATCTGTACTAAATTTATGCCATTTCTTTAATTGTAGGAGCAATTCCTATGTCTACACAGACGGCCAGGACCTCTGAACACTTCCCAGAGCAGGTTCTTGGTTGCTGGACGGTGAAAGGAAACAAAGCCCTCTCCTCTCTCCCTGGCTAAGAAAAGACAGCCCCAGGAGCAACTTGAATAAGCCTTATTTTATTTGAAAAGGATCATTAGCTTCCCCTCCATTATGGACTGAATTGTGTCCCTGAACAAAACATGTGTTGGAATTCTAATTTCTGTACCTGTGGATGCGATTATGTTGCAAAAGCAGTTTTCTTTGTTATGCTAATGAGTCAGTGCTAGGGTAGGGTGAGCCCTAAACCTAACCACAATATGCTATAAAAAAAACCCATCTCCACCCAGTCAATTTCAGCTCATAAGGACCCTCCAAGACAGAGCAGAACTGCTGCAAAGGGTGTGCCAGGCTGCCAATCTTCATAGAAGCAGACTGTCACATTCTTCTCTTGTAGAGTGACTACTAGGTTCAAACCAGCAACCTTCCTGTTAGGAGCTAAGCACTTAATTACTGTGCCACCAGGGCTCCTAAAGCACAGACAGAAAAACAATACACAGACACAGGGGAAGACAGATGACAGACACTATCTGACAGCAGTGGAGAGAAATATGCAACTACCCGTCCAGGAACGCCAAGGATTGTTGTCAGGAAGCTGAAATTGACAGAGGAAAGCCTCCCCCTAGAGCTATGCCCTGAATTCTGGTTTCTGGGCTCCGGAACGATTAGAAAATACTTTTCTGTTCTTCAAATCCACCACTTCTGTTATTTCTGCTACAGCAGGAACACTAGGTAATTCAGGAGGGGAGGGCTTGGGCAGGCCCACTCACCAGGAAGACTGGGAGACAGCCGGCTGGCAAAGGAAAAGCTTGGGCCACAAGTACCCAAGAAAGGTTGGCAGAGTTGGCAGCATGGAGAACAACCTGAAGTCATCTCCTCTCCCAAAATGGAAAATGAGCCCTGGGAGGCTGCCTGCTACTCAGGTGATCACAGCTGCTGATGTAGAGACACTGAAGGAGGGCAACTGATGCAGAGCAGAGAAGACAGCAGCTCCAGGGACTCCCACAACTCAGCAATGCGGGCACTCCTGGAATTGGGTCCATAGCCTGGAGAAGGTGTCAGAGCCAAGTTTCCCAGTCTGTTCTACTCTTGCAACTACAACTTCATGCACAACTCAGATCTTTCATTATAATCTAATTTGTTAGTAGAAACATAGGTGGGACCCCTGTGCTGGATTTGCCACATTCCCAGGAGTTCTGACACGTGGGGCTACTCCAGCAGGAGGCAATGAGTCAGGAAACTAGTTACTTACAGAGCCTTACAGGGCAACCGGAAAGGTCTTCCATGCAGAACACCAGAGCCGCCTGGCTGTTTGTTTACCTCTGGACAATGGCGGGAGTCTCTGGGTGGTATACAGCATTTAATGAGTCTGGCTGCAAACAGAAAAGCTGGAAGTTTGAGTCCATCCAGAGGTGCACCAGAGAAAGGCCTGGTGGTGTTCTGTCTAGGAAAACTCAGCCCTTGGAAATCTTACTCTGACACATACGACATGTCCATGAATTGGAGCTGACTTGATGGCATGTGGTAACTGGGCGTCCTCCAACTTGCCATTGGCTCACTTAGGTCAGTGCCTGGGTCGGAGCTGGCCACCTCCAGCTGTAACTCTGATGCCGGCACAGTGGATGGGGGGAGGGGATGTGTTAGTGTCTGTGTTAGGTCATTGCATTCTTATTCGTAGCAGGGTCCAGAGTCCCCACTGGGGCCAGGCTTTCAGTCAGTAGGTGAGGTAGTGCTGGTGACTATGAGCAACCTCAGAATAACTTCCTCTAATATGGGTTTTCTGGTTGTCTGAAATAGGGCTTCCGGTGGTCTAAGTATGAACATATGCATTTCAGAGATGCAAACAGAGATTAAAATGGCAGAAGGCAGTGGTGAAAAACTGACAGCCCTTGGAAGGCTGGAAGTCCACAGCTGGTTAATGGGCACGAATTGCTGTTGTTGTTGGCTACTGCTGAGTCAGCTCTGACTCGTAGTGACCCTGAGTACAACAGGACAAAACACTGTCTGGTTCTGTGCCACCTTCATGATCTTTGGTCTTACAGAGTCCATTGTTGCAGCCGTTGTACAACGCCTTCCAACCCAGGGGGGCTCATCTTCCAACACTGTATAGGACAGTATTCTGTTGTGATCCATAGGGTTTTCAATGGCCAATTTTCTTAAGCAGATGACCAGGATTTTCTTCCTAGTCTGCCTTAGTCTAGAAGCTCCACTGAAACCTGTCACCAGGAGTGACCCTGATGGTATTTGAAACACTGTAGATACAGCTTCCAGTACCACACAAACATGCAAGCCACCACAGTATGGCAAAGTGACAGGCAGGTGGAAAGAGCATGAAGAGTTTGATGATTTTGAGACTCTCCTGAGCCTGTCTCTGTCAATATCTGTCCTGCTTCTTCTCCTGTTGTGCAAATTTGTCTTCTCTTGGCTCCTGGCTATTCTATTTTACTCCTCAACAGCTCCTTCTCTGGGTCTCTTATGTACTTTTCTTATTGAGATGTTTGCTGTCTGTCATGAACTGAATTATGTTCCCCCCACTCCAAAATGTGTGTAGTATTTTGGTTGGGCCAGGATTCCCTGTATTCTGTGACTACTCTCTGTTTTGTGATTTTTCTGATGCTTTAAATTCATCTCTGCCTGTGGTTAAGCGAGTGTACTATGTTAGGATTAAGGTGGGATTGTAAATCCCTTCATAAGATCACCTCCCCGCTTCTCTGTAAAGTGAGTTCCCCTGGAGTATGGCTTGCACCACCCTTAATCCTTTTATTTTACAAGAGATAAAAGGAAAGGGAAGCAAGCAGAGTTGGGAACCTCATACCATCAAGAAAGGAGCACTGGGAGAAGAGTGAGTCCTTCAGACCTGAGGTTCTTGTGCCAAGATGCTTCCTAAACAAAGACTGATGAAACACAAGGAATTTCTTCCAGAGCTAATAAGAGCAGTCTTCTTCTGGAGCAGATATCCTGAATTTGGGCTTGTAGCCTACCAGACTGTGTAAAAATAAACTTTCCTTTGTTAAAGCCATCCACTTGTGGTATTTCTGTTAACAGCAGTACCAGATGATTAAAATGCTATCTTTCCATCTCTTCCTCCACATATATTTTTATTCCTTTCTTCTTCCCTCCCTTTCCCTCTTTTTCCATTCCCCCTTCCCATTTCAACAATGTGGCATAAAAATATTTTAAAGTAGCGTATTTATTAAATAATAAAAGTTGATTTTAATTAAACAGTAAAAAATCCATTAATATTTTTATGTCTCTTGTCTGCCTTCGAAAAACATGACTCAAGTTGACTTTGGGGTATCGGTATGGATTAAGAGGACTCATCTTCTTTTGTGGAAAGAAGTACTCCTGATCTCTACTGTAGAAAAGAAAGAAATGTGCTCAGTGAGACTCGTTACCATGATGCTACTAGTCCCATGGTGATATGAGGTGCTCTCCAGTTCTAATTAAACACAGAGATGTCCAAGTGACCAGATGGTTTCTGCTTGGCAGTTTAACAAGCAAAGTGTTACTGGCTCTAGAAACCTATGCACAGCACTGTGTCTTGAGTATCTGGGGGTCTCTTTATGTCTCTTTTCTCCTTGGCCATAGATTTGATGCTGCCATCAATTTTATTGTGTAGTAATTGCATATTAAAGCTTTATTTAGGCTACTGATAGATGCTTCTTACATAATTATGCATTTATTTTCTTGAAGTTCTGTATGTTTTCTGTGACCTAAGTAAAATAATAGAAGTCTCCAGGCAGCACAACTACTAATTGAAAGGTCCACGGTTAAAACTCACCCAGAGGCACTTTGAAAGATAGACTTGGCACTCTGCAACTGAAAGGACTTGACGGTGAATTTAAAAATACATACATTTTATTGTTAAGTGAAAGTTCATAACCCAAGTCAATTTGTCATACAACAACTTATATACACACACATTGCTAGGTAACTTTAGTGCTCTACCCACACTGTGCTAGCACACTTCTCCTTTCTACCCCATGTCCATTCAACCAGCTCTAGTCCCCCTCTGCCCTCTCATTTTACATATGGACAGAGCTACCCAGTTAGTGTTATATATTTAGTAAAGCCAAGAAGGATGTTCTTCACCAGTATCATTTTATGTGTTATAGTCCAGTCCAATTTTGTCTGAAAATTTGGCTTCAGGTGTGGTTTCCATTCTGGGATAACACAGAGTCCAGGTTTGCCATGTCTTCCAGAGACCCTCGAGTTTGTAGGGCAATGAAGTCTGTACTTTTTCATAGATTTCGAGTTCTGCACTCCATTTTTCCTCCCACTAAGTCAGGGACTCTGTCTTAGTCATCTAGTGCTGCTATAATAAAAGTACAACAAAGGGACGGCTTTAACAAAGAAAAGTTTATTCTTGCACAGTCCAGTAGGCTAGAAGTCTGAATTCAGGGTACAAGTTCCAGGGGAACGTGCTCTCTGTCAGCTCTGGAAGAAAGTCCTTGTGTTGCCTCAGTCTTTCCTTGGTCTGACAGCATCTTGGAGCAGCAACCTCAGGTCTGGAGAACATACTCTGCTCTTGGTGCTACTTTCTTGGTATGAGGTCCCCAACTCTCTGTTTGCTTCCCTTTCCTTTTATCTCTTACAGAACAAAAAGTGGTACAAGCCACACTCCAGGGCAACTTCCTTTACATTGGAGCAGAGAGACGACCTTACAAGGGGTGTTACAATCCCACCCTAATCCACTTTAGCATAATCCAACCTATTAGCCACAGGCAAAGATTAGGATTTACAGCCTAAGAAAACTACAAAATGGAGGGAAATCATACAATACTGGGATTCATGGCAAACTGTAACACATTTTTTTGGGAGGACACAGTTCAATCCATGGCAGATTCTTGTTTTGTTCTGTGTCCAGGCAGTCACTGGTGGAGGCTGGTCACCGTCTAGTTCCTCTGGTCTCATGCTGATGTAGTCTCTGGGTTATACGGTCTTTTCTGTCTCTTGGGCTCATATTTTCCCTATTCTATCATTCTTCCCACTCCAGGTGGGTTGGGACCAACTGATGCTTCTTATATGTCACGTGCTAGCTTTTAAGACCCAAATGCCACTCACCAAAGTGAGATGTAGAACATTTTCTTAAAAAACTTTGTTATACCAATTGACCTAGATGTCCTCTAAAACCACAGTCCCTAGACCCCTGCCCCTGCTACTCTGTCCTTCAAAGTGTTAGGCTATATTTAGGAAACTTCTTAGATTTCAGTTGATAGTTCAGGGAGAACTTTTTTTTAATGTGAAATGAATGTGGAGTTTATTTTATTTTATTAATTGATGGAATGCTTACTGAGCATTGACTACATGATTAGAATTTCATAGCACTTAGAAGAGTTACACTATAATCTATATGTTTTATAATGTTCTATATCTTTGTAAAAGAGATCTGGTAGCATAGTGGTTAAGCATTCAGCTGCTAACCAAATGTCAGACATCTGAACCTATCAGCCACTTGGGGCAGAAATATGTGGCAGTCTGTTTCTCTAAAGATTGCTGTCTGTTTCTCTACAGATTACAGCCTTGGAAACCACATGAGTAAATTTTACTCTGTCCTATGCGGGGTATTAGATGTCACCTTGAAGATCAAGGTGTGCCTGACCCAAGCCATGGCATTTTCAATCACATCATATGCATGTGAAAGCTACACAATGAAGAAAGAAGACAGAAGAAGAATTAACGTTTTTGAATTGTGGTACTGGAGAAGAATATTGAATGTACCATGGACTACCAAAAGAACAAACAGATCTGTTTTGAAACAAGTACAGCCAGAGTGCTCCTTGGAAGCAAAGATGGTGAGATTGTGTCTTACTTACTTTGGACTTGTTGTCAGCAGTCCTTGCAGAAGGACATCACGCTTGGCAGAGTAGAGGGTCAGTGAAAAGAGGAAGACCCTCAACAAGATGGAATGACACAGTGGCTGCAACAACAGGCTGAAGCATGATAACGATTGTGGACACGGTGCAGGACTGAGCAGTATTTTGCTCTGTTGTTCATAGGGTCACTGTGAGTCAGAACTGACTCGATGGCAACAGGTTTATATCTTTGTAAGGATTAGTGAACTGGTATGTTGGGAATGACTCCAAGGTCTGTTTCCAAACTTTAAATTTCTTTGTGCTTTGAACACATCTATGTAATTTTTCTATAAAGACAAAGAAAATTACAGAATGGCTTTCCCCTTTTCATCTACGTTAGGATTTGGAACTCAATTTTGATGGAATTCTCTCAAGACTGTGGATTCATAGATGAAAGTCATTAGAATTATTGCAGAGGTGAAATACTCCTTTGGCAGAAATACAGCCTCTATCTTACATGCAGGAAAAACAAGGACTCTAATTATGCAAAAGTCTTGGGGTTCATACTTTGATAGCATTCATGTTATTGGATAATATTTTTAGTAAAAATACACCTGATACATAAAACCAACGAATCAGTAGCCATGTGAGTCAATGCATTTGGGATCCAATAGAAACAACCCTGAAACCAAATCTGTTGTCATTGCCTTGATTCCAACTCAGTGATAAAGATAGAAAAGTTAAAATATTTGTATCAGAAATATTGACTTGAGTATCTCTTGTAGCACCCATAATATTTTACAATGCAGTTAGATCAGGTAAAAAAATAATCAGTGAACTAAAATACCAACTTCTACCAGAAGCCTCATTGTAAACTGTGTTATCATCACAATTCATGTGCGACACTACCAAGTTTAATTCACTCATAAACTCAAGGACTTAATTCATTGCCAATAATGCTAGTTTCTCACTTGTTTATTTTCTAGCCTTCAGAGCACTTGTGTGCTATTTATGCTGATGATAGTGTACCTACAGATTAGCACTAAGCTCATCTGCTAATGTGCTGTGGCTTGTGAGTTGGTGGTGCTCATGGTTTCACTCCATATTTTGACAATATAGGTTAATCCATCTTTTTTTTTTGATGTCCTTACAACCTCATTATTGTATTTTGGTTCTTGAGGAGAGCATGTTTGTGACTTTAAGATATTCTCACTTACAAAGAACAAATTTGGTATTCTTCAAACCAAATGGTAAATCCTTTTAATGTTTTCCAGTCTGCAAGACTAAAGGTAGACAAGAAGGATGAAGTAGAGAACAGGATAAGAAGGAATATGAAAGTGACACCTGGAAGACGAAGTTCAATACTTAAGAGGCTTTGTCTTTACTTATTCTCTTTGGTCCACTTGTTTATATGGTTAAATTCACATGCATTAAACAGTTACAAGAAATTAGGTGAAGGTTTCAGATTAGAACTTCAAAACAAATTCAGTGTAAACAACTTTTAACATTCCCTTTGTCTGCCAATGTGTATGTTTTGGGGGGAGGGGATCCTTCAGTATACAGGCTCCTTAACTATTTGTGCTACTGGGGAACACTTGTATTTTAATAGTCTCAGGCTTTGAGAGGAAGCAGGGCACACTTAATTGTGGACAATAGTTTATTTTGCAGGAGAGTTTAATAAGGCGTTCAAGACTGTAATGACAATGGAGAAGTGTTTGCAAGCCCCCTTACAACCTAACATATGAGCTCTACAAGCAAGAACAATATACATTTTCAAGAACAATCCTTCATGCTCTGTTTATTTCATATCCACACAGCCCTTAATATTTAAACTTCAACACAGGAAAAATATTGGATTTCTCATTTGCAAGAAGATTTATTATAATGAATTTTTTCCTCTCAAAAAATGCTTTGCACATCCTGTTTATTTACCTTAGGAGCTTAGAGTATTAGGACACTGACATATCCAAATGCCAGACGGTTGCAAGCTACTTAAACCACAAACATTCTTTTTTTTAAATTGTTCTGCCTGAAACATCAGAAACACACCAGAAAGGCTTGCAGTGAGTCTCACTTTTCCACTCTCTTTTGATCACTCAGTCCATGGCATTGCAGCACAGAAAACGTCAGGTGACTCTTTCTAAAAGTCAGGGGAAGATGACCAATTTTGACCCGTCTGCTCCATACTTTGGGAAGCAACTTCAGCCTAGAATTTTAACCAAACAGGTGAGTTCTGAATTAGGAATAACAGACATTAATATGAGGCACTATATGTTAAAGAGACCTGGCTCATCACAAGAGGGAACAAGGTCAAATTAGCTAATCACAAGGGATGTAGTTTTTGCACCATTTTTGTGTTTTTCCATTCAAAGCCAAAAATAAAGAATAAATTTCAGGTTACTCACTCATGGACTCTGTCAGCTTGGCCATTGTTGTGGTTTCTTCTTTGTGCTTTTCCTGGAGGTAAGAAGAAAAGACAACTAGGTTAAAACTTGTAAGAGATGTGATTTAATAAAACTGTTGGTTGCAGCTACCTCTTTTTCTAAGTCAGAATTTGGCTATCAGTGATGAAATGACTAAAGAAGAAATCTCACATTAAAGCTATACTATCAAGAAGTCACTGAAAAGAGATGTTAAAAACTTCCCATTGCTCTTGCAAATGAACGCCTGTCACACTGATCTTGGCTATATGTAATTGGTGATGCACTACCAGTTTTCAAACCCTCTTTGATACTGGATTTTTGACATCCATATGCCAAGCTTTTGCTCTTGGTTTACCCTCGTTAAAGTTCTTTGGATATTTTGGGAGCCAATATTTTTGTAGACATTTAGTTTCTTTTTCCTAAAAATAAAATTGATTTTGTACATCTTTCTTTGTCTTACTGTTTTTTTGGCTCCTGAAGCCTTTTGAAAGTCATTGCTTTTGATGGGCTTGTCTATTTGGGGCTAAATAAATTTTGTTTTCAACCTGAATGTAAGCTATAACCCCCTGAGTTTGAGAGCTAAGATGATACACATAGAAATGAATCTGCCTTAATTAAAAAATGATTTTGAGACTATTAAGAATAATAGTCATCTCTACCGAACAATTATCTTTAATTTCTTCCAGTTTTTTAAATTTCCTAATATGTTTAGCAGCTGAAAGGTTGGACACTATTATTTTACTCTTTTTGGAGTTTTATTATTTGCTCTGATTATTAAACTAACACATGCCAGTTATTTAAGAACTGCAGAAAGTTTTGAAAACTTGTAAATCAGATAGTACAGTTTCTACATCGATTTCTCAACCTCCCAACAACTGCTGTTATAGTTTAATGAACATCTCTTTCTCTACCTGTGAACATATACAGATGTGCAGGTAATAATCCAATTTTATAAATATGAATATCTATACTTGTTTTTCACATTTATAAAATTGGATCATTACCCGGTGGCATAGTGGTTAAGTGCTGCATCATCTGCTAACCAGAAGGTTGGCAGTTCAAACCTGCCAGGTACTCCTTGGAAACTCTATGGAGCAGTTTTACTCTGCCCTATAAGGTTGCTAGGAGTCAGAATTGATTCAATGGCAGTGGGGTTTTTTATACTTGTTTTGTGAGTCACCCCAAATCGCTGCAGCCCCGTATACAACAAAAGCAGACCATTGTGACTCACAGAACTTGCTTTCTTATTTTCTTGAAAGTAAATTACCAGGTCTTTCTTCTCACTTTTGTCTTAGTCTGGAAGCTCCATTGAAGTCTGATCAATGTCACAGCAGATGCAATGACAGTGACAAATGGGTGGTGGCCGTGCTTGATGGGCTCTACAAAAACCAAACCCAACCCAGTGCCACTGAGTGGATTCTGATTCATAGCAATCAGCTGGGAATAAAATCCAGGTCTCCAGCATGGAAAATGAGAGTTCCACTACTGAACCATCATTGCTCCCTAAATATCTGTATTATATATACCATTTTGTAAACTACTCATTTGCTTAACACTACTATCACATATATTTTTAGGTCAATAAAGAATGTGCTATTGCTTGTAATAAACACACAGCTTTCGTGGTAACCGTACCATAACCTCCTTAATGAAGTCCTATTTATGTACAGTTTTTCATTATTTCAGAAAAGGCTGTGATGCGCATCCTTGAACTCACATTTTTAAGTACTTGTCCTGTCCCTTACTGAGGATAAATTCTAAGATTTGTTTGACTTGGATGAAAAGTACAAATATTACAAATCTGGACACATATTGCTCAGTTGTCTGACAAAGATTGCATCTGACAGTGTATAAAACTGTTGCTTTCCTCACATTCTTGCCAACTTGTCAGTGGTATTAGCCCTTTTCTCCTTTAACATCTTTGTAAAACTGATAGGCAAAAAAATGGTGTCTTGTTATTTTATACTGTTGTATTTCTTTTTCTGACCTTTTGTTTATGAACAGTCATAGACTTCCTTAACATTTAATGATTGCGTTATTTACTCTTAGCTTCCTATTGCAGTGCTCCAGCTCCACCAGCATTCATATTTTAGTCCTTAGAAGTCAAAAATCACACTTATTTTTCTCATGGCTAGTGCTTCAGTCTACATGTCATTGCTTAGGTGTTGAAGTTGTTGTTCCCCACTGTCCAGCTGGCCCCCAACTCACGGTGAACTCACATGATAAATGATGAGCCATCCCCATAATAGGTTAATTACACATTGGATCCTTGTGATCCAAAGTGTTTCCACTGGCTGATTTTCAGAAGTAGATCACTAGGCCTTTTTTCCTAATCCACCTCAGTCTGGAAGGTCTACTGAAACCTGTTCATTATACAGCAACACGTAACTCCAAAGACAGTTCGGTGGTGGCTATGTGTGATGTGCATTGACCAGTAATAAAACACGAGTGTGCAGACAGCTGCATAAAGACTAGTCTATACATATTAGGCCACGGTAATTCACAACTAAAAGCAGTTCCATGAGAACACAGTGAAATTTGCCCCATACTGTCCTCAGACCGCAGGAGCTTCATTCTGTGTCTGCTTGCTTTGTGTTGACCCTCAGCTCCACTCATTACCCTAGCTCAGCTAGCTTGGCCCCTCTAGCCTACATTCTCTGTGTGTCTGAGCCTGTGACTTGCTCTCCCTTCATTCTCTGGCTCGGTACTTTCATCAGTCCCCTCATTAGCTGAACAGTGACCTCTTCAGCTCTTACCGGTCTAATGGTGAGGACCCCTCAAAACACAGGCATATAGATTCTGGGAACTATATCCTTGCAAATACCTGGTTTGTCCATCTTTTTATGTGTATGTACAATTTATCTCCTGTGACCCAAGGACCCTGCTACCTTTTGTACCTCAATCTTGATACATGATCCTTACAACCACTTCTGCTCTGGTTTGTTGGATATCCTATTTTTATTACTTGCCATCAGGCCAGCTCCAGCTCATGTGTACATTATTTATAAAAGAACAAAATGTTGTCTGGTCCTGGTAACTCCATGACCATCAGTGTCTTTGAGTCCATTGTTACAGCTATTGTGTTAATCTATCTTATTGAGGGTCCCCTCATTTTTATTGACTCTGCACCAACCATGAGGCCTTTTTCCAAATATTGATCTCAGAAATAAATTACTGTCTATATCAGCATTTTTCTTTTGCTTAGAAGGTAAGTTGAATCTTCTGACATTAAGGGAAGGAGGATCCTTAAAATTCCTAAATTTAGCTCCCTTAATTTGACTTATCTGTATTATAACTTATGGTGGAAATCATGACATATGTTTCTGTGTAAGTAGTTTAGTTTTTCTGTGTGATGTCTTTAAACGCCGTATGTCCTTTCTTCACGATCAGAAAGTTTATGTTTGCAATTGCATGGAGTGTATACCAATCAAGCATTTACATTCCATTCTTGATCTCGAGCAAATTCTCCTCCTTGTTCTAAAGCCAAGAGTTTCTTCCAAAGTAAATTTCCTGGTTGTCAAACTTACATAACTGGGAAGGGATTTAGAATTATAAAATACTGAAACTGGAAGGGATTCTTTAGACATTTTCAAGTCCAATCCTGCAGTTATAATAGTTGGCAAAACTGAAGCCCAAGGAAGGAAGGAAGGAGTATCATGTGCCAAGCAAGGAATTTGGGCCAAGCTGGTCTCTTCCCCTCATTTTGTCTCCTCCACTCTCCCTGAAACCTTGAGGTTCACCACACATAGGCATATTTATGCAACAATCTCAGTTCTGTGTTGGAGTTCCCTAGATTTGCCTTTTCCATGTTTTTTCTCCAAGCAGGCTCATCCACAATCATATCTTTAATTCTATAAATGGCTGGTAATTCCCAAATGTGTATCTCTAGCTCTGGTCTCTCCACTGAGCTCCTGCTATCTAGTGGACAGTACTACCCAGACATCCAAGCCCACATGTTCTCTTTACCACTCAACCACTTTGCACCCACCACACTGTAGCCCACTTTCCTGGCCTCCTCTTCCACTCTTATCTTTGGTTTATGAAGTCATCATCTACACTGTGTCTAAGCCAGAAATCTGGGCCTCACCCCACCTTTTCTTTCTTCCTTTTCCATGAAATTTATCAAATCCTAAAGGTTTACTACTGCCCATTTGTCAATTTGTCATACTGAAGTGGTTTTTGCGTTGCTTGATGCTGTAAGCTATGCCACTGGTACTTCAAATACCCACAATGGATAGACTTCAGCAGAGCCTCTAAACTAAGAGACACTGTAAAGAAAATCTTAGTGATCTACTTCTGAAAATTAGCCAATGAAAACCATATGGATCTCTCTACTGTTATCTATCTCAAGAGACTATCTCAAGACACAATCCAAGATTGTAGATTGAGTCTTGCCTTACTAACACAATTAACTGCTGTTCATTCTCCCTTATTAACATCACAGAGGCAGGATTTACAACATAGAGAAAAATCACACAGTACTGGGAATTACGGTCCAACCAAATTGATGCACATATTTTTTGGGGTACACAGTTCAATCCATGACACCTCCGTAACAAATTTTGCAATGTGGTACATATAGACATTAAAGCATGAACATGCTTAGAAATAAAAGTCAGGAAAGAGGGTCAGGAAGAATGGAAAACTGTAGAGATTAGATAATTTGTGGGTGAAGTTGTCAGAGAAACCCTGATGGTGTACTGGTTAAGAGCTACATCTACCAACCAAAAGGTTGGCAGTTTGAAACTACCAGGTACTTCTGGGAAACCCTGTGGGCCAGTTCTACTCTGTACCCTAGGGTTGCTATGAGTTGGAATCAATTTGACAGCAATGAGTTTTTCTAGGGGAGGATTTCAAGTGGGTTAATATGATGAGGACACGGAAGAGACGGAATTTGGGTTGTGTAGGTAAAGGGAGGGGCATTGGTGGTTCGGTAGTAGAATAATTCTCTCCTGCGGTAGAAATCGGTTCAATTTCTGAACAGTGTGCCTCATGGAAAGCCATCACCTATGCATCACTGGAAACTTTTATGTTGCTATGATACTGAATAGTTTTCAGTGGAGCTTCAAGGCTAAGACAGACTAGGAGAGAAGACCTGACAATCTACCTCAGAAAATCAGCCGAAACTCTATGGATCTCAGTGGCTTGTTCTATACTCGATTATGAGAGTAGCATTTCCTTACATTGTGCACTGGGCCACATGAGTCAGGGCCAGCTTGACAAGCAGCTAACAACAGCTGCAGGCAGAAGGAACAGGGCTTGACAAGACAGGTATCCAACAGGCCTGGATGACAGGGACCTGTAAGTAGGGCATGAATGGAGAAGACAGAACCACCAGGACTACCAATCCTGGCTATAGATTATGCTGTGTGCTTGCTAGAAAGGACTGAAGGATTTCAAGCAGGAGTGCCACAGTCAGGTTTTTATTGTGGATCAATCTCCCAGAGATGTTTTAAGGTAAATCTTTAGTGGAGCAGGTGAAATCAAAGGCAAGCGGAAGAAATGGTAAGAGTGCCCTTGAGGAAGGGTAATCAGTAACTGGGAGAAGTCAGATTTAAGGTAGGAAAATCCTTGGTTGTTGCCAGTTGCCATTCAGCTTGTCTGACTTATGGTAATCCTGTGCATAATGTAACAAAACATCGCCTGGTCCTGTCTGGTCCCGGGCCATCTTCAAAATCATTAGTATGCTCGAGTCCATTGTTGCTACTCCTGTGTACTTTCAGTGCCTTCTGATCTAGGGTGCTTCTCTTCCAGCAATATATCTGTCATGGATTGAGTTATGTCTCCCCAAAATATGTGTAACAATTTGGCTAGGACACAATTTCCAGTATTGTGTGATTTTCGGTGTGATCTTCCTGTGAGTTGTACGTATTTGTCATCCTTATTCCCTTTGGCTACTTTGTGGAGGCCAAGGGTTAGAGCCTGTTCTTGCCATGAGAGGGCTATTATCAACCTCTAGCATTTGTGCCAAAGATAACAGAACAATTTCCCTAAAGCTTACAAGAGCCAGACTGTCTGTCTCCCAGGAACTGCTGATCATGGGCGTCAACAAATAGTGTCCATGTACCAGACACTCCTATTGCCAAGACCATCCACTAGAATGCAAGGTTCTAGAAGCTTGGCATGCTGTTTACAAAGCTGGCCTCTTATTCTAGGAGGCACTCCACTTAGAATTTGTTATCCCACACTTAACTGCATAACAGAAACATTGAACATTTGGGAGTCTCACAATGACATATTTGAGCTAAACATGACCACAGATGCAGAAAAAAACGGGAATATCTCATTACAACACCACACCAGTCCCCTTGGGTAGAATATTGACCCTCAGGGAGCAGTAGGTATTTAATTTTCTTTTTAGCTGACTTTGTCTTCTCCCTGTCACACCTGGGAATGTGACTAAGGGCTTCCAGTTTGCACGCATCTGCGTGTGTGTCATCTCTGCCCACATATTTGTTTCAGCTAAAGAGAGCTGAGCCTTCTGCGGTGACCCCACCTATACATATTGCCCTCAGGTTGTCTGAAATGATAGAGGTGTGGGTATTAAAAAGGGTTTGTTGTGAGACATAAACACACTTGCCAACTCAACATGCTTCATGCGTACATACAATTGAGTAAAATAAATTTCATAAATCATGTCATGCAACCATCACCAATGTCCATTGCCAAATTTTTCATTCTCATGATAAAAAACTCAGTGATTTTTTTTTAATTCCCTTTATCTGTTTCTCCTACCCCTGGTTAACAAGTGTTAAACTCTAATCTCTATACCTTTGCCTATTCCAGGTATTTCCTATAAGTAGGATCACTTGATATTTGTCCTTTATTTACTTATTGATCTATTTTGCTCAGCATGTTTTTGAGGTTCATCCACGTTATGGCATGTTTCTGGACTTCATTTTTCTTTATGACTGAGTAGTATGCCATTGTATGGATATACATTTTGTTTATTTATTCATCTACTGATGGACATTTGGGTTCCTGACACCTTTTGCCTGGTGTGAATAGTGTTACAATGAACATCGATATGCATATGTCAGTTTGTACTACTGCTTTCAAGTGACAGAGATTTTTCTTTTTATTATTTTTTTATTTCATTCCAGATTGTTTCATATTAACTGGATTCCAACTCATGGTGACTGTATGTGTGTCAGAAAAGCACTGCATTATGGAGGGTTTTCTATGACTGTGATGCTCCAGAAGCTGACCTTTCTTCTGAGATCCCTCTGGGTGGGTTCAAGTAGGCAATCTGTTAGCTAGTAGTTAAGTGCCTAACTGTACCACCCAGGGACTCTTGTGATATATGCTTTTAGTGAGAATAATTTTAAGTGGGTCTGGCTGTAGCCAATGAATAAGGTTATGACACTGCATACGGGTGAATGAGAGAGCTCTGTAGGTGAGAGACTGAGAGAGTCGGAATCATGAATGCTAAGCTTTCAGTGAGTGTGGAAGGTGCTTTTTGCCAAGATGATGTGCAGCTGCTGCTCTGGCTACCTAGACATCCATAGCAGGAATTGGTGGTAATGAGCCAAGTCTGCCTGATTCTTACTACCCAGAGAAAAATCAAAACTAAACTCACTGCTCTTGAGTTGATTCTGACTCACAGTGATCCTACAGAACAGAAAACAGCCCTATAGAATTTCCAAGGAGTGACTGGTGGATTCAAACTGTCAATCTGTTGGTTAGTAGCTCCTACTACCCAGAAGGAGGCCTTTAAGGAAATGGGGAAACTCTTGGTGGTTGATAAATTTCACATCAGTCACACTTGCATCTTGAATATTTTTATCTTTCTAAAATGTGTACACATATTCATCAGAAAACTGAGAATTTGTTTTCCAAGTTACAGCCATTTAAAGAAACATTTATATAATGTGGGAAATGGTAATGCCATTTTATGAGCATGTATCTGCAACTGGACCTCATGACCAGGTGAAAGCAGGGGCCTCTTGTCTCACACCTTGACCTCTGGGACCCCACACATACCCGTCTTCTCCTTCTTTTCTGACAGGATGTAATAGCAAGTTACTTTGAACCCACTGCTGTTGAGTTGATTCTGACTCATAGTGTCCCTACAGGTCAGAGCAGAACTGCCCTATAGAATTTCCAAAGAGCATCTGGTGAATTTGAACTGCCAATCTTTTGGTTAGCAGACGTAGCACTCAGTCCACTATGCCAGCAAGTTACTTGAGGACTGATTTAAATAGAGAATGCTACAGCATCAGATAGCCAAATCACACAAGTGTTCTTGTAATATGATATTTTTATTGCCTTGTCATCATCTCTCAGTTTGTCATCTGTGGTGGTTTGTATGTTGCTATGATGCTGGAAGCTATGCCACTAGTATTTCAAATACTAGCAAGGTCACCCACAGTTGGACAGGTTTCAGCAGAGTTTTCAGACTGTCACAGACTAGGAAGAAAGGCCTATTAGGATTGGTCTTTTAGTAGGGCTCCCATGCTCTTCTTCCCATCCCTATCCTTTCCCTTTACCAGAGGCTCTCAATGAAATATCCAGACTCATAGTGATTGATGAGTGCTATTAAAAAGCAATAATACACTGAAGTATTAGAATGACTTACAAAAATAAACTAAAACAAATTCAAGGTTGTGTTTGTAGTAACATCACTTCAATTCACCCATGGAACATCACCTTGGGTGTTTCCTGGAAGCACAGTAGGTGCATGAATTTCACCTGCTAAGAGGGAAGTTTTGCAGTGGGAAAGGTTAGAAATTTTACTGGACTACGCAGGTCCCAGAATGATTCCCCCAAACCCAACTCTGCCACCTTTTCTTCCCTGCTTGAAATCTTCTGAGTAAAATTTTGACTTTCAGCATCAACATCCAGGCAATGTTTCAGGAATTTTCTAGTGTAGTTGGTTTCTTGGAATATTATGAGTGACTCATTCTTCCTTTCCTAGAATTCCTGGAAGTATCATAGATACAGGACCAGCATTATTACCAACGTTATACCAAGGAGTTCTTTTTAAAGAAAACACGTTAGCTGGGCTACAGACAGCATCGAGTGCACCTGGGCAATGAACTGAATTCGGCTCATGCTGCCACAATCAACATTGCCCATTTCCTTTTCTTAAGTTCCCTGTGTTGAATATTGCAAGCTGTGGGAAATTTCCTCTTGGTCTCATTTACTCAATCTATTGTCTCTCTTTTGTACCATCAACTCTCT
Organism: Heterohyrax brucei; assembly: GCA_028571685.1. NCBI lineage: Eukaryota > Metazoa > Chordata > Mammalia > Hyracoidea > Procaviidae > Heterohyrax > Heterohyrax brucei. The sequence continues at coordinate 39,681,475 of CM053157.1, read as the reverse complement.
GGGGACTATGGACTTGTAGTAGTCACTGCCTATATCACCTTCCAAGGCACAAGCTTTGCCAAAACTCTCTGGCTCTAAGAGGAAAGGGAGAAGGTGCTATATTATTTCTTTCCTTTTCTTGCTTTCTCACTGTTATGGATTGAATTGTGCCCCCTCATCCTTATCCCTCCCCCAAAAGACATGCTGAAGTCCTAACTCTGTGTCTGTGCTTGTGACCCTGCTTGGAAATGGGGTCTTCGAAGATGTTATCAGTTAAGTTAACCTGAGGTGATACTAGAGGAGGGTGGACCCTAATCCTATATGACTGGTGTCCTTATAATAGAGAAGAGACACAAAGAAAGAAGAATGATGCCATGTGATGCTGCATCTTTAAGCCAAGAAATGTAAAGAACACCAGAGTTACCAGAAGTTAGGAAAGAGGCAGAGAACAGATTCTCCTTCAGTGTCTCAGAAGGAATCAACACGGCTGATTGTCACAGCATCTAGTGCTGCTGTAACAGAAATACCACAAGTGGATGCCTTTAAAAAGAGAACTTTTATTCTGTCACAGTCCAATAGTCTAAAAGTCCAAATTCAGGGTATCAGCTCCAAGGGAAGTCTTTCTTTATTGGCTCAGGAGGAAGGTCCTTCCTGGCAATCTACCCCTAGACTGGGAACTATTTGAGGTGCAGGGACCCCGAGTCCTTACCAAAGGACATGCTGTGCTCCTGGCTCTGCTTCTTTGTGATGTGAAGTCCTCAAATCTCTCTGCTAGTGTCTTTTTTTCATATCTCAAGAGATTGCCTCAAGATGCTATACAATCTTAACACACCGAGTCTTGCCCCACCAACAAAACTGTCACCCATCCTCCCTCATTAACATCATAGAGGCAGGATTTACAACATACAAGAAAATCACACAATACCAGGAATCACGCCCAGCCAAATAGCTACACACATTTTGGGGGGACACTATTCAATCCAGGTCAGTGACACTCTCAATTTGTCCATGAGATAATAAATTCCTGTTGCTGAAAGCCACTCACATTGCGGCATTTTGTTATGGAAGCCCTAGGAGAGTAATACAACTGTCATCTACATTCTGAGAACACAGAGTCTTCTGAGAGCTCTCTGCAGCTCAGGTGTGACTCATTCCATAGTGAGTTGGGACCCTTCACTTCATGACATGTTATTATACCTCCCTGGCAGGCTCATTTCCCATTTCCTAGCACTTGTCATTTCTCCACAAATTTGATCCTACTAACACGAAGGTTAGAGGTTCAAGAGTACCCTAAGTGTTGTAGAAGAAAAACCTGGTGATGGTCTACTTAGAGAAAAACCAGCCATTGAAAACCCTATGGAGCATAGTTCTACTGCGCATACATGGGTTCACTATTAGTTGGAACTGACACAATGGCAACTGATAAATACCTTGGAACCCTTTCTTCAAACAAGCCCCCTTCTGCTCCTCATTACATTGTACTGCTTAATCACTCTCTTCCTTTGCAGGACCAGATTTCTTTACCTGCAAAGTTACTTTCTACTCATCCTTCAGGACTCATTCAGATTTGACCTCCTAGTTGACATTCTCCCTGGCTACCCCCATTCTATGTGCTCATCCTCTCTGCACCCCAGCACCTGTGTGTACTTCTGTCCCAGTACTTGTCATTTGGAGCCAAGACTTCCAAAGTGAAAGAACCAGCCAAAGCCAGTCATGACAGTTTTAACAACTGAAAAATTAAAAAGTATTTACCACTTTGTTTCCAAAGGGTAGAAAACAACCTCCCTGTCTTAGGATGGGTTCTTTAGAGAAGTAAAGCAAATGAAGCATGTGTGTATATATGTATGCATGCTTGTATGCTCTTGTGTGTGTGTGTGTGTGTGTGTGTGTGTGTGTATGCTTACGTATATGCTTCTCAAGGAAATGGCTCCTGTGGTTGTAGAGGATAGCAAGGTCCAAGTCTACATGTCAGGCTTTAGGCTAGAAGCTTCTCCCTACCCTTGTATCTGTAGAGGCTGACGAACCCAAGATTAGGAGGTCAGATGGTCGGCTGCTGGTTAACAGGCTGTGGAGGCTGATGAATCCCAAGATCAGCAAGTAAACTGCTAGTACATGTCCCAAGGAATGACCAACTGGATGCAGGATCCATAGTGAGAGATGTGCTCGGACATACATTTATATATTAAAGGCAGACCATAGCCACAGAGAAACCTCCTTTCAATTGACTGGCTGCTCACAGCAGATCTCATCATGGAGTTGGTTACATCATTACATAACTGCATAATTACATAATAATAGCCATATGACTGATACTCATGGTCCATCCAAGTTGACATACAACCTCAACTATTACAATCCACCTCTTATCAAGCTGGCACCTGTACACATCTCCTTAAACCATACATTATCTTAAAATAAAGACAACTATAAAGTCATATTTGCCTGTAACACTATACAACTAAACACACATACAACCAAAAATGCACTAGCCTCATTTTTTATAAGAAAAATGCACTAGTCTTACATTTTATAAGAAAGCAGAAATATTTCATTCACTTGTATGGGTAAGAAATACTCATAACAATTACAATCCTCATTTCTGCAAGTGGTCACGTGATCACAGCTGGTATTCAGAACTACCTTCTTTCATCACCCATTCTGTATTCCCTTTACCCTTGGTAAGTACCTCAGCTGGTTGTGGTTCTTTGCCTGATAGGGCAACCTGAACTTTCATTCATGATGGATCTGGGCCATCATTAGTGATGTCAGAATTGAGTTGCTGTAGTTTTCCATCGACTTCAATCAAAGAGCATGCTGGTACTAAGAGACTCCCTAACGGATCTCCTGTGTTCTAGACATACTCTTCTTTACCTCCATTATGTAGTATCAATTCAATTTATTCTTGGCAATCAGGATCAGTCATACCAGCTGGTATGGTAACTTCTTTCTCTGCCCACAGTTCCAGGGGCATAAGGTGCTCAAAGTGGCTGGGTGGCATCTTAATTTCCAGTTCAATGGAAACAGCAATGTGTCTCCAGGTGGGAGTATTTCTCACTTTTCAGCTAAGACCTCTAGGCCAGCAGAGTACAGAGTTGCAGGGACAAGAAGCAAATTTGTGAGTGTAGGGAAAATACTGTGGAAAGTCACTACCATTTCTACCCCTTGATTCCCGGACCTTGGCTATTGGATGCTGGCTTAGAGCACGCACAGCTTCTTAGAGAATGTTGCCCCAACCCTACAAGGTAACGCCCCCTAGGTGGCACTGTAATTTTGTCTTCAGAAGGCCATTCCATTGTTCTATCAAGTCAGCTGCTTCAGGACAACGGGAAACATAAGTGAATTTCATGAACATGGGCCCATCACACACTTCATTTGCTGTGAAGTAAGTTCCTCCATCTGAGGTGACACTGTGTGGTACCACAAATATGACACCATTATGGTGGATAAGACATTCTGTAAGTCCACGAATAAGTTGTTTTGCCAGAAGTGCTGCATGCAAGGAAGGCAAATTAGTATCCAGAGTAAATGTCTGTTCCAGTAAGAACAAAACACTGCACTTTCCAGGTTGGAAATAGTCCAATGTAATCAACCTGACACCAGATTACTGGCTGATCACCTTAAGGAATACTGCCATATCAAGTACTCAGGGTTTGTCTCTGCTGCTGACAGATTGGACAGTCAGAAGTTGTTGGAGCCAAATCAGTCTTGGTGAGGGGAAGCACATGTTGCTGGTCCATGTGTAAATTCTATCCCTTCCACCATGGCTACTTTCTCCATGAGCATATTGGGCAATGATAAGCATGGATGAGGAAAAGAATAAGTAGTTTCCACAGAACACAACATCCAATACCCTAACTGTTAAAATCCTCCACTGCCAAGGTCACTCTTTGGTGAGCATTCACATGAGACACAAATAATATCTTTGCTTCTTTGACCCATTTAGAAAGATTTATCCATGTACTTCTTCCTCAGATATCCTTGTTATCAATCTTTCAGTAATGTTCCTTCCAAGTCCCTGACCATCCAAGGAAACCACTGGTCGTAGTCCACGAACCAGTATGCAATCACACATCTTGTCATTTCTCCTTTCAAGAAAAGTGAACATTCAGTCAGGTACACAGATCAAAGCTCTGCCCACTGGGATGATTTCCCTCCAACATTCTTTCAGGGAGGTACCAGAAAGGGGATGTAGTGCTGCCACTGCCTACTTTCAAGAGGTGCCTGCATGTTGTGCAGAATCATCTGTAAACCAGGCATGAGTTTTTTCTTCCATAGTCAACTGGTCATAAGGTATTCCACATGAGGCCATAAGTGCAGACAGGGAGAGGGCAAGTAACGTGACAGGAGTGGAGGCTGTAGGCATTTGGCCCATTTCCTTCTGCAACCTACTTGTGCCTTCAGGTCCTACTTTAGCCCAATCTTACATACACCACCTTTATTTAATGACAGGGTGTTGCTTCGCATGTCTGACTTTGTGACTCTGTGAATCATGCAACATTTAGTTCATGATGGGCAGCTTAACTGCACAGTGACTTCATGGCCTATAGTTACGCATTCAGTCTCAGCTACGGCCCAGTAACAAACCAAAAGCCATTCCCCCAAACAAGCATAGTTGTCTGCAAAGGATGGCAGGACTTTGCTCCAAAATCCTAAGGGTCTGCAACTGTGATTCACCAATAAGAGCTTGTGAAAGTCTCCTAACAGCATCTCTTAGCTGCCACTGACAGTTGAGGTACCACTAGATCAGCTAGATTACATTGCCCAAGTGGCAGAGCAGCTTGCACAGCAGCCTGAACCTGTTGCAGAGCTTTCTCTTGTTCTGGGACTACTCAAAGCTGCAGCATTTTTTTTTAAATTTTTTATTCAATATAACTGAATGAAAATGTACATTCCTGTATAAATTTACATACCCACCTATATGCAGCTTCCACTGCTCTCCCTGCCCAGTGACAGCACACTATTCCTCTCTGCTCCATACACGTCTCGTTCTCCCAACAGTCTCTTTTTTCCCTCCTCTCCACCCACTCTCCTTCCTCCAGCCAGAGGTCAGCAGGATGACATCCTATAGATGTATAGAACCATAAAGTGCATCCAATATATGGTCACTGCATCGCCAAGTCCAACCCATTCCTGTCCGAAGCGTGGATCTTTGTTATGATTTATGGTCAAGGGCAGCATCAGGGCAAGGGGCCATGCTCCCGGGGAACCCCGAAACCACTGGACCATCAATTGAGGTATTTTAGTGGGGATCTCAGGGTGCACCCCTCTTTATTCTTGAGTTGCCAGTGAGAGTCAACTTAGTGAGCTCCATCGCGGCTATCACTGGTGGTGGCTGGGCACCATCTGGTTCTTCCGGTCCCAAGTCGATGTAGGCACCTACTGATGTGGGTCTCTTTGTTTTCTGGGTGGTCTTTCCCCCATGCCATTTTGGTCGTCGGTGAGCACCCGTTCCTGCTGAGTTGGGACCATTTGCTGTGCCCTCGGATGGCAGCTTGGCAGCTTTTAAGACCCCAGATGCCACTCACCAACGTGGGGTGCAGACAGCCCTCTTAGCAAAACGCTAGTTGTGCCAATTGGCCTTGCTTTCAAAACTGCAGCCTTTTGAGTCATTTTACAAATAAGTCAGAGCAGCACATCCAATTCAGGAGCATGCTGCCTCCAAAACTCACAGAGGACCACCTAGGTATTGTACCTCCTTTTTAGTCGTAGGCGGGACCAGATGCAACAATTTATCCTTTACCTTGGAAGGACGACTTTGACATGTCTCATGCCATTGGACACCTAGAAATTTCACTGAGATGAAAGGTGCTTGAATTCTTGTTAGTCTTATTTTCTGTCTCCAGGCACACAAATGTCTAACCAACAAGTCCAGACTCATTGATACTTCTTCCTTTGTGCATCAGATAAGCATAATGCCATCAGTGTAATAGACCAGTGTGATGTTTTGTGGAAGGGAGAAGTGATCAAGGTCCTAGTGGACTAAATTATGAGATTAGGCTGGAGAGTCTATACACCCCAGAGGTAGGATTATGAAGGTATATTGCTGGCCTTGCCAGCTGAAAGCAATCAGCTTCTGGTGGTTCTTCAAAACAGCATGGAGAAAAAGGCAGTTTCCAGATGAACAGCTGCATATCAGTTTCCAGAAGATGTATTAACTTGTTCAAATAATGAAACAATATCCGGAACACCATTTGCAACTGCAGTCATTGCCTGCTTAAATTTTCAATAACGCACTGTCTTTCTCCAAGAGCCACCTGTTTTGTCTGTTTGTCTTGCACAGACCAAATAGGCAAATTGAATGGAGATGTGGTAGGACTCACTAAACCTGCTTCCTTCAGGTTCTTGATAGTGGCAGCAATTTCTGCAATCCTTTCAGGAATGCAGTTTTGCTTTTGGTTTACTATTTTTCTAGGTGGGGGAAGTTCTAATGACTTAAAACTTAGCCTTTCCTACCATAATTACCCTTACTCCATGTTTTATAGATCCGATGTGAAGGTTCTGCCAGTTACTGAGTATATATATTTCAACTATGCATTGTGGAACTGGGGTAGTCACTCAAAAAAATTAGAACAAGTCACAAGAGACAAAGTACAACCTTGAGTATACCCCACCTAAGTTTAGAGACCATCTCAAGAATAGATATTATGTATTGAACAGTAATGACTAAAGACCAAATCAATTGTGTATTTGTAGCAGACTGTTGGTTACCCAGAGGAAAATAACTGCTCAGTGTCTAAGACATGCTTGCCTTCTAACTTTTTTTTACTGTTTCTATTGTCAGGAATGAGTTAGCTTCCTCCCCTGGGGTTGTTCTACAGGCTGAGACAATTTGTTAGGTTTCCCCTTAAGCATTGACTATATTGTAATGAAGAGCAAAAGTTCACTCATTCATTTATCTTTTCATTTGTTCATTCATGACTTGACCTATGTAAAGCTGAGTTAATGTATGGCTGTTGGAAGAACCACAAACAAGTTTGTGAAGTCTAAAATGTCCACGTATGTGGAGACTCCTCCAGACAATGAACCCAGTGAAGAACATGATGTCTTCCTAGTCTGGGTCATTGTTGGTACTGCCAGCATCCAGGGAAGTGGTGTGGACACTTGTTCTTAAAATGGAATACAACGCCTGCTGAACTCCATCATGGCAAAGCCATAAGGGGAGCTAAGAGCTCCACAAGTCAGTTACTTATGCATGCAAGAGTGTGGGGTGAAAGGAAATGTGATTCTTCAATCTTTCATCTGTGTCAATAGTCATAAAAGTTACTGTGTCAGCAGAATATTTTTAAAATGTTACTTTATGAAATTTAATTTCATAACCAAATGTGACATTTACTAGAGCTGAAAAAATGGGGAACATTTTATCATATTCTTGTGCATCTTGCAGTGTATTTTTACCTTGCACCTCTGTCTTGGGTAAACAGTGCTGTTATAACAGAAATATCACAAATGAGTGGCTTTAACAAACAGAAATTTATTTTACCACAGTTTAGGAACTACAAGCCTGCATTCAGGATGACAGTTCTAGGGGAAGGTTTTTTCTTTCTGTCACCTCTAGAGGAAGGTTCTACTTCCTGGTTCCTTGGGTATCTCCATGTGCCATCACATCTATTTTACCTCACCTCTCCTTCTTTCCTGTTGGTTTTAATCTTTTTTTTATATTTCAAAAGAGATGACTCAAGATACAGCCTATGCTAACCCAGTCTCATTAACATGGCAATACAACCCATTCCCAAATGGGATTATAACCATAGACATGTTGTTGTTGTTCTTATGTGCCGGTAAGTAGGTTCCAACTCACAGCAGCCCTATATACAACAGAACGAAGCACTGCCTGGCCCTATGCCATGCCTGCAATTGTTAGGCTTAAGCCCATTGTTACAGCCACTGTGTCAATCCATTTTTCTGAGCATCTTCCTCTCTTTTGCTGACCCTCTACTTTACCATGCATGATTTCCTTCTCTAGAGACTGATCCCTCCTGACAGTACATTCAAAGTATGTAAGATGTAGTCTCACAATCCTTGCTTCTAAGGAGCACTCTAGTTGTACTTCTTCCGGGACAGATCTGTTTGTTCTGTGGGCAAGCCATAGTATATTCATAATTCTTCTCCAATACTACAATTCAGAGGCAACACTTCTTCTGTCTTCCTTGTTCACTGTCCAGCTTTCACATGATATGATTGAAAATAACACGGCTTGGGCCAGGTGCACCTTAGTCTTCAAAGCGACACTTCTGTTTTGCAAAACTTTAAAGAAGACTTTTGCAGCATATTTGCCTAGTGTAATGTGTCTTTTGATTCCTAGATTGTTGCTTCCATGCATGCTGATTGTGATCTAAGTAAAATGAAATCCTTGACAGCCTCAATCTTTTCTCCATTTATCATGATGGCACTTTGTTGTCCAGTTGTGAAGATTTTTGTTTTTTTTTGACGTTGAGGTATAATCCACATGAATGTTGTAGTCTTCAGTCTTCATCCATGTTTCAAGTCTTCTTCACTTTCAGCAAGTCATCAGCATAATGAAGGTTGATAATGGGTCCTCCTCCAATCCTGGCGCCCGTTTGTCTTTGTATGGTCCAGCTTCTTGGATTATTTACTTGGCATACAGATTGAATAGGTATGATGAAAGGATACAAAGTTGACATGCACCTTTCCTGATTTTAAACCATGCATCGTCCTCTTGTTTTATTTGAATAGCTGCCTCTTGAACCATGTACAAATTCCTCATGAGGGCAATTAAGTGTTCTGGAATTACCATTTTCCACAATGCAATCCATTATTTGTCACGATCTACACAGTTGAATGCCTTTGTATAGTCAATATAATACAGGTACACATCGTTGCGGTATTCTCTGCTCTCAACCAAGATCCATGAGACATCAGCAGTGATATTCCTGGTTCCACGTCCTCTTCTGAAACCAGCCTGAATTTTTGGCAGTTCTTTGTGAGTGTACTGCTGCAGCCTCTTTTGAATGATCTTTAGTAAAACCTTACTTGTGTGTGATATTTGGCCAGATCCCCCTTCTTGGGAAAAGGTTTAAATATGGATCTCTTCCAGTTGGGCCTTTCAAATTTCTTTGCAAAAAAAAAAAGAGCACTTCCAGCACTCAATTTTGTTTGTTGGAACATCTCTATTTATATTCCATCAATTCCTGGAAATTTTTTTTTTTTTGCCAATGTCTTCAGTGCAGCTAGGACATTTTCCTTTTGCATCACTTGTTCCCGATCACATGCTACTTCTTGAAATGGTTAAACATTGACCCATTACTTTCAGTGTAATGACTCTGTGGATTCCTTCCATCTTCTTTCAATATTTCATACATCATTTAATGTTTTTCTGTACAATCCTACACTATTAAAACTCGAGACTTGAATTTTATCTTCAGTTCTTTCAGCTTGAGAAATGCAGAGCGCATTTTTCCCTTTTCTATCTCCAGCTCTTTGCCCACAACATTATAATACTTTACTTTGTCTTCTCCAGCTGCCCTTTGAAATCTTCTATTCAGTTCTTTTACTTTATAATTTCTTCCTTTTGCTTTAGCTACTCAACATTGAAGAGCAAATTTCAGTCTCTTCTGACATCCATTTTCATCTTTTCTTTCTCTGTCCTTTTAATGGCCTTGTGCTTTTGTTATGTATGGTGTCCTTCCACAATTGATTTGGTCTTCAGTCATTACTGTTCAACTCATCATATCTATTCTTGAGATGGTCTCTAAACTTAGGTGGGATATACTCAAGGTTGTACTTTGGATCTTGTGATTTGTTCTAATTTTTTTGAGTTTCAGTTGGCCCCTAGGGTCACCATGAGTCAGATCTGACTCGACGGCACTTGGCTTAGCTTATGAGCAATTGATAGTCTGTTCCACAATTGGCCCTAGGCCTTGTTCTGACTGATGATATTGAATTTTTCCATCATCTCTTTCCACAGATGTAGTCTATTTGATTCCTGTTTATTCCAGCTGGTGAAGTCCATGTGTATAGTCATTGTTTATGTCAGTAAAAAAAGTATTTGCAATGAAGACGATATTGGCCTTGAAAAATTCAACCATGTTATCTCCAACACTGTTTCTAACACCAAGGACGTATTTTCCAACCACTTATCCTTTTTCTTTGTTTCTAACTTTGGCATGCCAATCACCAGCAATTGTCAACACATCCTAATTTTATCTTTGATCAATTCAAAACTGCAGAAGCTGATAAAAATATTCAGTTTCATCATCTGTGACCTTACTGGTTGGTGTGTAAATTTGAGTAATAGTCATATTAATTGGTCTTCCTTGTGGTATATGGATATTATCCTATAACTGACAGCACAGTACTTCAGGACAGATCTTGAAACGTTCTTTCTGAAAATGAATGAACTACTATTCTTCTTCGGGTTGTCATTTCCAGCGTAGTAGACCATATCATTATTCAATTCAAAATGGTCAATATCAGTCCATATCAGCTTACTAATGCCTGGGATACTGATGTTTATGTGTTCTATCTCATTTAAAAAAATATTTTATCATTCTCTAAGTGAAAGTTTACAATCCAAGCCAATCTGTCATACAAAAGCTGGCACACACGCTGCTATGTAACTCTAGCTTCTCTCTCCACTCTGTGACAGCACATTCCTCTTTTCTACTCTGCATTTCCTGTGTCCACTGAACCAGCTGCTGTCCCCCTCCACACTCTCATCTTGCTTTTGGACATGAGTTGCCCAGTTAGCTTAATGTATCTACTTAAACTAAGAAGCACACTATTTGCCAATATTATTTTATGTCTTATAGTCTAGTCCAATCTTTGCTGAAGAATTGTCATCAGAAATCGTTTCACCTCTGGGCTAACAGAGTATTCAGGGGGTTAGTCTTTCAGGGACCCTCCATCAAGTCTGGTCTCTAATACAATTCTAGTTCAGCACACCCATTTTTCTCCTGCTACACCAAGACCTATATGCTGTATTCCCTATCAGGGCTGTCACTGGTGGTGGCCAGGCACCATCTAGTCCTGGTCCCAGACTGATGTAGTCTCTGGAATAGGTGTCCCTTTCTGTCTCATAGGCTTATACTTTCCTTGTGTCTTTGATATCTTTTATTCTCATCTGCTCTAGATAGGTCCATTTCATTTTTACCAATTTCAAATTTTCCTAGATTCATACTTTGTACTTTTCGCATTCTGATTAATAGTGAATGTTTGCAGCTGTTACTTCCCATTTTGAGTCATGCCGTGTCACCAAATGAAAAGTGCCAAAAGCTTGACTCTATCTATATCAATAAAGTTGATTCTACTTTGATGAGGCAGCTTTTCCCCAGATACAGGGGTTACATATTTTGTGGGTACACAATTTAATTCTGCCTTTTACCCCCTAAATTTATGTCCTTCCTACATGCAAACACATTTACCCATCACATCATCCCGAAAGTTTGAAATCAACTCTAAGTTTGAAATCTCATCTTCTGAATCATCTAAATCAAATACGAGTGAGACTTTAGGTGTAGTCCATATTGTTGCAAGATTTCTCTTCATCTGTGAGTGAGTCTGTGAAATCTACAGACTATAAATCACCTATTTTCAATATACAATTGTGGAACCGATAGAAAATAGACATTTCCACTTCAAACGGGAGAAACTGGAGGGGGAGAAGGAATAATAGGCACCAACCAAGTCCAAAACCCAGCAGAACAAATTACACTAGCTTTCAAGGGTTGAAAATAATCTTATGTTCTCTGAGACCATCTGAGTGATAGCCTTGCCTTCCAAACTCCATGTTTTGGCCATGTACTCTGGGAACTATGGACATGTTGTCAGGAGTGATCAATCCCCAGAGAAGAACATTATGCTTGGTAAAGTAGAGGGTCAGTGAAAAAGAGGAAGACCCTCAGAAAGATGGACTGACACAGCGGCTTCAACAATGAGCTCAAGCATAGCAACAATTGTGGGCATGGCACAGGACTAGGCAGTGTTTTGTTCTATTGTACATAGTGTCGCTATGAGTTGGAACTGATTTGATAGCACCTGACACCAACAACAAACTCTGGATTCTAGGTGGAGGTCTCCTGGCCCTAGGCTTCAGCTCTGCCTTCCAGGACCCCTGTGATGGCAGCTTTTCTCCCTCAACCCCATATCTGACTGGTGACCCCACCCTCTTGGGCCCCACAAACACTGTTCTTCTCTCCTCTGGTCATGGCAGCCCCATCCCTTCAGCTTTGGGTAGAGGTCCCATACCCATGGCATAAAGTAACAGCAGCCCCACACTCTGGAACTCATTAGGTAAAGATGTAACTCTTTGAAACCTAGGAGGCTGTGGCTTCCCTCTTTGAAACTGAGAAGTTCCTGCTTCCCGTGACCCTTCCAACAGTTCTGCTGATATCTCAGCTGCTTCACAGATGGTACTTTTTTTTTCCTGGAGGACAAAAGATGTAGCTCCTTTGGCCTGTTTCCTACCTGTAGAATTTCAAGAGGTAGACAGATTTCTTTTCTTTTGTTCTTTCTGTCTCCTTTAGTCTAAACTGGTGTTTTGTTTTGTCTTGTTGAGGTATTTGGTTAGATCTATCAGTCACAGGCTAACTGTCTTTAACAGAAGATTTGGTAGTCACATCCTTGGTGGAAATTCTAGGACACATGTCCTCAGTTTATAGAACAGAAGTCTCTAAATATTTAAATTTTATTTTAATTTTGCACAGCTCACTTTAAGTCCATCTCTTTCATCTCACATTTCATTCTAAGCAGCAAAGAGAAACTATGCAGTCCCTTAAAGATCTGGCTTAGACATCTCCCCAGCCAGATGTCCCAGTTCCTCACTTACAAGCTCTACTTGCCTCCAAACATTTGAACATAATAAGGACACATTCTTCACCACTGCATTACAAGTATTACCCATCCTTCATCGTCCAATTTCATGTTCATCACTTTCTTTTAAAGCCTCACCAGAAGTACAACAAACATCCACATTTCTCAAAACATTCTGTTGCTGGCATCAAATGTATTATTCTCTGACAACAGACACTTTTTCTATTGCATTACTCACATCCTTCTGAGCTCTCATGAGAATTACCTTTGACATGTATAATTCTACCAACAGATTATCTTCTTCAAGACAATCTAGGCTTTTACTGTTCGGCACCTTAAAACTCTCTCAGCCTCTGCTCATTACCCAATTCCAAAACTGCTTTCACATTTTCAGTATCTGTGTTTAAACTTCTTCTTGATTTCTTGTAATGTTGGCCTTATACAGTATTTGTTCCTTTGTGATTGACTAATTTCACTCAGCATAATGTCCTCCAGATTTACCAGTGTTGTTAGATGTTTTGTGGATTCATCATTGTTCTTTATCATTGCATACTATTCCATTGTGTCTTATGTTCTATGATTTGTTTATCCATTTATCTGTTGATAAGTACCTAGGTTGTTTCTATTTTTTGCTATTACGAACACTGCAACAATGAACATGGGTGTGCATATGTCTGTTCTCATACGACACCTCTTCTTTCTCTAGGATATATTTCTAGGAGTGTGATTTCTAGATTGTATTTTCAGCTTTTTAATGACCCTCTGCTTTACCAAGCATGATGTCCTTCTCCAGTGACTATTCCCTCCTGCTAACCTGTCCAAAGTATGTGAGATGAAGTTTAATCATCCTTGCTTCTAAAGAGCATTCTGGCTGTACTTCTTCCAAGACATATTTGTTCATTGTTATGGAATTCATGCCAACACCATAATTCAAATGTATCAATTCTTCTTTGATCTTCCTTATTCATTTTTATCTTCCATAACTGAGGCAATTGAAAACACCATGGCTTGGGTCAGGTGTGCATAAGTCCTCAGTGACATTTTTTTTTTTTTAAATCCTAAAGAGTTCTTTTACAGTGCATTTGTCCAGTGCAATGCTTCATTTGGTTTCTTGGCTGTTGCTTCTGTGGGCATGAATTACAGATCTAAGTAAAATGAAATCCATGACGTCAATCTTTTTGCCATTTACTGTCATGCTGTTGCTTATTGCTCCACTTGTGAGGATGTTTGTTTTCCTTATGTTGAGGTATAATCCATACTGAACGCTAAAGTCTTCGATCTTCATCATTAAGTGCTTCAAGTCCTTTTCACTTTCAGCAAATTCATCTGCCTACCGCAGGTTGTTAATGAGCTTTCCTTCAATCCTGATGCTACATTCTTCTTAATTTAGTTTAGCTTCTTGGATCATTTGAGTCAAACTGAATAAGTATAGATTGAATAAGTATGGTGAAAGGATATATACCTTTCAGGATTTTAAACCATGCAGTATCCTCCTGTCCTGTTCAAACAAGGCTATTAGAAGAACTCAGGGCAATAATCAATGAACAGAATCTGGTAAGACATTTATACTTCAACAGCACAGTATACCGTCTTTTCAAGTTCCCATGGGATATATAACACAATGGACCATATCCTGTGTCACAAAATAAGTTTAGGCAAAATTTATACAGAATACATTCTCTGACCACAATGTGCTCAAACTAAAATTAATTTTCTTAATTTTTTCTATTGTTATTCTTTTCCTCTTTTTTCTGCTTCATGTAGTAGAAATCCCAGCCCGAGCTTCTTCTCAGCCTGCCGTCATCTATGTGAGGTGAGTACAATGAGGATACAGTTCTTGGAATGTTATAAAAGTGGGACATATCCTCATGACTCAGGGATTTAAAGGAAAGAGAGGAATGGACTTTCTCTGAAGCTTTTCTACTGTAGTCCTCTCTCCTCTTGAGAAGTTATCCAATTCTTCATCTTGTTATGTTGTGACTTCTTGTTTTAGTCAGCTAGGGCTGCTCTAACAAATACCACAGAGTGGATGGCTTTAACAAAGGAAAGTTTATTCTTGCACAGACCGGTAGGCTACGAGTCCAAATTCAGGGTGTCTGCTCCAGGGGAAGTTTTTCCCCCTTGTCAGCTCTGGAAGAAAGTCCGGTATTGTATCAGTCTTTGTCCAGGGAGCATCTTGGCGCAGGAACCTTGGGTCTGAAGGACACGCTCTTCTCCTGGTGCTGCTTGCTTGACGGTGAGGTTCCCAATTCTCTGCTTCCTTCTCTTTCCTTTTATCTCTTGCAGCCTGAAAGGATTAAGGGTGGGGTAAGCCATACTCAGGGAAACTCCCTTTACAGTGGAGCAGGGAGGTGATATAAAGAGATTTACAGTCCCACCCTAATTCTTTAACATACAGAATAGGACAACCACAAAATGGAAGACAATCACAAGCTACTGGGAATCGTGGCCCAGCCACATGGCTACACATATTTTTGGCGGGACATAATTCAATCCATGGCACTTCTCTAGGACCTTTCTTTGTAAAACCAGAGGGGAGAAGAGGATGGTTGAGATTCTGAGTCTGTGTTACCCAAGGTGACACAATTTAAGTGGTTTTGTGACCAAAACAAACAGACAAAAAAGTAGAACAGAATAAATGTCTTTCCTTTTGCCTTATGAGATCTAAAAATTCAACTATAAACTTGTAATTTAAAAGGTGGAAGTTGAGAGTGACTGCATCTGCTGGGGCTTATCCTCCTGTAGACCCATCACTGCTTAACTGTGTACTGCATTCACTAGATTCTCAGCACTGCTAAGACGTGAAATCTGCTCCTATGCACATGTGGTGCATCTTCCTTAAAACCATGTCTTCTCACTACTGACTGTCTCATTGACAATCTTGGTCTTTACTTACTTAATGGCATTTCATTAGAGAAGTAAAAGTGACTCCTTTCATCTTTAAACAAGGTAGGTTATTGACCAAACATGGCCAAGGGCCTTGGTTTGATAGTTGGCAGCTGTTGAGGCTCCCAGTAGAAGACATCGGGTGTGTGCGTGCGTGCATGCGTGTGTCTGTGTGTGTGTTGGGGGACTAAGTACAGGTGGGATTCAGTGAGCTCAAGGCAGAAGTTCTCTCACAAGGCAGAATTTCTCTCATTGGTCTGGGCATGAGACTAATGGCTGTCCAGATACTGCTTCTTGAAACTCTTCATGCTTGCTGCATTTTAAAGTCACACAATTCTACTGTCTAAATAGCACAGAGGCACTTCTATAGAATACTATTTTAGATTGGCCTGATCTTTTTGGAAGGCTACTGTCTTAGTCATGTAGTGCTGCTATAACAGAAACACCACAAACGAATGGCTGTAATGGGCATTTATTCTCTCACAGTCTAGGAGGCTAGAAGTCTGAATTCAGGGTGCTAACTCCAGTGGAAGGTTTTCTCTTTCTCCGTATCTGGGATAATAGTCCTTGTCATCTATTTTCCCCAGTTGAGGAACTTCTCAGCACGAAGACCCCAGGTTCAAAGAACATGTTACTACTCTCCTGGTTCTTGTTTCTTGGTAGTGTGAGGCCCTTCTGTCTCTGTTTTTTTTCTCTTTTATATCTCAAAAGAGGCTGACTTAAGATATGATTTAACCTTGTAGACTGAGTCCTATCTATTGACATAACTGACTATAACCATACCTCATTAATATCATAGAGATAGGATTTACAGCACATAGGAAAATCACATCAGATGACAAAGTGGTTGGCAATCACACAACAATGGGAATGGTGGACTAGCCAAGTTGACAAAGATCTTTGGGGAACACAATTCAATCCACAACAGATACTTTGCAACATCTATTAAATATTTAAAAATATTTATAGACCTCACAGCACTTGGCTTGGCTTGGTGATGGTTAAGGTCATACGTCAACTTGGCTGGGCCATGATTCTCAGAGTGTTGGCAGTTGCACAGTGTTGTGATCATAACCTTGTTGAAATGTGGTATGTGATAGCCCCTATGATAGAATCTGCTGAGTGGTATCAGTGGAGGTGGTGCCTGAGGTAACGCTCTGCCCCATCAGCCTTCATCTCTCTGGCCTCCTCTGCCTACTTCCTTCCTACTTGCCTTGCCTGAGCTTTTGCTTGTTCTAGATTCTGTGGCTGGCTCCAGTTTATCTGCCCCTGAGCTTTGGTTCTTGAAACACGAGCTAGCAGGTTGCCTGCTTAAGTTGGATTCTCATAGCCTGTTATAGCCTGCTCTCCAGCTTGCCAGTCTTGGGTTATTCAGTCCCTGTAGCTACATAAGTCAGGAGAATTCTCTTTCTTACCTTCACAGACTTTGGATATTATCCAGCCTCTAAAAACTATTTGAGCCATTTTCTGGACATAAACACGTACATGCATATATAGGTTTCACTGGTTTTTCTTCACTAGAAAATCAGGTCTAAGAAATTTGGTATGGACAGTAGTTCCAGGGAAACCAAACCATAAGGATACATTTTCTAAATTGGTTCTCAGATCTGGTTAGGCTTAAAAGATGTTGATGATTTTGCTTTCAGTAGCAAGGAGGCACTGCTAATCCTTGACCAGTCACACCAAGCCAAGCTAAGCCAAGTGCCATTGAGTTGGATCCAACTCCTTGACATGAGGTGTCAATTCAAATACACAAATGATCACCTCCAAGAGATCAGATACTGGTGAAAAGCAAGGATCTGGGTGATTGCATGGATAATACCTTTCTACAGTATTGTTGTAATCAGAAGTATAAGAAGACTGGTTAGTTCGTCCTACTGTCTCCAGACAAATGGATAAAAGAAAGAAGTGAGTTCAGGGTTTCAGTCAAAACTCAAGTGCCACATAAATAACCTCAAAGTTTCCACTTGAGCTTTGAAAGAAAGCCTTATTTCTTGTACTAACGGAGCTGGTATTGCTGAAAATCATACCAAGAGTCTTATTATAAGAGTGGCTGAATTACAACACCAACTCAACTACCAAACATGAGAAGTGCCTTAAGTTAAAGAGAGGCCATTGATTAGAAAGAATTGGGATCCTGAAACCTGGGATGGGGAAATGTGGGCAGATAATAAGGAAGCTGGAGACATCAAGCCTCTAAATTCTATTGAATCACTTCTTCCAACAGAACCATGAACCACTCCATTCCCATATAATGAGATTTACTTAGCTGCATCTAAAGTATCTTTGTCTGAGTCACTGACTAGGTCACTGCCTGAGGTAAATGCTTTACAAGACACTACCAAATGTTCTCAAAACATTTCCCCAGCAATTTTGGCTTCTACACTTATAACTAGACTTAAGTTCCAGTAAGCCCCAAAAGGTGAGGTACAAAGTGTAACCGAGGAGAAGACATGCTGTATTTGAGGAAGTGCTTGACTTTTTAAATATGTATGAAAAGAAAACCTGGGGAACGTGTGTGGGAATGGCTATTAAGGGTGTAGGGTAATAGTGCAGGGAATATAAGTCTAAGCTTATTGATATGGGCTCACTGAGCATACATTCTTCATTCAATGTTCTAGCCTAAGAAGTTAGGAAAGGATCTAATAATTTATTTGGTTCAGTTGCTGAAGCATGAATTGCACAGTGTACTACACTAAACGAAGTTGAAGTACTAGACCTGCCTTGGTATACTGTAGAAGAAGGCATCCAAAGTGTTTAGAAAACTGGTATGCTAGAGTGGATTTAGCAATTTAGAGCCAGAGACCCACATATGGAGTGCCCAGAGGAAGTACCTTTTACCACAGAGTAAAGAACAAAATTGTGAAGAAGTAGCAGCATCTTTGAAGACTGCTGCGATTGCTATTTTATGTAAGTCAGATTTGACAGTGATACTTGCCAAACTGAATTAAGAAACATAATTACAATGGGGTTAATTGATGCCCACAGTGGCTATGGCCAAGTGGCAGCACTCAGTTGACAAAGACAAGGTGGGTGAAGTTACTATAATGAACAGCAAGGTCAAAGCAGTAATCTGATTAGTCTGACTTGTAGTCTGACTTGTATGGAATTATGGTGCTGGTTACTTAGTCACAGTGTCCCTGTGAGTGAAATACCTAGGAAATCTATTAAATATTTACTTGGTCTGTACAAGTGCATGAATTCTAGGTCAAATGAACAGCAGTCCAAACTTGAATTGCCAAAATAGAGAGTCACGGCCCCTCAGTAAACTCCCAGTTTACAGATCCACAACTCCTTGGTTGAAGGGGAGGCCAAGCCCTCTTGAAGAAGGACTCCAATGCTTTGTCAAAAACATATACTTGAAATCCTATCTCTCAGCCTTCCCCAAAATGATTTAAAGTCTTTTACAAGGGTGACTGTTCCCTGGAGAAAAGAAAATAATCAGATTTGGGGGAGATTAATGGACACTAGCTCTGAACTGACACTAATTCCAGGAGACCCAAAATACCACTGTGGCCCACTAGTCAGAGACGGCATATGGAGGTCACATTATTAATGGAGTCTTAGCTCATATCAGTCTCAGTCCAGTGAGTCCCTGAACACATCCTGTAGAGATATACTCAGTTCCAGAATGCATAATTGGAATAGACATACTCAGCAACTAGAAGAACCCTCACACTGGATCCCTGACAAATTGAGGAAGGGCTATTACAGTAGGAAAATCCAAGTGGAAGTCATTAGAACTGTCACTGTCTCACAAAACAGTAAACCAAAAGTAATATCACATTCTTGGAGGGATTTCAGAGATTACTGCCACCATCAAGGACTTGAAGGATACAAGGGAGGTCAAGTCCACCACATCCCCATTTAACTTGACTATTTGGCCTGTGCAAAAACCAGATGGTTCTTGGAGAATGACAGTGAATTGCTGAAAGCATATTCAAGTGGTGACTCCAACTGAAGCAGCTGTTTCTGATATAGTCTCATTACTTGAGCATATTAATACATCTCTTGGTACATGGTACGGAGCTATTGATCTGGCTAATGCCTTTTTCTCTATATCTGTTTTGAAGAATTAATCAGAAGTAGTTTGCCTTTAGCTGGCAAGGGCAGCAATACACCTTCATTTGCCTACCTCAAAACTACATTAGCTCTCCAGCTCTATGTCATAATCTAGTTTGGCAGGGAAACTGATTGATTTCTCCTTCAAGAAAACATCACATTGGTCCATTACATAGGTGACATTATGCCGATTGGACCAAGTAAGGAAGAAATGTCTGTGACTCCAGATTTACTGTTGAAACAAATGCATGCTAGAGGGTAGCAAATTAGTCCCACAAAAATTCAGGCCCCTTCTTCCTCAGGGGTTCAGTGATGTGGGGCATATTAAGTTATTCCTTCTGAAGTGAAGGAAAAGTTACTGTATCTGGCTCCTCCCAAAACTAAACAGGAGACACAACACCTAGTGGACCTCTTTGGATTTTAGAGGCAACATATTCCTGATTCGGGTGTGCTACTCTGGCCTATTTATCAGTGACTCAAAAAGTTGCTGGTTTTGAGTGAGACAAGAGAAGGCTCTGCAATAGGTTAGGCTGCTGTGCAAGCCCGTCTGTCATTTGGGTCATATGACCCAGCTGATCCAATGGTGCTTGAAACATAGGTGCCAAATTGAGTGTTTTTTTTTTTTTTTTTGGCATCTTTGGCAGGCACCCATCGGTGAATCACAGCATAGACCTTAGCATTTTGCAGTAAAGCCTTGCAATCCTCTGCAGATAACTGCCTTTCTTTTGAAATATGGTTTTGGCTGGTTACCAGCCTTTAGTAGAAATTGAATGCTTAACAGTGGGACATGAAGTTACCATGCAGCTTGAGTTCCCCATCATGAACTGGGTGTTGTCTGACCCACAGAGTTATAAAGTTGGACATTACAGTAGCACTTTTACATTAAATGGAAGTGGTATATATGAGATCAGTCCTGAGCAGGATCTGAAGGCACAAGTAAGTTGTAAGAGAAAGTGGCCCAAAAGCCTACAGTCTCCACTCCTGTCACATTACCTTTCATCTTCCAGCTGGCACCTATGGCCTTATAGGGAGTTCTTGAAGAGAAAACTTGTGCCTGGTTTACAGATGGTTCTTTGTGATATGTAGGCACCACCAGAAAGTGGCCAGCGGCAGGACTACAGCCCCCTTCTATGACTTCTCTGAAGGACAGCAGTGAAGGGAAATTCTCCTAGTGGGCAGAACTTCAAGCAGTTCACGTTATTGTTGTCTGCTTGGAAAAAGAAATGGCCAGATATGCAATTATATACTGCTTCATAGGGTGTGGTCAGTGATTTGGTTGGATGGCCAAGGATTTGGAATGAATAGGTTTGGAAAAATGGAGATAAAGCTTTATGGGGCTTTATGTGGGCAGGCCTCTGTGAATGAGCCAAAGAAGTAAAGATATTTGTGTCTCATGTGAATGCTCACCAAA
This sequence comes from Heterohyrax brucei, assembly GCA_028571685.1. NCBI lineage: Eukaryota > Metazoa > Chordata > Mammalia > Hyracoidea > Procaviidae > Heterohyrax > Heterohyrax brucei. Next base: position 39,660,369 of record CM053157.1, on the reverse strand, counting down.
ACATGATATCAGCAGAGGATGATTGTAACAATCAAGCAGACATGATGACACATTCTGTCAAAACCTGTCATCCTGTTTCCCCAGCTACTCCCATCAGTGCTCAATGGGCTTATGAACAAAGTGGTCATGGTGACAGTGATGGAGGTTGTACATGGGCCCAGCAGCATGGACTTCCACTCACTAAGTCTCATCTGGCTATAGCCACTGCTTAGTGCCCAATCTGCCAGCAGCAGAGAACAACACTGAGTCTGCAATAGGGTACAATCCCTCAAGGTGATCAGCCAGCAACCTGGGAGCAAGTTGATTACATTTGACCCCTTCTAGCATGGAAACTGTAATAACTTATTCTTACTAGTTACTCTGGATATGGATTTGCCTTCTTGGCATGGAATGTTTCTGCTAAAACTGATATCTGTGAACTTACACAATGTCTGTTTACCATCACGGTATCCAGAATAGTATCATCTTGGATCAAGTAACTCACTTCACAGCAAATGAAATATGGCAGTGGCCCATGGATCATGGAATTCACTGGTATTACCATGTTCCCCATCATCCTTATGCAGCTGGCTTGACAGAATGATGGAATAGGCCCCTAAAGTTACAATTACAGCACAAGCTAGTTGGCAATACCTTGCATGATTGAAGTAATGTTCTCCAGGAGGTTGCACACTCTCTAAACCAGCATACAATATATGGTGCTGTTGATCTGATAGCCAGGATTCATGGGTCCAGGAATCAAGGGGTGAAAATGGGAGCATCACCACTCATTATTACCCTTAGTGACATACTCACATGATTTTTGCTTCCAGTTCCCATGACGTTATGCTCTATAGGTCTAAGGAACTTCATTCCAAAGGGAGGAATGTTCCTACCTGGAGATACATCACTGATTCCATTAAACTGGAAATTAAAAATACCACTTGGCCACTTTGGGTTCCTTAGGCCTCTATATAGACAGGCAAAGAAGGGAGTTACCATACTCGCTGGTGTGATCAATCCTCATTAACAAAAGAAAATAGGCTTGATATTACCTAATGGAGGTAAAGCAGAGTATGTCTGGAAAGTAGGAGATCCCTTAGGGCATCTCTTAGTATTAACCATGTCCTGTGATTAAAATCAATGGGGAACTACAGTAACTCAATTATGACAGAACTTCTAGTGGCCCAGACTCTGTAAGAATGAATGCTTGGTTCATCTGACTAGGCAAAGAACCATGACCAGCTGAGAGGTTTGCTGAGGGCAAAGGGATATGGAATGAGTGGTGGAAGAAGGCTGTTCTCTACAGCAGTTAGGGCTAAGTGACTAGTTGCAGAAAAGAGGACAGTAATTGTTATGACTGTTTGTTTTAGTCAGCTAGGCTGCTCTAACAGAAATACCACAGAGTGGATGGCTTTAACAAAGGAAGGTTTATTCTTACACAGTCCGGTAGGTTGCAAGTCCATATTCAGGGTGACCACTCCAGGGGAAGGCTTTCCCCTTGTTGGCTCTGGAGGAAAGTCCGGTATTGGATCAGTCTTTGTCCAGGGAGTGTCTTGGCGCAAGAACCTCTGGTCTGAAGGAAGCGCTCTTCTCCCGGTGCTGCTTGCTTGATGGTAGCGACGTTCCCAATTGTCCTTTGTTTCTCTTCCCCTTTTATCTCTTGCAAGCTGAAAGCATCAAGGGTGGGGCAAGCCATACTCTGGGGAAACTTCCCCTACAGCAGGGCAGGGAAGCAATTCTATGCAGGAATCTACATCCCCACCCTAACACTTTAACATACAGTTTAGCGAAACCACACAATGGAGGAGAGTCCCAAGATACTGGGAATCATATCCCAGTCACGTGGCTACACATAGTTTTGGGGAGACACAATTCAACCCATGACACTGCTACTGCTTTGTATGCATGCATCACATACTTTTGTTTTCTACACTTATATAAGATCAGGATAGTGTTTCAGTTGTACATGTGTTAGTTGTACCATATTAGGTTCAAGTATGACTGTGTAATTATGTTTATTCAGATTATGTATGGTTTGGGGAAATGTATATAGGTACCAAGTTGACAAGGGGTGTGCTATGATGGTTGAGATTATGTGATGTTTATGCTTGGCCATGAGTCTCATTTTTTTTGGCAGTTATATAATGTGATCACTATTTTGTTGAAATACGTTTATGTGATTACTTCCATATTGGAATCTGCTGAGTAGCACCAGTGGGGGAGAGGTCTGTGGTGGCTCACCACCTCCTCAGCCTTTGTCTCTCCACTTTCTTCTGCCTACTTCCTTCCTGCTTGCCTTGCCAGGGCTTTTGCTTGTTCTGAATTCTGCAGTTGGCTCTGGTTCCTCTGACCTCTGGTTCTTGAGACTTGAGCTAGCAGCTTGCCTGCTGAGACTAAGATTGGTCACAGCCTGCTACAGCCCACTCTCCAGTCTGTTGATCTTGGGTTCACCAGCCTCTGCAGGTAGGTGAATCTGCAGAAGTTTGTAATAGCCCTGCTGATCTTGGGTTCACCACTCTCTATGGCTACATCAATCAGAAAAGTTCTCTTTCCTAACTCATTGTCTTGGGACATTGCCCAGCCTCCAAATACCATGTGAGCCATTTCCTTGATATGAATCTCTTTCTCTCTTTCCTCTTCACTAGTTTTGCTTCTCTGGAGAACCCAGCCTGACACAAGCTCTACCCAGCAGTTCTGCTTCTTAGAATGTATCCCATTAAAACACTCACACAGGTATCAAAGGAAGCAGGCAGCCTTCTTTCTGATGTCAAAAAGTTGGACACAATCCAAATATCATTCAATAGGAGACTAGTAAAATGATTCATATTCTATCTATGCAAGAGATGTCATCAGAGTCATTACAACAGTGCACCAGAGCTAAAACCATTGATACAAAAAGATGACCAAAATATATTTTTAAATGAAGAAAAGCAAACCAAAAACCACACCAGTTGCAGCTGAGTCAATCCTGACTCATGGCCATCTCCTGTGGCTTTTCAATGGCTATGCCCTTTTAGAAGTCAATTGCCAGAACCTTCTGAGGTGCCTCTGGGTGGATTTGAATCACCAATTTTTCAATCAGTAGCAAAAAGAAGTTGCAAAACAGTACTTGTATGATGACTTATGTATTTATTTATTTGTTTATAGAGACAATAAATAAAGGGTCAGGAAAAAGAGGAAGACTCTCAACAAGAAGGACTGACACAGTGGCTGCAATAATGGCCTTAAGCATAACCATGACTGTAAGGATGATGCAAGACTGGGCAATATTTCATTCTATTGTATGTGGGTCTCTATGAGTTGTAAGCAACACAATATTACCTGACAACAGTTACAATCTATATTCTAAATTCAGTAACATTTATTATAGGATTACAGTATAAATTATGTGACTCCACTTTTGTAAGAAACATACATACATTCAGTCAGCATAAAAAACAAAACCCATTGCTGCTGAATGGAATCTGACTCATGACACTGAATATGCATACAAAAATAAACTAAGGAATATATGCCAGCTGTTAATGGTGGTAATTTTTATAAAGTTGGACTACTGGAGATACTTTCTTTCTACATTTTATAAAGTTACATTTTCCTGTAACTTGTAAAATTTTTATGCACGAGTGTAAAACAATCTCCCTAAAAAGTGCACCTGGCTCAGGTCTGTAAAATGAAACTCAGTCTTACAGAGGAGAACAATTCTCTGCAGAAACCACACCTACTAGTTAGTTATCTGCTATAAGAATGGTCTGGAAGAGCTATTACAGTTCACACATTACACTATTGGACCAAAAGAGGTTGTGTCTTACACAGAGTTCTCTAGAGAAGCAAAACCAGTAGAGGGTATAAATATATACAGCAAGCTATTTTCATCAAGGCAATGGCTCACACGGTTGTAGAGGCTGGCATATCCAAGTCCACAGATAAGGATAGAGGCTTCTCCTGATTTACGTAGCTACAGGGTCTGGCAAACCCAAGACTGGAGGTTGGAAAGAAGAGCCCTTTCTCACAGGCTGTGAAGATCGACAGACATCAAGTCTGGTAGGTAAGTGGCTAGTTCAAGTCCCAAGAACCAGAGATCAGACAATCAGAGCCAGAGCAGACAAAAGCCATAACTTCTACTTACGCTCAGATGCAGGCTACAAGCCCAAGGAAACTGCCTTTCAACTGATAGGCTATTCATTTCAGACTCCATCATGGGGTTGATCACATATAAACACTGAGAATCATGGCCCAGCCAGGCTGACACACACTCTTAATCATCACAGGCTGTGCCTCAAATACTAATACGTAAAACCAAAAAAAAAAAAAAAAAAAAACCAAAAAACCCATTGCTGCTGAGTCAATCCCAACTCATAGTGATCCTACTGGACAGAGTAGAATTGCCCCTTAGAGTTCCTAAGGAGTGTCTGGCAGGGTCGGTGAGCAGATGAAACAGCCACTACGCCACCAGGGTTTCCACTAATGTGGGAGGCATATATATGTATGTATGTATCTGTCTGTCTATCTGTTTGCCTATCTGTCTATCTATCAATAGCTCCTGGGTGGCACAAGTATTTGCATTTTACTACTTACCCAAAGGTTTACTGCTGTAAACATAGTGGCACTTCAAAAGAAACCCTTGGTGATCTACTCTGAGAAGCCATAGCCAAGAAAACCCCATGGAGCACAGTTTTACTCTGTAAAACACAAGGTTACCGTGACTCAGAATGGACTTAGGTAAAGGTAAGGCATAGGCTGGTGATTTGGAATTCTTTTCCCTTGGAACTCATTCTGAGAATGAGTTACAGAAACAGCACATATTTCACTAGGGGAATATATTTAAACCTCCCACTGGGATGTCAGGAGGGACTGGAGCAGGAAGGGGTGTTGGACATTCCAGAGCAAGAGTCTGCTAGCTTTTTGGTTAGCAACCCTATGACTTAACCACCACACTACCAAGTTTTCCATAGATACACACAGACATATATATAAATATACATACGTGTGTATATACTTCAAAAGCTCCACAGGTGATTTAGATCTGCACTAGGGGCTGAGAAGCTCTGGTTTTTCATTTCAGGGCTTCTGACAACTGAATAACTGTATTACTGTTTCTCAGTAGTAGGGTAAAGAAGACGACTGCTCTCATTCTATTTCATGCAGGGTTTTGGAGAACAGCGAAGAGTCTTACTGATTTGTGTCTGAAATTTTCTGGTTTCAGTAGAAGCCTATAGATTATAGTCAACTAAAAAACCAGAAAAACAAAATCTCTGTTACAATGTAATAAAGTACTGGGATGTTAGGTATTTATGTTATTTACATTTTTGTATTAAGGTTAGATTGTCTCTGCTTCAGTTTGCTCTGAATTATTCAAGTGGGCTCTTAGCTTATTGCCATCCCTTTGGTCTTTCTGTCCTTCAGTTTTCATTTTTCGCCATTTGCCATGCTGTTGATTCTTCCAAGATGCTCCCTGTTGTCTGCATAAAACTCTTTCTACTCTCAGATTCTACATGGCCAGGGTCCCATGGTTCTAGTAGACTCATCACTGCTTCAGGTGGGCTGGGCAGTATTTCATGCCATGCTTCCATGTTTGCTCTTGTTGCCTCCCTTGATGTTTGTATTGGGTGCTGTAGAGTCAATTCTGACTCATAGGGACTACATGTGACAGAGTAGAATTACCCCAAAGGGCTTTCTAGCTTGTCATCTTTCTCAGAGCAGGTTGCCAGGTCTTTCTCCTGCAGAACCGTGGAGTGAGTTTGAACCAGACTTTCCATTAGCAGCTGAGTATTTAACCATTTGTATAACAGGGCTTCTTAGCTGGCAATAATCCCAAGTCCACCTGCTACTCAATTCTACATGGATCTCTTTCTTTCTCAAATCCTATTATATTCACAGTGAATATCTCAGTTTAGCCTTAATTGTTCTCTAACGAAGTCACTTGTGATCATTTTTTCTCTAGCCTGAGTTTAAACTCACTCAGAGGGAAGATCCTGGGGTTTTATGTTTGCAATAGATGCTAAATCTGATTACTTCTGATCGTCTTCACACTTACACCTTAGTTTAAGCCACCATCATTTCCCCCAGGCCTACCCCCATTACGTTTTCTTTCTTTCTTGTGCCCACTCTCTACATGGCAATAGCAGCTATCATTGGCTTTAGGATATAAACCAGATGATCTCTCTTCTAAGTTTAAGATAAAAAAATCTAAGCTTCAGGTGACCTACAGCACCCACAATGTCATTGCTTGGCTGTCCTCCAAGCTCTTTTCCAACTTCTCCTTATAGGAGTTTCTTTCAGTTTCTAAACTTCTTGCTATTCTTTCCACACAATGAATATTTAAATATTGACCCTTTCAGTCCCACCCATACAGTATTTACAGTAGTCTTGCACTTAAAATTCCGAGATATTTGGGGAACTCATTTCCCAAAGGAGTGAGCTCATTCCCTCCTCGAAGCCACTGCACTTACTGTTGCCTCTGTCACCAAGCCTTCACTCTTGCATGGCTTGTACAGTCCTGTCTTCTAGGTCATTGTTGTAATGTCACCTCCTCATAAATTTTCTTTACCCCTTATCTGGTGTAGGAAGCCTTACATTACTTTCTAATCCTTTCCCTGCTTAATCCACCTTTGTCAACTAATCTTTACCATTTTTGAAAAAGGATAAGGTGATCTGAGGTCAGAATGCCTGGGTCTAAATTCCATGTCCACCACTTAAGACGCACAACGTCGAGCAAGTCCCTAACTTTTCCATGCCTCACTTTCCTCTCATCTGTAAAACAAGGCTAATGTGTTACAAAGCTCGTTGACGGGATGAAAGGAGACAATATGAAAAATACTTAGAAAAGTGACTGGCACTTGGTGAGTACTATGTAAGTGATTGTCATTATTATAAAAGAGGCATTCATTCACACCCGACTCCTACCCTAGACTGCCACTCTGAAGGATGAGGATGATGACCTAGTTAATTCTGTACTTTGGCACTAGAAAATGTGCTTAACTTGCTTCAGTTACTCAATAACTGTCTCTTGGATGACGAGAAGTATCACCTATCCTACCCTTACTACATCTGTATCCGTTAGGCACAGGGTATCTATGACTATGTAAGGTTCACTTGACAACCTTGAAGTCCCAGGAAGCACCAAGTGGAGCAACCCCCAGGCTTGCATTTTGCCCGCTAAACTCTAGATGACTCCTTCACAGCCAAGTTGTAAGTAGAGAACCGCCAGCTCACGGGGTTCTGATGCTGGTCTCCGTGGTCACTTGTTTTTGAAATGCTGCCCAGTTCCACCCCATTCCCATGATTGGTTGTAGATTGGATCATTGTAGCTCTTAGAATTTTTATTGGCTGATTTTCAGAAGTGTATCTGCAAACTTTTTTTTTTTTTTAAATCTTAGTACAGGTTAGCCTGGAAGCTCTGTGGGAACTTGTCATAGCAATACAAAAGCCTTCACCAACAGACAGGTGGTGGCTATGCAAATGTAGTGCAATGGCTGGGAATTGACCTGAGTCTCCAGCATAGAAGGTGAAAATTCTACCATTGAACCACCAGTGTCCCTTCCTTAGTGACTTCCTGACTGGGAAAGAAAGGGAGACACAGATGACTTTGAGCCTTCAGTAGAAGGGTTGGCAGTCAGCATGCAGTCGAGAAGGTGGTTCAAGTCTCAAGGTAGAACAAATTTATTTTCTAAGCAAACAAGCAAGCAAACCAATGTCGGGTACCTTGGCTCAATACCTCTATTTGGTGGAGGCTTAGCAGTCAGTACTTCTTGGACCCGTCTTCTGAACTTACATATGATGTCAGAAACACCAATTGTTGGAATTTTTCCTTTGAGTATTGTAGAAAAAGGCTGTATTTTACTTACTTGCAATTAGGTAAAGCTCAGTTTATGTAATACTTGAGTTTTGCAAAGGTTGTCTGGATTTTAAATCCAAGTGTACCTTAGACATATTTAAAGTAAATATCCAGTGTGCCTCTTAGCAAGCAGGAAAGCTTTTATCTTTTTATTTTGTCAATCTGACCATTATGCACACACACACATACACACTTCTATCTTTGCCTCTGTGAGGGGCAGGTGTCTAACTCTTAACTCGAAAAGGAGAAAACCCATTGCCATCAAGTTGAATCGAATAATAGTGACTCAGTAGACAGAGTAGAACTGTTCCAGAGAGTTTCCATGGAGTCCCTGGTGGATGTGTGAACTGCCAAGTTTTGGGTTAGGAGATGCAGCACTTAACCTTTACACTACCAGAGTTTCTAGGCTGGTTCAGAGAAATGTATTTCAGTGACTTTTTAAAAGTATGTTTGAAAAAAAAAATAGTTGCTCTCAAGTCAATTCTAACTCATAGTCACTTTATAGGTCAAAGTAGAACTGCTCAAAATGGTTTCCAAGTCTGTAATCTTTACAGAAGCAGACTGACAAATGCTTCTCCAGTGTAGTGGCTAGAAAGTTTGAACTGCTGACCTTTCAGTTAGCAGTCAAGTATTTATTTAACCACTGCTTAAAATATTAAGTTGCTGAGTCACTGTCCTGCAAGGCCTAGGAGTTTAATCAGAAAGAGCTAGGGCAGATATCTTGAGTGACATTTGATATTATGTGTCTGCACTATGAAGAAGTAGAGCTAAGTCAAAGAAGAAGGGGTCACATTCACACAAGAGTCCCTACAGCTGGGAGATTTCCCCAGCAGATAGAACAGCATTTACAAATGTAGGCAAGAGTCTGACAAGGTGAATTCAAGAGACTTCATAGCAGGATGGTGCTGAAGTGGAGTTCAGACATTTGACACAATAGCTGGAAGAAGATGTTGCTCAGCATTGTTGTTGTTGTTAGGTGCTACTGAGTGAGTTCCAACTCACAGTGACCCTATGTACAACAGAATGGAACACTGCCTGGCCTTGCACCATGTCCACAACGTTTCTATGCTTAAGCTCCTTGTTGTGGCCATTGTGTCAATCCATCTCATCGAGGGTCTTCCTCTTTTTGTCTGAACCCCACTCTACCAAGCATGATGTTCTTCTCAAGGGACTGATCTTTCCTGACAAATTGTCTGAAGTATGTAGGATGTAGTCTTGCCATCTTTGCTTCCAAGGAGCACTCTGGTTGTACTTCTTCCAGAACAGATCTGTTTGTTCTTTTGGCACTCCATGGTACATTCAACATTCTTTTCCAACACTACAATTTAAAGACATCAATTCTTCTTCTGTCTTCAGTGTTCACTGTCCAGCTTTCACAGGCATATGATGCAATTGAAAATACCATGGCTTGGCTCAAGTGCACCTTAGTCTTCAAGGTGACGTCTTTACTTTTCAATATTTGAAAGAGGTCCTTGGCAGCAGATTTTCCCCATGCAATGTGTCTTTTGATTTCTTCACTGCTGCTTCCATGGGTGCTGCTCGTGGACTCAAGTAACATGAAATCCTGGACAACTTCAATCCTTTCTCCATTTATGATGATGTTGCTTACTAGTCCACTTGTGAGTGTTTTTGTTTTCTTCATGTTGAGGTGCAATCCATATTTAAGGCTGTGGTCCTTGATCTTCATCAGTAAGCATTTCAAATCTTCACTTCCAGCAAGTAAGGTGGTAGTGTCTGCATAACGCAAGTTGTTAATGAGTCATCCTCCAATCCCGATGTTTCGTTCTTCATATAATCCAGCATCTCAGATTATCTGCTCGGTATACAGATTGAAAAGGTACGGTGAGAGGATACAACCCTGATGCTCATCTTTCCTTACTTTAAACCATGAAGTGTCCCTTTATTCTGTTCACACAACTGCCTCTTGATCCATGTACAGATTACTTAAGAGCACACTTCAGTGTTCTGGAATTCCCATTCTCCACAATGTTAGCCATAAATTGTTATGATCCACACAGCTGAATACCTTTGCATAGTCAATGAAACACAGGTAAACATCTTTCTGGTATTCTTTGCTTTCAGCCAAGATCCCCCTGACATCAGCAATGATAGCCCTGGTTCCACATCCTCTTCTGAATCCAGCTTGAACTTCTTGAATTTCTGGCTCATGATTAGTCTAGCAAAGTTGAGGGATGAAGCAAAATACATCTTGTTTTCTGTTAAGAATGACTTATTTTGTGTTACTTATTCCATTACTATCTTAGAAGAGCTAACTGAACAGGTTTCAGTAGAGCTTCCAGGTTAGGAAGAACTAGGAAAAAAGGTCTGGTGATCTATGTCAGAAAATCAGCCAATGATTCAATAGTCTTATTGGTTATAGTCTTATTGGAGATGGTACAGAATGGGGCAGTTTTATTCTATTGTGCATCAGGTCACCAAGAGTCCAGGGCCAATTCAAAGGCAGGCAACAACATCATCATCTTGGTTTGTTATGCCTTTGTTTAAATTAGTTAAGAACATGAAATTACAACCTTTTGTGTTCCAAAACAAATCCACTGCTGTCAATTCTGATTCACAGTGACCCTAAAGGACAGGGTAGAACTGCCCTGGAGCAGATGGTGGATTCAAAATGCTGACCTTTTCACTAGCAGCCATTGCTCTCAATCACTTTGCCACCAGGACTCAAATACTTTGAACACTTTATGTTCTGCCCGAAATTCACAGATTGTTATGCCTGGACTCTGACATCCAAAGACACCCAAAGATAACAAATTGAACAGTTTTTTGGCTATGCGTTAAATTCTCAACATCATAATTTTGAAGGAAGTATCACCAGGAACAACTTTGATTTATTTATTGTGGTTTTGGTTTAGAGTGGCTACAAAGATTTGAAAAGGTCTGCATCTGTTTTATTACGGAGTCCTTGAGAGATTATTTCTTGGAAAGTACATCTGGGGCCAGATACTCATGTTTTTAATGTTTTGGATTGAATTTTGCTTTGTTCACAGTGTGTGGTTGACATCTAAAATCAATTTTTGTGCAAAAGGAAATACCATCATTAAAATATTATTAAAATAAGTTTTCACAGGCACTTTGCTGTGTGTAACAGAATGCCCAATTAGCAGGAGTTAAGAGCTAATGACTTTATAACATAAAGCCCTAACTTGTAAAATAATGTTCAGCTGATACTTATATACATTCCTATGACTTGTGCACAAAACAGACTGTTCTAATGGATTACAAAAGTCTTATTACCTTGTATATCTCTTTAAGCAATGTAAAAATATAAAGCTTACTTTTTTTTTTAAGCTTCCACCACATGGGCAGTTTAGAGACTGTAACGAAACTGACCAACTGATGGAATCCTGGGAGAGACTTTTCATGGCAAGTGAGTCATCTGGCATCACAAGCTGTGTTGGAGGCTGATGCCGGTTTGAAAGCATTTGCATTGACAGATACCTGATGTTTGACAGAGACTCAGGAAAGGACTGTCCAATTCTTGTATAGTTATCAGCATGCAAGTAAGTATTTGTAAGCCATTGTTAATATATTGCAAAAACAATTCAGGTAAGAGATGAAACTTAAACAGAACTAAATGACAGTTTATCCAGACTGCTAGACTCTGATTAAAGATGAAATCCATTGCTGATGAGCTGATTCTGACTCAGAGCTACCCTGCAAGACATGTGAAACTGCTCCATGGCATTTCCAAGGTTGTAATCCTTAAAGAAGCAGACTGCCTCATCTTTCTCCCACAGAGTGGCTGGCGGGCTAGAACCGCTGAACTTTTTGGTTAGTAGCTGAGGGCTTAGCCTCTCACTGCACTAAAAAGGCTCTTTTCTTTTTGTGGTTAGATATCTTAAAATACATTTTGTTAGTTGCTGTCAAGTTAATTCTGACTCATGGTGACATTACGTGTAACAGGACAAAATGCTGACCAGTCCTACACCATTGTCATGATTTTTGGTACGTTTGCCTTCCAACTTCTTCCTATACTATAGCAGGCAATGCTCTGTTGTAAGCCATAAGATTTTCACTGGCTGAGTTTTGGAAGCATACAGCCAGATCTTTCTTCTCAGTCTGGAAACTCTGCTGAAACCTGTTCCCCAAGTATGAACTATCCAGTTTTAAAAACATCAGTGGTGTAGCTTCCAGCATCATAGCAACTTGTAAGCTACCACAGTACCAAAAACTGACAGATAAGTGGTGTATCTTATAATATAAACATGTGAAAATGTGGCTGAGTTTCAGAGGTGAAAGGAGTCAGACCTTTCTGGTGACTGAATTGCCCTAACTAGGAGTTTCATTAAGAGGTCTCTTCCATTGGAGTCCTGGTTGTTTTGTGGTTAAGGGCTCTGCTGCTAACCATAAGGTTGCCAGTTCGAATTCACTAGCTGCTCCTTGGAAGCTCTATGCACAGTTCTCTTCTGTCCTGTAAGGTCACTATCAGTTGAGACTGACATAACAGCCACATGTTCTCAAAAATATGCCTTTTCAGTGCCTCCTCTTAAAATGGAAGAAACATTTGTTTTGTTTTTGCAAAGTATACCAGGAACTGATTTAGAGATCTTTCACACCCCAATAAGTCCATCAGCTCAGTCTCTCACTTGTAAACAATGAGAAAAATCTAACAGCAAGAAGATGCTCTGTATGCCCATGCAGAACAGAGACGCTGGTTTCCTTGCTTTCACTCATAAAGTTAGATTGTGTCCGGTCCCAAGTACCCTAACGCTTACTCCAACCCTAACTTGTGTATAGAAAACCCTTACAGGACTGTTAAAACTCCAGACTCACCACTGACTGGAGCCAAGCCAGCCAACGGCCGTCGAGTCAGATCCAACTCATAAGTCGGATGACTGACTGGAGAGTGCCAATTAAATATGAATTCAAAATTCTATAAAATGTGTGTTAAGTGAGAAAGAGTTGCATCATCACCGTGACACTGGAATAGCTAAGAAATATTCTATTTCAGTTTACATGAAAAACAGAAGTCACCACAGAAAAGGAATGGAAGAGGCATTGTACCAACATTTTCTGATAACTGGGTATATTCTTCTGTGATACTACATTCAGTGCCATGGTATCTGCCGTCAGTCTCCTGTCATTGTGATGTAAGCTATGCCTCTATACCATTAATGAGGGAGGATGAGTAGCAGTTGTCTTGGTGCGGCAGGTGTCCGTGTCTAAGGCCACATTGTGCCTTGATGCAATCTCTTGAAACATAAAAGAAAGAAACTAACAGAGAGTTGAGGACCTCATACCACCAAACAGCAGTACTGGGAGCAGAAAATGTCAGTTGGGAAGGACTTGGGGTCCCTATGCCTCAGAAACTCCAACTCTAGGGAAAGACTGATGACAATAACGTTCCTCCAGAGCCAACAGAGAAAGACTTCCCCTGGAACTGATGGCCCAAATTTGAGCCTGTAGCCCATTGGACTATAACAACAGAATTTATCTTTTAAAAGCCATCCATTTGTGATATTTCTGTTATAGCAGCATAGATGACTAAGACAGAATTTGGTACTAGGAGTTGAGTGCTGCTCTAACAGATACCTAAAATGTGGAAGTGGTTTTGAAACTATAAATGGAGAGAAGACTCAAAAGCAACTAACATGAAGGAGGGCACAGGTGGTGAGAAAGAAGCAACTAACTAGCAATGTTGAACCAAAGTCAACCCACAGAGAGAGACAGGTAAGAGGTAGAGAGAGAAAGAGCTGAGTGCCTGTGCACAGAAGGTTTCCTGGATGAGTGAGGTGCCTCCAGGTGAAGCTATAGAGCTTTAGAATACTTTAGAATACTTGCTCCAGTAGGGCAGATGCAGGCCTGAGGTCCAGGCCAAGAGGCCACAGGAAACAGAAGCTGAGGATATAATTAGTACAAGGAACTGAGCTGCTTCAGTCTCAAAAGGTATGGTCCTAATTTCAGGGGTTTCAAAGGGTAGAGCCATGGCCTCTGGTGTCTCTAAGGGTTGAGCTGCCACTGAGATGGACGAGTAAAATGGTGTAACTGAAGTCGAGGGAGCAGAGTTGATGTCACAGTGGGCCTGAAAGGCAGAGTGGTAGCCCAGGGCTTAGGGGCCTCCACTCAGAATCTGGGGCATGTGGCCAACACCTGGAGTCTGGAGGGCAGAGTCACTGTGTGAAAAAGACTTCTAGAGCTGATGCCTTGAATTTGGTCTTTATTCTGTGGGACTGTGACAGAATAAAATTTCTCTTTGTGAAAGCCATGTACTTGTAGTATTTGTGTTATATCAGCGCTAGAGGATTAAGATGCTGTGGACTGATAAAATAAATAAGTCAGTCTTACAAGAAATCAATCAGAATGCTGCTTTGAAGTGAGTACAGAGAGACTTTGGCTTGCTTACTTGGGACACTAATCATGAAAAGCGAATTGCTAGAAAAGGAAATTATGGTAGGTAGAGGATCAAGAAAAATGAGAGAAGCACTCAGTGAGATGAACTGAGCTCAAACAATAGACTCAAATATACCAATAATCTTGAAGATGGTATAGCAGTATTCCCCTCTGTTATACACAGGTCACCATGAGTCAAAGCTAACTCAATAGCATCAACAACAATATCTTCATTGAGAATTAAATGGAAACTTCCTTTCCAGAACTAAAGAATTATGTTCTTACTGAAGCTTTAATGTACTATAACTTGAGAACTTGACAGTGTCTCTTTGGTTTTTGTGGCATGTCTTATTGAGTGGCTGATTTAAAAATCAAGAATTTGTGTTAGAGGGAGTGATGCTTTTTACATTGAGGACACGTGAAGTTTGTCAAGGAGGGCTTATTTCAACAGTGGATTATCTCAGAACTTTTTTTTCTTAATTTTGAAATTAGTTTTTTTAAAAGTATTTTTCTCATTGTGTTTTAAGTGAAAGTTTACAGTTCAAGTCAATTTCTCCTACAAGAACTTACACACTTTGTTATGTGACCCCAGCTGCTCTCCTTACACTGTGGCAGCACATTCCTCCCCTCCACCCTATATTTTCCATGTCCACTGAAACAGCTCATGTCCCCCTCTTTCTTCTCATCTCGCCTCCAGACATGAGGTATCCAGTTAGTCTCCTCTAATTACTTATGACAAGAAGCACACTCTTCACCAATGTGATTTCATGTTGTGTATCGTTCAATTTTGTTTGGAAAGTGGCTTTGAGAACGGTTTCAGTACTAGGCTAACAGTGTCTGGGGAACATGTCTTCTGGGGATCCTTCGTCTGTCAGACCATCAAGCCTGGTCTTTTTGCTGGAGTTTGAGTTCTGCACCCACCTTTCTTCTGCTCCATCAGGGACTCTTCGTTGAGTTCCCTATAACAACAGCCATCAGTGATAGCTGGCAAGTATCTAGTACTTCCAGTCTCAAGTTGATGTAGTTTCAGATTGATGTGGCCCTTTCTATCTCTTGGACTCATATTTTCTTTATGTCTTTGACATTCTTCATTCTCCTTTGCTCCAGGTAGACTGAAATCAGTTAATGCTTCTTAAACAAATACTTGCTAGCTTTTAAGATCCCAGATGCTGCTCATCAAATTGGGATGCAGAACATTTTCTTAATAAACTTTGTTATGCAAGTTGATCAAGAAGTCATGGTCCCAGACTCTTGCCCTGCTTCTCTATCCTTCAAAGCATTTGGTTGCACTCAGAAAACATCTCAGCTTCTGGTTTAGTCCAGTTGTACTGACTTCTCTTCTAGTATGTGTTGTCCTTCACTTCACCTAAAGTATGTCCTGTCTGTTATCTAACTAGTGAATACACCTCTCTCTCTCCCCACCCTCATAACCATCAAAGAATGTTTTCTTCTGTATTTAAACCTTTTCTTGAATCCTCATAATAGTGGTTTCATTCAATATTTGTCCTTTTGCAACTGAATAATTTCATTCAGCATAATGCCCTCTAGATTGTTTCACGTTATGAGATATTTTCCAAATGCCGCATTGTTCTTTATCATTGTATAATATTCTATTGTGTGAATATATCATAGTTTGTTCATTCAGTTCATCTGCTAACAGGCATACAGGTTGTTTCTATCTTTAAGCTATTATGAACAGTGCCCTGGGGAACATTGGTGTGCATGTATTTGTGCAGCAGCTCTTACTTCTTTAGGATAGATTCCAAGAAGAAAATTGAGATTGCTGGATCATATGGTATTTCTATTTCTAGGTTTCTAATAAAGCACTAAATTGATTTCCAAAGTGGTTATAGCATTTTGCATTCACACAAGCAGTTTATAAGTGTTCCAACCTCTCACAGCCTCTCCAACATTTATTATTTTGTGAGTTTTGGATTAATACTAGCCTTTGGTGGGATGGCATGGTATTATTGAAATTTGATTTGTATTTTTCTAATGGCTAACGATCATGAGCATTCCCTCATGTATCCTTTAGCTGCCTGAATGTCTTCTTTGGTAAAATTCCTATTCACATCCTTTGCCCATTTTTTAATTCGGTTGTCTTTTTGTTACTCAGGTTCTAAAGTATGTCGTAGAGCTCAGAGATTAGATGCTGACTGGATTTCTCATAGCCAAAGTTTTTGCTTTTTTGATGACACCTTTGAATGAGCTTAAGTGTTTGATTTTTAGGAATTCCCAGTTACCTATTTTCTCTTTCAGTATTTGTGCATTCTTAGTAACGTTTTGTTTTCGGTTTATGCCACATATCACGGTTTCTAGCACTGTCCCTATTTTTTATTCCAGAATATTTATCATTTTAGATTTTATATTTAGGTCTTCGATCCATTCTGAATTAATTTTTGTGCAAAGTGAGAAATATAGGTCTTATTTCATTTTTTTTTAGATGACTATCCAGTAATGCCAACACTATTTGTAAAAGAGACTGCTTTTTGCCCAGTTTATAGACAGTGCTTTTGCCAAATATCAGCTGCTTATAGGTAGGTGATTTTATGTCTTAGTGCTTAATTCTGTTCCATTGCTCAATGTATCTGTTGCTGTACAGGTACCAGGCTGTTTTGACTACTGCACTAGTATAGTAAGTTGAAAAGTCTGGTGGTTTGAGGCCTCCTATTTTGTCCTTCTTCTTCAGTATGCTGTAATTATTGGGGGATTTTTCCCTTTCCACATGAACTTAGTAATTTGCTTCTCCAGCTTGTTAAAAATTGCCATTGGAATTTGGGTAAGGATTGTGTTGTATCTATAGATCGCTTTGGGTAAAACGGATGTTTTCACGATGTTGAGACTTCCCGTCCATAAGCAAGGTAGTTTCTCCACTTACATAGATCTGTTTTGGTTTCTTGCACCAGTGTCTTGTAGTTGTTGTTGTTTTTTTGTATAGGTCTTTTATGTCCCTGGTTAGATATATTCCTAAGTGTTTTGTTATCTTGGGGGCTACTGTAAGTGGTATTGACTCAGTGATTTCCTCTTTGTTGGCATAGAGGGATCCAACTGATTTGTGTGTGTTTATTTTGTATCCTGATAGTTTGCTGAACTCTTTTATTAGTTCCAATAGTTTGTGTGTGTGTGTGTGTGTGTGTGTGTGTGTGTGTGTGTGTGCACGTGTGCCTTCTCTGAAAGTTTGGTAGTTTTCAAATAAAGCCATCAGACCCAGGGTTTTCTTTTTGGTTCTGGGGAGTTTTTAAATTACCGTTTCAATCTCTTCTTTGGTTATGGGTTTATTTAGTTGTTCTACTTCTGTTTGTGCTAGTTTAATAGATAGTGTTTTTAGAAATTTGTCTGTTTCCTCTAGATTTTTGTAATTTGTTAGAGTAAAATTTTTCATAGTATTGTGTCATGATTTCTAAATTTCAGTTGAGTCTCTTGTGATACGGTCCACTTCATTCCTTATTTGGGTTACTTGCTTACTCTTTTGCTTTTCTTCTGTCAGTTTGGCCAATGGTTTATCAATTTTATTGATCTTTTCAAAGAAACAGCTTTTGATCTTAACTCTTACAATTGCTTTTCTATTCTCTAATTTATTTAGCTCTGCTCTAACTCTTACCATTTGCATTCTTCTGGTGTCTAAGGGGTTCTTTAGCTGCTCTCTTTCTACTTAATAAAGTTATAGCGTTAATGCTTTGATTCGAGTCTTTCCTTCTTTTTGGATTTGTGTATCTATTGAAATAAATTAACCTCTGAGCACTGCTTTTGAGGTGTCCTAAATGTTCTTGTACGACATGTTTTCATTGTCATTTGATCCTGTAAATTTTTTTATTCCATCCTGATTTCTTCTATAACCAAGTAGTTATTATTATTATTATTGTGATGGAGTGAAAGTATACAATCCAGTTTAAATTAGCATGCCCACCTATCTGCAGCTCCCCCTTCTCTCCTTGCCCAGTGACAGCACACTCCTTCATTTCATTCTATATGTCATATCCTCATAACAATTTCCTGTCCTCCTCCTCCACCCCCTCCTCCACCCTCTCCACTCCCCTCTAACAAGAGTCCAGTAGGACAACATCCTACAGATGTATAGAACCATGAAGTTCACACATGATATGGTCACTCTGTGTCCAATTCCAGTCCATCCTGTTTGAAGAGCTGACTTCAGTAATGATTTATGATCAGGCGCAGCACCAGGTCTAGGCGCTATGGTCCCAGGAGAACCCCCAAGACTTCGGACCACCAATTGCAGTCTTTTAGTGGAGTTCTCAGAGTGCACCCCTTTTTTCTCTCTTGTTGCCACTGGAACTCAACATTGTTGAGTCCCATCGTGGTTGTCATTCATGGTGGCCAGACATCATCTGGTTCTTCTGGTTACATGTTGACGTAGTCACCCAGTCACACGGGTCTTTCTGTCTTCTGGGTTCTCTTTCCCCCATGTCCTTGTTGTCTTTGGTGATCATCTGTTCTAGCTGAGTTGAGATCACATGGTGTACCTCAGATGGCAGCTTGCTAGCTTTTCAGACCCCAGAAGCCACTCACCAATATGGTGACTCTCCTAGCAATAGGCTAGTTATGCCAATTGGCCTCAATGTCCCCTCAGTGCATGCTCCACAGACCCCCGTCCCTGCTACTCTGTCCTTGCAATATTGGGTTAAGACTGGAAGAGTTTTCAGGTTATGTTGAAGTCCAGCTAAATTGATCTTCTTTCTAATGTGTGTTGTCACTGAATTCACCCAACGAAATTTCTATCAATTATCTAATTTATAACCAACCCTCTCCCTCCTTCCTCTCCCTTGCAGCTGCCAAAGAGTCTTTTCTTCTGTACATGAGTCTGCTTTGAAGTCCTTATAGTAGAGGTCTCATACAATATTTGTCCTTGTGTCATTTACTAATTTCACTCAACATGATGTCTTCCAGTTGAGACCAGGTATAACCCAGTAGTTTTTAAGCAAGGAGTCGTTCAGTTTCCCCATGTTTTATTTTTTCCCCCTTGCTTTTTCTGTTATTGTTTTCTACTTTCATGCTTTTATATTCTGAAAAGATGTTTTGCAATGTTTTGATGCTTTGGATTTTGTTAAGGCTAGCTTTATGGTCTAATATGTGGTCTATTCTGAAGAATGTTCCATGTGCGTTAGAGAAGAAAGTACACTTGGCTGGTGTTGTGTGGAATGTTTTATATGTCTATTAGGTCAAGTTGGTTGATTATGGCATTTAAGTCTTCCATGTCTTGTTTAAGCTTCTTTCTGGATGTCCTGTCCTTTAATGAAAGTGTGTTGAAGTCTCCTACTGTGATTGTGGAGCTCTCTGTTTCTCTTTTCATTGCTGTTAGAATTTGTTTTATGCACCTAAAAGTCCTATCATTCTGTGCATAAATATTTATCATGATTATATCCTCCTGATGTATTGAGCCTTTTATCCTTATTAATGTCCTTCCTTGTCCATTGTAGTGGATTTAACTTTAAAGTCTACTTTATCAGAAATTAACATTGCCACTTCTGCTCTTTTTTAAAGGTTGCTTGATACTGGTTTTTTTTTCATCCTTTAAATTTTAGTTTGTTTGTGTCTTTAAGTCCGTGCTGTGTCTTCTGTAGGCAGCATATAGACAGATGTTGTTTTTGTATTCATTCTGCCATTCTCTGTCTTTTTATTGGAGCATTTAATCTATTTACATTCAGCATAATTACAGATAGCTATGAGTTTAGTGTTGTCATTTTCATGCCTTTTGGGGGGGGCATTGTTGACAGTTTCTTTGTTACAGTTAATTTTCTGTGCCGAGTCATTTTTCTTTACTTTTTTTCTTTTCGTCTTTATCATTGATGTTGGTTTTGTATTTTCTGAGAATTCATGTTTTTCTTGATTATCATTTTGATGTGTAGGATTGTTAATTTCCTTTGGTTATCTTAAGACTGACTCTGGTTTTTCTAAATTTAAACCAGTTTTTTTATTTCTTTTCTTAAAGCACTCTATTTCTTATTTTTATTTATTTTCTTGATTTGCTGTCAAGAAGAATTGGTCACTATGTGTAAGCACGTATTTTTAGGTCCTCTTTTTTGTTACAATAGTGTCATATTTTACATATTAGTATCTGTTTCCCTATTTTCACTGCTTTATCTTTACATATTTTTGTTATTTCCTTATCTGGGTTGCTACCTGTTAGCTCTCTCCTGCATTCTAGTCTTAGGTTGTTGCCTGATTTTACCAATTATGTAACCAAAGGACTCCCTTTATTATTTCTTATAATTTTTCTTTGGTTTTTAAGAATTCCCTAAACGTCTCTGTCTGGAAATGTCCTAATTTTACCATCATATTTGAGGAACAGTTTTGCTGAATATATAATTCTTGGCTGACAGTTTTCTTCTTTCAAGGATTTGTGTATGTCATCTCATTGCCTTCTTGCCCGCATGGTCTTTGCTGAGTAGTCCAAGCTTAGTCTTATTGACTCTCCTCTGTCCGACTCGATGGCACTTGGCTTGGCTGTATATTACTTTTCATTTATCCCTACCTGCTCTTAAATTTGTCTTCTTATCTGTAGCTTTGACAAATTTGATTATGTTTTGGTGTTGTCATGGATTGAATTGTGTCCCCCCCCAAAATATGTGTAGTAATTTGCCTGGGCCAGGATTCCCTGTATTCTATGACTGTCTTCCATTTTGTGATTTTTTTCCTATGCTGTGTGTTAAAGGATTAAGGTGGGACTGTAAATCTCTTCCACCTCATTGCTCCACTGTAAAGGGAGTTTCTCTAGCGTATGACTTACATCACTCTTAATCTTTTCATCCTTCAAGAGATAAAAGAAAAGGGAAACAAGCAGGAAATTGGAAACCTCACATCATCAAAGCAGCGCTGGAAGAAGAGTGTGTCATTCAGACCTGAGGTTCCTGGGCCAAGATGCTCCCTGGACAAAGACTGATGCAATACCATACTTTCCTCCAGAGCCAACAAGGGGGAAAGCCTTGTGCTGGAGAAGACACCCTGAATTTGGACTTGTTGTCTACTGGACTGTGTAGGAATAAACTTTCCTTTGTTAAAGCCATCTACTTTGTGGTATTTCTGTTAGAGCAGCACTTCCTTACTAAAACAGGTGCCTTTCTTTTGGAATCTCCATTATTTGTAGTTTCATGAGTATCTTGGATGGATATCTTCTTATTTCTTATGATATCAGAGAAATTTTCTGTCAACAGTTTTCTCCTTATTTTCTGTTATCCCCCTGTTCTGGTACCCCAGTGACTCATGTGTTATTCCTTTTGATAGAGTCTAAATAATTCTTAGAGTTCTCTTCAGTTCTTTAAATCCTTTTATCTGATTTTTCTTCAATATGTTGGTGTCAAGCACTTTGTTTTCAATCTCACTAATTCTGACTTTCATTGCCTCAATTCTATTCCTCTGACTTTCTACTGAGTTGTCTATTTTACTATTAATCTTCTGAATTTCTGCATGCTTTCAGTGGTTTCTTACAGCTGTGCAATTTGTCATTTTGCCTGATCTTCCTGATCTTTTGAAGAGTTCTAAATATTAATCTTTTGTATTCTATCTCTGATAATTCCAGGAAGTGCTCTTCATCTGGGTAATTTCTTAATTCTTTGTCTTAGGAACTTTCCAAAGACATCATGGTCTGCAACTTTATGTGGTTTGTTATCGATGGTTGTCTTCAAGCCATCAGTTATTTGTTGTATTTATTTATTTTATGTATACTTACTCTGTTTTAGCTTCTTGTTTTATTTATTTATTTATTTTGAAGTACCCAAATAGGCTGGTCATGTGAGCTAGTTTGATTATTTGTGATTTGGAGGATCTAACACCCTGTTACCAGGTAGTTAGAGCTGTTACTAGTCATGTAAGCCCTTTTTATACAGATTCAGCTCAGGTGTCCAGGTCATCATCAAGTGTGGTGCAGGCTCTCCCATACAGTTCTAGACAGGCAAGTGTGTTTGCTATAGACAAAGGTATCTGGTTGCATGCACTGAGAAAGGCAGAATGCTGGCAGCCATCAAGGAGTGTCTGTGAAAAAGGCATGTCCCTGTCCATTAAAACATGCAGGTAGATAGGTTTTGGTGCAGGACTATGGATACTGGATGTTTTATGCAGAGGTGAGAGCATGCAAAGTCCATTGGCCCCTTACACCTGTGCCTAGGCAAAATAACTGTCTCTGCCCTGAGTTCCCAGCTTAGGGGCACTGCTAGATTATTTTTTCCTTCCTGTTTGTTAAATTGTTCCCTCTTCATGTCTGAGAGAATGGCTCAAGGTATGTGCAAGTGGGTCTTACTTCTTGCCCAAGGGGTGTATCAGTTTCTGGAGCCAGCTTGGGTACATTTGGAGAAGGGAGAGTGAAGCACTGGGAAAGGGAGAGAGGTCTATCCAGAAGGAAGATCCACAAGTAGGTTAGAGGCAAGCCACTTAGCTTTTGATGGCTGAATGCTGTTTCTCACTAATTCTAGAGGAGTTCATGGACTCTTAACTCGGCTCTCTTGCTGAGGAAGACACTTTCAGAATTCCACTGTTCCCCTCACCACACCTGCTGCAGCTGATCTTCCTGCAGGGTGCTTATTCCCACTGGGTCAGTTTTGGCCAGTCTTAGGTACATGTGAACCTACTCCCTCATTCCCTATGACTCAGTCTAATTTGTCAACTTTCCCTATGGTGTTCAAGACTCCTCGAATGGCATATATAATCAATTTATTTGTGTTTCGGGGTCTTTGTTGTTAGAAGAATCATAGGAAGTATCTGACCACTCTGCCATCTTAGCCCCAGCTTTCTCTAAGCATCTTAATTAGTGAATATTCTCTAGTTTGAGTGAGCTCCAGTCCCTCGTCATTGAAGCCTGATGAGGTTAATAGAGCCATATGGTGGAAATGTTAGCTGTAATTTTTCATGATTAAAGGAAAAAAAATCCTTCAGCTCAATTGCATAAAAGCTAAATTTCACAACATGTAACTCTTTGAGCTCAGGGTCTCGAGTTTTCCCTTCATAGGTGTAGATACACAATCTGTGGGATTCAAAATGGGGGGGGATGGGTTGGGGAGTCAGCTCTTTTCTATTTGGTTTATATTGGCAGGTTGTGGGATTAAAGTGAACTCTTGCAAATTGGGCTTAGAGTTTTCTTCCTATCTCTGTATAGTGTTCTATGTAATTTAGTTGTCATTTAGCTGTCTCTTACAGTGCTGCTGTACAGATAGTGGCTGCTCTTACCCCAAACAAGTCAGAGGACAAAGGAATAAGATGCATTTAGGATTGGACTTCCGATTTTTGCCCTCCTCTGCTGGGTCTTCCTGGCAGCCCAGGTAGCACAAATGCCTAAGTGCTCAACTGCTAACTGAAGATTTTGATGTTGGAATTCACCCAGAGAGGCCTCTGAAGTGAGGCCTAGCAATCTGTTTCCCAAAGGTCATACACATGAAACCTCATGGAGCAGTTATACTTGAAAACACATGAGGTGGCTATGAGTCAGAATTGACTCAATAGCAGCTGAGTTGAATTTAGGTTTTGCCAAGTCCTCTGTGTTTTCTCCCCTGCTAGTTAGCCCAACTAACTTCTTGTTGTTAGGTGCTATTGAGTGAGTTCCAACTCACAGTGACCCTATGTAAAAGGGAATGAAATGCTGCCTGGTCCTTCACCACCCTTACAATTATTTTGTGCTCCAGCATAATGTAGCAGGCTAAATTGATTTTTTAATTAATTTTTTAAACTTGAAAATGTTTTGTTAAGGATAAACTGGAAGATGTACATCATAATTCCAGTTAATTTTCAATGCAAACATCAGCAACAATGTCTTATACAGATATAAACATCACACTCTAGCTAGCTTGGGAGGTTATTTTACGTAAATGATGACACAGAAACTGAGTGGATCCAGGGCTAAAGCTGAGTTCAGAACTCAGGATTCTTGACGACTTTGAATCAAGTGGCTTTACTTTTTGCCACAGAGTAATGTGATTTGTGACATTAACAAAGTCATTCCTGTCCCAGTCTTGGATAGTCTACAGTCTCTAATGGAACATTAATCTATTCAATCAAATGCTGTTCTAGACGTTTCTGTACAGGTATTTTGTAATGTGATTAAAGTTTGATCAACTGACTTTAAATAAGGAAGATTATCCTAGACAACCAGAAAAACCCACTGTCCGACTCATAGTGACCATACAGGACAGAGTAGAACTGTTCCATAGAGCTTCTAAGAAGCTCCTGGTAGATTCAAACTGCTGAACTTTTGGTTAGTAGACGTAACACTTAACCACAATGCCACCATGGTTTCCAGACAACCAGAGTGGGCCTGAAATAATCAGTTGAAAGACCTGAGAACAGGGCTGATGCTTCCCTGAAGAAGAAATTCCCTCTGTAGACAGAGCTTTGGTCCATGCTTGAGAATTACAGCTTGATATTCTTAAAGTTCTGTCTGCCTTACAGACTTCTAACTTGCTTAGTCAGCCCCCACAATTTCAAAGGCAATTCTTTGCAATAAATCTCTTAATATAGATCTCCTACTGGTTCCTCTTCTCAGGCTGAATCTTGATAGATATATCACGGAGCCACTGTAATTGTTCATTAGACTAAAGTTCTGGGATTGAATTATAAGGTTTTCTTCCACGATGGGAAGCAGAATCAGAATCAGAGTCTTGTCTGGAGCCAGGCTATTGCTTTTTACCTCACCAAACCAGAGGCCTGGGCTTTTATATGTGTTGAAAGAGGAACAAGAATTGACAGATTCCTCAGAGTGTGTAAGAACGTGCACAAAGGTCACTGACCAATGTCAGATACACCCAAGCAGAGATAAAAAGCCATAATGTGCAGACACAGTGACTATGAGGTTGTGCAGATTCTCCTTTGTCACTAAGACATTTTTTTGACCAAGGATTAAAAAACAAAAAGCCCTGACTGCCATCCAGTTGATTGTGACTCACAGTGAGTGGCCCCACAGGATGGGGTTTCCAAGGAGTGGCTGGTGTATTCAAACAGTCGTCCTTCTGGTGAGGAGCTGTAGCTCTTAACTACTATGGCTAGCTAAGAGTAAATCTAATGCACAGATTGTAACTTTAGATACTTCTCTTGCTACTTGAGAGATAATCCTTGGAATCCCCTGAAATCAAGGTATCTTTATTATTTTAAAACTTCCAGACTACACTTGAAGATTGGTTTAAATGAGTACTCCTTCTTCCCTGGCCAAGCCAGAGACGACCTAGTACTCTAGTGCCAGCTTTTATGTCAGTAAGGGGGCAATGGTTGAGACAATCATGTTAAGATTAGTCAATGGTTAATTTCTATTCTATTTCCTCCTCTTCCTCCTCATTGTTGCTAGCCTGCACTGAACTATTTGTTTTCTAGAATGAAATGGTCTCCCTGCATACATACAGTTTAACTGCTGAAACAAATAATATATACACTTAATTGTGCTCATAAGGAATCTGTACATAGATCAAGAGACAGTCATTTGAATAGAACAAGGGGATACTGCATGTTTCAAAGTTAGGAAGGGTGTGCATGAGGGTTGCATCCTTTCACCATACCTGTTCAATCTGTATGCCGAGCACATAACCCAAGAAGCTAGGCTCTGAGAACATGGCATCAGGATTGGAGGAAGACTCATTAACAGCCTGTGATATGCAGACAAAACAACCTTTCTTGATCAAAGAGGACTTGAAGCACTTACTGATTAAGATTAAGGACCACAACCTTCAGTATGATTACATGTTAACATGAAGAAAACAAAAAATCCTCACAACTGGGCGAGTAAACAACATTATGATAAACAGAGAAAGTATTCGAGTTGTCACGAATTTCATTTTACTTGGATCCACTATCAACACCCATGGAAGCATCAGTAAAGGAATCAAAAGAAACATTGCATTGGGCAATCTGCTGCAAAAGACCTCATGAAACTGCTGAAAAGCAAAGACCTCACCTTGAAGACTAAGATGTGCCTGACCCATGGTGTTTTCATTCATCTCCCACGCATGTGAAAGGTGAAGAGGAACTGACGCCTCTGATTTATGGTATTGGTGAAGAATACTGAATACACCCTTGGACTGCTGAAACGAACAAGTCTGTCTTAGAAGAAGTACAGCCAGGATGCTCCTGAGAAGCAAGGATGATGAGACTTCATCATGTGCACTTTGAACAATGTTATCAAGAAGTATCAGTCACTGGAGAAGGGCATCGTGCTTGGTAAAGCAGAGGCTCAGTGAAACAGAAAGACCCTCAATAACACAGACGGACACAGTGGCTGTAGCAATGCGTTCAAGCATAACAACAATCATAAGGATGGCAAAGGACTGGGCATTGTTTCATTCTGTTGTATGAGTTACAACTAACATGGTGGCACCTAACAATAACTTTATTTGTGCTCCATTTTTTTTAGTATATTTGTTTGTGCATCTTTTGCTGAAGGTGTGGGCCTACCCTCAGCTGGACAGTAAGAGTAGGCTACATTTAAATGTAATGACTGGGCATTGGTCCACTGCCCACTGGCCATGGGGAGAATAGAGATAATGGGCAAGAGAAATGTGGATCAGAAACTCAATTCAGAGGGATTTGAAAGGTTGATTGATGACTCAGAGCATCAACCAGATGCTCTGACCCAGGCCATGGTCAAGGCTGGAGGCCATGGGATAAGCTGGAGATAGCCAATTGCTGTTGGAAAAAAAGTGGAAAATTGAGAACAAGAAGCCAAGATTTATATGTGGAAATTTGGAATCAAAATTTATTCCAAAGATTATTGGATGTCTTTGATGTAAAACTACGTATTGTTTGGAACACACCCTTCTAGGTTTTCTGATTCTTGCTGACATTACCATTTATCGACTTTGAACTGTTTAACAGTTTATAAGCTACAGAGAACTGATAACAATACATAATAATTTGTGTCTATAGATCTGTAAATAAACTGTCTAGTAGAGGCTCAATGGACCTCTTTCCCCATAGGAAAAGCTACTTCAACATTCGCTCTTTACTCCTTATGGAAACCCTGGTGGTGTAGTGTTTAAGAGTTCAGCTGCTAACTCAAAAGACAGTAGTTTGATTCCACCAAGCACTCCATGGAAACTCTCTGGAGCACTTATGCTCTGTCCTATAGGGTTGCTGTAAGTTGGAATCAAATAGAGAGCAACAAGTTTTTTGTGGTTGTTGTTTACTCCTTATAAATGGGTTGTTCTTTAAATCAGTTATCATATCCGTATGACTTCCTTATTTAATGAGTTAAATAAAGTTGCTGACAACTGTGTATTTTATATTTGCATGTGAGTCATTATTTTATTTATTGTTTGAAAATTATCCTTTGAGCAATTGCTGAGGTGTCCGGGGTATACCCAGTGGGGAATGCCACAAACAATATCATCATAAGAGGGAAGGAACAGGAATCTGCTGAGTGGGAAGTCATGGTGGGTCACCAACCCCCAAAAAGCGCCATGCAGCTATGCTTACAAGAGACAATATGAGTAAGACTGAACTTTTTATTTAAATTCTTTTTTTAATAGGGAAAAACAGTGATCATCTTGACCTTTAAGATTGATATCAAACAATGTTTTGATGGGTTTTTGAAGAAGAGCTAAGGTCACTGATGGTTTCAACTTTATGCAAGTAGTTGCTTATGTATTTACGATTTGCATCTTCCCTGCTTCCAAAAACCACATTTGAAATGGATCAAATGGTACAAGGAGAGAGAATAATAAGGTAGCAGGCTAGACTTTACCTTGCAGAGAGCAATGTCATCTGTAGAACCACAGAGCAGATGGCAAAAAACCCATATGATAAAAATAACAGAAGGCTGCATGGTAAATAGATCACAATGACAAATAGGCAGCTAATGAGTCGGATGCACAAAAAGAGAAAAGCCAGGGAGAAGGATCATCCAAGATCACTTACTGTGAGATATTAACAGTATCTTGCACTCTGGATTTATGTATCATTAGACTCCAAAGAACGAAGACAGGTTTCACTTTCATTATGGCTCTATCTTCATGCTGGAAGTAGGTGGGGATGGGACAGTGCAGATTTGGGTGGCAGAAATCGCTAGTTCTCTTGAATGAGTGGGTAAATTGGGACAGGGATGGGGACCAGACTCAGACACCAATATCTCAAGCCTTGGGAGATGCACAAGAATCTCTGTCTCCCCAAGATTCTTTGTCATGTTAAGGTTTCTTTCTACTTTCCTAAATTTCCCTCCATACTAACTACCTTATGGAAGCCTTGGTGGTATAGTGGTTAAACAGTACAGCTGCTAACCAGAGGGTTAGCAATTTGAATCCACCAGGTGCTCCTTGGAAACTATGGGGCTGTTCTACTCTATCCTGTAGGGTCACTATGAGTAGAATCAATTCAACAGCAATGGATTTAACTACTTTACATTTCCTTTTTTTTTCATCTTCTCCTCCCTATACAGAGGATCCCTTTGGCATGTAAGGAAGATACAAATAGAATTTGAGGCAGTGGTGGGAAGAAGGAGTTGGGTATTAAAGTGGGCTGGAAAGTTCCTTCCCCAAGACCTTCTAGCCAACTGGGATAACGAAGATTGAAGCTCATGTGTCCGGCTTATCTTGTTTGAGATAGGTAGTATGACCATCTGATGTAGGTGGCTGACCACTTCTTTGGCGCTTTCCACTTGGCCCTGTTGCTCCTGCATCATGGTGACAGTAGGGGCAAATATTAAGGGTCACTGAGCACTTTGGAATAAATGAAGTGAAGGGAAGCATTGTTCTACTGTTTTCTTACTATGTGTGGTTAGAGAGATAATCACTCCAAATTTCAGGGGAAGGTCTATGAGATATGGGATTATAGAGATTCAAACTGGTTAGAGTGTAATTTTTTTTTAAATTTCCTAAAGGACTTTTATTTAAGGAAATATCACTGAATTAAACTGAATGTGTATATATTATATAAATAGGGCCCTGAGTGCTACCAATGGTTTGTACTTAACTACTAATCTACAAGTTGGAGGTTTCAACTCACCCAGCCGTGCTATTGAAGAAAAACCTGGCACTCTGCTTTCAAAAGGTCACAGCCAGGAAAATCCTATGGAGCAATTCTAGGCTGTAACACATGAGGTTGCGTCAGAATTGAATTGACGGCAATAGGTTTGGTATATTGTATTAAAAACAAACAAACAAAAATCTTATGTGCCTCAGGAGAATAAATTACATGTTTTATCAATGAAAACATTCAGGAAACCAAGATAAAACATTAATTCTCTTACTGTGTAGGGACTGCTACTCAGAGAAGGATTCAGACTAAACCTGAGCTCCTAAGGAGAAGGAAGAACATTCCCCTGGGGCATGTATGGAGAATACAAAAGGAATTTGAGGCAGTATTGGTCTCTGCTTTACACAAGGGGAAGGGGTTGGGCAAGAAAGTTATTTGGAAAATTCACAGAACCAGTCTCAGAGCCCTGGAAATATACCTGTCAAAGGACAGTCCTTGTGTACACTTGACACAGCTCCAGCTATGTAACATCCCAAGCCGAATTACAACAGATTCCCAAGAGATAGGCATGGCTGATGGAAAGGGCAGAGGAGCTAGCAATTGCAAAGTAAACCAAAATGTTGGTCAGAATTCACAGCAGAGAATATTCTTGGAAGTTGTTTGTGTAGGTGACAGTTTTACAACACAGTTCTCAGAGTGTGTGCTTGGTGTTTCACAGTCATTTAAGAAGAGGGGAAATGGAAGTAGGGGATGATGATGGAGTGCATATCTATTGCACATTGTAGAGTCTGTGGATCCTTGAGCTGAGCTTCAGTTAGGGAATTGCTACTTTGGGATTGTCAAATCAGTCTGTGAGTCAGTCATCTTAAGGACTGGGGAACAAACAATGAATCATATTCTTTGGGGACACAGATGAAATAGGAATTCTGAGTCTACTAGTGACGTTTCCAGAGTCTCTAGTGGTACAAATGGCTTAAGCACTTGGCTGCTAAGTCCCTTACAAAGGTAACTTGGAATAAATGCAGGGTGATCTGCTTCAAAAAATCAACCACTGAAAACCCTATGGACCACAGTTCTATTCTGACACACATAGGGTTGCCATGAGTTGGAATCTACTTGATGGCAGCTGGTTTAGTGATGTTTTCATGGCCTCCAAGGTGCATCCCTCCCTCATGTGACCTCTCTCCTAATTTTAATAATGGCCAACATTTTTTTGAGTACCTGCCGCAAGCTAGACACTGCTTTATGTGCTTTCCATGTATTAATTCCTAGAAATGATCCAAGAGGCATTTTTATGGACTTGCATTAGAAATTCATCAGGTAAGCTAACTAGAACCTGCATTTTAAATTTACAACCATTTTTCTGAGTCGTCAGTTTCAATAATTCTTGGGTCTGGTTAAGTTGGATTCTACTAGGAACATTTGCCTCAGGCCTTCGCTTGTTTTATAATTTGGGTTTAGCTCTCTCTGATCATCTCAGGGAAACCCTGGTGGTATAGTGGTTACGTGCTGTGGCTGCTAACCAAAAAGATCAGCAGTTTGAATCCACTAGGTGCTCCTTGGAAACTCTGTGGAGCATTTCTGCTCTATCTTACTGGGTTGCTGTGAGCTGGAATCGACTTGATGGCAATGGATTTGGGGTTTTGGAGTCACCTCAGATTCTATCAGGAAGTAGAACAACATATATATATGATCTGGTGGTTGACCACTTACAGCGACTTGAAGGAGCGAGACAGGTTATGTCTACCTCTTTGTAACCACTCCAACCTTAAGGTAACATGACCTCTTTTTCTTCCTATAGATTTTAAATTCACTGTCTCACTCATGGCTCTGAATTAGGCAATAAAGTATTATTTCAGCTCCTTTAAAGAGTGAACCCTAGGGAAGCCTACTGGCCTTGTTCCACTGGCATGTTGGCTGACCAGATGGTTGTGTTCCCTTTAGCAGACACTATGCAGTAAAGTTCTAGGCTCCAGGACAGGGCTATTTAAAAGAGGGACTGTGCTCTGTGCAGCGCCAAGCTGTAGGCTGTGGACCCTGAGGCAGGTCTGAGGGAAGAGTTGCTATCGGAGGGTAGGAGTTGAAAGGCAAAGGAACGACACAGGCAGAGGCAGGCCAAGACAGATGGCATCTGCTTCAGAGAGTGGTACAGATCCCTGGGAGGATGCAGGGAAGAAAAGAGGGGGGCGCAATTCTCCAAAGTAGGTATCTCATACAGTAACCCCTTGTTTCCCGGAGGCATGGGAGGCAGAAGCCTTTCTTAGATGTTGAGTTCCAAGCAGGGCTCCAGGTATGTTGGGATCACTAGAAGGGCATGACATTGATGACATTTCCCTGGACAGCTGAAACAATCAATGTGTGGCATGGTATAGCTGGTTAGATAAAAATTTGAAAGCAATAATGTCAGCAGCAGCCACCATTAGAGATTGAACTGAGATTAAAGGGGCAGAACAGATCTTCAGAGCATCAATTTTATTGAAAGCCCAGTATTTATCTCTTTGGCTCAGATCCAAGCACCTAGCTGTGAGGACCCAAAGCCATCTCGGAGTTGCCTCTTGGGATTAACAAAAAATATTCTTCCAGGATATTTTCGGAGATTTGTGAGGATAATTTTCAGATATTCTAGGTAATACCTTTCCAAAAAAATTGGAATAATTTAATGCTTTGGGTTTTTTTCAAAAGTAGCTTTTCAGAAGCCATTTAAAATCAGTTACCAATCAGTCAGGAGAGAATTGTAGGCAGTATCAGGATGCCTGTTTGGGGTCTTTTATGAAAGCTGTTGATACTTCATAAAGAAGTTTATAAATTTCAGAGTGGCTTTTTAAGCACGTCCTCTTAGAGAATCCATGATTACACTATTTTCTGCTGCAGCTCTTTCTGTCCTAATGTCCTCAACAATTGATGCTTGACTGTGCTCCTGTCTGGGCACTGGAGCTGGACCTGGTCAGTCTTGAGTCTCATGGTTTTTCTTATCCTCCAGACTCAGACATCTACCCCAAGCCTTGGAAGATGTGCTGTTATCTCTGTCTCCCCTGGTTTCTTTGTCATATTTATGCTTTCCCAATTCCAGCCACTACTTCCTATTTCCTATTTTCATTTTCCCTTCCCTATACAAAAACTCTTGGTTAATCACTGAAGGAGAGGCTGGTAACAACTGAGAGACAGTCTGCAGTCAAAGGAGATCTCACATGAGTGATGGCAGGATGGACTGTACAAGCCCTGGGGCTTGAGTGAGATGGGAACTTGGAGACCTGGCTCTGGGATGCCACAGGCTGCTTTTGTGTATGAGTTACATTGACTCGGCTCTTAGCACCCTGTCCTGCTCTGTGCTATCACATCAGGCCGAGGCCAGTGCTCACACTGGAGTCTGGGGCAGAATGTTCTTGGATAGACGGGAATTGCAATGTTAAACACAGGGCTGATGTAACACCCTAGTCCCCACCGTACCCAACCTCTACACTAATTTCTAAGGCTGCTGTAACAGAAAGCTGCAAACCCTGTGGCTGAGAAAACAGAAACTTATTCTAACACAGTTCTAGAGGCTAGGAGTCCAAAATTAGGGTGTTGGCTCTACTGAGTCCTTTTGAGGGCTCTGAAGGAAAAGGTGTTCCATGCCTCTCTCCTAGCTTCTAGCAGGGGCTGATGACTTGGTGTTCCTGGGGTTCCTGATGCATCACCCCATCTCTGCCTCTGTCTTCATTCACATGGCCATCCTCGTTCCATGCCCCTTTGTCTCTTCTCTCCTTCTTTATAAGGATACCACTCAGATTAGGACCTACCCTAACTCAGTTAATCTCATGGTAACTGATTTATCTTTAAAGATCTTATTTCCAAAGATGCTCATGTTCACAGGTAGTAGAGGACAGGGATGTGAACACAGTCACTACCTGGGCTCTCATACCCTTTCCCAACTAGCAGCAGGATTTCCGCTTTTGGGTATTCCACTTAAGTGACTCACAGTTCCTCTTCAAATCTGGAAGAAGTCACCCAAAGAAAAGAGTATTTTTTCGGACAAACAATAAAGTGGAAGACAGATGGGTGGACCAAGAGAGAAAGAGAGAGGAGAGGGGTGAATTTGCATGGTGAAATCTGTCCAAAGCAACAGAAGTTGAGTGTTTGGGTTTATTTCCCATTCACAAAGTATAACCACGTATTTCTCCTTTTTTTTTTTTTTTTTAAAGAACAGTGCTTTTAAAACCTGTTAAGAAACATCAAAATAATTCTTGGGCACTAGACAGCTATTTAAATATTTTGATGGCTTTAGAGTAAATAAGTCAGAAGTATAGGAATTTCAGTTTTTCTTAAGCTAAATATGTGGATTTTTATATGAAATGTAAATTATCCTTGAAAATACAGTTGAGCTATCTTTAAAAACCAAAACAACAACAGTAACAAAAAAATTCATTGCTATGAAGTCCATTCTGAATCTTAGTAGCTGTCTTTGGAAGGGCTTGAGAAAACTCAAGCCAAGAAAACCCTGTGGAGGAATCCCACTCTGTAACACATGAGCGGCCAAGTGCTGGAAAAGATTTGGTGGCAACAGGCTTGGCTTCTCTGGTTTAGCTTGACCCATGAGCAACATGCCGCACACTTGTAACCAAACACAGGTTTCTGTTCTGTTCTATTTGTCAATGAAAATAAGATGCCACACTGTCAGTTGTAAGCAGAGCACAAAATGGAAATTTACTATTTGTGCAAATGAGAAGCAATGTGGGCCCTAGCAGCCAGAAAACCGTGAGCTGCCCACCTTGGAGGAGCAGGAAGTTTTCTATCCTCCGTCAGACCCAACTTGACAGCAGTGGGTTTAGTCCCCATGTGGTAGAGATCGGTGCCTGAAATCTGAAATTCAGAGCCCTTCTGTACCCATGTTTGGAGACCTGGGTGCTGAGTCATGCTGCAAAGGAAGGGAACATTTGCTTTTTTAAATAGGTCTAGCACCCTGTGTACTGGAAAACATCTTCCCCTCTAGCAAAGTTCAGGTTTCGAACATAGCTCTTTACATCCTCAATGCATCAAAATCTCGGTTTGGGCATGCACAAGATTTTGGTGCCAAAATTCAGTCCATGGCTAAGGCTGTAGATGGGCCAGGCCAAGCTGCAACTAGAAATTGAGGCTTGGTGGGCTGCAAATGGGGAAGGAACCCATGCAGAGCAAGGGAAGGGAAGTTTGGGCTGTGGTTTCACCCTGATTACCCGCTTCTCCTTGAAGTGCTTTCTTTGCTTGGCTTCTCGCTGGCTGTTCTTTTCTTTTCTTTCTTTGCTGTTTCCTCATATCTGAGATGCTATGAGGCTCAACCTTCAGCCTTGTCTCTTCTTTAGCTATACTTGCTTGATTTTTTTTCCTCCCTTCGGTTCAATTTTTTCCCAAATTTTATTTATTTTGTTTTTGCAGTTGAGAAAATACACAGCAAAACACACCAACTGAACAATTTCCACATATGTGGTTTAGTGGCATTGATCTCTCGAGTTGTTTTAAGTACCTACCAATTTATGCTGCTGATGGCCACATATGTATCTCCAGCCTGTATCTGCCTTGAACTCCAGACTCACACACCAGACTACCAGCTAGACTTGCCATTTGGCTGTCGAGTAAGTATCTCAAACTTAACCTGTCCAAGACTGTACTGCAGGTATCCACTCTCTCCACATGCAGAGCCCATTCCTGTTCCCTCTACAGTCTTCTCTAACTGATTCAGTGACAATGCCCTTCTCCACTTGCTTGAGCCCATCTGTAGAATTACACTGGCTCCTCTCTTCTGATAAACATTCCACATCCTACCTCATAGAAAATCTTCAACACATTGAGAATTCAACTATTGCTCTCCACCTCCACCACTATGCCCCTCCCAGATCCAAGTTACCATCTACAATATGTTGGCCTCTTTTTTTCCATTGTGGTGGTGGTGGTACCACTTGTTGTCAAGTTGGCTCCTACTAAGTGACCATATTAATGTTAACACAAGGAAATGTTATCCAGTTTGGTAATATTCCTCACAGCCATTGCTACGTGCGAGCCTGCTCTTGCAGCCACTGTGTCAATCCATCTCATTGAGGCTCTCCCTCTTTTTTACTGACTCTCTATCTAGTATGACGTCCTTCTCCAGGGACTGGACTCTCCTTATAATATATCCAAATAAGTAAGATAAAGCCTTGCCATCCTCACTGCTAAGGAGGATTCTGGCTGTACTTCTACATAAACTAATGTTGTTATTCATAAGATTTTCACTGGATGATTTTTCGCTCTTTAGAACTTTCTTCCTAGTCTGTCTTAGTCTGGAAGCTCTGGTAAAATCTGTTCACCATGGGTGACCCTTCTGGTATCTGAAATAACAGTGGCACTGCATCTAGTATCACAGCAACATGCAAGCTACCACAGTACAACAAACTGAACGACACTGCAGTCCCCCTGAAAATCTGTTCTCAATACAGCAGCCACAGGGATTCTTTCAGAGACAAGTATGGCCCTAGCAGGCTTTTGTCCCAAACCCTCCATTGGCTGCCTTCCTCTAAGCAATGTCAAGTTCACACCACAGACCACAGTCTGTATCCTGAGAGCTCTGAGGCACTGGGGAGCAGGCCCCATCTCCTGGAATGGTGCTTTCTCACCAACCTCAGCCCAGACTAAGCCATGAGCCAGCTTGACTGCTGGTTCTAGAAATTAACTTGCAAGGCTTGGGGAAAGCTCCCTAGATTGCAGTTACCCCTCCCAAGTAAATTACCATTTTCTCCAATACAGAGGTATTATTTTTGTAAAAGAAAAAAAAATCTTATTAAAAAAGAAAACAAACAAACAAAAAAGACTCTATTTGATGAGACACCCATACCAAACTAAACCAAATCCATTTCTGTTGAGTCAGTTCTGTGTACTATTCAACAATAAAAAGAAATAATCTATTAAGTCATTAAAAAAAAACATGGAGGAATTTTAAATGCATATTGCTGAGTGGGAGAAGCGAGTCTGAAAAAACTGCATACTGTATGATCTCAAGTATAGTATATTCTGAAAAAGACAAAGTATAGAAAAACATGAAAAGGTCAGTGGTTGATAAGGCTCAAGAGGAGGAGGGAGGGATAAATCACTAGAGCTGTTAATTACCATCAAATTTATTTTGACTCATGGTGAGAGAACTGCTCCACAGGGTTTTCAACGCTGTGACTTTTCAGAAGCAGAGTGGGAGGCTTGTATTCTGATGTGTCTCTGGGTTAGTTTGAACTGCCAACCTTTCTGTTAGTAGTTGAGCATTTAACCATTTGCATTACTTAGGGACCAAAGAGGTGGAGCACAGGACATTTTCAGGGTAGTTAAACTATCCTGTGTGATACTGTAATTGTGGACACATGACATCATTCATTTGACAAAATCTGTAGCACTGTACAACACATGCAGTGAGCCCTAATTAACCTCAAATCAAACCCATTGCTGTTCAGTCAGTTCTGATGCCTAGTGACCCTAGAGGACAAAGTAGAATTGCCCCATAGTGTTTCCAAGGAATGGCTAGTGGATTTGAACTGCCGACCTTTTGGTTAGCAACCATATCACTTAACCCCTACATCACCAAGTCTCCATGAACCCTAATTAGTTAATAATTAGGTAACAATGATGAGGATTTGGTAGCTTGGTAGAAGAATTCTCATCTTCTATACTAGAGACTCAGTTTCAATTTCTGGTCAGTGCACCTGATGTATATGCACCATTAATCCATCAGTGGAGTCCTGTATGTTGCTCTGATGCTAGTGTGTTGCTCTGATGCTTCCAGAATAAGACAGACTAGGAAGAAAGGCCTGGAAATCTACTTTTGAAAATCAATCACTGAAAACCCTGTGGATCATAGCAGTGTGATCTAGAATAGATCATGGCAATGGCAGATGACTGGGCAGCATTTCATGCCACTATGCAATGAGTCACCCTGAGTCAGGGGTTGACTTAACGGCAGCTGTAACAACAACAATACATCAATATGGACTCATGAATTATAACAAAAATACTGTAAGAATACAAAAACTTACTAAGAGAAATTATGTGACAGAAGAAGAGGGTCTGTGGGAATGCTCTTGTACTTTCTGTGCAATTTTTCTACAAACCTAGACTTCTTTTTTAGAGGAGTTTTATTAGGAAAAAAACCTAAATGCATAATAAGCCTTCCTTCCAAGATCTGGAGCCACAGTTGGCCTTATTCCCTGCTTCCTCAAGCCCTGATCTCAGTGGGGAGTCTTCATCTTTACTGCCAATTCCAAATATTGTTCCTGGTCCCTAGGTGACACAGTTCGTGCTGGACAGCTAACCTAAAGGCTGGATGCTCAAACCTGTCCAGCTGCCACTCAAAAGGAAGCCTGGCAATCTGCTACATAAAGAGTACAGCTGTTGAAAACCCCATGGAGCACATTTGTACTCTCTAACACATGAAAGCATGAAACCTATATTAGAATGTGTTTTCTGCCTTCTTACTAAAGCATGCATTATCTAGATATTTAGATAAACATGACCAGGACCAGTCGCCATTGAGTTGACTCTCACTCGTGGTGCCCTCATGTGTCAGAAGAGAACTGCACTCCACAGAGTTTTCAATAGCTCATTTTTCTGAAGTAGATTGCCAGGCCTCCTTTCATCTAAGGCATCTCTGGATGGACTTGAACCTCCGGCCTTTCAGTTGACAGCCATGTGCACCACCAAGGGATTCAAACTTGCTCTGCCTCTCTTTAGACAGGTATGTATGTGTATATACATATATACGCACATGTGTATGCATATATATAGTTGTTAGGTATTGCCTAGTCGATTCCAACTTACAGTGATCCCATGTAGTACAGAATGAAATACGGTCTAGTCTTGCATCTTCCTCACAATCATTTTTTTATTTGAGCCCGCTGTTACAGCCACTAGGTCAGTCCATCTGGTTGAGGATCTTCCTCTTTTTCATGGCCTTCTACTTTACCAAGCATGATGTCCTTCAGAGGCTGGCCCCTCCTGATAATACACACACCCAAAGCATGTGAGATGAGGTCTCTGTACTATTGCTTCTGAGGAGCATTCTGGCTGTACTTTTTCTTTTGTGGCAGATTTGTTCCTCCTCCTGGCATTTCATGGTATGTTCAGTATTCTTTGCCAGTGTGCTAGTTCAAAGGCATCAATACATCCTCTGTCTTCCTTATTCATTGTCCTGCTTTCACACGCATATGAGATGGTTGAAAATACTACAGCTTGGGTCAGGCTCACTTTAGTCCTCAGAGTGACATATTTGCTTTTTAACACTTTAAAGGTTTTTTTTTTCCCCAGCAGATTCTGCCCAATGCAATACATCGATGTCGTGACTGCTGCTTCAATGGGTGTTGATTGTGGATACAAGTAAAATGAAAATCCTTAACAACTTCAATATTTTCTCCACTTATTGTGATGCTGGTTATTGGTCCACTTCTGAGAATTTTGGTTTTGTTTATGCTAATACATAATCCATACTGATGGCTGTGGTCTTTGATTTGTATCAGTAAAGACTTCAAATCTTTTTTTTCAGCAAGAAAATTGTGTCATCTGCATATCACCAGTTGTTAACAAGTCTTCCTCCAATCTTGATGCCCCATTTTCCTTATTATAGTCCAGCTTCTAGCTTACTTTCCCAGCATACAGACTGAATAAGTGTCCTAATAAAATACAATCCTGAAGCACCTCTTTCCAGATATATATCCTTGTCATGTTGGAACAATTGCCTCTGGATCCATGTTCAGTTTTCTTATGAGCATGATTCTTCAAAATGTTATCCCTAATCTGTCATGACCTACACAGTCAAATGCCTTTGTATAGTCAATAAAACACAGGTAAATATCTTTCTGACATTCTCTGTTTTCAGCCAAGATCCAAGATCCATCAGACATTAGCAATGATATCCCTCATTACACACTCTCCTCTGAATCCTGCCTGAATTTCTAATAGTTCCCTATCTACATATTGCTGAAACCAATTTTTAATTATCTTTGAATACTCTGGGAGTCAGTTCTACCCTGGCCCCTAGGGTCGCCATGAGTCGGATCTGACTCGATGGCACTTGGCTGGCTCAGTAAAATTTTATTTCTGTGATATTAATGACATTGTTTAATAATTTTCACATTCTATTATATCATGTTTCCTTGGAAATGGCACAAATACAGATCTCTTCCACTCAGTTGGCCAAGTAGATGTCTCCCAGATTTCTTGGCATAAATGAATGAGCAAATCCAGTGTTCCATCCATTTGTTAGAACATCTCAGTTTGTATTCCATCAATTCCTGCAGTGTTGTTTTTTACCTGTGCCTTCAGTGCAGTTTGTTCTTCTTCCTTCAGTACCATTGGTCCTTAATCATATGCTACCTTTTGCAGTGGTTGAATGTCAACCAATTCTTTATGGCACAGTAACTCTGTATTCCTTCCATCTTCTTTTGATGCTTCCTGTGCCTTTGGATATTTTGCCTACAGAGTCCTTCAATATTTCAACCTAAAGCTTGAAGTTTTTTTCTTCCATGTCTTTCAGTTTGAAAAATGTCACATGTGTTCTCCCCTTTTTGGTTTTCTAACTCCAGGTCTTTACAGATTTCACTATAATACTTTACTTTGTGTTTTTGAGCCACCCTTTGAAATCTTCTGTTCAGCTCTTTCACTTCATCATTTCTTTAGTTTGCTACAGCAACTTGTCTTAGTTATCTACACTGCTATAACAGAAACCTACAAGTGGATGGTTTCAACAAACAAAAGTTTACTGTCTTACAGTCTCGTAGGCTTGAAGTCCAAATTCAGGGCACCAGCTCTCCATGTTAGTCCTGGAGGAACCCCTTATCACCAACCTTTCCCTGGGCTAGGAGCTTCTCAGTGCAGGGATCCTAGGTACAAAGAACTCACTCTTTTCCTGGCATTACTTTCTTGGTGGTGTGAGGTTCCCACCCTCTTTGTTCCCTTCTCTATTTCATATCTCAAAAGAAATTGACTTAACCCATAACTTAATTTTGTAGATTGAGTCATGATTCCTTAACATAACTGTCTGTAATCCTGCCTCTTTAACATCATAGAGGTAGGATTTACAACACATAGGAAAATCATATCCGATGACAAGATGGTGGATAATCACACAATACTAGAAATCATGGCCTAGCCAAGCTGATCCACAGTTTTGAGACACACAATTTAATCCGTGACACTATTAAATGTTCAAGGACAAGTTTCAGAGCCTCTTCTGGCATTCATTTATACACATAAAAAGGAGCCCTGGTGGCACAGTGGCTAAAGTGCTTGGCAGCTAACCAAAAGGTCAGTGATCTGACCCACAAGCTGCTCTATGGGAGTGGCATTCTGTTTCTGTAAATGTTTACAGCCTTGGAAACCCCATGGGGCAGTTGTACTCTGTCCTAGAGGCTTGTTATAAATCTAAACTGACTTCATGTCACTGTGTTTGGTTTTATATAGATATATACACATATATATACACATGCAAATACAAACATCTGTATGTGTATGTATATACATGTATATGCATGTGTATATATACATATATGCTGATTCAACAGCTAACAAGAAGCCTACATATCTTTATCTCTATCTGTATCTGTGTCTCTATATCTATACCTATATCCACACAGTTAGTCTTCCTGTTGTGTTATTAGGTGTTATCAAGTCAGCCCTGACTCACATGACCACAATAGGATCAGATGATTGTGATACACAGGATTTTCCTTGGCTGATTTTTACAAGTAGATTACCAGGCCACTCTTTCTAGTCTGTCTGAATCGAAAAGCTCTGGTATATGTATAAATTAGATCACATGGTTGTTTTGTCTTCTTTAAACTACATGCTTGTGATTTAGTAACCAAACAAGCATACACAATGAAGTGAAAATGAGTGGACATTTTCAGACACAGACTGGAAAACTGAACAGCAAATGGGCAAGCTGACCAAGCCCAAGTCTGGAGGGGTTTTGAATGGTTTAATACATGAAAGTACTTGGTTTGGAGCAGAAAAGGAGGCTAAACAAATTGCACCTGAAGCAATATAGATTCAGCCACCCAGGAACTCATCTAATTCAGACGCACAAAGTTTGGCCAATCCACTGGTGAGGACCTATGGATTTATTGTTCCACTTACACGGTATGGTCCAAGTCAGAGGAATCCTAATGTTTGTATAATTACAGGTCTTGCTCCAAAGATCTGGGCCATTGAGTTGGTACTGAATGGTTTCAGAGACACTGTATTGCACCTGGATGCCATTCAAACACTATTTGCACGTGTTGTACCTTATTACAGTGAAACCACAGTGGCACAGATGAAATAAAAAGGTAAATAGACCAAAGCCTCATTTGTTAAACAGGTGTAATTATGATGATCAAATTACAAACCCCTTCTTCTCTCATCTTTCTTCTCCACATCTCTCCTGACAACTCAAAAGTCTGAGGCAAGAGAACTGCTCTTTCCTGCCACTGGCATTATCTACAGTTTCTACCACACGATACGTCAGTCACTGGCTAGAAGGAGAGCTGACTGCATGAGCACATTCCTGTGATTTTTGCCTAATGCTATCAAGACAGCTCTCTCTGCAGGGTATGCACAGGAGAAGCACCACTGAGCTGTGAGAAGCTTCTTCCCACAATATATGAAAACCTGAGGTTCAAGTACGAAATCCAGAAGAACATTTCCTTTCCAAGTGAAAGGGAAAGCATACAGTTGATTTGTTAGCTCGGTAAATCTAATGTGGAATGAAAGATGTGACATAAAGTCACAGAGGCTAACAAGCCACTGGGATTTAAAACTGGAGGCCAAATTTCTTCTTTCTTACAGAAGGGTATTAGATTTGTGGGACTGCCAAAACCAATTACCACAAACTGGGTGCCTTAAGGAGTCCCCGGATGGTGCAACTGAAAGGTTAGGGGTTTGAGTCCACCCATAGGCACCTTGGAGAAAAGGTCTGAAAAATTAGC
This sequence comes from Heterohyrax brucei, assembly GCA_028571685.1. Taxonomy (NCBI): domain Eukaryota; kingdom Metazoa; phylum Chordata; class Mammalia; order Hyracoidea; family Procaviidae; genus Heterohyrax; species Heterohyrax brucei. The sequence continues at coordinate 39,618,381 of CM053157.1, read as the reverse complement.
CACTGGAGACCCTGTGAAGCCCAATTCTACTCTGACACACACAGGGTCACCATGAGTGAGAATCAACTTCACAGTGACTGGTTTCGGTTGGCTTAAAATAAAAGATATTTATTCTCTCATGTTTGTGGAGGCCCCAGGTCTGAAAACAAGGCATGTGCAAAGTTGATTCCTTCCGCAGGGCTCTGAGAGAGTATCCCTTCCATTCCTTTCTCCTAGCTTCTGGGGGCTATTCACAGTCCTTGGTCTTTCTTGGATTGCAGCTGTGTCACTCCATTCTTCATATCTGTCTTCTCTTGCCATCTCCCCGTCTGTGTCTACTTCCCCTCTTCGTCTCTTATAAACCCATTGCTGTTGAGTCAATTACAACTCACTGCATCTCTACAGGACAGAGTAGAACTGTCCCATACAGTTTCCAAGGACTGTCAGGTAAATTTGAATTGCTCACCTTTTGATTAGCAGCTGTATAACTACTATGTCACCAGGGTCTCTTTTCACTCTTAGAGGACCTGCTCTTGGATTTAGGGTCCACCCTAATCCAAGATGATCTCAAGATCTTTAACTTAACTATACCTACAAAGACTTGTTACCAAGTAAGATCACATGTACAAGTTATAGGTGGGTGTGTCTTTCACGGTAGATGTGTCAGAAGAGGGAGGCATATCAGAAATGCTGCTTTTTCTCAAGTACTTGCACACACCTAACTGGCCAGCAATGGGCTCTGAGGCTGCTTGCTTTACTTATTTCTCTCTCTCCAGAGGACTTATGTCCTGGGACTGCAGATTTGGACACCCTTTTCTTGGAGTTTGAATTTAACAGAGTAAGAGGTTTCGGACAAAAGTGGCTGTCTATTGCCAAAGTCTTTCTGGAGTGCTCCAGAAGTTTATCTGCTTAATTTGTTTGGCATTTTGCAAGATGAAATACAAGTTACAGAAGAGAAAGTTAAAGAGAAAGAAAAAGGATCACAAGATTTTTCTCAATGTGTAAGTCAAAAAAGATGATATAAGTTTGAAAATACATCAAATGGGGTGGGTGGCTAAAGGGATTCATTTAGGGACTGAACGTAGTGATTTCCCATTGGTTGTCAACCTGTTGTGAGAACTGTAAATGTTCAGCTTTGAATAGCTGTGGCTCAAGGGAGAAAAACACAATAAAATGTTAGTTTCACACTAAGTAACCTTTAAGGATAATTGAATTATTCTGGGGCATGGCGTTATAATATCATATCCCATTGTGACTATTGCTGCATTTATGAAAATTTTTAAAGAAAAGAATTACCTTCTTTAGAGAGGAACAGAGCTAATAAGTATTTCTTATAGGCACACTCATATTCCATCTGTTTTCTTAAACTGTTTGTTGAAATTCCAAGCAAATAGCTTTGCAGGATTGTAATGATTTATTTATCAGTGTTCTGAATATGGCAAGTGGTGAGCAAGTTCAGTAAAGCCATAGCTTTCTAGACATCCTTCTGGCAGCTCAGGCTGCTTTTTCAGGACACTTGCTGGTCAGGTAGCCTCCTTCTTCCCAAGCGACGACCCAGCAACCTAGCAGAAAGACAGGCTAGACTAGGGCAAGGCAAGGTCTCAGCACTAAGCCACTGGCTGTGGCTGTGCTCACCATCAGGAGCCCCTGGGTGGTGCAACAGCCAAGTGTTCAACTACTAACTAAGCTGGAGGTTCAAGTCCACCTTGGAAAAAGGGCTTGGTGCTCAATTTCCAAAAGATCACAGCTTTAAAAACCCTATGGAGTACATTTCTGCTCTGCACATGTGGAGTTTCCATCAGTCTATTTAGAGTTTGGTGCATGTCTTAGTTTGGTGCATGTCTTAGTTACCTAGTACTGTTATGACAGAAATGTAACAAGTGAATGGCTTTAACAAAAAGAAATTTATTCACACACAGTCTAGGAGGCTGGAAGTCTGAATTCAGGGGATCAGTTCTAAGGGAAGATTTTTCTCTCTGTTGGCTCTGGGGGCAGTTCCTTGTTATCAACCTACCGTGGTGAAGGAGCTTTTCAGCACAGGGACTTCAAGTCCAAAGAATATGCCCTGCTCCTGGCACTTTGTACTTGATGACATGAAGTGCTCCCTGTCTCTCTGCTTGCTTCTCTCTTTTATAACTCAAAAAGATTGACTTAAGACACAACCTAATCTTTCTTTTTTTTAAAAAATTGTACTTCAGATGAAGTTTTCAGAACAAACTAGCTTTCCATTAAACACTTAGTAAACATATTGCTTTATGACATTAACAACACCACAACATGTCAGCACTCTCCCTTCTCAATCTATTACCAGCTTTTCTGTCCCCTTCTGCCTTCTTGTCCTTGCCTGTGGGAGGGTGTATCCATTTAGGCTCATTTTGTTTTACGGACCTGTCTAGGGGTAAACCTCAGGAGCAACTTCATTACTGAGCTAAAAGGGTACCTACGGGCCCTACTCTCAGGATTTCTCCAGTCTCTGTCAAGCCAGTAAGTGTGGTCTTTTTTGTGTGTGTGTGAGTTAGACATTTATTCTACATTTTTTTCCAGCTCTCTCCAGGACCCTCTATTGTGATCCCTGTCAGAACAGTCAGTGGTAGCAGCCCTGCACGATTTAGTTAAATTGTAACTCAGTCTGGTGCAGACTGTGGTAGTGATACAACCTAAAGATCGAGTCCTGCCTCATTAACATAACTCTCTCATCTTGCCATATTAACATCAGAGAGGTATGATTTACAACACATAGCAAAATCAAATCAGATCACAAAACACAGACAAGTATGCAATACTTGGAATCATGGCATGGCCAAGTTGAAAATACATTTTTGGGGGTACAAACTCAATCTATAACAGTATTTTGTTTGTTTGGTGCCCACCATCAAAAGCCAGGTAACCTACTTTATTTCAGTTATGTGTTTCTTTTTGTCCAGATAGAATCTTCCTAGAGTGTCTAGAAAACCATTCCTGTCACTGATTCACAAAGGGGAATATAAAGGTGGAGCAAGATAGAGCAGTAGGGAGGGGAGGTATAGTCCCTACATGGCTAGCACACCTGACTGCTCACCCAAAGTCCACTCAGTGGCACCTTGGAAGAAAGGCCTGGTGATCTGCTTTAGAAAAATCAGCATTTGCAAACTCTATGGAGCCCAGTTCTGCTTCAACATACATGCAGTTACCATGAGTCAGAGTCAACTCTATGACGGCAATCTTTATTTTAGGATGGTGGGTGGTTAGAAAAAAAAAAGGAAAGGAAGAAGGTAGAAGCATCATATTGGAAGGAAGTCTAATAAACAGGGAGCAAGAGCTCACATGGAAGGGTTGTCATATCCCTTTCTATGAAGATTTGTGTAAGAACAGTTTAACAGAAGAGGTAGAATACGGGCATATTTATAAGAAACACGATGATGCTCCCACGATGCTCATAGCTGTTGCTGGGCACACCACATCGTTTAATAGCTGACTGCTAACATATGGGTTCCAGTGCTACACTGAGAAATTCATGAAGGCAAGGACTGTGTCGTAATCATCTTTCACGATCGAAAGACAGCTTTTCAGTAAGATTTGTAGAAGGAATAATTTAAAAAGACAAAAGAATCTGATCCTCAACAGCAAGTCTGTTCAACAAATTTCGATTACATTCTTCCACTTACCGCACACCCAGCATGAGCCAGGTACTGAGCAACAGGAGGTGAGCACGAACAAGGCACTGTCCCTTCCCTCACACTGCTCACAGTCTAGACAGAACAGTGGCAGATTTATGGCCAGCTCTATGGAAATTTTTAAAAAGTATGGATGGTAGCGACTGTTGACTCTGAGGCAGGGATGAACGGCATTGGACTTGTGTTCTCATGGTTCTGGAGGTCAGAGGTCTGAAATTAAGGTGCCACTAGTGTGGACTTCTTTGGAGGGCTCTGAGAGAGATCTGTTCCATGCCCTTCTCCTAGTTTCTGGTGATGGCAGGCAATCCTCTACATCCCCTGCCTTGTGTCAGCATTACTTCAGTCTCTATCTCTGTCTTCACATAAACTTCTTCTTGTGTGTCTGATTTTCCGAGTGTCTTCTGTTTTTATAAGGACACCACTTGTACAGGATTAGGACCCACCGTTACTCCAGTATGAGCTCCTGTTAGCTTATTACATCCTCAAAGACCCTATTTCTAAATGAGGTCACATTCACAGGTACTGGGGCTTAGGGCTTCAACACATATTTCTGAGGACACAAATTTACCCATGACAAGGAAAAAGAAGGAGGCTTTCAAACCTAAGATTGTTCATGAAAATTTGAGCTAAAGTAGAAGTGAATGAAGCCTGAGGTAAAACAGGTCGTCTTTCCTCTGTACTTTCTGTTTCATGTAGTCACTAAACACTCATGGAGCTCCTTTTATGTACCAGGGAGCCATAATGGCACTAAGGTTAAGAGCTCAGCTGCTAACTGAAAGGTTGGCAGTTTGAGTCCACCAGCTACTCTTTGGAAACGCTACGGGGCAGTTTTACTCTACCCTATATGGAAAAGAAAGGAAGAGAAAAAAATCTAAATTCTCTGCTGTCTGGTTGATTCCAACCCACAGGGTCCCTCTAAGAACAAAGCAGAAATGTCCCATAGAGTTTCCAAGAAGTGGCTGATGGATTTGAACTACCAGCCTTTTGGTTAGCAGCTGTAGCACTTAACCACCGCAACACCAGGGCTTCTCTACATTTTATAGGATTGCTATAAGTCAGAATCCACTCAATGGCAGCAGGCTCTGTGTACCGGCACTAAGCTGCGTGCTTGAGATACATCATAATTAAGACACGATTTTTACCCTCAAGGAACTTCTGATCTAGTTGGGAGGATACAGCAGAAAACAAGTGGTCTGTTTAAGTAGTAAATAATCTAGTAGCACAGCAGTTAAGTGCTCAAAGGTCAGCAGTTTGAGCACCAGCTGCTTGGAGGAAAAAAAGACTTGGTGATTTTCTCCTGTAAAGACTGCAGCCTCGGAAATCCTATGAGGCAGTTTTACTCTGTCCTATAAAGTTGCCAAGAATAGGAATTGACTCAATAGCACACTACCACCACAACTCAACGATTGAAGTAGGTATCATTTCTGCAGCGTAGCCAAAAGAAGACAGCCTGCTGAGGAAATGTCTGGAATATGATACAAGGAATGGTTGTAGAGACCATATGTATTGAGTTTGTCAATGAGAATACAGTTGGATCCTGAGAGACACCTTCTTACAGAGAATGATTTGAGAAGATCAATTAGGGTCTCACAACCAAAGTTGCTCAAACACGACATGACTTTCTTGTGAAGTGACAAGTGCATTCTATTGATAGAATCCAAAGAGAGGCTGGAGGGTTTCACTTAGGTTTGTTGCTGGTGGGATTCCAACAGCAGTGGGTACTGAGAATCTACCAGAGCCTCCACCTCTAAAATCTTACCCAGCTCAGTCTAAGCTTTTTCTTCTTTGTTCTGCCTCCACTGTGCATCTGAATGGTTTCTCTATCCTGTTTCCCAAGTAGCAGGGGCAGGAGAGGGCTGTTACCTTGGGTGGACATAGAAGCATTCTAAGTATGCAATGCACACCCTCAAAAATCCACCTGTCACTCTATTCTATATAAAAAAATTGTTTTTATTATTATTGAGTGAAAATGTACATTCCCATATAAATTTGCATGCCTACCTACATGTAGCTCCCACTGCTCTCCTTGCATGGTGACAGCACACTCTTCTTCTCTGCTCCATACATGTCTTATCCTCCCAAAAATCTCCTATCCCCTCCTCTCCACCCACTCTCTGGCTTCCAATAAGAAGTCAACAGGATGACATCCTATAGATGCACAGAACCATAAAGTGCGCACATGATATGGTCACTCTGTGCCACCAAGTTCAATCCATTCCCATCAGAAGAGTAGACCTCCATTATGATTTATGGACAGGGGAAGCACCAGGGCCAGGGGCCATGCTTCCAGGGGAAGACCGAGGCCCCTGGACCATCAATTGCAGCCTTTTAGTGGAGATCTCAGGGTGCACCCCTTTTTAGTCTTGTGTTGCCAGTGAGGCTGAACTTTGTCAACTCCATCACGGCTGTCACTGGTGGTGGCCAAGTACCATCTGGTTCTTCCAGTCACAAGTCAATGTAGTCACCCACTCACGTGGGTCTCTCTGTCTTCTGGGTTCTCTTTCCCCCATGTTGTTTTGGTCCTTGGTGATCATCCGTTCCAGCTGAGTTGGGGCCACTTGACATACCCTCAGAAGGCAGCGTGGCAACTTCTAAGACCCCAGATGCCACTCACCAACGTGGGGTGCAGAAAATTCACTTAGCAAAACACTCGTTGTGCCAATTTGACCTTGATTTCCCCTGAGAGCATGGTCCCCAGTCTCCTGCCCCAGCTACTCTGTCTTTTCAATATTGGGTTAAGATGGGAGGAGTTGTCATATTATGTTGAAGTCCAGTTAATATTGATCTTCTTTCTAATGTGTGCTGTCACAGATTTCACCCAACTAACTTTCTATCAACTGTCTAATCTAAACCCTCCTCCCTTGCCCTCTCTCCTGCCCACCCTTGTAACTGTCAAAGAGTCTTTTCTTCTATGCATGAGTCTGTTTTTAAGCTCTTTTTGTAGGGGTCTCATACAATATTTGTCCTTTTGTTACTGACTACTTTCACTCAGCATAATATCTTCCAACGGAAACCAGGTTATGTTTCCTAAAATCATCATTATTGTTTATCATTGCATAGTGTTCCATTGAGTATATACATCATAGTTTACCTATCCATTCCTCTGTTGTTGGGCATCTGGTTTGAGTCCACCTTTTTGCTATTGTGGACTGTGCTGCGACACATATTCGTGTGCATGTATCAGCTGGTGTGAATGGCCTGAATTCTGCAGAATATATTCTGAGCAGTGAAATTACTGGGTCAAATGGTATATCTATATCCAGCTTTTTAAGGAAGCACTAGATTGCTTTCCAAAATGTTGCACCATTTTTCACTCCCACCAACAGTGTAGGAGAGTTTCAATTTCTCCACAGCTTCTCCAGCACTGGTTGTTCCGCATTTTTTGGATCACGGTCAACTTTGTTGCAGTGAGATGGTATCTCATTGCAGTTCTGATTTGAATTTCTTTAATAGCTAATGATTGTGAGCATGTCCACATGTGTTTTTTGGCTGCCTGGATCTCCTCTTTAGAGAAGTGTCTGTTCATCTCCTTTGCCGTTTGCTTAATCGGAGGATTTATCTTTTACTTACTGATATTTTGTAGTACCTTATAGAGTATGGAAATCAGGTTTCAGTCTGATGTATAGTTGCCAGATATTTTTTCACTTTCTGTAGGTGGCCTTTTAGTTCTATTAATAAAGTCTTTGGATGAACAAAAGTGTTTGATTCTTAGTGGCTCCCATTTATCTGTTTTCTCTTCTGTTGTTTGTGGTTTGTTTGACAGATTTTGAAGTTTGTCTACATTGTGTATTAAAGCTTCCATTGTTGGTCTCACTTTTTCTTGGGTGAACTTCATCATTTTAGATTTGATATTTAGGTCTTTTATCCAGTTGGAGTTGGTTTTTGTATAAGGCATAAGCTATGCGTCTTGTTTCAATTTATTGCAGATAGATATCCAATTTTACCAGCACCATTTGCTGAGCCAAGCCAGCCAAGTGCTGCCGAGTCGGATCCAACTCATGGTGACCATTTGTTGAAGAGGTTGCTTTTACCCCAGCTTAATGTCTTAGGGCCTTTGTCGAATATCAACTGTTCATAGGAAGATGGAGCCATCTCTGGGTTCTCGACTCTGTTCCATTGATCTATCTGCCTCTTTTTGTACCAGTACCAGGCTGTTTTGACTACTGTGGCAGTGTAATAGGTTCTAAAGTCAGGTAGTGAGAGGCCTCCCAGTGTGTTCTTCTCCTTCAGTAGTGCTTTACTCATCCGGGGCTTCTTTTCCTTTCCAAACAAAATTGGTGATGTGTTTCTCCATATCATTAAAAAATGTCACTAGAATTTGTATTGAGATTGCTTTATATAACTCCATTGCTTTGGGTAAAATAGACATTTTCACAATGTTAAGTCTTCCTATCTATGAGCAGGGTAGGTTTCTCCATTTATGTAAGTCTCTCTCAGCTTCTTGTAGTAAAATCTTGTAGTTCTCTTTGTAAAGGTATGTTATTTCTCTGGTTAGATTTATTCCTTGGTACTTTATCTTCTTAGGGGCTATAGTAAACGGTATTGATTTGGTGATTTCTTCACTAATAATCTCGTTGTTGGTATAAAAGAATCCTACTGGTTTATTTATGTTTATTTTGTATCCTAAGACTTTGCTGAACTTTTCTATCAGTTTGAGTAGAGTCCTTGTGGATTCTTTAGGATTCTCAGCCTATACACTGTATCATCTGCAAATAGGGAGATTTTTACTTCTTCTTTGCTGATGCAGATGCTCTTTATTTCTTGGTCTTGTCTAACTGCTCTGGCTAGAACTTCCCATACAATGTTGAACAGGAGAGGTGACAGTGGGCATCCTTGTCTAGTTCCCGTTCTCAAGGGGAATTGTTTCAGTCTCTCGTCATTCAGGATGATGTAGGCAGTTGGCTTTTTATAAATGCCCCTTATTGCACTGTGGAATTTGCCATCTATTCCTATTTTGCTGAGAGTTTTTAGCATGAATGCTGTTGGACTTCATCAAATGCCTTTTCTCTATCAATAGACAAAATCAGGTGATTCTTGTCTTTTGTGTTATTTATGTGGTTGATCACATTTTTTTCCTGATGTTGAACTAGCCTTGCATCCCTGGTATGAATTCAACTTGGTCATGATGGATTATTATTATTTTGTTCTGATATGTTGTTGTATTCTGTTAGCAAGAATTTTGTTGAAGATTTTGGCATCTAGATTCATGAGTGATATCAGTCTGTACTTCTCCTTTTTTGTTGGGTCTTTCCCTGGCTTTGGTACCTGGGTTATGCCGGCTTCTTAGAATGAATTTGGGAGTATTCCATCCCTTTCTATACTATGAAATAGTCTCAACAGTATTGGAGATAACTCTTCTCTAAAAGCTTGGTAGAATTCTGCGTTGAAGCCATCTGGGCCTGAGCTTTTTTTGTTTGGCAGTTCTTGGATGACTTTTTCAATCTCTTCCTGTATGATGAGTTTATTAAGTTGTTCTGCTTCACCTTGTGATACTTTTGGCAAGTGATATGAATCAAGGAATTTGTCCATTTCCTCTACGTTTTCAAATTTGTTAGAGCACAGACTTTCATAGTATTCTGTTATGATATTTTTGATTTGTGTTGGATCTGTTATGACAACTTCCCTCTCATTTCTTATTTGGGTTATTTATTTCCTTTCCCGTTTTTGTTCAGTACGTTTAGCCAACGGTTTGCCAATTTTGTTGATCTTTTCACAAAACCAGCTTCTGGTCCTTTCAATTTTTTCAATTGTTCTTCTATTCTCGAGGAAGGGTAGTGGGTAGAGAGGAGGGGAACGGAGACTGCTGGGAGGATGGGACATGTATGTAGCAGACAGGAAGACTGTGCTGTCACTGGGCAGGGAGAACAGTGGAAGCTGCATATAGGCGGGCATGGAAATTTATATGGGAATGTACACTTTCATTCAATCATAGTAAAAAAAAATAATCTTTACAATGTGTTTTCTTCTGGTGCCTGAGGGGTTCCTCTGCTGTTCTCTACTTGTTCCAGCTGTACAGTTAGTTCTTTGGTTTGGTTTCTTCCTTCCACATGTGTGTATTTATGGAGATAAACTGACCTCTGAGCACTGCTTTGGCTGTATTCCGTAGGTTCTGGTAGGAAGTGTTTTCATTCTCATTGGAATCCATAAATTTCTTTATTTCATCCTTGATTTCTGATATAACCCATGGTTTCTTGAGCATGATGTTGTTCAGTTTCCACTAGTTCCACTTTCTGTGTTTTTTGTGCTATTGATTTTGACTTTTATGGCTTTATGATCTGGGGAGATGCTTTGCATTAACTTAATGGTGCTAATTTTGTTGAGAATTGCTTTATGTCAAAACATGGTCTATTCTGGAGAATGTTCCACGTGCACTGGAGAAGGTATACTTGTCCATTGATGGATAGAAAGTTCTGCATGTGTCGACGAGGTCTAGTTGGTTAATTGTGGCAATAAGGTCTTTGTTGGGCTTTTTTCTAGATGACCTATCCAATATGAAGAGTGGAGTGTTTAAGTCTCCCACTATCATTGTGGAGTGATCTCATTTTTGAGTGTAGTCAGTGTTTCTTCGATGTATGAACTCTCACAAAGGCAGAAAAGCTTTGCATTTCACAATGAGAAATAAGGCTCAGCATGTGGCAACCATGAGAAGATTACCAGAATGGAAAATGTTGGATCCTCCATACAGGCTTTAACCTGGACAAGGTGAGCTACTGTAGAGGGCAGGGGATATGACAGGAGGAGCAAGGGTGAGGGAAATGAGGAGTGTGGGGCCCAGCTTCGTTCATCTCAGTTCAGCTGGCCCTGAGAGAACAGCTGTCTGACAGCTTCCTAGTTCCAGTTGTCACTGAGTTGACTTTAACTCATGGTGACTCCACGTGTGTGTGAATAGAACTGGGCCCCAAAAGGTTTTCAGTGGCTGAATTTTCAGAAGTAAATAGCCAGGTCTTTTTTCTCAGATGCCTCTGGGTCGATCCAAACCTCCAGCATTTAGTTAGCAGTCAAGCCCATTAACCACCAGCATCATCCAGCTGCTTGCTGAAATTCTTCTGTCCTGTCTGCTTCCTAGTTCAGATGCTAGATTTAGATATAAGTCAGGTTGCAAAACTTACAAATTTCTCAGAAGTTCATTCTATTCACATTTCCAAAGCAAAGAACTTGAGACCTACAAATCTGTTTGAAGTCTCCAAGATAGGTCCATTTCTTCCTGAATGTATTAACCTAAGACATACAATCCTTCTGCTTTAAGGTACCTCCTGTTGTCCTAGATGACACAACTTCAAAAACCTTGACCTAGCTTCAACTCAGCTGGTAAGAGATGTCTGTGCACACAGCACACCCATTCATATGGCCTCCAGCCTCCCATGTATGAAATACCCTGAGATGTTCTATTTCTGGATGCTGAAAGGAACTTTTCAAGTATAAATCATGCACAAAGAAAAACAATGTGAAATATGTGGTAACTCTCTATGTCAAAAGGTTTTGCCCTACACAGAGGAAGGAAAACTGTGTTAGTACAATTTAGGAGAATGCTGACTATACTTCCATCCACCCCCCTAAGCCTCAGCCATAAGCAAGCAACTAAGTCAGAAAACAAAACAAACTCTATGAGAAATGCTCACCTACTGTGTGTTTTCAAAAAAAAAAAAAAAGCTTTACGCAATGAAATGCGGCATGGGTTTGTGTGAGGACGGCAACTTCATAAACAGGTTTCCTATAAAAATAATGTGCTTTCAAAGTCTGATGACAAATTTTAGAATTTTTCCATGAAATTAAATACAAAGAATTTTCAGCATATACCCTGATCTCTGGATCTAAGTAAATCCTGTAAAATTACTACAGAAAGCTAAAAGACAGAGGGAACAAGAACAATGACAGTCACAGGGTGAAGACGTTTTCTCCTTTTCATAAAATAGTTTTATGAGCTGGATCTTTAGCACCATGCTGCATGAACTGAAAGGTGAATGCCAGTTTCACAAAACCAAATTATAGGAGTGCAAACATACATATATATCCATCAACTATACAGTATGTAATCTTAGTTGTAAAAGTATGTTTTATAGACTGACCAAAATTTGGACTCACACTTGGACTCACTAGAATTCCTACTAACTGGAAAGCCAAGAATTATTAAGCATAGCTTAGAAATGTGTCCCTACAAGTCACAAAACAAGCAACTTTAATGAATATTTTAAGTTTACGTTAAAAAAAAAATCATCGAGTTGATTCCAACTCACTGTGACCCTGTAGGACAGAGGAGAACTGCTTCATAGAGCTTATGAGGAGTACTTTGCAGAATTAAACTGCCAACCTTTTGGTTAGCTACAGCCATAATTCGTAACGACTGTGCTACCAGAGTTTCCAAAGCTTTACATCAAGAGGGATTGATCGACTACTTTTAGGCTGTTTGGATAAAGGGGAACATTTCCAGGGTTTCTTACATCCAATTAAATTTAGAAGTATCCTTGGAGGCCAACAATTATATCAGCTCCTAGCTATCTAGTACCCCATTATGTGCCCCAAATCTAAATTTTAAAGGTTAGAATATCCCAATACCCAAGTGGTAACAATTTAAGGTAAATGCCTTTTTAAAATAAGATACCTTGGTGGCACAGACAGCTCTGCTTGCGTTTCTTTTTGTTCTCATTGATGTTGATGTTGATGGTGGCGGTGTTCGTGTGGTGTGTGTGAGTGGAAAGTGGTAGACAGGGGATGGGGTGGCACATAGCTTTCAACTGGTTCTTGGCAATAAGAGAAAGGTAAAACAAAACATTTCATGCTATGAGCTTAAAAACTCAAGACTATTGGCAGGTACTTTTTACAGTCTTCTGGTGATTATTCTTTAAACCAGTGATTCTCAGTCCTGCCTGCCCATGAAGTCACACAGGGAGCTTTTAAAATATACCAATACTGAGGCTACTCTCTGAGATTCTCAGTTACTTAGTTTGGGGTGACATTGTGAAAGCTCCCAGGTAGGTGTTAATGTGCAGGCAGGGTGCTGAATGATCCGTGTCAGACACAACACCCAACACGGCGCTGGTACCAGCCCCAGTTGACTCAGCACCACTTCCTCTGTAGGACCAGTCACCCACTTTACTTTTCAATACTTACTACAAAAAACCTGAAACTTTTGGAAAATCCAGGAAACACCTATAGGCTCACTTTCAGATTTAACAGATGTTAGTTTTCTGCCATATTTGCTTCTGTATCAGTTTTGAAAATGTGGTCTTACAAAATACTGGTAGTTGCGAATGAGTTGGGAAATTTGGATTGTATTTGGACACATATATTCAGAAGGTATGTTGCTCATTTTGATCCCTTCTAGGTCATTTACACCTTAGTATAACTGAGAGGATGGGGATTAATGGTAGAGATGGAAAGCTGGGGAAAGTTGGGGAGGCAAGTGGGGAAAAGAGTACAGAATAGGTGCCGAGGCTTAGGGTAACTAAGTCAACCCCAATTTTGTCTACTGTTGGTCCTGGCAACAAAGTTACAATATTTTATTAAGGTTTTTTGTTGTTGTTGTTGTTTTTGTTTTTAAAGAAACTGCTGTGTAAGGGAGTGAGAAATCCCCCAAAGTTTAGCTTTCTCCGTCACCCATCTGGTTCCTTTCATAGCTTTTCATCAAGTTCCTGAGTTCTCCTTCTAAACCTTGCCCTCCTCCAGCCCTCTAATTTTGTGGCAGAAAAAAAGTAGATTTCTTTGGTTAGTATCTATTTGTATATAGCATTCAATGCCAGCACCATTAGTAAAAATAGCTACATGTGTGGCCTTCAGGGATGGCAGGGGAAGTTCTTTCTTTTGTGTATTGTCCTCTGCTGACTGCCTTCTCTTCGTTAGAATTAATGTATTTTCACATTTTTGTCCAACAAGTACTACCTCAGATCTGGATCACATTCTTAGGACAACAACTGAAATTTCATTAGTCCTTTTATTCAAGATAGCCCTTGCCCATAAATCATAACAAAGGTCCACTCTTCAGACATGAATGGATTGGACTTGGCGATGCAGAGTGACCACATACTGGATGCACTTTATGATTCTATGCATCTATAGGATATCATCTTGCTGACCTCTGGCTGGAGGAAGGGGAGTGGGTGAAGAGGTGGGGAAAGCAGACTGTTGGGAGGATGAGACATGTACGGAGCAGAGAAGAACAGTGTGCTGTCACCAGACAGGGAGAGCAGTGGAAGCTGCACACAGGTGGGCGTGTAAATTTATACGGGAGTGTACATTTTCACTCAGTCAAAAAAAAAAGAAAAATAGGATACCTTGGTGGCACAGACAGTTTATCACTCAGACCCACTGAGCAGTGCTGTAGAAGAAGGTCTGGGTGATCTGCTTCTTTAAAGATTACAGGCAAGAAAACCCCCTGCAGCATTTCTATTCTGCAACCCTGAGTTGGCAATGACTCAGTGACAACCTTTTGCCTTTTGTTTGTCTGATTTTAGGAAATTTGAAATAGGAAGGATTTAATTTCAAAATTCTTCAGCATGTAACCCTCATTCAAGTTCACGTGATTCACTTTGGCAGAGAGACACTATACATAACGCAGAGTACTGTCAAAAATAGACACAAACAAGCTGCGCTCAATGCTGATCTCATCTTTTCTCCCCCACCCCATTCTTTTCAACATTATGCCCTCTGAAGTTTTGAAATGATTGGTTAAATTACAGAGTAAAAACCCTGTCACTGTCCATCGCTTTTTAATTCAGGAAACCTGATAATCCTTGTTTCACCACTCCAAAACTCAATATAAAGGAATGTCCTGGGAGTTCATTTCTAGACACTTATTCATCCTTCATTGGTGTCTGTCCAATTACATGCAAAGGACACAGTCACTGGGCAAGTACGTGGAAGCCACATCAGCCTAAGCTCCACCAAGGAGCATAGGAAATGCAGCCTATCAGGCTGCACCTTGAACCTAATGATCAGGTCTGCAATTTAACAGGATCCTAGGAGATCCTGGTGCACAGAAACAATTTGCAAAACACTGACTCTAGTACATAACTGAAAGTCAACTTGTCCACCCTGCCTCTGCTGCTATATGCAATGTTTACTTCCTTGCCTGGAAAATGGAACTTAATACTTTTGAGAACATTCTTAGGTTGCCCGTATGGAAGGCAGTTTTAGGAAAAACAACAACAAAGGCACAAATATCTCAACACTCTACCCAGATTTCTTTTGTTAACATCAGAGTGATGATTATAATTTCACTAGCTATTCAAAATAATCTTGATACGGTCCTTTTATTTTAAAATTATGTTCACAGTGACATACTTTCTGACTAAAATTACATATGTTAACCAAGGAAGGTATGGTACAGTGAATTACTTAATATAATCCTTTTAGCCATAGTCTTCATGACTACTACACAGTGGCTGAGTGGAAGTACCCAAATAAGGTGTTTATGGCCCAATAAGGAGATTGGACAGCTTCCTGCTAATGAAAACAAGGTGCATGGCACTCTTGAGTGGGTAGAACCACATAAATAATGTATATGGAACTATAAAGAGATAGCTGGCCAGCTTTGCCCACTAGCCTTAAAATGAGCCATCCCGGGTTGAAAGGGGCTATTTTAGTCACCTGGTACTGCTCCAACAGAAAATACCACAAGTGGATGGTTTCATGAAGAGAAACTTCACTGTTATAGTCTGGTAAGCCACAAATCCATTTATGAGTTGTTAAGTCCATTCACTAAGAGAAATTATCACAGTCCAGTAAGCTAAGTCCAAATTGGATGACAGAATGTCAGCACAGGAACATCAGGTCTCAAGGACGTGCTCTGCTCCTGTTGCTGCTTTCTTGGTGGTATGAGGTTTCCAACTCTCTATGCTCACTTTTCTCCCTTATATTTCACAGTTGGTAACTTGAGTCCTGCCTCACCAGGATAATTGCTGCCCAGTCTCCATCATCAACATCACTGAGGCAGGATTCACAACACATGGGAGAAATTCTACTACACTGGGACTTGTAACCAAGTCAAATCAATACATACATGGTGGGGGGGGACACAATGCAACCCATGATGGCGGAATCTCACTACCAAGAAAATAGACAGGAGTTGGAACACATTTTTCGGATACGGGGTCTTTGCACTAAGACCATCCTTGACCCAGGAGACAGACAGCTGTGGCACCAGAGACAGTGAGAAGTAGTGGCAGAGAAAATGGCAGCAGCAGAAGCAGCAGAATCAGGAGACTAACAGGAGACGCCATGGTGGGCTCCGGGCCCATGGAGTGAGAAAGCTGAGCACTTCTGGTAAGAGGCTTGCTGGTACATGGGGTGCCTCTGGGCTCTTGTTAGTGGAGCTAAAGAGCTTTGTAACACTCATGCAAGCAAGGCAGCAGCTAGGACAGCCCAAAAGGCTCAAGGGGCCAAAGGTCAGGGAGAGATCTGCTGAGGGCATGGCTGAGAAGCTATTCTGACCATGGAACTCTATCCTAAGTCATTCTTGATCCTGAAGTGTAATTTCTTACTTCCCTAATAAACATCACAATTGCAAGTATTGTTTGTGAGTTCTATGTGGCCATTGCAACAAATTATTGAACCCAGAAGTAGAGGGTGCTAGGGGAAGGACCACTAGTGTTAGAATTGGTTAAAAGGGCAGAGAGTAGAGGTATATTTGATCTTTCCTCATAGCAATCAGCCTTGGGCTGCTGATGGTGATTCTCTCTCCCTCATGAAGTTAGCCGGTCAGATGATGTCCGTGCTATGCCATTTTTAAAGAAGAGAAAATACTGACAACTTCTGAGTTACAGCCAGTCAGCCGTAAAATCCAAATACAAGCCCCTGGTATTCAGAGACAAGCAGGGACTTTTCTTAAAGGATCATGAGGCAACATGGCCGAAGCTGCATAACCTAGGGAAGAGGAACCATCTGCCCAACTGTAATTGCTCAGAATAGGAAGAGTCTAGAAACAACCAGAGCAGAGTGGGGAGGAACTGAGTTTAAAATAACTCCATTAATATCCTGTCATGAACTGAATTGTGTACCTCCCAAAATAAATGTGTGTAGTGATTTGGCTGGGCCATGATTCCCAATATTTTATGATTGTTCTCCATTTGGTGATTTTCCTATGCTGTACATTAAAGAGGATTAGAGTGGGCCTGTGAATCCCTTCCTAAGATTACCTTAAGAAGGTCATTGTAAAGGGAGCTTCCTTGGAGTGTGGCTTTTACCATCCTTTATCTTACAATACATAAAAGGAAAGGAAAGCAAGCAGAGAGTTGAGAACCCCATACCATCGAGAAAGCATCACCGGTAGAAGAGCGTGTCCTTCAGACCTGAGGTTCCTGCACCAAGATGTCCCTGACCAAAGACTGAAGCAACACAAAGACCTTCCTCCAGAACTGACAAAGACAGAAAACTTTTCCCGCAGAATGGACACCTTGAATTCAGACTTGCAGTTTACTAGACTGTGTAAGAATAAACATATATTATTTAAAAGCCATCCACTTTGTGGTGCTTCAGTTAGGGCAGCATCAAATGACTGAAACATAACTGCTTTGAGAAGGCATCTGTGGCTCAATGATATAATTCTTGCATTCCATGCAGAACACTCAGGTTCTATCTTCAGCTAATGTACCTACACACAGCTACCACCAGTGGAGGTTTGCAGCTTGCTATGACACTGAACAGGTTTCAGTGGGGCTTTTACACTAAAGTGCACAGGAAGAAAAGCCTGGTGATTTACTTTTGAAAACTGGCCAGTGAAAACCCTATGGATCATAATGGTCTTATCAGCAGCCAATCATGGAAATGGGTCAGGACTGTGCAGTATTTCCTTCTGTTGTGCTTGCAGTTGCCATAAGTTAAGGGCTGATTCTATGGCAGGTAATGATAGCAAAATCTGCTCCTAGTAGGGGAAGCATTACTAGATTTTTGATTTGATCTGACTTTGTCTCTGGCTTGGACTGCATCCTCCTTACTGAGAGCTGTATGTCTTCCCCATGGAAGCTGTCTGTTGGATAGTATCTGTAGCTAAGAATGCACATCTTTTCCCACTGACATCCCTTCCACCTTTGGTTGATATGGATGAAGTATGCTATCTTCTGATAACCTCTGCAGGGAGGGGAGGGGGAGTCAGAAAGAGGGTATCAGAGACAAACTGTCTATGATGTGGAGTGCAGTGCATCAGAGACTTCCAGGGCTTGCTTGGCTTTGTTGACAGCTTCCAATTCCTATTTTGAAAAGGCAGAGGTGCTAAGATGGCAGAGTAGACACATGTATCCTGTGATGCCTCTGACAATAAAGAACCAGAAAAACAACTAAACAAATTACAGAGGACATTTTAGAAACCCTGAATATCGGGGGGTGGGGGGAGGGAGGTGGGGAGCTAAGATATCAGACTGTATGACAGGAAGGGGAGAGCAGGAGCTACTTTAGCCATATTACCCTTGATGGTCTGAATGTCATCAAAATGTCTCTCTTTCAAAATTTCCTTTATCTTTGGGTAAAGAAAAAAGTTAATGGGAGCCAGATCAGGTGAGTAGGTAGTATGTTCCAATATAGTTATTTGTTCACTAGACAAAAACTCTGTAAGAGACAACTATACAACTTGCTACCATGCCACCATGTACAATGGCCATTCCAGAAGGAGTTCCAAAATTGCTTTGAAGGGTGGACTAGGCACTGGCATCGCTGCACAGCTTCCCAAGGGGAGTACTTTGAAACTGATCATAGTGATTTTCAGCAATGAGGTATGCAGCACTTAGAACAATTAAGTTCACAGACTAAATTGTCAGACCGCATAGACCACATATCAGACCATAAAGCAAGTCCTATTAACAAAATCCAAAGTACTGAATTATTGAAAACCATCTTTTCAGATCATAAAGCAACAAAAGTCTAATTCAATAGCAGAAAAAGCAGCAGTAAAAATATCAGAGATAGGGAAACTGAACGACACCTTGCTGAAAAACTTCTGGGTTACAGAAGAAATCAAGGATGGAATAAAGAAATCACAGAATCAAATTAGAATGAAACACTTCCTATCAGAATCTACAAACCAAAAAAAAAAAAAAAAAATTAATCCTGTGAGGTCAAGTAGATTCTGACTCATAGCAATGCCACAGGGCAGAGCAGAACTTCCCCCAAAGAGTTTCTGAGGAGTGCCTGGCAGATTCAAATTGCTGACCTTTTGGTTAGCAGCTGTAGCATTTAACCACTATGCCAGAGGGTTTTCAGAACCTATAGGATACAGCAAAAGCAGTGATCAGAGGTCAATTTATCTCAATAAATGCACACATCCAAAAAGAATAAAGGGCCCAAATCAAAGAATTAACACTACAACACAAAGAAGAGGAAAGAGTGCCATGAATAAATCCCTCAAGCACCGGAAGACAACAGATAGTAAGTGCTAAAGCAGAACTAAATGAATTAGAGACTAGAAAAACAATTGAAAGAGTTAAGAAGAACCAAAGCTGTTTAAAACAATCAAACAAAATTGATAACCCAAACAGAGAAAAGAAAAACAGGAAAGGAAACAAACAACTTGAATAAGAACTGAAATGGGTGGTATCACAACAGAAACAACTGAAATTGAAAGAATCAGAACATTAGGAAAAAATGTACTCTAATAAATTTGAAAACCTAGAGAAAAATGGGCAAATTTCTAGAAAAACACTGCCCACAAAAACTAACACAAATAAAACTAGAACAAGTTAGTAAATGTATCACAAAATAAGAGATTAGAAAAGAAACTAAGAAACTCCCAGCCAGAAAAAGTCCTAGCCCAGACAGCTTCACTGGAGAATTCTACCAAATTTTAGATAAGAGTTAACACTGTTACTACTAATGGTATTTCACAACACAGATGAGGACGGAATACTCCCAAATTCATTCTATGAAGCCAGCATAACCCTGATACCAAAACCAGGTAAAGAGAGAACAAAAAAGAAAAATTACAGACTAATACCTCTCAAGAAGTTAGACACAAAAATTCTCAGCAAAATTCTAACTGATAGAATTCAGTAACATATAAAAAAATTATAATAACAATGATATTAATTCACCATGACCAAGCGGGATCCACACCAGTGATGCAGGGATGTTTCAGCATTAGAAAAATAATTAAAACAGTCAACCATATAAATAAAACAGAAAGAGTCATTCAATTTCAACCGATGCAAAAAACACATTTGATAAAGTCCAACACCCATTCATATTAAAAATGCTCATCAAAAGAGGAAGAGAAGGGAAATTCCTCAACATGATAACAGGCTTCTGTGTGAAGACAACAGCCAACATTTTTTCTGAGTGGAGAGAGCCTGAAATCATTCCCCTTGAGAATAGGAACCAGAAAAGACTATCAATTTTTACCACTTTTATTCAGCATTATGCTGGAGGTTCTAGCCACAGCAATTACACAAGCTAAAGAAATGCTAAGCAAATAATCTGAGAGGCTGGACTACACGAAGAACAAGACATCAGGATTGGAGGAAGATTCATTAACCACCTGTGTGATGCAAATGACACAACTGTGTTTGCTGAAAGTGAAGAGGCTTTGAAATACCAGTGCAGATCAAAGACCACAGCCTTTGGTATGGGTTGCACCTCAACATCAAGGAAACAAAAATCCTCACATCTGGACCAATAAGCAATGTCATGTTAACTGGAGAGAGGATTGAAGTTGTCAAAGATATCCTACTTTTAGTTTCACAATCAATGTCCATGGAAGCAGCAGTCAAGAAATCAGAAGAAGTATTGCCTTGGGAAAACCTGTTGTAAAAGACCTCTTTAACGTGTTGAAAAGGAAAGATGTTACCTTGAAGAGTAAGGTTTACTTTACCCAAGCCATGGTATTTTCAATTGCATCATATGCATGCAAAAACTGGACAATGAATAAGGAAGACAGAAGAAGAACTGATGCCATCGAATTGTGGTGTTGGAGAAGAATACTGAATATTGACTACACCATGTCTGTTCTGGAAGAAGTACAACCAGAGTGCTTCTTGGGAGGACGGTGAGACTGCATTTTACATACTTTGGACATGTTGTCTGGAGGGATCAATTCCTGGAGAAGGACATCATATTTGGTAAAGCAGAGGGTCAGGGAGAAAGAAGAACACCCTCATGGAGATGAACTGACATGGAGATGGCCACACAATGGGCTTAAGCATAAAAACGATCATGGGCATGATGCTGGACCAGGCAGTGTTTCATTCTGTTGTACATAGGGTCACCATGACTTGGAACTGACTCAATGACACACAACAACAACAAGATGGCGAGGAAGAAATAAAACAATCTTATGCACAGAAAACCCTAAAGAATCCACAAAAACAATTACTAGAACTAATAGAAGAGTTCGGCACAGTATCAAGACACAGGATACCACTGAGTCAGGTCTGACTCATAGCAACCCCAGAGGTCAGACTAGAATTGCCCCATAAAGTTTTGAAGTAGCACCTGGCAAATTTGAACAGCCAACCTTTTAGTTAGCAGATGTGGCACCTAACTGCCTAAGATACATATAAATCCGTTAGATTCCTTTATACCAACAAAGAGATCAACAAAGGAGAAATCACCAAATCAATATCATTTACAATAGCTTCCAAGAAAATAAAATACATAGGAATAAATCTAACTAGTGACATAAAAGATTCATACAAAAAAAATTACAAGGCTCTACTGCAAGAAATCAAAAGAGACCCATATAAGTAGAAAAACCTACCTTGCTCATGGATAGGAAGATTTAACATTGCAAAAATGCCTATTCTACCTAAAGTAATCTACAGATATAATAGAATCCCAATACAAATTCCAACGTTTTTTTTTTTTTTTTTTTTTTTTTGGTAACGAGATGGAGAAACAAATCACCAACTTCAAATGGAAAGAGAAGAAGTCCAGGATAAGTAAAGCGTTACCAAAGAAATAAAACAATGTGGGAGGCCTCCCATTACCTGACTTTAGAAACCATTACATTGCCATGGTAGTAAAACCAGCCTGGTATTGATACAAAAACAGACACATAGACTAATGAAACAGGATAGAGAATCCAGATACAACATCCTCCACATATGAGCAGCTGATATTTGACAAAGGTCCAAAGGCTGTGACCTGGGGAAAACATGGTGTCTTCAACAAATGGTGTTGGCAAAACTGGATAGCCCTCTGTAAAAAAAGAAAAGAAGTAAGACCTCTATGTCACACCATGCACACAAGCTAACTAAAAATAGATCAAAGACTGAAATATAAAATCCAGAACAGTAAAAATCATGGATGAAAAAATAAGGACAAGGTTGTAAACCTTAATATACAGCATAAACAGACTATAAAATATTACTAACAGTGCACAAACACCGGAAGAGAAAACAGATAAATGAGAACTCCTAAAAATCAAACACTTACACTCATCTGAAGACTTCATCAATTATAAAAAGACTACCTATAGGCTAGGAAAATACTTTGGCAACCACAAATCTGATTGTTATCTAACCTAATCTCCATTATCTACAAAGTACTGCATGACCTCAACAACAAAAAGACCAAGAACGCAATTAAAAAATGGGAAAAGATACATGATCAGACATACCACCAAAAAAGACATCCAGGCAGTTAACAGGCATGAAGAAGTGCTCATCATCATTAGCTATTAGAAAAATCGAAATCAAAACTACAGTAAGATACCATCTCACCTCAACAAGGCTGTTATTGATCCAAAAAAAAAAAAAAAACCACTCACACACACAGAATAATAAATGTTGGAAAGGTTGTGGAGAGACTGGAACTGCTGTACACAGTTGGTGGAAACATCTACCTGAACAGTGGGTTTCTGTTGTTTTCAGCTAGAGTGGCATTTTGGATGTCTCCAGGTGTGGAACATGCATGTCCTGTGACCATGAACATACAGAGGTGGCACTTTGTGAACTTTATGTCCACAGTATGACCAGGAGAGCAGCATCTCACAGCCCTGTGTCCCAGGGCACACTGAGGCAGGCCCATGGTCTTGAGCGTCAACACACCTTTTTAGAAGCCTTTTAGGAACCTTTTGCATTTCACTCTGGGCTGCTTCTGTCATGATGCAGAGAAGCTGACAGCTTTTGGAGGAGATTAACCCAGGCCTCAGATAGCAGGGAACCCCACATGGCAGAGGCAGATATCCCTGTCAAAAACAGGCAAGGGCAGACAGTGCTTTGAGCACAGGGTTTGCCTCAGAATATGCATCTGAATCTCAAAAAGAGAAGTAAGAAGTGATTGTCTGTGGCTGGGGCAGGTCACAGGTTTCTAGAAAGGGTGAAGCTTCCCAAGACAGTCTAGACATCTCCTCAGATAGAAATTGACAAGGGACAGAATTAGGAGGGAAGGAGCATGGAAACTTACCACAAGGAACAAAACTATGGCTTCATCTTTCTCAGGGGCTTAGACAGTTCAAACGCTGGGCTAACAGTGTTTGGAAAGAAGCGGATTTTCAGGAGGCTTTTTGGCTTCTTCAGTCTTTTGGCTGGGGTGTGGACCTCCACCCTGCTCCTGCCTCTGTGTTTGGCCAATCCATGCATGGCCAAACACGGAAGGAGCAGTACAGGTAGTCCCCAACTTACAACGCATTCAAGTTATGACAAACCACGCTTAGGATTGTCCTTTTTTAAAAAACATATTGTTAGTAATATGTACTAACTAAAATGTTGTAAAGTGTAATTTGCTGAGGTTATCATTCTCAGATGTAATGTTTCTAGCCTCCAACAGTAAATAAAGATTGGATTTATAAAGATACTGACATTAAAAGGACATAACAATGAAAACAAAAGGTATTCAACTTACGACAGAATTATTGTTGGAATAGAACCCCATGATAAGTCAGTGACTACCCGTAACTGGAGCACGAGCATGGAGTATGAGGATGGTGACTCAAGATGACAGCCAATCCCATTCGAGGTGAGGTGACTGCAAATGGTGGGAGAATCCCCAGGTTAGTGTGTTGAGATAGGAAGAAAGACCACTCCACATTCCTTGGAGAGCTCCTGCTGCAGACCATGAGTTGTTGTTGTTAGGTGCTGTCAAGGGGGGTTCTGGTTCATAGTGACCCTATAGGTCAGAGTAGAACTGACCCATAGAGTTTCCAAGGAGCACCTGGTGGATTTGAAGGATTTGAACTGCCAACTTCTTGGTTAGCAGCCATAGTACCTCACCACTGCACCACCAGGGTTTCCTGCAGACTGCAGGTATAGATTTCATTCACACACTTGGGCCTGTGAAAAGCCCTGAAACGCGGGTTACACAGAGACAGTCTTCTAAGTTGGCTGGCCTCGGTAAGCTACGAAATAATGTTCCTGAAAATAACTCTATTATTCATCACAATTGCTTGTCTCACTGACAATTTAAGCATTTTGACAAAAATTGCCATTGCATAAAGATACTGCTATAAATTGAATTGTGTACCACCAGAGACTTGTTGAAGTTTTAAACCTCTGAGAAGGTGACTTTGTTTCAAAATAAGGTCTTTGAAGATCTTAACAGGTAACATGAGATCTTAATGCAGTAGAGTGGATCCTAATCCCATTGTAGTGGAGTCCTCATAAAAGAGAAGACATGCGGAGAGACAGAAGGAAAAACACAACAGGACAATGCGGGCGGAGATGGAGATCGCCACATTTGGGAAGGGCAAAAGGATCCTCCTTCAGAGAGAGCACAGCTCTGCTGACAACCTGAATTCAGACTTCTGCCCTCCAGGACTGAGACAATAAATGTCAGTCTTGTAAGTACATCCAGTTTGTGGTGTTTTGCTACAGCAGCCCTGGAAAGCTAATGCACACACTAATTGTTCTAGAAGAAAGTTTGACTGTTTCACTGCTTTGTCTAATAGCATCCATTGGCTTCCCACTGCCTCTGAGATCAGACATAAGGTTGTGGGCTCTCCTTTGTTGTCTGTCCCTGTGTCCGTTCTCCCAGGCAGGCCTCACTTCACTCTTGCACCCTAGATTTGCACCTCAGCACACTGCCTTCTGCTTTCTCACCTCACCAACCCTCTGTGCACTTCGCATTACCCATGTCCTTTGGGGGTAAATCTTCTGCTTTTATTTCTTGGCTCAATTGTGAGGTCTGTCTTCACAGACCTCACAATCACGCCATCGTCATCTCAGTAACAGCCTTAAGACTACAGCACTTGGATTCAGTATGAAAAGTCCCCCTTTGCCTGTTTTCTGAGTATGTTTCCTGTCATAGCATCTAGAACTCATGGGGGCCCAGTTCCTGTTTGCTGAAGGTGTGGAGATAAAGTGAGATTATAGGTGAGAAAGCATATTATGAGTTGCAGCTGGTGAGAAAGCGTAAGAGAACATTCTTTTTATTGTTATTAAAGCCAAACTTGAATCTTGGGCTGTGTGCACATGCTTCTGCGGGTTCTCAGTCCTGGCTGCCCTTCAAAATCACCTGGGAAGCTCCGAGGGCACCAAGACAGGGAAGGCAGGGACACCAAAAACCTGCCAAATTTGTGTTGCTGGAGTGGCCAAGGTTGTCCTGGGTCATCATTCTTCTTGGTGTCTTCGGTTGCCGATTCCAGCCTGGCACCATGGGATCTGTTGTTTTCCGTCTTAGTGCTCATGAAGTTGGTGTACAGTCTTGACTGGAATAGGTCACTGCAAAGTGCCTTCTACATGAAGGACATTGTTCAAAAGTTGCTCTCACTGTATTTCATTTCTTGTATGTTTAACGAATGCCAATGATATGTTACTGTGTTGCTGTTAGTTGCTGTTAAGTCAATCCTGACTCACGGCAACCCTACTGTGTCATTTCTCCAGATAGTCTTTGGATGGTGGATGACAGTGTAGACCAGACTCCACACATGTCAAGTGCTGCTGGAGGAGAAAAGATGTTCTTTTCTGAGCCTCAGTATGTCCATCTGTGAAATGTACGTAATATCAAAGCACCAGATATCAAAAGCTGAGTCATTATAGTATCTGTGAACATTTAAAAATGAAAAATACAGGCCACCTACAGAATGAGAAAAAATATTTGGCAACTCTATGTCAGACTGATGCCTGATCTCCATAATCTATAAGGTACTACAAAATATCAATAAGAAAAAGATAAATCATCCAATTAGGCAATGGGCAAAGGAGATGGACAGACATTTCTCTAACGAGGAGATCCAGGCAGCCAAAAACACATGTGGACATGCTCACGATCATTAGCTATTAAAGAAATTCAAATCAAAATGACAATGAGATACCATCTTACCCCAACAAGGTTGGCCCTGATCCAAAAAAACACAAAACACTAAATGCTGGAGAGGCTGTGAAGAGACTGGAACTCTCCCACACTGTTGGTGAGATTGCAAAATGATGCAACTTCTTTGGAAAGCAATCTGGCACTACCTTAAAATAATGGACATAGATATACCATTTGACCCAGTAATTCCACTACTTGGAATATATCCTACAGAATCCAGGCCATTCACACCAACTGATACATGCACACGAATGTTCATTGCAGCACAGTCCACAATAGCAAAAAGATGGAATCAACCCAGATGCCCAATAACAGAAGAATGGATAGGTAAACTATGGTATATATATTCAGTGGAACACTATGCAGTGATAAAGAACAACGATGATAGCAGGAAACACCTCTTAACCTGGTTTCAACTGGAGGACATTATATTGAGTGAAAGTAGTCAACAACAGAAGGACAAATACTGTATGAGACCCCTATGATAAGGACTTAAAAGTAGACTCATCCATAACAGAAAAGACTCTTTGATGGCTGCAAGGGTGGGGAGGGTGGAGGGGGAGGGTTTAGATTGGATAGTTGTTAGAAATTTGGTTGGGTGAAATTGGTGACGGCACACATTAGTAAGAAGATCAATATTAACTGGGCTTCAATACAACTTGTGTACTCTTCCCATCTTAACCCAATATTGCAAGGATAGATTAGCTGGGGCAGGGGACCAGTGGCCATGCTGTCAGGGGAAATCGAGGTCAATTGGCACAACTAGCACTTTGCCAATGAGGACTCTCCACACCCTGCATTGGTGAGTGGCATCTGGGGTCTTAAAAGCTGTCAAGCTGCCATCTGAGGGTACAACCAATGGTTTCAACTTAGCAGGAATGGATGATCACCAAGGTCCATAATGACCTGGGGGAAGAGAATCCAGAAGACAGAGATCCACGTGAGTGGGTGTCTACATCAACTTGTGACCAGAAGAACCAGATGGTGCCCAGCTACGATGGAGCTCACAAAGTTGAGTCTCACCGGCAACACAAGAACAAATATGAGTGCACCCTGAGATCTCCACTAAAAGACCACAATTGATGCTCCCAGGGGTTCCCCTGGGAGCATGGTCCCTGGTCCTGATTCTGCCCCGTCCACAAATCATAATGAAGGTCAACTTTTCGGACAGCAATGGATTGGACTTGGCAACACAGTGTGACCGTATTTTGTGGGCACTTTATGGTTCTAGGCATCTACAGGATATTGTCCTGCAGACCTTATACTGGAGGAGGGGCATTGGGTGGAAAGGAGAAGATAGGAGATTGTTGGGAGGATAGGATATGTATGGAGCAGAGAGGAAGAGTGTGCTGTCACCATGCAAGGAGAGCAGTGGAAGCTGCATATAGGTTAGCATACAAATTTACAAGGGAATGTACATTTTCATTCAATCACAATAATAAAAAAAAGAATAAATTTCTGCTAAAACACTCCACGAAAAATAAAAGAAAAAGAAAAATATAGCTAAGGCAACAGATGCCATTTTCTATTAGTTTCTATATATCTTAGAGTTTCCATATATTTTACAGAGCATACCATGGACTTCCAGAAGAAGGAACAAATCAGTTTTAGAAGAAATACAACTAGAATGCTCCTTAGAAGAAAGAATGGTAAGATTTCAGCTTTTACTTCATACAAGTCACCAGAAAAAGGCCAATCACTAGAAAAAGACATCCTGTTTGTTAACACAGAGGGTCAGAGAAAATCACAGAAACCCTCCATGAGACGCACTGACACAACAGTGGACTCAAGCATACCAATGATCATGAAGATAATACAGGACTGGGTAATATTTTGTTCTGTTGTATGTATGTGCATATATATATATATGTATATATACATAAGCCAAGCCAAGCCAAGCCAAGTGTCACCCCAAACAAACAGAAACATTGCCTTCAAGTTGATTATGACTCATACCAACTCTGTAGGAGAACTGCCTCACAGAGTTCCCAAGGAGTGCCTAGTCACTTTGAACTGTTGATCTTTTGGTTGGCAGCTGGAGCACTTAACCACTACGCTACCAGAGTTTTCCATATCCAGATGAAGATTAGTCAATGGCAACTAACAACAACAGTATTACACGTTATTGTCTCCTTGCTATATGTTGGTTGAAATTTTGAATGTAAACAAAAAACTTTTAAATATATTGTTTTTGACAGGTAAATATTTTTCAGTGTTGTCAAATAAAAAAAGATAAAAATTTCACAGGAAAAAAAGTAGATTTTTTCCCACTTTTTATGAGGAAGTGAAAAACTTCTGCCTCTCTTGGAGTATACCTTTCTTAGGTTTTAAGAAGAAAACTATCCAACAAAGGGAGAGATATCTCCCTCTATGGAGATGACAGATGCCTGGTTAGGAATGAGTGATGGCAGTGGGGGAGACTTTTATCCTTTGTATATAATCTCAGTAGAAATGATGGCATTTCTTTAATGATATTCTTGCACATGGGAAACTAATAATAGCTTGTTAACTAAGTGTGAAAAACAGGTTTTGCCCTGAAATATGGCCAAGTTGGAATAGAAAAGCTATTGTTGAGGAAATTATTCTTAGCTGGATTGTTTCCTCCCTCTATCTGTGTTCAATCCCCCTCTCTCCCCATCATTTCATGTTTACAATTTATTTGGTGATGCAGTAGTTAAGAGCTTGGCTGCTAACTGAAAGGTCGGCAGTTCCTTGGAAACCTTGGGACAGTTCTACTCTGTCCTACAGGGTCACTGTGAGTCAGAATTGGCAGCAACGGGTTTGGTTTTCATTTTACACTAAAAGGGGATCTGATAATGGTGTGCACACAGCTAGTGCGTGCAAGATGCTTATAATCATATTGTTTACAACAACAAAAAAGGAGAACAGCACAAATATCCAAAACAAAGGATAAGATATACAGTAAATATGTTTTACACTTAATTGCCATGCCATCAACCCACTGATATTCTGTATTTATTCAACAAACATTAACTGAGCACTTACTCTGTACTTGGCATTGATTGAAAGGTTAAGGATAAACCAGTGAACAAAACAAACAAAGCCCCACACTCCAGGAGCTTGGCATCTACTGGGGAAGCCAGAAAATAAACACAATCAACCTCTAATTCATCTGCCTCAAAGGAAAAAAGGAAAGCAAAGAAGGAGGATATGGTGCAAAGAGTGGAGGACCTGTGGGATCACAGATTTAAAGAGAATGGTAATGGAAGACCTCCCTTCAAGAAAGTGGCATTTCTGTAGGTATTCTACACAAGAAAGACAAATCTGGAGGAAGACCCTTCCTGGCAACAGAAGCATCATGTTAAAAGGTTTTGAAGCAGTGGTACCTATCACATTTCAGGACCAGCAGAAGGTCATCAAAAAGGAAGGAAGAGCCTTAACGCGGTATTTTGACAGTGTCTACAACAATGGGCTCAAAGGGCTGCTATGATTGTGAGGATGGCATGAAACTGGGCAGTGTTTTGTTCTGTTGTACACAAGGTCACTTTGAGTCTGAATAGCACCTAACAACAAAGGGGTCATTAGCAAGGTGTCTAGATTGCAGGGAATGAGGTAGACAGTAGAGATGACGTCAGAGAAAAACACAGTCTATCCACAGCAGTTGTTAGTTGCCTTTGAGTTGGCTTCCATTCATGGTGACCTTGTGTATAACAGCAAAACATTGCCCGGTCCTGTGCCATCCTCACAACAGTACACTGAAGTCTGTTTTAGCAGCTATTGTGTCAGTTCATCTAATGGAGGTTTCCCCTTCTTTTTGCTGATACTCTGCTTTACCAGGAAACCCTGGTGATTTAGTAGTTAAGTGCTGCAGCTGCTAACCAAAAGGTCAGTAGTTCACATCCAGCAGGCACTCCTTGGAAACTCTATGGGGCAGTTCTCCTCTGACCTATAGGGTCACTGTGAGTTGGAATCAACTCAGTGGCAGTGGGTTTGGTTTGGTTTGGGTTTTCTGCTTTACTAAACTTGATGTCCTTTTCTAGCAACTGGTTACTGACATGGAAAAAAGTTAATGATGTACTATCACATAAGAATAGTAGGTAAGAATAGTGTCTATGACAACTCAATTTTTACTAAAAATCATAAACACATGCACATATTTATGGTATGTGTCACTTTCTTCTTTTTTCTCTCCCTCCACCTTCCATCTCTCTACCTTTTTTTCCCTCCCCTCTCCTTTATTTTTTCCCTCCTTCCTCTCTCTTTTCCCTCTCTTATTTCTACCTACCTTCCTATTTTGTGGGGGAGGGCTCTCTAAAGTTTCACTTTTCTCTAAAGTTTCACATTTTATACATCCTACAAGCTTATTTGTACAACCAATAAATGACAAATACCCAAGTAAAATATATTGACCAAATTTTATTTCCTTGATTCAAATTATATGAACACAGGTTTCATTAATGTCAGAATATGTTTACTTGCCTTAATCAGTAATAAACATTCCTTGCTTTACAGGAATGTAATAGCAATTGCAGAATTAAAAATAAGAAGTTACATTAAAGGTGTTATTTCCAGAAAAAGTAGATTGGCTTCCACAAGTAAGGTCAAACCCAAAACACAATTTCTGCAAATATCCATTCATAGGAATATTAATAGGTTAGATTTGGAAAGTGTCACTTGTATTTAAACCACATATATTTTAACTACATGACTATATAGGTATAGATGTAGATAGCTCCTCTTCCGTACACATAGAGATATATAACCAGTGCTCAAGGAGACTCCATGTGTGCTGACACTGTGTTCCATGGTGTTTTCAATGGATGATACTTTGGAAGCAAATTACCAGGCCTTTTTTATTGGGTACCTCTGAGTGGACTCTAAGGTTCATCTTTTGATAAGCAGCTGAGCATGGTAACCATCTATACCACCCACAGACCCCATGTACCTATTTTCATTTTTGAAACTCATTTGTACTCACAAGATGCAGTACTGACTTAGCTGTAAAGCTTTGAGAGCTGAGAGTGTCTCTGGAAAGGTATGTTTGGTATATATAAATAACTAGGATTTAAGCAGAGTTAAACTGAACTTCAGCCTGGAATTCCTAGGATTTTGAATTTAGCTGGTAAAATCTTTCTAGAACATGAGTTCCCTCCCCCACATAGGGGAGTGTGCTATGCTGACGACAGTTCAGCTTTTGCTGATGTGGACACCAGTGATACATCTGGCTCATTATTTCATCCTTCAATTTGTTTTTCCTTTAACCTCCCACAAGAGTAGCTGTAAGTAGCACACCTGCCTGAAGTCGTGTATAAACTTGGCATTTAACAAAACAATAAAATCCTTAAATTGCTTATTCTAATTTTTTATACCCACTTAGAAATAGGGGGACATGAAAAGTAGCTTAGTAATTTATGATTTTGTTTCACTTTTTTTTCCTTGAGTGATCTCTATTTTATGCCGAAGAACCTGATATAGAAAGAAGTAGCTCCTCCAACAGAGCTGCGTGTCTGTCAAGGCTCATTTCTGCAGAGCTGCATGATTCAAAGTTAATGCCGGTCTCTCAGGCTTATTGAAAGGAAATGTGGTTATGGCTAACAGCATCAGGGCTTGGCTTCTGAAGATCTCTAGAGCAGTCCTAAAAGACAACACCCCCACAGAAATGTTGGAAACCAATGACTTGCACTGTGCCCCAATTTTTACATGACTCAGAAAAGTGAATGGTACCTACTTTGTCCCATCTTAAACATGAATTTATGCCTCTTCCTCCATCAAATTCTGCATTTCGGGTGATATCCAAATTAAATGTTTTAACTAGCAAAAGCTAATAAGACAAGGAAAAAGTTCTTTTTGACCTCCATATATAGAATTTGGGAGTTTTACTTCTTGTTCTGAGTGTCAAATGGTGCAAAAGTTTAATTCACTCTGCTGATAACTACAAGATTGGAGGTTTTAGTCCACCAGAGGCTCCTCAGAAGAAATGCCTGGTGACCTTCTGCCTACAAATCAGACACTGAAAACCTCATAGGGCACATTTCCACTCTGACACTCAAGGAGTTACTAAGAGTTAGAACTGACTTCATAGCAACTGGTACTGTTAGTTTCTGTTCAGTAGGTCCTCGCTGAAGTTTAAAGATGGCTACAATTTGATTACATAGAATAATACAGTCTGATAGAAA
This sequence comes from Heterohyrax brucei, assembly GCA_028571685.1. Taxonomy (NCBI): domain Eukaryota; kingdom Metazoa; phylum Chordata; class Mammalia; order Hyracoidea; family Procaviidae; genus Heterohyrax; species Heterohyrax brucei. The sequence goes on along the minus strand of CM053157.1, from coordinate 39,586,445 downwards.
AAACTATTTGAAAACCCAATGCCATCAATTCCAAACTCTTCATGACCCTGTAGGACACAGTAGAACTGCCCCATAGGGTTTCCAAGGGACATCTGGTGGATTCATACTGTGACCTTTTGACTAACAGCTGTAGCACTTAACTACTATGTCACCAGGGTCTCCACTTTAGGCATTAAGGGAATAAAGTTCAAGCACCACTTACCAAATGGCTCACACATGGAAACTCTTGGGAAGGACACAGAATGGAGGTGGGGACATCTAAGTCAAGCCCTTGTTAACAAGGAGGCTGGAGCCTCGCAGAAACGTCAAGACGGCAAGAAAGTATCAGCCCACGGGAGTACCACAGACCCCTACTCGTGGTGAGAGGGAGAGCATGCTTTTGAATTCTGACGACACTTTCAGATATACTTTAGTTGACATCTCCAGTCTAAAAAGCTGGACTTCTACTTCAAGAAGCCACTTAGTTTATCCTTGCATCTTCTCTGTAATGACATCAAATAATGTTCCCTGCCCTCCATTTAAATGATTCCAGGGTGCCAGAAACTCTGATTTCAAGGTCTCTTTGTCTACATCTCAAGCCTATATTCTCCATCTCCCTACTAGAAGATAGGTGCCACCCTCTGTGTGCCCAACCCACACTCATTGAAAATTCCTCTTTGTACACCTGGGGCATCAAGACCTTCCTTGGTTTTCTTTTCCTTCCTCTGCCAATTCAGTGGGATTTCTCTAGTTTTACCACACATAATTAATCACTTTGTGGACCCTTGGGGTACTTAATGAAGCAGAATAATTGACCTTTAGTCTTGATTTTTGTGGTTAGAATATGGCATACAAATAACACAACCAAAATATCAGTGTCTGATATTGGGCCCGCAAAGAAGCTGAGATGTGTATTTAGGGCAAGTGCTCTGTTTCTCTCCCTCCACACAACAAATGTTGTTTCATTCTAGCAATGTCAAACAGCTTTTCTGGAAATTTAACAAGGAAAAAAGCACCTTGGATCCAAATTCCTTACATGAGCCAAGCCAGCCAAGTGCCGTCGAATGAGGGAAGAAATAAACTCAAGCAGTCAAATGAGGGTTGTATTTATTTATTTTAACAAACACATACACGACTTTGTCCTGAGTACCGATAACCTCCTGAAGTTTCTTTTGCAGTAATGAGACACGCTAGCCATAACAACAGACTGAAGCACGTCAGTGGTTATGAAGACAGCACACGCAGAGCAGCATTTCATTCTGTTTTACGTAAGACCGCCGTGAGTCAAAGTCCACCTGTCAGCAACTGACAACAACTTTGTGTCTGTTGCTGTTAACTAAAAATGGCCTAGTATAGTTTAAGATTTATTTACTTATATTATTAATTAAGTGGGAAAAAAGGGAAGTTTAACTGAGGTCAGCTCTTGTGACAAAAATGAAATGGACCTGGGGACACAATGTGACCACATGATGTGTGTACTTTATGGTTCTGTGCCCTTATAGGATGCTGTCCTACTGGGTTCTTTCTAGATGGGAGAGAAGAGGGTGGAAAGGAGGGTCAGGAACTTGTTAAGAGGACACGACAAGTATAAAATGAAAAGGAGGATTACGCTGTCACCGGGTAAGGAGAAAAGTAGGAGTTGCCGATAGGTGGGCATGCAAAATTAATTTGGATTATATACTTTCACTTCATCACAATTATTATTTTTTTTTAAAAAGAGGGGGAGTGTATTTGAAAATAACTGGTGGATCTTAATTATCCTGTCTCAAACTACTTTTGTATGTCATTATAACCAGAATGTCATCTTCTTAATCAACTGCTCTTAAAATCCAGGTTTTGATCACCTTTGTGGATGGATTACCGTGCACGGCTATGGTCCTGTTTTGGTGGTTAGTTATACATATGAATTTTAGCTTAGATTTACTTTCTGATCCTGGAAATCCATGTGATAGCCATTATTAACCCAAACAACAACAAACAAATCCACTGCTGTAGAGCTGATTCTGAGTCATAGCAACCCTAAAGACAGAGTAGAATTGCCCAAAAGTGTTTCCAAGGAGCAGCTGGTGGATTCAAACTGGGGATCTCTGCTTAGCAGCTGTGGTTCTTAACCTCTACACCACCAGAGTTTCCTTTATTCAAGTAGACTGGGTTCTAAATCTGACCAAGTTATAAATAGAGATACGTACACACAGGAGAAGATTGCCTACAAGCTAAGAAGCCAAGTAACGCTGGGGTTAATGAGAATGAAGGAACTGACACTATGCAGACCTTGATTTGGGCTTTTAGCTTACTGAACTGTGAAAAAATACATTTCTGTTCTTTAAAGCTACCCCCTTGTGGTCTATGTGTTACAGCAGCACCAAATAACTAAGGGTAGAGTAGATCTACCCTGGAGGGTTTCCAAGGCATGGCTGATGGATTTGAACTGCTGACCTCTGGTTAGCAGCCACAACTCTTAACTACTGCACCACCAGGGCTCCATTATTAACACAACTACCCAGCATATCCTCTCTGGTTTCCCCAACACAGCCAAGTTTCACAAAAGATTCAGCAACACAATTTAAAACAAACTCCACTTAGAAGCACAAGGGAAACAGAGAAATAAGAATGTCATCCTAACGATACAGGTGAAATAGGCCATTTACATCTCTGTTTTGGGGTCTTTATAAATTACCTGAATGATCAACTCAGCTCTTCACTTAGTTTTCAGTTTGAAGTCTGACATGCCATGGAGGTGTTCCCAGATTAATGTGAGCTCCACTTAAAGCCCATTTTATATTTTCCCTTTGCTTCTAGCTCATGGAGAACCTTGGTTTAGTGGCAGGTACTAAGGGGAACCCACCTTGGATGCCATGTTTCTGTGGAGTCTCCACTCATACTGGTTTGGAGTCAGGCTGAATTCCTTGTGTAAAGTTGTGAGTTTTCACACACAGGTATAGGAAATGCAGTAGTTTGATAGACATGACCACCAGTTTCTTGTTATCCTCCAGAATGTACGGACATAGATGATGGGGGTGGTGTAAATGGTTAACACACTCAGCTGTTAATCTGAGAGACTGGAAGTTACAGTCCCTTCTAAGGTGCATTGGAAGAAAGACTTGGCAATGTACTTCTGAAAAGTCAGCCACTGAAAACTCTATGGAGCATAGCACTACTTTGACACGTACGGGATCACCATGAGTCAGAATCAACTTGATGCCAACTAGTTGTGTATCGATGATGGAGAGAATATTCCTCTGGCATATAATACGTTCAATGAACCTGAAGCATCATTGACTTTGCAAAGGAAAAATCAGTCTTTGTCTCCTCTTTGCTTCAGATCACAAAATAAAATGGTCCCATCATCTTGCAGAATAAAAAATATTCAGTTCACAAACCAGTACATACTAGTTCCCCACAGTGCCTTAAACCACCCCAAGCCCATTGCCACAGAGTCAGTTCTGACTCACAGTGACCCTGCAGGGCAAGGTGAAATCGCCCCATGACCTTTGGGTTACCAGTCAAGCTCTTAACCACTGTACCACCAGGGCTCCCACAGTACCTCAGGAAGGCTAAATCCTGAAAGATATGCTTTTGATGCTGCCAGCCAATTGCTTACCTGAGAAAGTGACAAGAAACCTCAGTTGCAGCATGGACACTAGCTGGCTGCTGAGGTGGCTCAGCCAGTCTTCTTCCCAACAGTGTGATTTATTCCTGAAATAACCTCAACACTGTACCTGGATCACGGCTATTTTAGTCATCTGGTACTTCTCTGACAGAAATACCACAAGTGGACTGCTTCAATAAAGGAAAGTTTATTCTTACACAGTCCTGTAGGCTACAAGTCCAAATTCAGGGTGTCCGCTCCAGGGGAAGGCTTTCCTTCTGTTGGCCCTGGAGGAAAGTCCTTGAGTTGTATCAGTCTTTGGTCAGGGAGCATCTTAGCACATGAACCTCAAGTCTGAAGGATGTGCTCAACTCCTGGTGTTGCTTTGTTGATAGATGTGCAATACCTCTTGCTCACAGACTGCAGTGTCAAAGCTTTTTGGGGGCTAAGTCTGTCACCAGCCTCCTCTGCCAGCTCATGAGTAATCTCCTGTGTCCAGTATACCACTGATGATGCTAAGACTGGGCCATCTTAGCGTGGCTAGTTGACTACTCTCAGCATGCTTAGATCTTTCTCTCAATCAACCTCCTAGCTGTCTCCTGAACCCAGCTGTTCCTCTCAAGTTTGTCCTGCCCTCAGCTATCAGATTGAAAATCGCTTTGGAGCCTTCTCAGGTCCCCTCACCAAAGCAGTTACCTCTCAAACATACACAGTGTCTAGTATCATGCCAACACCTGTTTTCTCCATCTCATAGTAAACCATGTTCCTGCCTAATGGATCTTCATTGCCAGCACTTTCTGAATGGATATAGGTAGACTCCTAGTTTGGAAATCCTCTCTCTTCTCTTTACTTTCCCAAACTCTAGTCTTCTTTCAAGCTTTGTCCACATTCCTAGTGTCTTTCAATGTTATCTATTTACCAAAACCAAACCAGACCGATTGTTGTCCAGTCCATTCTGACTATGGTGTCCCCATGTGTTTTAGGTAGAATTGCTCCATACGGTTTTCTTGGCTGCAAACTTAGTTGAAACATGTTTGCAGGCCTTTCTTCCACAGTGCTGCTTGGTGGCTTTGAACCACTGACCTTTAACTTAGCAGTCAAGTGGAAATTGTTTATCCTGCTCTTATTAAAGTTCACCTCTCTTACTGAAATTTTAGCATAACATTCTCTTTTTAATGTTATATATCTTTTGTGTTACACATTATTGTTTCATTAAAACTGTTATTATCTTAAATTCCAGTTTTTGAGGACTGGAATCTGGACACCATCCACCTGTTTCTCCCTCTGTCTTCAGTACAGAGTAGGCATTGATTAAGGATTTACTGACTGATGCATGGAGCTATGACAATAGAGCATATACCTATTAAATGTTAATTTCTGGAAATAGTAAGGCGGTCAACAAACAAACAAAAAAATTCATTGTCTTTGACTTGATTTTGACTCAGCAGTCCTATAGGACAGAGCAGAACTGCCCCATAGAGTTTCCAAGGAGCAGCTGGCAGATGTGAACTGCCAGCCTTTTGGTTGCAGCTGTAGAATTTAACCAGTATGCCACCAGGGCTTCCAAGATATGCAAGGGATGTGTTAAATAAAAGTGAGTGTTATATAACGCCAATCATTTCTCACTTGACTGCATGAAGGTTTGCCATGATAAGCCCTCTATTCAGTTTCCTTAATATGGCTTTTCATGAGAGTACACCATTCTTATTCACTGATAGTGTCTTTTATTTAGGGATAAAATATGAGACTATTAATTATTTAAAAAAAAGAACAAGAAAACTTCTGGATAGATTAACTGTAATTCCAAAATACTGAGCAGTTTGTTTATACGATGAGAGCAACAGAAAAGCCTCTTGCAGCTTTGAGTGATAGCTCATATTTTTTCTGTTGGACTGAATTTTTTTTTTTCTCCTAGGCACTGAGTTCAGGTTACAGCTACCCACGCAGTGGAAGATGCAGACTTGGCAGGGGTTCCATCTCCAGCTGTGCATCTGCATGGCTCTGGAATGAGCATGCTTGAAAGTCTTTACTGTGGGAAGAGTCTGCAGGAGAGGCCATGTGTCTCAGAGTTCTTCCTGCCAGCAGTCTTGAGGAAGACTTAAGTCAGTAGCTCTGGAACTTCACTGTGCATCACAGTTCCTGGAGGGCTTGTTAATATTCACATCGATGGCTCTCCTCCTCCAAGTTTCTGCATCAGTGAGTCTGGGGTGGAGCTCAAAAATTTGCCTCTGTAAAAATTCCTGGGTGATGCTGTTGCTGCTTGTTGGGGGCATACTTTGAGAGCTTCTGTCATAGGCTGAATTTCCTATCCATTCTAGCTCTTGTTTATACCCACAGAGATCCATTTGTGGACAGTCCAGGAGGCGTTAGAGGGGTTGGCATGGTGCCCAAGAATCCTCATCTGCTGTGATAAGAAAAGGAGCTGCCTAATTCAGTTTCCTTCACAATGCAGAAGTCCATTTTCTGAGAACACAATGATAATAGTTTTTTTTTTAATTCATCTTCCTCCTTGTGCCTTCTGCTTCACATCTATGACTTCTGTTGACCTGGCCACACCACGTTGCCATTATTGCAACTGGATTCCTTGTGAGCAGGAATTATATCTTATTTGCCCCATATTTAGCACCTGGGAGATGGCAACAGGTCTAAAGTATTCCACATTAGGTGGCCTGGGATCTCAACTCTGAAAGCAATATGAGGACATTTGTAATCAGGACTGCTCAGAATCCCACAGGAAGCCTCCAAAGTAATATTTTCCTTCCTATCTAAGATCCCTAGTGGTGAAGTGATTAAGAGCTTGGCTGCTAAATAAAGGTCAGTAGTTCAAATCTACTAACCACTCCTTGGAAACCCTATGGGATGGTGCTACTCTGTTCTGCAGGGTTGCTGTAAGCAGGGATTGACTTGATGGCAATGGATTTTTAGTCTGCTGAATGAAAGTAAAGTTCTATTCACAACATAAAGAAAGGAAGTCCCTTTCTTGAGCAGTATTACGGATTGAACTGTGTCCTCCCAAATATGTATTAGAATCCTACCCCTATACCTGCTGAGGTGATCCTGTCTAGAAATAGGTTTTCTTTGTTATGTTAAGCAAATCATACCCAAGTAGAAAACCCACTGCCTTCAAGTTGATTCCAATTCATAGTGACCCTACAGGATACAGAAGAACTGCCTCACAGTGTTTCCAAGGAGCAGCCGATGGATTTGAACTGCCACACTTTTGGTTAGCAGCTGTGGCTCTTAACTACTACACCACCCAAGTAGAGCAGGTTCTAAATCTAACCACTTCACATTATAAAAAGAGCAGATCAGACACAGAGATATGCGCACACACTAGAATACAAGCACCGTGTGAGGATTGCCTATGCACCAAGAAACCAAGGAATGCTGGGGCTAATGAGAAGGAAGGAACTGACACCGTGCAGACCTTGATTTGGGCTTCCAGCCTTCTGAACTGGGAAAAATACAATTCCGTTCTTTAAGTCACTCTTTTGTGGTATTTGTGTTACAGCAGCACTAAGGCAGGTAGCAAACTCCATAGACCTGTGGTTATGTATGGTCACTGTGTTCCAGGCCTGTTCTTACCAATAAGACCCTTGTGTCTGGATCAGATGCCATTTGGGGAAAATAGAGTTAATTTCTTTTATAGAAAAATAACTGTTCACTCTTCTGGATTGGATTGTATAACCCCCTAAAAGATATGTTGAAATCCTATCCCTTGTATGTGTAAGTATGACCTTGTTTGGAAATAAGGTCTTTCTTGGACTATATTATCAGTTAAGTTATACTGGCAGAGTGGGCCCTAGTGTTAATCTCTTCTGGGTGGTATCTTATAAAAGGAGAGAACAGACATGGAAATAGTCACATGGGGGAAGATAAATATCACGTAACAAGGGAAGCAGATGCATCTCTAACCAAACAAGGAAAGCCAAGAAATGCCTGCGGCCACCAGAAGCTAAAAGAGATGAGGAAACATATTTCCCTAGAGCTGACAGAAATAAAGAGAAATTTGCCTATGCCTTGACTGTGGACTCCCGCCCCCAATCCCAGAACTATGAGACAATAAATTTCTGTTTTTTCAAGCCACTCACTTTGTGGTATCTTGTTTGGTGTGGCAGCCTTGGGAAACCAAAATATTTCCCAAGTAATAAGATGAGGGCCCCTCAGGGTGCTGTCATCTAGTTTGATTTGCTGCCTGAAATGGAAGGCCCTCACTGCCCTCACAGGTTTAGAAGCTGTCTGTTTTCAAAGCTGCTTTAAAACACATGCACTGTAGGCCCACTTCTTAGCTTTTCCAACTTCTTAAATGGAGAGGACAGATCTTTACCTTTACTGTTATCATTGTTCAGCTCTGACCACTAACCATTACTTGTTATGTTGAACCAAAATATGTCACACTGTAGCTTCTACCACTGGTTCTATTTCCAAGAGCCCAGCAGAACAATTCTAATCCCTCCTTCATCTTAATGTATCGTCAAGATACCTGAAAACAACTGAACATTCCTCTGAATATTCTCTAGGGGAAGCACCCTTAACCCATCCATTGATATTACAGGGTTTGGACTCACCTACTGTCCTCAGAATCAACTTGACGGCAATAGATTTTTGGTCTTCACCATCCTGACTACTTTCTACATGTGACTGAGTTATGCCCCTTTGAGAGTCAGTGACCATAGATTAAAATGATGAGGTAACAGTGAAATAAACCCTCTCTGCAAAAACACCATCTTCAATAAACAGAAATTCCACTAGGAGACCTTGTTTACATTGGAAATGTAAGATATTTAAAGTTGTTGAGAAATCTTTAGTCCAGTGTCTTGGAAGAATTAGCATATACTAGTTGATGCTTACTGTTTAGCTGAGTAAATTTAGGCTGCTTAGTGGTAGAATTCTCATCATCTTCGCAGGAGACCTAGGATCCATTCTAGCCAGTACAGCTCATGTGCTGACGCTATCTGTCTGTGAGTGGAGGCATGCATGTAGCTGTAATGCCGAAGAACTTTCAGTTGAATGTGTAGACTAAGACAAGAAAGAAAGGCCTGGTGATCTACTTCTGAAAATCAACTAGTGAAAATCCTATGGATCACAACAATCCAACCCACAATTGATCATGGGGATGGCGCTAGACTGAACAGTATTTTGTTCCATTGGCATGTTGTCATTACGAACTGGAAGCCAACTTGATGGCAGGTAAGAACAACAACGAAACTTGGGCCTTGAATGAATGGATCCTAGCTTTGCCAGTCAGATGAGGGGGTGATGGAAGAGATCTAGAGGCATTATGAATGCCCTCCATCTTTCTTTTGGCTCTCCCTTTCTCTGTAGTCTTCTGGTATGTTTTCACCTGATGAAAGACCTCATTCAAGCTGGTCTTTTGTTTTTTTGTGAATAGGTATGGATCTTAGTTTCCAAGGGTACCTGCTTTCCTTGGTGCAGGCAGGAGTTCTTACAGATCCCTTACAAATTGCATGGTCTATTTTCAGAACACTGAATATTGTTAGATTAACTCAACCAAAATTTACAGCATGTGTCTACCTTATAGACATTTATGTGATTCTGAACAGAATGCAAATTGTTAGTCAAGATCTAGTACCAGATATTGGAAGACAGCATCTAATTCTTCAGCATTCACTATGTGGGCTGTAATTGTCAGGATTAGAAATTTACTCCTGAGCATGGCTTGTGAAGTCAGTTCTTCTTTGCATTTGGCTACTAAAAGTATAACTACATAGATTTGCATCTTTTGCAAGCATCATCTACACTTATTCCAAAAATCAAAAGATCCCAACTAATTTATTAAAAAAATATACCACTGAAGAATGATTCAAGAGGTCAACAAAATACCATCTACACCAAGGGTCTGTTCACTATTGGGGCAAATCATTTGCTCTTCTATGTCCTCTCTTTGGAGCCACTGGGTGATGCAAAAGTTTAACATGCTCACTGATAACTGAAGGGCTGGAGGTATATATCCACTCAGAGGTATCTTGGAAGAAAGGTCCGGCAATCAATTTCTGAAAAACTCACCTGCTAAAAACTTTACGAAGCACAGTTCTACTCTGACATTTATGGGGTCAACATGAGTCAGAACTGACTTGATAGTAATTGATTTATCCTATTCTTGATCCACAGAAACTGTGTATCTGTGATGGTAGACATTTATATTAAAACAATCAAATGTTTAGCATTGGGAATATATGTCGGCTTCAGCGTATTCAGTGTACCAATTTTTCTTCCTTCTAGCCACAGAGTTAAACTGATTTCAGGTACTCTTACAGTTAAGTACAGAGCATGTACAGAAGTGATATGTATTACTTCTAGGCCTGGCTCATTAAAATCTTCTACATAAGCATCTACTCTCCCTCTTCCTCTGTCTGCCAGCTGGATATCAACACTCGAGGGCTGCTGGAAGCCATGTGTTAAAGATGGCAAAGCATCCATCAGCCTGGTTCCTTGCATGGCAGAAGCCAATTATATTTACAAAAATGAGAAATCAACTTCTACTTTGCTAAGCCACTGAGATTTAGGGAGTTTTCTGCTGCAGCAGCCAGCTCATTAGTATAGTACACATACCTCACTGAGGACTGAACTTACAGCTACACACTATAACAGCATCTACTATTTACAGAGTGCCTGCTTTGTGCTGGACATTGTGCTAAGAATGGTACATGATCACATTAATACTTACACCTTTTCTAGGGTAGAACTTATAATTATTTTCATTTTATAGCTTGTAAATCAAGGCACAAAATTGATCAAGGTCATATAGTAAGTGTGGTGAGTTATATAATTATTTCCAATAATTCACTTCTCTGCAAAAACAGTATATGTCCCCACGTACCGGTGCATGACTTGCAGCACCTCACTGTGGGAAAAATGAACATCTCTATCCCAATGACCACTAGCATTGGTGTGGCATGTGACTTCTTTGTTCAATGGAATGTGTATGTCTAAGCAGGAGTTTTAAGAGGCATTGCTTAACTTGACAAGTCTCCTTTCCTTTTGACACTGGAATGGAATGTCCCAGATCAGACTGAACCTTCAGCCTTGATCAGAGAATGAAGAACACACACAGAGCAGAACCACAGTTGGCCAACAAAGGGCATATACTTTGAGGGAAAAATAAACCTCTGTTTTTCAAACCATAGAAGTGTTGGAGTTGATATTACTGCTCAAAACCTAGCCAAAGCTGACTGATCCACCTAGAGCACAGACTCAAATGCAGCCACGAGGCCTGATGATTAAGTTTTTGACCCCATCCTAGAAAATTGCTACTCATTGCTGAATATCACCATAGTCACCTTCAAAGTACTCCCCTTGGGAAGCTATGCACTGACTCCAGTGCCTCGTCTACTGCTCAAAGCAATTTTGGAACTCTTTTTCTGGAATGACCATCAGAGCTGTCATCATATTATCCGCGGTGGCCTGAATGTCATAAAAATGTCTTCCTTTCAATATTTCTCTTATCTTTGGGTAAAGAAAGAAAAAAGTCACTGGCGGTTAGATCAGGTAAGTGGGGAGGGGGTTCCACTGCAATTAAATGTTTACTGACTACCTTGCCACTGTGTGTAATGGCCATTCCAGAAAGTCTTCCAAAATTGCTTTGAAGGGTGGACTAGGCACTGGCAGCAGTGCATAGCTTCCCAAAGGGAGCACTTTGGAGATGACCATAGTGATATTCAGCAATGACGCATGTAGCACTTAGAACAATTAAGTTCAAGGACTTCATTGTCAGATCTCCTAGTCAGAAACCAAAACCAAAACACCAAACCCTTTGCCGTCAAGAGAAGAACTGAACCATCGGGTTTCCAAGGATTGCTTGGTAGATCAAACTGCTGGCCTTTTGGTTAGCAGCTGAGCTCTTAAGTACTGTGCCACAAGGGCTCCAGCCAGTCACCAGAGCCTGTCAAATCACTGAAAAACACTACCTCTTAAGCACACTGTCAAACTCACACCAATGCCCATTGGATGATATGATGGAGATTTAAAGCAGCACTAAATTAAGGACTCCCTGGGTGGTGTAAATTGTTAGTTCACTTGGCTGCTAACTGAAAGGATGGAGGTTTAAGTGTACTCTGAGGCACCCTGGAAGAAAGTCCTGGCAATCAACTTCTAAAAAATCAACCAGCCATTAAAAATCCTATGGAGCACAGCTATATTGACACACCTAGCATCACTATGAGTCAGAATCAACTCTATAGTAACTGTTTTTTTTTTTTTTTCTTAAAAATCGATTATCTTTCTGCGTAGGAAAAGAGTGGATGCCTATTTAAGAGAAGACTGCTGCAGCACCGGGATTTAAACTTACTTTATAGATTTGTCCTTGAAACTGCATACAATACATTAGACATAATCCCCCAAAACACTCAGAATGTGAATTTTCTACTTCCAGATTCACTTGCTGGTCCATTTTGTAAAGTTTTCATACCACAAACAGTATCTTTGCAACTGCAAACAACACTTATGATCTAGTCACTAAAGAATTACCAGCACTGCATAGTCCTGGTCCTAAACCCAGCCACAGATAGGACCTGCGATGTGTGAGACTGAAAGGATTACAGGTTTTAGTCTGACCTGATGCATCTGTCAGATATGAATTAAATAGTCATTGGGTTAAAATTTGGGGTTAACATCACACATTCAGATTAGGGAAGTTGATTGATAGTCTTATTGCATTCTGGACAGAATAGAGATTTGGCTGGCCACTGGAACATTGCACAGTGAGCAAAATTATCTCCAAGGATTTAATGAACTGCGCCATTTAGTAATAAATAAACAAGCAAATATATGCAATTTATATGTAGGTCTGGTAGATCAAGGCTACCATTTGGGAAAGATGGTGAATGCCATTTTAAGATGGTACTGACCTTTATTAGAGAGAAATAATTTCATTATTAATCAGTGCAATCAAGATGATAGCAAGTCTTCAAATATTCTAGGTCCCCAGATGGTTACTAGTGATTTGTACTTGACTGCTAACCTAATGTTGGAAGACTGAACCCACTCACTGGTGTCATGGAAGGCAGTCCTGATGATCTGCTTTCACAAGATTATAGCCAAGAAAATACTGGCCAAGTGCCAAGTGCCATTGAGAAAATACTATAAAGCAGTTTTATTCTGCTTAATAGATGGGGTCGCCATGAGTCAGATTTGACTCTGTTGCAACAGGTTTGGTTTTGATATGTATATTCTAGTACCATTTCAGAGGACAGTTACATGATCTATTCCTTCTATGGTATCCTAATAACTTCTGTAACAGAAAATTTAAAATATATTGTTATCTCAAACAACTGCATTTTATTTTTCTATGTCCCCACTTTAACTGCAATTAAAAATAAAACACTAACTCACTAAAGATGTTTTGATGATTTTTAAAGTTACCTATCAATTGTTCTTTTACTTATAATATTAAATTTAACAATTTCATAAAAACCCAAAGTGAATCACTTTTCTTTTGGCATTTGAATGACAATTGTTGAAAATAAAGGAAAAAAGCAGTAAAGAGTATCTCAATAAGCTCTAAATTTAAATTCATTAAATTTAAACATCTAAATTTCACTGACCCTGAAAAAAAGATCTTGCTTTGATAAATATCATCACTTTATAGCTTGTAAAAATAAATAACTGCCTTTTTTTTTCTCGGCTTTCTTCCTACTCCTCCCTCTGTTCTTCTATGGTCAATATCCCTTATTAATCTCTACTGTACATTACTTACATTTTATTTGAGTAAAGAAGAGTTAATGAGAAAGAGATGAGCTTTGCCTTGCCAGTAAGTCCATTTTGGTAAAGACAGTTTACTTTGTTTTCACAAAGATTTAAGTGATTTCCATTGAACTCTCAGGAAAGGCAATATTTTCTACCTGCAAAAATCAGTGAATAGGGGTTAAGCTCCCATCAGGATATATTTATGTATTTTCAATTGCCAATGATTTGTTTTTGACTGCATATTAAGTGGCTATTCACACGCCTTGTTGTTTTCATCCTACACCTAATTTGTGAGAGGATAGGGAAGAAAATAAGAGTGAACTGAAGCATTTTTACATTGTTAAAGAAAACAAGCCCATGTAAGTACTATGTATGTATTAAGTAAAAATTTCGGTCATACAAGTAAATACACTATTTACTAAATGTTTAGGAAATACCAAAGTGAGGTGTCAAACGATTTTTTTTCAAATCACCTAATGATACCAAGCACAAGGGGATGACAATTTACAAAGTTGCTTCTTAGCAAATCTTTCCTGAAATGAGTAAGCCAACTATTTTGGAGTATGTTATTGACTAGTGCAAGTAAGCAACGCTGCCTTATTCAGTAAAGATGTTTCCTCACTTTTCTCAGCAGTTAGCCACTCAGGAAAAAACCAAGTCACTGTTAGCAGTGAATGCATGTAACAGAATCTTCCACAAATAAAGATTATTACTTGAGCCATTTCCTATACCTGGATCACTTACACTGCCCTTTTGTTTAACTGATGAGAGAAACTGAACTATAGACACACAGATACATTCCTTTGTTTATCCAGTAATCTGTGTTTCTGTATAGCTTTATCATCTTAACTAAGCTCTACTTCTTTTGGCTGTGATACCAGATGCAGCAAAGCCATGGTACAATCCTTACTTTATGTTTTAACAAACCTCTATGCATCACTTCTCTCTAGATGGTGAGTCTTATAAATTAAATCACAAATAAACTTTTCAACACCCATCAGGAACTGAAATGTAAGAAGGGTGTACTATCTCATCCTCTTGCCAGATTTGGAATAGACTGCCTCTGCCTTCACCAGCAATTATAACAAAAGGCTGGAAAGTATAAACTCTTTGTTTTGACCAAGTCCTGAGTCCTTTGTATGCATTTCTTTAAGAAAATAGTAACATGTCCACAGTGGGGAAACCTAGCAAATAAAACCAGAATAAAAGATGTTTACCTTTATAAACAGCAAATCAGAAACAGCCCCCAAACCATATGCAAAGGTGCATCCTCAAATGACAGTCAAGGAAATCACAGAGCCTTTAGTTACCAGTTTCCAACCAGTTGCCAAACCTTGCCAAAGCTCTACAATTCCAACTCCATCTAGCAACACCTGGGAGCCTTTTTAATCCTTTCTACCTGAAATATGACTGCCACCTTTCTGTATTTTCCTCATAAATACCAGGACAGAGAAAGTAAAAAAAAAAAAAAGAAGCAACAACAACACCTTATGAAAGATGACGCGAGGAGAGCAAGACAAAGATCAGATTCGCATCAGGTGAAGGCAGCATGCATGGCTAGGTGGACTTACCTGCTTCCCTGTATAACTGCTGAAATGGAACTTGAATTATAAAAAGGCTCTCCTCTCGCAGTTTCTTTCCTGTCTATATTAAACAGAAGCGATTCCTATCAGCGTCTTAAACCTGCAACATTGTAATGTATCCACCTTGCTCACACACAGGCTGAAGGAGTTGAAGCCTTAACTGACTCTTAGTAATACACTCTCTACCCTTTCTAAGTTCGCTCGCTCTGCTTAAACTCCTTTGAGGTCTGGAGCAAGCTACTTCTCCGCCTTCTGAGCCTCAGGACCCCCAAATAGGACTTGGGTATTCCGTCTGTGGCAGAACAGAGTATCCCCACTGAGCCTTTCCACCATCTGTGCCCAGCAAAAAGTTAGAGAAGTCAGCGAGAGAACGCGAAACGAAGAGATGCTAGTGGCTCAGTTGAAAGCAACCCACTCTCTTCAGAGGCTGACCCATGTGAGTGCATGCATGTGAGCGCGCGACCTTTTTTCCGCCCCTGAGAACAAGATCCCTGTTTCATTCCCACCTCAACAGGTCTTTCGCTGTTTCTATATTCTTGATTTTGAAGAGCTACACTGATACCCCCCTACGCATGAAATGGATGATTTGCAAGCTCCCCTGCCTCACGTAATTCCATGGATAATATCCAGATTCTTTATGGAAAAGTCAGGCGTTTCTTTGTATAAATAAAGTGATCCACTTCCTCAGACCCAAGCGTCTAATACTGCTCTTCAGGGCTGCTGACCCGGGAGGTGAGAAACCGAGGCGCCTGTGCTCTAGCCTTGGTGCTGAACCAGTAGTGACTTGCAACGCGCAACCATCCCGGGACCCTGGGACAACTTTGGGGAGGTTTGAGGGGGTAACCGGGGGCCGGTCAGCTTTAGGAGACCCCTCGAGGGAATGCTGACAAGTACTTGGGCATAACCAGTGCCCTGGAACCGTTCACAGGGCACGTGGCTGGCTTGTTTCTTTGCCTGGAGCAGGGAAAGTTTCGTCCAACGTTTTCCCTGTAATTGGAACTGCCTTCTCCCCGCCCACCTGGGTCGCCATGGAGACTCGAGCTCTTTCTCTCCAGGCAAAATGGGCGAAGCTTAGTTAGCTTAGCCCTGACTACAGTAAGTCCCTCTATCCTGCTAAGCAGTTCCTGGGTTTGTTACTGAGACTCCCCTTCTCCGTTCCTCAGCAGAATAAAAGCAGGCAGGGGAACCTTAATAGCCGGGAGTGGCTTTGCACCCTGAACCGTGGTGCGCTTCCCCGGACCTTGAGACTTTGGACAAAAGCAGCGAGGAAACACTTTAGGCAAATACTGAACACCAAACTCCTAAACACTGTGGGTCCCCCCCCCCCGCCCCTTCCTTTTTTGGGAGTGGAGGCGGGATTCTTTAGAAATTTCTGGTATTTTGTTTCTCCACTAACCTCACCCCATTTCTGTTGCGGTTTCTATGAAAATACACCCCCTACCTCAGAGTCTCTCCATATTGAACTAGGCACAAGAGATATATACCTGTGGATTGACCAAAAATTTTCCTGGGTTTGGGGAATACTATTGTTATTTCTCTGTAAAAAACTATTCTAAGCTTAATGCCTTGATGCAAATGAAAATATACCCAGGAGGAAGACAAATCACTGGATTCACCCCAACGCTTTAAATGCTATAAACATCTAATTTTATCTAAGTTTTTCTTTTTTTTTTTTTTCCTCCAAATGACAAAATAATTCGGTTTACTTCTAGGAGCTCTTCCATTCACCGATTTTAGTCATCGCATTACATCTCTGGTTTTATTGATAGAGAACAGTCTGCAGCTATTCTGTTTTCCATTCGCTGCCTGTTTCTCCCATCTCACTTTTTCAATTCATATATTTATCCCCCCCCCCCATTCCTCCTCTCTAAGCAAAGCAGGTCAAAGATACAGCTTTTGATAACAGACAATGGGCTTTTCCCAACTGTAAATGACTACCCCGAAAGTCGCCCCTGCCAGTTAATCAGTACATTCCATTTTTGCCAGGGAATGATGTCTGCAATAACTGGATTTCTCCGAGCCCAGGGCATGCAGACCCCTCCTCTCCCCGCCCCCCTTGCGAGTTTTCAGTTGGTAATCAAAACCGTTTGAAACAGATTTTCCTCTGTTATGTAACCGGCTTCTCCCTCGCCTTTCTGTTGACTTGGGCATCACGCTTCTCTTCAGAGTGGAGATGCATGCAGCCACAGAGGAGACTGGGGAGGGGGCGGTGGGGACTCGAGGGCACCGAACGTCTGGCCCAGATTTATGCAAGCTTCTCGCCTTCGAGCAACTCCGCGCACCGCTTACCTTGTTGTGGGCAGGGTGGTTTCACTCAATCATGATCTTCTCGCTTGGAAAGGAGCAATATTTAATAATTATTTACTACAAGAGGGATGGCGAAGGGAGGAAATTTATTTTTTTTTTAAAGAAAAAAAAAGAAAAGAAAAACTAGAATTAGGTGGTCAAATTTCACATCAGCTCCGGGAAGCTATCAGGAGACTCCGATCTCCGCGCAGTTCATCCAGCTCTGGCTTCAGCTTCCCGGTCCCCGCTGATTCCACCCCTCCGCCCGTCCAGCCTCTCCGGCCAGGTGCGGCCGTCCGCAAACGGGCTGCCTCTCGCCAACAGCGGTGAGGAGGGCTGGGCGCCGGGCCGAAGGAAGGGCGGAGGGGTGTGCGTTTGGGAGAGACGCGAGAGGAAGACCGGTGGAAAGAAGGGGAAAAGGCAAGAGCGGTGGAAAAAAAAAAAAAAAAAAAAAAATTCCCGGCTGGAGGCAAAGTGATGGGCCACGCAGGGAGACGTCATGAAATCCGCAGATTCAATGAATGCTACTCAATTCCAGCCGACTGGCTGCACCCGGCTGTCAGCGTACTAAGCAACGCGGCTCGGGGATAAAAGCGTGCGCAGCGCCGCGTGCTGGAGAGAAGACACAAAGCAAGTTCTAGAGAGGAAGGGGGAGGGGCGGTGAGCAAGCGGCCTGGGGACGCCCACCCCACCACCATTCTTCCCGTCCTTAGAGCGCAGCGTGGAGGGGCCGGATATTCCACCAACCCTTCCCCAAACAGGAGACCGCGCAGAAACGCAGCAAATCCCACCAGTCCAACACGAAGCTGAAAACACAACGCTCTGTGCTGCAGGAACTTGGGTTTAGCCCTCTGACCCACACGTCTTTCCCCCCACCTCCATGTCACTAAGTACATCTTTCCTGGAGAAATGCTTGAAAAGCAGGAAAGAGCCGAAGCTGGGGGCGAGAGGATTTAGTTTGTTTTTCTCTGCTGGTGCAGGTGTACCGTCTTTAGAGTATTGTGAGACCGGGACAGGTGGGGTCTGATAACTGACTTCCTCTAGGCTGAGATCCCGAGAGTCTGCCCAGGGCGGCGGATCTGGAGCGTGAGTGGTGTAAATGACCACGAGAGGGCTCTAGAGCAGGTGGGTCTGAGGGAGCGTCTTTGCCCCAGGATGTTGAGCCCCAGGCCGCAGCTGAGGTCCCTGCTGGTGCGTCACCCCCAGCCTGATGTTTCTGTTTAGGGGCTTGGGCTTGGGCGACAAGGAAAGGACTATGTCCTTTTTTCATGTATAGGCCGATTTTTCTTCAAAGGTAACTTTGTTGGGATGAGCCCTTTGGGACAACCGTCTGCTTTCCTCTTTCAGTTTTAACTTTGATCTGTATGCTTTCCCTTACACTCTTTTTTTCTGTTGGTCATGCAAAACAGTACTGCATTTCCAGCACCTTCTCTTTGAGCTAGAGTGAAGATCCCTGAGTGCCATAAACAGTTTGTGCTTGGTCGATAACTAAGGATTGGTGTTTGACCTACCTAACCGGTTGCACAGCAGAAGAAGAGGACTGGCAATCTGCTTCTGTAAAAAGTGTTGCTGTTGTCAGGTGCCATGGAGTCTATCCACTGCCACCCAATAATGTCACCATCCTGAAGATGGAGATTCAACCGACACCGTATGTGATTTTCAACTTCCATGGCTTTTTTCAAAGCCGTAACGTTTCTCATAAACAGATCGCCAGGCTTGTCTTCCAGTGTATTTTAGGGTAGGTTCAAATCACCAAATTTTTGGCTAGTAGTCCAGAACTTAACTGTTTCTGCTACCCAGGGACTCCTCTGGGAAGATTACAGACAAGAAGACTCTGTGGAGCACAATTCTCTTCTGTAACACATGGAGTTTCCATGAGTGGGAATCAGATTGCAGCCAGTGGGTTAGGTTTTGATTTGTCTCCTTGCTTCTATCAAATCTTTACATAGAATATCATCTTTTTCCTAGAGATAAATGGATTGACAATTAAACTGTAAGAGCAATTAATGCAATAGTTAACAATGTTATAGTGGCCCTTTTAATACCTGGCTTTCTTCAACAATCATAGACTCTCCATCTTGAGGATGGTGACCATATTCCAGAGAAAAGGCTGACTGGGACCTCTTTTTCAAGATGATTTTATTCTGAATTCATGCATTTTATCTTCAGAGCCATTCAGGCCATCAAGAGTGCTGTCTGCCATGACTGTGGTGTGGAGAAGTGTTTGCCTCCCTTTATATCATCAGCTACACACAAGCCAACCAGAGACAGAGCCTGTGGACTCTTGTTGCTGATTTTCACTGGGAGGTTGGAATCACACTTTCTCTCACTTCCGAGTCACATATTCTATTGATGATGTTGTGTTGTGAGCTGCTGTCAAGTAGGGCTAGACTCATGGCAATGCTATGTACAATGGAATGAAAAACTGCCTAGTCCTGTGCCATCACCATAATCAGGTACGGAGAGAACCATTAGGATCCATAAAGTTCTCACTGGCTGCTTTGTGGAAGTAAATCACCAAATTTTCCTTCCTAATTTATCTTAGTCTTGAAGTTCCTCTAAAGATTGTTCAGCATCATATCAGCAGGCAAGTCTACTGCTGGGTGATGAGTGGGAGCTGCCCATAACACTCACTGGCTCCAGGTCTCCCATATGGAAAGTAAGAACTTTATCACAGTGAGTAGCTACTGCTCTCTATTTGTGGTATGCTCAATGGTACATGCTGGATCTAGCAGTTGTCTTAGAGATGAAGATATACAGACCACAGCTGGACCAAACAATCTGTTAAATTTTGTTGGGAGCAGCCATAGACCATGCAAAGGACAACTCATAAAATGGACTGTGGCTGTCACTAGATCACTCTAGTTAATCTTTGAAGATGCTAAAGATATGCATGAAAATTTTGATTATACATGGTTATACCAGTAGAAAAATTTCACAGTTTCTTTCTTAAAAGCCACTAGACTGAATAAATAAGTCAACAGAAGGTAATAAGCTATTTGACTTCAGACACTTCAGACCCCATCCTAACTTGAAATAGTTGCCAGGGTAACATGGGTTCCATTCATGAATGGTATAGCAGTCTGTGTTGAATGAAATGGACTGCATTAGTGTGGTATGGAATTTGATTAATGCCAGACAAGAGCAATTAGCTTAACTGAATTCATTGACTTTCAGGAGTGCAAATAGTGGTCTGTGTGGATTTAACTGGGAACAGTCTGTGGCAAAATCCAAAAATCACATACACTGTGTTGCAGAGCTACATATTGTGGATCCTCCAAGCTCCCAAGAGACATGTCCCTCAGTCTGTGTTGAGCTCAGCATGTCTGGAATCTCACTTGTATATGATTTGTGATTTCAGGTAAAGGCAGGGCCTTGGAGAGAGGCTCCCAAGTCTTTAGCTCTTTTGGTATCTAGGTAGATCAGCATCTCTTAGTCAAAGCTGACACAGTGGATGGCTTCTAGGTCTGATGAATTCTTTCATGTTGGTAAAGTTGGTTTCTCCCCAATGTATCACATTGTAATGGAGGCTGATTAACTTGTTCAATTGAAAAACTGAGTTATCTGGACTGGAAGTAATTTGTGTGAATAACCTCATTTTTCTCCACCACTGATTGAAGCAATTTACAGTGTAGTCTGTCTCCCTGGCCCACATGTAGATCTGGCCTTGTTTTGAACAGGTTCATGCTAGAACTAAGGTGGTGAGGGTGATGAGTTTCTGGTCTTGGGCTAGGCCAAGCCAAGCCAAGTGCCGTTGAGTCGCATCCGACTCATAGCAACCCTAGGGCTAGGAGTCACTTTATATCTAAGATGTTAGGCTGTTGAGGAGACTCAGTTCCTCTTTCATTTTACCTCACTTGACTTACTACACCCTGTCCTCCCAAATACAGATTGCTAAACCAAAACACCAAACCTGTGGCCATTGAGTTGATACTAACTCATAGTGACCCTCTAGGACAGGGTAGAACTTCCCCATAGAGTTTCCAAAGAGCACTTGGTGGATTTGAACTGCCAACGTGTTGGTTAGCAGGTGTAGCACTTAACCACTATGCCACCAGAGTTTCTAGTACAAATCATATCACCTTTAAAATGGCAGAGATAGGCATATAATTTTTAAATCATTGAATTTGGCTTCAAGAGCATCAAGCAACAGAAGGTTTATAAGTATTATTACTTATTATAAAGCAGTGACTTTCAGTGAAGTAGATGGGTCTCAGTATTATTCCTCATTTACAGGATATCTATAAAGAACTGTTGTGTTTCCTTTTTTATTTTGATTATAAATTTGAAGATGTATTCTTTTATTTATTTATTTTATTTAATATGACTGAGTGAAAATGTACATTCCCGTATATGTTTACATGCCCACCTATATGCAGCTTCCACTGCTCTCCCTGCCCAGTGACAACACACTATTCCTCTCTGCTCCATACATGTCTCATCCTCCCAACAGTCTCCTTTCCCCTCCTCTCTACCCACTCTCCTTCCTCCAGACAGAGGTCAGCAGGATGATATCCTATAGATGCATAGAACCATAAAGTGCATCCAATATATGGTCACTCTGCATCACCAAGTCCAATCCATTCGTGTCCAAAGAGTGGACCTTCGTTATCATTTATGGGCAAGGGCAGCATCAGGGAGATGTATTCTTAAGAAGTACCTCTAGGTGTGAAAATTTAGCAACTTTTGCTAATAACGGCATTTCAGGCTGTTTTCAGCTCCTTAGCAAGTGCTTTAGTTATCTAGTGCTGAGGTAACAGAAATACAAGTAGGTGGCTTCTCTTTGGCTTAACTCAGAGATAATTATCATTATTATTATTGTATTTAGATGAAGGTTTATACAGAAAAACTAGATTCTCCTTAAACAGTTGGTGCACATGCTGTTTTATAATACTGCTCTTCTTATAACTGATTAGGTTTAGGACCCACCCTGCTTTGGTATTCCTTCATTAACATAACAAAAGTAAATCCCAATTTCCAAACAGGCTCATAGTTACAGGTATGCGGGTTAGGGTTTCAACACATATTTGTAAGGGCTATGATTCATTCTGTAACAACATGCTAGATACTTAAATTCTACTCTAGTACTCTTATTTTCTGATTATTCAACTATTACTTCCCTTTTTCTGTGACACACTATCAACTCCTACACATTTTTCTTACTTTGGAACTCCATTCACTATTCTTACTAGTCTTAAATTATCAGTCCTCACAAACATACTGAAATTGTACATTTTTATTTTCATTCTATGACTTGATAAATGAGTGCAATCTAAAGACTCACTTGATAAATTCTTTCCTACATAATATTTTATTAGTGTATAGTTCAGTAGGTACCATACTTCTTAATTACAGAGTCCTGAAGGAATTCATTAAAATGCAATTTGAAAAAATCATAATAGCTTTAACTGTAATATTTCAAAAGACCATGGGAGGTGATGATTATGAACAATTGCTTAAGTGAAACCTAGTTAGTCTTCTTGTGCCTCTTAGTGGAAACAATTCTTTATTAAAATAATATCTACATAACAGAAAAATTCACAGCCAAAATAAAGGAAAGGAATTTGTAACATGTTCTTTCTGCATTTAATCATTTGTTAAAAAGCCCAGGTTCTTTGGTTTTTGCTGATGCACTTAACGAGGAGGCTGAGTTGGAGAGCATGAGGTAATGTTTCTACTTTGCATGATGTTGTGATTGTCTGAGTCATCTTCTAGACACCCTGGACACTGAGCAGTCATTAATAGCCTAGAACTTATTTGAATCCAGCAGTCACAGGGTTTGACAGCTTTCAAAAGAGCCCTTCCCAACTTTCCTTCCTAGAGGTACAGACCACAGTTCAGTTCCAAATTCCAAATCAATGTTGGCGACCATAAGCAAGACTTAACTACTTAGGCAATCTCAGGTTCCCTAGTGTCATGTCACATGGCTGAAATCTAGCCAGAGTTCTCTTACTTTATCGTTCTATCTGTATAGTAGTATTGCAGGTGAGATTCCTTGGGAAACAGACTCTGAGTTCAGTTTATTAAACTGAACTTGGTATTTATTAGGGATATTTTTAAGGAATGTTGTGTTCTTGAAATCAACACCTATGGGAGAGACAGGAAAGATGTGGGGCTAGTAAGAGAGAGATGTTATTTAGCAAAACTGGACTGACACAAGATTTGGCTGATTTCAAGGAGAGCTCTTCATTTCAATGGCCCATTAGACTTGTACTGTGTTGGATCAAAATGGTTCCCACTTGATCAGGCCGTGAGGTAAGGGCATGACTTTGAGGGAGGGTAGCTTTCTGTACTTGACAGCTAAAGGCTATCTCTTAAAGGCATTTCTGGTGGCTAGGTCAACAAATCCTTCCTTGAAGGTAATCTGGGTGATATATCCTTTTACCCACTGCAAATGGGATGATAGCATTACCTACTAACTACATAGGATTATTGTGACTATCATGTGAGGTAATCCACATTAGAGAGCAGGACACAGAGTCTGGTACTCCGTAAACAATAAAGGCTTAATGGTGACCCATGAGTCGGATCTGACTCGACAGCACTTGGCTTGGTTTGTCAGTCCAAGTGGCTTCATGTGCATATCGACCCAGCTTCAAGTTTACTGGAACTTCAGTCCAATTTCAAGTCCCCCCTCAAGTGCTGAGAATATGTTTTACTGTCTCTGATTAATTAGTTAGCCCAGTCTTTGCACTGATCACCATAGCTGGTAGGATACTGTATTAGATATAGTCTGTTGATACTGAGCATCTATTTTCACCCTAATTCTGACACCCTGATTCAGGAGTAGGGCACAGTAGTTACATACAGAAGGAGACTTCATATTATAGGGCCAGAGAAAGATATCACCATTGTACCACTCTAGAGAATGTGAGGGACCTGACACTCTGGCATTAAGTATTTCTCCTTCAGTCTGAAAGAAAAGGGGTTTAGGGAATGGTAAATGTTCAATAAGTTATATAGCTTTCTAGTTACAACACAAGGAAGTTTGAGTCTCTCCTTCATTGTTGAAAATGGATAGTGTTAAGAATTATATTCTTGTAGGCTCATGAGAAACCTCGATAACCATAGACAGTGGGTTTATTTTTAATTGCCATATTGATTCTCAAAAGTCAGTGGTTTGTTTGGGTGGCTTTCCTCCCATTTTGTCTTTATTTAGAACTAAAATGGAAGAAATGGTGTATAGAGTACATAAAAATTCTGAAGAGTCTTCAAGGAAAACTAGTGTCCCAGCCTGGAGGGTATAGCCAAGCCAAGTGGTGTCACAATTTAATGTTGAAATTGGTGAAACCATTGCTTGTGGCAAGCATAAAAGAAGAGATCTCATTTTTGGCTTCAAGACCCTGAGCTGTTGCCACTACTTGTGCTTATCTGTTGATTCCAGGCTCATCCAGGAGCAGGAAAGAGGACACTGGCAAGAAACACAGTATGAAGACCACAGAATCACAAGTTGCCTTAGAGATGATCTGATCCTTTTTGAACATCTGTGAGCCCCTCTTTAACTTCAGGGAAGATCCCCAGATTGACTTTACAACCTAAAGCTGTCGATTGAGTTCCATTTCTCTCACCTCCCAAGCCCTTGGATTATCCATTTACCACATCAGTGCTCTAATTCTTAGGCTTTGACAGTAACTCTCAAATCTTTATCTTATTTCTTACCTTTAACACTTCTACAATAGTTTTTCTCTTTTTTTCAAACTGTGGGCACACACCTTTGACTGTTTTAGATTATTCTCATGCTGGGTGCACTCTTAATTTACAGTGCATCAGAACCATTATTGTGTTCCCTGGTAAATACCTTTCTCCTTTGGACGCTAAGACCTCTAAACCAAACCAGCCAAACTCATGGGGAAGGGTAGGAAACACCATCTGGTAAAAATAGTGATGGGTCCACTCCCACCTTTGCCCCATTGGTTATGGGATCTGTGCCTTCTGGCAATGACAGTGTCAGTACCACTTGTCAGTTTAAGGCATTTACCACATGCTATAATACAGCACAGGATCCCAACCTTACAGGTGCTGTCTCTCAGTTGGTACTGTAACTAGAGCCTTCAGGTGACCACTCCACTCTTCCACCAACAGAAATTTCTTCGTGGTGATGGGATGTGTAATAGGACCAATGAATTAATTGATATATACCCATTGTCACACTTAGTTGACCTTGATCAGACAGATGCTATGGTAGTGGATAAGGCAGGAGCTGTTCAAGCAGTGAAAGCTAATCTATGATAGAAGAGGCCTGGTGCAATCTGTTTGCTATCAAGAGACTTCCTGGTCCCTTCAGCAGATGGTGTCATATCAAGTCCTCTGCAAAAGACAGTGGTATTTTATATAGGACACAAATATCTTCACATTCTATGCCTATTCACAGATGCCTATGCATGTGTTTTTTTCCCCCTTATTACCAATGTTCCATTCCTTATGACTTTGAATCATACGAATCAGATCATATCTGCACTCTAGTCCATCTTTCTATCCACTTTATATGGAAAATTTAAAACACCACCTAAAGATATGATTATGGGGATATTTCTTTTCACCACTGTCTTTGCTGAGCAGCTATCAACTTCCATTTGGTACAAACAAATAAGGCCTTGGGTTTTCTTCCTTTAACAGATGATTAAAAATTCCTGTATTAAGCCATAAGCACATGTGGTGTAATGAGTTTCTTTTATGTGCCCTATCTGGCCCTGGGTTTCCAACTGTCCCAAAATGATAGATCAGGCTGTAATCTGCCAGATGATTGATTGGTTTGCTATCTGCTTAAGTGGCTTCCAAGGATTGATCAGTTTATGCTCTACCTTTACATGGATTGACTAGAAAGGCCCCACCTGGTAGTTGATCTTTATCAGGGTTAGCTGTCTTCTGCTTCAGTCTGACCTTTATGAGGCGGTTAGTGATCCCACCTCATAAAGACAATGTATACATGTGTTGGCCTACAATAACTTTGAAACCTGGGGGTAGGGCTACCATCATTGAGAGGAGAGCTAACCAAGAGTCACCCTGAGGAAGATCTGGTGTGGAGATTGTCTGAAGCTGACTTTGTTCGTGAAGGGAGAGATCTAACCCTCTTCGTTGTGACCTTCACAGATCTTGCCCTGTATCTTTCCCTGAGTTGTGTCTTGAGTTTCCTGATGACCCTGAGTTGCATCTGGAATTGTATCCTGTTACTTCTGTGTTTAACAATAAGCCAAACAAACAATGTAACTGTAAGTCTGTGAGTTCTTGTAAGGTAATTGTATCCATGTACTGAATTATTATTATTTTTTATTACGATTAAGTGAAAGTATACAATCCAAGTCAGTTTTGCATGCCTGCCTGTCTACAACTCCATCTGCTCTCAACAGCTTGTGAAAGCACACTCCTCCTTTTCACTCTTTACTTTTAGTATCCACTTAATGAACACCTGTCTGCTCCTCTCCATCCTCTCCTCTAACCCCTAGCAAGAAACCAGTAGGATAGCCCTCTATAAACGCATAAAACCTTAAAGTACACACACCACGTGATTACTCTGTGTCCCTGAGTCCAGTCCATTCTTTGTCTGAAGTGTTGACCTCAGTACTGGTTTCAGGTCTGGGACAGCAGCAAGTTTAGGTACCATGTTCTCCGGGCACCCTCCAGGTTGCTGGACCATCAATTCTGGTCTTTTAGTAGAGTTCTTGCTCTGCACACCTCTTTTTCTCCTGCTGTGTCAGAGACTCTACATTGTGTTCCCTATCAAGGTTGTCTATGGTGGTGTCTAGGCACCATCTGGTTCTTCTAGTCTCATGCTGCTGTAGTCTCACATTCATATAGGTCTTTCTGTCTCCTGGGCTTATTTTGCCTTGTGTCTTTGATGTTCTTGGTTGTCATCTGTTCCAGGTGGATTGGGGCTACTTAATGTTCCTCAGGTGGCAGCTTGCTGGCTTTTAAGACCCCAGATGCCACTCACCAATATAGAGTGCAGAGGACTCTCTTAGCTAAAGGCTAGTTATGCCAGTTGACCTTGACATCTCTTGAAAACACAATCCCCAGACCCCTGTCCCTGCTACTCTATCCTTTGAAATGTTGGGCTGAATTTAGAAAACCTTTTTATTTTATGGTGTAGTCCAGTTATGCTGACCTGCTTTCTACTGATTTCTGTCACACCCTTCACCTAGCTGAATTCCTATCGACTATCTAATCTATGAACAACCCTCTCCCTCCTGCACCACTCTTGTAGTCACCAAAGAGTGTTTTCTTCTGTGCATAAATCTTTTATTAAGTCCTTAAAATAGTGGTCTCATACGACACTTGTCCTTTCACAGTTGACTGATTTCACTGAGCATAATGTCTTCTAGCTGATACCAGATTATGAAGTGCTTCCTCAAATCATCATTGTTTTTTATCATTACATAGTATTCCGTTGTATATATATACCATCGTTTATCCATCTGTTGATGGGCACCTAGGTTGCTTTTGCTGCTGTGGACTGTGCTGCAATAAACATCCATGTACATGTATCTGTTTACATGAAAGCCTTTGTTTCTGTAGGATATATTTCAAGCAGTGGGATTGCTAGATCATATGGTATTTCTATTTCTAGCTGTTTAAGAAAGCACCACATTGCTTTCCAAAGAGGCTGTACCCTTTTGCATTCCCACCAGCAGTGTAGGAGAACTCCAGTCCCTCCACAGCCTCTCTAGCATTTGTTGTTTTGTGTTTTTTGGATTATTACCAACCTCACTGGGGTGAGATGGTATCTCATTGTAGTTTCAGTTTGGACTTCTCTAATAGCTAATGTTCATGAGCATTTCTTCATGTGTCTTTTGGCTACCTGGATGTCTTCTTTGGAGAAGTGTCTGCTCATGTTCTTTGCCCATTGCTTAATTGGATTATTTGCCTTTTTCTTGTTGATATTTTGCAGTACCTTGTAGATTACAGAAACTAGACATTGATACTTAGTTGCCAAATATTTTTTCCCATTCTGTAGTCTTTTAACTCTCTTGATAAAGTCGTTGGATGAACATAAGTCTTTGAGTTTGAATAGTTCCCATTTATCTGTTTTCTCTTCTGTTGTTTGTGCATTGTTGGTAAGATTTGTAGAACTTCCATTGGGGTCCCTATATTTTCTTCTGTAGTCTTTATCAACTTCAGGTTTGATATTTAGGTCTTCAATCCATTTTGAGTTGGTTTTTGTGTAAGGTGTGAGATAAGGGTCTTGTTTCAGTTTTTTGCAGATATCCAGTTTTGCCAACATCATTTGTTAAAGAGACTGTTCTTACCCTGCTACAACCTTTGAGCCTTTATCAAGCATCAGTTGTTCATAAGAGGATGGTGATATTTCTGGATTCTCTATTCTGTTCCACTGGTCTGTATGTGTCTTTTTGCACCAGTCCTAGGATGTTTTGACTACCATGGCAGTGTAAAGATTCTAAAATTGAGGAGTGTGAAGCCTCCCACTGTGTTCCTCTTCTTTAGCAGTGCTTTACTTATCTGGGGTTTCTTTACTTTCCAAAGTTGGCGATTTGTTTCACCATCTCATTAAAAAAGGACACTGGAATTTCTATTAGGATCACATTGTATATGTAGATGGCTTTGGGTAGAATATATGTTTTCACAATGTTAAGTCTTCCTATCCAGGAGCAAGGTAGGTTTCTCCACCTATATAAGTCTCCTTTGGCTTTTTTTTTTTTGTTTTTAATTGTGATTGAGTGAAAGTTTACAATACAATTCAAATTTGCATACCTGCCTATCTGCAGCTCCCTCTGCTCTCCTTGCCTGGTGACAGCACACTCCTCTTTTCTGTTCCATACATCTCGTATCCTTTTAACAATCTATTGTCCCTTCCTCTCCACCCTCTCTATTTCCCTCTAGTAAGAGGCCAGTAGGACGACATCCTATAGATGTATAGAACCATCAAGTGCACACACGATATGGTCACTGTGTCCCTGAGTTCATTCCATTTCTATCTGAAGAGTTGACCTCAGTAATGATCTATGATCAAGGGCAGCATCAGGTCTATGGGAGCTCTAGGGAAGCTCTCAGGCCTTCAGCCATGAATTGCGGTCTTTTAGTGGAGTCCTTAGGGTACAGCACCCCCTGCTTTTTTTTCTCATGCTGATGCTGTTACTGAACACTGTGAGCCCCATCATGGCTGTCATTGGTGGTGGCCAGGCACCATCTGGTGCTTCTAGTCACGTGTTGATATAGTCACTTAGTCATGTGGGTCTTTCTGTCTTCTGGGCACTATTTACCTCATTTGGTTGTTGTCCCTGATGATCATCAGTTCCAGCTGAGTTGGGACCATTTGGTGTTCCTCAGGTGGCAGGTTGTTAGCTTTAAAGCCCCCCGATGCCACTCAACAATAAAGGATGCAGGATACTCTTTTACCAATAGGCTAGTTATGCAAATTGGCCTTGATGTCCCCTGAGAGCATGGTTCCCAAGCTCCTGCCCCTGCTACTCTATCCTTGCAATTTTGGGTTAAGATTGGAAGAGCTTGGGGGTTATGTTGAAGACCAGTTAAATTGATCTCCTGTGTAACGTGTGCTGTCACTGATTTCACTCAACCAAATTTCTATCAACCATCTAATCTATAACCAACCCTCCCTCTCCCTTCCTCCCCCTACCTTGCAACCTTCAAAGAGTCTTTTCTTCTGTACATGAGTCTATTTTTAAGTCCTTATAGTAGAGGTCACATACAATATTTGTCCTTGTGCCACTGACTGATTTCACTCAACGTGTATTCCAATAGAAACCAGATTATGAGATGCTTCCTAAAGTCATCAGTGTTCTTTATCATTGCATAATGCTCCATTGGGTATATATACCATAGTTTGTTTATCCATTCATCTGTTGTTGGATGTCTGGGTTGATTCCATCTTTTTGCTATTGTGGACTGTGCTGCAAGAAACATTTGTGTGCATGTATCTGTTTGCATGACTGCCCTTGATTCTGTAGCATATATTCCAAGCTGTGGGATTACTGCTTGGGTCAAGTGGTATATCTATTTCCAGCTTTTTAAGGAAGCACCAGATTGCTTTCCAAAGAGATTGTACCATTTTGTAATCCCACCAGTGGTGTAGGAGAGTTCCAATTTCTCCACAGCCTCTCCAGCATTTGTAGTTTTGTGTTTTTTGGATCATGGTTAACCTTGTTGGAGTGAAATGATATCTCATTGTAGTTTTGATTTGAATTTCTTTGATAGCTAATGATTGTGAGCATTTCTGCATGTATCTTGACGGCTTGGGTATCCTCTTAAGAGAAGTGCCTGTTCACCTCCTTTACCCATCACTTAATTTGGTTATTTACCCTTTTCTTGTTGATATTTTGCAGTACCTTGTAGATTATGGAGCTCAGACATAAGTTTGACACATATAGTTGCCAAATACTTTATCCCATTCTGTAGGTGATCTTTTAATTCTTTTGATAAAGTCTTTAGATGAGCAAAAGTGTTTGATTTGTAGTAGTTCCCATTTATCTATTTTCTCTTTTGCTGATCATACTTTGCCAGCTTTTGAAGTCTGTGTACGGTATGTATTAAAATTTCCATTGTTAATGATGTTTTATTCTTCAATGATTTTTATCCTTTTAGATTTCATATGTTGATCACATTAGTTGTTTTTCTGATGTTGAACCAGACTTGCATCCCTCGTGTGAATCCAGCTTGGTTGTGATGAATTAATCCAGTTTGAGTTGGGTTTTGTTTAAGGTGTGAGATGTGGATCTTGTTTCAAATTTCTTGCAAATGGATATCCAACTTGGACATCACCATTTGTTAGACTGTTTTTACCCCAGTTTAAAATATTAGGGCGTTTGTCGAATATCAACTGTTCATAGGAGGATGGTGGCATCTTTGGGGTCTCAACTCTGCTCCATTTTTCTCTGTGTCTCTTTTTGTACCAATACCAGGCTGTTTTACTACTGTGGCATTGTAATAGGTTCTAAAGTCAGGCAATGAGAGTCCTCCCAGTGTGTTCTTCTTTTTCAGTGTTGTTTTGCTTATACAGGATTTCTTCCCTTTCCAAACAAAGTTGGTGATTTGTTTATCCATGTCGTTAAAAAACGTCACTGGAATTTGTATTGGAATTGCATTGTGTATGTAGATCGCTTTGGGTAAAATAAGTACTTTCGGTGTTAACTCTTCCTACCCATGAGCAGAGTAGGTTTCTTCATTTATGTAAGTCTGTCTTAGTTTCTTGCAGTAAGCTTGTAGTTCTCTTTGTATAGGTCTCTTATTTCTATAATTAGGTTTACTCCAAGGTATTTTATCTTTTGGGGAGCTATAGTAAATAGTATTGATTTGGTGATTTCTGCTTTAATAATCTCTTTGTTGATATAAAGGAATCCTACTGATTTACTTACGTTTATCTTGTATCCTGATATTTTGCTGAACTCTATTAGTTTGAGTAGTTTACTTATGGATTCTTTGGGACTCTCTGCTTATACAATCACATCATCTGTAAATAAGGATATTTCTACTTCTTTACCTATATGGATACCCTTTATTTCCTTGTCTTGTCTAATTGGTCTGGCCAGAATTTCTAGTACTGTGTTGAATAGGGGAGGTGAGAGTGGGCATCCTAGTCTAGTTCCCATTCTCAAGGGAAATTCTTTCAGTCTCTCTCCATTCGATGATGTAGGTGGTTGGCTTTGTATAGATGGCCTTTATTGCACTGACGAATTTGCTGTCTATTCCTATTTTTCTGAGAGTTTTTTTTAGCATGAATGGGTGTTGACTTTGTGAATTGCCTTTTCTGCATCAATTGACAAAATGAGGAGATTCTTATCTTTTGTGTTATTCATATGGTTGATCGCATTAATTGTTTTTCTGATGTTGAACCAGACTTGCATCCCTGGTGTGAATCCAGCTTGGTTGTGATAAATTATTTTTTTGATATGTTGTTGAATTCCATTGGCAAAGATTTTGTTTGCAGATTTTTGCGTCTAGATTGATGAGTGATATTTGGTCTGTAGTTTTTTTTTTTGGTGGGATCTTTCTCTGGCTCTGGTGTCAGGTTTATGCTGGCTTCATAGAATGAATCTGGGAGTATGTCATCCGTTTCTATGCTGTGGAATAGTCTCAGTAGTATTAGAGTTAACTTTTCTCTAAAAGCTTGGTAGAATTCTGCAGTGAATTCATCTAGGCCAGGGCTTTTTTTTTTTTTGGTTGGTAGTTTTTTGATGAGTTTTTCAATCTCTTCCTTTCTAATGCGTTTATTAAGTTGTTCTACTTCTCCTTGTGGTTAATTTTGGTAGGTGATGTGAATCTGGGAATTTGACCATTTCTTCTAGGTTTTCAAAGCTGTTAAAGTGCAGTCTTTCGTGCTATTCTCTTATGATACTTTTGATTTCTGTTGGATTTGTTATGACTTCTCCCATCTCCTTTCTTGTTTGGGTTATTTGTTCCCTTTGCTGTTTTTCTTTAGTAAGTTTAGCCAGTGGTTTGTCAATGTTGTTTTCAAAAAACCAGCTTTTGGTGTTATCATTTTTTTTAAATTGCTCTTCTACATTGGCTTGGCTGGCATTCTCTAATTCATTTAGTTCTGCTCTAATCCTTATTTTCTGCTTCCTTGTGGTGTCTGAGGGGTTCCTCTGTTGCTCTCTTTCTACTCCTTCAAGCTGTAGAGGTAATTCTTCAGCTTGGGTCCTTTCTTCATTTTGGATGTATGCATTTATAGAGATATATTGACCTCTGAGCACTGCTTTGGTTGTATCTGATAGCTTCTGGCAGGAACTGTTTTTATTCTCATATGATTCCAACACTTTCTTTATTGCATCTTTGATTTCGTCTATAACCTATGCATTTTTGATCAAGGTGTTGTTCAGTTTCCATGAGTTCAAATTTCTACCCATGTTATTTTTGCTGTTGATTTCAACTTCCATGCATTTATGGTCTGAGAAGACACTTTGCAATTATTCAGTGTTTTGGATTTTATTGAGACTCGGTTTATGGGCCAATATATGCTCTATTCTGGAGAATGTTCCATGTATATTGGAAAGAAGGTGTACTTGTTTGTTACTGGGTAAAAAGTACTGTATTTACCTATGAGGTTGATTTGGTTGATTATTACAATAAGATCTACTGTATCTTGAACTTTTCTCTGGGTGATGTCTTAGTTACTGAAAGTAGAGTGTTGAAGTCTCCTACTAGTATTGTGGAGTGATCTATTTCATTTTTCAGTGTTGTCAGTGTTTGTTCAATATATCTAGGTGCTCTGATATTGGGTGACCCTCCTTGTTCAGATGGCGATTTTATTTTGAAATCTGTTTTATCTGAGATTAATATTGCCACTTCTGCTCTTCTTTGCATGTTGTTAGCTTGGTGTATATTTTTACATCCTTTGATTTTCAGTTTGTTCATATCCTTGAGTCTAAGGTGTGTTTCTTATGAGCACCATATATGCAGATATGTTTTTGATTGAACTTTTTAGTCTCTGCCTCTTTACTGGAACATTCAATCCATTTACATTCAGTGTAATTACAGATAGATATGTATTTAGTGCATCATTTTAGAGCCTTTAGTTTTGTGTTGTTGATGTTTTCTTTGTTCCACTTAATATTCTGTTCTGGGTCATTTTTCTTTATAGGTTTGCTTTTCATCCTTTTCAAAGTTGGTTTCAGTCTGTGAGACTCATGTTTCTTGTTTTGATATGTTATACTATTAGCTTGCTTCATGGCTGTCCATTTGTTCCCTCATAATGTTCTAAATTTAAGCCAGTCTTTAACATCTTTCTTTCTCCTTAATTTTCTCTCTGTCTGAAAGATCTATGAGTACTGCAATATATTTCCCTTTATAGTGTAATGTTGTCATAGTTTATATGTTGATATCTTTGTTTCCCTAATTTTAACATTTTAGCTTTCATTGAGCTTTGTGACTTCCCTAACTAAATAGGACTCGATGCCATGCTCTGCATTGCATCCTTGAGTAGAGAAGTACACATCTGGTGTTACTGATTTTCTAATCGAAGAATTTACTTCAGTATTTCTTGTAATTTTGGTTTGGTTTTTGCCATCTCTAAGCTTCTGCTTATCGGAGAATGTCCTAACTTTGCCATCATATT
Organism: Heterohyrax brucei; assembly: GCA_028571685.1. Taxonomy (NCBI): domain Eukaryota; kingdom Metazoa; phylum Chordata; class Mammalia; order Hyracoidea; family Procaviidae; genus Heterohyrax; species Heterohyrax brucei. The sequence goes on along the minus strand of CM053157.1, from coordinate 39,552,280 downwards.
TGAGAGACAGTTTTGCAGGATGCGTAATTCTTGTTTGGAATTTTTTTTCCTTGAAGGCTTTGTGTGTGTCATCCCTTTGCCTTCTTGCCAACATGGTTTCAACTGAAAAATCAGTCAGTTTAAAAGACTGCCCTTTGTATGCTAGTTTTCATTTCAGCCTAGCAGCCTTTAAGAGTCTCAGCTTATGATTCATTTTATTAAGCTTGATTATAATGTATCTTGGTTTCTTTCTTTTGGGGTCTATTTTTGTGGAGTTTGATGAACATCTTAAATGGTTATCTTCTTTCATGGTGTCAGGGAAGTTTTCTGTCACCAACTCTTCAACAATTCTCTCTGCATTTTCTGCTATCCTTCCCTGTTCTGGAACTCCAATTATAAGTAAATTGTTCTTGATAGCTTGTGACATGATTCTTAATGAGTCTTCATTTTTCTTGATTGTTTTGATCTGGTTTCTCATAAGTGCTGGAGTCAGTTGTTTTATTTTCAGTCTCACTAATTTTGCATGCTATTTCTTCAGTCCTGCTTTTATGGCTTTCAAATGAATTGTCTAACTGTAATTTTAATATTGATTTGCTGAATTTCACATCATTGTTGTTCTAGTAGTTCATTTTGTTTGTTTGATTTTTCACCCTTGTTCTGCTGCAGTTTGTCTAATCTCCATCCTGAAATCTACATAATTTTTTTGTAGTCTACCTCCAATAATTTCAGGAAGGCTTCTTCATCTGGAAAGTTTTTTTGACTATTTTGGGAGTTTTCCAGAGCCGTGTTGGTCTGCTTCTTTAAATGGTTAGGTATTGATTGTTGTCTTCAAGCCATCAGAGAGCTTTTCCACTTCTCTGGTGTTACACCGACAGAAGGTATAGTGTAGCTCAGAGAAGGGAGTGGGGAAAGATAGTGCTTTACTTGGCTGCCAGCTGCCACTGTGTGCTCTAAGTGTGGCTGTCTTAAGCACAGCTTCTCTACTGAGAGAGACACTGTCCAGTTAAGTGGTGCTGCTTAGCTGGGCCCTCAAAAGTGGCAGGTCCTGCCTCTTCACTGACAATTGAGACCTACTTGTGCAGACTCTTTGGACTTGTGCCAGTAGATGCTATGACATAGCTCTGAGAAGAGAGGACCCAAGTGCACTGCTGCACTCAGCTGCCAGCCACTGCTGCATTCTCTAGGTGCAACTGTCTTAAGAACAGCCTCTCTGCTGAGAGAGATGCTGTCCAGTGGCAGCCAGTCCAAGCCAGCCAACTCCTCCTTTCAGCTGACAAAGAAGGTGACCTACTTGTGGAGACTCTCTGGAGCTCTGCAAGCAGATGCTATAATGTGGCTTGGAAAAGGGAGTGGTGAAGGGCACCACTGCACTCGGCTGCCAGCCACTGCTGAATTCTTTGGGTGCAGGTGTCTTAAAAACAGCTTTTCTGTTGAGAGAGGTGCTTTCCATTCAGGTACTGCTTCTCAGTAAGGCAGCCAGCCCCAGCTGGTCTCTCAGGTGCGGCTGACTCTGCCTTTCAGCTGACTAAGATGGCATTCTACCTGTACTACCTCTCCTGTGCTGCCTCAGAAGAATTTATGGAGTAGCTTAGAGAAGAGAGGTGGGGAAGGGCACTTTTGGACTCAGCTGCAAGCTGCCACTGGGTTCTCTAGATGTAACTGTCTTAAGTACAGCCTCTCTGCTGTAAGAGCTGCTGTCCACTCAGGTGCTGCTGCCAGCATAGGAGCTAGCCCCAGCAAGGCTTTCAGGTGCAGCAGCCCCAGTCCCAGTGTCCCAGTTGACAAAGATGGTATCCATACCTGTAAGCCTTTCCATTGCAGCATCAGCAGAAATGGGACTCTGAGCTGCCATCTCACCTATGACAAAGGTAGTTTTCCTCTTCCTGTTGCCCAGTCCAATCTCACAACTTTCTGCCTGATCTTGGGAATCCTAAAATGTTCCCTCTGCTCCATTCAGCTGTTTTTCTAGGCCTTAGTTCTCAGAGGGAGTTGAGGAGATATGTGACTAGTTTGCCATCTTGGCCCTGCTTCTGCAGTGAATTATTGAATCCAGCAGAGTAATAGTTACAAAGTGAAACAATTCTGGCTAATGTCATTTTCTGTATAGCACATACTGAGAGAAGACAGGCAAGCAGTAGGATCAGGTATCATGAGAGTTTGGCCCATTTGCTTTTGCAGTGTACTTTCTATCCTGTTTGGACCTCAGGTTCTATATACCTGGAGTAGTTATTTCATGGATTGAACTCCCCCTGCCCCCAAAGCATGTATCAGTTTGACTGGGCCATAATTCCCACTATTGTGTGGTTGTCCTCCATTTTGTGATTGTAATTTTATGTTAAAGAGGATTAAGGTGGGATTGTATAACCCTTACCCAGGTCATATCCCATTTCTTTAGGGTGTTGCCTGCTCTACCTTCTATCTCTCTAGAGATATGAAAGAGAGAAGCAAGCAGACAGATGTGGGGGAGGGAATCTCATACTACCAAGAAAGCAGTGCTGGGAGCAGAGTGTTTCCTTTGGATCTGAGGTTCCTGTGCTGAGGTGACCCTAGAATGAGGGAAGACTGATGACAAGGGCCTTCCTCCAGAGTGAGAGAAAGAGAAAGCCTTCCCCTGGAGCTGGCACCCTGAATTCAGGCTTCTAGCCCACTGGACTGTGACAGAATAAATTTCTCTCTGTTAAAACCATCCACTTGCAGTATTTATGTTATAGCAGCACTAGATAACAAACACAGATTATTATACTCTTGTGGTTAGCTGTCATCAAGTTGGTCCCTGTCTCATGGCAAAGACATACACAATGATCAATTGTGATCTATAGGGATTTTGTTGGATTATTTTTTGAAAGCAGATAGACAGGCTTTTTTTCCTAGGCTATCTTCTTCTGGAAACTCTGCTGAAACCCATTCAGCATCATAGCATGATGCGTGACTCTGTTGACAGAAAAATGGCGGCTGCCCCTGAGGTGAACCAGCCAGGAATCAAACCTTTGTTTCCACTGTCCCATCAGACTGTTACATTTATGGCCCATAATAAGTCAGGTGTCTGTGCCCTCTCATGCTGACTCCATGCTTGGCCAAATAGTTTTCTTTGGCCAGTAGGACATCAGCATGTATGATAAATGCTTGTTCATTGGGGTTTGCCTCTTAGAACACTGTCCTGAGAGTGTATATGAAGAAGTCTGGTGTGATTCCCTTGAAAATGAAAGAGAGAGAGGCCCACTCATCTCAGCTGGCTCTGTTAAGACCAGCCTTAGGTGGCCTTTCCAGCTGAGTGCAGCTGAGTGAGTCTAGGTAAAACAAGCAGACAAAATTTCCAGCCAACTAACAGAATTATAAGAACTAATAAATCATTATGGCTTTGTTTTGCTTTCAAGATTCTAAGTTACGGGGTGGTTGTTAAATTCAGCAATAGATACCTAAAACAGAAAATAGTACCTAGAAAGGGGGTGCTGCCAATATAAAATTCTAAAACATGGAGCATTTACTTTGGGATCAGTGAGTGACAGCTGGAAGAAAAGTGAGGAAACTGCTATTAAGACTGGCTAAATGGCAATTCAAAGTTTTATTGCAACCGAATCATTTATAACAATGTCACCTGCAGTAACTTGGAAGGTAGAAAATGTGCCTAGACTTATGAACCTGGCTAAGGAGATTTCTAGGTAGATAATATGAAGTGTCCTTTTAAAGCTGCTTCTGATAAAGTATGGAAAGGGAGAGAACTGTTGTATCTGCAAGCTAGTCAGTGGACACACAAAAGAAAGGACTTGTTGGTTGGAAAATAAAGCATTCTGATCCACAGTCTTTTTTATCAGGATAAGAGATTCAAAGAGTAATAAATGGTTCTATGTCCTCGGCAGATGGAGTACACAGGAGTCAAATCAACTACATCTATGGAAACAGACAATGGGGAAGTTCAACATCATCAGTTAGAACAAGGCCAGGGGCCAACTATGGAACAGACTATCAAATGTTCATATTCTAGTTCAAGCTGAAACTGAAAAAATTAGAACATGTGTTCTAGTACAAACTTGAGTGTATTTATCACACATGAATTTAGAGACCATCTCAAGAAAAGATTTGACACATCGATAATGACTGAAGACCAGATGAGTTGTAGAATGACATCAGATACATCATACTGAAGAAAATAAGAGGCTATTAAAAAGAAAAGGAGAGAAAAGACCAAAATAAATGTCAGAAGAGACTCTGAAACTTGCTTTTGAGCATGGAGTAGCTAAAACAAAAGGTAGAACTAATGAAGTAGGAGAGATGGATAGGAGATTTCCAAGGGTGACTTGAGAAGACAAAGTAAAGTATTATAATGACATGTGCAAAGACCTGGAGATAGAAAACCAAAAGGGAAGAACATGCTCTGCATTTGTCAAAACCAAAAGAACTGAAGAAAAAAAAATCAAGCTTAAGTTGCCACAGTAAGGATTCTGTGGGGAAAATATTAAATGACACAGGACACATCAAAAGAAGACAGAAAGAGTACACAGAGGCACTGTGCTGAGAAGAATTTGTGGGTGTTCAACTGGTTCATGTGGTAGCATATGATCAGAAACCAGTAGTATTAAAGGAAGAAGTCCAGGTTGCTCTGAAGGCATTATCAAGAAACAAGGCTGCAGGAATTGACAGAATACCAGTTGAGATCTTTCAATGAATAGATTCAGCACTAGAAATACTTACTGATCTGTGCCAAGCAGTTTGGAAGACAGCTATCTGGCCAACTAACTTAAAGAGATCCACATTTATGCCTATTCCCAGGAAAAGTGATCCAACCAAATCTGAAGAATACCAAACAGTATCATTAAAATTACATGCAAGTAAAATTTTGCTGAAGATCATTCAAAAGTGTTGCAACAGTGGATCAACAGGGAATTGCCCAAAATTCAAGCCAGATTCAGAAGAGGATGTAGAATAAAGAATATCATTGCTGATGTCAGATGAAAGCAGAGAATACCAGAAAGATTTTTACCAGTGTTTTATTGACCATGCAAAGAGATATGGCTACGCGGATCATAACAAATTACGAGTAACACTGCAAGATTAAGAGTCACTGGTCTAAAAAGGCAGAAAAAGGAATCACAAGCTTCAAGCCTAATGTCTTGATTAGATGAGACTTTAGGGGTCTTGAGATATTACATATTTGCACATGAAGCTCATGAATCATTGGATCTGAGGGGTAACTGTGGAAGATGGTTGTAACAAGTTCCTGTGAAGCCAAAGGTGTGGACTGATGGAGAAGAGATTAAGATGAGTTGTTACAGTAGTCTTGCTTATTTGCTTGGGAAGATTTCTCATGTTTTTCAGACCTGATTGGACCAGATATTATATATACATGTGGTGCACTGTTACACCAATGCCCTCTAATAAATCAGTCCATGTCCTTGTCTGAAAACCAAACCCACTGCTGTTGAGTTGATTCCAACTCGTAGTGACCCTATAGACAGAGCAGAACTGCTCCATAGAGTTTCCAAAGAGCACCTGGTGGATCCAAACTATGGACCTTTCGGTTAGCAGCCATAGCATTTAACTACTACATTGCCAGGGTTTCCATGCCCTCATAGATCTTTGAAAAACCATTAAAAGAGTGCATCAGTAGACAGCTGATACTGTACCATTTCCATTTTATAGTGGGTATAGTTGTGTACATCTATTTTTATGGTTCAGTGGATCAGATAACACCCAGTTCAGGAAGATGGTTTGAGATGCATGGTCACTTGATCTCTGGTGAGTGTTTGGTCTTTAACAAGGCCCAAGATGAAAGAAGAAGCTGCTTTTCAAATGGAAAGTTGCTGTTAGCAGAAAAGAACATGGCTTTACTCTGAATACCTAAGGATCCAGTCTGTGATTCTCCTATTGGAACTTTCCATACACTTCCCTATTTAACCCCCGCATCCTCATTGCAAGGCTCAAGGCCCCTTCCCTAAAGGGGCTCTGGTTCTGTCACAGATTTAGGCCTGGAACTGGAAAAGAAGATTTCCACTAAGGCAAATTGAGATAGAATTAGATTTGCCAGATGAGCTCTTCTGATTTTATGGGCAAAGTAGTACTAAAGGAGGAAGCATCTATTTTATTCTAACTACTACTATGACTACTACTTGTTCCCACTGAGTCTAATCCAACTCCTAGTGACCCTATAGGACAGAGTAGAACTACCCCACAAGGTTTTCAAGGAACATCTGGTGGATTCAAACTGTCAACCTTTTGGTTAGCAGCTAAGCTCTTCTTAACTGCTATGCCATGAGGGCTCCATTTCATTCCTAGGTATCTCATTTTCAATTGTCCAGGTCAAAACATTGATCACAACTATATTTCTGAGATTTACTATTGAATGGAAGTGGAGGTTATGGCTGCCAGAGTATTACTGTTCTGGCATCGTGCTGTAATTTATTTGTTGTATCTTGGATGGTTTATTATTAATTAATTCTGGGAATACTAGATAACCCAGTCATCTCAGTAGCAACAGAAGGACTCTTGAAAGAATTGTTTCTTAATTGTGAAATAACTAACTCAGCAGACAAAGCAAGGCTTACAAATATCAGGAGACACTAGATAATGAAATCTGTTAAGTCATACTGGAAATTCTGAAGGTTTTGCAGGTGTCAGATTTATGCACTTACAAAAGCAGTTGACATTTTCTCAAAATAGGAAAGCCTTCAAAAATGTGTGTTGTTGTTTATTTAGTTTTGATTTGTTAACCTTTGTACCTGAGAATGGAGAGAAATATGCCAAACCTCCTGCTTCTTTTATATGACTCAGAAATAGACACCAAAAGATGTTCAAATCATAATTATTAGTAAATAACATTCACACAAATAGGATTGGCTTCTAATAATTACAATAACATGGGGGCATATTTACTTGAAGGAAAGTGGAAGTAAAAACAACCGTACTGCTCTCGGCAACAGTTTATAAGCTAAAAAAAGAGCTAAATAAAATATGAAATAAAGTGAAGTACCTAGTAGGCTCAGGCTTATGTCGTTAAATGACTTTCATTCATCACTAGCTTGTGAGGGGTTCAAAAGCTTTGCACACAGCAAAGACATGTTCTTGGTTTAATGAAATGGAAACACTGTTGAAGGCCTTATACCCCAAACTCTTACATCACTGGGACATAGATACTACCTGTCCAACTCCTGCAGGGAGCAGAAAATGATCTTTCTACATTTTTATTTCTCTTCCGATTCAGGTGTTCTCTCTCTAGACACTGACTTCACAGAGTTGTATGATCTGATTTAAAAACAATGTTAGCCATAAATCAGCCTACACTTATAGAAATGGGAAATTCCAATTTGTGCTTTCATTTCCTTGAAATGAAACAACTCATGTACTTTTCCTTAAACTTTATGATAAATTCTGTCAGAATAGCAAATAATTTAGTGCTATTAATTTGTATTTTGAAACATTCATAGTCTTTAAAATGGAAAAAAAATATTTGGAAAATGTAGTTTAAGCAACTCTGTTTTCCAGAAAATTATATTTTTTAGAAAACCATAAACGTATAAGGAAATTTCCCACTCCTCTCAAGCAATTGATCATAATCTAACAAGTAATATCTTCATCTGGGAGTTAGGTACTAATATAATATCACATTTTTTTTTATTATGACTGAGTGAAAATGTACATTCCCATATAAATTTACATACACACCTATATGCCACTTCCACTGCTCTCCCCGCCCGGTAACAGCACATTATTCCTCTCTGCTCCATATATGTCTCGTCTTACCAACAGTTTCCTTTCCCCTCCTGTCCACCCACTCCCCTTCCTCCAGCCAGAGGTCAGCAGGATGATAACCTATAGATCCATAGAACCATAAAGTACATCCAGTATATGGTCACTCTGCATCGCCAAGTCCAATCCATTCGTGTCTGAAGAGTGGACCTTCATTATGATTTATGGGCAAGGGCAGCATCAGGGCCAGGGGCCGTGCTCCCAGGGGAACCGTGAAGCCGCTGGACCATCAACTGTGGTCTTTCAATGGAGATCTCAGGTGCACCACTTTTTATTCTTGTGTTGCCAGTGAGACTCAACTTTGTGAGCTCCATCGCGGCTGTCACAGGTGGTGACCCGGCACCATATGGTTCTTCCAGTCCCAAGTTGATGTAGGTACCCACTCATGTGGGTCTCTCTGTCTTCTGGGATGCCTTTCCCCCATGTCGTTTTGGTCCTCAGTGAGCATCTGTTCCTGCTGAGTTGGGACCAATTGCTGTGCCCTCGGATAGCAGCTTGGCAGCTTGGCAGCTTTTAAGACTCCAGATGCCACTCACCAATGCCAGGTGCAGAGAGCCCTCTTAGCAATACGCTAGTTGTGCCAATTGGCCTCAATTTCACCTAAGAGCATGATTCCCTGCCCCCTGCCCCCTGCCCCAGCTACTTTGACTTTGCAAGTAAGATGGAAGGAGTATTCAAATTATGTTGAAGTCCACTTAATATTTTTCTTATTTCTAATGTGTGCTGTCACTGATTTCACCCAACAAAATTTCCACCAATTAACTAAACTAAACTCTCTCCCCCCTCCCTTGCAGCCATCAGAGTCTTTTCTTCCATGCATAAGTCTGTTTTTGAGTTTTTATCGTAGGGGTCTCATACAGTATTTGTCCTTTTGTCTCTGACTACTTTCACTCAACATAATGTCTTCCAGTTGAAAACAGGTTATGAGATGTTTCCTGGAATCATCACTGTTCTTTATCATTGCATAGTGCTCCACTGAGTATATATACCATAGTTTACCTAGCCATTCTTCTGTTGTTGGGCATCTGGTTTGATTCTATCTTTTTGCTATCGAGGACTGTACTGCTATAAACATTCTTGTGCATGTATTCATTGGTGTGAAAGGCATTGATTCTGCAGGATATATTCCAAGTAGTGGAATTACTGGGTCAAATGGTATATCTATATCCATTTTTTAAGGAAGTGCCAGATTGCTTTCCAAAGAGACTGGACCATTTTGTCACCCCACCAACAGTGTAGGAGAATTCCACTTTCTCCACAGCCTCTCCAGCATTTGTTGTTTTGTGATTTTTTTGGATCATGGCCAATCTTGTTGGGGTGAGATTGTATCTCATTGTAGTTTTGATCTGAATTTCTTTAATAACGAAAGATCGTGAACATGTCCTCGTGTTTTTTGGCTGCCTGGATCTCCTCTTTAGAGAAATGTCTGTCCATCTCCTTTGCCCAATGCTTAATTAGATGATTTATCTTCTTCTTATTGATATTTTGTAGTACTGTATAGATTATGGAGATCAGGTGTCGGTCTGATTTAGAGTTGCCAAACAGTTTTTCTCATTCTGTAGGTGGCCTTTTAACTCCTGTGATAAAGTCTTTGGATGAGCAAAAGTGTTTGATTCTCAATAGTTCCCATTTATCTATTTTCTCCATCTCTTTCTATATGGTGAAACAGTCTCAGTAGTGTTGGAGATAACTGTTCTCTAAAAGCTTGGTAGAATTCTGCAGTGAAGCCATCTGGGCTCAGACTTTTTTCGGTTGGCAGTTTTTTGATGACTTTTTCAATCTATTCCTTTGTGATGGGTTTGTTAAGTTGTTCTGGTTCATGTTGTGATAATTTGGGTAGGTGATATGAATCAAGGAATTTGTCCATTTCCTCTACGTTTTCGAATTTGTTACAGTCTTCTATAGTATTCTGTTATGATATTTTTAATTTCTGTTGGATCTGTTGTGACTACTCCCCTCTTGTTTCTAATTTGGGTTATTTGTTTCCTTTCCTGTTTTTCTTTAGTTAGTTTAGCCACCGGTTTGTCAATTTTGTTGATCTTTTCAAAAAACCAGTTTTTAGTCTTTTCATTTTTTTCAATTGTTTTTGTATTCTCTAATTCATTTAGTTCTTCTCTAATCTTTATGATCTGTTTCCTTCTGTTGCCTGAGGGGTTCCTCTGTTGTTCTCTCTCTACTTGCTCAAGCTGTAGGGTTAGTTCCTTGATTTGGTTTCTTTCTTCCTTCCAGATGTGTGCATTTGTGGAGATAAACAGGCCTCTGAGGACTGCTTTGGCTGTATCCAATAGGTTCTGGTAGGAAGTGTTTTTGTTCTCACTGGAATCCATGAATTTTTTTATTTCATCTTGATTTCGTCTATAACTCATGGTTTTTTGAGCAAGATGTTGTTCAGTTTCCAAGAGTTCCATTTTTTATCTTTTTTTTTTTTTGGCTATTTAATTAGATTTTTATGGCTTTATGATCTGAGAAGATACTTTGCATTAATTCAATGGTGTGGATTTTCTTGAGAACTGCTTTATGTCCTAACACATGGTGAATTCTGGAGAATGTTCCATGTGCACTAGAGAAGAAGGTGTAGTTGTCTGCTGATGGGTAGAAAGTTCTGTATATATCCATGAGGTCTAGTTGATTAATTGTGGCAATGAGATCTTCTGCATCTTTACTGAGCTTTTTTCTAGATGATCTGTCCAGTATTGAGAGTGGAGTGTTGAAGTCTCCCACTATTATTGTGGAGTGAACTAACTCTTTTTTGAGCGTAGTCAGTGTTTCTTCAATGTATTTAGGTGCTCCGATATTAGGTGCATAGATATTTAATATAGTTAAGTCTTCCTTGTGTACTGAATCTTTCAGCAATAAATAGTGTCCATCTTTGTCCATGATGGTGGATTTTACATTAAAATTGATTTTGTCTGAGATTAGAATTGCCACATCTGGTCTTCTTTGTTCATTGTTAGCTTGATATGTATTCTTCTGTCCTTTAATTTTCAGTTTGTTCCTATCTTTAAGCCTCAAGTGAGTTTCTTGTAGACAACATATGGATGCGTCATGTCTTTTGATCAAAGATGTCACTCAATGTCTCTTTAGTGGAACATTCAGTCCATTCACATGCAATGTAATTATTGATGGGTATGTGTTCAGTGTTGCCACTGTTATATGTTTATTTTTGTGTTGATGTTTTCTCTGTTGTCCTTATTAATTTGTTCTGGGACATTCTTTTTTGTGAGTTGATTTTTCACCTTTTTCAGAGACGGTTTTGTAGTTGTTCAGACTCCTGTGTTAGGTTTCTTGATAAGGTATGTTGCATCTTTGTTATGCTTTACGGCTGCGCCTAAGATCCCCCTTAATAAACTATATACAAACCCCATTTTAATTACTACCAGTCTTGTCGACTTCCTCTCCATCTGGAAGGACTATAATGACTATAGTACATCCCTCTTTTTAATACGATGGCACCATAGGTTTCATGATAATCATTGGATTGTTTCTTTTAGTATTAAAGCTGTGATTCAGTTTGGAGCCTTCCCTAACTAAATAGAATTCTGGATGATGTGTCATTCTAAAATATAAAGTTAGTGGTTTTGTTCTAAGCCAAAGCCAAGAACTTCTTTCAGTATTTCTTGTAGTTTTGGTTTGGTTTTTACAAAGTCTCTGAATTTCTGTTTATCTGTGAATGTCTTAATTTCATTTTCATATTTGAAAGATAGTTTTGCAGGATATATAATTCTTGGTTGGAAGTTCTTCTCCTTCAAGGCTTCGAATGTGTCATGCCGCTGTCTCTGGGCCAGCATGGTTTCTGCTGAGAAATCTGACAAAAGCCTACAGGGTTTCCCTCTGAATGTTAGCTTTGCTTTGAGTCTTGCTGCCTTTAAGAGTTGCTGCTTATGTTTCATTTTGTTAAGCTTGATTATAATATGTCTTGGAGTCTTTCTTTTGAGATCTATATTGGGTGGTGTGCGATATGCATCTGGGATGTCTATATTCTCTTCCTTCATGATTTCTGGCAAGTTTTCTGTCAGCAGCTCAACAACGATACTCTCTGTGTTCTCAGGTGTTTCATCTTGTTCAGGGACTGCAATTAATTGAAGTTTGTTTCTCTTAACAGAGTCGCACATACTTCTTAACGCTTCTTTATTTTTCTTGTTTCTTTTTTCTGATTTGTCCTCATAGACACTGGCATCAGTAGTTCTATCTTTCAAGTTAGAAATTCTTTTTTCCATTTGTTGCATTCTGTTTTCTTGACTTTGAATGGAAGTTTCTATGTCATTGATTTTATTCTTGATCAACTGGATTTCAGAGTACTGTTGTTCCATCAGATAGAACAGCTTGCTTAAGTTTTCATTTTGTTGTGCTGCATTTTGTATAAGGTCTAGAAGGGCTCTGTATATAATCCTTTTGTATTCATCTTCTGATTACTTCAGAAAAGTTTCTTCATTTGGAAAACTCCTTGGTTGTTTTGTTTGTGAGTCTTCTGAAGCCATGGGTGATTTCTTGTTTGCCACAAGTTTCTGTTGCTTTTTGGGTCCCATGAGAGTAAGTAGAGGCTGGGAGAGATACTATGAGGATGGACCACAGATGTTTCTCTAGGCTGTCTTAAAATGTAAAACAAAAGATATCTGACTACTTCCCAAGTCTGTCAGGTTTTCAGGTGTAGAGGTCTCTCTTCCCAAGTGACAAAGTAAGCACCTCTGTATCCACCGCAAGATGATACAAACTAGTTCAAAATACAGCAATGCTACTGCCCTGTTGGCCTCTGCTGACAGGGCCCAGCTTTAGGTGACACTATGTAAGCTACTGCTTTTCTGGTAGAAAAGTGTTCTTCTGTGGGGAGACTCTGGCTTCCAAGCTAAGAATTAGGTCCAGCTGTGGCCACCATATCTGAGAAGGCACCCTCCACAGGGTTGGCAGATAGAGGGGCTGAAGGTGCCGAGAAGTAGTGAGTCCTCTGCCTCTGTTGCCAGGCCCGCACTGTAGGTGACACTGTGTAAACTACTTCTTTTCTTTCGGAGAAGCACTGTCCTGTTTGCAGGCACTGGCTCCCAGGTTAAGAATTATGTTCTGCTAAAATCTCTGTATCCAACATGGTGTCCCACACACAGCCACTGTGGTTCTGTATGAACTGCACTGTGGCAGAGATAAAAAGACAGGCCCAAAGTGGCTAGATTAATAGAGTCCTAAGCCTGGCTCTCAAAACGTGGCAATTTCACCTGTCTATCCCACCAGCAGTACATCTGAGACTAGCTGCAAGGCAAGACCCAGCTCTGCCTGCCAGCTAAGACAGAGAAAAAAAAGTCAAAATGGTGCGTTTACCTTTAGTTTGTGAGAGCCAGGCCTAGCCAGGACTGGGAGTCAGCAAAAGAGGAGCTTTTTCATTCAGTGGTATGAAGTCCAATTTAACAGCCCTGTGGTATGTCCTGGGGGCTCACTAGGTGATCAGAAGGTGCTGTTTGATTATCAGCTCAGGTCTTGGCTTCCAGAGGGATATAAGGAGACGTGTGCTCAGTCCGCCATCTTGACTCCACCTCTGTAATATCACATTTTTAAGTGGAATAATAGCTCACACTTTTTCTTTCTTTCAGATTATGATTATGAACAGAGGCCTATGGTTAAGAATTTAATCAAGCCATTTATGCTAGACTGGGGTTCTTTAGAGAATCAAAACCTGTAAAGCGTGTACATGCACACACACTTATATATGCATATGTATGTCGCCATGAGTCGGTTCTTGGCTTATGTATGCATAATACATATATAATTATGTAAAATGGATGTAATTATACAGAATACATAAAATATAATTATGTATACATACATGCACAAATACTTATGGAACCCTGGTGGCATAGTGGTTAAAGTGATGGACTAATAACTGAAAGGTTGGCCATTTGAAACCACCAGTGGCTCCACAGGAGACATCTGCTTCTGTTGAGATATACAGCCTTGGCAATCTATGAGTTAGAACTAACTTAACTTTATATATACATACGTATGTATATGTGTGTGTGTATTGTTGTTATGTGCTGTCTGGTCAGTTTTGACTCATAGCAACCTGATGCATAACAGAATGGAACAGCTCCTGGTCCTGTATCATGCCCACAATTATTTTTATGCTTAAGCCCATTGTTACTGCCACTGTGTCAGTCCACCTCCATGAGGATCTTCCTCTTTTTTGCTGACCCTCTATTTTACCAAGCATGATGTCCTTCTCCAGGGATTAATACCTCTTGACAACATATCCAAAGCACATAAAACATAGCCTTACCATCTTTCTTTCAAGGAGCACTCTGGGTGTACTTCTTCCAGGACAGATCTGTTTGTTCTGGCAGTCCATGGTATATTCAATATTCTTCTCCATCACCACGATTTAAAGGTGTCATCTTTTCTTCTGTCTTCCTTATTCATTGTCTAGCATCCACATGCACATGATGTGATTGAAAATGCCTTGCTTGGGATGCCAGCCAATAGGCACACCTTAATCTTCAAGGTGACATCTTTACTTTTCAACACTTCAAAGGTATATTTTGCAGCACATTGCCCCACTAAAATCTGTCTTTTGATTTATTTCTTGACTGCTGCTTCCATGGGTGTTGATTGTGGAACCAGGTAAAATTAAATCCCTGATAACTTCAGTCTTTCCTCCATTTTTCATGATGTTGCTTACTGGTTCAGTTGTGAGGATTTTTGTTTTCTTGATGCTGAGGTAATCCATGCTGAAGGCTATGGTCTTTGATCCTCATCAGTAAGCATTTCAAATCTTCTTTGCTTTTTGCAAGCAAGCTTGTGAAATCTGCATAACACAACTTACATCTTAACAGCATTGGGTACCCACAGTTTGGCTGCAAAACTCACCCACCTATACACTCTAGGAAACAGGACATGCTTTCCTTCCAGACACTTGGGCAGCCATCAGCCCCTGACTTTCTCAGTGTGTGATCTCCTATTTCATGTGACCTCCTATTTCAGTGCTAAAAATGAGCTAAAAATATAGAGTTAATTGTAAGATCTAAAACTATATAACTAGACAAAAACATAAAGGAAAATCTCTATGACTTTAGGTAAATGTTTCTTAGATGATACCAACATATGAATTAATAGCTCTAAATTTTTTGCCATTCTGACAGAATTTATGATAAAGTTTAAGGAAAAGTGCATGATTTGTTTCATTTCAAGGAAATAAAAGCACAAACTAGAATTTCCCAACATTTAGTAGACTGATTTATGGCTAACACTGTTTTTAAATCAGATCATACAACTCTGTAAAGTCAGCACATGTCTTTGCTATTGGTGCCCACACCAATCACTCCTTTCTGTCTAGGACTATAGGTGAGAGCCTGCGCCACACATTTGGTGAGTAACTACCTGGACACCTGAAATGAATCCATACAAGAAAAGTAAATGGATGCCTGGGCTCACATAATGGATCTAACCACCTAGTAACAGGACCTTAGAACTTCAAAGATGCCAATAATCAAGCTAGCTCACAGAAGCAGCCTATTTGGGCATATCAAAACAATAAGCTGACTTCAGCAAGCTCCTGAAACAAAGAAATGAGAAATCTTCCATAAGACAAGAACTTCGTGGAATTACTAGAGGTAGAATATAACCTGTTTTAGTCTGGAAGCTCTGATGAAACTTGTCCACCATGAGTAACCTTGCTAGTATTTGAATTACTGGTGGCGTAGCTTCCAGCATTAAAACAAGATACAAGCCACCACAATACAACAGACAGATGGATGGTGAACAACAGAATATAGGATCCAGAAATAAATCATCAATTTTTTTTGACAAATACACAAAGGCAATAATTTTGTCAGCAAATGATCACTAAATAACTGAACATTCAACTGTAAAGTAATGAATCTTTATCCGAACCTCATACCATATACAAAAATGAGCTAAAAATATAGAATGAATTATAAGATCTAAAACTATAAAATTCCTAGAAAAAAACAGAGGAAAATCTCTGTGACTTTAGGAAAAGATTTCTTAGATACAATACCAAAATAAAGCATTGAGCCATAAAACAAAGCATTGATACATTTGAATTCATTAAAATTAAAGTTTTCTGCTTTTGAAGGACATTGACAGAACAAAAACATAAGATATTGGGATAGTGATAGCAAAATTTGTATCTACTAAAATGCTTACATCCAGTATATATAAGAAACTCTCAAAGCATAATGATGAAACTAACAATCTAATTAAAAACATAAATGGGAAAAAGTTTGATTAGTGACTTTTCCAAAGAAGATGTGTGGAAGATAAACTTCCTTAATCATTAGTTATTCAGTAAGTACAAATTAAAATTATTATATAATGCACCAAGGTATCTATTCAAATAAAACTAACTAACTAAAACTCCGTGACAAAATCAACTGCAGATAAGGATACGGGGCAATTGAAACTCTCATACGTTGCTCTGGAATGCATAAGATATATCCACTTTGGAAACTAATTAAGCCATTTTTATATAGTTAAGCATACAATTATTGTAAGATCCAGTAATCCCACTACTAGTATTTACTGAAGGAAAATGTAAACTTATATTCATACAAGTATCTGTATATGAATGTTAAGAGCAGTTTTAAAGTAGATTCTGACTCCTAGTGACTCCATGTATGTCAGAGTAGAACTGCACTCCATAGAATTTCTAATGATCTTTTGGAAATAGATAACCAGGACTTTCTTTCGAGGTGCCTCTAGGTGAATTGAAACCTCAAGCCTTTCAGTGAACAGCTGAATCCCCTAACCATTGGTGTTCCTGAGGGACTTGGTAGACTACTACTCACCAATCAAAGAAAACACCTGTGATATCTGCGACAACATATATTGATCTCAAGAACGTATGTTAAGAGCAGAAGGAAATCTTTCACACTGTGTGATTCCATTTATATGAAATTTCTGAAAAGCCAACCTACAGTGCAAGAAATTAGATAAGTAGCCACTGATTTCTGGGGCTGAAGATAAGGATGGAGTTTGGGCACAAAGAGACATGGGAACTTTTGGGGGTTATGAAATGTTTTAAATCTTGACTGATGAAATTTGTACACCTGTGTACACTTATCAAAACTTGTCGATCTTTACATCTAAAATGAATGAATTTTATTTAAGTTATATTTTAACAAAGTTATTAGGAGTGTAAAAATAAAATAAAATAATGCAGCAATATGATGGTCTTTTGATGCATGAACTTGTCTGGGTTACAATTCCTAGTTATTAGATCAAACACTAATCTAGCTGTTGCTCTGATAGTACTGATAAATGTGACTAAAGTACATAATTAATTGACTTTAAGTAAGATAATCTGCTTTGTCCTGATCTAGTCAGCTGAAGACGGTTAAGAACAGAGCTGAGATCTTCCTGATGAAGAAGAAATTCCGTCTGTGGATAGCAGGTTCAATATGTGTCTGAGAGTTCTGCCCTGCTCTTCCTGATGATTTTTTTGAGAATTTTGGACATAACTCACCAGCTCCAATAGTTGAGCAAGCTGATTTTTTGCAATAAATCTCCTAATATGTATTCCATACTGGTTCTATTTTTCTGACTGTTACAAACATAAAACATATATATGTTTTATATATACATATATATGAGTATATAAAATACACACATACATATAAACTCGAGGGCATGTGCTATGAATTTTCTAGGACAGTTCTAATTTAAAATATTGTTACTATGAGTTTGCCCGATGATAGCTATCCAAGTTGTAATTTTATTGTTATTTCTGATTGTTTAATGTCTCACTAAGGATATTTTCTTTGTTCATCATTGCCACTCATCTGGTGCCAGGTCTACAGTACATACTCTATAAATACTGGTTGAATGAATGCATATTATCAGGGAATACATTAATATTTATTAGACCATGTTAGTATGGAAAATATTGTCAACCTTTTTTTCTGTGGGATTGTTATGACTTGGAGTTGACTCAATGGCAACAGGTTTGGTTTGCTATACCATAAAGTAAGAGTTAGCAATTTTTTTCTTAAAGGACCATGTAGTATTTCCACCTCTGTGTATCATATAGTCTATGTTACAACTACTCAGCTTTGCTGTTATAGGGTGCAACTAAACCAAACCCATTGCTAGGGAGTTGATTTCAACTCACAGAGACCCTATAGATGGAGTAGAACTGCCCCATAGACTTTTCAAGGAGTGCCTCATGGATTTGAACTGCCAACCTTCTGTTTAGCAGCCATAGCACCTAACCACTCTTCCATCAGGGTTTCCATTGTAGGGTGAAAGTAGTCATAGTAACATGCAAATGGTGGTTGTGTCTTTGTTCCAATAAGACATTATTTAAAAAAAGACAAAAAACTGATGGCTGGCCCATGGCATAATTTGCCAGTTCCTGAACAGTGTTCTGTTTATCAAGAGTAATTGTACGGCATTGTTTTAATGAATCACCAGGCTTCTTTTTAAATTATTAGTGATCAAGGTCTGAGAGTACAATGAAACATACTTCCCACTATAATCACACTAAGCATGATGGTTACCTAGGGTTTGCTAGGTCGACTTTATGCACATAAAAATTCTTATTGCAGGGGTGGAGTCAAGGTGGCAGAGTAGACACATGTCTCCTTAATGCACTCTGAAAACTAAGGCCTGGAATGATAATTAAATGGAGACTTCTGGACAACCAGTGTGCCCTTAGATACAGCATAGGGCTGCCAATTTGGACTACATGCCACTGAATGGGAAACTTCTGTTTTATTTTATTTTATTTTATTTAACATGACTGAGTGAAAATGTACATTCCCATATAAATTTACATGCCCACCTATATGCAGCTTCCACTGCTCTCCCTGTCCGGTGATCGCACACTATTCCTCTATGCTCCATACATGTCTCTTCTTCCCAACAGCCTCCTTTCCGCTCCTCTCCACCCACTCTCCTTCCTCCAGCCAGAGGTCAGCAGGATGATATCCTATAGATGCATAGAATCATAAAGTGCAACCAATATATGGTCACTCTGCATTGCCAAGTCCAATCCATTCCTGTCCAAAGAGTGGACCTTTGTTATAATTTATGAGTAAGGGCAGCATCAGGGCCAGGGGCCATGCTCTCAGGGGAACCCCAAAACCGCTGGACCATCAATTGAGGTCTTTTAGTCGAGATCTCAGGATGCACCCCTTTTTATTCTTGTGTTGCCAGTGAGACTCAACCTAGTGAACTCCATCATGGCTATCACTGGTGGTGGCTGGGCACCATCTGGTTCTTCTGGTCCCAAGTCGATGAACGCACCCACTCTTGCGGGTCTCTCTGTCTTCTAGGTTGTCTTTACCGCATGTAATTTTGGTCTTCGGTGAGCATCCATTCCTGCTGAGTTGGGACCATTTGCTGTGTCCGCAGATGGCAGCTTGGCGGCCTTTAAGACCCCAGACGCCACTCACCAATGTGGGGTGCAGAGAGCTCTCTTAGCAAAATGCTAGTTGTGCCAACTGGCCTCGATTTCACCTAAGAGCATGGTCCCCTGCCCCCTGCCCCCTCCCCCAGCTACTCTATCCTTGCAATATTGGGTTAAGATGGAAGGAGTACTCAAGTTATGCTGAAGTCCACTTAATGTTGCTCTTGTTTCTAATGTGTGCTATCATCACTTTCTCCCAATCAGATTTCTAGCAACTATCTAAACTAAACCCTCCCCCCTTCACCCTCCCTCCCTCCCTTCCCTTGCAGCTGTCAAAGAGTCTTTTCTTTTATACACAAGTCTGTTTTTGAGATCTTATCGTAGAGGTCTCATACAGTATTTGTCCCTTTGTTGCTGACTACTTTCACTCAACATGTCTTCCAGTTGAAACCAGGTTAGGAGATGTTTCCTGGAATCATTGTTATTCTTTATCATTGCGTAATGCTCCATTGACTATATGTACCATAGTTTACCTATCCATTCTTCTGTTGTTGGGCATCTGGGTTGGTTCCATTTTTTTGCTACCATGGACTGTGCTGTGATAAACATTCTGGTGCATGTGTCCGTTGGTGTGAAAGGCCTTGATTCTGTAGGATATATTCCAAGTAGTGGAATTACTGGGTCAAATGGTATATCGATGTCCATTTTTTTAAGGAAGAGCCAGATTGCTTTCCAAAGAGGCTGGACCATTTTGCAACCCCACCAACAGTGTAGGAGGGTTCCACTTTCTCCACAGCCTCTCCAGCATTTGTTGTTTTGTGTTTTCTGGATCATGGCCAATCTTGTTGGGGTGAGATGGTATCTCATTACCATCTTGATTTGAAGTTCTTTAAGGAAACTTCTGTTTTGCTGACCCCCACCCTTGTTGAATGCCAGCTCTCACAGACTGAAGGTAGCTCGCAATTTTAACTTTCCCATTTTTATTCCCTCTGTTTTAGCTGGCAGATGGGGCTTGGGCTTAACTGGCAGCAAAGCTCAGCTGCACTGCTGATGGGATCAGCAGGCAGAATAGCCACATTTTGGGAGCCCAGCTCTGGACTCTGTGCACTTCAGCCCCTACACCCTCTCTTTCTGAACCTCCGCCATTGAATCAGCTATGCTGCAGTGGGTGGGAGAGCTTGTGTGTGACAACATCTAGTTCAACTGGGAGGCAGAGTTACCCAAATGGAGGCCCCAGCAGGGGCTAATTCCCAGGCTGGGAAGCAGTGCCAGCCTGGGGAGTGCTTTTCCAGCAGAAAACCTGTGTTTAACACAGTGTGGCCTTATAGGCGGGGCCTGGCAGCAGATGAAAGCAAGGCAGTAGCTTTTCCATACTTTGAACTAGTTTACAGCATCTGGGGTTGGATGTAGAGGTGCTTACTTTGCCAGCAGGGAAGGAGGTCTTGCACACCTGACAGCCTGTCTGCTTTTAGAAGATGTCAGATAGCTTTTATCTTTCAATCTAAGACTACCTAGAGAAATGACTGCAATGCATCCTGACAGCATCTCTTCCAGCTTTACTAACCCACATCACTGGGTCAGTTGATGGCTCCTCAGTGATTCCATATGTAGGGCTGTGTCTTTGCCAGTCAGGAGGTGGAGCCTGCTACCCTAAAGATTTCACTGGGCCCAGTCACTGGAGTGCATAGAGGTGACTGATCATCATCTTCCTTCTCAGACTGTACTTCAGATCCTCTTAAAGTCACACAAGACAAAATAAACGAATTCTAGATGCCCCCAAATCAACACGCTTTGACCAGAAACTTAAAGAAAATTCACCTGTGGCTCCAGAGAACTCCCAAAACAAAGAACCAAAGAACTTTCCGGATGAAGATACCTTTCTCAAACTATCAGAGATCGAGTACAAAAGGATTATATATAGAGTCCTCCTAGACATTACACAAAATGCAGCAGAGCAAAATGAAAAATGAGGCAAGCTGTTTGAGCAGATGGAACACCAGTATTCTGAAATCCAACAGATCAATAACAAAATCAAAGAAATAGAAAATTCAGTTCAAAGCCAAGAAAACAGAATTGAACAAATGGAAAACATACTTTCTGACTTGGAAGGCACAGCTACTGATTCCAGCATTTATGAGGAGAAATCCAAGAAAAGTAACAAGAAAAATGAAGAAGGATCAAGAAGCTTGTGGACTCTATCAAGAGGAACAATGTACAATTAACTGGAATTCCTGAACAGGGAGGGACACCTGAAAACTCAGAGAGTATTGTTGTTGAGCTGCTGACAGAAAACTTCCCTGAAATCATGAAAGAAGAGGATATAGATATTCAAGATGCATATCAAATTGCACTCAATATAGATCCCAAAGGAAAGACTCAAAGATGTTATAAACAAGCTTAACGCAATGAAACATAAGCAGAAACTCTTAAAGGCAGTGAGACTCACAGCAAAGCTAACATTCAGAGGGAAACCCTGTAGGCTATTGTCTGACTTCTCAGCAGAAAAGATTTTGGCACAGAGGCAAAGAGATGACATGTTCAAAGCCCTGAAGGAGAAAAACTTCCAACCAAGAATTATATATCCTGGAAAACTATCTTTCAAACATGAAAATGAAATTAAGACATTCCCAGATAAAGAGAAATGCAGGGACTTTGTAAAAACCAAAGCCAAACTACAAGAAATACTGAAAGAAGTTCTTTGCTTTGGCTTAGAAGAACAAAACCACTAACTTCATATTTTAGAATGACACATTACTCAGAACTCTACTCAGTTAGGGAAGGCACAAAACTCAATCAAAGCTATAATATTAAGTGATCCAATGATCATTTCACCATGAGTCGGTTGCCATGAGTCAGATCCGACTCGACGGCACTTGGCTTGGCTGGCTTTTAATGATCATTTCATGAAAGCTATGACATCATCATATTAAAAAGAGGGATATTTTGCAGTAGTTATAGTCCTTCCAGATGGAGAGGAAGTTAATAATAGAAGTAGAAGTTAAAATTGGGTTTAAACATAGATCATTAAGGGGAATCACAAGGGTTGCTGCAAAGCACAATAAAGATGCAACACATCAAGTAAGGAAACGTAATACAGAGTCTCCAAAAACACAAAAGAAACACTGAAAAGGGGGAAAAACCAACCCATAAAAAAGAATGTCACAGAACAGAATAGTAAAAGCAACAGACAAAACATCAACACAAAATAAACACATCGCAATGACAACACTAAACACATACCTATCAATAATTACTTTGAATGTAAATAGACTGAACATTCCAGTAAAGACACAAGTGATATCTGGAATCAAAAGACACAACCTGTCTATATGTTACTTACAAGAAAGTCACCTTAGACTTAAAGATATGAACAAACTGAAAATTAAAGAGTGGAAGAGAATTCAACAACGTATCAAAAAAATAATTCATCACAACCAAGCTGGATTCATACCAGGGATTCAAGGCTGGTTCAACATCAGAAAAATGGTTAATGTGATCAACCACATAAATAACACAAAAGACAAGAATCACTTGATTTTGTCAATTGATGCAAAAAATGCATTTGCTAAGGTCCAACACCCATTCATCCTAAAAACTCTCAGCAAAATAGGAACAGACGGCAAATTCCTCAATGCAATAGGGACCATCTATACAAAGCCAACCGCCTCCATCATCCTGAGTAGAGAGAGACTGACAGAATTCCCCTTGAGAACAGGAATCAGACTACTGTGGCAGTGTACTAGTCTCTAAAGTCAGTTAGTGGCAGGCCTCACGGTGCTTTCTTCTTAGTAGTGCTTTATTTAGCGAGGGCTTCTTCCCTTTCCAAACAAAGTTGGTAGTTTTTTTCTCCATCTCATTAAAAAATGTCACTGGAATTTGTATTGGGATTGCATTATATAAGTAGATTGCTTTGGGTAAAATAGACATTTTCACAATATCAAGTCTTCCTATCCACGCCCACTCTCACCTCTCCTATTCATCATTGTACTTAAGTTCTAGCCAGAGCAATTAGACAAGATGAAGAAATAAAGGGCATCTGCATTGGCAAAGAAAAAGTAAATGTCTCCCTATTTGCAGATGATATGATTGCATATGCAGAGAATCCTAAAGAATCCATAAACTACTCAAACTGATAGAAGAGTTCAGCAAAGTCTCAGGATACAAAATAAACATAAGTAAATCAATAGGATTCCTTTATATCAACAATGAGACTATTAAAGAAGAAATCACCAAATCAATACCATTTACTATAGTCCCCAAGAAGATAAAATCACTAGGAATAAACCTAACCAGAGAAATAACAGACCTTTACCAAAAGAACTACAATATCTTACTACAAGAAACTAAGAGAAACTTACATAAATGGAGAAACCTATCCTGCTCGTGGATAGGAAGACTTGATGTTGTCAAAATGTCTATTTTACCCAAAGCAATCTACTTATATAATGCAATCCCAATACAAATTCCAGTGACATTTTTTAATGAGATGGAGAAACAAATTACCAACTTTGTTTGGAAAGGGAAGAAGCCCTTGCTAAATAAAGCACTACTAAGAAGAAAGCACTGTGAGGCCTGTCACTAATTGACTTTAGAGACTAGTACACTGCCACAGTAGTCAAAACAGCCTGGTACTGGTACAAAAAGAGACATGTATAGACCAATGGAACAGAGTTGAGACCCCAGAGATGCCACTGTCTTCTTATGAACCACTGATTTTCAAGAAAGGCCCTAAGATTTCAAATTGGGATAAAAGCAATCTCTTTAACAAATGGTGCTGGCCAAATTGGATATCCATCTGCAATAAATTGAAACAAGACCCGTATCTCACACCTTACACAAAAAACTCAAACTGGATAAAAGACCTAAATATCAAATCTAAAATGATAAAACTCATCCAAGAAAAAATAGGATCAACAATGGAAGTTTTAATACATAACATAGACAGACTTCAAAATCTGACAAAGCACGATTGACAGAAGGGAAAATAGATAAATGGGAACGACTAAGAATCAAGCACTTTTGTTCATCCAAAGATTATCAAAAGAATTGAAAGGCCACCTACAGAATGGGAAAAAATATTTGGCAACTATATGTCAGACCGACATCTGATCTCCATAATCTGTAAGCCAAATAATCTATAAGGTACTACAAAAAATAATGAGAAAAAAACAATAATCCAGTTAAGCAATGGGTGAAGGAGATGGACAGACACTTTTCTAAAGAGGAGATCCAGGTAGCCAAACAGCACATGCAGAAATGCTCATGATCATTAGCTATGAAAGAAATTCAAATCAAAACAACGATGAGATATCATCTCACCCTGACGAGGCTGGCCATGATCCAAAGAACACAAAACAACAAGTGCTGGAGAGGCTGTGAAGAAATTGGAACTCTCCTGCACCGTTGGTGGGATTGCAGAATGACACAACTTCTTTGGACAGCGATCTGGTGCTTCCTTAAAAAGCTGGAAATTGATATACCATTTGACCCAATACTCACACTGCTTGGAATATATCCTACAGCAGCAGGGGCAGTCACACCAACAGATACATGCACGTGAATGTTTATTGTAGCACAGTTCACAACAGCAAAACCTTGGAATCAACCCAGATGCCCAACAACAGATGAATGGATAAACTATAGTATAGATACTCAATGAACACTGTGTAATGATGAAGAACAACGATGATTTTAGGAAGCATCTCATAACTTGGTTTCAACTGGAAGACATTATATTGAGTGCAAGTAGTTAGCGAAATATTGTATGAGACCCCTATGATAAGAATTTAAAAACAGACTCATGTATAGAAAAGACTCTTTGATTCTACAAGGATAGGGAGGAAAGGAAGGAGAGAGTTGGTTGTAAATTAGATAGTTGATAGAAATTTGGTTGGGTGAAATCAGTGACAGCACACATTAGAAAGAAGATCAGTTTAACTGGACTTCAACATAACATGAATACTCCTCCAATCTTAACCCAATATTGGAAGGACAGAGTAGCAGGGGCAGCAGTCCAGGGACCACGATCTCAGGGGACAGTGAAGCCAACTGGCATAACTAGCGTATTGCTAAGAGAATTTTCTGCACCGCATATTGGGGAGTGGCTTCTGGGGTCTTAAAAACTAGCAAGTTGCTATCTGAGGTACACCAAATGGTCCCAACTCAACAGGAACAGATGATCACCAAGGACCAAAACAGAATGGGGGAAAGAGAACCCAGAAGACAGAGAGACCCACTTGAGTGGGTGACAGCATCGACTTGTGACTGGAGGAACCAAATGGTGACCGGCTACCACCAGTGACAGCTGTGATGGGGCTCAGAAAGTTGAGTATCACTGGCAACATAAGAATAGAAAGGGGTGTACCCTAAGAACTCCACTAAAAGACCACAATTGATGGTCCAGGGGCCTTGGGGTAGCCCTGGGTGCATGACCCTTGGTTCTGATGATGCCCCTGTCCATAAATCATTACTCAGGTCAACTCTTTGGACAGGAATGGATTAGATTTGGCGACACAGAATGACCATATCGTGTGTGCACTTTATGGTTCTATACATCTATAGGATGTCATCCTGCTGGTCTCTTAACTGGAGGGAGCGGAGAGAGTGGAGAGGAGGGGACAGAAGATTGTTAGGAGGATATGACATGTATAGAATGGATAGGAGGTGTGTGTTGTCACTAGGCAGGGAGAGCAGAGGGAGCTGCACATCCAATACAAATTTATATTGGATTGTACACTTTCACTCGATCACAATAAAAAAAAATTCTTATTGCAAAATACAATCAGAATGGATGCAGAGTTGTGCAGAGCTGACCCAAGTCAACATTTACTCAAGGACTCTCTTTGCAAACTTTAAGTATTTAGTAAATGTCATGAGTTGTGTTACCCCCAAAATATGTGTAGCAATTTAGCTAGGTCATGATTCCTGCTACTATGTGATGTTCCCGTATGTTGTAAATCCTGCCTTTGTGGTGTTAGTGTGGGAGGATGGCAGCGGTCATGTTGGTGAGGCAGGACTCAATCTAAAAGAGTGTGTTGTGCCTTAAGGCCATCTCTTGAGATATAAACGAAAGGAAGTAAGCAGAGAGTTGGGAACCTGATAGCATCAAGAAAGCAGTGCAGTGACCAGAGTGCACCCTTCGGCCCTAAGGTTCTGGCTCCAAGATGCTCCCAAAACAAAGGAAGACTGAAGTAACACAAAAACCTTCCTCCAGAGTCAAAACAGAGAAAGAGTGTGTATCCCTGGAACCTGCCCCTTGAATTCGGACTTCCAACCTGCAGGACTGTGTGAGAATAAACTTTCATTTGTTAAAGCCATACACTTGTAGTACTTCTGGTAGAGAAGCACTAGGTGACTAAGACAATAAATATCTGAAATTTTATTATCTATCAAGCATTGGTTTCTTTCTCACAAATATATAGAGTCTGAGTCAGAGTTTTGCCACTTGGCAGTGAAAGTATGGCCTTAAAGAATTATTTACTTGCCTCAGGATTCAGTTTTGAGTATTAAAGAGGCCACTACACAAAGAGCATTTTCAGTGAAATAGCCAGAACAGAAATAATGAGACTGTTCATGTATCATATGGCGAGAAAAATGTAACCAGTGTCACTGAACAACTTGTGTAGAGATTGTTGAATGGGAACCTAAACTGATGTGTAAACCTCATCAAAAATTCAAATATATATATATATACATATATATATGGTGATTGAGTGAAAGTGTACAATCCAGTTTAAATTTGCATGCCTGCCTATCTGTAGCTTCTTCTGCTCTCCTTGGGCGGTGACAGCACACTCCTCCTTTCCATTCTTTACGTGCCATATGCTCTTAACAACCTCCTGTCCCCTCTTCTTTATACCATCCCCACTCCCCTCTAGTAATAAGCCAGTAGGATGACATCCTATAAGATGCATAGAACCATAAAGTGCACACGCAATGTAGTCACTCTGTGTGCTGAGGAGTTGACTTCAGTAATGATTTATGATCAGGGGCAGCATCAAGTCTAGGGGCCATGCTCCCAGAGCAACCCCCAAGCCTTTGGACCATGAATTGCAGTCTTTTAGTGGAATTCTCAGGGTGCACTTTTTTTCATGTTGCCACTGAGATTCAACATTGTGAGCCCTATCAAGTCTGTCATTGGTGTTGGCCAGGCACCATCTGGTTCTTCTGGTCACATGTTGATGTAGTCACCCATTCACATGAGTCTTTCTGTCTTCTGGGTTCTCTTTCCCCCATGTCATCATTGTCCTTGGTGATTATCTGTTCCAGCTGAGTTGGGATGATCTGGTATACTTCAGATGGCAGCAAGCTAGATTTTGAGACCCCAGATGCTGCTCACTAATACGGGGTGCAGAAGACTCACTTAGAAATAGGCTAATTATGCCAACTGTCCTTGATGTCCCCTGAGAGCATGGTCCCTGGACCCCTGCCCCTGCTACTGTGTCCTTGAAATACTAGGTTAAGATTGGAGGAGTATTCATGTTATGTTGAAGTCCAGTTAAACTGATCTTCTTTCTAATGTGTGCTGTCACTGATTTCACTCAACCAAATTTTTATCAACTATCCAGTCTATAACTAGCCCTCTCACTCCTTCCCTCTGCTCACTTGTAACCATCAAAGAGTCTTTTCTTCTGTACATGAGTCTGTTTTTAAGTCCTTATAGTAAAGGCCTCATACAATATTTGTCTTTGTGCTGCTGACTAATTTCACTGAACATAATGTCTTCCAGTTGAAACCAGGTTATGAGATGCTTCCTGAAATCGCCATTGTTCTTTATCATTGCCTAGTGTTCCATTGAGTATATATATCATAGTTTATTTATCCATTCGTCTGTTGTTGGGCATCAGGGTTGATTCCAAGTTTTTGCTATTGTGAACTGTGCTGCAATAAACATTTGTGTGCATATTGATGTGAGATGATATCTCATTGTCATTTTGATTTGAATTTCTTCAATAGCTAATGATTGTGAGCATTTCTACATGTGTCTTTTGGCTGCCTGGGTCTTTTTGGTGAAGTGTCTGCCCATCTCCTTTGCCCATCACTTAATTGGGTTATTTATCCTTTTCTTGTCGATACTTCGCAGTACTTTGTAGATTATGGAGATTAGACGTCAGTCTGACGTATAGTGGCCGAATATTTTTTCCCATTCTGTAGGTGCTTTTTTAATTCTTTTGACAAAATCTTTGGATGAGCAAAAGTGTTTCATTTTCAGTAGTTTCCATTTATCTATTTTCTCTTCTGTTTATTGTGCTTTGTCAGATTTTAAGTCTGTCTGTGTTATATATCATTGTTGGTATAAAGGAAGCCTACTGATTTACTTATGTTTATCTTGTATCCTGATACTTTACTGAACTCTTCTATTAGTTTGAGTAGTTTACTTATGGATTCTTTAGGATTCTCTGTGGATACAATCATATCATCTACAAATAGAGAGATTTTTACTTCTTCTTCCCTAATGTGGATGCCCTTTATTTTTTGGTCTTGTCTAATTGCTCTGGCAATAAAATATTTTTTTAATGTCTTTGGTTATATAGTTCTAGAGAATATTGCTGTTGTTATACTGTTTATATTCTGATTAGCTAGGAGTAATATTCTTTCTATACATATCAATATTCTAAAATCTAATGTAAGTTGGAATCAACTTGATGGCAACTTTTTTTCACATTAATTCAAGAAGCCATGGTGGTGTAGTGGTTAAAGTGATTGACTGCTAACTGACAGCTGTCAGGTCAAAACCACCAGTGGCTCTTTGAGGTAAATATGTGGCCGTTGGCTTCCATAGAGATTTACAGCCTTGGAGACCCTATGAGGTCACTATGAATCAGAATTGACTTCACAGCAGTAGGCTTGTTTTTTGGTTTTAACCCTAAACCTAAAAATAAAAGCCTTTATGGGAAATAATTTTTCCATTGCCTTCTGTATTAAAGTCATGCACTTTACCATTGTCTTAGTTATTTAGTGCAGCTATAACAGAAATGGAAACAATAGTGGTGTAGTGGTTAAGTGCTATGTCTGCTAACCAGAAGGTCTGCAATTGAAATCCACTGGGTGCTCCTTGAAACCCTGTGGGGAAGTTCTACTCTGTCCTATAGGGTCACGTGAATCAGAACTAACTCGACGGCAGTGGGTTATAATAGAAATATCACAAGTGGATGCCTTTAACAAGGAATAATTAATCCTCTCACATTCTAGGAGGCTAGAAGTCTGAATTTAGGGTACCAGCTCTAG
The DNA here is from genome assembly GCA_028571685.1 of Heterohyrax brucei. NCBI lineage: Eukaryota > Metazoa > Chordata > Mammalia > Hyracoidea > Procaviidae > Heterohyrax > Heterohyrax brucei. The sequence goes on along the minus strand of CM053157.1, from coordinate 39,522,987 downwards.
TTGTTGTTGTTAGGTGCCATAGAGTTGGTTCCAAATAATAGTCACCCTATGAACAACAGAACAAAACACTGCCCCGTCTTGTGCCATGTCTACAATTGTTTTTATACTTAAGTCCATTGTTGCAGCCACTCAGCCTATCTCGTTGAGGGCCTTCCTTTTTTTCGCTGACCCTCCACTCTACGAAGCATGATGCTCTTCTCCAGGGACTGACATTTCCTGACAACATGTCCAAAGTATGTGAGATGTAGTCTTGCATACAAGGAACACTCTGGTTGTACTTCTTCCAGAACAGATTTGTTTGTTCTTTTGGTGATCCATGGTACATTCAACATGTTTCTTCTGCAACACCGCAATTCAAAGGCATCAATTCTTCTTCTTTGTTCATGGTCCAGCTTTCACATGCATATGATATGATTGAAAATACCATGTCTTGGGTCAGGCGCAGTCTATTCTTCAAGGTTACATCCTTGCTTTTGAACACTTTAAAGAGTTCATTTGGAGCAGATTTTCCCAATACAGTGCATCTTTTGATTTCTTGACTGCTGCTTTCGTGGGCATTGATTGTGGACAAAGTAAAATGAAATCCTCGACAGTGGCAATCTTTTCTCCATTTGTGACAGTGTTGCTTTCTGATCCAGTTGTATTTTTGTTTTCCTGATGTTGAGGTGCAGTCCGTATATACTGAAGGATGTGGTCCTTGATCTTCATCAGTGTTTCAGATCTTGATTTCCAGCCAGTAAGGTGGTGCTGTCTGCATAATGCAGGTTGTTAATGATTAGCCCTCCAATCTTCTTCATGTAATCCAGCTTCTCGAATTATTTGCTTGGCATATAGATTAAAAATGCCTAGTGAAAGGATACAACCCTGACACATGCCTTTCCTTAACCACACAGTGTCCTCTTGTTCTGTTCACACAACTGCCTCTTCATCCATATATACAGATCTCTTAAGAGCACAATTAAGTGTGTTGGAATTCCCATTCTGTGCAACATTAGCCATAATTTAGCATGATCTGCACAGTCGAATGCTTTTGCACATTGAAACAAGTAAACATCTTGCTGATATTCTTTGCTTTCAGCCAAGATCCATCTGACATCAGTGATGATATTCCTCGTTCCACATTTTATTGTGAATCCAGCTGAATTTCTGGCAGTTCCTTGTCAATATACTGTTGTATACACTTTTGAATGATCTTGCGTAAAATTTTACGTGTATGTGATATTAGTGATATTGTTAGGTAATTTCCATGTTTGATTGCATCACCTTTCTTTGGAATGGGAATAAATGTGGATCTCTTCCCATCAGCTGGCCAGGGAGCTATCCTCCAAATATCTTGGCATAGACGAGTAAGCACTTTCGGTGCTGCATCTGTTTGTTGAAATATCTCTATTGATGTTTCATCAATTCCTGGACTTGTTTTTTTTTTTTTTTTTCCCAATGACTTCAATCCAGCTTTAGCTGCTTCCTTCAGTTCCTTTGATTCCTGATCATACGCTACCTCTTCAAATGGCTAAACATTGACCAGTTCTTTCTAGTATAATGACTCTGTGTATTCCTTCCATGTTCTTTTGATGCACCGTGAGTCGTTTAGTAGTTTCTCTGTAGAATCCTTCACTATTGCAACTTGAAGCTTGAATTTTTGCTTCACTTCTTTCAGCTTGAGAAATACAGAACATGTTCTTCCCTTCTAGTTTTCCATTCCAGCTCTTTGCACATATTATTGTAACACTTTCTTTTGTCTTCTCGACCTGATCTTTGAAATCTGTTAAGTATTTCACTTCACCATTCCTTCCTTTTACTTTAGATGCTTGATGTTCAACAGCAAATTTCAGAGTCTCTTCAGACATTCACTTTGGTCTTTTCTTTCTTTCCTGTCTTTTTAATGACCTCTTGCTCTCTTCATGGATGATGTCTTTGATGTCATTCCACACAACTGGTCAGGTCGTCAGTCATTAGTGATCAATTCATCAAATCTGTTCTTTTGATGGTCTTTAAACTCAGGAGGGATGTACTCAAGGTCATACTTTGGCTCTTGTGGACTTGTTCTAATTTTCTTCAGTTTCAATTTGAATTTGCACATGAGCAATTGCTGATCTGTGCCACAGTCAGCACCTGGTCTTATTCTGACTGCTGATATAATGTTTTTCCATCATCTTTTTCCACAGATGTAGTCAATTTTGTTGTTGTGTGTTCCATCTGGTGAGGACTATGTGTGCAATCACCTTTTGTGTTGGTTAAAAAAGGTATTTGCAGTGAAGAAGTCATTAGTCTTGCAAAATTGTATCATGTGATCTCCAGCATGATTTCTATCACCAAGGCCATATTTTCCAACTACTGTTTCTTCTTCTTTGTTTCCAACTTTTGCATTTCAGTCACCAGTAATTATCAATGCATCCTGATTGTATGTTCGATCAATTTCAGACTGCAGAAGCTGGTAAAAATCTTCAACCTCTTCATCTTTGCTTTAATGGTTGGTACATAAATTTGAATAATAGTTATATTAATTGGCCTTCCTTTAAGGCGTATGGATATTATCCTACCACTGACAGCATTGTATTTCAGGACAGCTCTTGAAGTGTTCTTTTTGATGATGAATGCAACACCATTCCTCTTCAAGTTTTCATTCCCAGCATAGTAGACTATATGATTGTGGATTCAACATGGCCAAAACTAGTCCATTTCAGCTCACTAATGCCTAGGATGTCAGTGTTTATGCTTTCCATTTCTAGCTCCAGAGGAAGGCTTTTTCTCTTGGTCAGTCCTGGGGGAAGGTTTTTGTCATCAATCTTCCACTGCTCTGGGAATTTCTCAGCACAGGGACCCCAGGTCCAAAGGACACATCACTCTCTTGGTTCTGTTTTCTCAGTGCTATGATATCCCCATGTCTGTCTGCTTTATTATTTCTTCTATATTTCAAAAGAGATTGACTTAAGACACAACCTAATATTATAGATTGAACACTGCCTCATTAACATAGCTGCCTCTAATCCTGCCTCATTTATATCATAGAGGTAGTATTTCCAACAGGTGGGAAAATCATGTCAGATGACAAAATGGTAGACAATCACACAATTTTGTTTACACACAGATTTTGGGGGGGGGCACAATTCAACCCATAACAACTGTTTGTTTTTTAATGACATTTGCTTTACATATAATCCTAACAAACTTGATTATTTAGACTTCCAGCCCACAACAAGCGAGAAATGAGATTTTAGAAGACTGCCCGTTAGGGGCAGAAGTCACTAGTGATTAAAAACAAATCAAGCAAACAGGAAAAAACAGAAAACAAAAAAAGCTGTGTTTATTTAATGTACTACATTAACTATTATTCATCAAAAAAATTTTAAATCATGCTTGTTGATTCTCCTTAGAAAAAAATGCTGTTAGTAGCAAATGGTCCTAACTCAGCAGGAATGGATGATCACCAAGGACCAAAACGACATAGGGGAAAGAGAACCCAGAGGACAGAGAAACCCACATGAGTGGGTGTCTACATCGACTAGTGACTGGAAGCACTGGATGGTGCCTGGCCACCACCAGTGATAGCCACAATTGAGCTCACAAAGTTGAGTCTCACTGGCAACACAAGAATAAAAAGGGGCATACCTTGAGATCTCCACTAAAAGACCGCAGTTGATGGTCCAGGGGCTTCGGGGTCCAACTGTGAGCATGGCCCCCGGCCCTGATGCTGCCGTTGCCCATAAATCATAATGAAGGTCCACTCTTTGGACAGGAATGGATTGGACCTGAAGACACAGACTGACCATATCTTGGGTGCACTTTATGGTTCTATGCATCTATAGGATATCATCCAGCTGATCTCTTACTGGAGGAAGAGGAGTTAGTGGAGAGAAGAGGAAAGGAGACTGTGGGGGAATGGGACATGTATGGAGCAGAGAGGAAGTGTGTGCTGTCACTGGGCAGGGAGAGCAGTGGAAGCTGCATATAGGTGGGCATGCAGATTTATATGGGAATGTACATTTTCATTCAATCATAATAAAAAAAGCTATTCATTTTAAGATAACTTCCATTAAAATAGCTCAATTTTTAAATTTAATTTTAATGCTAGATAAGGACCTTTTGATTATCTGGAGATAAGTTGTATGTAATAGCACCCAGTGATGCAAATGACTGAGGCATTAATGTAGTACTTGTGCTCTTTTTTTTTTTTCCTTCTCCTCTGTGAACATTTTTTTTCTGCTTTTCCATTTCTTTGCATAATGGGTGTCTGCCTATGAGTCCAACTTTTGAGAACTGTTTTTTTTTTTTTTGTAATATCAGATATTTGAAGTCTTCTGCAGAAAACTCCCAGAGATAGTACATGAATTTTGAAATGAAAAGAGGTTGTAGAGAATGTTAGTCATTATTCTTGCTTACCAAATTTCACCCAAAGTGAAACTTCTACTCTGGGAATCAGGAAAGCAGTCATAATGCCAATCAAAATAACCACATTACATGCTATCAGACATCCTGTGATACACTGAGGAGTCTCACCCAACAAATTTATGTGTGAGAGACAATCTCTCATTTGTCTTAAGTAGCCTGGGCTGTAAGGAACTAATGAATTTACCAGTTTCCTGACAAAGGAAACATAGAGAAAGCAGCAAACTGCAGTGGTCTTGCTGCAGAATGGCAACTTCATCTGGACCTCTCCAGGAGGATAACAGCACCCACACACTGGGCCAGACACCCTGCAGGGGACAAGGAGTGCATCATGAGCAGTAAGGGCAAGAAAGGTGCAAATGTTCTGGTCTAGGCTGGTTAAACAACAAGATTCCTTAATGTCTATGAGGCCAGCAGGATAGATAAGGATCCAGGTGGTCAAGTCAGCGAGGTGGAGCTTGAGATTGAATTCAACATCCAGGCTCTGTGCAGAGGAGACAGTACTCCAGTCTTTTGTGTGACTTGTCCATGTCGTCTTGGGAGTTTATGCCTGTTCTTCCTACTCTCTGTCATGAGTGGGTGCAGCAACTGATTCCTTGCATATCTTTTCCTTTTATGAAACCATATTTGTTTGAGAATAGGTAATAATTATGTGTAAATAATTGCAACATTATACAGTTGGATAACGAGGGAAGGATCCAGCCAGGCAGGGTATATAGCATGATTATTTACTTGGTCACAAAATACTGCCTACCTCCTTCCCAAGGCAGTTCAAAACATAGCTCCTGCAGTCATATCTAAGCTTTTCTACTTTAGTTGAGTGCCTCAGGCAAGTGTATTCTTATTTCTGATTCCAATACAATCATTTAGGAAAGGGGTTCATAACAGTTCTTACTGTCTAGAGTACCTGCAGAGATTTTAAAAAAGACTATTTTTTTTGCATGTTGCAGCATTTAGCCTGATGTATCACACAGAATAAACACCCAAACATGATAGAAGCAACTCTTATTCTTCCATCCCTGTGCCTTTCCATGGAGCTGGTGGAGTTCACCTTATCATCTACCTGCTTACACCATGCCTCTTTTACCCCTGACTCCTAAAGGCTGCCTTGGCACCAGCCTATCCCCATTAGTACCTTACTTGTAAGTTGTTGCCAAGCTATTTTTAAAAACATCTTTATTAAGCTATAAATGACCCATGATAAGCTATACACATTTAGAGTGCACAGATTGATAGGTTTTGATGTATGTATACACAAGTGAAGCCATCAACATCATCAAAATAGTGAACATACCAAGGTTTTCATATACAGCTTTGTATTTCCTTCTTTTTATCCCTTCTTTTTATGCCTCTCTGATCCCTGGCAACCATGAACTCTATTATGTCAGTTTAGATAAGTTTCCATTTTCTGCAGCTTTACATAAATGAGGTGGATCACGTTATATCAGAGCTCATCATGGAGGTGATCAAATCAAACTGTATTGTAGCTGTTGTATCACTGAGAATTACAGCCCGGTCAAGTTGACACATAGCCTTAATGATCACAGAAACATATGCTATTAGGTTGGATTTACTAAAAATTTTGTATATAATTTTTCTATCTTTGTTCACAAAATATAGTGGTCTTTGCCTAGGTATGTATTAGAGTAATACTTGCCTCAAAGGATGAATCAGGAAGTGTTCTCTCCTCTTCAGTTTTCTGAAAAATTTGTTTAGAACAGATACTTTCTCGACTTTAAATGTTTGGTAGAACTCACTAGTCAAGACTTCTATGCCTGGAATTTCATTTGTGGACAGGTTTTAAGCTATAAAATCTACCTACTTATCTAACTGTCTATTTATCAATTATCTACCTACCTATTTACCTCTCTACTTCTCTATATATTCTGTTGAATTCCTGTTATTTATGTTGTTTCCTAAAGCTCCCCTCTGTCTCCCCCTGGACCTAGGGAATGGTAGAATAACCCATTTCTTCCAAAGTGGAGAAGCTCCTCTCTCTCTAGAGTGTGCACTCTCACCTAATCGTCCACAGTTCTCTTGGACCTAAATCTCCACTTTATATGAAACTCTTTTTGAAGGTGTTGTAATGTGAACTTTCAATCATCCATACTATTTTCTCTGAATCTGAAGTTTTGTTTGTGTTTGGTCTTGACTGTCTTTTCTTACGTTTCTAGGATTGTTTCATGGAGCTAATGTGTTTCATGCAAACTTGATGTTTTATATATTTGAAAGATACCTGTTGCCATCACATCAATTCCTTTAGTGACCCACAATAAGCTGTGTATATTTAAAATGTCCACTTTGATAAGTGACCCTAAAGGATAGAGTAGAATTGTCCCATAGGGTTTCCAAGGAGTGGCTGGTGGGGGCCAAGAATCATGATAAATCTAAAAGGCAAGATGGAGGGAACTGCGGCTAATATTTTTATCTAGCTTATTTAGCATGCAGGAGTCCCTGAGTGCTATGTGATGGTTAAGATTATGTGTCGACTTGGTTTGGCCATGATTAACAATGATTTGTCAGATATTATTTAAAATCTTCCTTTATTTTGTGATCTGATGTGAGCAGCCAATCTGTTGAAGGGTAAGTTTCCTTGGGGATGTGACCTGTATCCAACATATATGGATGATCTGGCATAGCTCATTCCCTTTAGGTCCTGTGTCCTAGTCATCATCTTCTGACCTTTGATTCTTGAGATGTGAGCCAGCAGCCACATATCTGACCTGTATATTTAGGGATTTGCTAGCTCCACAGTCCTATGAGCCAGAACCTTGCCATATGACCTCCTGATTTGGGGTTTTTCAACCCCTGCAAGCACATGAGTCAAGAGGAGTCTCAACACTGATGCTTGGTCCATGGATTTGGAACTTGCCAGTCTCCACAACTGAGTGAGCTATTTCCTTGAAATAAATCTTTATATATGTTTCCACCACGTGCTGTCAGTTTGTTGTATTGTGGTGGCTTGCATGTTGCTGTGATACTGCAAATTTTGCTGCTAGTATTTCAAAGAACAGCAGGGTCACCATTGGTGAACAGGTTTCAGTGGAGCTTCCATACTAGGATAGAGTAGGAACAAGGATGTAGCAATCTATTTCTGAAAAAAATGGGACACTGAAGACCTTATGAATAGCAGTGAAACATTGTCTAATACAGTGCCAGAAGAAGAGCCTTTTAGATTGGAAGTCACACAAAGCACCACTGAGTAAGAGCTGCCTCCTCAAAGTAGAATTGACGTTAAAGACGTGTATGGATTCAAGCTTTCATGATCTTCATTTACTAATGTGGTATGGCTCAAAATGAGAAGAAATATCTGTAAACATCCATTAATAACTGAAATATGCAATGCACAAAGTATGACTCTAAGAAAATTGAAAATCATCAATAATGAAATAAAACTCATAAAGATCAATATCCTATGCATTAGTGAGATGAAATGGACTGGTATTGGCCATGTTGAATCAGGCAATCATATGGTCTACTATCAGGGATGACAAATTAAAGAGAAAAGGTCTTGCATTTATTGTAAAAATCAACATTTCAAGATCTATGCTGAAGTACAACACTGTTATTGATAGGATAATATCTACATGCCTACAAGGAAGATCAGTTAATATTATTCAAATGTATGCACCAACCACTAAGCAAAAGATGAGGACATTGAAGATTTTTACCAACTTCTTCAGTTTGAATTAGTCAAATATGAATTCAACATGCATTGATAATTACTGGCAACTGGAATGCAAAACTGGAAACAAAGAAGAAAGAGTGGTAGCTGGAAAATATGGTCTTGGTGATAAAAATGATGACAGAGATCTTATGAAAAAATTTTGCAAAATAAAAGAGTTCTTCATTGCAAATCCCTTTTTTCAACAACATAAATGGCAACTATCATGTGGACCTCACTGCATGGAATACATAGAAATCATATTGACTATATCTGTGTGAAGAGACATTAGCCAAAGCCAAGTGCCGTTGAGTCAGTGAAGAGACATTGGAAAAACTTAATATCATCAGTTGGAACAAGAACAGGGGCCAACTGTAAAATAGACTACCAACTGCCCTTATGCAAATTCAAGTTGAAGCTGAAGAAAATTAGAACAAGTACAAGATACCCAAAGTATGACCTTGACTACATCCTACCTGAATTTAGGGACCATCTCAAGGATAGATTTTAACACCCTCTTTTCAGTTATGGATAGATCATCCAGAAAAAAGCTCAGTACAGATGCAGATCTTATCACAACAATCAACCAACTTGACCTTATTGGCATTCACAGATCTTTTCATCCATCAACAGATAAGTACACCTTCTTCTCCAATGCACATGGAACATTCCTCAGAACAGACCATATGTTGGGTCGTAAGCAATTCTGTATAAAATCCAAACCATTGATTTACTGCAAAGCACTTTCTTAGACCATAGAGCTATAAAAGTTCGAATCAATAACAGAAAATTCATAGGTAGAAATTCAAACTTATGAGAACTGAACAACACTTTGCTCAAAAAGTCTTGGATTATAGAAGAAATTAAGGACAAAATAAAGAAATTTATGGAATCAAATGAGAATGAAAACACATCCTATCAGAATCTATGGAACACAACAAAAGCAGTGCTCAGAGGTAAGTTTATTTGTATAAATGCACACATCTGGAAAGAAGAAAGGGCCCAAATTAAATAATTAACCTTGCCAGCCAATTGCCGTTGAGTACAGCTTGAAAAAGTAGAAAGAGAGCAACAGAAGAACCCCTCAGGCACCAGAAGAAAACAGATTATAAGGATTACAGCAGAACTAAATGAATTAGAGAAAAGAAAAACAATTGAAGAAATTAACAAAACCAAAAGCTGGTTCTTTGAAAAGATCAGCAAAATTGATAAACCACGGGCTAAACTTACAAAAGAAAAACAGCAGAAGATACAAATAACCCGATTAAGAAATAAGATGGGAGTTGTTACAATAGACCCAGCTGAAATAAAAAATATCATAACAGAATACTATGAAAGGCTGTACTCTAACAGATTTGAAACCCTAGGGGAAATGGACAAATTTCTAGATTCGTATCACTCACCAAGATTATGACAAGGAGAAGTAGACCAACTTAAGAAATCTATCACAAAGGAAGAGGTTGAAATAGTTATCAAAAATCTACCAACCAAAAAAAGTCCTGGCCCACATGGCTTCACCAGAGAATTCTACCAACTTTTAGAGGAGAGTTAACTCTGATACTATTGAGGCTGTTTCACACCATAGAAAGGGATGGAATACTCCCAAATTCATTCCATGAATCCAGCATAACCCTGATAACAAAGCCAAGGAAAAATCCCACAAAAAAAATTATAGACCAATACCACTCATGAACCTAGATGTAAAAATCTTCAACAAAATTCTAGCCAATAGAATTCAACAGCATAATAAAAGTAAATAAATAATCTAAATAAAAAAATAAAAAATCTAAAAAAAAAAATCATTCATATCAAGTTTGTTTCATTATAGGGATGCAAGGCTAGTTCGACATCAGAAAAACAGTTAATGTAATCAACCACATTAATAACACAAAACATAAGAATCACCTGATTTTGTCAATTGATGAAGAAAAGGCATTTGACAAAGTTCAACACCCATTCATGCTTAAAACTCTCAGAAAAATAGGAATAGAGGGGAAATTCCCCAACACAATCAGTAGCATCTATGCAAAGCCAACTGCCTTCATCGTCCTGAATGATGAAAGACTGAAAGAATTCCCTTTGAGAACGGGAACTAGACAAGGATGCCCACTCTCGCCACTGCTGCTCAGCATTGTGCTAGAAGTTCTAGTCAGAGCAATTAGACAAGACAAAGAAATAAAGGGCATTTGTATAAGCAATGAAAAAGTAAAAATCTCCCTATTTGCAGATGATATGATTGTTTATACAGGTAATCCAAAGGAATCCATAAGTGAACTATTGAAACTGGTAGAGAAATTTAGCAAAGTAATAGGATACAAGGTAAAAATAGGCTAATCAGTAGGATTCCTTTATACCAACAGTGAGATTATTAAAGAAGAAATCATCAAATCAATTCCAATTATTATAGCCCCTAAGAAGATAAAATGCCCAGAAATAAATCTAACTAGATAAATAAAAGATCTTTACAAAGAGAACTAAAGACCTTACTATAAGAAACTAAGAGAGACTTACATAAACAGAGTAACCTACTCTGCTCATGGATAGGAAGACTCAACATTGTGACAATGTATATTTTACCCAAACAATCCACTTATATAATGCAATCACAATGAAAATTCCAGCGACATTTTTTAAAGAGATGGAGAAAGAAATCAACAACTTTGCTTGGAAAGGGAAGAAACTCGGATATATAAAGCACTACTGAAAAAGAAGAACACACTGGAGGCCTCTCACTACCTGACTTTAGAACCCATTACAATGCCACAGTAGTCAAAACAGCCTGGTACTGGTACAAAAAGAGACATATAGACCAATGGAACAGAGTTGAGACCCCAGAGATGCCACCATCCTTCTGTGAACAGTTCATATTTGAAAAGGGCCCCAAGACTTTAAACTGGGGTAAGAATATTCTCTTTAACAAATAGTGCTCACAAAATTGTATATATATATCTGCAAAAATTTGAAACAAGACCCCTATCTTACGCCTTATACAAAAACCAACTCAAATTGGGTAAAAGATCTAAATATAAAATCTAAAATGATAAAGCTCATCCAAGTAAAAATAGGATCAACAATGGAAGTTTTAATACACAATGTAGACTTACTTTAAAACCTGACAAACAAAGCACATTCAACAGAAGAGAAAATAGATAAATGGGAACTACTAAGAATCAAACACTTTTGCTCATCCAAAGTCTTCATCAAAAGAATTAAAAGACTACCTACAGAATGAGAAAAAATATTTGGCAACTATATATCAGACCAATGTCTGACCTCCATAATCTATAAGGTATTACAAAATACCAACAAGAAAAGGATAAATAATCCAGTTAAGTGGTGGGCAAAGGGGATAGATAGACATTTCTCTAAAGAGGATATCCAGGCAGCTGAATGACACATGCAGAATTGCTCATAATCGTTAGCTATTAAAGAAGTTCAAATCAAAACTACAATGAGATACCATCTCATCCCATCAAGGTTGGCCATGAGCCAAAAAACACAAAACAACAAATGTTGGAGAGGCTGTGGAGAAATTGGAACTCTTCTGCACTGCTGGTGGCATTGCAAAATGGTACAACCTCTTTGGAAAACAATCTGATGCTTCCTTAAAAAGTTGGAAATAGAACACCATTTGATCCTGTAATTCTACTGCATAGAATTTATCCTTCAGAAGCAAAGATTGTCACACGAACAGACACGTGTACAGGAATGTTTGTTGCAGCACAGTCCACAATAGCAAAAGTTGGAATCAACCCCAATGCTCATCAACAGATGAATGGATAAGCAAACTGTGGTACATTTACTCAATGAAACACTATGCTGTGATGAAAAACAATGACAGTTTTAGAAAACATCTCATAACATGGTCTCATTAGGAAGAGACCATGCTGTGTGAAATCTATGAGAGTCGAAAGGACAAATTTTGTATGAGACCCCTGTTATAAGAACTTAACAAGAGAATTATCCACAGAAGAAAATGACTGTCTTGGCTACACGGGTGGGTGGAGGGCTGAGGGTTTATCATAGAAGAGTTAATTGATAGATGTTAGAAATTTTATTCTTTCACCGTAGTCCATAAAAAATAAAAAAGTTGAAAAAAAAAGAATAGATTTGACACATTGAACATTAATGACCAAAGACCAGAAGAGTTGTAGAATGACATCAAGGATATCACAAATTAAGAAAGCATGTTGTCATTTAAAAGACAATAATGAAAGAAAAGACCAAAATGGCTGCCAGAAGAGATTCTGAAAGTTGCCTGTAAATGTAGAGTAGTTGAATTAAATGGTAGAAATGATGAAGTCAAACAGCTGAACAGAAGATTTCCAAGGAATGCTTGAGAAGATAAAGTACTACAACAAAACATGCAAATACCTGGAGACAGAAAATCAAAAAGGAAGAACAACCCAACATTTCCTAAACTGAAAGAACTGAAGAAAAAATTCAAGCCTTGAGTTCCAGTACTGACAGATTCTTTGGGGAAAGCATTAAATAAAGCAGGAAGCACCAAAAGAAGATGGGAAGAATACACAGAATCACTGTACCAAATAGAATTGATAGATGTTCATCCATTTCAGCAGGTAGCTTATGATGAGGAACCAACAGTACTGATGGAAGAGGTCCCAGCTACACTGAAGACACGGGTGAAAAATAAGTCTCCAAGAACTGATGGAATACCAACTTGTATGTTTCAACAAATGGATACAGCAGTGTCCACTTGCCTATGCCAAGAAATTTGTAAGAAACCTACCTGACCAACTGATGGAAGTAATTCATGCTTATACCTATTCTAAAAAAGGTGATCCAACAGAATATGGAATTATCAAACAACATCATTAACATCATACACAAGTAAAACTGTGCTGAAAGCTCTGTATTCAAAAACGGTTTTAGCATGAGACTACCATGAATTCAAGCTGGATTCAGAAAAGAGAGTGGAGCAAAAGATATCGTTCCTGATGTCAGGTAGACCCTGGCTGAAAGCAGAGAACACAAGAGAGATGTTTACTTGTGTTTTAGTGACTATGCAAAGGCATTTGACTCTGTAGATTATAACATATTATGGATAGCATTACAAAGAATGGGAATTCCAGAACACCTAATTGTGCCCTTGAGAAACTTATGCTTAGACCAAGAGGCAGAAGTTCCAACAGAATAAGGGAATACTATGTGGTGTGGTGTAGTGGGTAAGTGCTACCACTGCTAACCAAAAGGTTGGCAGTTCAAGTCCACCAGGTGCTCCTTGAATACTCTCTGGGCCAGTTCTACCCTGGCCTCTAGGATTGCCATGAGTTGGATCTGATTCGACAGCACTTGGCTTGGCTTTAGCATGTGGTTTAAAGTCAGGAAAGGTATGTATCAGGGTTGTATCTTTTCACCATACTTATTCAGTCTGTATGAGGAAATAATCTGAGAAACTGAACTTTATGAAGAAGGATGCAGCATCAGAAGCGGAGGAAGACTCATTAACAACCTATGATAAGCAGATGACACAACCTTTCTTGCTGTAAGTGAGAGAACTTGAAGCATTTACCAATTAATACCAAAGGCCATAGTCTTTACTGTGGTTTACACCTCAACATAAAGAAAACAAAAATCCTTACAGCTGAAACAATAAGCAACATCATGATAAAAGGAGAAAAAACTGAGGTTGTCAAGGATTTCATTTTACTTTGATCCATCGTCAATGCCCATGTAAGCAGCAGTCAGGAAATCAAATTGCACGTTGCTTTGGGCAAATCTGCTGCAAAAGACCTTCTTAAAATGTTAAAAAGCAAAGATGTCACTTTAAGGACTAAGAAGTGCCTGCGCCAGTCACCTCATTCACATGTGAAAGCTGAACATCAATAAGGAAGACCAAGAAGAATCAATACCTTCACCTTGGACGTCTTTGAAACACAATGTTGGTGAAGAATTGAATATACATACCATGGACTGCCAGCTGTGTGAACAAATATGTCTTGAAAGAAGTACAACTAGAATGTCTATTAGCAGCAAGGATGGTGAGACTCTGTGTCACATACTTTGGACATGTTATTAGAAGGGATCAGTCCCTGGAGAAGGATATCACGGTTGGTAGAGGGCTGTCTAAAAAGAGAAAGCCCCTCCATGAAGTGAGTTGACACAGTGGCTGCAACAGTGGGCTCAAGCATAACAGTTATGAGGATGGTATAGAACCTGGCAGTATTTTGTTCCATTGCACATAGGCTCACTGTGACTCAGAACTGATTCAAAGGTACCTAAAAACAGCTATGTACATTTACGTATGTATATACATACACACACACACACACACACTTCACTGGTTTTACTCCTCTAGTGAACCCAGGCTAAACCATGGTGCAAATGGTTATGCAATGAGCTATTAACCAGAAGGTTAGTGGTTAAACAATATCCAGAGGCACCAGGGAAGGCAGGTCTGGTCATCTGCATCCAAAAGGTCACAGCCTTGAAACCCCTGTGGAACAGTTATTTCTGCATACATAGCTGTGGGATGAAGTCAACTCAATGGCAACTAACGATGGCAACTTAACAGGAAGGAAGGTGGTTTGCTTAAGTACTATGGCTGTGGTCAACAGTTTGAATCCACCAGGTGCTCCTTGGACACTCTGTGGTACAGTTCTACTGTGTCCTATAGGGGTCATTATGAGTTGGAATTGCCTTGAGGGTGGTGGGATTGAGTTTTGTTTTTTCCTTTTTTTAAAATTGTGACTGAGTAAAAGTGTATGGTTTTTCATTTTTGTAGTTTTCTTCGCTGTTTACTGAAAAATCTGGTTCCAGGCATTGTTTTACATGCCACAAAATTTAAACAAATTTAAACGAGGCCTTCCAGACTTTCTGTCTCCTGTCCATACCGTGAGTGCATGGCTTTGGGAAGAGAAATTTTATTCTATCACAGTTCAATAGGCTACAGTTGCAAATACAGGGCATCAGCTCCAGGGAAAGGCTTTCTGTGCTCTGGAGGAAGGTCCTGTCATCAGTCTTCCCCTGGCCTAGGAACTTCAGAGGTGCAGAGACCTTGGGTCTTTTCCAAAGGACATGCTCTGCTCCTGGCACTGCTTCTTTCTAGAGAGGTCCCTGGCTCTCTGCTACCTTCCCTTTCCTTTATATCCCAAGAGATTGTCTGAAGGCACAATGCAGTCTTACACATAAGAGTCCTGCCTCACTAACACAACTACCGTCCATCCTCCCTCAGTCACATCATAGAAGCAGGATTTATGGCATGTAGGAACACCACGCAACACCAGGAATCATGGCCTGGCCAAATTGCTACCCATGTTTTCAGGGGTACGTGATTCCATCCGTGATAACCACCCGAAAATTCCCTGCTGGGCCTATTGCAACACAAATTGCTGGGCCCACTCACTGAGTTTGTGATTCTACAGTTCTGTGTTGGGGTCTTAAAGGGAAGGAAGAAATGACTAGAAGTTTCACCTTCCTGAGATCATTGACTGTCACAAGCTTGGACTATCTACCGAACAAATTCTCAAATAGATGTCAGCTCTGACTCGGCAGCACTGGGTTGGGATTATACTTTCTTCTGGGAACTATGGTTGCAGACCCTCTGTCCTCTTCATGATATCACAGTGAGAAAATTCTCATGCCAAAGGAGTGAGCAGTACATGGGGCTTACACTGCAACCTCCAGCCACCTTGCGGAAGGTCTGGGAAGGGTGTCAAGGGAGTCGGCAGTTATGCGAGGACTGAGTCTTGAGACTGTAAATTAAAGTTGATGCACTAAATTTGCAAGCTTGGTGGTTCTTGCATCACTCACCAACTTGAAGGCTGATGTACATAAGTGAAGTGGTTTATACTTGTGTATTTCCTCCTTGGGTCTCCTGGTGGTTGTTGCTGTAGGTGAGGAGATCTCAGGGGCAGAGCTGGATTCTTTCTTCTAGCAAGCCAACATCAGAGAACTGGTTGGGGTTGCAAGTAGTGTAGCAGCTTATCGCCTTGGTTGTGGTCTCTAGACCTGGCTGACGCAGGCAGGGTGGAGCCCAACCACAGGAGTTAGAGTAATCAGGTAGAAGAGTCACCAGAACACCTTCACTGGGAGGGATGGGGAGTGTAGACAGCCTTGGCTCAGCCTCTAGAGTGTCTCCTTGTGTTTGGTGGTTCTCATTGGTTAGGATGACTTCACATGGGGCCTTGAGTGGTCCACCTGTGCTGGGACTCTGGGCCATCTAGTTAAGTCCTGATGCTAGACCAGGATGCTGAGCTGTGATACTGGACTGTAATTCTGGGTCGTGATGATGGACCATACTGCTGATCCAAGATTCTAGACTATTATCTTTGACTGTGATTATGTGTTGTGATGTTGGGCTGTGATGCTAGGCTGGTGGTTGAGATACTGGTTTGTGGTTTGTGATGCTGGACTAGGATGCTTGGTTGGGATGTTGGACTCAGTTCACTCCTTTAACAGCACCGATTTCTCCTGTTTCTGCTTTTAAGATCTGGTTACAATTGTCCTTCCACCTTGAAACGTGTTGAAAACTTCTCAAAGGAGATACTAGATCTTTTGTACAAGGAAAGAACTTATTCTATATATACATTTAAAAGAAAATTCCTTTTATTCTGACAATAAAAGTCAATCTAGGCCACTGTTCCAGATCCCCTGGAGCTGGAACCCTTTACTTTTTCAACTCTTTCCTACTTTATTCAGAAATTATGAACACTGAGGCACTAGTGAGTATCTTCTGGATATGGAGCACTGTGTTGAGGAATTTATAACATGTTCATGCCCTTAGGGAGATCACAGTCTAATCAGAGAACTGAACATGATCAGATGACTTAAGAGTGCCATGTGAGAACTGTGACAGCATTATGTTCAGGGTGCTCTGAGGTAACAAAGGAAAATCTAACCAAACAAGGAAGGTGTCTTAGAGGAGGCAGTCCCTGAGATTAGCCTGTAAGAAGGAACAGGATTGTTTAGGTAACAGAGCGGGTAAGTTGTTTCAGAAAAGCAAACAGCATAAAGAAAGGCATAAAGTAACCGATTTTTTGGAAGTAGATTTCCCGGTCTTTATTCTGAGGCTCCTCTGGGTAGACTCCAACCAGCAGTGTGTGTGTGTGTGTGTGTGTGTGTGTGTGTGTGTGTGTGTGTGTGCAAGTGCGTGTGTGCACATATATCTATTTGTGCAAGTGTGAGAAACCCTGGTGGCAGAGTGGGTTAAGTGCTACATCTCCTAACCAAAAGGTCGGCAGTTCAAATCTGCCAGGCACTCCTGGGAAACTCTATGGGGCTGTTCTTCTCTGACCTCTAGGGTTGCGGTGAGTCAGACCCAACTCAGTGGTGGTAGGTTTGGTGTTTTTTGGGTTTTTGGTGCATGTGTGTGTGTGTATGTGACATATGTGTATATGTACATTTGTGTTAGTGTGTGTTTAGGCCTCTATTGTTGCTTATATGTATGTATGCATATGTTTGTGTGTATGAATGTGTATATGTGAGTGCATGCTTGCCTGTGTGGTGGAATTGGCAAAGTTAGGGGAGAGGAGCATGAAACACAAGTGATTCTGAAGTTTTGAAAGATCAAATTAAAGGCGTGACAGAAGATGAAGGTGGAACCAGACTATGGAAATCCTTGAACACACACAGAGGAGGCTGGCTTTGATTTAGTTTTCCAGGGACTCATTCAGTCTGGAGTGGAGCATGTGATTTGAACATGTTTCAGCACATGCAGCTTCTCAAGCCTTGATGCAGGTCTCGGGTTGGGTTTCCCAGAGACAGAGCCTGAGGCAAGGATTCAGTGCATAGCACTTACAGAGAACAGGGTCTCAGGAGACAGAAACAGGGTGGAGTGGCGGAGATGTTTAGCAAGGGTGTGGTCTCAGTGGGGACCTTGCTTCAGCCTAATTTTATAGGCGTTCTGGTGTGAGAATACAGTGCCTCCTTCAGGAAAGGGGACATTGGCCTTTTGAACTTGAGATCAGCCAGTCAGTGTCTGGATTCTCAGGGTAGTGGCTAAGGGCAATTCTTCATAAAGGGGCAGCTATGGGCACTTTTTGGTTGGCGGGGGGTCAAATGTACTGGCTCAGCAAAGGGGATTTGTGAAGTGCCCACAGCACTGAGTACAGTACAAAATATTGTTTTAAGATCCATGAGCAGTTCTAGATATTTGGATTTCTCTAGCTTGAGTGACAGTTGCTTTTAACTGAACGAAATTCCTTCTTTGTCATTCTTCAGGAGCTATTACCTTCTATGACTATCATATGAATTTTTGTGTATTTTTCACCTCTACTTTAGGTTACCGAATTCGTAGGCTACTAATTTTTGCTACTGGTTCTATGCAGAAACTCCTTTCTGTAACATTCTAGGTGGGAAAGAAACATTCTTTTAACTACAGCCTGAGAAGATACTTTCAAATTGAGTAAGACATACTTCGGATAGATAAAATCTGTAGTGAGAAGCCACAGTATCCTAATCTAGACTCTTTCTGTGTGATGCTGGTGTGACGCTTTGGCACATAGCTTACCTGAATCTGACTCATGAAGAGTGAGAGGATGAGGTAATCAGAAACTTAGAGGAAAATCATTACAATGGAGTTTGATTATTATATGCCACCAGAAATTTTCCAACAATATGTTTCTGAATCTGAAACTTGAAACCAATGGGGCTGGTAATTTTGCTTTGAGGCCCAATAAACATAATAACCAGTTGCAATGGGGCTGATTTTGACTCATGGTGACCCCATGAGTATCAGTCTAGAACTGTGCTCCCATATAGGGTTGTCAGTAACTGATTTTTTGGAAGTAGATTTTCACGTCTTTATTCTGAGGTACCTCTGGGTGGACTCCAACCAGCAACCTTGGTTAGCAGTGAGCCTATTAACCATTTGTACCAGACAAAGACACTGTAAGTACAACACCAGGCAGACTAAGATAGTTAAGTTTGTGTGTCAGTTTGCCTGGGCCATGATTCTCAGTGGTTTGGCGGTTATGTAATGATGCAGTTATCCTCTGTTTTGTGATACAGTGTAATCACTTCCATGATGTGATCTGATATGATCAGCCAATCAATTGTAAGGGGAGTTTCCTTGGTGATGTGGCCTACATCCAATATATACGGATATTCTGGCAAAGCTTGCCTGTTTGCTCTGGATCCTGCTTCCAGCTCACCATCATCTGATCTCCAGTTCTTGGGACTTGAGCCAGTGGTTTGCCATAGTACCTGCTGATCTTAGGATTCATCAGCTTCTGCATCCTGTGAGTCAACAGCCTGCCATCTGACATGTGATCTTGAGTTCGTCTGTCCCTGCAGGTACATGAGTCAGGAGAAGCCTCTAGCCTGACACCTGACCCATGGATTGGGACTTGTCAGTCTCTACAGTCATGGGAGCCATTTTCTTGAGATAAATCTCTCTGTGTGTGTATGTGTGTGTGTGTGTGTGTGTGCTTCTCTAGAGAAACCATCCAGAGATACAAACCCTAAATGAACAGCATCTCTGACCCAAACTGCTTTGAGGGAAAGTGGGACACTGACAGCTTTCAGGAATACCAAAGATGGCCTCTCACTTCCAGCATTGTTCCAAATAACGAGGCAGAGGGAATTAACTTTTAAAGGACTTGAAGAAGTACTGTGCCATAAACTTTCCAGTGTATGATTTTAATTTAAGTCTTTTTCAGTTTTAATCATTTGTTGCTTGTTTTACTTTATGTACTTGGAGAGGCAGCATTTGCTTGGTAAGTGAAGAACTGGGGATTATGGCGAAGGGGTTGCCACAATCTTGCAGAAAATGTATTCCAAGGAAATAGCCCACTCCTTTGAAAAATTTCACTGAAGCCTTAACTTTAAATAGCAAGAAAATAGTATGTTTTATATAATACCTACTTCTTCTCCAAAGCTATAAAATACCTCCTTTCTGAAAACCCTTCCTTTGCTCTTCAGTTTTCTATTAGAGATTATCCTCACCAGGTTGCTAAAAAAAAGCTTCGCTCATCATAGTCAGACCTGCTGATCTTGGGATTCATCAGCCATGATGTGGTTTATTTTGTGCTTTATATTAAAGGCATAGTGATCTGCTCCCAAAAATCAACCATCGAAAATCCTATGGTGCACAGTTCTACTCTGACATACAGGAAGCTGACATGAGTTGGAATCTACTTGATGGAAACTAACAACAAGATTACCTCTGAGACAAATACGAACATCCTCAGCTTAGTCATATGCACAATAGAAAATGAAGACTTTGAGTGGGAAAATGAGCAGTCACCCTAGATGTACTCAATTAGTGACCAAAGTATTTGGAATTCCAACACTGACATTTTTAAATGTATTAAATGTGTGTGTCAATACACACATAGACTGGGGTAGAGGGCAAGGCTGGCTTTGGGTCAAACCTACAGATTTTCTTTTATCCCATCCACTCTGTTCTATGCCACTACCTATCTGTCAGTTTTTCCTATGCCACCAGTATTTCAAATGCCAGCAGGGTCCACTCATGGTGGACATGTTTCAGCAGAGCTTCTGGACTAAGATGGACTAGGAAGAAAGGTCTTACGGTATACTACTTCTGAAAACTAGCCAATGAATACCCCATGGATACTACAAAATATTGTCTTCTCTAGTATTGGAAGATGACCTCTTTGGTTGGTATGCACTCAGAAAACATAGTGCCACAACAGTAGATCATGCCAACAGCCGTGAATATGGCACAAGTACAACAGGTCATCATGAATCAGGGCTGACTCAATGGCAGCTAACAAATATTCCCTGGCTAGGTTTCCCCTGGTGTATGTTCTTGGTCCTCCCAAGAAGACACAATTTTCTGGCTACACTGAAGAACATAAGAGTTATGGTATGACCATTTATTATAGCTGTTACCTAAACAGATATAGTCTACAGGTAGTATGTCTGGAAAGTGTCAATTACACCTTGATTCATAGACTGATTCATAGCTTTGTAATGGGCAGTAGTTACATCACTTCCCACCTTGGTTTAGATTACATATTTGAGGAGAATGTCCTAAGGTATAATAAAGTAGCAGCAGAACCTCAAAATGAATGTTCTTTTCTAAGCTGTACGCTCCCACTCTGGGATGATACAGTTTATGTACCGCAACTTATTACTAAAGATAGCCGAGTGCCGTCGAGTCGGATCCAACTCATGGCGACCCTAGGATAAGTAGTACAAAAAATATAATAAATACCACTCCCCCCAAAAAATACCACCGCGTGATTGTAAGTATAGTTAATCATAGCTCGAAAACACGTAAGTCAGGGACTACCTGTATTTATTTTTGAGTCAAACTTTTATGTTGTTGAATAAAGCAAGCCAACCCATCTGAGTCAAAATAACTTACTGCCCAGACAGGGAAATAAATTTACTGAAAATCATTCAAGAGTCTTCACCCTCACCTCCCTGACAAGCCCTGATGCACAGACTATTAAAAACCTGTTCTCTGAGAAAACTGGTTAGCTGAAGTGTGGGTCTGGGGTTATAAATCACGCTTTCCAGTGAATGACAAAGCTACATGTAAATGCCAAATTGTGACACTGTGAATTACAGATTGGCTCATGAATTAGGTCTTTGAGGTAGGAATCCAGCATGGCAACCACGAAAAACAGGTTCTCAGTCTCCAGCAGAGCAGGGCGAGACTAGATCAGGGGTGTCATGTTGTATTCTTTTAGTTGTTGTTAGGTGTCTGAGTCACTTCTGACTCATAACAGCCTTAGAGATCAGAGTAGAACTGTCCCATAGGATTCCTAAGGAGTGACTGGTGGATTTGAACTGCTAACTGTTTTGGTTAGCAGTGCAGCTTACTGTAGCTCTTAACCAGTGTGCCATCAAGGCAGTCATGCTGCCGTCTCACCTATAACAATGTTCATTTCCCCACAACAACAGTCACAGAGTCAGAGACATCACAGTGAGCTTGGACTTGGCTTATATGTGGAGGTGGCTGGCTGGACCCTGGCAGAGACATGTGTGGTCTTCAATTCCACGTTTTAATTGAGGCACCCCCACTGAGAATGGCTGATAGCAGCAGAGATGGCATGCAACTTGAAAATAATTGGAAATATAAGTACTGTGTAAGTGTTTATTCCAGTGTCCCTCATTTCTAAAAGCGTCAGCCTGTGCTGCACTCCTGGTCTGATTCACTAAAGGAAATCTCCACTGGGAAGAGTTCTCAGCAGCTGCGGTGACCTGTTGTTATCAGCTGTCATTGAATTGGCCCCCAAATCAGAGTTACCTCATGCACATTGGAAGGAACCACTGTCTGGTCCTGTGGCCATCCCCGTGACTGATTGACGATCAGACCATTGTGGTCCATAAAGCTTTCACTGACTGATTTTCAGAAGATGATTGCCAAGCTTTCCCTCTTATTCTGTTTCATTCTGGAAGGTCTACTGAAACCTGTTTAACTTCATAGCAACACACAGACCTCCAGCGACAGACAAAAGTGGTGACTGTGCTTGAGAAATACTGCCTGGAAATCTTCCACGTGAGAGGCGAGATTTTCCTACTGAGCCACCAGTTCCTTGTGGTGACCTGGAACTGGCTTTTTCTGACTGGGATTTGAAAACTACAGGATCCCAGTGATGTTACAATCAGCAAATGGTCTCTGGGTGCCAAAGGCTCTTGTTCATCTTGAGTGGACAGGTGGGCGAGAGTAGAAGGATGCATGGTCCTTCCCAGAAGCTTTTGATTTAATGAAGTTTGTAATAACAAAGTACCAAAAACTCGGTGGCTTACAAGAGTAAAAATACACATACACACTCCTCACTTGCTGACTATCTCTCATCCAACAGTTTGCATTTATGACAATAGCAAAAAATTTACTCTTCAAACACTTTGCACATTAGTGATGTACAGGAACAAATGCTGAGTAATACTGGCTATGATGGTTGAAGTCACTTTGGTAGGCCATGACTCTCTGTGGTTTGGCAGTTATGTAATGATGTAGTCTGACAGTTTTTTAAACATTTTACATAATGTTCTCACATAAAGATGTGGTCTTTGAAACATCACCCTGTTGATAAATGAGTGGGCATATATATGTTCTCTCACAATTCTAGTGCTTGGAAATCTGAGTTTAGGGTTTCAGGAAGAGCATACTCCGTCTGTCTGCTCTAGGGGTGGGCCCTTCCTGGTCTTTCCCAGGATTTGGTAGTTCCAGGCATTCCCGGAACAAAACTCCATCTCTGCCATGCCTTCATATGTCATTCTTTCTCTGTCTCTGTGTCTCTCCTCTTTTATAAAGACATTATTCATACTGAATTAAGACCCACCTACTGCAGTATGAACTTATATTAGCTAATTACACTTCCAAAGACCTTATTTCCAAATAAGTTTGCATTTGGTAATGAATTTAGAACTTCAACTTATCTTTTTGGGAGATACAGTTCATTCTACAACAAAATTCAATGATTAATTTGTTCTTTTATATTTCATACTTTTGTTAACTTATCTAAGAAATCTTTACTCAAGGCCCCAAAGATTCATTCTATAACATTTTTTTCTTTACATACCTTTTCACTTTTGGTTAGCAGGGAGGTCTGAGATATATTTTGAATAGCTTTTTGTATGTGTTGCAAGGTGTGAATTGTAGTTTGTTTTCAGCTGGGTTGTTCCCTCACATCTGATGAAAAGGCTATCCTTTCTTCACTGAATTGCCTTTTATGTGTGAATCTAATTCTGGACTCTATTTTGTTGCATTGCTTTTTATATTTATCTGTATATCAATGCCTATTATTTTGGTTATTCTAATTCTATAATAATTCTTGAAAGCAGATAGTGTTAACCTTCCAACTAACACAGAAACTCAAAGCTCTTGAACAGTGAGGACTAAACATCACGTGCTTCAGGATCCAGTGGATTCCAGAATGAAATTCTGAGTCCAATTTAATGTTGGTTGTAATAAGGAGACTTGTTACTGGTCCGTGGAGATAGTACACAATGGAGAAGAATCTAGAACCTTTCAGAAATTTAGTGGAATGCTCTTTCAATAGACAAATAAAGGCATTTTTAGTAAGACATGTCCCTCTGCTTTTTGAGTACTAACTATGGTGTTCAGCACTTTACACATAATCTTAAAAGTATTCCTATGATGTAAGCACGGCTGTTATTTACAGTGAAGAAACTGAGGCACCCAGAGCTTAAATGACCTATGAAAAATTATACAGCTTTCAGGTCGCTGGTCCCAGATGCATATCTAGGGCAGTTCCCTATAAAGACTTCTCTAAACCAGTGGCATCCAAGTGTGGTCCTTGGGCAGCAGCATCACTAATACCTGGGAGCTTGTTAAAAATGCAGATTCTTAACTTCCCAGTCCCCACCTCAGGTGCTTGTGATACACACTAAAATATGAGACCTACTGATGTATTCTGTGTGCTGCCTCTGCTAGCACTGTAGCATTTGTATGTTTCAATCCTAACTGAGAAATAAACAATTGTAGGGGCTGATCTTTATGAGGTCAGAGAGGAGGATATTGTACCTGTGGTTTTCTCTCTTGGTTGTACTCGATGGCAATGACTTAAGGGGAAGGATAAGGTACAGAGAGGTGCAGTATTACATCCAGGTTACACTCGTGGACTTGGGAGTGGGGGTGGGCCAGAGCTCTGGGAAGCTGATTTTACCTTACTATACCTCTATTTTCCATCTATGCTCAATGAAGATAACAATACCTACCTCCTAAGAAAGCTCTTTTCCCATGCATCTGTCAGTTTGTTGTACTGTAGGGGTTAATATGTCACTCTGATGCAGGTAGCTGTACTACTGGTTACCATACCAGCAAGACACAGATAGTAAGAAGGAATGAGACAAAGAGCAAAAACATAGGGTCAAGCCCATAATAATAAAGACTCTATGAATTACTTTTTTTATCATTATTGTTTAAGTCCATTTAGATGCTTAGTTCAATAACTGACTATGATTGCCCATATTTCATAAATGCTTGTTCGTTTGGGCATTTCTGTCTAGTTGGATTGCCAGATCAAGTATAGAATGCCCACTTAAATTTCAAATACCAGCATGGTCACCCATAGTGGACAACATATGTTTTGTTCAGCAGAGCTTCCAGATTAAGACAGATTAGGAAGAAAGGCCTGGTGATTTACTTTGAAAACTACCCAGTGAAAACCCTGTGGATCACAATAGAATACTGACTGATACGTCGTTAGAAAATGAGCCTCATAGATTGGAAGGCAATCAAAACGCACAGTGGCTGCAACAATGGACTCCAGCATGTCAACTATCATGAAGATGACTCAACACTTGGCAGTGCTTCATTCTGTTGTACATGGGGTCACCATAGGTCAGAGATGACTGTATGACAACTAACAGCAACAAAGGGACAATTAGGATAAAAGAGACAAAGAGGAAAATGTAGATTCTGGCCCATAGGAATAAGGACTCAATCGATTTATATTGTTAGCGTTACTACTTGAGTCCATTTAGATACTCAGTTCAATAACTAACTATAGATTGCTGCTCTTTCATAAATTCTTGTGTGTTTGGGTATCTCTGTCTGGTAGGGCTGCCAGATTAAATACAGAATACCCATTTAAATTTGAATTTAGCATAAACAATTAGAAAATTAGTGTCAGTATATCTTATGCATTATTTGGGGCATACGCTAAAAACTATTAGTTGATGCGTGAAATATAAATTTAACTGGAGATCGTGTATTTTTACTTGCTGAGACAGACAGCCTTACTGTATAGACAATGTGACTCTTTTAGCATAGGAAAACGGTCCCTTGTAATGGAGAAAGAACACCTGCACCGGTGATAAGTCCTGTCTGTTTGCTTTCAAGGTGAGGGTTCTAGGGTGCCTTTATGTTGCCTGTCAAGAAAGAGTTTGGCCTGCCAACGCTTGTAGAAATAATCTTACTTGGTTCCAATTTTACAATAGTTATCCACATGCTATAAAATAACAGAGAGGTCAAAAACAAGACAGGCGAATAAACAGGCTGTTTTGTTCTAGAAGACGAAACAAGAAAATAAAATAAGAAACAAAAGCAAAACACTAGCAACAAAATCAACTCACAGAAACATTTAACCAGAAGTATATTTATTTAGTCCTTCAAGATGTCTTAATATGGAGCTAACTGGTTCTGTTTTGTAATCTGTAGTTACTAGCAACTTGTGTTTCAATGATTATAAAATTACTATGTATTTATGTATGAACTAAGACATTAATTGGAAAATGGAGCAGTGAGTACGATGTAATTAACCTGAGAATGTGTTTTTGTTAAAAAATCTACCATGACCAGGTAAGCCTGGATTGTAGGAGCCAGCCAGCCAAGCCAAGAGCCGTCGAGTCAGATCTGACTCATGGCGACAGAGGTTAAATATTTAAAGGCTGTAAATTGGTGATGTCAACAGTCAATGCTTCTGATAAGCAGTAAACTGGGTGAAAGGATGGTGGGAAGTTGGAAAGTATTTGATCTGTGTAAGCGCAAATGTTTAGAGTAAAAATAGAGTCATGACAAGCTGTTTTCCAGAACTATAAGACCATCAAGGAGAGAGACCCATTACAGGCTTTCTAGCCTCTCTTGCTACTGCCTGTCTTTTCAGTTTGTCATACTTCATTGGCTTGTGATGCTGGAAACTATGCCACTGATATTTCAGATAACTGCAGGGTCAACCATGGTAGACAGGTCTCATTGGAGCTTCTGGACTAAGACAAACTAGGAAGAAAGACCTGGCAGTCTACCTCCAAAAAAGTGACAATGAAAAACCTTATGGATCGCAAGAGAACACTGTACAACTTGCTTGCTTAGACACATCCTCAGGAGGAATCAGTATCTGAAGAAGGATATCATGTTTGGTGAAGTAGAAGGTTGGTGAAAACCCTCCGTGAGATGGATTTACACAATGGCCATGGCAATGGGGCTCAGATGTACCAATGATCATGAAGATCATGCAGGACTAGGCAATGTTTCCTTCTGTTATATGTACGGTTGCCGTGAGTTGGAGCTTCTTATTCAATGGCAACTATCCACAACAACCACAAGCCTCTCTTGCTTGTTCGTCATCTCTTTTCTTCACATCTCTACACTATGTCTGTTCCCTAGTCATCTGAGTTTGGCTCTGGCAAAGGGAACAAGATAAAAGTAAACAGAGGCAAGAGTACTATGGGAATCCTAGCAGAAGTCACTGAAAGTGGAAATGAAAATTCACAAAAGATGTATTTAGTTCTCATTATTTCCTTTCCTCTCCATTTGAATGGGGATTTTGTTTTCAATGCTGATTTCTTTCTTCCTCACTGCAACTGTCTTATGTAATTCTAGCTAGTGGAGTAGATGAACTTAATTTGATGGGTTGAAAAGAAATGCGCTTTTGTTTTCTTAAGAAGAACTAATGCTTGCCATTTCTTATTTATGAACACAATAAACCAGACCCGACTACACAGAGGACAGGAGGGGAGAGCAATACATGCAAAGAAGAGGACATAATATTTAGAACTCTGAATGAAAAATGGACAAATTAAAGCAACTCTTCAGCAGAAGGGATATATATATTTCTAGAATCTCTTATGAATATGTTTCAGCCTTTTCTATGGAATTGCATTGGAAGGTAATGAGACAATTCGGTTTACAGCTTATGTTTTCAAAGGAATCATCACATGTGCTCCTATATGAGTCAAACACAAGTAATACAGCCCTTAAAAGTCTTTTCCTAGTTTCCGTGTAACTTCTCACTGCCGGGAGCTTTTCAATCAGAAAAACGCTGTTTTGGATTGATCCTCATGGAATTATTAGTACAATGGAAGGAGAGAAAGTTATGACATTGTACTTTGTCATAGAGCAAAGTTACGAAGCCTGGTTAAAATTGAAAGTAAAGAGGGAATAGAGGGAATAGAGACAGCTGCAGCACAAAAGAACACTGCAATGGGGAAATGTAGAGTTTCAGAAAATGGAATACAGAAATCCAAGGGGGAGCAACTATGGACACATAGTCATTGGATTGGAAGAGGAAGTACCAAACACAGCATTCTGATTGTTTCACAATGGTTCAGGTCAGTCAAAGGCAAGACAAAAGAAAGCATAATCTTGGCTGTTATTAGTTACATGAACACATTGATTGGCTGAAAGTCATAAATGAAAGATATGAAGTCACGGGGGAGAACTTCATGTTGGTTACAAAGCAGCAATGTGATAGAAATTGTCATGAACAGTCTACTAAAAGTTACCCTGCTCAGAACATCAGTCTCTGGAGGAGATTGGCAAGAAAGAGTTTCCAACAGGAAAGAAACAAGTTTCTAGCAGGTATTTACACTGTTTAGCCTGACCACAAAAACGCTTATTTCCTTAGCAAAAAATGGGATTGATTCCCAGGCAACAAACATTGCCTTTAGCTCTTAAAGTTAGCTCAGTCATTTTGCAAATAGATCAGATGCCTCTGTTTTGAATTCATCCCATCTCACCTTAGAAGTATAGCATTGATGAACCAGCATTTTCACTCTTAGGCATTTTCCCAGGAGCAGTGAAAGCACATGCCCACAAAAAGACTTATTCAAAAATGCTCATAGCAACCAAACACCAAAAAGCACCTCAATTACCCATCGACTGGTGAATGCATAAATAAATTGTTGGGTATTCCCATGACAGAAAACCACTCAGTAATAAAAAGAAAGATATTACTGATACAGGGCAAAACATGACTGAATCTTAAAAATATCATGCTGAGCAAGTAAAGCCAGGATTTAAAAAGAGTCAAAGCTCAGATATAATGACATAATCCATATCTGTGATTGTGTGGGTCAGGGATTGGGCATGGGTTGACTACAGAGGAGCATAAGGAAATTTTAGAAGTGATGAAAACATTGAAAATCTTAATTGTGGTGATGGTTGCATGTTGTAGACATTTCCCAAAATCCCTGGGTGCATTCTATTGCATGCAAACTATATCTGAACAAAACTGATATGCAAGGAGGTCCTGGATGACGAAAGTGGCTAAAGTACTCAGCTGCTAATGATAAGTTAATGATTAGAGTCCATGCAGAGACACCTCATGTAGCACAGTTCTACTCTGATACATGTGGAGTTGCCATGAGTCAGTCTATTGCAACTGGTAAGTGGTGATGTGGTTACAACATGGTGGCCATGTACTTACTTAGGCACAGGAGCTGAACAGCTTTGCATTTGAATGCAAATCCATTGCTTATGAGGTGTG
This sequence comes from Heterohyrax brucei, assembly GCA_028571685.1. Taxonomy (NCBI): domain Eukaryota; kingdom Metazoa; phylum Chordata; class Mammalia; order Hyracoidea; family Procaviidae; genus Heterohyrax; species Heterohyrax brucei. The sequence continues at coordinate 39,493,824 of CM053157.1, read as the reverse complement.
ACAATTAAGTCCATAAACTTAATTGTTGTAAGTGCTACATATCTCATTATTGAATATCATTAAGGTCACCTGTGGAGGACTCCCCTTGGGAAGCTATGCACTGATGTCAGCACTTAGTCCACCCTTCAGAGCAATTTTGGGACTCTTTCTGGAATGGCCATTGTGCATGGTGGCAAGGTGGCAAGTTTGCAAACTTAATTATATAGTTGTATGTTGGGGGGGGTTTAGTCAGTAAATAAGTAACTGTATTGGAACATCCTTCCTACTCACCTGATCTGGCCCACAATGTCTTTTTTCTTTATCTGAAGACAAAAGAAGGAAAGAGGACATTTAGTACATCAAGGATAATATGATGAAAGGGTAATATGATGAAAGTTCTTACAGCCATTCCAGAAAAAGGGTTCCAAAGTTGCTTTGAAGAGTGGATTAAGTAGTGGTGTCAGTACTTAGCTTCCCAAGGGGAGTACATTGAAGGTGACCCTAGTGATATTCAACAATGAAGCATGTAGAACTTTTTCTAGGATGAGTTCATGAACTCAACTGCCAGACTTCGTATGAGGTGTAAGATATTGGGCAAGTTATGTATTCTCATAAGTGCCAATGTCATAAGATTGTTTCGGTCATTAAAGACATTGAGTAAGAATTCAATAATACTAACCACTGTTGTCCTTCACATGTATCTTTTGAACAATGTGTTATGGTGGCTTGTTGCTATTAGTTGCCATCAAGTAGACTCTGACTTGTGGTGACTCACGTATTAATCAGACAGTCTTCTGTTGTGAGTCATAAGGTTTTCTTTAGCTGATTTTCAGAAGTAGACTGTTAGGACTTTCTTCCTGGTCTGTCTTAGTGCTGAAGCTCTGCTGACACTTATCCATCATGAACGACGCTGTTGATATTGGAAATACCAATGGCATTGTTTCCAGCTTCATAGCAACATGAAAGCCACCACAGTAAGACAAACTGACAGATGAGTGGTGGGATATAGTGGAGAAAGAATGACATTTCAAGGTAGGCTATTCAGGCTTGAGCTCCCTTAGTCTCAGTGTCTGTAGCTAGCTGTAAAAGGAAGAAAATGATAATCTTTGATCAGCTGTACTGAAGTGTGGCTGTTCAACGAAATGTGAAAATAGATGCGGAAGTGCTTGTAAGGTAAAGCTTGTAAGTTAAAGTGCCAAACCTACCAACTGTCATTGAGTCACTTCCAACTCATAGTTGGAATCAATATAGGGGCAGAGGAGAACCGCTCCATGGTTTTCAAGGAGCACCTGGTAGATTTGAACTGCTGACCTTTTGTTAGCAGATGTAGCATTTAACTAAGTACAGGCAAGTTAATATGTGAGATCCTACTCAAGTTTTCTTTATCTTTTTTTATGTCTCTGTATTTTTTTCCCATAAAGATGAGTTCTTTGCAAAAACAGGAGAAAACACAGTTTCCATTTTGGAAGAAAAAAATGTAATCCTGTAATGTTTATTTGAAAAATAGACATAAAAATATAATTTATCTTTTAAAGAGGTCACTTTTGAGAGTGAATGGGAGTACATAAAATCAGTTTTTCTGACCATGACTACCTGAAGTGAGGTCAAACTTCATAGGTTTAGGGCACAGTCTCCACAAGACAGATCTCACTTTAGACACTGGACACAAACTAGCAGTTCCCAAGATACGTCAGCTTCTGACTAATTAGCTACAAATATGGGGGTTCCTACTATCACCTCACTGTAAACCCTGGTGGTATAGTGGTTAGGTGCTATAGCTTCTCACCCAAAGGTCAGCAGCAGTTCAAATCCTCCAGGTGCTCCTTGAAAACTCCATAGGGCAGTTCTACTCTGTCTATATGGTTGCTATGAGTTGGAATCGACTTAACAGCACTGTGCTTCTATTTTATTTCATTTTTTGGTACTATCACCTCAGTTCACTTATTTGCTAGAATGACTCACAAAATTTGTAAAAGTCTATGCATATGATTACCTCTTTATCACAGCAGAAAGGGTACACATTAGAATCAGCCAAAGAAGAGACCCTTAAGATGAGATCTGGAGGGAGTCCCAGACCAGAAGCTTTTGTATGTTTCTGTGTTTGGATTTAGGACATAGCAAAGAATATTGTTAATCAGAGCAGCTCATCTGAGCTCCAGTGTCTAGCGTTTTTACTGAAGTTTCATTGTGTAGGCAAGACTGATCGAATCATTGGCCACATGATCAAACTCAATCTTTAGCCCAGGTCCTTTTCTCTCCTGGAGCTTCAGTTGTCATCACCTGGTGGGTCTTTACTGCCAGGCCGAATCCTGAGTCATAAACTCTCAGCTGTTCTCTAGGATACTCCAGTAATAACATAATAGATAGCCTGATCACTTGCAAAATTCAGAGGGTTTAGAGATTAGCTGTCTGGACTAGAGACAAAGGCCAAATTCTTCGGGTAAAGTTTATTCTTCACTCCATAGGAAACCATCAATAATTATACCTGGACAATTTTCATATACCAACACTGTCCCAGGAAAACTGAAATGTTTGGTTGTCTCTATATAAGCCCATATAAACTAATATTCATTCACAAATACCTCTTAAAATTAAACAACATACCACTTGAGGGTGTTTTTTAACATGTCAAATACCAGTGGATCTCAAAGTTGAGGAAAATGTGGTCTTACTTTTAGATCTCTGTGTTAAGAGGCATGTTTGTAGAGTAAGACCTTCCCATATATGATGCAGAATTTTTAAGGGCCTGGAGTTCTAGACTTTGGACAAAGTCACTCTGTCTTTTCAGTACACCCAATTCCACATGGAGGCGGAAACAAACAAATAAAACGTCTCTCAGAAGTCTTCTTACTTATGAATAGGTGAGATCCCAGGACCCCAAAGTCCAGAGTATTTCCTTGGAAGTACAGACTTTAGGAAGACCTGATGATTCAATGTGTTTCTTTATTGGATGAAAAAATATCAAGAGTTCTGCATCACACTGTTGAATACAGGATATCATTAAAACAAACCTTGAAACGTTTGTAGTTTTCAACCATTATAAAAAGCAAACAACAACAACAAACCCAAACCAAAAGTAAACCTATTGCCAATGAGTTGATTCAAATGGACAGCGATTCTGTGGGGCCGTGTAGAACCAGCCTGTTCCAAGGCTGTAAGTCTTCACAGAAACAGACTGCCACAGCTTTCTCTCAAGGAGTATAATTGCTGTATCTGAGTAAAGGATCCCTGGAAACACTGTGTCATTCTTGCAGTGCTTTTATAAGTTCAAAATTATTATGAAGTAGAAGGTTTTAAAAAATGAAAGATGGTGCTAATTGGAGATGTATGAATGAAAATCTAAAGTCTGGAAATCTCAGGGGCTCTCTGTTAAAGCCTCTGATGAGGACAGGGTTGCCATAGGAATGACCTGGGCACAGACAATTACATGTTGTTAAAAGGAATAAGGTTGAACATAGACATAAACACGTCTCTTTTTCTGCTGTAATTGTACCACACTGGCTTTGTTGAGACTGGCAGGCATGGGAGATCAAAAGTGCACTGGCAGTGAGGAGAAGTACCTTCCAAATTTACTGAGATTGAGATTGTCCAGCTGAAGGATCATTGCCTTATCGAACTAAAATGTTTTATAATCTATAATACCCAATCAAAATACAAAACTATGTCACTAAAGAAGGCATCCTTTCAAAAGTTAGAGCTAGTATTGTTCCCCTAAGGTTAAATATTAGTCCTAGGATTAGATCACACGCTTAAACACTGGGAACTTGCCACTAATGCATTTTGTGAGTAAGAAAATCTAGGTTGGAGAAAGGCCTCCTTCAGGTGGTGGAAAAGCACTGTCTTCTCCTTGTAGGAGCTTGCAAGGATTGTGGGAACCACCTTCAAGGTGACGCTGTTGAATTTTCTTGGCTGACAGCAGGTAGCTCCACTTACTACAGGGTGGCAGAATGTGCAGAGGCGGCTTGTTGGCATTTTGGCATGTCGATCTGGCTGCGTGGGACCTTCCTAGCTTCATCCCTTTCTTTTCTGCGAGATGTTGCGTGTGACTTTTGAGGAACAGCAGCATTGGGCTGTTCTTCTTCAGGCTTCCAGCAGCTGCACTTAGAGCACATGATGCACCCAACACCTGCCATGTATATTTGTATACCATCGGAGGACTCTGAAGCTCCAGGCCAGTGCAGGTAGAAGGTGAAACCTTGGCTCAGAGATGCAGATATCAACTGCCTATGAATTTGCAAGACACAGTTTAAATTCACTCCACAACTTTTGAGATAGCTGAAGGGAGACTGAGCCAAGCCTAGAACAAAGGTGGGAGCAAAGTTTTAAAAGTCATGGTGGACACAGGGAACCTGAGGTGGAGAGGGAAAAGAGTACAGCGATCATATAATGGGGGGATTGCAACCAATGTCAAGAAACAATTTATGTATTCATTTTGGAATAAGAAACTAATCTGTGCTACAAACTTTCACTGAAATGACAATAAATAAACAGATAAAGTTTTCAAAATTAAAAAAAAAAGTCACAGGGTGCTGGGCAAGATTCACAACATGTTGCAGCCCAATGGTTATCAAGAGAAGAAAGGATGTCCTTGTTGGTGGTGTTGCCTAGTACTATTTAGCCTATTTGAACTCATCACATCCCCATGTGTTACAGGGAAGAATTGTGCTTCATAGGGTGTTCTTCACTGTGATGTCTTGGAAGCAAATCACCAAGTCTTTCTCCTGAGGCAACTCTACATGAATTCAAACTGTCAATCTTTGGAATACCAGTAAAGTGCAAATCATTTGTATCACCATACGCTGTTAGGATGTCCTTGTTGTTAGGTGCTGTTGAGTCAGTTTTGACTCACAGCGACCCTATGAACAACAGAATGAAACACTACCTGGTCTTGCGCCATGTCCACAATTGTTTTTATGCTTAAGCCCATTGTAGCTAGTACTGTGTAAGCGATCTCATCGAGGGTTTTCCTCTTTTTTGCTGCCTTTCAGCTCTACCAAACATGATGTCCTTCTCCGGGGACTGATTCTTCCTGACAACATGTACAAAGTATGTATGACGCAGTCTGGCTATCTTTGCTTCCAAAGAGCACTCTGGCTGTACTTCTTCCAGAACAGATCTATTTGTTCTTTTGGTGGTCCATGGTATATTCAACATTCTTCTCCAACATCACAATTCAAGGGCATCAGTTCTTCTGTCTTCTTTGTTCGTTGTCTAACTTTCGCACGCATATGATGTGATTGACAATACCATGGCTTGGGTCCCAAGCCAAGCCAAGTGCTGAAGAGTAGGATCCAACTGATGGCGACCCTAGGGCCAGGAGATACATTTTAATCTTCAAGGTGACATCCTTACTTTTGAATACTGTATACAGGTCCTTTGCAGCAAATTTTCCCACTGGAATGTGTCTTTTGATTTCTTGACTGCTGCTTTCATGGGTGTTGATTGTGGATCCAAGCAAAATGAAATCCTTGACAATCTCAATCTTTTCCCCATTTATGACAATGTTGCTTACTGGCCAAGTGGTGACAATTTTTGTTTTCCTGATGTTGAGGTGCAATCCATACTGAAGGCTGTAGTCTTGATCTTCATCAGTAAGTGTCTCAAATCTTCTTCACTTCCAGCAAGTAAAGTGGTGTCGTCCTCATAGTGCAGGTTGTTAATGAGTCGTCCTCCAAACCTGATGCCTCGTTCTTCTTCATATAATCCAGCTTCTCAGATTGTTTGCTCAGTACGCAGATTGAAAAGGTATGGTGAAAGATGCAACCCTGATGCACGTCTTTTCTGACTTTAAATCATGCAGTGTACATTTGTTCTGTTTGCACGACTGCCTCTTGATCCATATACAGATTCTTTAAGAACAAAATGAGATGTACTGGAATTCCTGTTTTCCACAATGTTAGCCATAATTTATTACGAGCCACACAGTCTAACGCCTTTGCATAGTCAGCGAAACACAGGTAAACACCTTTCTGATATTTTCCGCTTTCAGCCAAGATCCACCTGATATCAGCAATGATATCCCTGGTTCCACATCCTCTTCTGAATCCCGCTTGAATTTCTGGCAGTTCTTCGCCAATATACTGTTGCAGTCACTTTCAAATGACCTTGAGCAAAATTTTACTTGATATTAATGATATTGTTCTGTAATTTCCACATTTGGTTGGATCACCCTTCTTGGGAATAGGCAGGCATAAATATGGATCTCTTCCAGTTAGTTGGCTAGGTAGCTATCCTTCAAATTTCTTAGCATAGAAGAGGGAGCACTTCCGGTGCTGCATCTGTTTGTTGAAAGATCTCGATGGATATTCCACCAGTTTCTGCAGCCTTGTTTTCTGCCATTGCCTTCAGTGCAGCTACTACTTCTTCCTTCTGTACCATCGATTCCAGATCATAAGCTGCCTCTTCAAATGGCTGAACACTGACCAGCTCTTTCCGGGGTAATGACTCTGTATTTCTTCCGTCACCTTTTGATGCACCCTGAGTCATTTAATAGTTTCCTTGTAGAATCCTTCACTACTGTAATCCGAGCCTTGAATTTTTTCTTCAGTTCTTTCAGCTTGAGAAATGCAGGACATTTTCTTCCCTTCTGGTTTTCCATTTCCAGTTCTTTGCGCATGTCGTTATAACACTTTCTTTTGTCTTCTCGAGCAGCTCTTTGAAATCTTCTGTTTGGGTCTTTTGCTTCACCATCTCTTCCTTTTGCTTTAGCTGCTTGACATTCAAGAGCAAGTTTCAGAGTCTCTTCAGACATCCACTTTGGTCTTTTCTTTCTTTCCTGTCTTTTTAATGACCTCTTGCTCTCTTCATGGATGATGTCTTTGATGTCATCCAAAAATTCGTCTTGTCTTCAGTCATTAGTGGTCAACACATCAGCTCTAGTCTTGAGATGGTCTTTAAACTCAGAAGGTATATGCTGAAGGTCATACTCTGGCTTTCTGGACTTGTTCTAATTTTTTCCAGTTTCAATTTGAATTTGTGCATGAGAAAATTGCTGATGTGTGCAACAGTCAGCACCTGGTCTTGTTTGACTTCTGATATGAAGCTTTTCCATCACCTTTTTCCACAGACGTAGTCAGTTGGGTTCCTGTGTATTCCATTTGGTGAGGTCCATGTGTACGGTCACTGTTTGTGTTGGTTAAAAATGGTATTTGCAATGAAGAAGTCATTAGTCTTCCAAAGTTGTATCATGTGATCTCTATTTCTATCACCAAGAACGTATTTTCCAACTACCAATCCTTCTTAGGTAACTATTAAAAGGCATTATGCAATTAAAATTTAGAAACACAAACAGCATATATTACATTTGCATTATCAATACTGCTTTTGAAACCTGGGCAAGGAAATGAAAGTAAGCCTGTGATTTGGTGATTATAGTAATGACTATCGCAGACAGAATGAGATGAGATGATGCTTATAAAACAGGAGCTGAGCCAATTCTGAGAGCTCAATCAGTGCTGACTGTGATGATGTGTATTATTGCATGTACTGGTTAGTAGATTGGTTGAACGTTGAAATGCACGTATGATCAGAGTAGAAAGAGTCTAATTTACATCCTAGGGAAACCAAACAAATACCAAACCTGTTGCCACTAAGTTAAATCTGACTCATAGCAACCCTATAGTTCAGAGTAGAACTGCTCACATGGGGTTCCCAAGGTGATATTGATTACAGAAGCAGACCACCACATTTTTCTTTTGAAGAGAGGCTGATAGGTTCAAACAGCTGACATTATTGTAACCATTGTGCAACCAGGGCTTCTAAATGCTAAGCCATAAAGATCATTTGGACTAGCTTTAAAGGAAGTATACTTTTAAAAATGCTTTAGTTTAACTATGAAAATGAGTTATTTTTAATCCATTGAAAATATATTCATCAAGGAGGACAAAGGCCTATGTTAAGTTGACTCATTGTGCAAAATGGACACTTCCCCAGCATTCTTTATTCCTGCTATTTACTGTCCAGTCAATTCAGATTCATGGTGACTTTAAGTGTGTCAGAGTAGAACTATGCTGCATAGGACTTTCAGGGACTGAATTTTCAGCAGCAGATCACCATGTGATTCTTCTGAAGTGTCTCTGAGTGAACTCAAACTTTCTGTTAGCCACTAAGCATATTGATTGGTTACACCACACAGGTGAGAAGGGTAACAGAATAAGGTAAAGGGAGTAACAGTATCAGGTAAAAAGGGTACTAGCATTAAGTAAGGAAGATAACAATGTCAGGTAGGGAAGATAAGAGTATCAGGTAAGTGGAATAACAGCACCAGGTAAGGTGGATAACAGCACCAGGTAAGGTGGATAACAGCACCAGGTAAGGTGGATAACAGCATCAGGTAAGGAAGGTAACAACATCGGGTAGGGAGGATAAAGACAAAGTGAGCAGCCCCCACTCATCTGTCAGTGGAGGCTTGCTTGTTGCTGTGATGCTGGAAACTATGCTACTGGTATTCAGTACAAGTAGGATCACCCATGGTAGACAGGTTTCAGCTGAGCTTCTAGACTAAGATAGACTAGGAAGAAGGACCCAATAGCCTACTTCTGAAAAGAATTAGCCAGGGAAAACCTTACGAATAGCAGTGGAACACTGTCAGATACAGTGCTGGAAAGTAAGATCCCCAGGTTGGAAGGCACTCAGAAGACATCTGAGTAAGAGATGCCTCCTCAAAACAGAGTCAACTTTAACGACATGGATAGAGTAAGGTCTTCGGGATCTTCATTCACTGATTTGGCATGACTCAAAATGAGAAGAAACAGCTGCAAACAGCCATTAATAATCAGGACATGGACTGTACAAAGTATAAATCTAGGAAAATTGGAAATCATCGAAAATGAAACACATGAACATCAATATCCTAGGCAGTGGTGAGCTGAAATGGACTGGTTTTCTCCATTTTGAATCCAACAATCATATGGTCTACTATGCTGGGAATGAAAATTCGAGGAGGAATGGTGCTGTGTTCCTCATCCAAAAGAACATTTCAAGATCTGTGTTGAAGTACAATGCTGTCAGTGATAAGAAAATATCAATATGTCTACCAGGAATGCCAGTTAATACAACTATTATTCAAATTTACACATCAACTTCTAAGGCCAAAGATGAAAAGACTGAAGACTTTACCAGCTTCTGCAGTCTGAAATTGATCGAGCATGCAATCAGGAAGCACTGATAATTACTGGTAACTAGAAGGTAAAAGTTAGAAACAAAAAAGAAGGATTGGTAGTTGGAAAATATGTTCTTGGTGATAGAAATAGAGATCACATGATAGAATTTTGCAAGACTAATGACTTCTTCATTGCAAATACCGTTTTTAACCAACACAAACAGTGACCGTACACATGGACCTCACCAAATGGAATACACAGGAACCCAACTGACTACGTCTGTGGAAAAAGGTGATGGAAAAGCTTCATATCAGAAGTCAAACACGACCAGGTGCTGACTGTTGCACAGATCAGCAATTTTCTCATGCGCAAATTCAAATTGAAACTGAGAAAATTAGAGCAAGTCCAGAAAGCCAGAGTATGACCTTGAGCATATACCTTCTGAGTTTAAAGACCATCTCAAGACTAGAGCTGATGTGTTGATCACTAATGACTGAAGAAGACAAGACGAATTTTTGGATGACATCAAAGACATCATCCATGAAGAGAGCAAGAGGTCATTAAAAAGACAGGAAAGAAAGAAAAGACTAAAGTGGATGTCTAAAGAGACTCTGAAACTTGCTCTTGAATGTCTAGCGGCTAAAGCAAAAGGAAGAGATGGTGAAGTAAAAGACCCAAACAGAAGATTTCAAAGAGCTGCTCGAGAAGTCAAAAGAAAGTGTTATAACAACATGCGCAAAGAACTGGAAACGGAAAACCAGAAGGGAAGAACACGTCCTGCATTTCTCAAGCTGAAAGAACTGAAAAAAAAATTCAAGGCTCGGATTACAGTAGTGAAGGATCTACAAGGAAACTATTAAATGACTCAGCATGCATCAAAAGGTGACGGAAGAAATACAGAGTCATTATACCAGAAAGAGCTGGTCAGTGTTCAGCCATTTGAAGAGGCAGCTTATGATCTGGAATCGATGGTACAGAAGGAAGAAGTAGTAGTTGCACTGAAGGCAATGGCAGAAAACAAGGCTGCAGAAACTGGTGGAATATCCATCGAGATCTTTCAACAAACAGATGCAGCACTGGAAGTGCTCCCTCTTCTATGCTAAGAAATTTGAAGGATAGCTACCTAGCCAACTAACTGGAAGAGATCTATATTTATGCCTGCCTATTCCCAAGAAGGGTGATCCAAACAAATGTGGAAATTACAGAACAATATCATTAATATCAAGTAAAATTTTGCTCAAGATCACTCGAAAGTGACCGCAACAGTATATTGGCGAAGAACTGCCAGAAATTCAAGCTGGATTCAGAAGAGGATGTGGAACCAGGGATATCATTGCTGATATCAGGTGGATCTTGGCTGAAAGTGGAAAATATCAGAAAGGTATTTACCTGTGTTTCGCTGACTATGCAAAGGCATTAGACTGTGTGGCTCGTAATAAATTATGGCTAACATTGTGGAAAACAGGAATTCTGGTACACCTCATTTTGTTCTTAAAGAATCGCTGTATGGATCAAGAGGCAGTTGTGCAAACAAACAAGTGGACACTGCATGATTTAAAGTCAGAAAAGACGTGCATCAGGGTTGCATCTTTCACCATACCTTTTCAATCTGCGTACTGAGCAAACAATCTGAGAAGCTGGATTATACGAAGAAGAAGGAGTCATCAGGTTTGGAGGACGACTCATTAACAACCTGCGCTATGAGGATGACACCACTTTACTTGCTGGAAGTGAAGAAGATTTGAGACACTTACCGATGAAGATCAAGGCTGCAGCCTTCAGTATGGATTGCACCTCAACATCAGGAAAACAAAAATTGTCACCACTTGGCCAGTAAGCAACATTGTCATAAATGGGGAAAAGACTGAGATTGTCAAGGATTTCATTTTGCTTGGATCCACAATCATCACCCATGCAAGCAGCAGTCAAGAAATCAGAGGTAACATTCCATTTGGAAAATCTGTTGCAAAGTATCTCTTTCAAGTATTGAAAAGTAAAGATGTCACCTTGAAGTCGAACATGTCCCTGACCCAAGCCATGGTATTTTCAATTGCATCATATGTGTCCAAAATCTGGACAATGAATGAAGAAGATAGAAGACATGATGCCTTTGAATTGTGATGTTGGAGAAAAATTTTGAATGAACTGCCAAAAGGGTAAACAGTTCTGCTTTGCTTCTTAGAAGCAAAATAGTAAGACTGTCTTACACACTTTGGAGAAATTGTCAGGATGAGTCAGTCCCTGGAAAAGGACATCATGCTTGGTAGAGCAGAGGGTCAGAGAGAAATAGGAAGACCCTCGATGAGATGGACTGACACAGTAGCAGCAACAGTGGACTTGAGCAAAACAATGATTGTGTAGGTGATGAAGATTGGGCAGTGTTTCGTTCTGTTGTGTTGGGTCACTATGAGTTGGAATCAACTTAACAGCACCTAACAACAACAACTCAGGGTCTCCTTTCCAATGTCAGTAAGTGAGAAATGGAATAAGTCGCTGAAATTACATGCATGTAATATGTGGGGGGAGGGAGGGCATGAGTGCAATTGCGTGCTTGTGGGTGCACGTGGATGCACACACACAGACACACACACGGACACAGAGAAACCTTGTGTGCCAGTAATAAAAACCTTCTGACGCTCAGCCGGAACTTGGGCTGAGTGCATTTCTTTCTAAGCCCTAGCCTCTTCCAGACATCTCTTCTCCGTTCTTTTCTCTTGGTCCTTCATTTTCATTCTCTTCTCATAATTCCTTTCCTACTTTGTTCTCTTGTTGTTCTTAACCTCTAACCTCCTTGTTGTCTGCAATATATTCACTGAAATGTCTAAAAGGTAACAACAAAAATAGTTTGTAGCATAAAGTTCTTTGCTGTTAGAAACATGTACCCTTTTTTGAAAACAGCCAGTGCACAAATTTTTTGAAAAAAACTGAAAGTCTTGGAAGAATATATTTCTAATTAACTGGTTGCTTGTGACCCTTGAGGTCAGCCATATCAATAAATTCCTGCAGAAAGAGAAGCAGGTATTAGCAGAAACACAGATTGGTTGCTTCTCTCCAGAGACAATCCTGGCATGTTCCATGATCATAGCCTCACCCGCATAAATTGTATGTTATGCTACTTTACAGGAGCTGAAAGCTGATGGAATGAAAGTCTCACATCCTTTCTTTCCCTTGAGAGCGAGTTGTATATATGAGTTCTGACAATTAAGTCTGCCAGCTTAATTGTTCAAAGTGTTACCTACCTCATTATTGAATATCACTACAGTCACCTTTCAAGTACACCCCTTGGGAAACTATGCACTGACACCAGCACCTGGGCCACCCCTCAAAACAATTTTGGAACTTTTTCTGGAGCGGCCATTGTTCATGGTGCAAGGTGGCAATTATAACAGTTGTCTGTGAGGGAGTTTTTAGCCAGTAAACAAATAATTGTATTGCAACTCCCTCTGTACTCACCTGATCTGGCCCCGAGTGACTTTTTTATTCATCCAGATAGAGGAAATACTGAAAGTAAGACATTTGGTTGATGTTCAGGACATCAAGGGTAACAACACTAACGGCCACTCCAGAAAAAGAATTCTACAATTGTTTCAAAGGGTGGACTTGGCACTGGTGTCGGTGCATAGCTGCCCAAGGGAATTGCTTTGAAGGTTATAACAGTGATATAGCACTTCTCCACTGATTGATCCCTTCTGGTGTCGTGTCCAAAACAAATGAGTCCCACAATATTTTGTTGTGATCCATAGGATTTTCACTGGCTAATTTTCTAGTCTGTCTTACTTGGGAAGTTCCACTGAAACGTGTCCACCATGGGTGGCTCTTCAGGGATTGAAAAGACAGCGACATAGCTTCTAGCAACAGAGCTACATGTGAGCCAGAAGCAAAGTACAACAAATGGACAGATAGGTGGCAGAAATTTGACATGAAGTCCACTGAAATATACCAGCAGTACATTTCAGTGGATCCATTTGGAGCAAACATTCCATATCCTAATTAAAACAAACAAGCAAGCATAGGCTTGAAGATGGAATTCAATGACAAGAATAAATGAAAGATGCATTTTACGGTACCTTAAATTCATACTTAAGGGCAGTGATTTTTATTATTTTTTCTTTTCTTCTATTTTTTTCATCTACCTGTCTACCATGTATCCCTTCATAAATTATTGTTTGGTAACGCTAGTGTCGCCGGACTGTCTATGCTGTGGTGTTTACCATTGTTGCCTTTGTTCTTGGATTCCTCTCACTGTTCTCCCATGCCTTGAGCATATTTTGCTGATTTACTTCATATTGTGCATTACCTTTCCCTTCACCAGTTTTACCACTTGTTTTCTATTTGGTAGTTTTCCCTCCCTCCCCCTTACATCCCCGGTTACCATCAAAGAATTTTTTTCCTGTGTGTAAGCATTTTCTTGTTTCTTTGTAGTAGTGATCTCATATAATCTTTGTCCTTTTGTGATTGACTTATTTCACACAGCATAATCTCTTCCAAATTCATTCATGTTATGAGGTATTTCTCAAACTTGTCACTGTTCTTTATAGCATTACATTTGGCCTCTAAAGGTGAAGTGATCAAGAGTTCAGCTTCTAACAAAAAAAAAGACAGCAGTTTGAATCCTCCAGGCACTCCTGGAAATCCTACGGGGAAGTTCTGCTCTGCACTATAGGATCGTTGTGAGTTGGAATTGATTCAACAGCCATGGGATTGGTTTTTAGTTAGTATTTTATTATGTATATGCACCACGGTTTGTTATTCCACTCATCTGTTGACGGGTGCTTGGGTTATTTCTATCGTTTTCCTGTTGTGAATAATGTTGTGATGAACATGGGTGGGCATATATCTATTTGTGTCACAGCTCTTATTTCTTTAGGGTATATACCTAGAAGTGGGACTGGTGAGCCATATGGTGAATCATTTCTACCTTTAAAGGAAGCACCATAGCTTTTCCATGGTGGTTTTACCATTTCATATTCTTATGTATAGGAGTTCCAGTCTTTTCACAGGGAAACCCTGGTGGTGTAGTGGGTTAAGTGCTACCACTGCTAAACACAAAGTTGGCAGTTCAGGTCCACCAGGTGCTCCTTGAATACTCTGGGGGTCAGTTCTACTCTGGCTGCTAGGGTTGCCATGAGTTGGATCCGACTTGATGGCACTTGGCTGGCTAGTCTTCCCACAAATTTTCCAACATTTGGTTTTTTCTGTTTCAATTTTTGTTTGTTTGTTTATTAGTGCTGATAATGTTGAGATCAGATGGTATCCCACTGTAGCTTCAGTCTGCATCTCTCTCAATGGCTATAGGGTTGCTATCAGTCAGAATCAACTCAAGGGCAATGGGTTTAGTTTTTACTAGTAATGGCTAATGATAGTGAGTATTTCACATGTGTTTGTCATCCATCCAAATGTGTTCGTTGGTGAAGTTTCTGTTCATATCTTTTTAATTGGATTATTTGCCTTTTATTTCTTAATTTCTTAATTTCCGTTTGTTGTTGAGATGTTGAAGTTTTCCATAAATTTTAGAGATAAGACTTTTGTCAGCTAGTCATAGCCAGGTTTTTCCCCAGTTTCCATTTTTTTTCTTTATTATCCTAGGAACATTTTGTGATAAGCATTTTTCTTCTATTATTATTCTGAAATGTTGTTGACAAATAGGTAAATTACATGCAGTTTGCTATTGTGTGGAAAAGGAAAGTCTTGTGAATACCTTATTCTTTCTGTTTGTTCAGCCTGTTTCCTTTTAAATTCATGGTATAATTTCCTCTGGCTGAAGATTTCACTTTGGAGTTGACTGAATGTGACACTTCAAACTATAACGTGTGCCACAGTGACTGTCACTGAAGCACAAATCAAAGTACAATATCTGTTATTCACAACACTGTACAAGGCAACTGATTATTCTGCAAAATATATGTTAAATATCTTCATATGAATGTCATTCCATGTCTAGTGGTTTCCAAATGCAGTTATATTAACATCAAATGCTGACATTTGGGAATGTGTTTGGCATATAACAGCTATCATTTTATCGAAAGTGCGATGCTGGGCTTCTAAGGCATTTCTTTAAATGTGTTACAGAGTCCTACCCTTTCTCATACATTTGCCAAGTGCGAGGTAGCTTATTAATTGATATTCTACTGGACAAGTTGGCACAGAAATGCCCAGGTACCCCATTGTTCTAGGTAGCCTTCTCTGACATTGTTAAGGATTGAACTGTGCTCCTCAAAAACATGCACAATAAATTCTAATCCTTATATTGTGGATGTAATCCATTTGGGAATGGGGTTTTTTTCTGTTATGTTAATGGGGCTGTATCAGTGTAGGGTGTGTCTTAAGCTAATCACTTGAGGTGAGCCACTTTAATCTAGAACATCTAGGCTAATAATCAAAGTACCAGAGGGCCATTAGGAAGAAGGTAGAGTGATGAGATAGCCTAGCAGAGAGCTTTGATCTCAGGGCTGGGCAGCCCACTGTGGATGGCACCTAGGGCTGAGAAGGCCACTTCCTGTTTAATTGAAGCAAATGTAGTAGTGAAACCAACAGGCTATTAGCTCACCTGAGGAGCAGAAAGATTTAGGAGATATATACGTACCCTCAGCGTCTGGTAGGGATTTTCAGGGCTTCTCAAAACTCCGTCACTTGTAAGAACTCTTGCTGACAAATCTTTGGGGTCAGCCAAAGCCAAGTGCCGTCGAGTCGGATCTGACTCATGGAAGGGGCCTTCATTTGCAGGAAAAGAAAAAACTTCAAAGATACAACAGAAATTTAGAAGAAATTGAAAGTATTGGGTTAAAGAAAGCTATTACAGCCAATCTATCTATGGGTACTGCTTTTCTGCTAATCCATGCATCATGTGCTCTGGCATTCTGGTGTGGGAACATGTTGGCGGTCTCACATGAATCTTCTATTAGACAAGCACTCACTCTTTCCTATACTGGTTGGAGCTTTTAGCACTGGACAGACATCTCCAAGCACTGAAGTGTTTACAAATACAAGAGGAGTAGCTTATGAAATCTTCAAGATCATTCATAATAAGCCAAGCATTAACAGCTACTCAAAGAGTGGCCACAATCCACGTAATCTAAAAGGAAATTTGGAATTCAAAAGTGTTCAGTTACCGATTTTGAAAAGAACTCAGGTTCTTGAAGAGCCTCAACCTGCAGGTTCAGTGTGGACAGAGACACTAGTTGGAAACAGTGGCTGTGGGGAAATTCCAGTGGTCCAGCTGATACAGAGGCTCTATGACACTGGAGAGGGCACAGTTAGTACTGATGGTTAAGGGCATTAGGACTATCTGTAGGAAATTACTGGTGTGGTGAGTCTAGAATCTGTATTATTGGCCATCACATTAGGTGAAAAAATTTGTTATGGCAGTGAAGATATCACCACGACGAAATGGAGAAAACTGTCAAGGAAGCTAATGACTGTGATTTGTATGACAACATTCAAGAGATGCATACATACTCTCAGCATCTGGTAGGGATAGAACTCAAGACTTTTCACAACTCTAGTGTTTGTGAGGACTCCTGCTGACTCATTCAGAGGGCTTGCTGAGCAAGAGATGCTTGTTTCAGCACCATTTTGCCATCTCAAACCATCACCATGGAGCCAGGTGTCAAATCTTCACCTTTTATTTTTTTAAAATTATCCTTTAAATAAAAGTTTACAATTCAGGTCAGTTTATGGTATAAAAAATTATACATACATTGCTGTTTAACCTTAATTGTTCTCCCTACAATGTAATAGCTCACTCTTTTTCTCCACATTATATTTCCTGTGTCCATTCAACCAGCTCCTGTTCCTTTTTACCTTCTTATCTGCCTCCAGACAGGAGTTGCTCATTTAGTTTCATGTATCAATTTGAGCAAGAAGTGCACTCTTCACCAGTATCGTCTATGTCTTATATATATATATATTTTAAAAGTGGCTGTTGAGCCGATTCTTACTCACAGAAACCCTATAGGACAGAATAGAACTGTTACTGGTGAGTCTAACCTGTTGTTATGCCACTAGGGTTTCCTTATGCCTTACAGTCCAGCCTAGTCTTAGTATGATGAGTAGGCTTCAGAAATGGTTTTAGTTCTGGGTTAACAGTTTTCTCTCTATGTGTAAGCCTTCTCACGAGTTTTCATAGCAGTGGTCTCACACACCTGTCCTTCTGTGTTTGATTCATTTCATTCAGCATAACACTCTCCAGTTTCCTGTATTATGAGATGACACCTAGTTTTGTCAGCACATCTGCTAAAGACTGTCCTTCTCATGTTTGATGGACTTTGGGCCATCATCAAAGATCAGATGAAGATAAACTCCAAAACAAAAAAACAAAAAAACCCCACTGCCATTGAGTTGATTCCAACCCATAGCAACTCTGTAGACAGAGTAGAATTGCCCCATAGAGTTTCCAAGGAGTACCTGGAGGATTTGAACCACTGATCTTCTGGTTAGCAGCCATAGCATTCAACCACTACATCACGAGGGTTTCCCAGATGACCATACCCAACCCGCTGCCATCTAGTCGGGTACTGATTTATTGCAACCCTAGAGGTCAAAGTAGAATTGCCTCACAGAGTTTCCAAGGAGAGCCTGGAGGATTTGAACTGGTGACTTTTTGGTTACCAGATGTCGCACTTAACCTACTATGCCACCAGGGTTTCCCTAGTGGATTTGTATCTAAGTGCTCAATTCTGTTCCATTCTTCAACGTATCTGTTCTTGTACTAGTACCAGGTGTATTCATTTCTAAGGTGCATCTCTTGTAAGCAGCATATTGATGCATTCTATTTTTTTTACATCTATGTCATCACTCTGTCTCTTTATGGGTACATTTAGGCCATTTACATTCAGTGTAATTGTTGATAGGTGTGAGTTTATTGCTGTCATTTTGTAGTGCTCTATTTTGTGTGTGTGGTGTTGACATTTTTCTTGTCCCTCTTATTCTCCTGTGCTGAATTCCTTCAGTCTGTAGATTTGTTTATGTGGATAATGTTTTTATTGCAATTTTATGTTTTACTTTTTTGCTTTGATAAGTACACTTAATTAACTTTCTTTGTAGTTACCTTGCAATTTACTGTTATCTTCCTAGGTTTGAACCAGTCTATTATTACTTGGTAGCACCTTGGTTTCCACTACATTAAGAATAAAACACTGTTTATTCACTCTTCTATTGCGCTGATGTTGTTGTCATTTGCAGACTAACCTCTCTGGTTCCCTGCTGTAATTATTTTGGTTTTTGGTGGTCCTTGACTTTTAGTTTTCTGGGCTGATATCTGGCAGGTACAATCTTGCATCCTAGATTCAGGCTGTGGTCTGGTATTGTTTGTTCTCGGACTGAGAGATTCCCTTTAATAATTATTGTAAATTTGTTTGGTTTCTTCATATTCCCTTGATTTCTGTCCCAGTTTCACCATCATATTTGAATGAGAGTTTTGCAGGACAGATTATTCTTGGTTGGTAATGTTTTTCTTTCAAGGCTTTATATATATCATCATATTGCCGTCTTGCCTGCATGGTTTCTGCCAAATAATCAGAGCTTAGTTTTATTGTTTCTCCACTGTATGTAACTATTTTTTTTTCTTGAGCTACTCTCAGATGTTTTTCTTTGTCTTGGATTTGTGATTGCATCTTGGTAATACTTTTTTAGGGTCTTGGTAATACTTTTTTAGGGTCTACGTGTTTGGGATTCTTTGAGCTTCTTAAATGGTCAGCTTTTCATCTTTCATGATACTATGGAAGTTCTCTGTCAGCAGTTCTTCGGTGATTCTCCCTGTGTTTCTGCTTTCTCTCCCTGGTCTGGAACTCTTATCACTCACTTTTTGCTTTTGATTATGTCCCACATCATTCTAAAGGTTTCTTCATTTTTTCTCTTGATTTTTCCTCAAAGTTAGATCCAAGTGTTTATCTCCAAATTCACTGATCCTGTGCTCTGTCATTTCAAACTTGCTCCTCAGCCCTTCTATGATACTGTCCATTTCTGAAATCTTGTTGTTTATCTTTGCGATTTCTAATTGTTGCTTTTGTATGATTACCAATTGTGGGAATTTATTTTGGCACTTTGTTCCCATATTATTTTCATGAACTGTTTCACGGATTTGTCTGCCTTTTCCATTAATTTGTCTGTTTTTCTTCATTTTCATCTAGCTTTTGCTTCAACTCTTGAGTAGTTCTGACTATTAGAAATTTTAGTTCCCTGTCAGAAAAAAAGTGTCTTTTTTTTCTACTGGAAAGTCATCTGGTATTTTATTTGGGACATCTACTGCAACCATCCTGACCTTTATATATATATATATATATATATATATATATATATATATTTGGTTATTGTGTGCTATCTTAGGCCATTCAGTAGTTGTTTTCTTTGTTTATTAATTGTAGGTCTGTTTGTTTTATCTTGCTTTTTGGTTTTATTTGGTTATATAAATAAGTAATGTATATTTCTTTGCTGTTTGTTCATCTGTGGTCACAATATTTTTCACCTCATTGTCCAATGGGCAGGGCCAGTTGCTCAGCTATCATGCAGTAGGGCAGGTCTAGCTGAAGGGGATAGGCTGGGATATTTGTGGTGATTAGCAGGACTTGCAGGGCAGGGCAGGAATCAGTGCTGAGCTGATTGTTGTAGGCCAAGCCTGTGCTTCTGGAGTTGTGATATTCAGCATACAGTGCAGGAAGGTGGAAAGGAGCAGGGAGGTTTGGATATGTGGAACTAAGATGAGTATGGGAAAGAGGAGAGGGGGAGAAAGAAACAGGAACCAAAACAAATAAACAAACAAAAAAGGAGTGCTAAGTGTGTTTGCCATTGGAGCGGGGATGAGAAACAGAGAAATGAAGAGAAACAAAGATTATAAAAGTGGAAAATATAAAAAGAAATAAAATAGGTAAACATTTGAAAGAGAAAAAAATAAAGAAAGAAAAGAAAAGCCAGCAGGGTTCCTCTTAGCACTGCTATGAAAGCCAGGGAAATGTCTCCCAGGTTGCATAGCATGAGAACAACTAAGTTCATGAATTTGCCACAATGCACTTACATTGGCAGCACTATACAAACAACTCAGTGAGGATTCATAACTTTCGTACATTAGTGTCTCACAGCTGTGTTCATGTTGACATATGGCAATGTCTTGCTTAGTGGCATTCATTATTGTGTGTTTTTGTGTGTTGTCACGAGAATGTCAGAGCTTGAATTAGAGTCACAAACAAATTTCTTGTTAAATTGGCAGAGTGGAAGTGAAATCAGAGACACATTAGTCCAAGTCTCTGAGGCTAATGCCAAGAAGAAAGTGGCAGTGTACAAATGGATTAAACATTTTTCTGAGGGGAGAGAAAGTGTCACTGATGAAGAGAGGTCAATGTGGGTAGTAATGAACATAACTGATGAAAGCATTGCAAAAATTGATTGAATTATGTGTCAAAATTATCAGTTGACTGTGAGAAGCATAGCAGACCAAGGAAATATCAGTGGAGAAACAGTTAGGAAAATCCTAACTGAAAATCTTGGTATGAGAAAGGTGTATAAAAAAATGATTCTGAAGGAGCTCATCAATGAACAAAAGCAAAGGAGAGTTAAATTTGCCAAGACCTTTTAGAGAGGCAAGATGATGTTTTGGGCTGTGTTATCACTGGTGATAAAACATGGTGTACCAATACAACCCTGAAACTAAGTGTCAAAGTTCACAATAGAAGTAAGTCAATTCTCCATGACCAGAAAGTTCTGTTAGTCCAAATCAAGAGTCAAAACGATGTTGCTGAACTTTTTTGATATCAGAGGGATTGTTCATTATGAATTTGTACCATTTGGAGAAATAATTAACCAGGTTTACTATTTGGAAGTCCTGTAAAGGCTGCATGAGAAACATAGACAAATACAACTATAACTTTTTGCCAATATCCCATGGCTCTTTGTATGCTCCAGCTTACATGGAACTGTCTGCCAGGGAATTTTAGCTAGTAAACAAATAACTGTATTTGAAAACCATCCCTACTTACCTGACCTGGCCTCCAGTGACTTTTTTCTTTACCTGAAGATAAAGGAAATATTGAAAGGAAGACATTTTGATGACATTCAGGACATCAATGTTAATACAACGATGGCTCTGATGGCCATTTCAGAAAGAGTTCCAAGATTGCTTTGAAAGGTGGACTAGGCCCTAGTGTGGGTGCCTAGCTTCCCAAGGGGAGCACTTAGAAGGTGACTGTAGTGATATTTAGCAATGTGGTATGTAGCACTTTTTCTAGGATTAGTTAGTGAACTTAATTGTCAAAGCTTATATAACCCAGACGGAAGGGATATAGATGTTACACAATGTCAAGTATTCAGGAGATAGAAAAAAATATATAAGTATAGAGATGAGAACTTGGAGATGAAGAAAGACAGGAAGCAAAAAGGAGAAAAAAGAAAGAAAGTAAAAAAGAATTGCTCCCAGGAACTTGCTGATGCAGATACACATTTTTGATACCTAGGTTTTAAGCCTTGACGTACAGTCTGAGTAGAAGAGACTCCTAAGCCACAAGAAGGAAAAGAAACAAACAGACAAAACAAACACAATAAAGCAAAACAGAAGAAAACAAGGGGGAAAAAGCCTCAAGGATTCCACCAGCATCATGTCACAGAAAACAAGGAGTGGTTTTCCAGCTGAATAATTGATTCACAGCATTTCAAGAAGCAAGATGCCACATGGATCCAGGTGTTACAGAGAAAGGAGGAGGAGGTGATAGAGGGCCTGGAAACTAAGGGAAACAGAAAAGAGCAACACCAACTACAAATGGCACAGAGACTACCAGCCAGTGTATGTGTAGCAGGGGCCAGGGCCAAAGGAGTTTCCTTCTGAGGAAGAGACTGTAGTGGGCAGAAAGAAGAGGAAGCTTTCAGGGGGTGGGGAGGAGAGGGGGGATTAGATTAACAGGTGATCTGTGCCTGCTGGCAGCTCTTGAAGGTGTTTTCCTGTACCCAATTTACTGACCTCCAGTATGAGTGGGGGAATCCAAGGAGCAGGATGCTGTAACTGTGGCTGGCTGAACCACCACAGGTAGCCAGGAGGCATCAAAGGTAGAGTAGTGGGGAGAAGATGGAGGGTAGGAAACAGTGTCATGCTGGTTACCAGGTGCTTTGCCTTCTGTTGAGATTTCTGTGAGTCAGCTTTCCTATGCTCCATGTCTGGTGATTTCTGACAGGAGTCCACGACGGTGATTCTGTGCTGGGTTGCCTGATAAGGGACTTCTCTTATGTCTTCTCAGTCTTTGACATATTTTTACTTTTTAAAAATATTTTGTGGTACTTTAAGTGAAAGTTTACAATCCAAGTCAATTTGTCACACAAACCCCCGTGCACACACAACTCTAGCTGCTCTCCCCAGACGAAGATGGTACAGTCTTCCTCCTTTCCACTTCTAATTTTTCATGTCCACTCAACCAGCTCTTGTCCCCCTCTACTATCTCATGTCACCTCTGGACAGGAGCTGCCTGGTTAGTCTCACATATCTACTTACACCAAGAAGCTCACTCTTTGCCAGCATCATTTTATGTCTTACAGTCTAGCCCAATCTTTGTCTAAAGTATAGGCTTTGCAATTAACTTCAGCTCTGGGCTAACAGTCCAGGAGCCATGTCTTAAGAGGACCCTAGAGTTTGTCAGACCATCAAGTCTGGTCTTTTAATAGAGTTCTAGTTCTGCACTTCCATTTTTCTTCTGCTACATCAGGGACTCTATGCTGTAATCCCTGCCAGGATAGGCATTGGTGGTGGTTGGGCAGGTCTCATGCCGATGTAGCCTGAGATCCTATGGCCCCTTCTGTCTCTTTGGCTCATATTTTTCTCATGTCTTTGATGTCCTTCATTCTTCTCTGCTCCAGATGGTTTGGGACAAATTCATGCTACTTAGATGGCTGCTTGCTAGCTTTTAAGACCCCAGACACCACCCATCATAATGGGATGCAGAATATTTTCTTAAAAAACTTTGTTACGCCAACTGACTTAGATGACCCCGGAAACCATGGGCCCCAGACTGCTGCCCTTGCTACTCTGTCCTTCAAAATGCTGGGTTACATCTAGGAAACCTCTTAGCTTTTGGTGCAGTCCAGCTGTATTGACTTCCCTTACATCTCACGCTGTCGTTCCCTTCACCTAACCCAATTTGCATCTACTATCTCATCTATGAGTACTCCTCTCTCTCCCTCCCACCCTTGTAAGCATCAGCGACTGCTTTCTTCTGTACTTAAAACTTTTATTGAGTCTTTATAATAATGGGTTCATACAATATTTGTCCTTTTGCAACTAATTTCACTTGGCATAAGGTCTTTGTGATGACTCCATGTTATGAAATGTTTTCTCAGATCATTGTTGTTCTTTACCATTGCATAGTATTCCATTCTGTGAATACAGTATACTTTGTGTATCCATTTATTTGTTGATGGGAACATTGGCTGATCCCACCTTTTTCTATTTTGGACAGTGCTGCAGTAAACATTGCTTTGCAAGTGTCTATTTGTGTGACTGACCATATTTCTCTAGGATACTGTCTTTGTCAACTGGTATTGTTCTAACAGAAATTCTACAGATGGATGAGTTTAACAAAGGAAAGTTTGTTCTCACACAGTATAGTAAGCTAGAAGTACACCTTCAGGGTTCTTGCTCCAGGAGAACACACAGTCTCTCTCCATCAGCTCTGAAGAAAGATCTTTTTGTTGTATCATACTTTCCTTGGTCTGAGAGCATCTCAGAGCAGGAACATCAGGTCTGGAGGGATGTGCCCTGCTCTTGGTGCCACTTTCTTGACAGTCCCCAACTCTGCTTGCTTCTCTTTCCTTTTATCTCTTGTAGGATAAAAGGTGATGCAAACCACATTCCAGGAAAGCTCCCTTTACATTGGAGCAGGGAGGTGACCTTAGGAAGGGTGTTACAGTTCCACCCTAATCTTCTCTAGCATAATTCTGTCAACTGCAGACAGAGATTAGGATTTGCATAACAGGAAAATCGCAGAATGGAGGACAGTCACACATTACTGGGAATCATGACTCTGTCAAATTTCTACACACATTTTTGGGGGAAAGTAATTCAATCTATGTCAGATACATTCCAAGAAGTGGGGTTGCTTGACAGTATGGTGTTTACATTTCTAACTTTTCAAAAAAGCACCATATCAATTTCCAAAGTGGTTGTACCACTCTACATTCCTAACAGCAGAGTAGTTCTACATCTCCTTCAACATTTATTATTTTTTGTTTTTGCATTAATACAAACCTTGTTGGGGTGAGATGGTATCTTGTTGTAGTTCTAGTTTGGATTTCTGTAATACCTGTTGATCATGAGCATTTCCTCATGTATCTGTTAGCTGCCTGGATGTCTTCTTTGGCAAAGTGCTTGTTCGTACTCTTTGCTCATATTTTAATTGGGTTATGTCTTTTTATTGCTGAGGTTTTACATTATCTTATAGATTATGGAGATTAGACTCTGATTTGTAGTAACTGAAATTTTTTTCTGAGTCTGTAGGTAATCTTTTTACTCTTCTGGTAAAGTCTTTGGATGAGCATCAAGTGTTTGATTTTTCAGGAGTTCCCGGTTATCTATTTTGTCTTCTGGTGTTCATGTGTTGTTAGTCATGTTTTATAGTTTGTTTATGCCATGTATTAGGGCCCCCAGAGTTGTCCCTATTTTTTCTTCCATGATCTTTATTGTTTTATATTTTAAAATTAGGTCTTTGATCCATTTTTTAGTTAGTTTTTGTGCATGATGTGAGATACAGGTCTCGATTCATTTCTTTTTGTGGAAGTATATCCAGTTACGCCAACATCGGTTGTTAAAGGGACTGTCTTTTCCTCAGTTTATGGACTTTTGACCTTTGTCAAATATCAGCTGCTCATGTGAGGTACAACAATTAAATCCATGAACTTAATTGTTCTAAGTGCTACATACCTCATTGCTGAATATCACTACAGTTACCTTTGCAGTACTCCCTTCGAGAAGGGAGAATGGCCATTGTGCACAGTGACACCATGGCAATACCATGAACTTAACTGTGTAGTTGTCTGCGACGGAGATTTTAGCCAGTAAACAAAAAACTGCACTGGAAAACCCTCCCTACTCATCTGATCTGGCTGCCAGTGACTTTTTGCTTTACTCAAAAGAAATACATAAAGGAATACATTCAGAAGACATTCAGGACATCAAGGGTAATATGACAACAGCTCTGATGACCATTCTGGAAAGAGTTCCAAAATTGCTTCAAAGGCTAGACTAGGCCCTGACATCAGTGCATAGTTTCCCAAGGGAAGTACTTTGAAGGTGACTGTAGTGATATTCAGCAATGAGGTATCTAGCACTTTTTCTAGGATGAGTTTCTGAACTTAACTGTCAGGCCTCCTAGGTGGATGATGTTATATCTAGATTCTCAATTCTGTTCCATTTGTATCAGTTTTTGTATCATTATCAGGCTGTTCTGACAATGTAGTAAGTTCTAAAGTCAGGTAGTATGAGGTTATCCAGTTTATTTTTCTTTTTTAGTAATGCTTTACACATACAGAGCTCCTTCCCTTTCCATGTGCAGTTTGTGATTTGTTTCTCCATCTCGTTTAAAAAAAGCCACTGGAATTTGTACCGGGATTGCATTGTATCTGTAGATCTCTTTGAGTAGAAAAGACATTTTCATAATGTTGATTCTTCCTATCCATGCACAGTGTAGGTTTCTCCACTTAAGTATGTCTCTTTTGGTTTCTTGCTGTAGATTCTTGTATTTGGCTTTGTATTAAATAAAAACAAACCCACTGCCACTGAGTCAATTCTGACTCATAGCAACAATATAGACAGAGCAGAACTGCCCCATAGGGTTTCCAAAGAGTACTTCACGGATTTGAACTGCTGACCTTTTGGTTAGCAGACATATCACTCAACCACTATGCTTATAGATCTGTTATATCTCTGGTTAGAGTTATTCCTGTTTTATCTTGTTGGTGGCTATTGTAAAGGGCACATTGATTCAGTGATTTCCTCTGATGTTCTGTTTGCTGGTACAAAGGAATCAAACTGATTGTTGTATTTTTATCTTATATCCTGATCATTTGCTGAATGCTTCTATTATTGCCAGTAGTTGTGTGCTTGTGTGTATGTGTGTGTGTATTCTTTAGTTCTGTGTATAAGACTACTGGAAACAGAAATACTTTTTCTTCTTTGCCCATTTGATGCCCTGTATTTCTTTATCTTGCCTGGTTGCTCTCCTAGAACTTCTAGGACAATGTTGAGTAAAAGTAGTGATGATGGTCCCCCTTGTCTGGTTGCCATTCTCAAGGAGAATGCTTTCAGACTCTATTCCATTTATGACTATGTTGACTGTTGACTTTGTGTAAATGCCCTTTATTATGTTAAGGAATTTCCCTTCTATTTCTATTTTCCTGAGGGTTTTTAACATGACTGGGTGTTGGACTTTGTCAAACACCTTTTCCTGCATCAATTGATAATGTCAAGTGGCTCTCTTGTCTTTTGTTTTATTTATGAGGATGATTACATTAATTGTTTTCTCATGTTGAACCATCCCTGCATCCCTAGTATGAATCCCACTTGGTTTGGTGAAATTTTTTTATATGTTGTTGAATTCTTTTGGGTAGAATTTTTTTTTTTTTTTTGAGGATTTTTGTATTTAAGTTCATGAGAGAGAAATTGCTCAGTAATTTTCCTTTATTGTGGTGTCTTTACCTAGTTTTGATATCAGGATTGTGCTGGTTTCATAGAATGAATTTGGCAGTATTCCATACTTTTCTATCCTCTTTAGTAATAGTGATGCTAACTCTTCTCTAAATGTTTGAGAAGAGTTCTTGAGTAAAGCCATCACGGCCATGACATTTTTTGGGGTGGGAGTTTTTAAATTACCCTTTTGAGCTCTTCTTTTGTGATGGGTTTATTTAGTTATTCTTCTTATGTTTGTATTAGTTTAGCTAGATAGTGTGTTTCTAGAAACTTGTCCATTTCCTCTATGTTTTCAAATTTATTAGAGTATATTTTTTCACAGTATTCCTATAATTTTTTAAAATTTCTGTTGAGTTTGTTGTGATACTGCCTACATCATTTCTTATTTTAGTTATTTGCTTCCTCTTCTGTTTTTTTTTTTTTTTGGTCAGTTTAGCCAATGGTTTATCAGTTTTGTTGATCTTTTTAAAAAAAGCCACCTTTTGGTCTTGCTAACTCTTCTGATTGTTTTTCTATTCTCTAATTCATTTAGTTCTGCTATAATTTTTATTATTTGCTTTCTTCTGGTGCCTGAGAAGTTCTTTTGCTGCTCTTTTTCTACTTGTTCAAGTTGTAGGGTTAATTCTTTGATGAGGGCCCTTTCTTCTGTTGAAATGTGTCAAGCTGAAATAAATTGACCTCTGAGCATTGATTTTGCTGTGCCCCAGAGGTTATGGTAGGGTATGTTTACATTCTCATTTGATTCTGCAACCTTATTTATTCTGACCTTGATTTCTTCTGTAACTCATTCTGTTCAAGCAAGGTGTTCAGTATCCACATGTTTCATATTTTTTTCCTTCCTTTTTTTCTGCCATTAATTTCTACTTTTATGACTTTATGATCTGAAAATTACTTTGTAATATTTCAATATTTTGAATTTTGTTAAAGATTTCTTTGTGGTCTAATATGTCATGAATTCTGGAGAATGTTCCATGCACATTGAGACAGAAAGCATACTTGGCTGGTGTTGGGTGGAGTATTCTGTACATGTCTATGAGGTCAAGTTGATTGATTGTGGCATTTTGATCTTCTGGAAGTTCTGTTCTTCTGTTGAAAGTGGTGTGTTGAAGTCTGCTACTGTTACTGTGGAGCTGTCTATTTCTGTTTTCAATGCAGTTAAGAGTTTGTTTTATGTATTATGGTGCACTGCTGTTGGGCATGTAGGTAATTTAAAATGGTTATGTCCTCCTGGAGTACTGACCTTTAATTGTTATATAGATCCTTCCTTATGCAATGTGGTGGATTTTACTTTAAAACCTATTTTATAACGGTTTCGGGGTTCCCCTGAGAGCATGGCCCCTGGCCCTGATGCTGCCCTTGCCCATAAATCATAACAAACGTCCACTCTTTGGACATGAGTGGATTGGACTTAGCAATGCAGAATGACCATACATTGGATGCACTTTATGGTTCTATACATCTATAGGATATCATCCTGCTGACCTCTGGCTGGAGGAAGGAGAGTGGGTGGAGAGGAGGGGAAAGAAGGCTGTTGGGAGGATGAGACATGTATGGGGCAGAGAGGAATAATGTGCTGTCACTGGACAGGAAGAGCAGTGGAAGCTGCATATAGGTGGTGTTTTTGTCAGCCAGGGCTGCTCTAACAGAAATACCAGAGTGGATGGCTTTAACAAAGGAAAGTTTATTCTTACACAGTCCGGTAGGTTGCAAGTCCATATTCAGGGTGTCCACTCCAGGGAAAGGCTCTGGAGGAAAGTCCAGAATTGCATCAGTCTTTGTCCAGGGAGCGTCTTGGCACAGGAACATCAGGTCTCAAGGATACCTTCTTCTCCCGGTGCTGCTTTCTCTATGGTAAGGAGGTTCCCCATTCTCTTTGTTTCTCTTACCTTTTATCTCTTGCAGGCTGAAAAGCTTAAGGGTGGGGAAAGCCATACTCCAGGGAAACTCCCCCTACAGCAGAGCAAGGAAGTAATCCTATGCAGGAATTTACAGCCCCTTTAGCATGCAGTTTAGCAAAACCACAAAATGGAGGACAGTCCAAATCCCAGCCACACGGTTGCACATATTTTTTGGGGGACACAATACAACCCATGGCAGGTGGGCATGTAAATTTATACGGGAATGTACATTTTCACTCAGTTATATTAAATAAATAAAAAAAAGTAAAAAAAAAAGTTAATATTGTCATTCCTGCTCTTTTTGAATGTTGTTAGCTTGATATATTTTTTCCTATCCTTTGAGCTTTAGTTTTCTCATGCCCTGTAAGCAGCACACGGATGAATCATTTTTTTTTTTCCTTTAAGATCCAATCTGCTATTCTCCATCTCTTTATTGGTCCATTTAATTAGTTTACAGTCAGTGTGATTATTGACAGCTATGAGTTTAGTGCTGTCATTTTGAAGCCTTTTTTATGTGTTGTAGATAATTCTTTGTTCCATTTAATTTTCTGAACTGAATCATTTTTCCTTATGTGTTTTTATGTTTTTCAGTGTTGATGGTTTTGTATTTGCTGAGACTTCACGTTTTTCTTATTTTTATTTTGATGTATAGGATTGATAGTTTCCTTTGTGGTCACCTTAATGTTTAGCTATTTTTCTAAGTTTAAACCAGTCTGTGATTTCTTTCTATCATCTTGACCTCCTGCTTGATGCTCTCTTTTCTTATAATGTTTATGCAATAACATCTTTGTTTCCCTATTTTCAGAGTTTTCCCTTTGATTTATTTTTGTGATTTCCCCTCTTTGGTTTGATGTCCAGTGTTGATGTTGGGTGGTTACCTAATTATTGATATTCTAACCAACGGACTCTCTTTAGTATTTCCTGTAATCTTGGTTTGGGTTTTGCAAATGCTCTAAATTTACACATATCTGGAAATGTCCTACTATGCCATCATATTTGAGGGACAGTTTTGCTGGATATGTAAATCTTGTCTTGCAGCTTTTTTTTTTTTCCTTCCAAGCCAAGTGCCAAGTGCCGTTGGGTCGGATCCGACTCATGGTTTTATATATGTTATCCCTTTGTATTCTTGCCTGTATGATTTCTGCTGAATAGTCTAAGCTTAGTCTCACTAAGATTCCTCCGTAGGTAAATTTTGTTTTTTCCCTAGCTGCTCTTAAAGTTCTCTCTTATTGTTAGTTTTGGCAAGTTTGATTTTGCCTTGGTGATTTTCTTTTGGGATGTAGTTTGTATGGATTTTGATGAGTATCTTGAATAGATATCTTCTATCTTTCATGATATCTTAGATGTTTTCTGTCAACGAATCTTTAACAATTCTCTGTATTCTCTCCTTCCCCATCCCCCAGCATTCTGATACTTCAGTGATTGATAGGTTATTCCTCTTGATAGAGTCCCGTAAAATTCTTAAGATTTCTTCATTTAAAAAAATTCTTTTGTGTGGTTTTTTCCCCCTCAAATTTGTTGGTGCCATGTTCTTTGCATTCAGGTTCACTAATTCTGACTTGTATTTGCCTCAGTTCTACTCCTTTGACTTTCTGTTGACTTTGTCTAATTCTGAAATTTTATTGTTACTTTGCTAGATTTCTGTTTGATGTCTCTCTATTGATTCTTGCAGCCTGTTAATTTTACCATTATAGTTTTCTCCAAACGTTTTCAGTTCCTCTGTGTCTTTCTTGGCTTATTCTGCATTTTGCCTGATATCTTTTATGAGGTCTTGAGGAGTTCTCTATATTAATCTTCTGTATTCTACACCTGGTAATGACAGGAAGTTCTCTTCATACAGAAGATAACTTGATTCTTTATTTTGCAAGCTTGCTGACTTTGTTATGATCTGCCTCTTTATGTGGTTCGATATTGACTGCAGTCTCTGCATAATCAACCAGTTGTATTTATTTGTTTTAGTTTTACTTACTTTTGCTTTATTTTGATATGGCCAAATAGGCAGCTCTTGTGTGCTGGTTTGATTATTGGAGCCTTTGAAGCTCTAATATACTGTCCCCAGAAAGTTAGAACTGTTGCTAGGTATGTGAGCTCAAGAATCTGTTTTCTTCCAAGGATTAAGCTCAGGGGTCATGGACCCTTAGTCATGGACCCAAGTGTATGATGCAGGGTCTCACCTACAGTTATAGATGGGCAGGGGTGATTGCTGTAGGCACAGGTATCTGTCTGCAGTAAGGAGTCATATAGTTAGCAAGGAAGCCCCTGAATGTCTGTGAGGAAAGCTTTCCTGTTCCTAGAGTGCTTAGGTGGGTGTGTTTTGCATCAGGCTACAGGCACCCTGTGCTATTGGACTGTAATGACTGGAAACACCACTTATTCTTAGATCATCTCATGGGTGGCTATGTGGCGTGGGTGGGTTGTAGGTAAGGACCCCACTTAATAGGCAGCATGGTGTCACATGTCATGAACCTACTTTTCCAGCATATAGATGAAACATTTGTGATTAGACTTCAGGTATATTACCTGTTGCATTGTACTAGCGAGGACCTACCTTATTGAAAAGGGAACTGAGAAGTCTACACAGGGGTGAAAGCATTCTAAATCTGTGAATCCTTTATGTCTGTGCCCAGGTAAGGGAATTGTTACTGCCCTAAATTCCAGGATTAGTTGAGGCCAGTAGATCATTTTTTTTTACCGTTTGTTAATTTGTTTCCTCTCTAAGTCTGAAACAATGGTTCAGGGAGAGGAACGAGTCCTACTTCCCTCTCAGGGGATGGATTAGTCTCTTGAACCCCTAGCAGATAGGGCACAGGGACAGGTAAACATGAAAGAGGTTTTCCCTTGAGAGTTCTTATTTGATCTTCCTAGTAGGATAAACACAGGTAGTCATCTGTTGCTGACTGAGTGCCACTTTTCCTTGATTCTGGAAGTATGAATGAACTTTCCATCCCTCAGTCTCTCCTGATGTAGAAAATGTGTCCCAAACACTGCTGCTTGTCTCACTGGGATCACACCAGTAGCGCTGTCTTGTGGGTGCCAGTTCTGCCAGATCAAGTCTGGCAACTCCTTGCTGCTTGTGAACAGTCTCTTCCTCCCGCTTCTGCTCAGTCTGACTCTTTAGTTTTGTCTTTGATGTTTTGTGCTCCTAGATTGTCATATACATTCAATTTACATTTTTTTAAGGTCTTTGTTGAAAGAGGAACACCACAGAAAGCATCTGACTCCTCCGGCATCTTGTTCCAGCCTCCTCAGCTTTTACTTTGATGTTGAGAGACATCAAATCTTTATAAGCACAATTGTGCTATAAATGCTGTTTAACAGTGACAAACCAGTACCTTCTTGATCAAGATATTACATTTCTAAGTGTTAATGGTTTGCATAAATGTTTCTTATTTCTGAACTGTCTAGGTAGGGAATGACAAGTCTGTAGCATGTCACTCCTTACTCTTTCAGACAACTTGGAAGACATGAGAAAACGGTGACGTCACCCCAACTCAGCCTAAGGATTTTTATCAACAAAAAATTGGGTAGCTACTTCTTGCTGACTGTAAGAAACTGCACTTGCCACATCCTGGTCTGGAGAATGTCATAATTAGATTTGAATGGCCAAGAACTGACCTTCTAGAAATGCTGGTTCACAATTGATATGGCTTCTTGTACAGCAGCATTTCAGTGTTGGGATTTTATCACTGATCTGGGCATAGTTTGTTGAATACTGCTAAATTATTGTTCATTATGTTCTTTCTCAGAGAAGGTCATGGAACTGACTCTGCTTGTACAACATAGGTCAAGGGATTATTACTCTGCCTTTGTTAGTTGGAATAACTAGTCCAGCTCACCCTTATGCCTTTCCTTAGCATTGCACAGATTCTTTTTCTTTCAATTCCTTTGTCCTCATTCCCAAGCAGAGAAGATTCACAATAAAACAATATTACAGCAGCAATCACCATATTGCCTCATACATTCGTGCCAATCACTCTGATAAATGCTTTACATCTATTTTCCAATTTATCCTTCACAAGAACCTTTCAAAATAGGTACTAGTATTATATTTATTTTAGAGATGGGGAAACTGGGACCCAGAGAGGTTAAGCAACTTGGCCAAGGTCATACAATAAATATTGGAGGCAGAAGTAGAATATACATCCATGTATTTTTTCTGTGACTTTATCCTGCATGTGTGAAGAACTCATTCCTCGTGTTATGGAAGGTGACCAGGTAATTCTATCATCCGTATGACCTATCAGCTAGGACAACATGTTCCCCATGAGTCTTCCTGGGATCCTCAGAAGAAAGTTATCACAAAGATGGTCCAGGACATCAATTATCAGCTGTGTTAGAACTTGTACAAACACTCTTACTAGAAGTTAGCTGCCATTAAGTTGGCCCCTAAGTCATGACAACCCCACGCACAACAGAAGGAAACATTTCCCAGTCTTGCACTATTCTCATGATCATTTGGGGATTATACTGTTGTGATCCAGAGCGTTTTCACTGGTTAATCTTCAGAAGTAGATCTCTAAGCCTTTTGTCCTAGTCTATCTTAGTCTCTAAGTTCTGCTCAAATCTGTTCATATCATCACAATGTGCAAACCTCCACCGATGGACAGGTGGTAGCTGCCCATGAGGTGCACTGGCTACATATAGAATCTTGGTCTCCTGCATAGAAGATGGGGATTCTACCACTGGACCCCCACTGTCCCCACTGGAAACAAGAGGAGACTCTAGTATGTGAGCTTTGTATGATGGAGTATGAGCAGCAAAATCATGGTACTGGAAACCTCGACTGGTGCCCTAGCTCAGGCGTTATTACTGCTTTTTAATGGCAAAGAAACGTAAGTTTGTTTGTTTTAGGTGGGGGTGTGTATGTCAAAAGACAGAAGAGTTACAGTGAAAAGGATTAAGAAACTTGAGGTTAAATTGAGCTTGAACTGAATTTTGGCCTTCAAGAGGTTAATAGAATTGAATTTAGGTAGCTTTGTCCTCTCCTCCTTGCTTACAAAGGAGCCCTGGTTGCTCAGTAGTTAATAATTCAGCTGCTAACCTAAAAGTTGGTGGTTCAAACCCACCCAAAGACTCTTTGAAAGAACTACCTGGTTATTTGCCTCCATAAAGATTACAGGAAAGAAAACCTTTGTGGGGCAGCTATGTTATCTTATGGGTCACTGTGATTTGGAATCAACTAGATGGTACCTAACAACAATAGTAATTTTGCTTGAAACATTGAAAATACTGTCTCATTGTGTGTGTGTGTGTATGAATGTTAAAAAAAGAATCAACTTGAAGTTACCAGTGTTAATATTCATAATAACACTTAATGTCTGTGTGGCTCTAATGGTCTGGGCTCTCTCTTTTATTATCAACATCAAATTAACACCCTTGGAGACATTATTAGACTCTAATTTCCCCTGCCATTGCTATTGTAATGGGAATAAATGTCATCTTCCTCTGGTAAATCAGCTTTTAAAAACAGAACATAGGCAAGATCCTGTCTATAAACAATTCCAAATACCATGCAATCACCGCCTTGGCCAGGAAGATAAATATTAATGAGACTGTGTTCTGGCCATTCGTTTGAATGCCATTTTAGGCAGTATTACCATTACTGATCTGAATCACAAGTTGGGTTGGAAACAAATGATATTACTCAAAACCTCATCACGGAGAGTATGAGGAGGATTCTTCATTTTGTTTCAGACCCTTGGTGAGTACAGTAAAGGACTCTGTGCAGTACCACATTTAGTCATTTGATAGTGATCAGCAGCCACTCTTTTGGGAGATTCCTTGGTGTGATGTGCAGAGGGCCTGCTGTATCCATTTGAGCTCTTTGGAAAACCAGTTTTTAAACCATCTTAAATTTGCTGTTATACATGTATAACAGCTTATCATTTATCTCGAGCTTTGATAAAAACCCCTCAATGTGAGCCACACTGGCTCTTCCCCCACAGTACCAGTTGTGACAGACTCTGACTCATGGTGCCCCCGTGTGTGTCAGAGTAGAACTGTGGATTTCCAATGGCTGATTTTTTGGAAGTAGATGGCCAGGGCTTTCTTCTCAGATACCCCTGGTTAGACTCAAACCTCCAAGTTTTTGCTTAGCAGTCAAATGCGTTAACTGCTTGCTTCACCTGGGAGCTCCCTTCTCCCCAAATCGTCTCAGGAACATATGCTTATGTGTAGCTAGGTGATCTCAGACTAGCACATTAGATGGTGGCTGAAAATTAGGAGTGATATCCTTCTTCTGGGCTAAGTTTGATTTTTCTAAGCCAGTTTTGTTCAATTTCTAGAATACTAAGAGTCTTGGCAATAATAACACAAGAATGTTATTGTGTTGCCTCTGCTTCAAACAGTATTATTTGGCATCCTCATGTTGCTGTATTAATTCCAACCCTCACTTTGAGGGGGTTATTTTTCCAGTATTTCTGTGAATGTGTAAAACTCTCCCGCAGTTTAACAGTTGGTGGCTGTATTTATTTTTGTCCACTCCTGAGTATCTGCTTCAAAAGGGAGGGATTCTGATTCTGCATTTGACCTTCCTTGGGTGCAGGTGATCAGTGGTATTGAATCTACTTAGAGCCCTCTTTTTTTCCTGTTTGGGTATGGGATATTGTAAAACAGTGAAAAGAATGTCAGCATATTTTTGGTCAGCATCACTAAAGTATCATGTGCCAAGGTATGTAACAGGGTGTGTTAAGTTATCTTCTGGAAAAGGGTCACTTGTATCTCAGAGTCTTAAGTAAAATAGCTAGAAAAATTTTAAATTGTACTTTAGCTGAACATTTACAGAGCACATTAGTTTCTCATTAAACAATTAATACACATATTGTTTTGTGACACTGGTTGCCAACCTCACGACATGTCAACACTCTTGCCTTCTCAACCTTGGGTTCCTTGTTACCAGCTTTCTGTCCCCTCTTGCCTTCTTGTCCTTGCTCCTGGGCTGGTGTGCCTCTTTAGTCTCATTTTGTTTTATGGGCTTGTCTAATCTTTGGCTGATGGGTGAACCCTAGGAGTAGCTTCATTACTAGACTGAAATCTTCATGTGAAGACAGGGCTTCAGGAATGGTTTCAGTTCTAAGGGACCATAGTTTGGGGGAGGTTCCTCCCATCTATAAAACCATGAAATACTTTCTTTTTCATGAATTCGAGTTCTGCTCCACACTTTTCTACTGCTTCATCTGGGCCTCCCTGTTGCATTCCTAATCAGGGTAGTGTTTGATGGTAGTCAGGCATCATCTAGTTCTGGTCTCAGGCTGATGGAGTCTCTGGTTTACGTGGATCTTTAGTCTCTGGGCTAATATTTTCCTTTTGTCTTCATTTTTCTGCATTTTCCTTTGTTCCAGTTGGGATGGAGACAGCTGATGCATCTTAGATGGCTGCTGCAAGCTTTTAAGATCCCAGACACCACTCGTGAAAGTGGGATGCAGGATATTTTCCTTACAAATGCTATTACGTCAGTTGATCTAGGTGTCTGCCAAAACTGTAGTTGCAAGATCCCAGTACCAACTGCTGTGTCCTTCAGAATGTTTGGATGTATACAGGAAATTTCTTAGCTTTTGCTTTGGTCCAGTTATGATGACTTCCCTTGTATTGTGTGCTGTCCTTACCACAGTTGATCCTTGTCTACTGTCTAGTTAGTGAGTTCACCTACTTCTTCCTCCCCAACATTGTAATCATCAAATAAAGCCTTTTTCTGTGTTAAAACTATTTCTTAGTTCTTACAGTCGTGGTCTCATACAATGTTGTTCTTTTGTGACTATCAGGAAAATGCCTTCCAGCTTTATCCATGTGAGATGTTTCATGGATTCATTATTGCTTTTTATTGTTTGATAGCATTCCATTGTGTGAACATACCATAGTTTGTTTTCCAATCATCTGTTGATGGGCACCTAGGTTGTTTCCATCTCTTTACTATTGTGAACAGGGGTGCAACTGACATGTGTGTGCATATGTCTATTTGTGTGACAGCTCTTATTTCTCTAGGATGTATTCCTAGGAGTAGGATTACTGGATCATACAGTACTTCTACTTCTAGTTGTTGTTTTTTTCTTTTGAGGAAATCCCAAATTGTTTTCCACAGTGATTGCAGCAATTTACACTTATATCAGTAGAGCATAAGTGTTTCAGTCTGTTCACAACCTCTTCAATAGTTAGCATTTTTTGCTTTATTGGATTAGTGATGTTTCTCTTTTCTTTCATTTTGGTGGGTGGATTGTTAGTTTCCTTTCTGGTTACCTTAATATTTATGTTTCTTTTTCTGAGCTTAAACTGATCTTTTATTTCTTGGTATCACTTGAACTTCTTCTCTGTATATAATTTCTATAACTATTTATTCCCTGTTTCTTGTTTTGAAAGTACTATCATTTACCGATGTTTCTGTTTCTCTGTTTTCAGTCTTTTAGCTTTGACTTGTTTATGTAACTTCCCTATCTGGGTGAATACCTGTTTGCTTCGTCCTGTGTTCTAGTCTTTGGCTGTTGTGTGATATTGTTGATTCTCTAGCCAAAAGACTCCTTCTAATATTTCTTGTAATTTTGTTTTCTACAAATTACCTTTACTTCTGCTTCTTTGGAAATGCCCTTACTTTTCCATTATATTTGAGACCGTTGTTGCTGGATAGGTAGTTCTTGGTTGGCAATTTTTTTTCCTTCAAGGTCTTACATGTATATGTTATCCCATTGTCTTCTTGCCTGAATGGTTTCTGTTAACTAGTCAGAGTTTAGTCTTATTGATTATCCTTTGCAGATGACTTTTTGTTTATCCCTAGCTGCTTTCAAGGTTATATCTTTATTTTTGGTTTTGGCAAGTTTGATTATAATTTGTCTTGGTGGCTTTCTTTTGGAATCTACACTGTGTGGGGTTTATTTAGCTTCTTGGAAAGATATCTTCTCATCTTTCATGATATCTGGGACATTTTCTGTCAAGAAATCTTCAATAATTCTTTCTGAATTGTCTATTATCTCACCCCATTCTGGTACTTTGATCACTTGTAGGCTTTTCCTCTTGATAGTGTCCCACATAATTCTTACAGCTTCTTCATTTTTAAAAATTTTTTCCTGATTTTTCCTCAAATACATTGATGTCAAAGAATTTGCCTTCTGTGTCACTAATTGTGATGTTCATTGCTTCAATGCTGCTCCTACTTTCTACTGTATTGTCTAATTCTGACGTTGATTGTTTTGCATTTCTAGTTGCTATATCTCTATAATTTCTTGCAGCCTGTTAAATATGTATTGTTTATCTGAATTCCTCAATTGCTTTGTCCACTTGTTCCTTGGCTTAGTCTGAGTTTTGCCTTATCTCCTTCCTGATTTCTTGAAGGGCTTT
The DNA here is from genome assembly GCA_028571685.1 of Heterohyrax brucei. Taxonomy (NCBI): domain Eukaryota; kingdom Metazoa; phylum Chordata; class Mammalia; order Hyracoidea; family Procaviidae; genus Heterohyrax; species Heterohyrax brucei. The sequence continues at coordinate 39,455,872 of CM053157.1, read as the reverse complement.
CTACATTCATCTTGACATTATCTTCTTCTGAAAGGTTTCCTGATTCTTTACTTTAGTTGCTTGCTGAACTCAACTTGTTCCTTTATGTGATTTGATATTGACTATTCTCTCTAAGCCATCAATATGCTACATTTATTGATTTTATATCTGTTTACTGTGTCCTAGCTTTTCATTTTGTTCTTATATGCCTTAGTAGGCTGAGTGCATGAGCTGGTTGTTGTTGTCTTTGAAGCTCTCACATCCTACCAAATGATTCGAGCAGCTAGTAAGTATGTGAGCCCAGGAGTCTTTTGACTTTGCCTATGCAGATGTGGCGCAGATGTCCAGGTCACTGATCACTGACAGTGTGGTGCAAACTGTCACCTACAGTCCTAGATTGACAGGGCTGTTAGAAGTCTTCAGAGTAGGCACAGGTATCTGACTGCAGTTGGGAAGTGGGTTGTGTTCTGAGCAAGGTGGGGTCTGATGGCTACCCATGAGTGCCTGGATAAAAGACATGTCCCTGTCCCTTAGAGTGTATAGGTGAGTGGGTTTTGCAGCTGAACCTTGAATACCTGATGCTGTTGGCTGGAGGGACTGGAAAACACTAAAAAGCCAAGCCAAGTACTTCATCTCAAATCCCTGTTGTGGGTGGCTAGATGGAGTGAGTGATGTTACTAGCCCTCAACCCCTTGTTACGGGTGGATGAAGTCTTGCTTAATGGATAAGATAGTGTTAAATGTCACAAATCTGCAATTCACCTGGCTGCTGCAGTTGAAAATAGACTTCAGGTTTTATGTCCTGTTGTTTTACACTAACGAGTGCACGTCTAGACAGGGGTGAAGGGTGCTGCAAGTGCCTTATGCCAGTGTCTACACAGGGGTAGGGTCTGAGTTCTGGCTTATAGTTCATGGCAGTTCGTGAGTGCTGCCAGGCTGATGGAATAGAGTGAGGGCTGGCTGAGGGGAACGGGACACTTTCCTGCTGTGATATTTCTGGAAGGTAAGAGGCTATTTGAACTTCATGCAGTAGGTTAGATGCTTGGCCTTTACTTTTGCAAGCCCAGCACTGCTTCCACCTGGCTTTAGAGGCTTGTGAAGAGTCTGAAACCCATTCTTTCCCAACTTGGTGAGATGTGTCTTAAACACTATTGCTTGTTTCAGCCCACGTACACAGGTCAACCCAGCCAGCAAAGTGCTGGCAACCTTGCTATTGGTACTTTTTCACTTCTTTTGAAATGTCTCTCCTTCCTCTTGCTGCTTAGTCTCACATTTTAGCTTTGTTTTTGATGACATATGCCCCTAGGTTGTTATATAATTGATTTTTTTTTGGTCTTTCTTGTAAAACAGATTACAGAAAGTCTGTGACTATTCCCCTGTGCTGAACTTGTCCTGGCCTTTCTTTGTGAGTTAGAATTTTGTTCTCCATTTTTCTCAAGCTCTTTCTAGGACCTTCTATTGTGATCCATGTCAAAGCAGTCAGTGGTTGTATCCATCTAAATGTTCTGGACTCAGTCTAGTGGAGGCTGTGGTAGTTGTGGTCCATTAGTCCTTTGGAATAATCTTTTCCTTGCGTTTTTGGTTTTCTTCTTTCTCCCTTGCTGCACATGGAGTGGGACTAGTGGAGTATCGCAGATGGCCCCTCCCAGGATTCTACATTATTGATTTCTTCCATAACCCAGTAGTTTTTGGAAAATGGTGTTTTTCAGTTTCCACGTGCGTGATCTTTTTTCCTTCCCTTATCTGTTATTGATTTTTACTTTTATGACTTCATGGTCTAAAAAGATGCTTTGTAATATCCTGATGCTTTGAATTTTGTTAAGGTTTGCTTTATGGCCAATACATGGTCTATTCTGGAGAATATTCTGTGTGCATTGGGAAAGACCGTGCCTGTTGTTGGGTAGAGTGTTATGTATATGTCTATGAGATCAAGTTGATTGATTATGGCATTTAGATATTCCATGTCTTTATAGAAATCCTGGTGGCATAATGGTTAAGTGCTATGGTTGTTAACCAAAAGATCATGACTTCAAACCCAGCATGTGCTCCTTGGAAAGTCTATGGGGAAGTTCTACTCTGTCCTATAGGGTCACTGTGAGTCAGAATCAACTCAACAGCAATGAGTTTAGTTTGTCTTTATTGAGGTGATTTCTGGATTTTCTGTCCTTCACTGAAAGCAGTGTGTTGAAGTCTCCTGCTATTATGGTGGAGCTATTTCCCTTTTCAATGCAGTTGGAGTTTATGCATTTTGGAGGCATGTTGTTGAGTGTGTAAATATTTAAAATGGTTATGTCCTTTTGGAGTGTTTACTCTTTAATCGTAATATAGTCCCCTTCCTTATCCATTGTGGTGAATATTACTGTAAAGTCTAATTTATCAGAAATTAATATTGCCAACCGTACTCTTTTTTGAATCATGTTTGCTTGATATATTTTTTCCATCCTTTGAGTTTTAGTTTCCCTAAGTCTTTAAGTCTAGGATGTGTCTCTTGTAGACAACAAATAGATGGATAGTGTTTTTTTTTTTTTAATCCAATGTGCCACTCTCCTCTTTTTTGGTGCATTTAATCCATTTATATTCAGTGTAATTATTGATAGGTATGAGGTTAGTGCTGTCATGTTGATGCTGTTTTTGTGTGTTGTCTACTATTCCTTAGTTTCATTTAATTCTCTGTACTGAGTTGCTTTACTTTGTTTTCTTTTCATATTTTTCACTGCTGTTGGTTTGCTATTTTCTGAGACTTCGTGATTTTCTTTGTTTTTATTTTTTATTATGATTGAATGAAAATGTACATTGCCATATAAATTTGCATGCTCACCTATATGCAGCTTCCACTGCTATCCCTGCACGGTGGCAGCACACTCTTCCTCTCTGCTCCATACATGTCCTATCCTCCCAGCAGTCTCCTATCTCCTCCTCTTTACCCACCCCCCTCCTCCAGTATGAGGTTAGCAGGATGACATCCTATAGATTCATAGAACCATAAAGTGTACCCAAGATATGGTCATTCTGTTCCACCAAGTCCAATCCATTGCTGTCCAAAGAGTTGGCCTTCATTATGATTCATGGACAGGGGCAGCATCAGGGCCAGGGGCCATGCTCCCAGGGGAACCCCAAAGCCCCTGGACCATCAATTGGGGTCCTTTAGTGGAGATATCAGGGTGCACCCTGATTTTTTCTTATGTTGCTGGTGAGACTCAACTTTGTGAGCTCCATTGCAGCTATCTCTGTTGGTGGCTGGGCACCGTATGGTTCTTCTGGTCACAAGTTGATGTAGACACCCATTCACGTGGGTCTCTCTGTCTTCTGGATTCTCTTTCCTGAATGTGGTTATGGATCTCAGTGATCATCCATTCCTGCTGAGTTGCAACCATTTGCCGTACCCTCATATGGTAGCCTGGCAGCTTTTAAGACCCCAGATGACACTCACCAATGTCGGGTGCAAAGAGCCCACTTAACAAAATGCTAGTTGTGCCACTTGGCCTTGATTTCCCCTGAGAGCATGGTCCTCGGCTCTCTGCCCCAGCTACTCTGTCCTTGCAATATTGGGTTAAGATGGGAGAAGTACTCAAGTTGTGAAGTCCCATTAATATTAACTTCTTACTAATGTGTGCTGTCACTGATTTCACCCAACCAAATTTCTAACAACTATCCAATCTAAACCCTCCACCTGTTGCTCTTTTACCCTCCCTTCCATTGCAACCATCAGAGTCTTTTCTTCTATGCATGAGTCTGATTTTAAGTTCTTATTGTAGGGGTCTCGTACAATGTTTGTCCTTCTGTCGCTGACTACTTTGACTCAACATAATATCTTCCAGTAGAAACCTGGTTATGAGATCTTTCCCAAAATCATCATTGTTCTTTATCATTGCATAGTGTTCTATTGAGTATACATACCACAGTTTACCTATCCATTCTTCTGTTGTTGGGCATCTGGGTTGATTCCATCTTTTTGCTATTGTGGACTGTGCTGCGATGAACATTTGTGTGTCTGTATCAGTTGGTGTGAATGGCCTTAATTCTGTAGAACATGTTCCAAGTGGTGGAATTACTGAGTCAAATGGTATATCTATATACAGTTTTTTAAGGGAGCGCCAGATTGCTTTCCAAAGAGGTCACACCATTTCACAATCCCACCAACAGTGTAGGAGAGTTCCAATTTCTCCACAGCCTCTCCAGCATTGGCTGTTTTACGTTTTTTTTTTGGACCATGGCCAACCTTGTTGGGGTGAGATGGTATCTCATTCTCGTTTTGATTTGAATTTCTTTAATAGCTAATGATCGTGAGCATGTCTGCATATGTTTGTTGGCTGCCTGCATCTCCTCTTTAAAGAAGTGCCTGTTCATCTCCTTTGCCCTTCGCTTAATGGATTTATCTTTTTCTTATTGATATTTGGCAGTATCTTATAGATTATGGAGATCAGGCTTTGGTCTGATGTATAGTTGCCAGATATTTTTTCCCATTCTGTAGGTGACCTTTTAATTCTATTAATAAAGTCTCAGGATGAGCAAAAAGTGTTTGATTCTTAATAGTTCTCATTTATCTATTTTCTGTTCTGTTGATTGTGGTTTGTTTGACAGGTTTTGAAGTCTGTCTACGTTGTGTATTAAAACTTCCATTGTTGTTCCTACTTCTTCTTGGATGAGCTTTATCATTTTAGATTTGATATTTAGGTCTTTTATCCAGTTTCAGTTGGCTTTTGTGTAAGGTGTCAGATGTGGGCCTTGTTTCAATTTATTGCAGATGGATATTCAATTTTGCCAGCATGATTTGTTGAAGATACTGTTTTTACCCCAGCTTAATGTTTTAGGGCCTTTGTCGAATATCAACTGTTCACAGGAAGATGGTGTCATCTTTGGGGTCTCCATTTTGATCCATTGATCTATCTGTCTCTTTTTATACCAGTACCAGGCTGTTTTGACTACTGTGGCAGTGTAATAGGTTCTAAAATTGGGTAATGAGAGGCCTCCCAGTGTATTCTTCTTCTTTAGTAGTAACTTACTTCTCCAGGGCTTCTTCCCTTTCCAGATAAAGTTGATAATTTGTTTCTCCATCTCATTAAAAAATGTCACTGGAACTTGTATTGAGATTGCATTATATAAGTCAATTGCTTTGGGTAAAATAGACATTTTCACAATATTAAGTCTTTCTATCCATGAGTAGCATTGGTTTCTCCATTTATCTAAGTCTCTCTTAGTTTCTTGTAGTAAAGGCTTGTAGTTCTCTTTGTGAAGGTCTGTTACGTCTCTGGTTAGATTAATTCCTAGGTACTTTAAGGTGTTAGGGGCTATAGTAAATGGTATTGCTTTGATGATTTCTTCATTAACAGTCTCTTTGTTAGTATAAAGGAATCCTACTGATTTACTAATGTTTATCCTGTATCCTGAGACTTTGCTGAACTCTTCTATCAGTTTGAGCAGTTTACTTACAGATTCTTTGGGATTCTCTGCATGTACAATCATATCATCTGCAAATAGAAAAATTTTGACTACTTCTTTGCCTATGCAGTTGCTCGTTATTTCTTGGTCTTGTCTAATTGCTCTGGCTAGAACTTCTAGTACTGTGTTGAATAGGAGAGGTAAGAATGGGATTCTTGTCTATTTCCTGTTCTCAAGGGAAACTGTTTCAATCTTTCTCCATTCAGGATGACTTAGGCAGTTGGCTTTGTATAAATGACCCTTAACATATTAATGAATTGGCTGTCTATTCCTATTTTCCTGAGAGTTTTTAGCATGAATGGGTGTTGGACTTTATCAAATGCCTCTTCTGCATCAATGGACAAAATCAGGTGATTCTTGTCTTTTGTGATATTTATGTGGTTAATCACATTAATTGTTTTTCTGATGTTGAATCAGTCTTGCATCCCCGATATGAATCCAACTTGGTCATGATGGATTATTTTTTTGATACACTGTTGTGTTCTGTGGGCAAGAATTTTGTTGAAGATTTTTGCATCTAGATTCATGTGCAACATTTGTCTGTAGTTTTCCTTTTTGTTTGGTTTTTTTCCCTGGCTTTGGTACCAGGGTTATGCTGGCTTCATAGAATGATTTGGGAGTATTCCATCGCTTTCTATATTGTGAAATTGTCTCAGTAGTATTGGAGATAACTCTTCTCTAAAAGCTTTGTAGAATTCTGCAGTGAAACCATCTGGGCTTGGGCTTTTTTTTGGTTGGCAGTTTTTTTGATTGGCAGTTTTTTTGATGACTGTTTCAATCTCTTCCTTAGTGATGGTTTATTAACTTGTTCTGCTTCACCTTGTGATAATTTTGGTTGGTAATATGAATCAAGGAATTTGTCCATTTCCTTTAGGTCTTCAAATTTGTTAGAATACAGTCTTTCATAGTATTCAGCATAATGTTTTTGATTTCTGTTGGATCGGTTGTGACAACTCCCCTCTCATTTCTTATTTGGTTATTTGTCTCCTTTCCTGTTTTCTTTAGTAAGTTTAGTCAATGATTTATCAATTTTGTTGATCTTTTCTCAAAACCAGCTTTTGGTCTTTTCAGTTTTTCTTCTATTCTTTAATTTGTTTAGTTCTGCTCTAATCTTTATGATCTGTTTTCTTCTGGTGTCTGAGGGGTTCCTCTGTTGTTCTCTCTCTGCTTGTTCAGGCTGTAGGGCTAGTTCTTTAACTTGGTTTCTTTTTTCCTTCAATATGTGTGCATTTATGGAGATAAAGTGACCTCTGGGCACTGCTTTGGCTGTATCCCATAAGTTCTGGTAGGAAGTGTTTTCATTCTTATTAGAATCCATAAATTTCCTTATTTCATCCTTGATTCCTTCTATAACCCATGGTTTTTTGAGTAAGATGTTATTCTGTTTCCATGAGTTTCCATTTCTCTGTTTTTTCTGCTATGGATTTTGACTTTTATGGCTTTATGACCTGAGAAGATGCTTGCATTAATTCAATGGTATGGATTTTGTTGAGAATTGCTTTATGTCCTAACAAATGGTCTATCCTGCGGAATATTCAGTGTGCACTGGAGAATGTGTAGTTGTCTGCTGATGGATAAAAAGTTCTGTGTATGTCGATGAGGTCTAGATGGTTAATTGTGGCAATAAGGTCTTCTGTGTCTTTACTGAGCTTTTTTCTAGGCAATCTGTCCAATATTGGGAATGGAGTATTGAAGTCTCCTACTATTATTGTGGAGTGATCTATCTCCTTTTTGAGTGTAGTCATTGTTTCTTCGATGTATTTAGGTGCTGTAATATTTATTGCATAAATATTTAATATTTTTAAGTCCTGCTTGTATATTGAATCTTTCAGAAATAGTGTCCATCCTTGTCCACAATGGTGGATTTTACATTAAAATTAATTTTATCTGAGATTAGAATGGGCACACCTGCTCTTCTTTGTTCATTGTTAGCTTGATGTATATTCTTCCATCTTTTAGTTTTCAGTTTGTTCATATCTTTAAGTATAAGGTGAGCTTCTTGTAGGCAACATGTGGATGAGTCATGTCTTTTGATCTAAGAAGTCATTTGATGTCTCTTTACTGGAGCATTCAGTCCATCCACTTTCAATGTAATTATTGATAGGTACGTGTTCAGTGTTGCCATTGTGATATGTTTATTTTTTGTGTTGATGTTTTCTCTGTTGTACTTATTAATCTTTTCTGAGACATTCTTCTTTGTGAGCTGATTTCTCACCTTTTTCAGGGTTGGTTTTGTGGTTGCTGAGACTCCTGTATTACATTTCTTGATATGGTATGTTGCATCTTTATTGAAAGAGAGGCTAGAGGTGCAGAGATGCACAAAGTCCACAGTCTTTTTTGCTGGTCCCCATCCGTAGGTGACACTGTGTAAACTACTGCTTTTCTGGCAGAAAAGCACTCCCCTGTGGGCACATGCTGCCTCCCAGGCTAAGAAATAGGTGCAGACTAGGCCTCTGTATCCAAGGTGGCATCCCACACAAGCTCGTTGCCTGGTGTCTTCGTACAAGCTACACTGTAGCAGAGGCAGAAAGAGAGGCCAAAGGTGGTGAGATGCACAGAGTCACAAGCTAGGCCTACCAAAATATAACAATTTCATCTGCTGATCCCACCAGCAGAGTGTCTGAGACTAGCACTTAGTCAAGACCTGGCTCTGCTGGCCAAGCAAGACAGAGGAAAGAAAAAGTCAAAATGGTGAGTTACCTTCAGTCTGTGAAAGCAAGAAATGGCCTGAAGCAGCAGTCAGCTAAAGCGAGGAGGTTTTCTGTTCACTGGTATGAAGTCCAAATTAACAGCCCTATGCCGTGTCCTAGTGACCAGAAAACTCTTTAAATATCATTTCAGGTCTTGGTTTCCAGAGGGATTTAGGGAGACATGTGCTTAGTCCACCATCTGGACTCCACCCCCTTGATTTTTATTTTGATGTGTAGGATGATTTCTTTTGTGGCTACCTTAATATTTACCCTCATTTTTCTAAATTTAAACCAGTCTTAATTTCTTTGTATCACCTTGACTTCCCCTCCATATGAAAGATCTATGACTACATTTTTATAAGTCTTTTTAAGTTATAAAGTTGTCATCTTTTACATACGGACATCTCTATTCTCTATTTTCAGTGTTTTGCTTTTGTGATTTTGCTATCTGGGTTGATATATGGTTGCTCTGTTTTGCGTTCTAGTCTTGGGTTGTTATCTAATGTTATTGCTTTTCTAACCAAAGGATTTCCTTTAATATTTCTTGTAATTTTGGTTTGGTTTTTGCAGATTCCTTAAACTAAATTTATGTTTATTTGGAAATGCTCTAATTTTACTATCATATCTGAGAGGCAGTTTTGCTGGATATAAAATTCGTGGATAGCCATTATTTTCCTTCAAGGCTTTGTATATACATACATACATACACATATATATACAGCATCCCATTGTCTTCTTCCTGTGTGGTTTCTGCTGAGTAGTCCAGGTTTAGTCTTACTGATTGTCCTTTTTAGATTATTTTTGTTTATCCCTAGTCAGTTTTAAAATTGTCTCCTTATCTTTAATTTTGACAAGTTTGATTGTAATAAGTTTTTGTGTCTTTCTTTTGGAATCTACCTTGTGTGGAGTTCAATGAGTGTTTTGGATAGATCAATATCTATATTTCATGATATCAGGGAAATATTCTGTCAACAAATCTCTGCATTTTATGTTATCCCCCTGGCCTGATACTTCAGTAAATCATAGATTATTTCTCTTGTTAGAGTACCACATCATTCTTTGTGTTTCTTCATTTTAAAAAATTCTTTTACTGGATTTTTCTTCATATATGTTGGTGTCATGTGCTTTATCTTCAGTCTCACTGATTTGACCTTCCATTGCCACAATTCTGCACCTTTGACTTTCAACTGAGTTATGTAATTCTGTAATTTTATTGCTAATCTTCTGAATTTCTATTTCCTTTCTGTGTATGCTTTCTTGCAGTTTGTTCACTTTGTCATTATGCTCTGTTGCATTTTGCCTGATCTCCTCAAGAGTTCTAAAAACTAATGCTTTATGTTCTACCATTGGTAATTCCAAGAAGTTTTCTTTTTTGGGGAAATTTCTTGATTCTTTGTTTTGGGAGCATTCTAAAGCCATCACGATCTGCCTCTTTAAGTGATTTGATATTGACTGTTGTCTTTTAGCCATCAGTAAGTGGTTGTATTTATTTATTTTATATTTGCTTACTTCGTTCTAGCTTCTTCTTTGAAATGTCCAAATAGACTGGTTGTATGTGCTAATTTGGTTTTGGTGATTTGAAGCTCTAATGTCTTGTCACCAGATGGTTAGAGCTGTTAATGATCGTGGGAGTCAGGAATTTGTTTGCTTTTCTTATATCGATTAAGCTCAGGTTTCCAAGAAGTTAGTCAGCAACTGTTTGCTATGGACTCTCCCTGATAGTTTTAGATGGGCAGGGCGGATTGGTATAGGCACAGGTATCTGGCTGCAAAAAAAGGGGACTGACAGCCATCCTTGAGTGTCTGTGAGAAAGGCATTCCCCTTACGTCTGTTCCAAAGAACTGTTTCTGCCCTGAATTTCCAGCTCATGTGAGTTGACAGAACTTTTTCCCCTTCTCCGCTGTTTGTTAACTTGTTCACCCTCCGAGTCTAGGAGAATGGCTCAGGACATGCATAAGGGGTCCAACTTCTCTTTCAGGTAATGGTGTCAGACTCTGGAGCTGGAGGCAGTACAGAAAAGGGAGAGGGAAGCACTGGGATAAGGGAGAGAGGGTTATCTCTGAGAAAGTTCTAGATCTACTTGTGATAGTTTAAACTCAAGCTACTTAGCTTTTGGTGATTGAATGCCACCTTCCACCAATTCTGGAGGTGCCATTGTACTGTCAGCTCCTCTACTTCTGCTGAGGAAGAGATGCCGTCTGAATTCCACTGCTCCATTCACCATGCTGGCTACATACAGCTGTTATCCAGTGGGTCAGATCTGGTAATCCTAGATACTTCTGGACCTACTCTCCCTATCAGTTCAAATTGTCAACCTTCTTAGAATGTCAAATATAGTTGATTTGTTTCTTCTTTTGTGTCTTTGTTGTTACAGAGAATCTTAAGAGATGTCTGACTACTCTGTCATCTTGAGTCAGTTCCCATCTAGACTTTTAAAACCCCAGATGCTACTTAACAAACTAGGATGTAAAACATTTTCTTTTTTGAATATTTAAAGTGAAGGTTTACAATCCAAGTAAATTTGCCATATAATGTCCTGTACATACAACTCTGTGCAACTCTTGCTGCTCTCCCAGCACTGTGATTGAGCATTCCTCTTTTCCACTCTGTACTTCCCTTATTTATTCAACCAATTCCTGTCACTACTTTCTATTCTCCCACCTCATTTCTATAGGTGAGCTGCTCCAACAGTTTTCTGTCTTGTAGTCCAGTCTAGTTTTTGTCTGAACAGTTGTGTTTGGTACTGGTTTCATTTCTGGGATAGGAATGAGTCCAGAGGCCATTTCTTGGGGGACCCTCTAGGATGTTGGACCATCTGGTATGGTCATTTAATGGAATTCTAGACCCGCATCCCCATTTTTCTACCTCTCTGTTGTATCGCCTGTCAAGGTAGTCATTGTTAGTGGCAAGGCACCATCTAGTTCTTCTGGTTTCATAGTCTCTGGATGATGTGGCCCCTTCTGTCTCCCGGGCTCACGTTTCTTCCTGTCTTTGATATCCTTTGTTCTCCTCTGTTCTAGGTGGATTGGGACCAGTTAATGCTCCTTAGATGGAAGTTTACTAGCTTTTCAGACCCTAGACACCACTCACCAAAATGAGATGCAGAACATTTCCTTAAAAGAAAAACTTAGATATGCCAGTTGACCTAGATTTCCCCTGAAAGCATGGTCCCCAGACTTCTGCCGTTGCTACTCTGACCTTCAAAATATTGGATTGTGTTTATGAACCTCTTAGCTCTCGGTGTAGTACAGCAGTGTTGATCTGCCTTCTACTATGTACTGTCACTTTCTTCACTTAACCCAGTTCCCATCTAACATCTAATCTATGAATACTTGTCTCCCTCTCTTCCCTCCTTGGTAGCCAACAGAGGTTATTTTCTACTGTGCTTAGTACATTTCTTGAGACATCATAATAAATGTCATACAGTATTTGTCCGTTTGTGACTAATTTCACTCAGCATAATTTCTTCCAGGTAACTCCATATTATGAGGTATTTCCGAAGGTAATCGTTGTTCTTTATCATCACATAGTATTCCGTTGTGTGAATATACCATAGCTTGTTTATCCATTCTTCTGTTGATGGCCACCTAGATTGATTCCATCTTTTTGCCATTGGGGACAGTGCGACATTAAATATCAGTGGGCATGTATCTGTTTATGTGACAGCCTTTTTTCTCTAGGATGTATTCAAAACAGTGGGATTGTTGGATCATATGCTGTTTCTATTTCTAGCTTTTGAAGAAATTGCCAAATCAATTTCCAGAGTGGTTGTACCATTTTACATTCCCACTAGCAGTGTAGAAGGTTTCAAGTCTCTCTACATCCCCTCCAACATTTGTTGTTTTGTGTTTTTTGAATTAATGCCAGCCTTGTTGGGGTGAGATGGTATCTCGTTGTAGTTTTGATTTGAATTTCTCTAATGGCTGATAATCTTGATCATTTCCTCATGTTTTTGTTAGCCACTTGGATGTCTTCTTTATTTAAGGAGCTGTTCATATCTTTTGCCCATTTTTGATTGGGTTATTTGTCTTTTTCTTGTTGAGGTTTTGAAGTACCATATAGATTATGGAGATTAGATGCTGATCAACTTTTTGGTTGTCAATTCTTTTTTCTCAGTCTGTAGGTAATCTTTTTACTCTCTTGATGAAGTGTTTGGATGAACCTAAGTGTCTGGTTTTTAGAAGCTCCCATTTATGTATTTTTTCTTTGGGTGTTTGTACATTCTTTCTAATATTTTGTATCCTGTTTATGCCATTTATTACAACTCTCAACATTGTCCCTATTTTTTCTTCCAAGATCCTTATTGTTTTATATTTAGGTTTTGATCCATTTTCATTTAGTTTTTGTGCATGGTGTGAGATGTGAGTCCTGTTTCATTTTTTTGCAGATCAATATCCAGTTTTACCGGCATCATTCGCTGAAGAGACTATTTTTCCCCCGATTTCACGGACATTAAGCCTTGTCAAATGTCATCAGCTGCTCATAGGTGAATCGAGTTGTATTTGGGTTCTATATTCTGCTGCATTGATCCATGTATCTATTTTTGTACCAGTACCAAACTACTTTGGCTACCATGGCAATGTAATATGTTCTAAAGTTAGGTAGTTTGAAGCCTCCCACTTTGTTCTTCTTCAGTAATGCCTTACTTATCCAGGGCTTCAACACTTTTCATATAAAGTTGGTGATTTTTTTCCCCATCTTGTTAAAAAATGACATCGGAATTTATATTGGGATTGCATAATATTTACAGATAGCTTTGTGAAAAAATAGACATTATCACAATGTTAAGTCTTCCTATCCATGAGCAATGTATGTTTCTTCACTTACATAGGTCTCTTTTGGTTTCTTGCAATAGAGCACTGTAATTTTCTTTATATAGGTCTTTTACATCTCTTGTTAGATTTATTCTTGTTTTAAAAAATTTTTTATTTAATATAACTGAGTGAAAATGTACATTCCCATATAAATTTACATACCCACCTATATGCACCTTCCACTGCTCTCCCTGCCTGGTGACAGCACACTATTCCTCTCTGCTCCATACATGTCTCATTCTCCCAACAGTCTCTTTTTTCCCTCCTCTTCACCCACTCTCCTTCCTCCAGCCAGAGGTCAGCAGGATGACATCCTATAGATGTATAGAACCATAAAGTGCATCCAACATATGGTCACTCTGCATCACCAAGTCCAGTACATTCCTGTCTGAAGCATGGACCTTTGTTATGATTTATGGGCAAGGGCAGCATCAGGGTGAGGGGCCATGCTCCCAGTGGAACCCTGAAACCACTGGACCATCGATTGAGGTCTTTTAGTGGGGATCTCAGGGTGCATCCCATTTTATTCTTGTGTTGCCAGTGAGACTCAACTTAGTGAGCTCCATCGTAGCTATCACTGGTGGTGGCCGGGCACCATCTGGTTCTTCCGGTCCCAAGTCGATGTAGGCACCCACTGCTGTGGGTCTCTTTGTCTTCTGGGTTGTCTTTCCCCCATGTCATTTTGGTCCTCGGTGAGCATCCGTTCCTGCTGAGTTGGGACCATTTGCTGTGCCCTCGGATGGCACCTTGGCAGCTTTTAAGACCTCAGACGCCACTCACCAACGTGGGGTGCAGAGAGCCCTCTTAGCAAAATGCTAGTTGTGCCAACTGGCCTCGCTTTCGCCTAAGAGCATGGTCCCCCGCCTCCCGCCCCAGCTACTCTATCCTTGAAATATTGGGTTAAGATGGAAGGAGTACTCATGTTTAAGTCCACTTAATATTGTTCTTGTTTCTAATGTGTGCTGTCACCGATTTCACCCAACCAGATACCTAGCAACTATCTAATCTAAACCCTCCTCCCCTCCCGTCTCGCCATCCTTGCTTCTAAGGAGTTTCCAGGCTGTATTTCTTCAAAGACAGATTTGTTCGTGCTTCTGGCAGTCCACAATATGTTCAATATTCTTTGGCAACACCTCAGTTTAAAAGCATCACTTTTTTCTTAGTGCTCTTACTCATTGTCCAGCTTTATCATGTATATAAGGCAATTTAAAACACCACACTTTAGCTGACATACAAAGTCAGACAATTAACTTTGTAAACTCATTCTAGAAAAAATTCTACATACCTCACTACTGAATCTAATTATGGTCACCTTTGAAGTACTCTCCTTGGGAAGCTATGCACTTATACCAGTGCCTAGTCCACCCTTCAAAGCAATTTTGGAGCTCTTGTTCTAGAATGACCATCAGAGCTGTCATCACATAACCCTTGATATCCTGAATGTCAGCAAAATGCCTTCCTTTCAATATTTCCTTTATCTTTAGGTAAGAAAAAAAAAGTCATTCATGGCCAGATCAGGTGAGAAGAGAGAGTGTTCCAATACAGTTATTTGTTTACTGGCTAAAATCTTCCTCACAGACAGCTATACTATTAAGTTCAAAAACTTGCCTCCTTGCTACCATGTACAACGAACATTCCAGAGAGTGTTCCAAAATTGCTTTGATGGGTAGACTAGATGCTGGTATTGGTGCTTCCGAAGGAGAATGTTTTGGAGGTGACTGTAGTGATATTCAGCAATGAGTTATGTAGCACTTAGAACAATTAAGTTCATGGACTTATTGTCAAACCTCATATGCCTTAGTCCTCAAAGTGACATCTTGGATTTTTAATACTTTAAAGAGCTCTTTTGAAGCAGATTTGCTCAATGCAATGGATCTTCTGATTGCTTGACTGCTGTTTCCGTGGGTGTTAGTTGTGGATCCAAGTAAAATGAAATCCTTGACAGCCTCAATCTTTTCTGTGTTTATGATGATGCTTATTTGTCCAGTTGTGAGCATTATCGTTTTCTTGATATTGTAAACAACAAATGCCATTTTCCTCTTAAAAAGAGAGAATTGGGATGGCAGCCAGAACTAATTTTTTGCACCTGTTTTTCAGGACTGATCTTTTGTTTTTTTCTTTTTTCCTGGCCCTGGTAGGAAATCCTGCATTTAACTGACAGAGCCATGGAAATAACGTCTTTCACAGTTTTCACAGCTCTTTATAGAAACACTGAAACAGATAAAGAGCCAGTGAAAGATCCAGGCACCAGGCAGAACCTCCTGCTTCAGATGGCAACCCAAGGCAGTCTGGATTCGCTTCTGATGCATATATACAAAGGACTCCAGAGGCCTCTGAGTGGATCCCCCTCTTTACCCCTAATAAACCACATTGTTTCCCTGGTACCAGCACCAATACCTGTATTTACATTTGCATGCAACCCTGGTCTCTTGTATACCCACTCCCGCACCTGATGATTTTTGAACAAGTCCTAGATGGTGAAGTACCTGCCTGTTCCCCTCTGTTTTTGCTAGCAAACAGAAAATAAACTTCTACTTAATCACTAACTCAAAATACTTGTCTCAGAAATTTGCTATTTGGGACAGGTAACAAGAACCTGGAGTTTTGTCTAGTAACAATATTGAGGCGTAATCTGCACTAAAGCCTGTACTCTTTGATCTTTGTCAGTAAGTACTACAAGTCTTCTCTTTCATCAAGTAAGGTTGCATCATCTGTATATTATAGGTTCTTAATGAGTCTTCCTCAAATCCTGATACTGCATTCTTCCTACAGTCCATCTTCTTAGATTATTTGCTCAGCATGAAGATTACATAAGCATGGTGAAAAGACATAACCCTGACATACAGCTTTCCAGATTTTAAACCACAGAGAATCCCTTTGTTCCTATGTTAGCATAGCATTTTGTTGGCTTTTTGTTTCTAGACTTTATTATTAATGGTATATCTACTAGGTGTATACCCATCTACTGCAGAAAGCATTTATTTATTCATTTAATAAATGATTTTTTTTGTGCTTGCCTAGGGTCGCCATGAGTCGGATCTGACTAGAAGGCACTTGGCTTGTCTTGCTGTATTTTCTTTTCCTTTTTTAAATTTTATTGTGTTAGGTGAAAGTTTACAGTAAAAATTGGATTGTTGTTAAAAATTTATAATTAAATTGTTTTGTGACATTGGTTACAATCCCCCCAATATGTCAGCTTATATCCACTTACCCTTTCTATACCAGATCCATTTGTCTAATTTTCCTGTCTCACGTTCTTGTCTTTGATTTTGGGCAGGTGTTGCCCATTTGGTCTGGTATACTAGATTGAACTAAAAAGTGCATTCTTTACATGTGTTATTTTTTGTTTTATGGGCATGTCTTCTCTTGAGCCTGGGATCCACCATATGTCTGTCACTTTGTTGTACTGTGGGGCTTGTGTGTTGCTGTGATGCTGGAAGCTATACTACCAGTGTTCAGGTATCAGCAGGGTCACCCATGGTGGACAGGTTTCAGTGGAGCTTCCAGACTAAGACCAATTAGGAAGAAGGACCCAGTGGTCTGCTTCTGAAAAGAATTAGCCAGTGAAAACGTGAATAGTGGTGGAACATTGTCTGACATAGTACTAGAAGAAGAGTCCCTTAAGCTGGAAACGCACTTAAAAGACAACTGGGGAAATGCTGCTTCCTCAAAGTAGACTCAACCTTTATGATGTGAATGGAGTCAAGCTTTTGGAACATTCATTTGCTGAGGTGGAGTCTTTCTGGACCTTCATTTTCTACTTAAAATGAGAAAAAACAGCTGAAAACATCCATTGATAATTGGGGCATGGAATGTATGAAGTATGAATCTAGAAAAATTGAACATAGTCAAAAATGAAATGGAATACACAAATATTGGCATTCTAGGCATTACTGAGCTGAAGCGGGCTGGTTTTGGCCAGTTTGAATCGGACAGTCGTATGCTCCACTCCACTGGGAATGACAACTTGAAGAGGACTGGCATTTCTTTGATCATCTAAAAGAGCATTTCAAGATCTTTCCTGAAGTACAATGCTGTCTAAAGATAATATTGGTATGCTTATAAGGAATCTCAGTTAACATGAATATTGTTCAAATTTGTACACCAACCACTAAGGCCAAAGATGAAGGAACTGAAGATTTTTATCAGCTTCTGCAGTCTGAAATTGATCAAACATGCCATCAGAATGCATTGATAATTACCAGTGATTGTAATGTAAAAGATGGAAATGAAGAAGAACTCAGTAATTGGAAGGTATGGCTTTGACGGCAGAAACATTGCCAGAGATTGCATGTTAGAATTTTACAAGACCAAAGACTTCTTCATTGCAAACACCTTTTTTCACCAACATTTAAAGAATAATGAATGTACCACAGACTGCCAAAAGAACAAACAGATCCGTTCTGGAAGAAGTACACAAAGGGATTCGATTGTGTAGATCATAACAAATTATGGATAACACTGTGAATAATGGGAGTTCCAGAACACTTGATTATGTTCATGAGGAATCTATACATGAAACTAGAGGCATCATTCAAATAGACCAAGGGGACACTGTATGATTTAAAATCAGGAAAGGTGTGCGTTAGGTTTGTGTCCTTTCGCCATACTTATTGAGTCTGTATACTGAGCAAGGAATCAATAAACTGGATTACGTGAAGAAGAATGTGGCATCAGGATTGGAGGAGGACTCATTAACAACCTATGTTACGCAGATGACACAACCTAGCTTCCTGAAAGTGAAGAGGATTTGAAACACTGATGAAGATAAAAAATCACAGCCTTCGGTATGGATTACACCTCAACATTAAGAAAACAAGAATCCTCGCAACTGGAGCAGTAAGCAACTTCATGATAAAAATTCATTTTATTTAAATCCACAATCCAACACCCTTGGAAGCAGCAGTCAAGAAATTGAAACATGCATTATTACACTTGGAAAATCTGCTACAAAGACCTCTTTAAAGTGCTGAAAAATAAAGATGTCACCTTAAAGACTAAGGTGTGTCTGATCCAAGCCATAGTATATTCAGTCCCATGCAAAAGCTGGACAATGAACAAGGAAAACAGAAGAATAATTGATACCTTTGAATTTGTGATGCTAGTCAAGAATACTGAATACACCATGGACCTCTAAAAGAACAAACAAATGTGTCTTGAAGGAAATGCAACCAGAGTGCTCCTTAGAAGCAAGGGTGACAAGGTCCTGTCTTACATACTTTGGACATGTTATCAGCAGGGATGGGTCTCTGTGGAAGGACATCATGTTTGGTAAAGTAGAGGAAAGACCTTCAACAAGATGGATTGACACAGTGGCTGCCTCGATGATCTCAAGCATAACAACCACTGTGGGCATGACAGAGGACTGGCAGTGTTTTGTTCTGTTATACATTGGGTTGTTACGAGTTGGAACTGATTCAGTGGCACCTCATAACAATAACTCTGGGGCTTAAAGGTAGACTTTGGGAATGGCTTCAGTTCTGAGTTAGCAGGATGTCCAAGGTCACAGTCTCAGAAATTCCTCCAGTTTCTGTCTGCCCTGTAAGTCTAGTCTTTTCAGTGAAATTTGTCTTTTGTTTTGTATTTTTCTCCCTCCTTATCTGGCAACATCTATTATGATTTCTGTCAGAGGAGTGAGAAATGGTAGCTGAGTGCTTTCTAGTTCTGCACTGACGCTGGTAGAGAGTGTTGTTTTTGTAGTCTACTAGTCCCATGAGTCAGATCCAACTCGACGGCACTTGGCTTGGCGAGTCCTTTGGACTAATACATTCCTTGATCTTTAGTTTTCTTCATTGCCTTTTGCTCTAGACTGGTTAGGGCCAAAAGATGTATCTTAAATAGTGCTTGCGTTTTTTTTAATTTATATTTTATTGTGCTTTAAGTAGTTTAAATTTCATGCCAATTTTGCATATAAAATCTTACACACATGTTGTTATGTGATCCTAGCTGTTCTCCCCACACTGACAGCACTCTGTGTTTCTAGCTGTCACCCTGTGTTCAACTAGCTCCTATCTCTCTCTGCCTTCTCTTTTGACCTCCAATTCTATCCATATAAGCCAAGAAGAAAACTCTTTGCCACTATCATTTTGTATCTTATAGCCTGGTGCAATCTTTATCTGAATCGTTGGTTTCAGGAAAGGTTTTAGCTCTGAGCTAACAGAGAGTCCAGGGGTCTTTTGGGAACAATCCAGTCTGTCAGAACATGAAGTCTAGGCTTTTTACTAGAGTTTGAGTTCTGTACTCTACTTTTCTCCTACTCCATCATCGACTGTTTGTTGTGTTCCCAGTCAATGTAGTCATTGGTGGTACCCAGGTACAATCCAGTTCTTCTGGTCTCGTATTGATGTAGTCTTTGGTTTATGTGGCCCTTTCTGTCTCTTGTCCCCATGTTTTCCTTATATTGTTGATGCTCTTCACTCTCCTTTCCTGCAGATGAGTTAGGACCAAACTGATGCCTCTTAGTTGGCCACTTAGTAGCTTTGGAGATCCATGTTGTCACACACCAAAGTGGGATGTGGAACATTTTCTTAATAAATTTCGTTTTGCCAGTTGATCTAGATGTCCTTAAAACCATGGTCCTCAGGCCTCTTTCCCTGTTACTCTGTCCCTTGAAGTGTGTGACTGTACTCAGGAAACTTCTTACCTTTTGGTTTAGTCCAGTTGTGCTGACTTTTCCTATACTGTGTTTTGTTCTTCCCTTCACCTAAAATAATTCTTGTCCACTATCTAGTGAATACCCAACTCCCTCCTTGCCTCCCCCATGGCTATCAAAGAATGTTTTCTTCTGTTTAAACCTTTCCTTGAGTTCTTAAACTAGTAGTTTCATATGATATTTGTCCTTTTGTGACTAATTTCACTCAGCATAATGGCTTTTAGATTCCTCCATATAATTAGAGATTTCATAAATTCACTGTTGTTCATTATCATTGCATACTATTTCATCGTGTTAATATACCATAATTTGTTTATCTGTTCATCCATTTATGGGCACCTAGTTTGATGCCATCTTTTTGCTATTGCAAACAGTGTTGTAATGAGCACCGGTGTGTGTGGATTTATTTTGTGAGGCAGCTCATATTTTTCTAGGATATATTCTAAAGAGTAGGATTGCTAGATCACATGGTATTTCTATTTTTAGCTTTATAGCCAAGCCAAGCCAAGTGCCGTCAAGTCGGTTTAGCTTTATAAGGAAGGGTCAAATTGATATCCAAAGTGGTTATATTGTTTTACATTCTTCCTAACAAAGTGTAAGTGTTGCAGTCTTTCCACAGCCTCTCCAAGATTTATTGCTTTGTGTTTTTTAAATTACTGCCAGTCTTGCTGGGAAGAGATGGTATTTCTTTGTAGTTTCGATTTGTGTTTCTTTAATGGTTAATGATCATGAGCATTTCCTTATGTATCTGTTAACTGCTTGGATGTCTTCTTTGGTGAAGTGACTATTCATATCTTTTGCCCATTTGTTTTCGTCAGCTAGGGCTGCTCTAACAGAAATACCACAGAGTAGACGGCTTTAACAAAGGAAGGTTTATTCTTACACAGTCTGGTAGATTACAAGTCCAAATTTAGGATGTCCATTCCAGGAGAAGGCTTTCCTCCTTGTTGGCTCTGGAGGAAAGTCTGGTATTACATCAGTCTTTGTCCAGGGAGCATCTTGGTACAGGAACCTCGGTTCTGAAGGACACGCTCTTCTCCTGGTGCTGCTTTAGAGATGGTGGGAGATTCCCAATTCTCTGCTTGCTTCTCTTTCCTTTTATCTCCTGTAAGATGAAAGGATTAAGGATGTGGCAAGCTATACTCCAGGGAAACTCCCTTTACAGTGGAGCAGGGAGATAATCCTATGAAGGGATTTACAGTCCCACCCTAATCCTTTAATATACAGCACAGGACAATCACAAAATGGAGGATAACCACAAAATATTGGGAATCATGGCCCAGCCACATGACTACATATATTTTTAGGAGGGACACAGTATAATCCATGATACCATTAAACTTTTTTTCCCTTTTAGTTGTTGAGGTTTTTCAGTGTCATGCAGATATTAGAAATTAGATGCTAATCAGATTTGTTATCTGTAATTTTTTTTTCCCAGTTGGTAGGTTGTCTTTTTACTGTTTTGGTGAAGTCTTTGGATGAGCATAAGTGATTGATTTTTAGGAGTTTCCAGTCATCTGTTCTTTCTTCTAGAGTTAGTAGGTTGTTAGTGATACTTTGTACTCCGTTTAGGCCATGTATTACGGCTCCTGGTCTTGTCTCTATTTATTCTTCCATGATCTTTATCATATTATATTTTATATTTATGCTTTTAATCTATTTTGACATAGTTTGTACATGGTGTGAGATATGGATCCTGTTTCTTTTTCTTTCCAGATGGTTATTCAGTTATGCCAATGTCATTTTTTTAAAATTAATTTATTTTGTGTATTTTTTTATTGTGAATTAATAACAATTTTACAGTCTAGGTCATGTTACCAGGTAACACACAGAGCTTTCACTTCTATTCTATTCTAGCTGCCCTGTCCCCATTCTCTCACATGACAGCACACTTCCCCTTTTGGTCAGAACTTTCTGAGACCTTTTGACCAAGGTGTGGCCCTTGTCACCTAATCAACTTGGCTCCAGCAAAGTGTCCCTCAGACAACTTGTGTGCATTTTTGAAGGTTTAGTCACATCAGGTATCACTCGTTGTTTTGTATAGTCCAGGTCAGTCTTTGTCTGGGGAGCTGGCTCCAGAGCTGGATGTGGTTTGGGTTTAGAGAGCCAGGGGGACACACTCCCAAGGTGCCCTCTGTTCAGAATGACCATCAAGTGTGGTCTTTTCATAGAGTTCTAGCTCTGCCTTTTACTACATCATCCACTGTGTCCAGAGCTCTATTCCGTATACAGCATCCAGGCTGTCACCGGCAGTGGCTGGGCACCATCTAGTTCTTCTAGTGCCATGCTGAAGCAGGCCATGGCTCATGTGGCCCCTTCCATCTGGTAGGTTCATGTTTTCCTCATGTCCTCAATGTCTTCCATTTGCCCCCGGTTCAGGTGGATTGGGACCATTTGGTGCTATATAGATGGCAGTTTGCTAGCTTTTAAGTCCTCAGTCACCACTCAGACAGGTGGTATGTGGAGTGATATCTTGAGAGAGGAGAGAGAGAAAAACCTTAGGTATGCCAATTAGTCTGGATTTCCCCTGATCTCAGACCATTTCCCTGTTCTTGCAAAGAGGTGGTCCACATTAAGGGGACAATTTGGTTTTGAAGTTGAGTAGTTATGGATGCTCCACTTCTAGTGCATGCTGGCACATCCTATACCCATCCCTAATCCCAATCATTATCTAATTTGTACAAAATCTCCCTCCCTATCTCCCACCCTTGTAATGTCAAATATTGATTTATGTGCTTCAGTGATTAGTTGCATCCTTATAATAGTGGTCTCATACAAAATTTGTCCTTTTGTGTCTGTCTAATTTCACTCAGCATAATTTCTTCTAGATGGTCCTACACTGATATTTCTCTAAGTCACTGTTGTTTCTTACCATTGTGTAGTATTCCATTATATGAATATACCACAGTTTTTTTAACCATTTGTCTGTAGATGGGCATCTAGATTGTTTCCAACCGTTTACTATTGTGGAGGCAACTGCAGTAAACACTGATGTGCAAGTATCTGTTTGAGAGGTGTTAGCTATTTCTTTGGGATATATGCCAAGGAGTGGGATTGCTGGATCATATAGTATTTTTATTTCTATTTTTTTTAAGAAAGTGCCAAGTTGATTTCCATAGTGGTTGAACCATTTTACAGTCCCACCAACAGTGTAGAAGAGTTCCAATCTCTCTACATCTTCCCAACATTTATTATTCTGTTTTTTGGATTGTTGCCATCTTTGATGGGGTGAGATGGTACTCACTGTGGTTTTGATCTGAATTTCTCTGATGGCTAGTGATCATGAACATTTCCTCATGTATCTGTTGGCAACTTGTATGTCTTCTTTGGTTAAGTGCCTGTTCATGTCATGTGCCCATTTTTTAATTGGGTTGTTCATCTTTTTCTTGTTGAGGTTTTGAGATCCTTGTAGATTAGAGAGATTAGGTGGTGGTCAGAAGAGTGGTGGGCAAATATTCATTCCCATTCCATAGATAGTCTTTTTACTCTTGATGAAAGCTTTGGAAGAGTATATGTGTTTAATTTTTAAGAGTTTCCAATTATTTATTTTCATTTCTGATGATTGAAGGTTGTTAGAGATTTTTGGTAGACTGTTGATGCCATGGGTTAGTGCTTCTGGCATTTTCCGACATTTTCCTTCCAAGAATTGTGTTGTTCTAGCTTTTGTATCTACGTCTTGGGTCCATTTGAATTAGCTTTTGTGCATGGCATGAGATAAGGATCTTGTTTCATGTTTTTGCAGATGGATATCCAATTATGGCAACGCCATTTGTTGAAGAGACTGTCTTTACCCCAGTTCACTGTTTTTGAGCCTTTATCAAATATCAGGTGCTCATAGGTGGATAAAGTTATGTTTGGATTTTTGATTCTGTCCCATTGGTTTATGTGTCTGTTTTTGTGCCAGTACCAGGCTGTCTTGACTACTGTGGCAATGTAGTAGGTTTCAAGATCAGGAAGGGTGAGGCCTCCCACTTTGTTCCTCTTCTTTAGTAATAATTGACTTTTCCTTGTCTTCCACCCTTTCCATATGAAGTTGATGATTTGTTTCTCCATCTCATTAAAAAATGTCATTGGAAGTTGAGTTGGGATTGCACTGTATGTATAGATTACTTTGGGAAGTACAGACATTTTCACAATGTTAAGTCTTCCTATCTAGAAGCAAGGTAGATTTCTCAACTTGTGTAAGTCATTTTTCATTTCTTGCAGTAGGGGCTTGTAGTTTTTTTTTTTGTATAGGTCTTTTACATCTCTGGTTAGATTTATCCCCAGATATTTTATCATCATGGGGCTATAGTAAATGTTAATGATTTTGTGGTTTCCTCTTTCGTTGTCTCTTTGTTGGTGTAAAGGAATCCCACTGATTTATGTATGTTTATCTTGTAACCTGATACTTTGCTGAAGTCTTTTATTAGATCCAGTAATTTTTTTTGTGGATTCTTTAGAGTTTTCTGTGTATAAAATCATGTCATCTACAAATAGCAGTACTTGGACTTCTTTGCCAATTTCAATGCCTCTTATTTCTTTATCATGTCTAGTTGCTCTGGCTCTAGAACAATCTTGAATAGAAGTGGGGACAATGGGCATCCTTCTCTAGTACCTGGTCTTAAGAGGAGTGTTTTCAACTTTGCTCCATTAAGTACAATGTTAGCTGTTGGTTTAGTATAAGCCAAGCCAAGTGTCATATAGATGGCCTTTATCATGTTGAGGAATTTCCCTTCTATTCCTATTGTGCTGAGACTTTTTAACATGAATGGGTGTTGGACTTTATCAAATACTTTTTTCTGCACTGATTGATAAAATCAGAAGATTCTTGAATTTTATTTTGTTTATGTGGTTGATTACATTAATTGTTTTCCTTATGTTGAACCATCCCTGCATCCCTGGTACGAATCCTACTTGGTCATGATAAACTGTCTTTTTTTTGTGTGATGTGTTGTTGAATTGTTATCTAAGATTTTGTGAAGGATTTTTGTGTCTAAATTCATGAGAGATATTTGTCTGTTATCTTCCCTTATTGTGATGTCCTTATCTGGTACCAGAGTTATACTAGCTTCATGGAAGGAATTTAGGAGTGTTCCATCTTTTCTATGCTCTGAAATACCTTTAGAAGTAGTGCTGTTGACTGTTCTCTGAACTTCTGATAGAATTCTCCATTGAAGCCATCCAGTCTAGGGCTTCTTTTGGATGGAAGTTTTTAAATTACATTTTCAATTTCTTCTTTTGTAATGGGTTTGTTTAGTTGTTCTATCTCTCATTTCACTAGTTTAGGTAGGTAGTGTTTTTCCAAAAAATTGTCCATTTCCTCTAGGTTTTCAAATTTATTAGAATATGATTTCTTATACTATTCTCCTTTGATTCTTTTGATTTCAGCAGGGTTCACTGTGATATTACCCATCTCATTTCTAATGGGGATTATTTGTTTCTTCTCCTGTTTTTCTCTTGTAAGTTTGGCCAGCGGTTTATCCATTTCTTTGATCTTTTCAAAAACCCAGCTTTCAGACTTGTCTACTCTTTCAATCACTTTTCCATTTCATTTATTTCTGCTCTAATTTTAATAATTTGCTTTCTTCTGGAGCCTGATGGGTTCTTTTGCTGAGATCTTTCTAGTTGTTCAAGTTGATGAGTTAATTCTTTGATTTGTGCCCTTTCTTCTTTTTGGATGTGTGAGTTTATTTAGATGAACTGACCTCTGAGCAGTGCTTTTGCTGTGTCCCATAAATTTTTGATAGGATATCTCTTCATTCTCATTCGATTCTATGAAATTCTTTATAGCATCTTTGATTTCTTTAACCCAGTGGTTCTTGCACAAAATGTTGTTTGGTCTCCATGTTTTTTATTTAATTTGCATCTTTTTTTCTGTTGCTGATTTCTAGTTTTATGGCTTTGTGGTCTGAGAAGAAGGTTTGTATTATTTCGATATTTTGAATTTTGTTGAGTATCACTCTGTGACCTAACATGTGGTCAGCTCTGGAGAATGTTCCACGAGTACTGGAAAAGAAAACACACTTGGCTTCAGTTGGATGATGTGTTCTCAATATGTCTCTGAGGTCAAGTTGGTTGATTGTGGCATTTAGATCCTCTGTGTGTTTGCTAGACGTCATTGGGGATGTTCTGTTCTTTACTGAGAGTGGTGTGTTGAAGTCTCCTACTACTTTGTGGAGCTATTTGTGTTTTCAGTGCAAATAGTGTTTGTTTTATGTCTTTTGGGGCCCTATCATTGGGTGCATGGATATTTAGTATGATTATGTCTTCCTATTGAGTGGAGACTTTGGCCACTAGATAATGACCCTGTTTACCTTGTACAGTGGATTTAACTTTAAAGTCTATTTTGTCAGAGATTGGTGTTGCCATGCCTGCTCTTTTTTTAATGTTGTTAGCCTGATTTTTTTTTTCAAATTTTGAGGTGTAGTTTGTTTGCGTCTTTGAGTCTAAGGTGTGTCTCTTGTAAGCACCATATAGAGGGTTTTTTTTTTTTTTTTTTTTTTAATCAAATCTGCTACTCTTCTCTTAACTGGTACATTTAGTCCATTTACGACTCGACGGCACTTGGCTTGGCAGTCCATTTACATTCAGTGTGACTAACTGATACATATGATGTTAGTATTGTCATTTTGATGACTGTTTTTTTGGATGTTGTGGACAGTTCTTCTGATGCTTTTTATTTTGTGTGCTGAGTCTTTTTCTTTATGTATTTCCTTTTCATGGCTTTCAGTGTTCATTTTCTTGAGATTGTGATTTTATGTGTTGCTTTTTAGAATGTAGAATTATAGTTTTCTTTTATGGTTACTTCGTTAGTCCCCTTTATTAATCTAAAAGTAGTCCAAACTTCATAGAAAGAGTTCCAAAACTGCTTTGAAGGGTGAATTTGGCAGTGGTACTAGTTCATATCTTCTCAATGGGGGTACTTCGAAAGTGGCTGTACTGATATTCAGCAATGAGGTATGTAGCAGTTAGAACTTAAGTTCATGGGCTTAATTGTAAGGCCTTGTAGTTGCCTGCTTACAAGTGTAAGGACTATGAGTATTTAATCTGATGTCAGAATGAGAATACCTGGCTATTGTATTTTGGATAAAAGCTTCCAGTAATTCTTCTTGATTTACACCAAGGAGCTGTTTTTCTTGAGCCCTTTGTATATTAAATTCATTTCCTTACTTCTCTTTAGCCAAAATACCTTTGGACAGATGTAGACTGTCCCTTTAACTTCATCTTGGAAAAAAGGAATTATGAGTTAGAAGGAAATAGGATACCTTGTCCTGGATAAACCACCAACCTAAGATATATTTATGTACTCACTTGACCTCTTTTAAAAAAAATCAAACTCATGCCACACAAGGCCAATAAAAGGTTTTGCTTTTGTTTAGGTCACCTCTTCTTGCTGTTATTTTTCTCCAGTAAACTTGAGATTTTTAATCTTGTATTCATTGAAACTATTGTTTTATAGAAGAAATGCTACTGAATATATAAAAAAATTTTACTCTTTGAAATAGAAACAGAGACTTTGTTGCTGGATTTGGCAAAGGTTCAGATAAACTGATTCATATGGTGGATTTATTCATTGGCTTAGAGTATGCCTAGAGGGTGTGGAATCCATGGTCCTCACAAATACTCTTTCATGAGTTATATAGTGTGTGGCTGAACATTCTACCTTACCAGGCAGTCCTTTCTAATTTGGGCAGGAACAATCTACTCATTCTCCTTGTATGGAGCCCAAATCCACACTCCTGCATCTAACATCCATTAATTCTGATTCATACTTTACAGTATCTGATTTCTTTTCCTCAGAGAACCTGTTTAGCTGTTAGAAAGCAGTTCTCACCCTCACTGAGTCTTTTACTCTTCCTTATGTAACTTGAGCTTAACTTATTCACTAATCTGAGAGTTTGTCTCTCATGTGGTTTAGTTTCTCTGAGCCCTAGTTTACTGAATACAGAGCCCTGAATGTTCTGCTCAAGGACAGGGTGGGGGAGGGGTCCAGTGAAGAACCAAGGAGAATTCCTCCAAATCCCACATCCTTTTAAGAATTAGCATCTATCAATGTAAAATACATGCACACATGGGAAAATTTGTATAGATTCATGGGTTATAAAGCCCTTTTTCATATACTGTCTGCTTTTGTACTGGTCAATTCACTATAGACTAGAATCTCTAGTTCTTTTGTAGATATTTGTGTTGGTTACCTAGAGATGTTGTAACAGAAATAACACAAGTGTGTGGCTTTGAAGTACAGGCATATATTTTCTCACAGTTCAGAAGGCTGGAATTCAGAATTCAGGGCATAGCTCTAGAAAGAGCTCCTTTTTTGTCTGCCTCTGATTTCAGTAGCTACCAGCAATCCTTTATATTCCTTGGCATCTGTCTTCCCTGTGTATATGTCTCTGTGTCTATTCTACTCTTTTTATAAGACACCACTCAGAAGTTATTAGGTTTAAGACTCATCTTAACCTGGCATTGCCTTATTAGCATAAAAAAGAAGATCCCTATTTCTAAACAAGGCATTGTTTTACAGGTGTGAGGGTGGGACTTCCACTCTTATTTGGGGGAGACATAATTTAGTCCATAACAATGTCATTGCTAAATAGCTTTCCCCTCTTTTCCGTAATTGTACCTGGAGTATTAGGACATGAGTACAGCTTCTTACCATTAACACAATTACATTTCATTTTGCAAGATTTTGATCACCACTGAAGTATGTCAAGATGCTTGTAGATACCCTCTAGTCATTCCTGTTTGATACTATGAGTAAATTCTGTGGTTAAGGATCTTGAAAATGGAATCAGAAAAACATAGATTCAAATTTTAGTTCTAATCGTTTGTGATCTTGGGTACATTTTAGTACTCTGTCTCAGTTTCCTCACATAATAAAGGCTTCATTATAAGACCTATATTGTGTGAGAATTAAATTGGATATCCATGTAAATGCTTTTCAAAAGGCCTATCCAAAATCACGTACTTGTTATTATCTGTGCTTATTGTTGCCAGTGGTGATATTTTGGGTGTTATTGATATCTAGGGGATATTGATTAAAAATAAGTATTGTAGCACACCAACATAAATCTCCCCCCCACAGACATTAATTTATTAATCCTCAGGTGGTAGCCATTTAATTTAAAAACTGCTATTGTTGTTATTTGCTCTAAGATGACTCTAATTTGTGGTGACTCCAGATTTGTCAGAGTAGAACTGTCCTCCATATGGCTTTCAAGATTGTGACATTATGGAAGCAGATCACCAAGTCTGCCTTATGAGATGCCTCTGGGTGTGTTCAAACTGTTAACCTTTAGGCTAGTAGTTGAGCCTTAAAATAAAAACTAGCTTTCCTAATTTATTGTGTATACGACCCATATTCTCTTATTTCTACAATTTACAAGCCTAGTAATGTACTTTTTGTTACAAAGAATGAATAAATCTGTCTTGGAAGAAGCACACCCAGAGTGCTCCTTGGAAGTGATGATGGCAAGACTTAGTCTTTTGTACTTTGGGAATATTATCGGGAGGGACCAGTCCTTGGAGAAGGACATCATACATGGTAAAGTTGAGGGTCAAATAGGAAGAGGAAGACACTTAAAGAGATGGATTAATACAGTGGCTACAACGAGTTCAAACATAGCAATGACTATAAGGATTGTGCAGGACACAGTAGTTTTTGTTCTGTTGTACATAGGTTCTCAGTGAGTTAGAACCAACTTGATGGCACCTAACAAGAACTATGTATTCTTTTAAAAATTCAAATTATTTCATTTTATAAACTCATAACCTACTAATAAAATCCCAAAGTAAAGCTGTTCTAAAATAACTTCTTTTTTGTTTGTCAAGGTAATAAAATTGGAGTTTCAGCTGTTTATACATTATTTGGATCAAAATGTCTTTGTCAAACAATGAGTGTGTGAATGAATGAAGGAAAAAAGATTCAATTCATATTTCTAGCCTATCATTCATTAATCTGGTCAGGTACTGAAAGAGAAGTTTTTCTTGCTGAAATACTGACATAAAGATCCATGTCTACAAACTAGAGATCCAAAAAGAAATTCCAAAATGCACGCTGTATTTAATGAGGTTAAGCTAGTCTGCAGATTGTCAGATAAGGAATGCAATTAAGAATTTTTAAAATCCAAATATCAATAGATAGCAAGTGAGAAAATGGACCAGTTTATACTGTTCCTAGGTAGAAAACAATCACCAACCAAATGCACAAGCAAAGAAGGCTAAGCCAAGGTAAAGGCAAAATCAGCATTAAGAGCTTGAGGGTGCTCTAGTAATACAAATGAAACAGCCAACGAGAGACAACTTATTCTGTAGCAAAGATGCTGAAGGCACTGATTCTGGAAACACTAACAGAGCTCTTACACAGCTTCCATTGAGTACAGCACTTACCATAAATGGCAGGCAAATGCTGATCTTAAAGTTGAACTGGACTTTTTTTTTTAAACATTTTTTTGTTGTGATTAAGTGAGAGTATACAATCCAAGTTAATGTTGCATGCTTTCCTGTCTGCAGCTCCTTCTGCTCTCCTTGCCTTGTGACAGCACACTCCTCCTTTTCATTCCATATTTGTTGTATCCTCTTAACCAGTGTCTGTCCTCTCCTCTCCACCCTCTTCTCTCCCATCTAGAAAGAGACCAGTAGGACAGCATCTTATAAATGCATAGCACCATGAAGTACACACACCATACAGTCACACTGTGTCCCAGAGCCCAGTCCATTTTTGTCAGAAGAGTTGACCTCAGTAGTGTTTTCTGTTCAGAGACAACAGCATGTCAAGGGGCATGCTCCCAGGGGATGCCCTGGGCCATTGGACCATCAGTTGCACTCTTTTAGTAGAGTTCTTGAGATGCACCCCTCTTTATCTCGTGTTGCCACAGGGACTCAACAATGTGTGCCCCATCATGGCTGTCTTTGGTGGTGGCCAGGCACCATCTGGTTCTTCTGCTCACATGTTGATACAGACTCCCATTCACATGGGTCCTTCTGTCTCCTGAGCTCCTTTTTCCTCATGTCTTTGTTGTTCTCAGTGATCTTCTGTTCTGGATGAGTTGGGGCCATTTGTTGTACCTCAGATGACAGCTTGTTAGCTTTTAAGACCCCAGACACCACTCACCAATATGGGGTGCAGAAGACTTTCTTAGCAGTAGGCTAGTTACTCCACTTGGCCTTGATGTCCCCCAAGAACATGGCCCTTGGACCCCGCCCCAGCTACTCCATCATTGCAATATGGGGTTGAGATTAGAAGAATTTTCAGTTTATGGATGTGTTTTTATCAGAGGTTCTAACACCTTTCTTTCTTCAGCTCT
Organism: Heterohyrax brucei; assembly: GCA_028571685.1. Lineage (NCBI taxonomy): Eukaryota > Metazoa > Chordata > Mammalia > Hyracoidea > Procaviidae > Heterohyrax > Heterohyrax brucei. The sequence goes on along the minus strand of CM053157.1, from coordinate 39,425,011 downwards.
GTACATTTGATGTGAATAATAGTGCCTAGATTGAATGATGCAAACAATCTTAGTTAAATTACTTTAGAAGTCTGTTTCAGAATACAGACTTAACTGTTGACTTCTCACTTATGTGAATGTCGCTATCTTTATTTTTATTTATTTATTTATTTGTTGCCATGGCTCTTTCCTAGTTACTCTTAAGCCTGAAGGGCCTCGGGGTGATAACAGCTCTCTGCTTTTGTTAGTCCCAGAGTACTACAGTATCCCTCAACATCTCCTTTAACTGGTCCACACCAAATAGATTTCTTATCAAAGTGTCCTCAATTACCCTGTTTCAGTGTCATTCTGTTTCCTTCTAGGACTCTGACAAATATCTTTCCTCCCTTTTTATTTTAATAGTATAGAATAAAGAAAGAAGAATAATAAAATTATTTTAAGGTATTAATCATCCAAAGACTTTATCAAGAGAGTTTAAAGACTATCTACAGAATGGAAAAAAATGCAACTATGTGTTAGATCAACATCTGGTTTCAATAATCTACAAAGTACTGATATCAACAAGTAAAAGGTAAATAACTTGCGTAAGCAATGGGCGAAATATATGAACAGACACTTCAACAAAGAAGACATCCAGACAGTCAAAAGACACATGAGGAAATTCTCACAATCATTAGCTATTAGAGAAACCCAAGTCAAAAATACAATGGGATACCATCTCACCTCAACAAGGTTGGCAATAATCCAAAAAACACAAAGCAACAAATGCTGGAGAGGCTGCAGAGAGATTAGAATTTTCCTACACTGCTGGTGGGAATGCAAAATGGTACAGCCTCTTTGGAAAGCTATTTGGTGCATCCTTAAAAAGCTAGAAATAGAAATACCATATGATCCAGCAATCCCACTCTCAGAATATATCCTACATGCATAAAGGAGGTTACATGAACACATATATGCACACAAATGTTTATTGCAACACAGTCCACAATAGCAGAAAGATGGAATCAACCTAGAAGCCTATCAACAGGTGAATGGATAAAGAAACTATGGTACATCTACACAATGGGACACTATGCAATGATAAAGAACAATGATGATTTTAGAAAGCATCTCACCACCTGGTTTAAACTAGAAGACATTATGCTGAGTGAAATCACTGAGCTATGAAATGACAAGCATTGTATGAGACCTCTGCTATAAGGACTTAAAAATGGACTTAAGTACAGAAAAAAAGACTCTTTGAAGGTTACAAGGGTGGTGAGGGAAGGAGAGGTAAGTCCATAGATTAGATGCCAAGCCAGCCAAATGCCGTCGAGTCGGATACGACTCATGGTGACCCTAGGAGCCAGGGTAGAGCTGACCCCCAGAGTATTCAAGGAGTGCCTGGTGGATTTGAACTGCTGACATTGTGGTTAGCAGTGGTAGCACTTAACTCACTACACCACCAGGGTTTCCCTGTGGAAAGACTGGAACTCCTATATATAAGAGTATAAAATGGTAAAACCACTATGGAAAATGCTATTGTGCTTCCTTTAAAGCACAGCTACCACCAAAAGCAGTCGTGATGGGGGACATAACATAGAGTTTCTGAGGCAATATGAAGGAAAGAGGTGTGCAGTTCAAGAACTCTTCTAAAAGACCAGAATTGATGGCCTGACAGCCTACAGGGTCCCCTGAGAACACTGCCCCTAGACTTGCTGCTGGCCCTGAACTGAAACCAGTACAGAGGTCAACTCTTCAGACAAGAATTAACTGGACTTGGAGACACAGTGTGAGCATATGGTGTGTGTACTTTATGGGTTTATACATTTATAGGAGGCTGTCCTACTGGTTTCTATCTGGATGGGAGAGAAGAGGATAGAGAGGAGAGAACAGGTGACCATTAGGAGGATACTAAAAGTATGGAGTGGAAAGCAGAAATGTGCTGCCACAAGTTGAGGAGAGTAGATGGAGCTGCAGACGGGTGTGCACTCAGAATTGATTTAGATTGCATACCCTCACTTAATCACGATTAAAAAAAATATTTTAAGGTGTTACCATTTACTATAGCCCCCAAGAAGTTAAAATACCCAGGAATAAATCTAACTAGAGAAATAAGAGACCCACACAAAGAGAACTACAAGACTTTACCTCAAGAAACCAAGAGAGACTTACATAAACGGAGAAACCTACTTTGCTCGTGGATAGGAAGATTAACACTGTGAAAATGTCTACTCCACCCAAAGTGATCTACATATACAATGCAATCTCAATACAAATTCCAGTGACATTTTTAAATGAGATGGAGAAATAAATCTCCAACTTTATTTGGAAAGGTAAAAAACCTGGATAAAAAAAGCATTAGTGAAGAAGAAGAAGAACATACTAGGAGGCGTCTCTCTACCCAATCTTAGAACCTAATACACTGCCACAGTAGTCAAAACAGCCTGGTACTGGTACAAAAAGAGACAAATAGACCAATGGAACAGAGTTGAGACCCCAGAGATGCCACTATCCTCTTATGAACAGCCTGTATTTGACAAAGGCCTTAAGATTGTAAACTGGAGTAGAAACAATCTCTTTAACAAATGGTGCCGGCAAAAGTGGATATCTATCTGAAAAATACTGAAACAAGATCCATATCTCACAACTTACACAAAGACAAACTCAAATTGGATAAAAGACCTAAATATCAAAGCCAAAACAAAAAAGATCATGCAAGAAAAAATAAGGTCAGCAAGGGAAATTGTAATACACATTTTAGACAGACTTCAAAATCTGGGAAACAATGCACAAACAACAGAAGAGAAAACAGATAAATGGGAACTACTAAGAATCAAACACTTTTGCTCATTCATAGACCTTATCAAAAGAACTAAAAGACCACCTACAGAATGGGAAAAAATATTTGGTAACTACATGTTGGATTGATGTCTGATCTCCATAATCTACAAAGTTCTGCAAAATATCAACAAGAAAAGGATAAATAACCCAATTAAGTGATGTGCAAAGGAGACAGATAGACACTTCACTAAAGAGGACATCCAGGCAGCCAAAAGACACATGAGAAATGCTCACAATCAGCTATTAAAGAAATCCAAATCAAAACTGCAATGAGATACCAACTTACCCCAACAAGGTTGGCCATGATCCAAACAACACAAAACAACAAATGCTGGAGAGGCTGTGGAGAAATTGGAACTCTCCTACACTGTTGGTGGGATTGCAAAATGAATGGTTCAACCTCTTTGGAAAGCAGTCTGGCACTTCCTTAAAAAGCTGGAAATAGATATAACATTTGATCCAGCGATCCCACTGCTCAGAATATATCCTACAGTATCAAAGGCAGTCACATGAACAGATACATGCACAAGAAAGTTTATTGCAGCACAGTCCACAATAGCAAAAAGATGGAATCAACCCAGATGCCCAACAACAGATCAGTGGATCAACAAACTAAGGTATATATACTCAATGGAGCACTATGCAATGATAAAGAACAATGATACTTTTAGGAGGCAAGTCATAACCTGGTTTCAGTTGGAAGACATTATGTTGAGTGAAATCAGTCAGCATCACAAGGACAAATATTGTATGAGACCCCTAATGTAAGGACTTAAAAACAGACTCGTGTACAGAAGAAAAGACTCTTTGATGGCTGAAAGGGAGGGGACCGAGGGAGGGAGAGACCTGGTTATAGATTATAGAAATTTATTCATGTGCAAGCCGTGACAGAACACGTTAGATAGAAGATCAGCTTAACTGGACTTCAAAGTGAACTGAAAACTCTTCTAATCTTAACCCAATATTGCCAGGATAGAGTAGCTGTGGCAGGGCTCCAGAGACCATGCTCTCAGGGGACATCAAGGCCAAATGGCATAATAGCTTATTGCTAAAAGAGTCTTCTGCACCCCATATTGAGAAGTGGCATCTGGGATCTTAAAAGCTATTAGCTGCATTCTGAGGCACATCGTATGGTCCCAACTCAGCTGGAACAGATGATCTCCAAGGACAGCAAGGATGTGAGGGAAATAATGAGCCCAGAAGACAGAAGGACCCATGTTAATGGGTGACTGTATCAACATGTGACCAGTAGAACTGGATGGTACCTGGCCACCACCAAAGACAGCTGTGATGGGGCACACAATGTTAATTCCCAGTGGCAACATGAGAAAAAGATGGCTGTGCCTCAAGAACTCCACTGAAAGACCACAGCTGATGGTCTGATGGTCTGGGGGTTCCCCTGTGAGCATGGCCCCTACACCTGCTGCAGCGCCTGACCAGAAATCATTAAGGAGGTCAACTCTTCACATAGGAATGAATTGGACTTGGGGACACAATGTGACCGTACAGTGTGTGCACTGCATGGTTCTATGCCTCTGTAGGATGTCATCCTACTGGCCTCTTACTAGAGGGGAGAGGAGAGGGTGGAGAGGAGGTTACAAGAGTTTGTTAAGAGGATATAATATATATAGAATGGAAAGGAAGAGTGTGCCATCACTATGCAAGGAAAGCCGAAGGAGTTGCAGACAGGCGGGCATGCAAATTTAACTTGGATTGTATACTTTCACTCAATCACAATAAAAAAAAAAGAAATTATTTTAAGGTATTAAAGAATATGTAGAGTTACTCAGTAAAGATAACTGTAATTGTTATGATGGGACCTTATTGTACAGTTGCTTAGTTCTTATGCTTTAACTATGAGACCTAAAAGCACACATTTGATAATAATATGTAATATTTTTCCAGAGTTAAATGAGTTTCCAGAACACTTGAGGCAAGTGATTCAAATCAAGTAACTGTACTATATTCTAGAATAGAAGATATAAAACCTAAGACATTTAACAACTACTCTGAAAAACGGAGGAGATGCAGAGATCTAAAAGTAAACCTGTGTCTGAAGAATGTTCAGTTAGTAGTAATGTACTCATGTGGTTTCTTAAAATTGACAAATGTACTTCAGTAATGTAAGATGGTACCATTGAAAAGCCAAAATAGCCACCACTGCTGAGTCTATTCTGATTCATACCTACCCCTATCATTAAGGAAAACTAAACGGTAATGTGGGAACTCTCTGTACTGTCTTAGCACTTTTCTGTACATTTAAATATTATTCTAAATGAAAGGTTTATTTTAAAAAGAAAAGCCTAAGGAAATACAACATTTTGTATTTTGACAATTTTCATTGTAAATCACATAACGGGTGCTTAAGAAAACAGAGTATTTGAACAACACTTACTTCCAAACTAGAGCATTCTTAAAAGCATTCATCATGATTGCTGGTATGTTGTAATATAGTAACAGGCTTAGGACAGAGCTTCCCAATGGGTGATCAAGGCTCTCTGGCAGGCAGACCCTGGGGTAAGGGCATGCCCAGATAACTGTCCCTGCAGCTTCTAGAGGAGCTGGACAGAGGTCTGAGATACCTAGAGCCCCTAGACCTATGGCCAGTCTTTAATAGCATTTTTCTTTTTTACCCTAAGGTAACTTACAAATACAATTATTTTCTTTTTATAAGATTACCTGAAAAATATTGGGAAGCCTCCAGGAGCCAGGCTGCCTCTTTACTGAAAGTAACTCTGTTTTTACCATTTCTTTTGTTGCTGTGTGTTTTCACTGAAGATAACTCTATTGTTACCATTTCTTTCTTGTTTCTGAGTCAGAGTGAGACAGGTGCTCCCATCACCATTGCTTACAAAATCATGGTCCTGAGTCTCAGTTGCTTCAGCTAGAAAGTAGAAACAACAACATCCACTTCCAAAGTGATGCATAGATTAAATGAGCAAGGGATGTGAACATAACAGGCACAACATTAACATGAAGAAATGTTAATGGATATGCATTTATTTCCTGTTTCCTTTATTCTCTGCCGTCTTCCCCCTCTTATTCCCAGCTTTTATTACTTTTGTTTTTCTGTATTTTTCAGCTTTTCTGGAATTGAACACTTGTAGCAATTTTTTTGTTGTTGTTGCCAACAATAATGTTAGCTAGTAAGCTGATCAGCCACACTATGGCATCCTTATTTTCACCCGTTCTAAGTTTTTCTTTAGGTCACTTAGCCATTACTTGTCCAGCCTACATCACACAGAAAGTGGAATGGTTAGTGAATACTTTCTACACTGCACCACATTTCACTGATCTAATAGACATCCCAATTAAAAACAAAACTTGGCAATGCAAATTTGATCAAAGAAATCAACTGCTAGGCCAAGATGAAGAGATTTATTTCTGTAGAATACTGAGAGATTTATTCAGCTAAAATACACAGTAAGGCACCAAGTTTGGGGTACAGTTCCATGGGGGATATCTTTGTGATGTTGAGTTAAATATTGCCAGTGTATGTTGCCACCACTGTGTTGGTTTGCTGTACTGTGGTGGGCTTGCATGATGCTGTGATGCCGGAAGCCATGTTACTGGTATTTCAAATAGAGGATTATACTTACTGGACAGGATTCAGCATGGCTTTCAGTCTAAGACACACCAGGAAGAAGGGCCTGGCAGTCTACTACTGAAAAAAATTGACCAGTGAAAACCCTAAAAAAACCAAATGAACATTGTGTGGTACAGTGCCAGAAGGTAAGCCCCCTGGGTTGAAAGACAGTCAAAATACAACTGGGAAAGATCTGCCTTCTCCAAGCAGCTTAATGTCTTGAATGGAGTAAAACTTTTGGAACCTTCATTTGTTCATGTGGCATCATTCAAAATGAGAAGAAACCCAGCTGCAAACACCCATTATTAATCAGAACACAGAATACGTGAAGTATGAGTCAAAGGAAACTGGATAGTGTCAGAAATGAAATCGAATGCATAAAGATCAAGATCCTAAGCACTGTGGTTGTTGTTAGGTGTTATCGAGTCAGTTCCAACACAGCCATCCAGTGTACAACAGAATGAAACACTGCCTAGTCTTGCGCCATCCTCATAATCGTTGTGCTTGAGCTCATTGTTGCAGCTGCTGTATCAATCCACCTCTTTGAGGGTCTTTCTCTTTTTTGCTGACCCTCTGCTTTACCAAGAGTGATGTCCTTGTTCAGGGACTGATTCCTCCTGATAACATGTCTAAAGAATGTAAGGGTAAATCTTGTCCAAGCTGCACTTTCATTGTACTTCTTTAGACTAAGACAGACTAGGGAGAAGGACCCAGCAGTCTACTTCTGAAAGGAATTATCCAGGGAAAACCTTATGAGTAGCAGCCGAACACTGTCAGATATGGTGCCAGAAAGTGAGTCCCTTCCCCCCCCCCCACGTTGGAAGGCACTCAGAAGATGACTGGGGAAGAGTTGCCTCCTCAAAGTAGAGTCGACCTTAACGACGTGGATGGAGTAAGGCCTCTAGGAGCTTCATCTGCTGATGTAGCACGACTCGAAATGAAAAGAAACAGCTGAAAACATCCATTAATAATCAGGACATGAAACATACAAAGTATGAATCTAGGAAAATTGGAAACTGTCAAAAAATGAAACGGAATGCATAAACATCGATACCCTAAGTATTACTGAGCTGAAATGGACCAGTTTTGGCCATTTTAAATCCAACAATCATATGGTCGACTATGCTGGGAATGAAAACTTCAAGAGGAACAGTGCTGTATTCATCATCAAAAAGAACATTTCAAGATCTGTCCTGAAGTACAATGCTCTCAGCGATAGGATAATATCTATATGCCTACAAGGAAGGCCAGTTAATGCGACCATTATTCAAATTTACACACCAACCACTAAGGCCAAAGATGAAGAGATTGAAGACTTTTACCAGGTTCTGCAGTCTGAAATTGATCGAGCGTGCAATCAGGAAGCACTGATAATTACTAGTGACTGAATGCGAAAGTTGGAAACAAAGAAGAAGAATCAGCAGATGTAAAATATGGCCTTGGTGATAGAAATCTTGCTAGAGATTGAATGATAGAATTTTTCAAGACTACTGACTTTTTCATTGCAAATATCTTTTTAATCAACACAAATGATGATTGTACACAGGGACCTCACCAGATGGAATACACAGGAACCAAATTGGCTACATCTGTGGAAAAAGACAACAGAAAAGCTCCATCTCAACAGTCAGAACAAGACCAGGTGCTGACTATGGTACAGATCATCAACTGCTCTTATGAAAATTCAAATTGAAGCTGAAGAAAATTAGAACAACTCCATGAAAGCCAAAGTAAAACCTTGAGTAAATCCTCCCTGAGTTGAAAGGCCATCTCAAGATGAGAGCTGATGTGTTTATTACTAATGACTGAAGACAAGACGAATTGTTGGATGACATCAAAGACATCATCCATGAAGAGAGTAAAGGATCATTAAAAAGACAGGAAATAAAGAAAAGACCAAATTGGATGTCAGAAGAGACTCTGAAACTTGCTGTCCAACGTTGAGCAGTTAAAGTAAAAGAAAGAAATAATGAAGTGAAAGACCCAAATAGAAGATTTCAAAGATCAGCTTGAGAAGATAAAAGGAAGTATTATAATGACATATGCAAAGAGCTAGAAATGGAAAATCAGAAGGGAAGAACACATTCTGAATTTCTGAAGCTGAAAGAACTGAAGAAAAAATTTAGGCCTCGAGTTGCGATAGTGAAGGATTCTACAACAAAACTATTAAATGACACTGGGAGCACTGAAAAAAGATGAAAGGAATACACAGAGTCATTACATCAGGAAGAACTGGTCGATATTCAACCATTTGAAGAGGTAGCATATGATCAGAAACCAATGGTACTGAAGGAAGAAGTCAAAGCTGCATTGATGGCATTGGCAAAAAACAAGACTCCAGGAATTGATGGAATATTAACTAAGATATTTCAACAAACAGATGCAGTGCTGAAAGTGCTCACTCATCTATGCCAAGAAATTTAGAGGACAGCTACTGATTAGAAGAGATCTATATTTATGCCCATTCCAAAGAAAGGTGATGCAACTGAATGTGTAAATTATCGAATGCTATTGTTGTTATCACACGTAAGTAAAATTTTTCTCAAGATCATTCAAAAGCAACTACAACAGTATATTGACAAGGAACTGCCAGAAATTCAAGGTGGATTCAGAAGAGGACATGGAACTTGGGATGTCATCACTGATGTCAGATGGATCTTAGCCGAAAGCAAAGAATACCAGAAAGATGTTTACTTGTGTTTCCCTGACTATGCAAAAGCATTCAACTGTGCGGATCATACTAAATAATGGCTAACGTTGTGGAGAACAGGAATTCCAGAACACCTAATTGTGCTCTTAAGGAATTTGTATATGGACCAAGTGGCAGTTATGTGAACAGAACAAGGGGACACTGTGTGGTTTAAAGTCAGGAAAGGTGTGAGTCAGGGTTGTATCCTTTCACCATAACTTTTTAATCTGCATGCCAAGCAAATAATCTAAGAAACTGGATTCTGTGAAGAAGAACGAGGCACTAGGATTGGAGGACGACTCACTAACAGCCTGCTTTATGCAGGCTACACCACCTTACTTGCAGGAAGTGAAGAAGATTTGAGGCACTTACTGACGAAGATCAAGGACCACAGCCTTCCGTATGGATTGCACCTCAATACGATGAAAACAAAAACCCTCACAACTGGACTAGCAAGCAACATTGTCATAAATTGAGAAAAGATTCAGATTGTCAAGGATTTCATTTTACTTGGGTCCACAATCAATGCCCCTGGAAGCAGCAGTCGAGAAATCACAAGACACATTAAAGCCAAGTGCCATCGAGACACATTTCACTGGGAAAATATGCTGTAAAGGACCTCTTTAAAATATTCAAAAGCAAAGATGTCACCTTGAAGACTAAGGTGCACCTGACCCAAGCTGTGGTATTTTCAATGGCATCATATACATGTGAAAGGCAGACAATGAACAAAGAAGACAGAAGAACTGATGCCTTTGAATTGTGGTGTTTCAGAAGAATGATGAATGTACCATGAACCACCAAAAGAAAAAACGGATCTGTTCTGGAAGAAGTACAACCAGAGTGCTCCTTGGAAGCAAAGATGGCCAGACTGTGTCTTACATACTTTGGATGTGTTGTCAAGAAGGATCAGTCCCTGGAGAAGGACATCATGCTTAGCAGAGTGGAGGGTCAGCAAAAAAGGGGAAGACCCTCAATGAGATTGGTTGACTCAGTGATTGCAACAATGGGGTTAAGCATAAAAATGATTGTGGACATGGCACAAGACCAGGCAGTGTTTCATTCTGTTGTTCATGGGGTCACTAAGAGTTGGAACGAACTCAGTGGCACCTAACAACAACAACAGTACTTCTTCAAAGACAGATTAATTCTTTCCTCTAGCAGTCTGTGGTGTATTCAACACTCTGTGCAAACACCATAATTCAAAAGCATCAATTTTATGTTGGTCTTCATTATTCATTGTCCAGCTTTCATGTGCATATGAAGCAATTGAAAATACCATGGCTTGGGTCAGGTACACCTTAATCCTCAAAGTGACATCTTTGCTTGTCAATACTTTGAAGAAGTCTTTCCCAGCAAATTTTCCCAATGTGTTGCTTGATTTCTTGACTGTTGTGCTCCTTGGTATTAATTATAGATCCTAGTAAAGTGAAATCTGTGACAACTTTAATCTTTTCTCTGTTCATCATAATGTTGTTTATTGGTCCAGTGGTGAGGATTTTTGTTTTCTTTATGTTGATGGGTCATCCATAATGAAGGCTGTAGTTTTTGATCTTCATTAGTAAGTACTTCAAGTTCTCTTTGCATTCAAGAACATCATATATGAAGAAGGCAAAATGTCCTTGTCTTAGTCATCTAGTGCTGTCACACAGAGATGCTACAAGTGTATGGCTTTAAAAGGAGAAATTTTATTCTGTCACAGTCTAGTAGGCTGAAAGTCCAAATTCAAGGTGTTAGCTCCAGGGGAAGGCTTTCTTGGCTCTGGAGGATCATCTCTGTTGTCAGTTTTCTCTCAGATTAGGAGCTTCTGATGTGCAGGGATCCCAGGTCCTTTCCAAAGAATGCGTTCTGCTCCTGGAACTGGTTTCTTAGTCGTAAGAGGTCCCCAACTCTCAGCTAGCTTCTTTCTTATATCTTATATCTCAAGAGGTTGCTTCAAGGCACAGTACAATCTTATACACTGAGTTCTGCTCCACCAACATGATTGCCACCCATCCTCCATCATTAACATCATAGAGGCAGGATTCACAACATGGAAGAGCATAACACATTACCAAGAATGAAAGCCTAGCCAAGTTACCACACACGTTTTTAGGGGAACATAATTCAATCCATAGCAGTCATTAAAAAGACAAGAAAATACCAAAATGGGAGTCAGAAAAGACTCTGAAACTTGCTCTTGAATGTAGAGCAGCAGAAGCAAAAGGGAGAAGCAAAAGAGTTAAACAGATAATTTCAAAGGGTAGCTTGAGAAGATAATCCAAAGTATTATGATGACATGTACAAAGGCTTGGAGCTGGAAAACTGAAAGATGAGAGCACACCTGAACTTGGAAAACCCAAAGGAGAGTTCTCAAGCTAAAAGAACATAAAAAGTTGAAGCTGCAAGCTGCAGTATTGGAGGGTTCTATGGACAAAATAGTGAATGACAGGAAGCACAGAAAGAAGACAGAAAGAGTACACAAAACCAACTCACTGAAAAGAATTAATTTTCTTTTAACCATTTTAGGAAGTAATATATGATCAAGAATCAATAACACTGAGGAAAAAGTCCAAGGTGCACTGAAGGCATTGGTGAAAAACAAGGCTCTGAAAAATGACAGAACACCAATTGAGAAGTTTCCATAAACAAATGCAGAACTGGAGGTGCTCACCTGTCTATGACAAGAGATTTAGAAGACAACTACCTGGCCAGCCAACTGAAACAGATCCAAATTCACATCCAGTAGATAGAATGTGGGAATTATTAAACAATATCATTAATATCACACACACATAAAATACGACCCTGAAACAAAGCATCAAAGTGCACAATGGAAGTCATCCAATTCTCCACAAACAAAGAAGTCCTGTCAGTATAAATCAAGAGTCACAATGATATTGTTAACCTTTTCTGATATCAGAGGGATTGCTCATTGTGAATTTATAACAACTGGACAAACAGTTGACCAAGTTTACTATTGGAAGTGCTGAAAAAGCTATGTGAAAAAGCTAGATGAAAGCAACCTGAACTTTTCATCAATAATTCATGGGTCTTGCATCAAGACAATGTACCAGCTCACATGGCACTGTCTGCGAGGGAGTTTTTAGTCAGTCCTGGAACCCTCTGTACTCACCTGATCTGACCCCCATGACTTTTTTCTTTACCCAAAGATAAAGGAAGTATTGAAAGGAAGACATTTTGATGACCTGCAGGACATCAGCGTTAGTACAATGAGTGCTCTGATGGCCATCCCAGACAAAGAGTTCCAAAATTGCTTTGAAGGGTGGACTAGGCACTGCCGTCAGTGCATAGCTTCCCAAGTGGTGTACTCTGCAGGTGACTGCAGTGATATTCAGCATTAAGGTAGGTAGCACTTTTCCTAGGATTAGTTCACGAATTTAATTGTCAGAACTTGTACTATTCAGCATTTGACAGAGTGTGTTAAAAACCAAAAAACAAATCCAATTCTGACTCATAGTGACAGTATGAGACAGAGTAGAAATCCCCCACAGAGTTTCCAAGGAGCATTTAGTTAGCAGCTGAGCTGTTAACCACTGTGTTGCCAGGACTCTGGAAAGGAAAATCTTCAGTAGAATGTGATTCTTGAAGAAGAGATTAGACTTCTAGTTTTTGCATGATGAGGACTAATAACTTCCTGTGTTATTCATAAGAGCCCTGAGGGAAGAATCAGCCAATTCTATGCTGAACAGCCCCAGGCAAGAGTGGCATGGGAATAGAGGAGGATTGCCAAGACAGAGGTAGAAGAGAGGAGTCTAGACTAGACTAGAATGGATACTCATTCCTCAATCATGTTAATTATGAGTTGTTATGGATTGAATTGTATCCTCCCCAGAATGTGTGCCAACACGGCTAGGTCACGATTCCTAGTAGTGTGCAATGATCTTCCATTTTGTGATCTGATGGAATTTTCCACCACTTAACTGTGGTGGTACAGTGGTGTAGCAGCTATGGCAGCTAACCAGAAGATTGGTGGTTCAAATTCACCAGGCGATCCTGAGAAACTCTATAGGGCATAGCTGCTCTGTCTACAGGATTGCTATGAGCCAAAATCTACTTGACAGCAGGGTTTTTTGATATTATGTAATTATCCTCCATTTTACATATTATCAATCCTAAAACCTCTATGAGGCATGGTTAGTGTGGAGGGTATCATGAGTTGCGCCCATATTAGTGGATATGACTGAAGTCACACCTTTATGAAAGTCACATCCTTATTTAAGTCCCAGCATTGCTTTAGTCACACATTTTATCTTACAAGAGATAAAATGAGAGAGACAAAAGCAGAGAAAGGAAGGACCTCACCACTACCAAGAACCTACATCAAGATACACAGAGATCTCCAAGGAATCCTGGGCCCACAGAAGTGGAATTGACAGAGAAGCCTTCCCCTAGAGCCAACTCTCATACTTCTAGCCTCCTAAACTGTGAGAACATAACTTTCTGTTTCCTAAAACCATCTACTTACAGTATTTCTCTTATACTAGCACTAGATAATGAAGATATGACTTAATCTGTTCCCATAGTGAGGCAAAGAGACACATTTGGGGTCAAGGACGTTTTCTAGCCCAGTTTTTTAATTCCTCATGTATCCTAGTCATACCAAAAAGATGCTTCCTGAGTCTGCTTATGTAAGAGAAGGGCATTATCCTTTCACTTTGTATTTCACCTGGGGTCCTTTTGTGACCTTCCAAAACACTTAGGAATGTTTGTTAACTCATGTAGATCATCCACCCAAGGATCTCTGGTGGCCTGGTAAAGTCTCAGCTGCTAACTAAAAGATTGGATGTCCTAAATCAATCAGGCTTTCTTTGGGAGAAAGATGGGGCAGTGTGCTGTGATACTGATTTATAGCCTTGGAAAGACTTCTAGTCAGTTACAGTTTGCCCTACAGGGGCAATGGGTTTTTTGGGTAGGTCATTCAGTGAGGCTGCATGTTTCTGTATTCACATGGTTAACGATGATGATAATGCTGAACCTTATACTACTTTAGACATGAATATCTGGTAGTTAAGTATTGTCTCATGCCTTTCCTACAGAAGCACTTAGTAAGTCATTGGTAAAAGATACTTTAATCAGGGGGCGGAGTCAAGATGGCCGACTAAACGCACCTCTCCTTGTATCCCTCTGGAAACCAAGACCTGAATTGACAATCAAACAGAGCCTTCTGAGCACCTAATCAGCCTCAGGACACGGCACAGAGCTGTTAATTGGGACTTCATACCACTCAGCGAGAAACCTCCTCTCTTTGGCTGACTCCCGCTCCTGGCTAGCCCCGGCTCTCACGGACGGAAGGTAAATGCACCAGTTTGACTTTTTTTTTCCTCGGTATCGGCTGGCGGGCGGAGCTGGGCCTTGCCTGGCGGCAGAACTCAGACGCGCTGCTGGGGAGATAGGCAGGCGAAATTCCCAAATTCTGAGAGCCAGGCTCGGGACTCAGTTAATCTAGACACTTTGAGCCTTTTGTTTTGTAGCTGCCTCAGTGGGGTTTGTGCGGAGCTCCGCGGTCAGGGTGCGGGACGCCATGTTGGTACCAAGATTTTAGCGAGACCTCGTTCTTAGCCTGGGAGCCGGCACCTGCAAACGGGACAGCGCTTCTCTGTCAGAAAAGTAGTGATTTTGCACAGTGCTGGCTACGTTGGGGGCCCTGCAACAGAAGCAGAGGAATCGCTGCCTCTGGGCACCTTTAGCCCCTCTGCCTGCTGCCTGTGTGGAGGACGCCATCTTGGGTACAGTGGCCGCAGCTGGACCTAACTCTTAGCTTGGGAGCCAGAGCCTGCCCACAGGAGAGTGCTTTTCTATCACAAAACCAGTACTCAACGCAGTGTTGGATAAGGCTAGGCCCTGTCAGCAGAGACTACCAGGGCACTAGCAGTGCTGTATTCTGAACTAGTTTGTTATCATCTGGGGTTGGATACAGTGGCGCTTACTTTGTCAGATGAGAAGAGGGACCGCTACACCTGAAAACTTAACTGACTTGTGAACCGGTCAGATACCTTTTGCTTTACATTTGAAGAAAACCTAGAGAAACATTTGCAATCCATCCTCACAGCAACTCTTCCAGCCTCTATATACTCACATGGGACCCAAAAAGCAACAGACAATTGTGGCATACAAGCAATCACTCATGGCTTCAGAAGGCTCCCAAACAAAGCAATCAAGGAGTTTTCCAGATGAAGAAACTTTTATGAAAGCATGAGGAAGTGAATACAAATTGATTATATACAGGGCCCTTCAAGACCTTATACAAAATGCAGCAGAACAAAATGAAAAATTAAGCAAGTTGTTCGATCTGATGGAACACCAGTACTCTGAAATCCAACAGATCAAGAACAAAATCAAAGACATAGAAACTTCCATGCAAAGTCAAGAAAACAGAATGGAACAAATGGAAAAAAGAATTTCTGACTTGGAAGACAGAGCTACTAATGCCAGTGCCTATGAGCAAAAATCAGAAAAAAGAAGCAAGAAAAATGAAGAAACATTAAGAAGCATGTGGGACTCTATTAAGAGGAACAACCTTTGATTAATTGGAGTCCCTGAACAGGGTGAGACATCTCAGAACATAGAGAGTATTGTTGCTGAGCTGCTGAAAGAAAACTTCCCAGAAATCATGAAGGAAGAGAATATAGACATCTCAGATGCATATCGTACGCCACCCAATATAGATCTCAAAAGAAAGACTCCAAGACATATTATAATCAAGCTTAACAAAATGAAACATAAGTAGCAACTCTTAAAGGCAGCAAGACTCAAAGCAAAGCTAACATTCAGAGGGAAACCCTGTAGGCTCTCGTCAGATTTCTCCGCAGAAACCATGCTGGCACGGAGAGAGTGGCACGACACATTCAAAGTCTTGAAGGAGAAGAACTTCCAACCAAGAATTATACATCCTGCAAAAGTATCTTTCAAATACGAAAATGAAATTAAGACATTCCCAGATAAACAGAAACTAAGAGACTTTGTAAAAACCAAACCCAAACTACAAGAAATACTGAAAGAAGCTCTTGGCTTTGGTTTAGAAGAACGAAACCACTAACTTTATATTTTAGAATGACACACTACTCAATACTCATTTAGGGGAGGCTCCAAAGTAAATCACAGCTTTGATTTGGAAAGAAGCAATCCAGTGATCATCATGAAAACTATGGTGTCATCATAAGAAAAGAGGGATGTACTACAGTCGTTATAGTCCTTCCAGATGGAGAGGAAGGTGACCAGACTGGTAGTAATTAAAATTGGGTTTATAAATAGTTTATTAAGGGGGTTCATAGGGGCAGCTGTAAAGCACAACAAAGAAGTATCATACCATTTCAAGAAATCTAACACACCAGTCTCAACAACTATAAAACCAGCTCTGAAAAAGGTGAAAAATCAACTCACAAAAAAGAGGGTCTCAGAACAGACTAATAAGAACAACAGAGAAAACATCAACATAAAAATAAACATATCACAATGGCAGCAGTGAACATATACCTATCAATAATTACATTGAATGTGAATGGACTGAATGCTCCAGTAAAGAGACACCGAGTGGCATCTTGGATCAAAAGACACGACCCATCCATATGTTGTCTACAAGAAACTCACTTGAGACCTAAAGACAGGAACAAACTGAAAATTAAAGGATGGAAGAATATGTATCAAGCCAACAATGAACAAATAAGAGCTGGGGTGGCAATTCTAATCTCAGACAAAATCAATTTTAATGTCAAATCCACCATCGTGGACAAAGATGGACACTATTTATTGCTGAAAGGTTCAGTACACAAGCAAGACTTAACTATATTAAATATTTATGCACCTAATGTCAGAGCACCTAAATATGTCGAAGAAACACTGACTAAGCTCAAAAGAGAGTTAGATGACTCCACAATAATAGTGGGAGACTTTAACACTCCACTCTCATTACTAGACAGATCATCTAGAAAAAAGCTCAGTAAAGATACAGAAGACCTCATTGACACAATTAACCAACTAAACCTCATTGATATATACAGAACTTTCCACCCATCAGCAGACAACTACACCTTCTTCTCCAGCGCACAAGGATCATTCTCCAGAATTGACCACGTGATAGGCCATAATGCAATGCTCAACAAAATCCATACCATTGAATCACTGCACAGCATCTTCTCAGATCATAAAGCCATCAAAGTTGAAATCAATAGCAGAAAAAACAGAGATAGAAAGTGGAACTCTTGGAAACTGAACAACATCTTGCTCAAAAAATCATGGGTTATAGAGGAAATCAGGGATCAATTAAAGAAATTCATGGATTCCAATGAGAACGAAAACACTTCCTACCAGAACCTATGGGATACAGCCAAAGCAGTGCTCAGAGGACTGTTTATCTCCATAAATGCACACATCTGGAAGGAAGAAAGAAACCAAATCAAGGAACTAACTCTATAGCTTGAACAAGTAGAAAGAGAACAACAGAGGAACCCCTGGGGCACCAGAAGAAAGGAGATCATAAAGATTAGAGCAGAGCTAAATGAATTAGAGAATAGAAAAACAATTGAAAAAACTGAAAAGACCAAAAGCTGGTTTTTTGAAAAGATCAACAAAATTGATAAACCACTGGCTAAACTTACTAAAGAAAAGCAGGAAAGGAAACAAATAACCCAAATTAGAAATGAGAAGGGAGGTGTCACCACAGATGCAACAGAAATCAAAAATATCATAACAGAATACTATGAAAGACTGTACTCCAACAAATTTGAAAACCTAGGGGAAATGGAACAATTCATTGACTCATACCACCTACCCAAATTATCACAACGTGAAGCAGAACAACTTAATAAACCCATCACAAAGGAAGAGATTGTAAAGGTCATCAAAACACTGCCAACCCAGAAAAAGTCTGGGCCCAGATGGCTTCATGGGAGAATTCTACCAAGCATTTAGAGAAGAGTTATCCCCAATACTACTGAAACTATTTCACAGTATAGAAAGGGATGGAGTACTCCCAAACTCATTCTATGAAGCCAGCAGAACCCTGATACCTAAGCCAGGGAAAGATCCAACAAAGACAGAGAACTACAGACCGATATCACTCATGAACCTAGATGCAAAAATCTTCAACAAAATTCTTGCCAACAGAATACAACAACATATCAAGAAAATAATCCATCATGACCAAGTGGGATTCATACCAGGGATGCAAGGCTGGTTCAACATCAGGAAAACAATTAATGTGATTAACCACATAAATAACACAAAAGACAAAGATCACCTGATTTTGTCCATTGATGCCGAAAAGGCATTTGATAAAGTCCAACACCCATTCATGCTAAAAACTCGTAGCAAAATGGGCATAGATGGCAAATTCCTCAACACAATAAGGGCTATTTATACAAAGCCAATTGCCCACATCATCCTGAATGGAGAGAGACTGAAAGACTTTCCCCTGAGATCAGGAACTAGACAAGGATGCCCACTGTCACCTCTCCTATTCAACATTGTGCTAGACGTTTTAGCCAGAGCAATTAGACAAGACCAAGAAATAAAGGGCATCTGCATCGGCAAAGAGGAAGTTAAAATCTCCCTGTTCGCAGATGATATGATTGTATATGCAGAGAACCCCAAGGAATGTATAAGTAAGCTACTCAAACTGATAGAAGAGTTCAGCAAAGTTTCAGGGTACAAGATAAACATAAGTAAATCAGTAGGATTCCTTTATACCATCAACGAGAGTGTTAAGGAGGAAATTATTAAATCAATACCATTTACGATAGCCCCTAAGAAGATAAAGTACCTAGGAATTAATCTAACCAGAGAAACAACAGACCTTTACGAAGAGAACTACAAGCCCTTACTACAAGAAACTAAGAGAGACTTAGATAAATGGAAAAACCTACCCTGCTGATGGATAGGAAGACTTAACATTGTGAAAATGTCTATTTTACCCAAAGCAATTTATTTATATAATGCAATCCCAATACAAGTTCCAGCATCATTTTTTAATGAGATGGAGAAACAAATCACCAACTTTGTTTGGAAAGGGAAGAAGCCCCGATTAAGTAAGGTACTTCTAAAGAAGAAGAACACACTGGGAGGCCTCTCATTACCCGACCTTAGAACATACTACACTGCCACAGTGGTCAAAACAGCCTGGTACTGGTACAAGAACAGACACATCGATCAATGGAACTGAATTGAGTCCCCAGAGATGACACCATCTGCCTATGAACAGTTGATATTCGACAAAGGCCCTAAGACATTAAACTGGGGTAAAAACAGTCTCTTCAACAAATGGTGCTGGCAAAATTGGTTATCCATCTGCAATAAACTGAATCAAGATCCATTTCTTACACCTTATACAAAAACCAACTCCAACTGGATAAAAGACCTAAATATCAAACCTAAAACGATAAAGCTCATCCAAGAGAAGGTAGGAACAACAATGGAAGTTTTAATACACAATGAGGACAGACTCCAAAATCTGTCAAAGAAACCTCAATCAACAGAAGAGAAAGTAGATAAATGGGAACTATTAAGAATCAAACACTTTTGCTCATCCAAAGTCTTCATCAAAAGAATTAAACGAACACCCACAGAATGGGAAAAAATATTTGGCAACTCTATGTCAGACCGACGCCTGATCTCCATAATCTATAAGATACTACAAAATATCAAGAAGAAGAAGATAAACCATCCAATTGAGCGATGGGTAAAGGAGATGGACAGACACTTCACTAAAGAGGACATCCAGGCAGCCAAAAAACAGATGCGGACATGTTCACGATCTTTAGTTATTAAAGAAATTCAAATCAAGACAACAATGAGATACCATCTCACCCCAACAAGATTGGCCATGATCCAGAACACACAAAACAACAAATGCTGGAGAGGCTGTGGAGAAAGTGGAACCTTCCTACACTGTTGGTGGGGTTGCAAAATGGTCCAGCCTCTTTGGAAGGCAATCTGGCGCTTCCTTAAAAAAATGGATATTGATATACCATTTGACCCAGTAATTCCACTACTTGGAATATATCCTACAGATTCAAGGCCTTTCACACCAACGGACACATGCACCAGAATGTTTATCGCGGCACAGTCCACAATAGCAAAAAGATGGAATCAACCCAGATGCCTAACAATAGAAGAATGGATAGGTAAACTGTGGTACATATACTCAATGGAGCACTACGCAATGATAAAGAATAACGATGTTTCCAGGAAACATCTCCTAACCTGGTTTCAACTGGAAGACATTATGTTGAGTGAAAGTAGTCAGCGACAAAAGGACAAATACTGTATGAGACCTCTACGATAAGATCTCAAAAACAGACTTGTGTATAGAAGAAAAGACTCTTGGACAGCTGCAAGGGAGGGGAGGGAGGGAGGGCGAGGGGGGGAAGGTTTAGTTTAGATAGTTACTAGAAATCTAGTTGGGAGAAAGCGGTGACAGCACACATTAGGAACAAGAACAATATTAACTAGACTTCAGCATATCTTGAGTACTCCTTCCATCTTAATACTGCAAGGATAGAGTAGCTGGGGTGGGGGGCAGGGGACCAGGCTCTTAGGCGAATTCCAGGCCAACTGGCACAACTAGCGTTTTGCTAAGAGAGCTCTCTGCACCCCACATTGGTCTGGGGTCTTAAAAGCTGCCAAGCTGCCATCTGAGGACACAGCAAATGGTCCCAACTCAGCAGGAACGGATGCTCACCGACGGCCAAAATGGCATGTGGTAAAGACAACCAAGAAGACAGAGAGACCCACAAGAGTGGGTGCCTACATTGACTTGGGACTGGAAGAACCAGATGGTGCCCGGCCACCACCAGTGATAGCCACAACGGAGCTCACAGAGAAGAGCCTCACTGGCAACACAAGAATAAAAAGTGGTGCATCATGAGATCTCCACTAAAAGACCTCAATTGATGGTCCAGCGGTTTTGGGGTTCCTCTGAGAGCATGTCCCCCTTCCCTGATGCTGCCCTTTCCCATAAATTATAACAAAGGTCCACTCTTTGGACAGGAATGGATTGGACTTAGCAATGCAGAGTAACCATATATTGGAAGCACTTTATGGTTCTATACATCTATAGGATATCATCTTGCTGACCTCTGGCTGGAGGAAGGGGAGTGGACGGAGAGGAGGGGAAAGGAGACTGTTGGGAGGATGAGGCATGTATGGAGCAGAGAGGAATGGTGTGCAGTCACCAGACAGGGAGAGCAGTGGAAGCTGCATATAGGGGGCCATGTAAATTTACACGTGAATGTACATTTTCACTCAGTTATGTTAAATAAAAATAAAAAAAATTTAAAAAAAATGATACTTTAATCAGGGATTTCAGGTGGAGTTAGAATGAGATTTTCGTTCTTCCCCAGGGACTCATTAAAACAGCCTACTGATGGTGGCTGTAACTATATCTGTTCATCAACTAAGGAGGTGTCCCTGGGTACAACAATTGGTTTAGCACCTGGCTATTACCCAAAAGTTTGGCATCTAAAACCTACCCAGAGTCACCTCAGAGGACAGGCCTAGTAATCTGCTTCTAAAAGGTGGCAGGCTTGAAAATCCTATGGAGCAGTTCTACATTGATACACATGGGTTAGCCATGAGTCGGAGTGGACTTTATGGTAACAGCTTGGCTGTTTTTTAAATTTTTTTATGTTTTTTGGATAATCAGTTGGAGTCAGAAACCCTAAATGTTAGGTTGAACCACATGAAACTGCCAATAAAAACGGTACTTTCTAATAACTCAACCTAAGAGTTGATCAAAATCAATCACCCAGTCAGTTTGAAAACCATACCTGTCAGCTCTTCCTTTAAGCCACTGGTTGCCATCACAAGCTAGCATTTATGTGAGGCCTCTCGGAGCTCCCATGAGCCGTGTACTGTGAGATGAATCAATAAACCCACAGGCCTACCTCCAGATTTTATAAGAATTATGGGCACATTACCTGAGGTTTCTCCATCGTTCCTCCAGGGACTGAGCAGTCTTCTTGAAAGGAGAAGTAACTGTTCCTCACAGAAAGATGGTTGAAGCTTCATCTGGAAGCACAGGAAGTTTGTAATGATGGAGAAACACATCTGTTTCATTATAATAAAACAGAAGAAATGAGGAATACACATAAAATCAGACACTCTTTTGCTTCACAGCTAACACTTAATAAGTGCTTACAAACTGCAGGGAATCCCTTTAAGTGCTTTGAGTTATTCAAATCTCCCAGCATCCCCTGAGTTGGGTACTGATATCATCATCATCCTCATTTTACAAATGAAGAAACTTAGGCACAGAGAGATTAAACTGGAGTCGAGATTTCCGGTGGGATTTGAGCAGAGGCAGCCTAGGTCTAGAACAAAACTCTCAAAAAACCCAAGCCCATTGCCACTGAGTTGGTTTTGTCTTATAGAAACTGCATGTGTGCAGAGCAGAACTGCTTCGTAGTTTTCAAAAGCTGATCACTGAGTCTTTCTTCCTAGATGACTCTGGGAGGATTTGAACTGTCAACTTTTCAGTTAGTGGTTGAGCACGTAACCATTTGTGCCACTCACAAATGCCTAATTTCTGGGCTATAGAGAATATGATTTTCAATGCCTGAGAGTGAGATATGTCTTTTTCCCATGGGCAAAAAATCTGAAATGAATAGGGTTTTCCATTACTAAAAAATTCATAAGTCACCCTTATTTACTTTTGTGAAAGAAAGCATGTAGTTAATTCCAAACATAGTCTGTAGAAAGCATGTAGTTAATTCCAAATCATATTTAATAATGTTAATGTGCCTCTTCAACAGTCTCATAACATGCTGAATTCAAACATCTGTAAAAAAAAGCCCTTCTTGTTGTTTTGTAATTCAACCTTCTCGTCATAGTTAGCAGTGAGTCCCCCTCCTCCCTGTTCCCCACCACATGGATTTAATATTTGACCCTCATTACTACCTATCATTTGCAAGCAATCTGTCAGGGCGTTGTTTATGGCCCGCTAATCAGTGCTAGCCAGCCGGTTTTCTAAAAGTCAATCTTTCGCAAGAGTGCAAGCTGATTTACGATCTGGAACTAAATTGGTTTTGCTCATTCCTCTCATCAGTAAAATGATGAGAAATAATTTTCCTCTCTGTGTTTTAAAAAAGAATTGTCTTTTTCCTTTTCCAACCTGACTCCCATTGATGTCCCTGTCTTAGTCATCTAGTGTTACTTTAACAGAAATACCATAGGTTGATGGCTTTAAAAAAACAAACTTTATTTTGCCACAGTGTGGTAGGCTAAAAGTCCAGATGTAGGGTGTTGGCTCCAAGGGAAGACTTTCTCTGCTGGTGCTGGTTGAAAGTCCTTGTTGTCAGTCTTCGGACTGGAAGCTTCTAAGGCCCAGGGTCCCTGGCTCTTTGCAGAGGACCCCGTCAGTGTCTTGTACTGCTGCTTCTCTCGGCTACCTTCTTTCCTTTATACCTTAAGAGACTGCCTCAAGGCACAAAATAATCTTATACACTGAGTGCTGCCTCACGAACACAACTACGGTCCATCCTCCCTCATTATCAGCAGAGAGGAAGGGTTTATAGCGTGCATAATACCAGGAATCATGGCTCAGCCAAATTTCCATACACATTATTTGGGGAACACAATTCAATCTGTGACAATCTCTAAACATGTGGATTTTTATATCACTCCTTCCTTCTTTTCATGTCCCAGCCTCTCTCCATAGTTCTCCCTCCATTCTACCCTTCCCATCTGGGGATATTTCAACTCAAAGTCATATTTTTGAATTCTTATGGTGAACATTATTTTACGGCCTTCAGTGTCCTGGTGTTGTCTCGAGCATTTGCTGCAATCTTGTAGTTAAACTTCTTCTGTGTTCCTGGGCTGAATTCTGCACTGTGACGGTGTTATGGATTGAACTGTGTCCCTTGAAAATATGTGACCAGGTTGCTGGTCACTGGGTGATACAAATGGTTTGAAATCAGCTACTAACCTAAAGCTTGGCAGTCTGAATCTACCCAGTGATACTACCAAAGAAAGGCCTAGTGATCTATTTCAGATTACCTTATGGAGAATTTCTACTCTGTAACACATGAGGTCGCCATGGATCAAAATTGTCCTGAAGACAGCGGGCTTGATTTGGATTTTTGGTTTACTAACAAAAGAGACATTGACATGGCCCTGACCCTGATTTCGACTTGCAGCCTACAGAAGTATGAGAAAATACAATTCTGTTTTTCAAGGCCACCCACTTTTAGTACTTGTTACAACAGTGCTAGGTAACTAATGGTTACATTCTAGAGCCAAGGACAAGGACCTAGGCTGTTTTGTATTTCCAGGTATCTAGAACACTTCCTTGCTCACAGGTAGGCCCTAGCTGTGCTCATTTATGGACAGTTACTTCTGTCTCAGTGCGCTCAAATCTTTAGGATGTAGAAAGAGCACAGATCACAGCCTTCATACCCACAGCCAGCTTGGGAATAAATCCTCTTGGCTCTGCTACTAAAATATACCTGGAATTTAATCACTTCTCCCACTTTTACCACTGATGCTCTGGTTCAAGCCACCACAGGGAGGAGGGGTGGATCCCTGCAAGAGCCTCCTCGCTGGTCTGGTCTGCACCTCCTCTCTCCTCATACTGCCCTGAACTGTCATCTCTGAAGCCAGTTCTTCACAGAGCAGCCAAAGCAACCCTTTTTGCTGTGTCTTGAACAGCCTCATTAAGAAATCAGCCCCTGGTAGTGCCGTAGACAGATTACTCAATGAGTGATGTAAGCATGGGCTTACTTGTCCTTGTTTACTAACCTGCAGTGAACAATTTCACATGAGCTTCATTACATATGAACATGTTGAAGATATGAAATTGTTCACTATAGATTAGTTAGTAAGCAAACACAGGTAAGCCTGTGTTCACCTTGCTGGTTGAGTAATCTGTCCTTGTCAGGGGCTGTAAATTTGAAAAGAGGTTTTGATTCTTTGGGAAGGTGCTGTGGATTGGGAGACAGGCAGGTGAAAACCATAACTAGAAGCAGAATCTTTGATGTGGTGAAAAATGTGAAATTGTTCACTACAGAAAATCTGGTAAGCAGGTATGCTTTATGCTTACCTCACCTTTGGATCATCTTCACCAGGGTAACACAAATGATTTTTTTCAGCTGCTAACTTGAATGTTCTCAGTTCAAACCCATGCAGCAGATTCTCAAAAAAAATGGTCTGGTGATCTCCTTTCATAAAGATTACAGCCAAAAAAACCCTATAGAGTATTCTACTATGTAGCACCAGCAGTCAGAATCAACTCAATGGCAATGTTGTTTTAAAATGATCATTAATAATTTATATAATACATAATCATCCATTTAGACCATACAAATAAATGGTTTTCAGTGTATTTACAAGATTGGACAACCATTACTACAACTGGTATCAGAGCATCTTCATCATTCCCGAAAGAAATTCCACACCTACTAGCCTTCACTCTCCAATTGCTTCTGGCAACCACTACTCTGCTTTCTATCTAAAAAAAAAAAAAAAAAAAAAAGCCCATTGCCACTGAATTCAGTCGGAATCATAACAACTCTATAAGACAGAGTAGAACTGCCCCATAGAGTTTCTAAGGAGCATCTGTGGCTTCGAGCTGCTGACCTTTTGTTTAGCAGCTGGACTAGCTGGTGGGTTCAAACTGCCAAACTTCTGATTACCAGCCAAGCACTTAACCACTGCACCAACAGTCATTCTATTACTATATGTATATAGCATGCTATACATACTCATTCATCAATTGATGGACATTTGGGTTGTTTCCACTTTTTAATTTAAAAAATTTAAAAAGTGTTATGAATAATACTTCTATGAGTGGTAGTGCACAAGTTTTTGTGCAGATGTATGTTTTCATTTCTCTTGGATTATACCTAGGAGTAGAATTCCTGGGTTGTATTGTAATTCCATTTAATGTTTTAAGGAACTCCCAAAGTGTTTGCAAAGTACTGGCTATATTTTTCCATTTCCATCAGCAGTGTATGAGGTTCTAGTTTCTCCACATCTTTCCATCATCTGTTACTATCTACTTTTTGATTATAGCCATGCTTGTCTGGTCTGAGTAGTATCCCTTTGTGAGTGTGATTCTCATTTTCCTATTGTTTAATGATGTGTTGAAACATTTTTTTATGTGTTTGTTGGACACTGGTGTATCTTCCTTGGAGAAATATCTACTTATTTTGTCCATTTTTTAGTAGAGTTACTTGTCCTTTTGTTAATAAGTTGTAAGAGTTCTTTACATGTTCTAGATGTAAATCCCTTGTCAGATATTTTATTCACAAGTATTTTCACTCATTCTGTCTTTTTACACTCCTCGTAAACATAACCCTTGTCACTCATCAGGTGCTTCTTGTCATCAAAGATGACCAATACGAGAACTTAAGTTTTCTGAGGTCCTGTTTAATTTGACCTCCTTTTCACTGTCAGTCTGACCTCATCTCCTACTGTTCCTCAGCTTACTCACCCTGCTACAAACATACAGGTCTCCTGATGGTTCTCAAACACTTTAGGAATATTTATAACCCTGTACCTTTGTAGTCCTGTCCTTCTTTCCCCCAGATGTCTGCATGGCTCCCTCATCTATTTCAAGTATTTACTCAAATGTCAGTCTTTTCAGAAGAACCTTCCCTGTCCACACCTTTTCAGTTGGAGTTTCTTTCTGGAGTTCCTTGCCTTGTCTTTACTTTGTTTCCTCCGTAGTGCTATCACCACTGATATAAAACATATGGCTCTTATTTATCTGCTCATTTTATGCCTCCACTAAGTAGGCTATGATTCCATAACGCCAAGGTTTTTTCTCTGTTGTTCACAGTTACATCTTCAGTACCTAAAATGAACTTAGAGGATTTGAAGTAAAAATTTGTGCTCCCAAAAATCTGCAAAAAAACCCCTAAGTTTTGACTTTCAAAATGCATTTTAAATTCATTTGAGTAACTCACTTCCTAAAATAAACATGCACTTTTTATTATATAGCCTTAGATAAAGAGATTTCTGCAGACCTGCCCATTTTATGCTTTTACACAGAAGTTTTCATTTTATTTTCAACCTGGTGCAACTGAGCCATTCAAAAGAGACAATCATTATAATCAAAGAAGAAGGCAGGAAGAAGAAAATGAATATATAAGATAGCTACATCAAAGCAAGCCCACTGCTGTCGAGATGATTCCAACTCAGTGACCCTAGAGGACAAAGCAGAACTGCCCTACAGCATTTCCAAGGAGTGCCTGATAGATTCAAACTGCTGACCTTTTGATTAGCAGTTGTAGCATTTAACCACTACACCACCAGGGTTTCCGTGAGACAGATGGTGAAACTAAATTTGCTTCATGCTATAGAAGGTGATGGTGTTATATTCTTTGACAATCCAGAGACTCAATTATGAAAGTAAACATAAATGGTTTTCTGTCTCATGGTTCAGAAGCATGTCTGTGTGTCTGTTCACTGAACTGATATGGTATGATTTTTACCCTTGATTTGGAAATCAAACCAATAAAGCAATTTTATCCTCTCAGTTTAGTTATGTTGCCGGTTTCCCTAATTTATAGTGAAATGTGCAACTGGATTTATAATTCTGTAATTTTATGGTAGAACAGCAGCTGCAGAACTTGGACTGTACATCAGTCATTTCTCTTTGCTGTATATAAACACTTAGCAGCCTGCCAGTAGGCCCGTATTTCTTCTCATCATTTTGTATAGATAGAATGGTGTCCTCCAGAAGGATGTGTTAAAATGCTAAACCTTTGCTTGTCAATATGGCCTTGTTTGGAAGCAGGATCTTTCTTTGAAGGTGTTATCAGTTGGGCTTACATAGCTCACATGAGAGCAGAGGAAGTGTTATTCCCATCTGAGTGATGTCTTATGAAAGAGACACAAACAGAGGGAGAATCGTCATGTGATGACACAACTGTAAGCTAAGGAACATTGAGGATTGCTAGGAACCATCAGAAACTAGGAGAGAGGCATGAAACTGCTACTCTCTCAGTCTTAGAAGGAACTGGCATGGCTGATAGCCTGATTTAGAAGCATTCAGAACTATCAGACAATGTATTTCTTTTCTTGAGATTTTTAACATTTTTTAAAAATAAGCATCTTATTTTGCTTTAAGTGCAAGTTTACAATCCACATCAATTTGTCATATAAAACCCCGTACACACACTGCTATGCACCTCTAGCTGCTCTCCCCACCCTGTGACAGCATAGTCTTTCTTTTCACCCTATGCTTAGTGTATTCATTCAACCAAGCCCTGTCTACCCTTTCATCTTACCTCTGGACAAGAGCTCCTCCAACAACCTCATGCATATATTTAAGCCAAAAAGCACACTCTTTGCCAGCATCACTCTATGTCTTGCAGTCAAATCAAAACTTTGTCTGTAGAGTTGGTACTGGTTTCAGCTCTAGGGTAGTAGAAAGTTGGGAGGTGATGTCCTCAGGGGACCCTGAAGGCTCTCAGACCATCAAGTCTGGTCTTTCAATAGCGTTCTAGATCTGTACCCCCGTTTTTCCCCCTCTGTGTCAGGGACTCTATATTTTGTGTGCTGTCAGAGCAGTCACTGGTAGTGATGGGGCATCATCTAGTTCTTCTGGTCTCATGCTGATGAAGTCTCAGACTCATACCACCACTTTTGTCTCCTGGGCTCATGTTTTCCTCATGTCTATGATATCCTTCATTCTCCTCTGCTCCAGGTGGATTGAGACCAACTGGTGCTCCTTAGACAGCACCTTAATGGCTTTTAAGACTCCAGATGACACTCACCAAGGTGGGATACAGGACATTTCCTTTAAAAAAATTAGTTATGCCAATTGACCCAGGTATTTCCTGAAACCATGGTCCCCAGAGGCTTATACCTGCTGCTTTGTCCTTCAAAATATTGGGTTTTATTTAGGAAATCTCTTAGCTTCTGGTATAGTCCAGCTGTGCTAATCTCCCTTCTACTGCATGCTGTCACTACCTTCATATCACCCAATTCCTATCCACTTTCTAATCTGTGAATACGCCCTCCTTCCCTCCACTCCCTTGTAACCACCAAATATTTTTTACTATGAATAAACCATTCCTTGAGTCTGTGGCCTCATACAATATTCGTCCTTTTTTGACTCGTTTCACTCATCATAATGCCTTCCAGATGACTGTGTGTTATTAGATGTTTCCTAAGATTGTCATTGTTCCCTATCATTGCATAGTATTCCATTGCATGAATATATCATAGTTTATCCATTCATCTGGTGATGGGCAGCTAGATTTATTCCATCTTTTTACTATTACAGAAAATGCTGCAACGTATCTGTTCATGTGAGAGCTCTTATTTTTCTAGGATATATTCCAAGCAATGGGATTGCTGGATCATGTGTTATTTCTGTTTCTAGCTTTCTAAGAAAGTATCAAATTGATTTCCAAGGTGATTTTACCATTTTACATTCTCACCAGCAATGTAGAAGAGTTATAGTCTATCTATAACCTCTCTAACATTTATTATTATTATTATTATTATTTTTATCAATGCCAGCCTTGCTGGGGTGAGATGGTATCTCTTTGTAGTTTTGATTTGGATTTCTCTAATGGTCAAAATCACATACAAGTAAAATTTTGTTCAAGATCATTCAAAAGCAAATGCAACAGTATATTGACAAGGAACTGCCAGAAATTAAAATCGAATTCAGAAGAGGACATGGAACCAGGGGTACCATTGCTGATATCAGATGGATCTTGACTGAAGGCAGAGAATACCAGAAGGATGTTTACCTGTGTTTCATTGGCTATACAAAAGCATTCGACTGTGTGGATCATAACAAATTATGGCTAACATTGCATAAAATGGGAATTCCAAAACAATTCATTGTGCTCTTAAGGAGTCTGTATATGTATCAAGAGGCAGTCATGAGAACAGAACAAGGGGATGCTGCATAGTTTAAAGTCAGGAAAGGCGTGTGTCAGAGTCGTATCCTTTCACCAAACCTTTTTAATTTGTATTCTGAGCAAATAATACAAGAAGCTGGACTCTATGAA
Source organism: Heterohyrax brucei (assembly GCA_028571685.1). NCBI lineage: Eukaryota > Metazoa > Chordata > Mammalia > Hyracoidea > Procaviidae > Heterohyrax > Heterohyrax brucei. The sequence continues at coordinate 39,394,968 of CM053157.1, read as the reverse complement.
AAATGAGGCACCTGGATTGGAGGATGGCTCATTACCAGTCTGGGTTATGCAGACACCACCACCCTGCTTGCTAAAGTGAAGAAGATTTGAAATACTGATGAAGATCAAGGACCACAGCCTTCAGTATGGATTGCACCTCAACATCAAGAAAAGAAAAATCCTCACAGCTGGACCAGTGAGCAACATCATGATAAATGGAAAAAGGATTGATTTTGTGATTTCTTCTTTAATGATTTCACTGTTGGTATGAAGGAATCCTATTGATTTCGCTATGTTTATCTTGTATCCTGATACTTTACTTCTTCATTGCCAATATGGATGCCCTTTATTTCTTTGAGTTGTCTAATTGTTCTGGCTATCTAAGCGATATGCAAAGGAGATGGACAGACACTTCTCTAAAGAGGAGATCCAGGCAGCCAAGCAACACATGCAGACATGCTCATGATCACTAATTATTAAAGAAATTCAAATCAAAACGACAATGAGATACCATCTCACCCCAACAAGATTGGCCATGATCCAAAAAAATGTAAAACACTAAATGTTGGAGAGGCTGTGGAGAGATTGGAACTCTCCTACACTGTTGGTGGAATTGCAGAATGGTGCAACCTCTTTGGAAGGCAATTTGGCGTTACCTTAAAATAATGGATATAGATATACCATTTGACCCAGTAATTACTCTGCTTGGAATATATCCTACAGAATCCAGGCCATTCACACCAACTGATGTATGCACATGAATGTTCATTGCAGCACAGTCCACAATAGCAAAAAGATGGAGTCAACCCAGATGCCCAACGACAGAAGAATGGATGGGTAAACTTTGGTATATGTACTCCATGGAGTACTATGCATTGATAAAGAACAATGATGACAGCAGGAAACATCTCTCAATTTGGTCTCAACTGGAGGACACTATGTTGAGTGAAAATAGTCAGTGACAGAAGGACAATTATTATACGAGACCTCTATGATAAAAACTTAAAAGCATACTCATACATAACAGAAAAGACTCTTTGACCGCTACAAAGGTGGGGAACGTGGAAGGGTGGGAGGCTGGGAGGGTGGGAAGGTGAGGGGTGAGGGTTTAAATTAGATAGTTGTTAGAAATTTGGTTGGGTGAAATTGGTGATAATACATTAGTTAGAAGATCAATATTAATGGGACTTCAACACAACTTGTGTACTCCTCCAATCTTAACCCAATATTGTAAGCATAGAGTACGTACCCTTTCTTTTTTTCATTTAATTAAAAAAAAAGGATTGAGGTTGTCAAGGATTCATTTTATTTGGGTCTGCCATCAGTGCCCATGGAAACAGCATTTAAGAAATCAAAAGTTGCATTGCATTGCAAAAATCTGCTGAAAAGGATCTCTTTAAAGTATTGAAAGGTAAAGACATCACCTTGAAGACTAAAGAGTGCCTAGCCCAAGCCACAGTATTTTTAATCATATCATATACGTGCAGAAGCTGGACAATGAACATAGAAGACGGAAGAAGAACTGATGCCTTTAAACTGAGGTTTTGCAGAACACTTAATGTACCATGGACTGCCAAAAGAGCAAACAGATCTGTTCTGGAAGAAATAAAACCAGAGTGTTCCTTGGAAGCAAAGATGGCAAGACTGTCTTACATATTTTGGGCATGCTGTCAGGATGGTTCAGTCCCTGGAGAAGGACATCATGCTTGGAAGAGTGGAGAGTCAGTGAAAAAGAAGACGACCCTTGATGAGATGGATTGACACAGTGGCCACAACAATGTACTTAAGCATCAAAATCTGGACATGAAACAAGACCAGGCAGTGTTTCATTCTGTTATTCATAGGGTTTCTATGACTCAGAATTGGCTTTATGACATCTAACAACAACAACAACAATGGCTGAAGAACGTGAACAGTTCTTCATGTATCGATTAACTGCCTGGATATTTTCTTTGGTAATATGCCTGTTCATAAGTATGCTTTGCCCATTTTTTAATCGAATTATTTGTCTTTTTCTTGTGAAGGTTGTGAAGCAACTTGTGGAATATGGAGATGAGGCACTGATCAGATTCTTGTTTGCCAAGTTTTTTCCCCAGTCTGTAGGTGGCCGTCTTACTCTTTTGGTGAAGTCTTGGGATGCATGTTAGGAGTTCCATATGTCTATTTTCTCTTCTGGTGTTTGCGCATTGTTAGCAATATTTTGTAGTCTATTTATGCTGTGTATTAGGGATCCTAGTGTTGTCCCTATGGTTTCTTCCATAATCTTTATTGTTGTATATTTTTATATTTAGGTCTCTGATCCATTTTCAGTTAGTTTTTGTGCATGATGTGAGATACAAGTCTTGTTTCATTTTCTTTGCAGAGGAATGTCTAGTTTTGCCACCACTGTTTATTGAAGAGACAATTTTTTGCCAGCTGACAGTCTTTGGGCCTTTGTCAAATATCAGCTACTCGTAAGTGGATGATGTTATTATGTCTTGATTCTATGTTCTCTTATTTTGGTCTATGTATCTGTTTTTGTACTAGTAGGCTGTTTTGACTACTGTGACAGTGTAATAGATTCTAAAGTCGCATAGTGTAAGGCCTCCCACTTTGTTCTTCAGTAACACTTACTGATTCCTTTTCCGTATGAAGTTGGTAATTTGTTTTCTCTATATCTTTGAAAACTTCCCCTGGAGTTTGTATTGGGATTACACTGTATTTATAGATTGCTTTGGACAGAACAATTGCATGATGTTTTTCTCCTCTCTGTGAGCAAGGTAGGTTTCTCCACTTATGTAGGTCTCTTGCTTTCTTTCAGTAGAGTCCTGTAATTTTCTTTGTATAGGTCTTTTATATCTCTGGTTAGACTTATGTTTAAGCATTATTTCTTCTTGTGGGCTATTGTAAACAAATTGATTTAATTTCTTCTTTGATACTCTTGTTGGTATGAAGGAATCCAATATATGTAATATATCTTATGTCCTGATAGTTTGCTGAACTGTTCTGTTAGTTTCAGCAGGCTTTTTTGGGGAGGGGTAGATTCTTCACAGTTTTCTGTGCATATGATCATATCATCTGCAAATAGAGATATTTTTACTTCTTCTTTACCAATTTGGATACCCTTTATTTCTTTATCTTGCCTGATTGCTTTGGCTAGAACCTCCAGGACAATGATGAATAAAGGTGGTGACAAAGGGTGTCTTTGTCTGGTTCTAGTTCTCAATGGTAACGTTTTCAGACACTCTACAAGATGCTGTTGGCTGTTGACTTTGCGTAGTTGCCTCTTATCAGGTTCAGGAGTTTCCTCTCTGTTTCTATTCTGCTGAGCATTTTTTTACACGAATATGTGTTGGATTTTGTCAAATGCCTTTTCTGCATCATTTGATAAAATTAAGTGATTCTCATCTGTTGTTTCATTTATATGGTTGACTACATTAATTGTTTTTCTAATGTTGAAATATCTCTGCATCCCTGGTATGAATCCTACTTACTCATGTTGAGTTATTATTATCATTATTTTCTACATTGTTGAATTCTATTGGCTAGAATATTATCATGGAGTTTTTTTTTTTTTTAATCTAACATCATGAGAGATATTGGTCCACAATTTTCCTTTTTTTGTGCTATCTTTATCTTGTTTGGGTATTAGGTTTATGCTGGCTTTTAGAGTGAATTTGGCAGTATTACATCCTTTTCTATTCTCTGAAATGCCTCTGGAAATAGTGGTGTTAATTCTTTCCTAAAAGTTTGATAGAATTCTCCAGTGAATCTGCCTGGACCAGGACTTCTTTTAATTGGGAGTTTTTAATTTACTTTTTCAATCTTTTCTTCTGTGATGGGTTTATTAAGTTGTTCTCGATGGCACTTGGCTTGGCTGGCTTCTGTTTGTGTTATTTTTGATAGGCATTGTAATTCTACAAATTTGTCCATTTCTGCCAGGTTTTCAATTTTATTAGAGTACAAATTTTCAGAATATTCTGATTCTTTTAATATCAGTTAGTTTTGTTGTGATACTGTCCATCTCCCTTCCTAGAGTTATTTGCTTCCTTTCCTGTTTTTCTTTTGTCAGTTTGATTAAGGGTTTATCAATGTTGTTGGCCTTAAAATATCCAGCTTTTTGTCTTGTTAATTCTTGCGATCATTTTTCTGTCCTTGAATTCATTTAGTCCTGTTCTAGCTTTTATTATCTGTTTTTGTCTGGTAACTGAGAAGTTCTTCTGTTGCTCTGTTTCTACTTGTTCAACTTGTAGGGTTAATTCCTTGATTTGGGCTCTATTTTTTTTTTCTGGGTGTATGCATTTATTGAGATAAATTGACCTCTGAGTGCAGCTTTGCTGTGTCCCATAGGTTCAGGTAGGATTTGTTTCCATTTGCTTCTACAGATGTCTTCATTCTGTCCTTGATTTATTTTACAACCCAGAAGTTCTTTAGCAAGGCATTGTTCAGTTTCCATAACTTTGGTTTTTCACCCTTGCTTTTTTAGGGATTTGACTTCTAGTTTATGGTCTGAGAGGATATTTTGCAGTATTTCAGTGCTTTGTATTTTGTTAAGACTTGCTTTCTGGCTTAATATGTGGTCTTTTCTGGAGAACATTTCATGTGTGTTGCAAAAGAAATCATACCTCCTGTTTCTGGGTGAAGAGTTCTATGTGTCTACAAGGTCAAGATGGTTCATTGTGGCATTTAAATCTTTCATATCTTTGTTGAGGTTCTTTCTGGAGGTTCTGTCCATCACTGAAAGTGGTGTATTGAAGTCTCCTACTATTATTGCAGAGCTGTCTATCTCACTTTTTAATGCTGTGAGAGTTCATTTGACATATTTAGAAGCTCTTTTGTTGGGTGTATAAATATTGAATATGATTATGTCCTCCTGGTGTGTATTACACTTAAACAATATATAGTGACCTTTCTTGTCCATTGTGGTGGATTTTACTTTAAACTATATTTTATCTGAAATTGGTATTGCCACTCCTGCTCTTTTTTGAATGTCATTAGCTTGGTATATATTTTTCCATCCTTTGGGTTTCAGTTTGTATCTTTTAAGATATGTATCTCATAGACAGCACATAGATGAATCTTTTTTAAAATTCTTTTTTGCTACTCTTTGTATCTTTATTGATACATTTAACCCATTTGCAACCAATATAATTATTGATAGGTAAGAATTTAGTGCTGTCATATTGGTGTGCTACTGATAGTGTCTTTGTTCTACTTTTCTGTGCTGTGTCATTTTATTCATGTAATTTGCTTTCATTCATTTCATTGTTATTGGTTTTATATTTGCTGAGACTTCTTGATTTTGCTTCTCATTTTGGTGTGTAGGATTGTTAATTTCTTCTGTGGTTACCTTAATATTTACCTTTAATGATCTAATTTTAAAACAGTCTTTAATTTCTTTGAATTGGCTTGACTTTTGATATGAAATGTCTATAAATACAGTATTTAATTCCTGTTTTTGATGTAATGCTGTCACTGTTTACACACTGAATTTTAGCATTGATTTATTTTTGTGGTTTCCTTATCTGTGTTGACATATGGATTCTCTGTCCTGCATTGTAGCCTTGAGTTTATATCTACTGTTATTGATTTTCTAACGGAAGAACTTCCTTTGGTGTTTCTTGTAATTTCAGTTTTTTTTTTTTTTTTTTTTTTATAAATTCTCTAAGCTTTTGTTTATCTGGGAATTTCCTAATTTTGCAGTCATACTGTAGAGACAATTTTCCAGGATATGTAATTCTTAGCAGGTGTTTGTTTTTTTCTTCAAGGCTTTGTACATGTCATTCCATTGTCTCCTTTCCTACATGGTTTCTATTGAGTTTTCTGAACTTAGTCTTGTTAACTCTCCTTTGTAGGTTATTTTTTGTTTAACCCTGGTTGCTTTCAAAAGCATCTCCTGAGTCAGATCCAACTCGATGGCACTTGGTTTATCTTTATTTGGTAAGTTTGATTATACTATGTCTTGGTGTCTTTCTTTTAGAATCTGCCTTGTGTTGAGTTTGATGAGCATCTTGAATAGATATCTTCTGACCTTTCATGATATCAGGGAAGTTTCTATCAACATATATTCAACAATTCTCTTTGTATTTTCTGTTATCCTACCATGCTCTGGTACTGTAATCATTTGTATATAGTTCGTTTTAATAGAGTCCCACATAACTCTCAGTGATTCTTAGTTTTTTAAAATTATTTTTTCCAATGTTTCTTTAAATTTGTTGGTGTCAGTTGCTTTATCTTCAGTCTCACTAAATCTGCATTCCTTTGCTTCAATACAAGTCCTTTGACTTTCTAGTGAACTGTTTAGTTCTGTAATTTTATTGTTATTCTGTTGAATTTCAGATAAATTTTGCTCAAGTATTTCTTGTAGCCACTTAAATTTTTCATCCTATTCTGCTGCACTTTGCCTAATCTCCCTCCTGATGTCCTGAAGAGCTCTAAGCATTAATCTTTTGTAGTCTGCCTCTGATCATTGCAGGAAGTCTTCCTCGTTTGGATTTTTTTTTTTTTTTTTTTTGATTCTTTGTTTTGGCAGTTTTCTAAAACTCTTGTGGTCTGCATCTTTAAGTAACTTGAAATTGACTGTAGAGATTTCTTCTATTTATTTATCTTTGTTTATTGTGTTCTAACACACACACATATATAACTAGTTAGTTAGCTGTTAAGTGTCTGAATAGGCTTGTTGTGTGTACTAACTTGATTATTGGAGGCTTAGTAATTCCAATGCCCTGTCACTGGGTGGTTAGTGCTGTATTCAGTTTGGCAGCCTGGCTAGTAATGGTGATTACTGTCAGATTGATGGTTGTATGAATGCTGAGAAAGGTAAGAGGAGTTTGGGTGAATTGGCAGAACCTTTTCCCCTCATTTGTTTCCATCTCCAAGTCTAGGAGAATAGCTCAGGGTGTGCTTAAGAGGTCATAGTGCCACCTCAGATAAAACATCAGAGTTTGGCACTTAACACAGAGCACAGAACGGAGGGGGAAACACTGAGGCATGGGAGAGAAATCAACTAGCAAGAAAGGTTTAAATCTGCATGAGTTCATAAGAACTTAGCTTATGCTATTCAAATGGAAGTCCTTGGCAGTTCTAAAGTTATGACCGTGAGTCAGGAGAATCTATGGAGGAGCTCAGAAATGAAGAGGGTGGAGAGGCAGTGGTGCCTTCAGTCATCAGTCGGGCTCTCAAACTGTGGCTATCCCACTGACTGTCTCTCTGCTGTGCTATACACTGTTTACTTTAGCACTGCAGTTCATCTGATGGCTCATGCCCATCCTTCATCTCCCAGATAATAAAGGTGGTGTCAGTACCTGCAGTACACCCAAGCATGAGTCAGCAGGAATAAGGCGCAGAGTGCACGGTTTCATGTTAGAGAGAGGTAGATTCCCCTTTAGTGGCATATCTCCAATCTGGCATACTGGAACTCCCTAGAGTATGGCTGACAGATACTCTGCTTACCCAGAACTGAAACCATTCATGAAGACTACTTTGCCATATTCTTGCGCTCCCTGGGGGTCCAGAGCGCTCCATTCAATTATCCATCCAGGCGTCAATTTTCAGACGGTAGTGAGAAGTTGTGTGCCTAGTCAGCCATCTTGGCTCTGTCCCTTTTGCCACAAATTTTTAACGTCTGCTTTGTGTAGGGGGTTAAGTCCTACCACTGCTAACCACAAGGTCAGCAGTTCAAATCCACCAGGCGCTCCTTGAATACTCTGGGGGTCAGTTCTACCCTGGCCCCTAGGGTCACCATGAGTCGGATTCGACTCGACGGCACTTGGCTGGCTTTTAAAATCAGTCCCCTTAATCATATTAAAAAGAAAAATGTTGTGCTTTATGGCATTGGCTTGGCATTGTGCTTTAGGTGAAACCTTACTTCTCAAGTTAATTTCTTTTCCAGAATCTATGCACATGTTGTTTTCTGACATTGATTCCAGTCCTCACAATAAGACAGCATTTTCCATCTTCCCACCCTAGGTTCCCTGTGTCCATTTTTCCAGTTCCTGCCCCTCCCTGCCTTCTTATCTTCTTTTGAACAGGAGTTGCCCATCTGGTCTCTTATATTTGATTGAACTAAGAAGCAAGTTCCTCACATGTTTTTTTTTTTTTTTATTTGTAGGCTTGTCAAATCTTTGTCTGAAAAGTAGCCTTCATGAACTTCAGTTCTGGGTCAGCAAAGTGTCTGTCAGCCATAGTCTAGGGAATTCCTCCAGTATTTGTCAAAAAATAAGTCTGGTCTTATTTTTGTGAATTTGAACTCTGTTCTGTATTCTTCACACATTCTGTCTAGGACTCTCTGTTGTGATCCCTGACAAAGCAGTCATTAGTGGTAGCTCAGCACCATTTAGTTTTTCTGGCCTCAAGCTGGTTGATGGGGCCTGGCTCATGTGGACATTTAATCCTTTAGGCTAATATTTTCCTTGTGTCCTTGGTTTCCTTCATTCTCCTTTGCTCCAAATAGACGGGATCTTTAGATGTATCTTAGATGGCCACTCACAAGCTTTTAAGGCCCCAGAGACTGCTTATAAAAACAAGACAGAAACCACTTATTTATGAGTTATGTTATGCCAGTTGACCTCGATGTCCCTCAATACTATGGTTACCATTCCCCAGCCCTAGCTACTTGGTCCCCAAAGTGTTTGGTTGTGTCCAGGAAACCTCTGTACTTTTGCTTTGGTCCTGTTGTATGTTGTCCTTTCCTTCACCAAAGTTGACCTTTGTCTACTATCTAGCTAGTAATTTCCCCCCGATCTTCCTTCCCAACATTTTAACTGTCAAATAATTTTTTTTCTGTGTGTAAATCTTTTCTTAAACTCTTGTAATTGTGGTCTTATACACTATGACTTTTCGTGGCTGACTTATTTCACTTAGCATAGTGTCCTCCAGATTCATCCATGTTGTGAGAGGTTTCACTAATTGTCATGGGTTGAATTGTGTCCGCCCTAAAATAGGTGTAGCCATGTGGCTGGGCCACGATTCCCAGTATCTTGTGACTGTCCTCCATTTTGTGGTTTTCCTATGTTGTATGTTAAAGGATCAGGGTGGGACTGTAAGTTGCTTTATAAAATCACCTCCCTGCTCCACTGTAAAGGGAGTTTCCCTGGAGTATGGCTTGCCCGACCCTTAATCCTTTCATCCTACAAGAGATAAAAGGAAAGAGAAGCAAGCAGAGAATTGGGAACCTCACACCATTAAGCAAGCAGCACCGGGAGAAGAGCGCATCCTTCAGACCTGAGCTTCCTGCACCAAGACGCTTCCTGGACAAAGATTAATACAATACTGGACTTTCCTCCAGAGCAAACAAGGAGGAGAACCTTCCCCTGGAGCAGACATCCTGAATTTGGACTTGTAGCCTACCAGACTATGTGAGAATAAATGCTCTTCTATTAAAGCCATCCACTCTGTAGTATTTCTGCTAGAGCAGCACTAGCTGACTGAAACACTAATTGTTGCTCTTTATTGTAGCATCTTATTCCATTGTGTATATACCATAATTTGTTTATCCATTCATCATTTCATGGACATTTAGGTTATTCCCATCTTTTGCTACTATGAACAGTGCTGTGATGAACATGAGTGTGCATGTATCTATTTATGTGACAGCTCTTATTTCTCTAGGACACAGTCCTAGAAGTGGGATTGGTGAATCATGTGGTGTTTCTTTTTCTAGCTTTTTAAGGAAGTGATATAACATTTTGTAAAGCGGTTGTACCACTTTATATTCCCATCAGTAGTGTAGAAGAGTTCCAGTCTCCTGGAAATCTCTCCAACATTTGTTGTTTTCTATTTTTTGGATTAGTGCCAGTAATGTCCCAGTGAGATGGTATCTCATTGTAATTTTGACTTGCATTTCTGTAATGGCTAATGTTTGCTATCATTTCCTCTGTCTGTTGACCATCTGAATGTTTTCTTTTGCTAAGTGTCTGTTCATATCCTTTGCCTGTTTTTTCAACTTGATTATTTTTCTTTTTGCTAACCTCTGTGTTAGACCCTGGCTAGATATGTTGTAACCAAAATTTTTTCCCAGTCTATAAGTTCCCGTTTTACTCTTTTGTTGCTTTGATGAGCATAAATGTTCAGTTTCTAGGAGCTCTGTTATCTAACCTATCTTCTGATGTTTCTGCATCGCTAGTTATGGTTTATGTAACTATTCACGCCTTGCATTAAGGCCCCTAGCATTGCTCCTGTTTTTTCTTTCATGATCTTTGTCCTTTCAGAAATTATGTTTAGGTCTTTGACCATTTTGAGTTAGTTTTTGTGTAAGAATCACACTCATGTTTGAAGTATTTTATCTTTCTTTAAAAAAAAATATCATCCCTTTCAAAAGTCTAACTTGGTCTTCCTGGACTGTCTATTTTACATTCAAACAAATACTTTCTTACCTTATGGTCTACAGTCTGTTCTGAAACCAGTAGAGTGAACTCAATAAACATGGTGACATATAAAAGCTGTTGGTGGTATGGTAGAGCAGGAGTCGTTTGTGGATAGACAAATTACTTATGACAGGTGAGCACAGCACCCCATGTTCCCTCAACAATGAGCTGGATCTTGGCAGATCAAAGGAAGCAGTTGTCCTTATGATTTGTTTTTTTTCTCTTAAGTGTCCTTCAAGTTTATTTTTCTTCCCTATTAAGCGACATTACCCTTATTTCTTTAGTTTTGTCTCTTGAAGCCTAAAATTATACTTGGATATTTGAACTGGCTTCCCTTCAGGTTGTAAATATATATATTTTAGTTGTACTTTAGATGACAGTTTACAGAACAAACTAGCTTCTCATTAAACAATTAATACACATGCTGTTTTGTGATACTGATTAACAAACCTGCTGCAGGTCAACACTCTCTGTTCTCAACTTTGGACTTCCTATTACCAGCTTTCTGTCTATTCCTGCTTTCTAGTACTTTCCCATTGGCTGATGTGCCCCTTAGTCTTATTTTGTCTTATGGGTCTGTCTAATCTGGGCCTAAATGGTGAATCTCAGAAGTGACTTCATTCCTGAACTAAGAGTATCTGGGGCTATACCCTAGGGGCCTTTCCAGTTTCCATCAGGCCAGTAAGTCTGGTCTCTCTTTTTTTATTTTTCTTTATAAGGTAGACTTTTGTTCTAAATTTTTTTCTGCAGGTCATTCTGGACCTGCTATTGTGGCCCTTGTCTGACTAGTCAGTGGTGGTAAGGGAGCGTCATCTAGTGGTGCTGGTTTCAGTCTGTTGGAGGCTGTGGTGGTTGTAGTCTGTTAGTCCTTTGGACTAATCTTTCCCTTAAGTCTTTAGTTTTCCTCATTCTTCCTTGATCTGAAAGCGGTGAGACCAGTGAAATATCTCAGATGCCCACTCAGAGGCTTTTAAGAATTCATAAAAATTTTAATTTTTAAGCCACTCTTATGTACTGCCAAGTATATTAGTTTCCTAAGACTGCCATACAAAATGTCATAAACTTTGTAGCTTAGAACAACAAAATTTTACTCTCTCACTATTTTGGAAGATAGACATCTGGAACTGGCCATGCTGATTCCTTCTGAGGCTCTGAGGGTGAGTCTATTCTGTGCAGGTCTTCTGACTCCTGGTGATAGTCAGTTGTTCTTGGCATTGCTTTGGCTTGTAAATGCACCATTTCAGTCTCTTCCTGTCACCACATGGTTGTGTTTCCTCTGTGTCTTTTCTCTTTTTTATAAGGATACCAATCAGATTGGATTGGGATTCACACTACTACAGTATGACTTCATATTAACTGATAATGTTCTCCAAGATGCTGTTTCCAAATACAGTCATATTCACAGGCGCCAAACCAAAAATCAAACCCCTAACTGTTAAGCTGATTCTGACTCACAGTGACCATATAGCACAGAGTGAAACCACCCCATAAGGTTTCCAAGGAGAAGCTGGTAGATTCAAGCTGCCAACCTTTCATTTAAAAGCTGAGGTCTTTTTTTTTTCCTGCTGCTTCTTTTTAAATTTTTGTTTATTGTGAATTGAGAACAACTGTAGAGTCTATGTCATGTTGCCATATTACACCCAGAATTTACACCCCTATTCTATGCTAGTTGCCCCTCCTCCCCACCCCACAACAGCATGCTTCCCCTTTTGTTTGGAACTTTCCTGTGACCTTTGATCACTGTTTGGCCCTCTTCTGCCAATCAACTCAGCTCCAGTAAAGAGCCTCCCAGACAATCCCATCTACCTGTTTAGGGATTTGTTCGCCTTCAGTATCACTCTGCATTTTGTATAGTTCAGGTCAGTCTTTGTTTGGGAAACAACTAAGCTCTCAACCACTAAGTGACCAGGAACCCTTATTTACAGGTACAGGAGGTTAGAGATTCACATATCTTATGTCGGGGGCACATTTCAATCTATAACACCATGAGTTGTTTTTTTTTTTTTAACAGTACAGTCCAACAGAGATTATTCTCATTTCACTACATTTATAAGCATTCATATGTGTGTGTGTGTGTGTGTGTGTGCATAGTTCTGTGCCATTTTATCAGATTCAGTTTTTAGTACCGTCTTAGTCATCTAGTGCTGCTGTAACAGAAATACCACAAGTGGGTGGCTTTAACAAATGGAAGTTTATTCTCATAGTCTAGTCTGCTAAAAGTCCAGTTCAGAGTGTCAGGAGATGGCTTTCCATCTCTGTCAGCTCTGGAGGAACTTCCTTGGGATCACTATTCCCATAGACTAGAAATTTTTCTGTGCAGGGATCCCAGGTACTAAGGATATGCTCTGGTCCTGGTGCTGCCTTATTGGTAGTATGAGGTCTCCATCTCTCTCTGCTCACTTCTCTGTTTTATATCTCAAAAGGAATTGGCTTAATACACTATCTAATTTTGTAGATCATATTAACATAACTGTCGCTAATCTATCTCACTAAAACCATAGTGATGGGATTTACAACACATAAGGAAACCACACCAGATGACACAATGGTGGACAATCATACAATACCAGGAATCATAACCTAGCCAAGTTGACAGATACTTTGGCGGGACACAGTGCAATCCTTTATTGTTGCTACTGGCTTCTTGTGCCATGTTATTCTCTTATAGCCCTAATTCTCAGAGCTTCTATATCTGTTTTTAAACCATGGTCACTATTAACCTGTTCTTCATTCCTATACATTTGTTGTTTCATATTATCATATAAATAAAATCATACTATATATTCTCTCTTTCTTTTGGTGTTTGACCTATACTTAGGCATATAATTCAACTACATTAATTACATTTGCAGTCTGCACTGCTACTAATGGAAAGGCTGATAGTTTGGAACCACACAGAGATCCCACAGAAGACAAGCCTGATGATCTGCTTCCAGAAGATCACAGCCTTGAAAGCCCTGTGGAGTTTCTCATTTTGCACAAGCAGCATTGCTGTGAGTTGCAGATGACTCTACAACACCTAACAAGAGTCCATTTTAAACAAATATTACTTCTTGGTTTGAGTCAGAGGCTGATGATGGTTTCCGTGAAGCAGCCTGTGTTATAGAACTCCAGAAATCAAGAGTCTGATAATGACACTGTTTTATAGTCAGTCCAATTCCTCAGCAAAAAGAGTAAAGGTCTTCTCTCTGGGTAGCCCTACAAACTGATAGTATTTCCCCAAGTCCAAAGAACGACATAATCCAAAGAAGGGGAAGTCAATGAGAGGAACAACTCTGACAGGAGTAAAAGCTTCTCTCAGTCTTATTTGTGGGAGTTCTTTCTCAAACTGATTTTTTTGATAATTGGGAATCACTTCTTAGCACATGGAAAATCCAGAATCCCACAGCTAAAGCAGATAAACTACAGCCTCATAATGAGTTTCTGGAAGGTTCAGCTGCAAACTAAGGGAATCTGGATTTGAGTATACCCCAAGTAGTCTTAAAAGAAAGTCCTGGTGATCTACTTTCATGAAATCAGCCATTGAAAACCCTTTGGAGCACAGCTCTGCTCTGACACATGCAGAGTCACCATGAGTCAGAACTGATTCAGCAGCAATGGGTACTGATGCTTGTGAGTTTAAAATTCTTGCATTCCTTCTCTGGGTGGTCTTACAGCAACAGACATTCTGAAATAGCAGTCTGCTTTTGCCAAGTATGTCTGCGTTGTCAACAGGGAAGAGGGCTCAGAAATTTTAAGCTGCATCCTAAATAATGGCTCCAGGATGTGGCAACATATTTCAGATCCTACCAAAGTGGATATTTGACAGCCTCATAGGCCACTTGCATCTAACCTGGAACATCTTGGTAAAAAGGCTTTTTTTTTGGTCTACAAACCATAATTCTCTGTTTACCTCTGTCTGCTCAGCCTGTCAGTCAATTACCCGTTTTATTAAGCTTTGATAGGAACTTGTTCTGGCTGTTCTGTTCTGTCTATGACATACTGAGCAAAACACCAATGAAAGGACGTACAAAAACAATCTCTGCATCTTAACATGACTCCTCATGAGTCAGCAATAGCACTCATAGGTAATTATCCCCAATAAATGAAAATTTATGTTTACACAAAAACTTATACATGGATTTTCATAGCAGTTTTATTTGATTAACCAAACACTTGAAATAACCACAGGTCTTCAGTGGCTGAATGGCTAAGCAAACTGATACACCCACACCAGAGCATTAAAAACGAATGAACTGCTAATATATGTAACATCTTAGACGGATCTCAAGAGCATTATATCCAGTCTTAAAAGGTCATATGTGATGCAGGATTCTACTTATATAAAATTCTTGAAACAACAAAATTACAGAGGCAGAAAACAGATTAATGTCTGAAGGAGAAGGATTATGAAGGGGGTGGGGGTGAGAAGTAGCATGAGGAAAATCTTTTTAGCGACAGACCAGTTTTGTTTTTTGATTTTGGTATTGGTTGTGAGAATCTCCACATGTAGTAGAATGACATAGAACTATACCCACGCATTGTACCAATGTCAACATCCTAGCTTTGATGTTGTACTAAATTATGTAAATTTTAACCTCCAGGGAAACTGGGTGAAGAGTACACAGGCCCCTTCTGTACTACTTTGCAACTTCCTGTAAATACATGATTATGTCAAAGTAGAAGTTTAAAAAGTCAACCTTATTATTTAATTTGGAAACCTAGGTCATTTTTAGAAAAAAGGTACAGATGAGGAATATGTTACTACTTGTTATCTCAGGAAAGAGCTGGATGACAAATGAAAGATCTCTTATGCTTGAAGTTATCCAAATTCTGGAAACACAGTTCTGCTCCATTAGGTAATGATGGAGAATGTAGGGTTTTGATTCATGGTGTTCACAAATTCAGGCCTTATTTGAGATTGATGAGTTTCACTGACATGAGTCCTACTTCTGGGGTTATAACCAGGCCAAGTAATGCTGAGTTCCCGCTAGTGCCAGGTAAAGGTATGCCAGCTAGGTAGTCACATGAACTCCAACCTATAAGGGCAGTGAACATAACTGAAGGAAAGCCTCTTTGGAAAAGGGTATTAGAAGTGAACAAAATTGAATTTCTCAGGACTCTTCTCAAAATGAGTAGTCACCCTTGTTTAAAACAGTTCTTGTATAATTTGCTTGAGGGGCACAGGGAAGCAGACATAATACCAGTGTTAAGGGGCCTGGATACCTTCATCCACAAGATTTACTTGCACTGGTTTGGCATATACTTTGAGCATTCATCAGGGCACCTAAAGAGAGGCAGAAAGCTGCCATAGGGGACTCTCTGCCTCCTCCCTTGCCTAATGTTGGACTGGTTGTTATTAGCTGTTGTTGAAATGGCCTCTGACTCATGGTGACCCCAGGCCCAATGTAACAAAATACTGCCATCTGTTGTGATCTGTTGTGGGGTAAATCATTATGAGTTACAGAATTTTCATTGTTTGATTTCTGGAAGTAGTTTACAAGGACTTTCTTCCTGGAAAGCTACTGAAACCTATTTCCCTGAAACTCCACTGAAACCTGTTCAGTGTCACAACAATACACAAGCCTCCACTGAGAGATGGGTGATGGCTGTATTTGAGGTTCATTGACCAGAATTCTAACCCAGATCTCCTCTAGGGAAGGAGAGATTTCTTCCACTGAACAGCTATTGCCCTTGATGCTGTATTTAGGTTCCCCTAATGACAGAACCATTAATTAGAGATACTGATTTGGAGGGTCACTGAAATATGAGACAGTGTGAGCCCATTAGGACACCTGTCAAGGTTGAAGGCAGAATCTTGAATGGCTCAGTCTGTCTGTCTCTGGGTATCACTTATGAAGAAGGAATGGACTTGTAACAATGACCAAGACAAGAAATGCAGGCAATTAATATTCAGAGTCAACCTTCTGAGTCAACCTTCTAAGTCGTTTATTATTCAAAAACAAGCTATTACCACTATCTATTATTTTTCCCTTAAATACTTGTATTTCTATCTTGCTTTTAGAACTACAATTGTGTAAGTAATTTAGTATGGATTGAGAAGCCCTGTTGGCAGAGTGCTTTAAGCCTTTGGCTGATAATCAAAAGGTAGGCAGTTTGGATCCACCAAGTGCTCTTTAGAAACCCTATGAAGCAGTTCTACTCTGTTCTATAGGGTCACTATGAGTCAGAACCAATTCAGTGGCAATGTGTTTTTTTTACTTTAGTTTGGATTGTGTCTTCTATTCCTGCACATTCCCACAGTGAGCACACTGCTGGTTTCCTATCGCTACTAAAAATCATGACTACAAACTCAGTGACTTCAAATAAAACATCTGTATCAGAATTACTTTAGATAAAATGTCAATATTCTGAATATATAAAGTGATTATGACCCAATAGAAGATGGGTAAGAAATGGATCATGGAAGGGGCAACATCAGTAACTAATTAGCATAAATGTTCAGTCACTCTTAAATTGAGACATAATTTTTCTTTGCTCAAATTAACAAAGATTCTTTCAGTAATAATTTCTAACTGTTGGTTAAGTTGTGGTAAAATGGATACCCTTTTACAGAGAGGCTTCTTGCTTTCTGGGAATGAAAACAAATTACATCAAACCAATTTAATTATTTCAGAAGTAATTTTGTACAAGCATGTATTTTTAACCAGTGAAGAAAATTGTCCATAGTGTGTGGCATATGGTGATAGCTACTACAGTTGGTAATATGAAGGTGGCCCTATCTCATGATTAAAAAAGACAAAACACATGGCGTGATCTTAACATGGGTAACACGTTTCTTTGCATATGTATACATTTGTTTTAGCCACCCAGGGTTGCTATAACACAGATAACACAAGTGGATGGTTTTAACAAATGGGAATTAATTCTTTCACAGTCATGTAGGCTAGAAGTCTAAATTAGCAGTGCCGGTTCTAGGAGAAGTCTTTCTCTCTATCAGCACTGGAGGAAGGTCTTGTTTGTTCACATGACTACTTCTTGATCCGTATATGGATTCCACATGAGCATAATTAAGTATTCTGGAATTACCATTCTCTGATCCACACAGTCAAATGCCTTTGCACAGTCAGTGAAACACAGGTAAACATCCTTCTGGTATTCCCTGCTATCAGTGAAAATCTGTGTGACATCAGCAATAATATTCCTGTTTCCCATCATCTTCTGCATCTGGCTTGAGTTTCTGGCAGGTCCCTGTAAATATAATGCTACAATTGCTTTTGAATGACCTTTAACAAAATTTTATTTGTGTGTAATATTAACAATATTGTTGGATAATTTTCTCACTTGGTTGAATAATTTTTTTTGGTCAAGAATGAAAACCTGAAGAGGAATTGTGTTGCATTCATCCTGAAAAAGGAACATTTTAAGATCTGTTCTGAATTACAATGCTGCTAGTGATAGGATAATATCTGTACACCTACAAGGTAGGTCAGTTAATATCACTATTATTCAAATTCTTGCCCCAATAACTGTGGCCAAAGATGAAGACACTGAGGATTTTTACCAGCTTTTGCTGTCCAAAAGTGATCACACATGCAATCAGGATGCATTGATATTTACTGATGATTGGAATGAAAAAGTTTGAAACAAAGGAGGAGGATTGGTAGTTGGAAAATATGGCCTTGGTGATAGAAATGGTGCTAGTGACTGCATGACAGAATTTTGCAAGACTGACAACTTCATTGCAAATCCTTTTTTTCACTAACATAAATGGTGACTGCATACATGGACCTCAGCAGACAGAATACACAAGAATCAGATTGACTACATCTGTGGAAAGAGACAATGGAAAAGCTCAATATCAGCAGTCAGAAGAACAAGACAGGTGCTGACTATGGCACAGACCATCACTTGCTCATATTCAAGTTCAAATTGAAACTGAAGAAAATTAGAACAAGTTCATGAGAACCAATGTACAACCTTGAATATATCCCAGCTGAGTTCAGAGACCATCTCATGAACAGACTTGATAGATTGAATACATGTTGTAAATCCTATACCTGTGGATATAATCTTGTTTGGAAATGGAAATTTTTAAAATTATTATTATTATTTTAATGAAGCCCTGTCTCATAGCTTGGGTCTTTGAAATACAAAAAGAGAAGATAAAGCGCAGAGAAGCAAGCAACTTTTCCATGTGGAAATACCAAGAAAAACAGGAAGAAAAGTTGAAAACACAAGAAATTTCCCTCAGAATGGATAGAGAGAGCATCCCTTAAAGCCAGCACCCTGAATTTGGATTTGTAGCTGTGTAAACTGTGAGGAAGAGAAAAGAAAAACAAACAAACAAAAAACTTCAAATTAAAGCCACTGATTTTCTACGCTGTGTATCAACTTTCAACCTAATGAACAAGCAAGTGTAAATCTCATGGCTTAAGCCTATCAGCTG
This sequence comes from Heterohyrax brucei, assembly GCA_028571685.1. NCBI lineage: Eukaryota > Metazoa > Chordata > Mammalia > Hyracoidea > Procaviidae > Heterohyrax > Heterohyrax brucei. The sequence goes on along the minus strand of CM053157.1, from coordinate 39,376,257 downwards.
CGGCCACCACCACAGAATTTGTTAACAGTTTAACATGGCTGTAATAGCCGAGTTCATCATGCCATTTTTAAATCTATGATGCATTTTCTTGGTTTTCATTCATATTCTGAGGGCCTTTGGAACCTCATTAACACCGACATGTTGGATAAATGCAAAAACAACACAGGATTGAAAATGCTGAGATGCAGACATGCAATTATTACAGGGGAGCTAATCCCTAGAACCTGTGAATATGATATCACTCACATGCTGCTATGTTATATGGCACAATTAAACTGGTAGGTTCAATGTAATCACACAGGCCCTTAAAATTAGAGAAATTTCTCTGGCTGGTGGTAGAAGATAAAAGAGAGATTCAAATTATAAGAAACACCCCACACACTGTTGCTGTTTGAAGATGGAGAGGCTATATGGAAAGGAATGTAAGTGGCAGCCCGGAGGAGCTGAGAACAACCTCCATCTAATGTGCAACAAGAAAACAGTGATGCAGTCCTACAACCCCAAGGAATTGAATTTTGCCAAAAACTTGAATGAGCTTGGAAGCAAGTTTTCCCCTAGAGCTTCCAGATGCAAGCCCAGCCCTGCCAACACCTTGATTTTGACCTCATGAGACTGAGCTAAGAATTCAGTCATACTGTGCTGAACTCTGATTTAGAGAAGAATAAGCTAGCAGATGGCTGTTTTAAGCTGATGAGCATGTGATAATTTGTTATGCAATAATGGAAAACTAAAACAGATGGTGTCGCTGGAGACTAAAACAGATGGACTTATAATCAGCTTTGAGAAACTTTCCAATTGTTAGGTAGAAGAGGTCTCTATATTGTTGGTGGGACCATAAATGTACATATTATTGCCTGTGAGTTTGTCCTACTGTCAGGGCTTGGGTGCTGTTACAGTGCTGGAAGCTATGCCACTGGTACTTAGTTACCAGCACAGTCACCCATGACAGACAGGTCTCAGTTGAGCTTCCAAACTAAGACAGCTTAGGGGGAAGGACCCAGCAGCCTGCTTCTGAAAAGAATTAACCAGAGGAAACCTTATGATAGCAGTGGAACACTGTCACATAGAGTGTTGGAAAAGGAGTCCCCCAGGTTGGAAGGCACTCAAAAGATGATGGGGGAGGAGCTGCCTCCTCAAAATAGAGTTGACCTTAATGACATGGATGGAGTAAAGTTTTGGGGACCTTCATGTACTGATATGGCATGATTCAAAATGAGAAAAAATAGCTGGGGACATTTGTTAATAATTGGAACATGGGATGTATGAAATATGAATCTAGGAAAATTAGAAATCATCAAAACCGAAAAGGAATGCATAAACACCAATATCCTAGGCATCAGTGAGCTGAAATGGACTGGTATTGGCTATTTTTAATCAGAAAATCATGTGGTTTACTGTGCTGGGCATGGAAACCTAAAAAGGAATGGTGTTGCATTCATCATCAAAAAGAACATTTCAAGATCTGCCTTGATTTACAATTCTGGCACTGATAGGAGAATATCCGTATGTCTACAAGGAAGGCCAGTTAATATGACTATTAGTCAAATTTATGCACCAACCACTAAGGCCAACAATGAACAAATTGAAGCATTTTACCAGCCTCTGCAGTCCAAAATTGACTGAACATGCAATCAGGATGCACTGATAATCAGCAGTAGTTGAAATGAAAAACAAACAAAGAAAGCTTGGTGATTGTAAAACACAACTGTGGTGATAGAAGTGGTGCCAGAGATTGCATGATGGAATTTTGCAAGACCAACAACTTCATTGCAAATATTTTTTTTTCACCAACATGAATGGTGACTACGTACATGGGCCTCACCAGGTGGAATATACAGGAATCAAATAGGCTACATCTGTGGAAAGAGATGATGTAAAAGCTCAGTATCAGCCCAGACAAGACCAGGTGCTGAGTGCAGCACAGACCATCAACTGTTCATATGCAAGTTCAAAGTGAAACTGAAGAAAATCAGAGCAAGTCCATGAGAGCCAAAACTATGGCCTTGAGTATATCCCACCTGAGTTTAGAGACCATCTCAAGAATAGATTTGATGCACTGAACACTAACGACCAAAGACCAGATGAGTTTTGGAATGATATCAAAGACATCATACATGAAGAAAGGTCACTAAAATACAGGAAAGAAAGACAAAGTTAGATGTCAGAAGAGACTCTGAAACTAGTAGCTAAAGCAGAAGGAAGAAATGATGAAGTAAAAGAATTGAACAGAAGATTTCAAAGGGCAGCTTGAGAAGACAAATTAAATATTATAATATGTGTAAAGAGCTAGAGATAGAAAACCAGAAATACTTTGCTTTCTGAAGCTGAAAGAACTGAAGAAGAGAATCAAGCCAAGAGTTGCAATAGTGGAAGATTCTGCAGGGAAACCAACCTATCAAAAGAAGATGGAAGGAATACACAGTCACTATACCAAAAAGAATTGGTTGACATTCAACCATTTCAAGAGGTAGAGTAATTGAAAACTGATGGTACTGAAGGAAGAAGTAGAAGTTGTGTTGAAGGCATTGGTGAAAAACAAGACTCCAACAATCAGTGAAATATCCATTGAGATGTTTCAACAAATGGATGCAGCACTGAAGTGCTGACTAATCTTTGCCAAGAAATTTGGAAGTCAGTTACCTGGCTAACCGACAGAAAGAGATCCGTATTTATGCATATTCCCAAGAAAAGCGATCCAGCCGAATGCAGAAATTATCAAATTATATCATTAATATCACAAACACGTAAAATCTTGCTCAAGATCATTCAAAAGCAACTGCCAGTATATTGACAGGGAATCACCGGCAATTCAAGTCACATTCAGAGAATGACATGGAACCAGGGACATCATTGCCGATGTCAGATAGGTCTCAGCTTAAAGCAGAGAACATAAGAAAGATGAATACTTATGTTTTATTGACTGCAAAGGCATTTGATTATGTGAATCATAGCAAATTATAGATAACATTGCAGAGAATGGAAATTCCAGAACACTTAATTGTGCTTGTGAGGAATCTGTACATGGATCAAGAGGCAGCCATGCAAACAAGGGGACCCTGCATGGTTTAAAGTTAGGAAAGGTGTGTTTCAGGGTTGTATCTTTTCACAACCTTGCTTTCTGGAAGTGAAGAGGATTTAAGACACTTATTGAGGAAGATCAAAGACCACAGAGACTTCAGTATGAGTTGTACCTCAACATCAAGAAAACAAAAATATTCACAACTGGACCAGCAAGCAACATCATGATAAATGAAGAAAAGATTGAAGTTGTCAATGATTTCATTTTCCTTGATTCCACATCAATGTCCACAGAAGCAGCAGTCAAGAAATTAAAACATGCATTGCACTGGGAAAATCTGCTGCAAAAAGACCTGTTTAAAGTGTTGAAAAGATGTCACCTTGAAGACTAAGATGTACCTGACCCAAGCTGTGGTATTTTCAGTCACATCATATGTATGTGAAATCTAGATGGTGAATAAGGAAGTCAGAAGAAAAATTGTTACATTTGAATTTTGGTGTTGGAGAAGAATGTTGAATGTGGACTCACAAAATAACAGATCTGTCCTGGGAGAAGTACAACCAGAGTGCTCCTTGGAAGCAAGGATGGCAAAACTGCATCTTACCTGTTTTGGACATGTTCTAAGGAGAGATCAGTTCCTGGAGAACATCATGCTTCGTAAAGTAGCCAAGTGCCGTCGAGTTGTAAAGTAGAGGATCAGTAAAAAGAGGAAGACCCTCAAGGAGATGGCTTGACACAGTTGCTACAACAATGGACTTAAGCATAAAAATGATTGTGGGCACGGCACTGGACTGGGCAGTGTTTCATTCTGTTGTTCACAGGGTCACTGAGTCAGAACCAGCATGAAAGCCCTTAACAACAGTAGCAATAGGGGATACGTAGGCACACTGAAGATTGAAAAACATGTATACAATGGAATAACATGCAAATACTGAAGTCACACTTATTTTCAAAGGACATTCAATGGCAAAACATTTCAGAATATAACATTAAAAAGTATTATGTAAATGTAAATCATACAATCCTAGTTTTGTAAAACATAATATGTTGTTAGTTCCCAGAGTCATTCTCTTAAAGATATGTAATGCATGCATATAAAAGCTTAAAATGCCACAAAATATTTGAACATTTTTTAAAATATCATTTCTGTTTCCTGAACTTTCTCCCAAGAGCAAACATTACTCATACAATATGAAAAAATAAACAAACTATAACCATGGGGCCCTGGTAGCACAGAAGCTAAAATATTTCACTACTAACTGAAAGATTGGCAGTTCAAAGTCAACTACGTCTCTGAGAGAAAAAGATGTGGCAGTTTGTTTTTATAAAGATTACAACCAACCTTGGAAAACCTGTGAAGCAGCTCTAGTCTGTCCTGTGGAGTTACTATTAGTTGGAATTGACTTGACAGCCACAATAACAACAACATAATCAAATACTGATGAAATAAAAAATGTATCAGTTAGAAATCCTTTAAATAAGAGGCTATTTGCCATCAAGCTGCCACCTGTGCACTTTAGTCTTCAAAGTGACTAAATCTTTAATTTTGAATACTTCAAAGAGATCCTTTGCAGCAGATTTTCCCAGTGCAATGTGTCTTTTAATTTCTTGACTGCTGCTTCCAAGGGCATTGATTGTGGACCCAAGTAAAATGAATCCTTGACAACCTCAATCCTTTCTCCACTTATGATGATGTTGCTTACTGGCCCAGTTGGGACAATTTTTGTTTTCTTGATGTTGAGGTGCAATCCATACTGAAGGTTGTGGTCTTCATCATCTTCATCAATAAGTGTTTCAAATCTTCTTCACTTCCATCAAGTAAGGTGGTGTTTTAGTCAGCTAGGTCTACTCTAACAGAATTACCACAGAGTGGATGGCTTTAACAAAGGAAGGTTTATTTTTACACAGTCCGGTAGGCTGCAAGTCCATATTCAGGGTATTTGCTGCAGGGGAAGTCTTTCCCCCTTGTTGGCTCTGGAGGAAAGTCCAGTATTGCATCAGTCTTTGTCTAGGGGAGCATCCTGGCACAGGAACTTCAGGTCTGAAGGACGCTCTCTTCTCCCGGTGCAGCTTTCTTGATGGTGTGAGGTTCCCAATTCTCAGCCTGTCTCCCTTTCCTTTTATCTCTCGCAGGCTGAAAGGATTAAGGGTGGGCAACTCCCTTTACAGTAGGGCAGGGAGGTGATCCTATGAAGGATTTTGTAGTCCCACCCTAATCCTTTAGCATACAGCATAGGAAAACCACAAAATGGAGGACAGTCACAAGATACTGGGAATTATGGCCCAGCCAGACGACTACACCTATTTTGGGGGGGGGGAACAGAATTCAATCCATGACATCCCACCCTTTGGCACCCCAAAAATCACATCATTGAAACATGTAACAAATTCATCCCATAAGATAGAAGTCGTAAATCAGTTTCAAGTTGAAAATACAAAAACTCTTCTACATCTGGGAAACCTAGAACACAAGCTGTCTACTTCTAAAGGTACAATAGCAGAACAGGCACAAGTCAAACATTCCATTACAAATGGGAGAAATTTCAGAGAAAAAAGGCAGTTTCAGAGAAAGAAGGCATTAACAGGCAACAAGTGAGTCAGCAGAACCCACTACATTAGTCCTCAAAGCTTTGGAAATAATCTTCCAGTTTCTGAGACATTTTACACAATGGCCCTGCCTTCCAGTCGGTAGGTATTGGCCACACTCTCTGGATTCTGAGTGGAGACCCCAGCCCTGTGCTATAACTCTGCCTGCAAGGCCCACTTGGACAGAAACTCTGCCCCATCGGCTTTAGGAGCATCCTAAGCCCAAATGAGTGGCAATTCCACCCTTATGAACACAAGATGCCATGGTTCCACCCTTTCAAATCCCTGAGGTCATGGCCATACCGTTAGAGACTGAGGCAGCTTAGCTTCTCACGCTGCTTGACTCTTCAGCTTCAGCTTCCTATGGCCGCATGGCCTGGGCCTCAGGCCCACATCTGCCCTGCCAGGCAAGTGTTCCAAAGCTCTGTAGCCCCGCTGATTTAAGTGCCCAGAGGCACCCCACTCTTGCTGGAAAGTGTCCTGCCCAAAGGCACTCAGCTCTCTCACTCTGTGGGTCAGCAAGGCCAGCTCCACCAATTTAAGTGCCCGGAGGAACCCCGTTCTGTGAGGAAAACTGTGAGCAGTCACTAAGCTCTCTCGGTCCATGGGCTGGCTCCAGTGCTGCCTCTGGTTCTGCTGCTGCCGCTGCTGCTGCTGCCGCCACCAGTTCTCTGTTTCTCACCATCTGTGCCTTCTAATCATTCCTTCTGAATCTTCTATTCATCCACAGTTTCAAAATGGTACCAAATTCTGTCTTAGTCACCTGGTACTGCTCTAACAGAAAATACCACAAGTGGAAGATTTCATGAAGAGAAGCTTTATTGAGACAGTTCAGTAAGCTGCAGATCCATTTATAAGTTACAAGTCCACTCCATGTGAGAAATCATCACAGTCCAGTAAGCTGAGTCCAAATCCAGTGAGAGCATCTCAGCACAGAAACCTCAGGTCCAAAGGACATGCTCTGCTCTTGGTGCTTCTCTCTTGGTGGTATGAGAGTCCCAGCTTCTGCTCACTTCTCTTCCTTATATTTCACAAGCCTGTGGCTTGAGAGCTGCCTCACTAACACAGCTGTTGTCTATTCTCCATCATAGGTCTCACAGAGGAAGGATTCACAACACATGGGAGGAAGGGCACCATATTGGGACTCACAGCCAAATCAAATCAACACAGACATTTTTGGGGGACACAATTCAACCCATGACAGTTGGTATCACTTGCGTAATGCAGGTTGTTAATGAGTCATCCTCTGATCCTGATGCCTCATTCTTCTTCATATAATCCAGATTATTTGCTTAGCATAGATTGAAAAGTTATGATGAAAAGATGCAACCCTGACACACACCTTTCCTGACTTTAAACTGTGCAGTGTCCCCTTGTTCTGTTCGCACGACTATCTCTCAATCCATATAAAGATTCCTTAAGATCACAATTATGTACTCTGAAATTCCCATTTTATGCAATATTAGCCATAATTTATTATGACCCACACAGTCGAGTGCCTTCGCATAGTCAATGAAACATAGGTAAACATCTTTCTGGTATTCTCTGCTTTCAGCCAAGACCTGTCTGTCATCAGCAATGATGTCCTAGTCCCAGGTCCTGTTCTGAATCTATCTTGAATTTCTGGCCATTTCTTGTCAATATACTGTTACATGATCTTTTCAATGATCTTGAGAAAAATTTTACTTGTGTGTGATATTAGTGATATTGTTTGGTAATTTTCCACATTCTGTTGGATCCCCTTCCTTTGGAATAGGCATAAATATGGATCTCTTCCAGTTATTTGGCTAGGTTACTGTCCTCCAAGTTTCTTAACATAAACATGCGAGCACTTGCAGCACTGCATCTGTCTGTTGAAATATCTGAATTGATATGCCATCAATTCCTGGGGTCTTGTTTTTTGCCAATGCCTTCAATGTAGTTTCAACTTCTTCCTTCAGTACCATCAGTCCCTGATCATATGCTACTTCTTCCAATGGCTGAACATTGCCCAGTTCTTTCTGACATAGCAATTCTGTGTATTCTTTCCATCTTCTTTTGATGCTCCCTGAGTCATTTGATATTTTCCCTGTAGCTTTCTAGGCAATCTTTGGTGATTGCACAGTTTAGTTCTTTGAGTCTCATGTTGATGTAGTCTCTGGTTTATGTGACCCTTTCTGACTCTTGAGCTCACACTTTCTTTGCGTCTTTGATAGATTTTTTCTCTTTTGCTCCAGGTGGAGATCAACTGGTGCTCCTTGGATGACTGCTTGCTAGCTTTTAAGACCCCAGATGTAAATCACCAAAGTGTAATGCAGACCATTTTAGTAAACTTTGTTAAGCCAATTGACCTCAGTGTTCCTTGAAACCATAGTTCCCAGTCCCCCAACACTGCTACTCTGTCCCTTGATGTGTTTGGTTTTATTTAAAATACTAAGCTTCGGGTTTAGTCTATTAGTTCTGACTTCTTCTGTGCTGTGGGTTGTCTATCCCTTTACCTAAAATAATTCATGTCAAATTATCTAATTAGTGAAAATGCTCCTCTCCCTCCCACCTCCCCTTATAACCATCAAAGAATGTTTCCTTCTGTGTTTAAACCTATTTTTAAGTGTTTATAATGGTGGTCTCACGCAAGATTTGTCTTTCTGCAATTGACTAATTTCACTCAGCATAATGCTTTCTAGATTCTTTCATGTTATGTTTCCCGAATTTATGGCTGTTCTTTATCATTGCATAGTATATCATGGTGTGAATATGGCTCAGTTTCTTTTTTTTCATCTGTTCTTCTGTTGATGCACAGCTAGGTTGATGCCACCTTTTTGCTATTATAAACAGTGTGCTGCAATGAATGTTGGTGTACTTATATCTATTTGTGTGGCAGCGCTTAATTCTCTAGTATATATTCCAAGAAGTGTGATTTCTGGATTGCGTGGTATTTCTATTTCTAAACATTTTAAGAAAGCATCACGTCAGTTTCCAAAGTGGTTACACCATTTTACAACCCCCACGAGCAAAGCATAAGTGTTCCAGCCTCTCCACATCTTCTCCAACACTTATAATTTTGTGTTTTTTGGATTAATGCCAGCCTTTTTGTGGTGATATGGTATCTCATTGTAGTTTTAATTTGTATTTCTCTAGTGGCTAACTACTGAGAGCATTTTCTCACGTATCTGTTAGCTGGCTGAATGTCTTCTTTGGTGAAGTGACTGTTCATATCCTTTGTCTATTTTTAGATGGATTATTTAATTTTGTGTTGTGGAAAATTTTCAGTATCATGTAGATTTTAGAGATTAGATGCTGATCAGATTAGTCAAACCCGAATTTTTTTTTTGCTTGCCTGTAGGTTGTCTTTTTACTTTTTTGGTGAAGTCTTTGGACGAGCACATGAATTCTATTTTTAGGAGTCCTAAGTTATCTGTTCTCTCTTCTGGTGTTTCTGTGTGGTTAGTAATGTTTCGTATTCCATTTAAGCCTTTATTATAACTCCCAGTGTTGTCCCTATTTTTTCTTCCATGATCTTTATTGTTTTAGAATTTATTTTTACATCTTTGATGAATTTTGAGTTAGAAATCTCTTGTTTCATGCTTTGCAGCTGGATCTCAAGTTAAACTAACATGATTTATTAAGGAGGCTTGTGTTTTCCCCAGTTTATGAACTTTGGGCTTTAGTCAAATATCAGCATCTCATAAGTGGATGATTTTATGTATGGATTCTTAGTTCTGTTCCATTGGTCTTTGTATCTGTTGTTGTATCAATATCAGACTGTTTTGACTGCTGTGGTGGTATAATAGGTTCTAAAGTCACGTGGTGTGAGGCCTCCTGCTTTGTAATGCTTCAGTAATGTTTTACTTATCCAGGTCGTCTTAACTTTTTGTATTATGTTGGTGATTTTTTTCTCCATCTCATTAAAAAATGCCATTGGAATTTGTATGGGATTGCATTGTATCTATAGATCACTTTGGATAGAATAGACATTTTCCTAGTGCTAGTCTTCTTATCCTAGTGCTAGTCTTCTTATCTGTAAGCAAAGTGAGTTTCTCCACTTAAACATTAGTTTCTTTTGATGTCTTGCAGTAGTGCTTTGTAGTTTTCTGTACATAGGTCTTTTACATGTCCGGTTTGATTTATACAGTATCTTATCTTTTGGGGGCTATCGCAAATGTTCTCAATGTGGGGATTTCCTCTTTGATGTTTTCTTGTTGGTGTACAGGAATCCAACTGATTTTTGAATATTTGTCTTGTATCCTTATGCTTTGCTGAACCCTTCTGTTGGTTTTAGTAATATTTTTGTGGAGTCTTTAGAGTTTTCTGTGTTTAAGATTATATTATCTGCAATCAGAGATACTTTGACTACTTCCTTGCCAATTTGGATGTCCCTTAAATATTTTTCTAGCCTGATTACTCTGGCGAGAAACTTCAGCAGAAGATTAAATAAAAGTGGTGACAATGGGCATCTTTGTCTGGTTGGTTCTCATTCTCAAGGGCAATGCTTTCAGATTGTTATTATTTTTTTTAGGATGATGCTAGCTGTTGGCTTTGAATGCCAAGTGCTGTCGAGTCAGATCCGACTCATGTTGGCTTTGAATAGAAGCCCCTTATTACACTGAGGAATTTCCCTTACTGAGAGTTTTTAACATGACTATGTGTTGGATTTTGTCAAATGCCTTTTGTGCATTAATCGATAAAATCAAATGGTTCTTGTCTTTTGTTTTACTTGTGTGGCTGATTACATTAATTGTTTTTCTAATGGCTAATGTTGAACTATCTCTACATCCTTGGTATGAATCCCACTTGATCGTGGTGAATTACTTTTTTGACGTATTGTTGAATTCTATTGGCTAGAATTTTGTTGAAGATTTTTTTTTTTGACATCAGGGTTATGCTTAGGAGTAGTCTATCTAAGCTCTGAAATGCCTTTAGTAATAGCTGTGTTGACACATCTCTGAACGTTTGGTAGAATTTTCCAGTGAAGTCCACTCTGACAGAGCTTTTTTTTTTGTTTCCTGGAAAGTTTTTACTTTCCTTTTCAATCTCTTCTTTTGTTATGGGTTTATTTAGTTCTACCTCTGTTTGTGTTAGTTTTGGTAGGTTGTTTGTTTCTAGAAAGATGTCTATTTCTTCTAGGTTTTCCAAATAGAGTACTATGTTTCATAGTATTCTGTTATGATTTTTAAAATTTCAGTTGCATCTGTTTTGACGCCACTCATCTCATTTCCTATTTGGCTTATTTGCCTCCTCTCTCATTTTTCTTCTTTCAGTTTTGCCAATTATTCACATATTTTGTCGAACTTTTCAAAAAAGCAGCTTTTGGTCTTGCTTTTTCAATCTTTTTGCTATTCTTTAATTGATTTAGCTTTGCTCTAAGTTTTATAATTTGCTTTTTTCCTGGTGCCTGAGGGTTCTTTTGCTACGCTCTTTCTACCTCATGGAGTTGTGGGGTTAATATTTTGATTTGGGCCCTTTCTTCTTCCTGGATATTTACTGAAATAAACTGACTTCTGAATACTGCTTTTGCTGTATCCCAAAGGCTCTGGTAGGATGTGTTTTCATCCTCATTTATTTCTGTGAATGTCTTTATTCTGTCCTTGATTTCTTCTACAGCCCAGGAGTTTTCAAGCAAGGTATTGTTCAGTTTCCAGCTGTTTAATTCTCTGCCTCCCCCCACCCCTCCCCCTGCTTTTCTTGGTGTCAGTTTCTATTTTTATGGCTCTATGGTCTGAAAGATGCTTTGCATTGATGGTTGGGATTTCGTTAGTTTCCTTTATGGCCCAATATGTGGTCTATTCTGGAACATGTTCTATGTACTTTCGAGAAAGAAGTAGACTTTGTTGCAGTTGGGTGGAGCATTCTATGCACCTCTATGAAGTCAAGCTGGTTGACTGTGGCATTAGATCTTCTGTGTCTTTGTTGAGTTTCTTTCTGGATGTTCTGTTGTTTACTGAAAGTGGTGAGACGAAGTTTCTTATTGTGCTGTCTATTTTCTCTTCTCAGTGTTGTAAGAGTCTGTTAGATGTACTTAGAAGCCCTATCACTAGGTATGCAAATAATTAATATGATTATGTCATCCTGATGTAATGATCCTTTAATTATTATATAGTGTCCTTCCCTATCTGCTGTGGTGGATTTTACTTTAAAGTTTATTTTACCAGAAATTAATATTTCCACTGTTACTCTTTTTGGAGTGTTGTTTGCTTGATACATGTATTTCCATTTTTTGAGTTTTAGTTTGTCTGAGTCTTTAACTTCATCCGACTCAATGTCACTTGGCTGGCCATGTCTCCTGTAGACAGCATATAGACAGATTGTGTTTTCTCTTTATTGGAACATTTCATCCATTTACATTTAGCATCGTTATTGATAGGTATAGGTTTAGTACTGATATTTTAATGCCGTTTTTGTGTATTATTGGCAGTTTCTCTATTCCATTTAATTTTCTTTAAGTGTTTTCTCTCCATCATTTTCATTGTTGTTCGTTTTGAATTTCATAGTTCAGATTTCATATTTTTCTTGTATTTTTTATTTACATGTATACAACTGTTAATTTTCTTTCAAGTTACCTTAATGTTTATGCCTATGTTTTTAAAAATTTAAGCCAAAGCCAAGTGTCGTCGAGTCGGATAAACTGGTTTTTGTTCCTTTGTATCACCCTGACTTCCTCTCCATATGAAAGATCTATGATTACATTTTTAGTCCTTCTATTTTTGTTACAATGTTGTACTTTTATTATTAATGTCTCTATTCACCTATTTTCCATGTTTTAGTATTAATTTAATTTGTAATTTCCATATTAGGGTTGATATCTTTTTTAAAAATATATATTTTATTGTGCTTTAAGTGAAAGTTTACAGTCCAAGTCAATTTGCCATATAAAATCCCCAATACACATCTGTACAACTCTAGCTGCTCTCCCTACCCTGTGACAGCACATTCCTCCTTTCCACCCTATACTTCCTGTATTCATTCAACCAATTTCTGTCCCCTCTCTCATCCCACTTCTGGACAAGAGCTGCTCCAACAGCCTTGTGTATATATTTACGCCAAGAAGTACAAATTTCACCAGCATAACTCTATATCTTATAACCAAGTCCATCTTTGCTTGGAGACTTGGCTTCAGGACCAGTTTCAGCTCTGGGCTAGCAGCTAGTCCAGGGGAACGTTTCAGGATATCATACCATCAAGTCTGGCCTTTCAATAGAACTCTGGAGTTGCACCCCCATTTTCCTTCTGCTACAACAGAGATTCTACATTGTATTCCCCGTCAGCGCAGTTGTTGGTGGCTGGGCACAATCTAATTCTTCTGGTCTCTTGATGATGCAGTCTGCTGGTCATATGACCCCTTCTGTATGCTGGGCTCATATTTCTCTCATGTCTTTGATGTCCTTCCTTTTCCCCTGCTTCAAGTGGTCTGGAACTAATTGATGCTCCTTAGGTGGCAGTTTGCTAGTTTTTAAGACCCCAGACGCCACTCTCTAAAATGGAATGCAGAACATTTTCTTTAAAAAGAAAAAACTTAGTTATACCAATTGACCTAGAGGTCTCCTGAAGCCATGGTCCCTCCTACCACTGCTATTCTGATCTTTGAAAATTCAGGAAATCTCTGGGCTCTTGACATAGTGCAGAAGTGTTAATCTCCTTTCTGTTGTGTGCTGTTGTCACTTCCTTCAGTTAATCCAAATCTTACCTACCATCTAATTTATGACTACCTATTGTCCTCCTTCCCCTCCCTTGTAGCCACCAAAGGTTACTTTTTTCCATGCTTAAACCTTTTCGTAAGTCAGTATAGGGAGTGGAGTCAAGATGGCAGACTAAGCACACATCTCCTTGTATCCCTCTGGAAACCAAGACTTGAACTGATAATCAAATGGAGCCTTCTGGTAACCCGGTGAGCCCCAGGGCATGGCACAGGGCTGTTAACTTGGACTTCATAACACTGAACAAAAAACCACCTCTCTTTCACTGTATCCCACTCCTGGCTAGCCCTGGCTCTCACAAACTGAAGGTAATGCACAATTGTGACTTTTTTTTCTCTGTCTTGGTGGGCAGAGCTGGGTCTTGCCTAGCAGCTAGTCTCAAATGCACTGCTGGTAGGATAGGCAGGCAAAATTGCCATGTTTTGAGAGCCCAGCTTTGGACTCTGTACACCTAGCCAGCTTGGGCCTCTCTTTTTTATTTCTGCCACAGCATGGTTTGTACAGAACCATGGGGCCTATGTGTGACATGCCATGTTGGATGTGGAGATTTTAGGGGGACCTAATTTTTAGCCTGGGAGCCAGTGCCTGTAAACAGGACAGCGCTTCTCCTACAGAAAAGCAGAAGTTACACAGTGTTGCCTAAGGTTGGGGTCTGACAACAGAGGCTGAGGACTCACTGTGTCTTGGCACCTTTAGCCCCTCTATCTGCCAACCGTGTGGAGGGTGCCATCCTAGATATGGTGGCTGCAGCTGAACCTAATTCTTAGCTTGGAAACCAGAGCCTGCCCACAGGAGAGCACTTTTCTACCAGAAAAGCAGTAGTTTACACAGTGTCACCTAAGGCTGGGCCCTGTCAGCAGAGGCCAACAGGGCAGTAGCATTGCTGTAATCTGAACTAGTTTATATCATCTGGGGTTGGATATAGAGGTGCTTACTTTGACACTTGGGAAGAGGGACCTCTACACCTGAAAACCTGAATGACTTAAGAAATGGTCAGATACCTTGTGCTTTACGTTTTAAGACAGCCTAGGGAAACATCTGCAGTCCATCCTTACAGTATTTCTCCAAGCCTCTACTTACCCAAAAGAAACCCAAAAAGCAACAGACACTTGTGGCAAACAAGAAATCACCCATGGCTTCAGAAGGCTCCCAAACACAACAACCAAGGAGTTTTCTGCATGAAGAAACTTTTCTGAAATCATTAGAAGATGAATACAAAATATTATATACAGAGCCCTTCTAGACCTTATACAAAATGCAGGACAACGAAATGAAAAATTAAGCAAGTTGTTCAATCTGGTGGAATACCAGTACTCTGAAATCCAACAGATCAAGAACAAAATCAAAAACATAGAAACTTCAATTCAAAGCCAAGGAAACAGAATGAAACAAATGGAAAAAAGAATTTCTGACTTGGAAGACAGAGCTACTGACACCAGTCTCTATGAGCAGAAATCACAAAAAAGAAACAAGAAAAATGAAGAAGCATTAAGAAGCATGTAGGACTCTATTAAGAGGAACAATCTTAAATTAATTGGAGTGCCTGAACGGGATGAAACACCTGAGAACACAGAGAGTATCGTTGCTGAGCTACTTACAGAAAACTTCCCAGAAATCATGAAGGAAGAGAATATAGATATCCCAGATGCATATCGTATGCCACCCAATATAGATCTCAAAAGAGAGACTCCAAGACATACTATAATCAAGCTCAACAAAATGAAACATAAGCAGCAACTCTTAAAGGCAGCAAGACTCAAAGCAAAGCTAACATTCAGAAGGAAATCCTGTAGGATTTCATCAGATTTCTCAGCAGAAATCATGCTGGCTGGAGACGGTGGCATGACATACTCAAAGCCTTGAAGGAGAAGAACTTCCAACCAAGAATTATATATCCTGCAAAAACTATCTTTCAAATATGATAATGAAATTAAGGCATTCTCAGATAAACAGAAACTCAGAGACTTTGTAAAAACCAAACCCAAACTACAAGAAATACTGAAAGAAGTTCTTGGCTTTGGCTTAGAATAGCAAAATCACTAACTTTATATTTTAGAATGACACATCACCCAGAATTCTACTGAGTTAGGGAAGGCTCCAAACTCAATCATAGCTTTAATACTGAAAGAAACAATCCTGTGGTTATCATGAAAAGTATAGAGCCACCATATTAAAAAGAGGGATGTACTACAGTTGTAATAGTCCTTCCAGATGGAAAGGAAGATGACAAGACTGGTAGTAATTAAAATTGGATTTATATATAGTTTATTAAGGGGGATCTTAGGGGCAGCCTTAAAGCACAATAAAGATGAAACATACCATATCAAGAAATGTAACACAGAAGGCTCAACAACTACAAAACCAGCTCTGAAAAAGGCAAAAAAATATCAACTCACAAAAAAGAATGTCCCAGAACAGACTAATAAGAACAACAGAGAAAACATAAACACAAAAATAAATATATCACAATGGCAGCGGTGAACACATACCTATCAATAATTACATTGAATGTGAATGGACAGAATGCTCTACTAAAGATACATCGAGTGACACCTTGGAACAAAAGACATGACCCATCCATATGTTGTCTACAAGAAACTCACTTGAAACTTAAAGATAGGAACAAACTGAAAATTAAAGAATGGAAGAATATATATCAAGCTAACAATGAACAAAGAAGAGTAGGGGTGGCAATTATAATCTCAGACAAAATCAATTTTAATGTAAAATCCACCATCGTGGACAAAGGTGGACACTATTTATTGCTGAAACATTCAGTACACAAGCAAGACTTAACTATATTAAATATTCATGCACCTAATACTAGAGCTCCTAAATACATCGAAGAAACACCGACTACACTCAAAAAAGAGTTAGATCCCTCCACAATAATAGTGGGAGTCTTCAACACTCCTCTCTCAATACTGGACATATTATCTAGAAAAAAGCTCAGTAAAGATACAGAAGACCTCATTGCCATAATTAACCAACTAAATCTTATTGATATATACAGAACTATCCACCCATCAGCAGACAACTAGACCTTATTCTCCAGTGCACATGGAACATTCTCCAGAATTGACTGTGTTAGGACATAATGCAATTTTCAACAAAATCCGTACCATTGAATTAATTCAAAGCATCTTCTCAGATCATAAAGCCATAAAAGTTGAAATCAATAGCAGAAAAAACATAGATAGACAGTGGAACTCATGGAAACTAAACAACACCTTGCTCAAAAAACCATGGGTTATGGAAGAAATCAAGAATGAAATAAAGAAATTCATGGATCCAATCAGAATGAAAATACTTCCTACCAGTACCTGTGGAATACAGCCAAAGCAGTGCTCAGAGGTCAGTTCATCTCCATAAATGCACACATCTGGAAGTAAGAAAGAAACCAAATCAAGGAACTAACCCTTCAACAAGTAGAGAGAGAACAACAGAGGAACCCTTCAGCCAACAGAAGAAAACAGATCATAAAGATTAGAGCAGAACTAAATTAATTAGAGAATAGAAAAAAAACTGAAAAATTGAAAAGACCAAAAGCCAGGTTTTTGAAAAGATCAACAAAATTTACAAATCAGTTGGCTAAGCTTACTAAAGAAAAGCAGGAAAGGAAACAAATAACCCAAATTAGAAATGAGTGGTGAGTGTTCACAACAGATCCAAAAGAAATAAAAAATATCATAACAGAATACTATGAAAGACTATTCTAATAAATTTGAAAACCTAGAGAAAATGGACAAATTCCTTGATTCATATCACCTACCCAAATTATCACAACATGAAGCAGAACAACCTAATAAACCCATCAAAAAGGAAGAGACTGAAAAAGTCATCCAAAAACTGCCAACCAAACAAAGCCTGGTCCCAGATGGCTTCGCCACAGAATTCTACCAAGCTTTTAGAAGAGAATTGTCTTCTATACTACTGAAGCTATTTCACAGTGTAGAAAGGGATGGAGTACTCCCAAACTCATTCCATAAAGCCAGCATAACCCTGATACCAAGGCCAGAGAAAGACCCAGCAAAGAAAGAGAACTACAGACTGATATCACTCATTAATCTAGGTGCAAAAACTTTCAACAAAATTCTTGCCAAAAGAATACAATAATATACTAAAAAACGAATCCATCATGACCAAGTTGGATTCATGCCAGGGATCAAGGCTGGTTCAACATCAGAAAAACAATGATTGTGATCAACCACATAAATAGCACAAAAGACAAGAATCATCTGATTCTGTCCATTGATGCAGAGAAGGCACTTGATAAAGTCCAACACCCATTCATGCTAAAAACTCTTAGCAAAATAGGCATAGACGGAAAATTCCTCAGTGCAATGAGGGCCACTTACACAAGACCAACTGCCTACGTCATGCTGAATGGAGAGAGACTGAAGGAGTTTCCCTTGAGAATAGGAACTAGACAAGGCTGCCCACTTTCACCTCTCCTATTCAACATAGTACTAGAAGTTCTAGCCAGAATTAGACACCAAGAAATAAAGGGCCTCTGCATCAGCAAAGAAGTCAAAATCTCCCAGTTTACTGATGATATGATTGTATATGCAGAGAATCCCAAAGAATCTATAAGTAAACTACTCAAACTGATAGAAGAGTTCAGCAAAGTCTCAGGATATAAGATAAAAGTAAGTAAATCAGTAGGATTCCCTTATACCATCAGTGAGACTGCTAATGAAGAAATCATCAGATCAATACCATTTACTACAGCCTCCAAGAAGATAAAGTACCTAGGAATTAATCTAACCAGAGAAATTAACAGCCCTTGCAAAGAGAACTATAAGCCCTTACTACAAGAAACTAAGAGAGAGTTACATAAATGGAGAAACCTACCCTGCTGATGGATAGGAAGACTTAACATTGTGAAAATGCCTACTTTACCCAAAGCAATCTACTTATATAATGCAATCCCAATACAAGATCCAGCATCATTTTTTAATGAGATGGAGAAACAAATCACCAATTTTATTTGGAAAGGGAAGAAACCCCGGATGAGTCAAGTACTACTAAAGAAGAAGAACTCAGTGGGAGGCCTCTTATTACCCAACTTCAGAACCTATTACACTGCCACAGTGGTCAAAACAGCCTGGTACTGGTACAAGAACAGACAGGTCGATCAATGGAACAGAACTGAGACACCAGAGATGACACCATCTGCCTATGAACAGTTGATATTCGACAAAGGCCCTAAGACGTTAAACTGGGGTAAACACAATCTCTTCAACAAATGGTGCTGGCAAAATTCTATATCCATCTGCAATAAATTGAAACAAGATCCATGTCTTACACGTTATACAAAAGCGAACTCAAATTGGGTAAAAGACCTAAATATCAAATCTAAAATGATAAAGCTCATCCAAGAAAAAGTAGGAACAACAATGGAAGCTTTAACACACAACATAGACAGACATCAAAATCTGTCAAACAAACCACAGTCAACAGAAGAGAAAATAGATAAATGGGAACTATTAAGCATCAAACACTTTTGCTCATCCAAAGATTTTATCACAAGAGTTAAAAGGCCACCTACTGAACGGGAAAAAATATTTGACAACTCTATGTCAGACGATGCCAGATCTCCATAATCTGTAAGATACTACAAAATATCAATAAGAAGAACATAAATCATCCAATTAAGTGATGGGCAAAGGAGATGGACAGACAATTATCTAAAGAGGAGATCCAGGCAGCCAAAAAACACATGTGGACATGTTCACAATCTTTAGTTATTAAAGAAATTCAAATCAAGACGACAATGAGATACTATCTCACCCCAACAAGGTTGCCCATGATCCAAAAAACACAAAACAACAAATGCTGGAGAGGCTGTGGAGAAAGTGGAACTCTCCTACACTGTTGGTGGGGTTGCAAAATGGTCCAGCATCTTTGGAAAGCAATCTGGTGCTTCCTAAAAAAAATGGATATTTGATATACCATTTGACCCAGTAATTCCACTACTTGGAATATATCCTACAGAGTCTAGGCCATTCACACCAACAGATACATGCACAAGAATGTTTATCACAGCATGGTCCACGATAGCAAAAAGATGGAATCAACCCAGATGCCCAGCAACAGAGGAGTGGATAGGTAAACTATGGTATATATACTCAATGGAGCACTATGCAATGATAAAGAACAATGATGATTCCAGGAAGCATCTCATAACCTGGTTTCAACTGGAAGACACTATGCTGAGTCAAAGTAGTCAGTGACAAAAGGACAAATATTGTATGAGACCTGTACAATAACAACTAAAAAACAGGCTTATGCATAGAAGAAAAGACTCTTCGATGGCTGCAAGGGAGGGAAGGGAGGAAGGGTGAGGGGAGGAGGTTCTAGATTAGACAGTTGGTAGAAATTTGGTTGGGTAAAATCAGTGACAGCACACATTAGAAACAAGAACAATATTAAGTGGACTTCAACACAACTTGGGTACTCTTTCTATCTTAACCCAATATTGCAAGGACAGAGTAGCTGGGGCGGGGGCAGGGGACCATACTCTTAGGTGAAATTGAGGCCAGTTGGCACAATTAGCATTTTGCTAAGCAGGCTCTCTGCACCCCACATTAGTGAGTGGCATCTGGGGCCTTAAAAGCTGCCAAGCTGCCATCCGAAGGCACAGCCAATGGTCGGAACTCAGCAGGAGCAGGTGCTCACCGAGGACCAAAATCACAACCCAGAAGACAGAGAGACCCACATGGGTGGATGCCTACGTCGACTTGGGACTGGGAGAACTGGATGGTGCCTGGCCACCACCAGTGATAGCCACGATGGACCTCACAAAGTTGAGTGTCACTGCCAACACAAGAATAAAAAGGGGTGCACCCTGAGATCTCCACTAAAAGACCACAGTTGATGGTCCAGCAGCTTTAGGGTTCCCCTGAGAGCATGGACCCTGGCCCTGATGCTGCCCTTGCCCATGAATCACAATGAAGGTCCGCTCTTCGGACAGCAAGGGATTGGACTTGGCAATGCATCGTGACTATATATTGGGTGCACTTTATGATTCTGTGTATCTATAGGCTATCATCCTGCTGACCTCTGACTGAAGGAAGAGGAGTGGGTGGACAGGAGCAGAAAGGAGACTGTTGGGAGGATGAGATGTGTATGAAGCAGAGAGGAATAGTCTGCTATCAGTGGGCAAGGAGAACAGTGGAAGCTGCATATAGGTGGACATGCAAATTTATATAGGAATGTATATTTTCAATGAGTCGTAATAAAAAAAGTCCTTATAATAGTGTTGTCATACAATATCTGTCCTTTTGCGACTGACTAGTTTCACTCTTCCACATGACTCCATGTTATCAGATGTTTCCCAAGACCGTCATTACTGTACGTCATTGTGTAGTATTCCACTGTGTGACATATCATAGTTTATCCATTCATCTGTTGCTGTGCACCTAGTTTGATTCCATCTTTTTTAACTGTGAGGTGTGTTGGAATAAACATTGCCATGCGTGTATCTGTCTATGTGATAGCTCTTATTTCTCTAGGATCCATTCCAAGCACCTCTACTGCTGCATCATATGGTATTTCTACTTCTATCTTTTTAAGAAAGCACCAAAGCAATTTCCAAAGTGGTTGTAGCAGCTTACATTCCCACTGTCATGGATTGAATTGTGTCCCCCCCCCCCCCAATGTATGTATTGATTTGACTTGGCTGTGAGTCCTAATATGGTGCCATTTCTCCCATGTGTTGTGAATCCTGCCTCTGTGATATTGGTGATGGAGAATGGGCAGCAGTTGCGTTAGTGAGGCAGGACCCAAGCTACAAGCTTGTGGGATATAAGGGAGAAAAGTGAGGAGAGGAAGTTGGGAAACTTACACCACCAAGAGGGCAACACCAAGAGTGGAGCACGTCCTTTGGATCTGAGTTTCCTGTGTTGAGATGCTCTCCTTGATTTTGGACTTAGCCTACTGGACTGTGATAACCTCTCATTGAGTGGACTTGTAACTTTTAAATGGATTTGCAGCTTGCTGAACTGTGACAATTAAAGTTTGTCGTCATGAAGCCTTCCATTCATTGTATTTTCTGGTGGAGCAGTACCAGAACACTAAAACACCCACCATCAATGTAGAAGAGGTCCAGTCTCTCCACAACCTCTCCGGAATTTATTGTTTGGTGTTTTTGAATTAATTCCAGCCTTGCTGGGGTGAGATGGTATTTCAATGTAATCCTGATTTGGAACTGTCAGCTAATGATTGTGATCAATTCTTCATGTATTTGCTAGCCGCCTGTATGTCTTCTTTGGTGAAGTGTCTGTTCATATGCTTTGTCTGTTGTTTAATTAGGTTATTTATCTTTTTCTTGTCGAGATTTTGCAGTACCTTGTAGATTGTGGGGATTAGATGTTGATCAGATTCATGGTTTCCAAAAGTTTTTTCCAAGTCTGTAGGTTGGCTTTTTACTCTTTTGGTGAGGTCTTTGAATGAACATAATTTCAGAGTTCCTGTTTATATAGTTTCTCTTCCAGCATTTGTGCATGTTTAGAAATATTTTGTAATCTGTATATTAGAGGCCCAGCATTATACCTATGTTTTTTGCCATGATCTATATCATTTTAGGGTTTTACGTTTAAGACTTTGATCCATTTTGAGTTACTTTTTGTCCACAGTGTGAGATAAGGGTCTTGTTTTATTTTTTTTTGTGGATGGAAATCCAGTCTGTCACCACCATGTGTTGAAGAGACTGTTTTTTGCCCTAGTTCACAGTCTTTGGCTGTTTGTCTAACATTAGCTGCTCATAGGTGGATGTTATTATCTCTGCATTCTCTTTTCTGTTCCATTGGTCTATATATCCTTTTTTGTACCAGTATCAGGCTGTTTTGACTTCCGTGGCACTGTGACAGTTTCTAAAGCCAGGTAATGTGAGGCCTCCCACTTTGTTCTTCTTCTTCAGTAGTACTTATCCAGGGCTGCTTGTCTTTCCATAAGAAGCTGTTGATTTGTTTCTTTCATAGTATTCTGTTATGATATTTTTTATTTTTGTTGGATCTGTTATGACAGCTCCGCTCTTGTTTCTTGTTTGGGTTATTTGCTTCCTTTCCTGTTTTTCTTTAGTAAGTTTAGCAATGGTTTGTCAATTTTGTTGATCTTTTCTAAAAAACAGCTTTTGGTCTTTTCAATTTTTTCAATTGTTCTTCTATTCTCTAACTCGTTTAGTTCTGCTCTGATCTTTATGATCTGTTTTCTTCTGGTGGCTGAGGGGCTCTTCTGTTGTACTCTCTCTACTTGTTGAAGCTATAGGGTTAATTCTTCGATTTGCTTTCTTTCTTCCTTCCAGATGTGTGCATTTATGGAAATAAGCTGACCTCTAAGTACTGGTAGGAAGTGTTTTCATTCTCATTGGAATTCATGAATTTCTTTGTTTTATCCTTGACTTCTATAATCTATGGTTTTTTGAGCAAGATGTTGTTCAGTTTTCAATACTTCCACCTTCTATGTTTTTTTCTGCTATTGATTTCAACTTTTATGGCTTTATGATCTGAGAAGATGCTTTGAATTAATTCAGTGGTATGGATTTTGTTGAGAATTGCCTTATGTCCTAACACATGGTCTATTCTCGAGAATGTTCCATGCACACTGGAGAAGAAGATGTAGTTGTCCACTGATGGATAGAAAGTTCTGTATATGTCGACAAGGTCTAGTTGTTTAATTGTGGCAGTAAGGTCTTCTGTGTCTTTACTGAGCTTTTTTTCTAAGCCACCTGTCCAATATTGAAAGTGGAGTGTTGAAGTCTCCCACTATTATTGTGGAGTGATCTATGTCCTTTTTGGGTGTAGTCAGTGTTTCTTCAATGTATTCAGGTACTCTAATATTAGGTGCATAAATATTTAATGTTGTTAAGTTTGAACCTTTCAGCAATAAATAGTGTCTATCCTTATCCATGATGGTGGATTTTACATTAAAATCGATTTTATCTGACATTAGAATTGCCACACCTGCTCTTCTTTGTGTGTTATTAGCTTGTTGTATATTCTTCCATCCATTAATTTTCAGTTTGTTCATATCTTTAAGTCTAGGGTGAATTTCTTGTAGGCAACATGCGGATGGGTCATGTCTTTTGATACAAGAAGTCACTTGATGTCTCTTTAGTGGAGCATTCAGTCCATTCACATTCAATGTAATTATTGATAGGTATATGTTCAGTGCTGCCATTGTGATATGTTTGTGTGTGTTGATATTTTCTCTGTTGTTCTTATTAATCTGTTCTGTGACCTTCTGCTTTGTGAGTTGATTTTTCATATTTTTCAGGGTTGGTTTTGTGGTTGTTGGGATTCATGTATTATGTTTCTTGTTTTGATATGTTGGATGTTTATTGTGCTTTACAGCTGCCCCTATGATCCCCCTTAGTAAACTATGTAGAAACGCAATTTTAATTACTACTATTCTTATCAACTTTCCTCTCCATCAGAAAGGATTATAATGACTTTTTAATATGATACATCATAGTTTTCATGATATGATCACTGGATTATTTCTTTCACTATTATAGCTTTGATTGAGTTTGGAGCCTTCCCTAACTGAGTAGGATTCTGGGTGACGTATCCTATATTGGCTTGTAAAATATAAAGTTAGTGATTTTGTTCTTCTAAGCCGAGAGATTCTTTCAGTATTTCTTGTAGCTTCAGTTTTGTTTTTTACAAAGTCTCTGAGTTTCTGTTTATCTCTGAGTGCCTTGATTTCATTTTCATATTTGAAAGACAGTTTTGCAGGATATATAATTCTTGGTCGGAAGTTCTTCTTCAAGGGTTTGAATGTGTCATTCCACTGTCTCTGTGCCAGCATTGTTTACCTGAGAAATCCCATGAAAGCCTACATGGTTTCCCTCTGAATGTTATCTTTGCTTTGAGTCTTGCTGCCTTTAAGAGTTGCTGCTTATATTTTGTTTTGTTGAGCTTGATTATAATATGTCTTGGGGTCTTTCTTTTGAGATCTATATTGAATGGCATTCCATGTGCATCTTGGATATCTACATTCTCTCAGAATTTCTGGGAAGTTTTCTGTCAACAGCTTGGTCACAATACTCTCTGTGTTCTCAGGTGTCTCACCCTGTTCAGAAACTCCAGTTAGTTGTAGATTGTTCCTCTTAATAGAGTCCCACATGCTTCTTAATGCTTCTTCAGTTTTTTTTTTTTTTTTTCTGATTTCTCCTCATAGATGCTGGGGTCAGTAGCTCTGTCTTCCAAGTCAGAAAAGTCTCTTTTCCATTTGTTTCATTCTGTTTTCTTGGCTTTGAATTGAAGTTTCTATGGCTTTGATTTTGTTCTTGATCTGTTGGATTTCAGAATACTGGTGTTCCATTGATCAAACTGCTTGCTTAATTTTTTATTTTGCTGTGCTGCATTTTGTATAAGGTCTGTGGGGACTCTATACATAATCCTTTTGTATTCACCTTATGATAGTTTCAGAAAGGTTTCTTCATCTGTTAAGTTTTGTGGTGCTTTATTTTGGGAACTTTCTGAAGCCATGGGTGATTTCTTGGTTACGGTTTTCTCCAGAGTTTGTTTCTTTATGGGCACCATGTAAGTCAATAGAGGCTGGAGACATGCTGTGAGGATAGACTGCAGTTGTTTCTCTAGGTTGTCTTTGGTCTGTGAAAACCAGCTCTTGTGAATAGCAGGGTCAGTGAAAGAGAGGAGGTTTTCTATTCAGTGGTGTGAAGTCCAAATTAACAGCCCTATGCTGCATCCTAGGGCTCACTAGGTGTCCAGAAAGCTCCATTTAATTATCAGTTCAGATCTTGGTTTCCAGAGGGATTCAGGGAGCCATGTGTTTAGTCTGCCATCTTGACTCTGCCAGAAATTGTGATTTGTTTCTCCATGTCATTAAAAAAAAATGACACTGGGCTATGTATTAGAATTACATTGTATCTATGTATCACTCTGGGTAGAACAGACATTTTCATGATGTTAAATCTTGCTGTCCATGAGAAAGGTAGGTTTTTCCACTTACATAGGTCTCTTTTGGTTTCTGGCAGTAGAATCTTGTAATTATCTTTATTTAAGTCTTTTATATCTTTGTTTAGATTTATTTCTAAGTATTTTATCTTCTTGGTGGCTACTGCAACTGATGTTGATTTGGTAATATCCTTTTTGATGATCTCTTTGTTGGTATAAGATAATCTAGCCGAGTTATTTATGTTTATCTTACATCCTGACAATTTGCGGAACTCTTCTGCTAGTTTCAGTAGTATGAGCATCTTTGTCTGCTACCTCTTCTCAGGGAGAATGCTTTCAACCGTTTTCCATTTAGGATGATGTTGACTGTTGGCTTTACATGTTGTTGTTGTTGTGTGCTGCCAAGTTGGTTCCAACTCATAGCGGCCCTATAGATCAGAGTAAAACTGCCCCTTAGTGTTTCTAAGGGGAACCTGGTGGATTTGAACTGCCAGCCTCTTGGTTAACAGCTACAGCACTTCACCATTATGTCACCAGGGTTTCCTGGCTTAACACAGATACCCCTTATTACATTGAGGAATTTCCCTTCTACTTCTGTTTTTCTGAATTTTTTTGAATGAATGTTAGACTTTGTCAAATGCCTTTTCTGCATTAATTGATGAAATGAAGTTATTATTATCTTTTGTTTTATTTATGTGATTGACTACATTCTATGTTTTTCTAATACTGTACCATCCCTGAATCCTTTATAGGAATTCCACTTGGTCATGGTAAATAATTTTTTTGATATGTTATTATTGGCTAGAATTTTGTTGGGGATTTTTGCATCCAAATTATGAGAGACATTGGACTGTAACTTTCCTTTTTGTGTGGTCTTTACATGCTTTGCTATTGTGGTTATGCTGGCTTTATAGAATGATTTTGGAAGTGTCCCATCCTCTTCTGTGGTCTGAAATATGTTTAATAATGGTGGTGTTAACTTTTTTCTAAAAGTTTGGTAGAATTCTCCAGTGAAGCCATCTGGGTCAGATTTTCTTTGATTGGCAATTTTTAAAGTATTTTTTCCAATCTCTTCTTTTCTGATAGTTTTATTAAGTAGTTCTACTTCTATTTGTGTTAGTTTTGGTAGGTAGTGTGTTTCACCATGAGTCGGATCCGACTTGATGGCACTTGGCTATAGGTTTTCATATTTAGTACAGTATAATTTTTCATTATATTCTGTTATGATCTTTATAATTTCATTTGGGTCTATTGTAATATTACCAAGCCAAGTGCCATCGAGTTGGATCCGACTCACGGTGACTGCTCATCTCATTTCTCCTTCAAGTTATTTGCTTCCTCTCCTGTTTTTCTTTCACCAGGTTGGCCAGTGATTTATTGGTTTTGTTGATCTTTTCAAAAAAAGTAGCTTTTAGTCTTGTTAACTCTTTCAGTCATTTTTTTCTTCTTTCTAATTCATTTAGTTCTGCTCTAATTTTTGTAATCCTTTTTCTTCAGACACTCCTTGAATACTCTGGGGGCACAGTTCTACCCTGGCCCCTGGGGTTGCCATGAGTTGGATCTGACTCAATGACACTTGGTTTGGCTTTTTTCTTCCAGTGCTTGAGGTGCTCTTTTGTTGCTCTTTTTCTACTTGCTCAAGTTGTAGGATTAATTCCTTGATTTGGGCCCTTTCTTCTTTTTGATTGTGCACATTTATTAAGATAAATTGCCCTTTGAGCACTGTTTTTGCTGTATTCCATAGGTTCTGGCCAGATGTGTTTTCCTTCTTCTTTGATTCTGTGAATTTCTTTATTCCATCCTTGATTTTCTGTATATCACAGAAGTTTTGAGCAAGTTGTTTTTCAGTTTTCATGTGTTTGAATTTTTATCCTTGCTTTTTCTACTTTGACTTCAGTTTTTACAGCTTTATGGCCTGAGAAAATGCTTCACAATATTTCAGTGCTTTGGATTTTATTAAGTGTTGCTTTATGGCCTAACATGTAGTCTATTCTGGAGAATGTTTCATGTGCACTAGAAAAGAAGGTATACTTGCTGTTGTTGGGTGAAGAGTTCTATATATGTCTATGAGGTCAAGTTCATTTATTGTGGCATTTAGATCTTCCATATCTTTACTGAGCTTCTTTCTGGATGTCTGTCCACCACCAAAAGTGGTGTGTTGAAGTCTCCTATTATTATTCCATAGTAGACTATCTCACTTTTCAATGCCATTAGCCTTTGTTTGACATATTTAGAAGCTGTGTTGTTGGGTGAGTAAGTATTTAATACGATTATGTCTTTCTGCTGGGGAGGATGCCCTCCAACCACCATGCTTTTCTCACCATGCTGACTTAAGCCATTTCCAGTGGATCAGGTCTGGCAAATGCTATTCTCTTTTCCCTATTGTTGAATCTGATTTATCAACTTTCCTTTTGATGTTCTGGGCTGCTAGGATGTCATATGCAATGGTTTCATTTCTTCTTTTGGGTCGTTGTTGTTAGAGCGGTCAGAGGATACATCTGACTACTCCATCATGTTGGTCCCACCTCTAACTCTATTTCTGGTCAGGGTTCTATCCCACAGCATGATGATTCTTTGCTTTTACTCTGCTAAAGTCATATCCTGTGTGTTGCAAGTGGTTAATATGATGAGCCGATTACTGACAGGTTGGAGGCTCAGATCCACCCCAAGGTGTTTTAGAAGAATGGTGATCTACTTCTGAAAAGTCACTCCCTAGAAACCCTATGGAGCACTGTTCCATTCTGACACACATAGGGTCACCATGTATTAGAATTAACTCAATAATAAAAGGTATTTTTGGTTTAAATATAATAAGGTGACTGTGGCACCTCTTGACTTGGCCATTCTAAAAGCCACAGTGGGTGAGTGATGGTGATAGGCTGACACTAGCTTCTAGACCCCCAAGTTACATTAGTTTAGTGTTCAAGGTCATTCTTTCTCCTGTGAAGAACAAGACTACATGATGTTCCTCATGAAGTCTTGTCACAGGCTTTACTTGAGGAGCCATCCTTTTCCCTTCTGGTTAGAAATTCTGCATCAAGTATTCCGTTGTTCGCTCCTTGAATACCTCGTGGAAAGAATGTGGTCTCATCTATGCCAGCCTTCACAGACTAGGATAATCACAGGTAGTAAAATACTCATCAGATGCTCATTGCAGCTGCCTCTCCTCCCAGCCTTCTTTATCCTCTTTCAGAGTTATGGTATAGAAACCTAGACACAGCCACAGGAGATGTGGTACAAACCTATCTATCACCATCTATGATTTCTTCTTCTAATTATTGCAAAACTTTGGCTACAATCCTTGGGATCATTAGGCAAAACCCTTTGGAGAATCAAGTCACCTTTGGCTCCTTGTACTCTTTCTAAGGCAAGAGAGATATATAGAAGAAGTTGATAGCAGTTGGAAAGCTTTCAATAAGATGCTAGAATCACTCAGGTGGTGGAAGTGAGGGAAGAGGGGGAAAAAAGTGATGGAGAAGAATTTGACTGGAGAGTTGAGGTGGATGGACTTTCTGCTCTGTGCTGAATTCTAGAAGCAAAAAGATGCATGTATGTCTGAGATTTCCAGAAGATCATAAGAGAAATGAAGGCCCCTTGGCGTTAGAAACTTGGCTTGTCTACCAACTGAAAGATCAGTGGTTTGAACCCATCTAACTTGTTACACAGAAGAAGGGGCTGGTGATTCACTTCCATAAAGATTACAGCCAAGAAAATCCAATGATGCTCAGTTCTTTTCTAACATATATGTCTACCATAAGTCGGAGCCTACTCAATGACAACTGTTTTTATATTTTTAGTAGCCCAACTTGCCAGCATAGTCCCCTTTAATAAAGCCATGCAAATAAGTAAATCTATTCCATAATCACTTCCGGTGTGGTGACCACTCCTTCCCTATCAGTGAGCAGCCAAGGTACATCTATGCTTTCTAACTAAATGTTGAATACCACTAGACAGCATAGTGCATTTTCAAACACTTAATATAGATCTATGTAAAGAAGTCTTCCCCCACAGAAAAATAGAAACAAAACAAACCTGTTGTCATTGAGTCAATTCTGACTCATAGTGACTCCATAGGACAGGGTGGAAATGCTGAAAATGAAGAGGACCATAAGCACTTACTGATGAAAATCAAAGACTATAATAGTATTAAGGATTGAAAAACTCAATGCCGAAGGTTTTAGTAGAAGACAGACATAATATGAGGCATCTGAGAATAAATTTTATGCTAAGCTGGCTGGTAAGCTCTATGAACAGAAATGTATTTTCCAGGGAAGGGAGATGATAGGCCTGTTTTCTTTTAATCTATCCAGATTACAAATGGTATATTCAAATTTGAGTAATGAGGAAAGCAGAAAAAATTTAGCATATACACAAAATGAGTAATTCAGGCCACAGCACTGCCCTTCTATTGGTAGCTTAGAATGTGGTGTATGTGAAAGTCAGAGACAGTGTGTGTATGAGTCTGAGAGTATGCGAGAGGATGTGTGTGAGACAGCAAACATTCATAAATGTGTATGAGTGTCAGAAAGGTAATTGTGTGAGTTTGTGTGAGGTAGTGTGTGCAAGTGCGAGAGGGCTGAAATGTGTGACGGAGCATGAAAGAATGTGGAAAGCATGTCTTTGTGACCGTGTGAGAGAGAATGTGAACATGTGCGATAATAAGAGCTTGTGTGTGTGAGAGTATCATGAGCATGTGTGTACGTGAGTGTGTTTGGGTTACAAGGTCTTTTAGTTCTTTTAGTGAAACTTACTCTCTTCTTACTTTGTGAGAAACACAGGCATTTGCCCAGGGTGAGGCAAACCTAGTGATTTGTGTGTACTTCAGATCACAACTGAAGAACAGGGAAACCCAGAGAAATGAGTAAATTATAGACTTATTCTGTGGTGCTTCTGACATAAATAACCTAATGCATGAATTATTTTATCTTGATAGGGAGACATCTGTCTCACTTAAACAGTAATGACTTTGTAATTGCTAGAAGCTAATCTCTAGTTAGTGAACCGAGCACAGATACAAGCAGAATGCAGCTGCCAGAATAGAAAGGGTGTGACTGGCTTGGTTTTGCAAATTTGGGGCCCAGGAGACCCATGACCAGCTGGGATTTGTTCAGAAGGGCAGTTGCCTCATCACTCTTCCCACTAATATCATATTCTTCTGTCAGAGAAAATTTTCCTTGTGTAATTTTTGATGTAACAGAAATTATATTGGAATGAGTAATAAAATTTTGTGATGCTGAACCATAGACAAAATGTAATAAATTTTCCAAAAAGGAATGAAAACATAGATTTTATTGAAAGACTTATCCGTCACTGTTTATATAAACACTATGCGGTCAATGACTTGCTTGCCTACATGGAGCCACTCCCCTGCCCGTCTCACTTTCTAGTACAGCCTTCCTCCAACAGCACCTATTGTTAGCTGCCATCCAGTCGAGGCTTGGTTCATGACAACCCAATATGCAATAAGTTCATCATCAATTGAAATGTACTGAAAGGTATCTAACAACAACCTGGCCTTTCCAATTTCTCTGGTACCCAGGGATTTGAACTTGTTTCCTACTCTGGACTGTTATCATTTGGTCCTCTTGAGATGAGAGGGTTTTCTTATGCTTTTGGATCAGGACAATTAACTAGACAAGTGGTTATAGATCTGATTCTCATGGCATGTGAAGAGTCTTAGGAAGCTGAGATTTTCACAGCAACTCAGAAATTCAGGAAATTTTATTTCCCACAACTGCTAGTAACCAAACCTTTGGAGGTTTGAAACTACCAAAGGCACCTCAGAAAAAGGCCTGGTGATCTATATCCAAAAAAATCAGCCTTGGAGGTGGCATTAATCCAAAAAACACAAAATAACGAATGTTGGAGAGGTTGAGGATAGACTGAAATACTTATACACTGCTGGTAGGAACATAAAATGGTATGGCCACTTTAGAAATTGATCTGGCACTTCCTTCAAAAGCTGTGGGTCAGACCCAAGTCTACAGTGGTGGATTTTTGGTTAAAAAGCTAGAAGTACAAGTATCATATGATCCAGAAATCTCATTCCTGTAAAGTATCTTAGAGAAATAAGAGCTGTCACACAAATTCATATAAGCCCATTCATGTTCACCGCACATGTCTGCCAAGCCAAGTGCCGTCGAGTCGGATCTGACTCATGGTGACCCTAGGGGCCAGGGTAGAACATAGCAAAAAAAGATGGAATCAGTCCTAGGTGCCAAACAATGGATGAAGGGATAAACAAACTGTGCGGTATTCATAAGTGGAATACTATTCAATTATAAAGAACATTGACAAGTTTGTGAAATGTTCTGTAACATGAAGGAATCTGGAAGGCATTATGCTGAGTGAAATTAGTTGAAAAGAATAAATATCGTATGAGACAACTATTATAAGAACTTAAGGAAAGGTTACACACAGAAGAAATCAGTCTTTGATGGTTATGAGCATGGGGAAGGAGAGACAGGGGTGTTCTTTAACTAGGTAACAGATAAGAATTATTTTAGGTAAAGAGAAGGACAACACAGAAGGCAGGAGAAATCAGCACAACTGATCTAAACCAGAATTCTCCTGAATACAGTCAAGCACTATGAGGGATAGAGTAACAGGGCAGCGATCTGGAGACCAAGATTTCAGGGAACATCATTGTCAACTGATGTAACAAAGTTTTATAAGAAAATGTTCTACATTCCACTTTGGTGAGTGGCATCAGGGTCTTAAAAGCTAGCAAGTGGCCATGTAAGATGCATCATTTGGTCCTAACCCATCTGGAGAAAAGAAGAATGAAGAACACCCAAAATATAAGGAAAATGTGCGTCCAAGGGACAGAAGGTACCATATAAACCAGAGACTACATTAGTATGAGATTGGAAAGACTAGATGGTGCCGGGCCACCACCGATGATGGCCCTGTCAGGGAATACAACAAAGAGTCCTAGGCATAGTGGGAGAAATGTGGGGCACAGAACTTCGACTCTAGTATAAAGACAAGACTTGATGGTCTGACAGACTGGAAACTCCAGGAAGACATGGCCCCAGACTCTTAACCTAGAGTTGAAACCATTCCCAATGCCAACTCTTCAGACAAAGACTAGGCTGGACTATAAGACATAAAATGATACTGGTGAAGAATACACTTCTTGGCTTAAGAAGACACAAGAGACTAATTGTGCAGCTCCTGTCTGGAAGCAAGATGAGAAAGCAGAGGGGCACCAGAGCTAGTTAAATAGACATGGAAATGCAAGGTAGAGAGGAGGAGTGTGCTGTCAGTGTGGGGAGAGCAGTAACAATGTGTGTGTAAGTTTTTACTGGACAAACTGATTTTATTTGTTAATTTTCACTTAAAGCACAACAAAAACAACCATTGAAAACTCTATGGAACACAGCTTTACTCTGAAACACACTCAGATGCCTTGTGTTGGAACTGACTTGAGAGCAACTGTTCTGGTCTGGTTACAGGAAAAAGGAAAAAGTCCTGACATTTTGTTCTTAGTCTAGCTCTGTTCTGCATCATGTGTCTCAGCCTGGAAAATATTCACATTTCTCACAGGGAAAGGTTTACTTACTCTGTTGGTACCCTAGCACTGCTGTAGCAAAATCTCACAAGGTGGGTGGCTTTAACTCTTTCATTACCACCTTTTTGCTTATTATTATTAATTGATGGCATGTGTTTTCAGAACTGGCATATACACTTACTAAATGAGTTGTTAATATTTTGGTTGATGAAATGTATTTTGAGAAATATGATCTGGCAATACAATTCACCAATAAGGCCAGTGGCAATTTGGTGCCATTGATTTGTGGCATGACAGTATGCCACTGAGAACTAGATACAATTTATTGCAGATGTTTTTCCATTAGGTTTCATGGTGACTCTTGTTTTTCAAATATGACACAGAAAAACCAAACAAATTTGTCAGGGCTATCCAACACAGGAAAGCCATAATTATGCTTGCAAGCTTTATCTCACAGAAAACAAGGAAAAAAAGGCAAAAGTTACAAAACTAACACATCTTGGAAGTATCACCTAATAGAAGGCTCAACCTACACAACAGTGAGGCTCCAATTTCCTGTCTTCTGAACTTCACACATTTCAAAAGGGAGCTACCTTGATACTAAATGGACTAGATTGAGAATGCTTTATCTCTGAGGTCCAGAGGCATAAAAGTTGTTGGTATACTATTTATACTAATGATACTATTTATACTAATGACAATGAACAGAACACATTGTCCTACAATTCTGGAGGCCCAAAATCTAACTTCAGAGTGTCAACAGTGTCAATTCCTCCTGCAGGCTTTGGCAGAGGGACTGTTCCATTCCTCTGTCTTGGTTTTAGGTGGCTTTGGCAGTTCCCAGTGGCCTCTTGCTGCATGTAGATGCATCTGCCTCTTTGGTCACGTGGTGTTTCCCCTTGTGTGTGACCGTATGTCTGTTTTTACATCATCTATCTTTCTCTTCCATAATATACCACTCAGAAAGGATTAGGATTAGAACCCACCCTACTCTGATGTGATTTCATTAACTTAACTGGTAACATATGCAAAGAAAACTCTGTTTTCCCAAACAAGATCATATACACAGGTGCAGGGGTTAGGAATTCACTGTATCTTTGGGGGGCAATAATTCAATCAGTAACACTTCCTAAATACGTGCTTTCATGGATTGAATTGTGTCCCCCCAAAAATGTGTGCAGCAATTTGGCTAGACCATGATTCCTGGTATTGTGTGATGTTCCTATATGTTGTAAACCCTGCTTCTGTGAGGTTAATGAAGGAGGGTGGGCAGCATTTGTTTTGTTGGGGAAGGGCTCAATGTGTAAGTTTGTCTTGAGGCAATCACTTGTGGTAAAGAGGAAAGCAAGCAGAAATTTGGGAATCTCATACCACCAAGAAGCAATGCCAGGAGCTGAGCATGTCATTTGGGAAGCATCTGGGATCCCTGAGCATCAGAAGCTCTCAGTCCAGGTGAAGACTGACAACTAGGACTTTCCTCCAGAGTCAACAGAGAAAGCCTTGTCCTGGAGCTGACATCCTGAAAATGGACTTTTGGCCTACTGGAGTGTGATGGAATAAAATTTCTTTGTAAAGTCATCTACTTGTGGCATTTCTATTAATGCAGCACTAGATGACTGAAACACTTGCGTTTCCTGCAAACCCTGAAGAGCAAGAACTTCCCCAAAGTATCACAAAACTGCATGAAACTACCCCCCAAAACCAAACCAAATCTGCTGCCTTCCGGTAGATTCTGATGCCTTGCAACCATGTAGGACAGAGCAGAACTGCTCACAGGGTTTCCAAGGCTGTAAATCTTTAGGGAAGCAGACTGCCATTTATGTCTCTTATAGTGAGTTTAAACCATTGATTCTTTGGTTAGTAGATGAATGTTTTAACCTCTATGTAACCAGGGCTTCTAGGAGGTCTCAGAGATAGCTTAAAAGATTTGCTTCTCCCGGTAAGCATAAATTAAGGATGTTTATGGTTTTTAATGTTTCTGTTTTTTTTAAATCAAAATGGACTTATTCAGTCAGAATGATCATTTATCAAGTAATACTTTGAACTATAAATATGGTTTATTCTATCTGTTTTATAATTCCCTTTGTGTTGAAAGATTGTATCTGTTTCATGGAAATAAAAATACAATAAAACCTGAAAAATTAGGAATTGGTGTAATTCAGAAACCTGTCAGAGAAGGATAATTCAAATATTCGCCACTAAAATGAGTGACAGAAATGAGGTAAGACTGTAAATTGTCAAAGGCAGAAAACGTGTAAGACCTGGGACAACAACCGCTTGCCTTCACATTCTGACCTCACAGGTTTCACGGTACTCTTTTTCAGTATTTAACATTGTCTATGAGCTTGGCCACTAATCACCTGTTCATCTGTCGTAACTGTGTTGCCATAATGCTGGAAACTATGCCAGTCAGTATTTCAAATACCAGCAGGGTCACCATGGTGAACCGGTTTCAATGAAGTCAGTGGACGAAGGCAAAGTAGGAGAAAGTTCTGGTGGTTTACTTTCAAACTGTAGCCAACAAAAGCCTTACGGATCGGAAGTGAAAATTGTCCTACTGGCTTCCTTTGGATGCATCATCAGGAAGGATCAGTCATTGGAGGAGTACATCATGTTTGTTGAAGCAGAAGGCCAGTGAGGGCAAAGGAGCCCGCAGTGAGATGGATTGGCACAGTATCTG
Source organism: Heterohyrax brucei (assembly GCA_028571685.1). Classification (NCBI taxonomy): domain Eukaryota; kingdom Metazoa; phylum Chordata; class Mammalia; order Hyracoidea; family Procaviidae; genus Heterohyrax; species Heterohyrax brucei. The sequence continues at coordinate 39,340,865 of CM053157.1, read as the reverse complement.
CAATGGTAGTCTCAGACATGCTGGTGACTGTGAGGAAAACACAGAAGTAGGTAACATTTATTTCTGTTAAGATCATCATTAATCAGAGTTGACTCTGTGATAACTGTCTATCCATTGCTAACTTTTGTTTACCCTGGATCCTGCATCCGGAGCATCATCATCTGTTCCTTGGTTCTTGGGACTTGAGCCAGTGGCCTATTATCTTACCTGTCAATCTTGGGTTTTTTTGGACTCCGTAGCCTGTGACCCAGTGGCCAATCTTTTCACCTACCAATCTTGGATTCATTAGCCTCTGCAGTCTGTGAGCCATCAACCTGCCTTCTGATCTGTTGATTTGTAGTTTGGCAGCCCCTGAGTCAGAAGAAGCCTCTAGCCTAGTGCCTGACCCATGGACTTAGAGCTTGGCAAACTATAGTTGTGTGAGACATTTCCTTGAGACAAAAAATCTCTCCCCCAACCTACATGCACACACACACGAGGACTGCAATTAACTTTGCAAACTCATCCTAGAAAAGTGCTACATACCTCATTGATGAATTTACTATGGTCACCTTCGAAGTACACCCCTTGGGAAGGTATGCACTAATGCCATCACCTAGTTCACCCTTCAAAACAGTTTTGTCATATTACCCTTGACGTCCTGAATGTCATCAAAATGTCTTCCTTTCAGTATTTCCTTTATCTTCATTCAGGTGAAGAAAAAAGTCAATGGGGGCCAGATCAAATGAGTAGGAAGGATGTTTCTGCACAGTTATTTATTTACTGGCTAAAAACTCCCTCTCAAACAACTATATGATTAAGTTTGAGAACCAGCCACTGTGCCACGGTGGCAATTGCCATTCCAGAAAGAGTTCCAGCATTGCTTTGAAGGGTGGACTAGGCACTGGCATCAGTGCATAGCTTCCCAAAAGGAGCACTTCAAAGGTGACCATAGTGATATTCAGCAGTGAGGTAGGTAGCACTAAAACAATTATGTTTATAGACTTACTTGTCAGACCTCATATATGTTCTCCACTGGTTTTGCTTTTCTCTAAAACTCAGTCTAAGGCTAACGAAGTAAAACTTTGGTGGACACTGAAAGCCAGTACTGCACCTATTTTTTTCAGATATCTCTGGGGACTTCTGTACCTTCAACATCAGTCTCTGTTACAGTGAGGAAGTTAGGTCCCAAGGGAGATGCCTAAGGGATTCCCACAGAAAAGAGAACAGGAATAAATCATTTCAAAATAAACTTTGGCCCATACAAAATTTTACCGACCATGTATTCTACCCTATAACTTCTCCAAAAATTATCTAAGCCAGAGTAAGTAGTGCTGGGCATGTTAACAAGGATGATGCCCTTATAATATTATTTTTTAAAAAAATTGAAAGATGAAAAATTTAGTATTTTTCTCAAGCATGTAGAAAGCAATAGTCTTAGGGAAAGGAAAATATGTTAGCTATGACTTATTCCAGAATACATCTTCACTGCCTTGGGCAGCCTGGAAGGCAGCCACAGGCAAGTCATTTACCTGATAAACTAGTACATGGCAATTGACTACCCCAAGCCCCTGCCTGAGGTAAGATGCCAAAGAACAAAGACTGTATCTAAATAAGGTGCTAACTGAGGGTGAAATGAGAGATAAGCCATCTAAACGCACAAAAATGAATGGTAATGAGTTGTGTAAATATTAGCTAGCAAATAACCACCTACAGAGTACAAAGCCCTTGGCCAACTTAATTTATGTTTTATAGTGCACTATTCACTGAAAGTATTTCATTAGGGTTGTGCTCTGATACAGATAATCTGGAAAGTCATAAGACTGGAGTGGATCCAACAGTCAGTGTGCAATTCAAAAGAGTCTTCTCATTATAATGATATCCATGACATCTGTTAGTTGAGTCAGGAAGCCAATCTCAGCCAGCTATCTGCCTACCTTACAGGCAAGGTAATGAGGATTTGGACACCAAGGAGATAAGGAATATTTCTCAGAAAATGAAATGCCTGAGGTTCTGAAGTGATAGTCCAATCCATTTTTGTATAGTAAGACCACTCTTTTAAATACACTTAAATGTACTAAATGCATGAACAGACTTTATTCTTAAGTTCTTAAGGCAATTTGACATAGCAAATTTCTATTATTTATCTTGAGAGGATAGACTATTACTTTAATACATATATATTAGTTAGCTATTGTCATAACAATCACAAGTCTGTGCTTTAAATGATATGCCTGTGAGTCAGGATTTTGGTTATGGATGAGCTCTGGGTCTCACCAGGCTACAATTAAGATGTGGCTGTGTTATGTTCTCACCTGGAGTCTTGACACGGAAGAATTCACTTCTGGACTCACAGCAATTGTTGATAAAATTCGTCTTTTTGTGTCTTGTTATGAAATGAATTGTGTCCCCAAAAGATATGAAATCCTAAACCCTGGTACCTGTGAACATGACTTTGGCTATAGAGTCTTGGAATATGTTATTAGTTAAGATGAGGTTGTTCTAGAGTAGAAACGAAACTCATTGCCATCTACTTGGTTCTGACTTGTAGTACCCTATAGATAGAGTAAAACTGCCCCAGATGATGTCTAAGCAGAACTGCCATCAGTTTAGGGTTGCTGCAGGTCCTAATTCTGTCTGAGTGCTATCTAAGACAAGAGAACAGAGAGAAGAAGGATGGCTGTCTTAGTTATTTAGTGCTGTCATAAAAGAAATATCACAAGTGGATGGCTTTAACAAACAGAAAATAAACAGAAATTTATTTTCTCACAGTTTAGGAGGATAGAAGTCCAGAATTAGGGTGCCAGCTCTAGAAGGTGGCTTTCTGTCTCAGTCAGCTCTAGGGGAATGTCCTTGTCTCTTGTCAGTTTCTATCACCTGGCAATCATGTGGAATGGTATGGCTTTTGTTTTCTCCTATCTCTGCTTTCTCAATTGCTTGTTTAATTTCTTTTATATCTCAAAAGAGATTAACATAGCATACATCACACATTAAAATTGTCTCATTAACATAACAAAGAAAACGAATTCCTAAATGGAATTATAACCTCAGGTATAAACAAACAAAAAACCCATTGCCGTAGAGTTGATTCTGACTCCTAATGACCTCACAGGACAGAGTAGAACTGCTCTATATAGTTCCCAAGGAACATCTGGCAGCTTCTAACTGCCAACTTTTTGGTTAGCAGTCGTAGCATTTAACCACCATGCCATCAGGGTTTCCAACCACAGGTGTAGGGATTAGGATTTACAACACATATTTTAACAATGGTCATGTGACTATGGTGGCAGACACAAACTAAGAAACATTAAGGAATTCCAAGAGCCAAAAGAAGTGAGGAGAGAGGCATGGCACAACTTCTCTCTAAGTCCTCAGAAGGAATCAACACGGCTGACATTCTGATTTGGATTTCTACCTTTTGGAACTGTGAGACAATAAATTTCTGTTATTTAAAGTCAACCACTTTGTGCTCTTTTGTTGTAGAAGTCCTAGTAAAACTAAGACATGGCTGTAGGACTGAGTTCCCCATATTTTGCTGGAGGGCCAGTTTCAGCTCCTAGACATCAAGCCATAGCCTGCTGCCACATGGCCTTCACCACAAACTGTCCCACAACTCATCATGATGTATTATGTCTTCAAAACCAGCAAGAAAGTGTCCCTCTCAGGAGGGTCCCATCCCTCTTTAGGAGCTCCCAGCTGCTTTAGTCAGACCCACGCAGCATAATCTTCCTTTAGATTGCTTCATCATCAACGGGGTTGAGACTTGAATAAGATGTGCAAAATCTCTTGACCAGTGCAACACTTTACTTGCTAGCAACAAGACACAGGTTCTGCTCACACTGAGGGGAAAGGGATACCATGAATATGAGGAGGTGGGGGTCTTCGGGGATTAGCACAGCATATATACCCCACAGCATTGTGTAGTGTTTTGTTTTGAAAAGCAGTACTGGTGTTGTTGTCGAGTGCCATTAAGTCAGTTCCAACTCACAGTGACTGCATGTGTAGCAGAAGGAATACCTTCCTCGCCCTGCACAAACCCCGCAATACTTGCTATACTTGAGTCCACTGTTGCAGCTACTGCATAAATTCTTCTCTTCAAGGGTCCTCCACTTTTTCTGTGACCTTCCGCTTTACCAAGCATGTTGTCCTTCCCCAAGAACTGGTCCCTCCTTAGAACATGTCAAAAGTGTATAAGGCAGTCTTACCATTCTCACTTTCAAGCAATACTCTACCTGTACTTCTTCCAATACAGACAAGTTGGTTCTTCTGACAGTCTCTGATATATTCAATATTCTTCACCAATACCATAATTCAAAATCATCAATTAATTCTTCAGTCTTCCTTATGTGTCTTTTCACATGTATATGAGGCAACTGAAAATACTGTGGCCTGTGTCAGGTGTACCTTAGTCCTCAAAGTGACATCTTTGCTTTTCAACAGGTCTTCCATAGCAAATTTGCCCAGTGCAATATGTCATTTAATTTCTCAAGTGCTGCTTCCATGGGTATAGATTGTAGATCCAAATAAAATGAAATTCTCGACAATTTCAATATTTTTTCTGTTTGTCATGATGCTGTTTATTGGTTCAATTGTGAGGATTTTTGTTTTATGTTGTAGTATAAACTATACTGAAGGTCAATCTCCATGAGGAAATGTTTCAAGTTTTCTTTGCCTTCATGAAACAATGATATGTTATCTGCATATCACAGGTCATTAATGAGCCTTCCTCCAATCTTGATGCAGTGTTATTCTTCATATGGTGTACTTTTTTGGATTATTTTTTCATCATACACATTGAATAAGTATGATGAAATAGTACAACCCTGGCATAAATATTTTCTGATTTTAAAATATGCAGTACCACCTTGTTCTATCTGAACAAGTGCCTCTTGGTCTTCCTACGGGTTCCTCATGAGTACAGTTCCACTGTTCTGGAATTCCCATGCTTCACAATGCTTTCCATAATTTGTTATGGTCCACACAATCAAATGACTTTGTGTAGTCAACAAAACACAAGTAAACATCTTTCTGGCATTCTCTAATCTTACTTAAGATCCATTTGACATTAATGATGTCTCTGGTTTCGTGTCTTCTTCTGAATCTGGCTTGATTTTCAGGCAGTTCCCTGTCAATGTACTGTTCTGCTTTTGAATTCAGCAAAATTTTACTTGAGTGTGATATTAATAATATTGTTTAATAACTTCCACTTTATGTTAGATCACCTTCCTTTGGCATGAGCACAAATATGCATCTATTTCACTGTGTTGGCCAGGCAGCTCTTTTCCAGTTTTTTTCATGTAGATGAGTGAGCACCTCTAGTGCTACATCCACTTGTTGAAACACCTCAATTATTATTCTGTCAGTTTCTGGAGACTTGTTTCTTGGCAATGCCTCCAGTGACTTCTTCCTTTAATACCGTCTGTTCTTGATTGCGTGCTACCTTCTAAAGTGGCAGACTGTCCCGTTCTTTTTGGTACAGTGACTCAGTGTATTTCTTCCATCTTCTCTTGATGCTTCCTGTGTTGTTCAACATTTTTTGTCTAGAGAATTCCTCAAAATTGCCCCTTAAGGCTTGAATTTTTTCTTCAGTTCTTTCAGCTCGAGAAATGCTATATTCTTCCCTTTTGATTTCCTAACTCCAGATCTTTGCACATTTCATTACAATAATTTGTCTTTTCAAGCTGCCTTTTGATATCTGTTCAGCTTGTTTACTTAATCATTTCTTCCATTCCCTTTAACTGCATTGAAGAACAATTTTCAGAGTCTCTTCTGATATCTATTTTGGCATTTTCATATTTCTTAATTTTTTCAGTTACCTTTTGCTTTCTTCATGTATAATGTACTTGAAGTCATCCCACAACTCACTGGTCCTTGATCATTAGTGTTCAATGAGTCAAATCTATTATTGAGATCCTCTCTCAATTTAGATGGAATATACTCCAGGGTGTACTTTGGCGCTCCAGGACTAGCTGTAATTTTCTTTAACTTCAGCATGAACTTGCACACGAGCAGTTGATGACTTGCTCCACAATTGGCTCTGACCTTGTTCTCACTGATGATGCTGAGCTGTTCCATGGTCTCTTTCCACAGATGTAGTTAATTTGATTCATGTATAGTTCCACCTGGCTAGGTTAGATGGAAAAATAGTGTTTTTTTTTTTAAGGCAATTTACAAGGCAGAAATCAATGCAAAATTGTATCACATAATCTCTGGCATTGTTTCTATAACAAAGGTTGTATTTTCCAGTTACTGTTCCCTTTTTGTTTCCAACTTTCACATTATACTCACCACTTATTATCAGTATATCTTGTTTGCATATTTGATCAATTTCAATCTAGAAGGTGGTTAAAATTTACTATTTCCTCATCTTTGACCTTAGTGGTTGGTGTGTAAATTTAAGTAGTAGTCTTACTAACTAGTCTTCCTTGTAGGTGTGTGGATATTATACTATTACTGACAGAATAGATCTTGAAATGTTTTTACTATGACTCTGGTGCTGTTCCTGTTCAGTTCATCATTCCCAAAAGAGTACATCATATGATTTTCTGATTAAAAATGGCCAATACCAGAAAATTTAAGCTCATTAATCCCTAAGGTATCAGTCTTTATGTGGTCCATTTCATTTTTTTACAACTCTCAACTTTCCTAGATTCATGTCATACTTGTATTCCTGTTGAATTCTTATGAACATGGAAGGTGAACACTTTTAATATTCATGTGCTAGGAAGAATTCTCCCAGGCCACATTCCCTTAATACCCTCTGCATGTGATTATAGAGTGTTCACGGGATTCTTTACATCCTGGAAGAGATGCAGAAGCAAATCGGGAGGGGATGATAGGTCAGTGGCTCAAATCCACCTTGCAGCATGTTGGAAGAAAGACCTGATAATCTATTTTTTTTATTATGACTGAGTGAAAATGTACACTCCCATATAAATTCACATGCCCACCTTAAAAATCCTGTGGAGCACAGTTCTATTTTGAGTATATGGGGTCATCATGATGAGTCTGAAGACCCAAACAAAAACAAACCAAACACACTGCTGTCAAGGTGATTCTGAATCATAGCAACTCTACAGGACAGAGTAGAATTGCTCCACAGTTAGGAGCACCTGGTATATTGGAACCGCCGACCTTTTGGTTAGCAGAAGTAGCAGTTAAGCACTACACCACTAGGGTTTCCCTGAAGACCCACAGAATCCTCAGTTCCTGCAACTTCTCTCTGCTAAAGACGGTTTGACCCAGACACTCTCAGTTGAAGAGATGCTACATACAGGTGCATTTTGTTAAATCTGGTCCTTTCCCTCTCTGACCCAGGAAGGTCAGTTCCACACAACTGATTCTCCTTAAACCCCTCTTTAGACAGCCAGCCAGATAGTAGTCTCTAGAAATTTAGAAATCTCAGGAGGGATAAGAAGTATCTAATCACTTTTCATCACTTACCATAATAAGCTTTTCACATGTTCCCTCTGTACTCTCTCATTTCTTTCTAGGGAGTTGCAGCCATCTTCACTCCCTGCCCTTGAGCACTGTCTAGCTCTTACCAAAGAAATTCTCTGCAAAATTCTTCCTGTCTCCACACACTTCCACCATTTTAAACCTGTGATGATGAGGACTGTATTAGTATTATATCTGATTTTCTTATTTAGCTAAACCCTTTGAAGTTTGCTTGTTGGCCTGGCATTTTAATTGGAAACTGCATATCTATTGTACCTCAGAGGTATACTTTAACATTCTGCTGCATTGTCTGCCGGCACTTGGCTGGCTGGCTACATTGTTTGCTAATATCTTATTCATAACTCTTCCTCAGTTACATCTAGATTTGAGATGATTGACAATATAAATTAGTGTTCCCATGGACTGCTTCAAAAACAGTCAGGGACCTGTGAGGTGGCTCTGGTGTTCCTCATAGTTTCCCAGAGACACAATGAAGGTGCTCAAGAGGGAGAAGTTATGTCAAATAGTAAATGTATGTCTGAAAGCATTATTTAAGATCAGTGACGTGTAAGGACATTTCACACTTTAAAAAAATTTTTACTGTGTAATCTAAACCCTTCCATACTCCCCCCCCCTCCCTTGCAGCTGTCAAGGAGTCAGTTTCGGGGTTCCCCTGGGAACATGGCCCCTGGCCCTGATGCTGCCCTTGCCCATTAATCATAACGAAGGTCCACTCTTCGGACACTAATGGATTGGACTTGGCAATGCAGAGTGACCGTATATTGGATGCTCTTATGGTTCTATGCATCTATAGGGTATCATCCTGCTGACCTCTGGCTGGAGGAAGGAGAGTGGGTGGAGAGGAGGGGAAAGGAGACTGTTGGGAGGATGAGACATGTATGGAGCAGAGAGGAATAGTGTGCTGTCTCTGGGCAGGGAGAGCAGTGGAAGCTGCATAGAGGTGGGCATGTATATTTATACAGGAATGTACATTTTCACTCAGTCATAATAAAATAAATAAAGAAGGAAAAAAATTTTATTGTGGTAAAACATGTATAAGAAATAATGTTCTAGTTCAACAATTATTAAGTGTTCGATTCAGTGACATTAGTTATATTCACCATGTCGTGCAACTATCGCCATTATCTATTTTCAAGTATTTTTCATCAGCCTAAACAAGAACTCAGTACCCCTCCCGTAACAACTCTCTATTTCCCCACCTCTTATTCTTCTTGCTGTTAAGTAGCAGTCAAGTTGACTCCAACTCATGTTGTTGCTGTTAGGTGCCATCAAGTTATTTCCAACTCACAATGACCCTATGAACAACAGAACGAAACACTGCCCAGTCTTGTGCTGTGTCCACAATCGTTTTGATGTTTAAGCTCATTGTTGCGGCCACTGTGTCAATCCATCTCCTTGAATATCTTCCTCTTTTTTCCTGTCCATTCTACCAAGCATGATTTCCTTCTCCAGGGAATGCTACCTCCTGACAACATGTCCACAGTATGTAAGGTGCAGTTTTGCCATCTTTGCTTCCAAGGAGCGCCCTGGTTGTACTTTTTCCAGAACAGATCAGTTTGTTCTTTTGGCAGTCCGTGATACATTCAACGTTTTTCTCCAACACCACAGTTCTTCTGTCTTCTTTGTTCATTGTCCAGGTTTTGCATGCATGTGATGCAACTGAAGATACCATGGTTTGGATCAGGTGCACTTTGGTGTTCAAGGTGACATCTTTACCTTTCAATACTTTAAAGAGATCCTTTGCAGTGGATTTTTCCAGTACAATATGTCTTTTGATTTCTTGACTGCTGCTTCCAAGGGCATTGATGGTGGATCCAAGTAAAATGAAATCCTTGACAATCTGAAACCTTTCTCCATTTGTGATGACGTTGCTTATTGGTACAATTGTGAGTTTTGTTTTCTTGATGTTGGGTTGCAATCCATACTGAAGGCTGTGGTCCTTGATCCTCATCAGTAATTGTCTCAAATCTTCTTCACTTCCAGCAAATAATGTGGTGTTGTCTGTGTAATGCAGGTTGCTAATGAGTCATCCTCCAATCCTGATGCTTTGTTCATTTTCATATAATCCAGGTTCTTGGATCATTTGTTTGGTGTGCAAATTGAAAAGGTATGAATAGAAGATACAATCCTGACACACTCCTTTCCTGACTTTTAAACTATGCAGTGTCCCCTTGTTCTGTTTACATGACTGCCTCTTGATCCATATACAGACTCCTTAAGAGCACAGTTAGGTGTTCTGGAATTCCCATTTTATGCAATGTTAGCAATAATTTGTTATGATCCACCCAGTTGAATACTTTTGAATAGTCAATGAAACACAGGTAAACATCTTTCTGGTATTCTCTGCTTTCAGCCAAGATCTGTTTGGCATCAGAAAGGATATCCCTGGTTCCATATCCTCTTCTGAATCCAGCTTGAATTTCTGGCAGTTCCTTGTCAATATACTGTTGCATTCACTTTGAATGATCTTGAGCAAAATTTTACTTGTGTGTGATATTATTGATATTGTTCAGTAATTTCTGCATTCAGCTGGATCACCTTTCTTTGGAATGGGCGTAAACATAGATCTCTTCCAGTCACTTGTAGCTGTCCTCCAAATTTCTTGACATAGATGAGCAAACACTTCCAGTGCTGCATCTGTTTGTTGAAATATCTCAATTAGTATTCCGTCAGTTCCTGGAACTTTGTTTTTTGCCAATGACTTCAATGTAGCTTCAATTTCTTTCTTCAGTACCATTGGTTCCTGATCGAATACAACTCCTTCAAATGGCTGCACATTGACAGGTTCTTTCTGTGTATTTCTTCCATCTTCTTTTGACACTCTGGTCATTTAATAGTTTCCCTGTAGAATCCTACACTGTTGCAAGCCAAGGCTTGAATGTTTTCTTCAGTTTTTTGAGCTTGAGAAAGTCAGAATGTGTCCTTCCCATCTGGTTTTCTATTTCCAGCTCTTTGCACCTGTCATTATAATACTTTCTTTTGTCTTCTTGAGCTGTCCTTTGAAATCTTCTGTTTAGGTCTTTTATTTTGCCATTCCTTCCTTTTGTTTAGCAGCCAGATATTTGACAGCCAATTTCAAAGTCTCTTCTGACATTCAATTTGGTCTTTCTTTCCTGTCTTTTTAACAACATCTTGCTCTCTTCATGGAGGATGTCTTTGATTTCATCCTACAGTTTGTCTGGTCTTTGGTCACTAGTAGCCAACATATCAAATCTGTTTTTGAGATGGTCTTTAAACTCAGGAGGTATATACTCAAGGTCATACTTTGACTCTTGTGGATGTGTTCTAAATTACTTCAGCTTCACTTTGAACTTACATATGAGCAACTGATGATCCGTGCCAGAGTCAGCACCTGATTTTGTTCTGACTGCAGATATGGAGCTTTTCCATCATCTTTTACACAGACGTAGTCGATTTGGTTCCTGTGTATTTCATCTGGTGAGGTCCATGTGTATAGTCAACATTTGTGTTGGTTAAGAAAGGTATTTGCCATGAAGAAATCGTTAATCTTGTGGAATTCTATCATCCGATCTCTGGTACTATTTTATCACCAAGGCCACATTTTCCACCTATTGATCCTTCTTCTTTGTTTCCAACTTCTGAATTTCAGTCACTAGTAATTATCAATACATCCTGATTGCACGTTCAGTCAGTTTGAGACTGCAGAACCTGGTAAAAATCTTCCGTCTCTTCATCTGTGGCCTTAGTCGTTGGTGTGTAAATCTGAATAATACTCATATTAAGTGGCTTTTCTTATAGGCATATGGATGCTATCCTATCACTGATAGCATTGTACTTCAGTACAGATGTTGAAATGTTCTTTTTGAAGATGAATACAACACCTTTCCTCTTTAAATTTTTGTTCCCAGCATAGTAGATATGATTGCTGGATTCAAAACAGCTAGCTAATGCCATTCCATTTCAGCTCACTAATGCCTAAGACATCAATGTTTATGCACTACATTTCATTTTTTAAAAATATTTTATTTATTTATTATGATTGAGTGAAAGGGTACAATCCAGTTTACATCTGCATGCCCACCTATGGGCTGCTCCTACTGCTTTCCTTGCCTGGTGACAGCACACTCCTCCTTTCTGTTCTATACATGTCATATCCTCTTAACAGTCTCCTGACCTCTCTTCTCCACCCTCTCCCCTCCCCTCTAGTAAGAGGCCAGTAGACTGACATCCTATAGATGCATAGAACCATAAAAGTTCACACACAATACACTGAGTCCAATCCATTCCTGTCTGAGGAGTTGACCTCAGGAGTGATTTACAAGCAGGGGCAGCATCAGGTCTAGGGGCCATTCCATGTTCTGATTATTAATCGATGTTTGCAGCTGTTTCCTCTCACTTTGAGTCATGCTACATCAGCAAATGAATATCCTGAAGATTTTACCCCATCTACAACATTAAGGTTGCCTTTACTTTGAGAAGGCAGCTCTTCCCCAGTCATCTGAGTGCCTTCCATTTTCCAGCACCGTCTGACAGTGTTCCACTGCTATTCATAAGGTTTGCCCTGGCTAATTCTTTTCAGAAGTAAACTGCTGGGTCCTTCTTCCTATCTTGTCTTAATCTGGAATCTCAGCTGAAACCTGTCTAACATGGGTGACCCTGCTGGTACCTAAATACCGGTGACATAGCTTCCAGCATCACAGCAACAAGCAAGCCTCCACTGATAGACAAGTAGGGGCTGCCACTCTATTTTTATTCCTCGTATCAGCTAAGATACCCAGTCAACTTTATCTACCTAAAACTCTGCAGGACAGAATAGTCTTCTAGCTGCTAAGATACCCAATCAACTCATAGCAACCCTATATACAACAGAAAGAAACACTGCCCCTCCTGTTAACTCCTGCTAATTGCTGTTATTGGTACCTGCCATAGAGTTAACCCCCTGACTTATGGCAACCAAATGGACAGTGGAACGAAACACTGCCCAGTCTTGTACCACTCACCCAATCAGTTATGAGTAGACCATTGTGATCCATGAAGTTTTTCACCAGCTGATTTTTGGAGGTAGATCTCTAGGCCATTCTTCCTAGTCTTCCTTAGTTTGGAAGTTCAACTGAAGCCTATTCAGCATCATAGCAACATGCAACTTTCCACTGACTGATAGGTAGTAGCTGTGCATGAGGCTCACTGGCCTGGAACCAAATCTGGATATCCTGCAGGGAGACCACCACTGCTCCTAGTAAAGATTATTGTCAGTGTTGTGTGCTATCTGACTGATTTTGACTCATAGTGACACTATAAGATAAAGTAGAATTGCCATGTCGGGCTTCCAAGTCTATAATCTTTACCGAGGAAAACTGCCACATCTCCTCTGAAGATCTACCTGTGAGTTCAAATTGCCAATCTTTTAGTTTGCAGCTGAGCTGTTAACCTCTGCACCACCAGGATTCCCTTCCTACACTTGCCCTGGTTAAAACTCATCTCTCCCAAATTGTATCTAATCTAATTAGATCATCTCTATAAAACTAGCCTTGCTTAACGTTTTTTTTAATTTAATTTTTTATTTAATATAACTGAGTGAAAATGTATATTCCCGTGTAAATTTAATACCCACCTATATGCAGCTTCCACTGCTCTCCCTGCCCGGTGACAGTACATTATTCCTTTCTGCTCCATACATGTCTCATTCTCCCAACAGTCTCTTTTCCCCCTCCTCTCCACACACTCTCCTTCCTCCAGCCAGAGGTCAGCAGGATGACATCCTATAGATGTTTAGAACCATAAAGTACATCCAATATATGGTCACTGCATCACCAAGTCCAATCCATTCCTGTCCGAAGCGTGGACCTTCGTTATGATTTATGGTCAAGGACAGCATCAGGGCAAGGGGCCATGCTCCCAGGGGAACCCCAAAACCACTGGAGATCAGTTGAGGTCTTTCCGTGGGGATCTCAAGGTACACCCCTTTTTATTCTTGTGTTGCCAGTGAGACTCAACTTAGTGAGCTCCATTGCGGTTATCAGTGGTGGTGGCCAGGAACCATCTGGTTCTTCCGGTCCCAAGTCGGTGTAGGCACCCACTGATGTGGGTCTCTTTGTCTTCTGGGTTGTCTTTCCCCCATGTCATTTTGGTCCTCTGTGAGCATCTGTTCCTGCTGAGTTGGGACCATTTGCTGTGCCCTCGGATTGCAGCTTGGCAGCTTTTAAGACCCCAGACGCCACTCATCAACGTGGGGTACAGAGAGTCCTCTTAGCAAAACGCTAGTTGTGCCAATTGGCCTCGTTGTTGCCTTAGAGCATGGTCCCATGCCCGCTGCCCCAGCTACTCTATCCTTGCAATATTGGATTAAGGTGGAAGAAGTACTCATGTTATATTTAAGTCCACTTAATATTGTTCTTGTTTCTAATGTGTGCTATCACCGATTTCACCCAACCAGATACCTAGCAACTATCTAATCTAAACCCTCCCTACTCCCTCCCTCCCTCCCTCCCCTCCCTTACAGCTGTCAAAGAGTCTTCTCTTCTATACACAAGTCTGTTTTTGAGATCTTATCGTAGAGGTCTCATACAATATTTGTCCTTTCGTTGCTGACTACTTTCACTGAACATAATGTCTTCCAATTGAAACCAGGTCATGAGATGTTTCCTGAAGTCATCGTTGTTCTTCATCATTGTGTAGTGCTCCATTGAGTATATATACCATAGTTTACCTATCCATTCTTCTGTTGTTGTGCATCTGGGTTGATTCCATCTTTTTGCTATCGTGGACTGTGCTGCGATAAACATTCTGGTGCATGATTGATTCTGTAGGATATATTCCAAGTAGTGGAATTACTGGGTCAAATGGTATATCAATATCCATTTTTTTAAGGAAGCGCCAGATTGCTTTCCAAAGAGGCTGGACCTTTTGCAATCCCACCAACAGTGTAGGAGGGTTCCACTTTCTCCACACCCTCTCCAGCATTTGTTGTTTTGTGTTTTTTGAATCATGGGCAACATTGTTGGGGAGAGATGGTATCTCATTGTCGTCTTCATTTGAATTTCTTTAATAACTAAAGATCGTGAACATGTCCGCATGTGTTTTTGGCTGCCTGGATCTCTTCTTTAGTGAAATGTCTGTCCATCTCCTTTGCCCATTGCTTAACTGGATGATTTATTTTCTTCTTGTTGATATTTTGTAGTATCTTATAGATTATGGAAATCGGGCGTTGGTCTGACATAGAGTTGCCAAATATTTTTTCCCATTCTGTAGGTGTTCTTTTAATTCTATTAATAAAGTCTTCAGATGAGCAAAAGTGTTTAATTCTTAATAGATCCTATTTATCTATTTTCTCTTCTGATGATTGTGGTTTGTTTGACAGATTTTGGAGTCTGTCCATATTGTGTATTAAAACTTCCATTGTTGTTCCTACCTTTTCTTGGATGAGCTTGATCGTTTTAGGTTTGATATTTAAGTCTTTTATCCAGTTGGAGTTGGTTTTTGTATAAGGTGTAAGATATGGATCTTGTTTCAGTTTCTTGCAGATGGACATCCAATTTTGCCAGCACCATTTGTTGAAGATACTGTTTTTACCCCAGTTTAATGTCTTAGGGCCTTTGTCGAGTATCAATTGTTCATAGGCAGATGGTGTCATCTCTGGGGTCTCAATTCTGTTCCATTGATCAGTCTGTCTGTTCTTGTACCAGTACCAGGCTGTTTTGACCACTGTGGCAGTGTAGTATGTTCTAAGGTCAGGTAATGAGAGGCCTCCCAGTGTGTTCTTCTTCTTTAGTAGTACCTTGCTTAACCGGGGCTTCTTCCCTTTCCAAACAAAATTGGTGATTTGTTTCTCCACCTCACTAAAAAATGTCACTGGAACTTGTATTGGGATTGCATTATATAAATAGATTGGTTTGGGTAAAATAGACATTTTCACAATGTTAAGTCTTCCTATCCATCAGCGGGGTAGGTTTTTCCATTTATCTAAGTCTCTCTTAGTTTCTTGTAGTAAGGGCTTGTAGTTCTCTATGTAATGGTCTGTTATTTCTCTGGTTAAATTAATTTCTAGGTATTTTATCTTCTTAGGGGCTATCGTAAATAGTATTGATTTGATAATTTCTTCCTTAACAGTCTTGTTGGTATAAAGGAATCCTACTGATTTACTTATGTTTATCTTGTATCCTGAGACTTTGCTGAACTCTTCTATCAGTTTGAGTAGCTTACTTATAGATTCCTTGTGATTCTCTGCATATACAATCATATCATCTGCAAACAGGGAGATTTTAACTTCCTCTTTGCCAATGCAGATGCCCTTTATTTC
Organism: Heterohyrax brucei; assembly: GCA_028571685.1. Taxonomy (NCBI): domain Eukaryota; kingdom Metazoa; phylum Chordata; class Mammalia; order Hyracoidea; family Procaviidae; genus Heterohyrax; species Heterohyrax brucei. The sequence continues at coordinate 39,325,171 of CM053157.1, read as the reverse complement.
TTCGTCTTGTCGAATTGCTCTGGCTAAAACGTCTAGCACAATGTTGAATAGAAGAGGTGAGAGTGGGCATCCTTGTCTAGTTCCTGATCTTAAGGGAAAGTCTTTCAGTCTCTCTCCATTCAGGATGATGTGGGCAATTGGCTTTGTATAAATGGCCCTTATTGTGTTGAGGAATTTGCCGTCTATGCCCATTTTGCTAAGAGTTTTTAGCATGAACGGGTGTTGGACTTTATCAAATGCCTTTTCAGCATCAATGGACAAAATCAGGTGATCCTTGTCTTTTGTGTTATTTATGTGGTTAATCACATTGATTGTTTTTCTGATGTTGAACCAGCCTTGCATGCCTGGTGTGAATCCCACTTGGTCATGATGGATTATTTTCTTGATATGTTGTTGTATTCTATTGGCAAGAATTTTGTTGAAGATTTTTGCATCTAGATTCATGAGTGATATTGGTCTGTAGTTCTTTCTTTGTTGGATATTTCCTTGGCTTAGGTATCACGGTTATGCTGGCTTCATAGAATGAGTTTGGGAGTACTCCATCCCTTTCTATACTGTGAAATAGTTTCAGTAGTATTGGAGATAACTCTTCTCTAAATGTTTGGTAGAATTCTGCAGTAAAGCCACCTGGACCCGGACTTTTTTTGGTTGGCAGTGTTTTGGTGACCTTTTCAATCTCTTCCTTTGTAATGGATTTATTAAGTTTTCCTTCACGTTGTGATAATTTGGGTGGGTGGTATGAGTCAAGGAATTGGTACATTTCCCCTAAGTTTCAAATTTGTTAGAGTACAGTCTTTCATAGTATTCTGTTATGATATTTTTGATGTCTGTTCCATCTGTGGTGACAACCCCCCTCTCATTTCTAATTTGGGTTATTTGTTTCCTTTCCTGCTTTTCTTTAGTAAGTTTAGCCAGTGGTTTGTCAATTTTGTTGATCTTCTCAAAAAACCAGGCTTTTGTCTTTTCAATTTTTTGAATTGTTTTTCTATTCTCTAATTCATTTAGCTCTGCTCTAATCTTTATGATCTTGTTTCTTCTGGTGCCTGAGGGGTTTCTCTGTTGTTCTCTTTCTACTTGTTCAAGCTGTAGGGTTAGTTCCTTGATTTGCTTTCTGTCTTCCTTCCAGGTGTGCATTTATGGAGATAAACAGACCTCTGAGCACTGCTTTGCCTGTATCCCATAGGTTCTGGTAGGAAGTGTTTTCGTTCTCGTTGGAATCCATGAGTTTCTTTAATTCATCCTTGATTTCCTCTATAACCCATGTTTTTTTGAGCAAGATGTTGTTCAGTTTCCAAAAGTTCCACTTTCTATCTCTGTTTTTTCTGCTATTGATTTCAACTTTGATGCCTTTATGATCTGAGAAGATGCTTTGCAGTAATTCAGTGGTATGGATTTTGTTGAGCATTGCATTATGGCCTATCACATGGTCAATTCTGGAGAATGTTCCATGTGCACTGGAGAAGAAGGTGTAGTTGTCTGCTGATGTGTGGAAAATTCTGTATATATCAATGAGGTTTAGTTGGTTAATTGTGGCAATGAGGTCTTCTATATCTTTACTGAGTTTTTTTCTAGATGATCTCTCTAATATTGAGAGTGGAGCACTGAAGTCTCCCACTATTATGGTGGAGTCATCTAACTCTCTTTTGAGTGTAGTCAGTGTTCCTTCGACGTATTTAGGTGCTCTGATATTAGGTGCATAAATATTTAATATAGTTAAGTCTTGCTTGTGTACTGAACCTTTCAGCAATAGTGTCCATCTTTGTCCACAATGTTGGATTTGACATTAAAATTGATTTTGTCTGAGATTAGAATTGTCACCCCTACTCTTCTTTGTTCATTGTTAGCTTGATATATATTCTTCCAAACTTTAGTTTTCAGTTTGTTCCTATCTTTAGGTCTCAAATGAGTTTCTTTTAGACGACATATGGATGGGTCATGTCTTTTGATCCAAGATGTCACTCGATGTCTCTTTACTGGAGCATTCAGTCCATTCACATTCAATGTAATTATTGATAGGTATGTGTTCACTGCTGCCATTGTGATGTGTTTATTTTTATGTTGATGTTTTCTCTGTTGTTCTTATTAGTCTGTTCTGGGGCGTCCTTTTTTGTGAGTTGATTTTTCACCTTTTTCAGAGCTGGTTTTGTGGTTGTTGAGATTCCTGTGTTACATTTCTTGAAATGTAACATGTTGTGCTTTACAGCTGCCCCTATGATCCCCTTAATAAACTATGTATAAACCCAATTTTAATTACTACCAGTCTTGTCATCTTCCTCTCCATCTGGAAGGATTATAACAACTGTAGTACATCCCTCTTTTTAATATGATGACACCATAGTTTTCATGATGATCACTGGATTGCTTCTTTCCCTATCAAAGCTGTGATTGGCTTTGGAGCCTTCCCTAACTGAGTGGAGTTTTAAGTAGTAAAGTCGTTCTAAAATATAAAGTTAGTGGTTTTGTTCTTCTAAGCCAGAGCCAAGAACTTCTTTCAATATTTCTTGTAGTTTGAGTTTGGTTTTTACAAAGTCTCTGAGTTTCTATTTATCTGGGAATGTCTTAATTTCATTTTCATATTGGAAAGATAGTTTTGCAGGATATATAGTTCTTGGTTGGAAGTTCTTCTCCTTCAAGGCTTTGAATGTGTCATGCCACTGTCTCTGTGCCAGCATGGTTTCTGCTGAGAAATCTGGAGAGCCTACAGGGTTTCCCTCTGAATGTTAGCTTTGCCTTGAGTCTTGCTGCCTTTAAGAGTTGCTGCTTATGTTTCATTTTGTTGAGCTTGATTATAATATGTCTTGGAGTCTTTCTTTTGAGATCTATATTAGGTGGCATACAATATGCATCTGAGATGTCTATATTCTCTTCCTTCAGGTTTTCTGGGAAGTTTTCTGTCAGCAGCTCAGCAACAATACTCTCTGTGTTCTCAGATGTCTCACCCTGTTCAGAGACTCCAATTAATCGAAGGTTGTTCCTTTTAATAGAATCCCACATGCTTCTTAATGTTTCTTCATTTTTCTTGTTTCTTTTTTCTGATTTCTGCTCACAGATGCTGGCCTCAGTAGCTCTGTCTTCCAAATCAGAAATTCTTTTTTCTATTTGTTCCATCCTGTTTTCTTGGCTTTGCATTGAAGTTTCTAAGTCTTTCATTTTCTTCTTGATCTGTTGGATATCAGAGTACTGGTGTTCCATCAGATCGAACATCTTACTTAATTTTTCATTTCGTTGTCCTGCATTTTGTATAAGGTCTAGAAGGGCTCTGTATATAATCATTTTGTATTCACTTTCTGATGCTTTCATAAAAGTTTCTTCATCTGGAAAACTCCTTGGTTGCTTTGTTTGGGAACCTTCTGGTGCCAGGGTTGATTTCTTGTGTGCCACAAGTGTCTGTTGCTTTTTGGGACCCATGTGAGTATGTAAAGGCTGGAAGAAGTACTGTGAGGATGGACTGCAGATGTTTCTCTAGGCTGTCTTAAAATGTAAAGCAAAAGATATCTGACCACTTCACAAGTCAGGTGTAGAGATCCCTCTTCTCTACTGGCAAAGTAAGAGGCACTATATCCAACCCCAGATGATACAAACTAGTTCAGATTACAGCAATGCTACTGCCCTGTTGGCCTCTGCTGACAGCGCCTAGCCTTAGACGTCACTGTTAGAGTACTGCTTTTCTGATGGAAAAGCGCTCTCCTGTGGGCAGGGTCTGGCTCCCAAGCTAAGAATTAGGTCCAGCTGTGGCCACCATATCCAAGATGGCGCCCTCCACACAGGCAGCAGACAGAGGGGCTAAAGGTGCTGAGAGTCAGTGATTCCTCTGATTCTGTTGCAGGATACCCAAAGCAGGTGGCACTAGGTAAATTACTGCTTTTCTGTTGGAGAAGCACTGTCCTGTTTGCAGGCACTGTCTCCCAGGCTAAGAATGAGGTCCCGCTAGAATCTCCGTATCCAACATGGTGTCCCGCACTCTGACTGAAAAATTCTGTACAAACGCCGCTGAGACAGATATAAAACGACAGGCTCAAAGTGGCTAGATTAACAGAGTCCGAGCCTAGCTCTCAAAATATGGGAATTTCACCTGCCTGTACCCCAGCAGTGTGTCTGAGTCTAGCTGCTAGGCAAGACCGAGCTCCGCCCGCCAGCCAAGACAGAGGGAAAAAGAAGTCAAAATTGTGCGTTTACCTTCCGTCGGTGAGAGCCGGGGCTAGCCAGGCACAGGAGTCAGCAAAAGAGAGGAGGTTTTTTGCTCAGTAGTATGAAGTCCAAAGTAACAGCCCTGTGCCGTGTCCTGGGGTTGATTAGGTGACCAGAAGGCTCTGTTTGATTATCATCTCAGATCTTGGTTTCAAGAGGGATATGAGGAGATGTATGCTTAGTCCACCATCTTGACTCCGCCCCCTCCTTAACTTTTTTTTAATGTAGAATTTCTAAAAATGAAATGAAATATTTTTCACTGAGCCTTCCATATACTGGATATGTTCAGTCATTCAACCAGTATATACAGAGTCGTCTACTTGCTGTTAAGACCTGGGCTACTATGAAATTAGAGAGATACAGGCCCTGAGTGCAGTCAGAGTCAAAGGCAGACAATTTCATAAGTTGAGAAGAACGCTTTGTCTTAGTGCAGGCTCCTTGAGAAGACTTTCATCTATAATTCATCTCCTTTGTGAATTTGAACTGGCCCTCCAGGATATGAAAAGGAATGGTATGGAAGGTGTCATGAATTGCTACTTTAATTTTTAAAGAATATTCTTTCATTTATTAAGAGTTTATTGAAATTTAGATGTCTGCTTGGGAGCTCTGTCGTTGCTTGGCAAGCACCTAGTATATTAATATCTTAGTGCTGCCATAGCAAAGTATTACAAAGTGAAGGTCTTTAAAGAACATGAACATATTGTCTCACAGTACTGGAGGCTAGAAATTTAAATTCAGGTGTCCCCAGAACCATGTTCTGTAAGGGCTGAAGGGGAAGATCCTTTCTTGTTTCTGCCACCTTCCTGTAGGCCCAGGCCCTCCTTGGCTTGCAGGTGCAGCACAGCCCCAGTGTCACATGGTGACCTTCCCTCCCTCCCTGTGCAATTCTTGTTCTCTTTTATAGGACACCACTTAGACTTGACCAGGACCCTCTTTACTCCAGTGTAATCACATGTTAACTGCTAACAACTTCAAAGATCTTCTTTTCTTACAAGGTCAGATTCACGGGTACCAGGAGTTAAGACTTCAACGTATTTTTTAGGGAGACACAATTCAATCCATAGCAGGGAACAGAGGAACAGGAAGATTATAAAATCTTTGACAGGTACTTTGATAGGTTCAGTAGCTATAGTGGACTAAAAATTAAGAGCTGGGCTGCCAACCAAAAGGTGGGCAGTACAAATCCACCAGCTGTCCTTTGAAATCCTATAAGGAAGTTCTTTTCTGTGTTACAGAATCACTATGAATTGGAATCCATTTGATGGAAAAGAGTTTGGTTTCTTTTTTGTTTGTTTGTCTGCTTTTGGTTGTGACAGTTCACAGTCTTCCAGCATTCAGCTTTGTGAGCCAGTTCTCCAAAACTTGGTGATCTCTAGACAAAGCTGAGACCCTAATGCTGAACTTGTGAGAACCCCATTGAATTACAAATTCTCTATAAAGGCAGTTTTGAAAGCCTGCTTAAGACATTTAATCATTCTGCATTGCTTGGCATTTCTTAACAACAAAAACTATGTGACAGGAGGATGAGTTGTTGCTGGGTGGAAACACCAGGTTCTGCTCAGTGTGACTTTTTTCAGCCAACAAATGAGAGATAGAGGTGGCAGAGTGGAAGAAGACACCTTTATTTTGTTGCCCCAAAAGAGGAACAATCAGGATTACTGCCACCAAGGTTACCTAGCAAGGGCAAGTGGAGGAAGTCATTTTTGAGGGGTTGTAAGCAAGAAGTTCATACAAGTTACATCAGCAACATCTTTAATCATAGTACACGGGTGCAATGGAGTTTATATATTTCACGCATTGTATGTTCAGAAAATGGCAGTTAAACTGCATTCAGAAGCCAGAAAGTTACTATGTGTGAGCTAGTTAATGAGATAAAAAAGGTTATTCTGAATGTCAGCATGACGCACTAAACCAGTTTCTGCCAATTTCCTCTCGTTTTGGGCAGCAGTTAAAGAGAAGGGAACCAGGATTTTAATGTAAATCTGCAAGTGGTGCCAAGCAAGCTGCTTGAGGCAGTGGAATTTTTTGCAGCCTGGAGACCTCTGTCTTAGTGCCTAGGCCAAAAAAAAAAAAAAAAAAAAAAAACAAGAAAAAGGAGAAGCGTGGAGAGCTTTTCGGGAAGTTGGAAATAACCCTGCGATTTATTGTCGGTCAGCAATGGTCTAGAAATGCAACTTGTGACTGGACCATGGGGGACCTTGGCTCCAGCAGGGCAACTAGGACTTTGTTTTGCAGAGTGCTGGGAACATCTAATGTTGTGATCCCAAAGATGAGGGGAAGTGACTGCAGCTGAGGTAGAAAGAATTGACCAGATGAGGGATGGCCAGAAGGTGAGGGTGAGTTGGTTTCAGAACCACTAATGTCTTAGGCAACAAATCTCTACTCTAAAATTGAAAGAGCAAAAATAGAAACCAGAGGATGAACTCAAAATACATTGCAGAGGTAGATTACTGAAGAATCATAGCACTCATCACTGTCTGTCACAGATTGAATTGTGTGCCCTTAAAAATTGTGTAGCAATTAGGCTAGGCCATTATTCCTGGTATCACGTGATGTGATACCTATAAATCCTGACTCTATGATGTTAATGAGGGAGAATGGGCAGTGGTTCTGTTAGTGAGTCAGAACTCCATCCATAATATTGTATTGTGCCTTGGGATAAAAAGGAAAGGAGGCAAGTAGAGAGCTGGAGACTTCATAGTATCGGGAAAGAGTGCTGGGAGAGAAAAACATCCTTTGGACTCTGGGTTCCTGTGCCTTGCAAGCTTCCAGTCCAGGGAAAGACTGACAAAGATCTTCTTTCAGAGCCTACAGAGAAAGTCTTTCCTTGGAGCTCACACTCTGAATTTGGACTCTTAGCCTACTTTACTATAAGGAAATAAATGTGTCTTTGTTAAAGCCATTCACTTGTGCTATTTCTGTTATAGCAGCACTGGATGACTACGACACAATGTAAAGTTTCTCAGCTATTTCCTGTTGGATATTAGCTGGTTTAAACTTCTTTATTTTTACATGTTACCCAAAGAACCAGTTAAATTGTTTAAAAAGTAAGAAATACATACGGTAAAACCTGTGTAAGCCAGAACCTGTGTAAGGCAGAAACTGTCACAGAAGGAAGAACAAATATTGACACTAAATAGCAATGGAAAGGCAGTGTCTGCAACCTTCCAAAGATGGAAAACTTGCAAGACCTGGAAAAACAAGGAGGTCCTATAGAGTAACAGCTCTCACAGGTTTAACTGTATATATAAATAAAGCAATATAGAAAGAAACTCAGGTAGTTGATGGACTCTGTTTCTCTGAGTTGGTGTTTGTCCCAGAGAAAGACTTTCTTGGGAAGGTAAACGAGATGCGAAATTTCAGAGTATGATTAGAGTGTAATGATAGAGTTGTAGACGGAATAGCTCATTATATTTCAGTCCTTATCTACCAGTTCTAATGAAATATATCCCCTTATCCTGACTACATTCTTGTCTTTCATTGGACTTATTATTAGCATTTTTTTTTTAGCTTTTCTAAATACCTTTTAAAAGTTGAACTTCAGATGCCGGTTTGCAGAGCACATTAGTTTTTCAGTAAACAATACACATATTGTTTTGTGACATTTGTTGCCACTTCCATGAAACATCAATACTCTTCTCTTCTTAACTTTGTGTTCCCCATTACAAGCTTTCCTTGGTCCTACCTTCTTGCCTTTCCCCTGGGCTGGTGTGCCCTTTTATTCCTGTTTTGTTTTGAGACTGTCTAATCTTTGGCTGAAGGGTGAACCTCAAGAGTGACATCAGTACTGAGTTAAAAAGATGTCTAGGTATCATATTCTTGAGGTTGCCCCAGAATCTATCAGACCAGTAAGTCTGGACAGTTTTTGTGAATTAGATTTTTTTTTCTTTAGACCTAAGAATATTGTATTGCACTTTAAGTGGAAATTAACACCCAAGTCAATTTGCTGTATAAAACACCTCAAACATACCAGTACACAACTGTATATGCTCTCTTCATCTTGTGACACTGCACTTCTCCTTTCTACCCCATACTTTCCGTATCCATTCAACGAACTCCCAGCCCCTCCACCTTCTTATCTCACCTCTGGAATGGCTATCAGAGCTGTCATTGTACTGCCCTTGATGTCCTGAATATCATCAAAATGTCTTCCTTTCAATACTTTCTTTATCCTTGGGTAAAGAAAAAAATCACTGGGGGTCAGATTAGGTGAGTAGGGAGGGTGTTCCAATACAGTTATTTGTTTACTGGCTAAAAACTCCCTCACAGACAGTGCCGTGTGAGCTGGTGCATTGTTGTGATATGAGAGCCATGAGTTGTTGACAAAAAGTTCAGGTCATTTTTATCTAACATTTTCATGCAGGCTTTTCAGCACTTCCAAATAGTAAACTTGGTTAACTGTTTGTCCAGTTGGTACAAATTCATAATGAGCAATCCCTCTGATATAAGGGTTAGCAACACTGTTTTCACTCTTGATTAGGACTAACAGAATTTTTTTGGTCATGAAGAATCAGCTTATTTCCATTGTACACTTGCTGCTTTGTTTCAGGGTCATAGTGGTATACCCCTGTTTCATCACCAGTGATAATACGGCCCAAAACATTGTCTTCCCTCTCCAAAAAGTCTTGGCAAACTTGAACTCTCTTTTGCTTTTGTTCATTGGTGAGATCCTTTGGGACCATTTCGGAACCTTTCTCATGCCAAGATTTTCAGTTAAGATTTTTCTATTTCTCTATTGACATTTACTTGGTCTTCCAGGCTTTTCAAAGACAATCAACAATTTGACACACAATTTAACACATTTTTGAGATTTTTTTTTTATCAGTTCTGCCTGTTACTGGCCTCCCTGACCTCTCTATCAGTGATATTTTTACTCCCCTCAAAAAAAATTGTTTAATCCATTTACACACTACCGTTTTCTTCATGTTATTATCCCCATAAACTTGGAATAAAATGTCCCTGATTTCACCTCCACTCTTTTCGGGTTTAACAAGAAATTTAATGTTTGTTCATTGCTCTAATTTAAGCTCTGACTTTCTCACAATGGCACACAAAAAGATGCAATGATAGTGATGAATGCCACTCAGCAAAACACTGCCACACATTGATTTAAACACAGCTATGAGACACTGATATACCAAGGTTATGAAACCTTACCTAGTTGTTTGTATAGTGCTGCCAATGTAAGAGCACAGCGGCAAGTTCTCAGACTTGATTGGCAGACCCAATATTCCTAGAAATGGGATTGCTGGCTCTTGTGGTGTTTCTATATCTAGCTTTTGAAGAAAGCACCAGATCAATTTCCAAAGTAGTTGTGCCTTTTTAACATTCCCACCAGCAATATAGAAAAGTTGCAGTCTGTCTACAACCTCTCCAACATTTAATGTTTTGTATTTTTTAGATTAATGCTAGCCTTGTTGGATTGAGATGATATCTCCTTATTGTTTTGACTTGGATTTCTTTAATGCTAATGATCGTGAGTATTTCATCATGTGTCTGTTAGCTACTTGGATGTCACCTTTGGTGAAGTGCTTGTTCATTTCCTTTGCCCACTGTTTAGTAGGGTTATTTGTCTTTTTCTTGCTGAGGTTTTGCAGTACCTTAGAGATTATGAAGATTAGGTGCTGACCAGATTCATGGCAGCCAAAACTTTTTTCCCAGTCTGTAGGTAGTCTTTTTATACTTTTGATAAAGTCTTTGAATGAACATACAAAGAATTTTGATTTTTAGGATTTCTAAGTTATCTGTTTTCTCTTCTGTTGTTTGTACGTTGTTAGTAATATTTTACAGTCTATTTATGCACTGCATTAGGGCTCCCAGCATTATCACCATTTTTTCTTTCATGACATTTATTGTTTTCAATTTTATATTTAGTCTTTGATCCATTTTGAGGTAGTGTTTTATGTGGAGTGAGATATGGGTCTTGTTTCTTTCTTTTTTTCATTTTGGCAGATGGATATCCAGTTATGCCGACTCTACTTTTTAAAGAGATACTCTTTTCCCCAGTTTATGGATTTTGGACCTTTGCTAGCTATCAGCTGCTCATAAGTGAATGATGACATAGCTGGATTCTCAATTCTGTTGTGTTGGACTATGTATCCATTTTTGTAGCAGGACCAGGCTGTTTTGACTACTGTGGCTGTGTAATAGGTTCTAAAGTCCAGTAGTGTGAAGCCTCCCACTAGGTTCTTCTTCAATAATGCTTTTGTTATCTGTGGTTTCTTCCCTTTCCATGTGAAGATGGTGATGTGTTTCTCCATCTCATTAATAAATGTCGTTGTAGGACATCAAGGTCAATTGGCATAACTAGTCTTTTGCTAAGAGAGTCTTCTGTGCCATGTGTTGGTGAGTGGTACCTGGGATCTTAAAAGCCAGCAAGCTACCATCTGAGGAACATCAATTGGTCCTAATCCACTTGGAACAGATGACAACTAAAAATATCAAAGATGTGCGGAAAAACAAGCCCTGGAGACAGAAGGACCAATATGACTTGGAGACTACACCAGCATGAGAACAGAACCAGGTGGTGCCCAGCCACCAGCAAAGACAGGCTCAGTAGGGTACACAATGTAGGATCTCTGATGTACATGACAAAGAGCTTGCAGATCAAGAACTCTACTAAAAGCCTAGAATTGATGGTCTGACAACCTGGAGATTTCCCTGGTAACATGGCATCCAGACTTGCTGCTGTCCCAGACCTGAAGACAGTACTGAGGTCAACACTTCAGACTAAGAATGGACTGGACTCAGGAACACAGAATGAGCATGTTGTGTGTGTACTTTAGGGTTTTATACATTTGTAGGAGGGTGTTCTACTGGTTTCGTTCTAGAGCGAAGAGGAGAGGGTAGAGAGGAGGGGACAGCTGTTCATTAAGAGGATATTGGATGTAAAGAATGAAAAGAAAGAGTGTGCTGTCACAGCGTGAGAAGAGCAGACAGAGCTGTGGAGAGGCGTTCATGCAAAATTGACTTGGATTGCATACTTTTCACTTAATTGTAATTAAAAAAAATGCTTTTGGAATTTGTGTTGGGATTGCATTGTATGTATAGAGCATGTTTGGTAGAATAGATGTTTTCACAATGTTAAGTCTTCCTATCCATGATCAAGATAGGTTTCTTTACTTATGTAAGTCTCCATTGGTTTCTTGCAGTAGAGTCTTGAAATTTTCTTTTATGTCTTTTAAGTCTCTGGTTAGATTTATTCCTAAGTATTTTATTTTCTTAGGGGCTATTTTAAATTTGGTGAGTTCCTGTTTGATGGTCTCTTTGTGGGCGTAAAGGAATGCAACTGATCAATTTTTCTTTATCTTATATCCTGACAGTTTGTTGAACTCTTTTACTGGTTCCATTTTTTTAAAAATTCTTTTAGTTCTTCTGTGTATAAGATCGTATCATCTTCGAATAGAGATACTTTTACTTTTTTCTTACCAATTTAGATGCCCATTATTTCTTTACCTTGCCTGATTGTACTGGCTAGAACCTTCAGCACAATGTTGAATAAAAATGGTGACAATGCATACCCTTGGCTGGTTCCCATTCTCAAGGAAAATCCTTGCAGACTGTTTCTATTTAGAATGTCGGCTGTTGGCTTTGGATAAATGCCTCTTATGTTGAAGAATTTCCATTCTATTTCTGTTTTTCTAAGAGTTTTTAACATGAATGGGTGTTGGACTTTGTCAAATGTCTTTTTTGCATCAATTGATAAAATCAAGTGGTTCTTGTCTTCTGTTTTATTTATGTGGTTGATTACATTAATTGTTTTCCTAATGTTGAACCATCCCAGCTATAAATCACACTTTCTCACAGTGAATTATTTTTTGATCTGTTGGCTAGAGTTTTAATGAGGATTTCTGCATCTAAATTCATGAGATATATTGTTCCGTAATTTTCCTTTTTGTGTGTTGTCTTCACCAGGTTTGGCAGTAGGGTTATGCTTGCTTTGTAGAGTGAAATTGGGAGTACTCCATCATTAGCTATGCTCTGAAATATCTTTGGTAACAGTGGTGTTAACTCTTCTCTAAAAGTTTGGTAGAATTCTCTTGTAAATCCATCAAGGTCAGGGCTTTTTTCAGTTAGGAGTTTTTAAATTACCTTTTCATTCTCTTCTTTGTGATGAGTTATTTACTTGTTTTACTTGTGTTGTATTACTCTTAGTAGATAAGGGTGTTTCTAGAAATCTGTGCATTTCCTCTAGGTTTGTGAATTTACCAGAAAGTACAACCTTCCCCAGTATTCTGTTGATTTCTTTGATTTCAATCTATTGTGATATCTCCCATCTTATTTCTTACTTGATATGTTTAGATGCTCTGATATTAGGTGCATAAATATTTGATATTGTTATATCGTCCTCATGTGCTGAAACTTTAAGCAATAAATAATGACTATCAATGGATGAGTGGATAAGCAAACTACGGTATATATCCACAATGGAACATTAGGCAATGATAAAAAACTTATGATTTTAGGAAGCGTCTTATAACTTCAACTAGAAGTCATTATTCTGAGCGATATCAGTCACCTTCAAAAGGTGTTCTATGAGCCCACTATTATAATGACTTAAAAAAGGACTTATGCACAGAAAAAAAGACTCATTGACAGCTACAAGTGTGAGGAAGGAAGGGAGAGGGTTGTTCATAGGTTAGAGGAATCTAAACCCATTGCTGTTGAGTAGATTCTGACTCATAGCAACCCTATAGACACAGTAGAACTGCCCTCATAGAGTTTCCAAGGAGCTCCTGGTGGGTTCAAACTGCTGATCTTTTGGTTAGCAGATGTAGCATTTATTTACTATGCCAACAGGATTGTAATCAATTCATTTAGGTGAATGGTGTGACAGCACACGGTAGAAGGCAGGTCAGCATAGGTGGACTACATCATAAACTAAAAAGTTTTCTAAATTCAACATAATATTTCAAAGGATAGAATGAGTAGCAGGGATAAGGGTCTTGGGACTGTGTTTCCAGGGGGCATCTAGGTCAACTGGCATAATTAACCTTTTGCTGGTGAGTAGCTTCTGGGGTCTTAAAAGCCAGAAGCTGCCATCTGAGGAACATCAATTGGTTCCAATCCACCTGGAACAGGTGATGACCAAGAACATCAAAGACATGAGGAAAAATGAGCCCAAGGGACAGAAGGACCCATATGATTGGCAGAATACATCAGCATGAGACCAGAACAACCAGATGGTGCCTGGCTACCACCCAAGACAGCCTTGATACAGGACACAGTGTAGAATCCCTGACAAAGTGGAGAGAGGTGTAAAGATCAAGAATTCTACTAAAAGACCAGAACTGATGGTCCAGTGACCTGGAGGGTCCCCTGGGAACATGGACTCTAGACTTGTTGCTGCCCTAGACCTGAGGAGAGTACTGAAGTCAACACTTCAAAGGATGGACTGAACTCGGGGACAAAGACTAAGGATGTGGGATGTGTACTTTATGGTTTTATACATTTATAGACTGCTGTCCTACAGGTTTCTTTCTGGAGAGGAGACGAGAGATTGGAGAGACGGGCACATGTGTTCCTGGGGTGGGTATTGGAAGTAAACAGGGTAAATGCGGAATGTGCTGTCACAGGTTGGGGAGGGCAGATAGAGTTGTAGAGAGGTGTGTATGCTAAATTGACTCAGATTGTATACTTCCACTTAATCATCATAATTTTTTTAAAATCAGGTTTTGATCTTATTAACTCTTTCAATTCTTTGTCTTTTTCAAGTTTGGTTAGTTCTGCTCTAATTTTTATTATTTACTGTCTAATGGTTGTTGGGTGCTTTCTTTGCTGCTCTCTTTCTACTTTCTTGAGTTGTGGGGTTAATTCTTTGATTGGGGCCTTTTCTTTCTTCTCAATGTGTGTATTTATTGAGAAAACTTGGGCTCTGATCACTGCTTTTGCCATGTGACATAGGTACTGGTAGGATGTGTTTTTATTCTTACTGATCCTGTGAATTTCTTTATTCTATTCTTAATTTCTTCCTTAACCCAGTAATTTTGAGCCAGGTGTTCAATTTCCGTGTGTTTTTGTGTTTGCTTTTTTCCCTTCCTTTTTCTTCTAGTTTTACGGTTTTATGGTCTGAAAAGACGCTGTGTAAAATCTCAGTACTTTGAATTTTGTTAAGGATTCCTTTGTGGCCTAATATGTGAAGAATGTTCCATGTACACTGGAATAGAAAGTATACTTGGCTATTGTTGTGTAGAGTGTTCTGTGTATGTTTATGAGGTCAAGTTGGTTGATTACGGTATTTAGGTCTTCAGTGTCTTTATTGAGCTAAATGGTCTGTCCTTCACTGAAAGTGGTGTGTTGAAGTCTCCTACTCTTATTGTGTAGCTGTCTATTTCTGTTTTCAATGTTGTTAGTGTTTGTTTTACATATTTTGGAGCCCTGTCATTGGGTACATAGATATTTAATATGGTGACCTCCTCCTGGAATATTGATCTTTAATCATTATATAAATCCCTTCCTTATCTAACGTGGTGATTTTACTTTAAAGTCTTTTATCAGAGTTAATATTGCTGCTCTTGCTCTTTCTTGCATGTTGTTAGCTTGATGTACACATACATTTTTCATTCTTCAACTTTCAAGTTTTGTTTACGTCTGCGGTCGTCAGGATTATGTCAACTTGGCTACTCTGTATTTGTCTGCTGTATTAAGTGGCAGGGTGGGGTTTGTAGTGGCTTCCTGCCCCTCAACTCTCATCTCTCGACCTTCCACTACTACTGCCAGTCTGTTCACGTAACCAGGAGCTCCTGCTCTCTTATTCTGGTGTCTGGTTCCTGGACTTGAACTAGCAGCTGTTGGATTCATCAATCCTTACAGTCGGCGCTTGAGAGTCCTGCTCCCTGACCTGCCGATCCTGGGTTTGCCAGCCTCTGCCACTCCGTCTCGCCACCGGCTTGGGATCCACCAACCTACACAACTGGTGATCTAGAACTCTGGTCTCTGACCTGCTAACTTTGGGTTCCTCAGCTTCCGTGGCCATGTGAGGCTTGTGCCAGAACTTGGAACATTCAGCTTCTGTGATTGCGTGAGTTGTTTCCTATATCTATATCTATCTATCTATATATATTACAAATCTTCCCTTGTACCTACACGTGTTATTGGTTTTGCTTCCCTAGAAAACCCAGCCTAAGACAACATCCTTAAGATTAAGATGTGTCTCTTGTAGCAGCATATAGATGGGTGATTTTTTTTTAATCCAGTCTGCTACTCTGCATCTCTTTATTTATGCATTTAATCAATTTACACTCAGCATGATTATTGATACATACGAGTTTAGTGGAAACCCTGGTGGGGTAGTGATTAAATGTTACATCTACTAACCAAAAGGTCAGCAAATCTGTCCTGTACAGCCTGGAAATTCTAAAGGGGCAGTTCTAAATTGACCTATAGGGTCACTATTGGTAAGAATCAACTAGATGGTAGTGGCTTTTTAGGGATGGGTTCAGTGCTGTCCTTTCGTCATCTTTCGTTGTGCATTGTAGACAATTCCTTTTTCCACTTAATTTTCTGTTGTAAGTACTTTTTCTTCATGTGTTTTCAACTTTTTCTACATTGGTGGCTTTATGCTTGCCAAAACTTCAAGTTTTTCTTTTTTTTAATTTGGATGCATAGGATTGATAGTTTCCTTATGTTACGTTAACATTTATCCCTATTTTTCTGAATTGAACCCAGTCCTTAATTTCTTCATATTGCCTTGAATCCCTTTCTGTATGAAAGATCTGTGACTACATTTTCTTTTAAGTTCCTCATTTTTGTTATAATGTTTACGTAATAACATGTCTGTTTCCCTAATTTCACTGTGTTTCCTTTCATTTATTTTTTTGATTCCCTTATTTGGGTTGATATCCAGTTACTCTGTTCTATGTTTTAGTGCTGGAGTCTTACCTGATGTTATCGATTTTCTAACCAAAGTACTCCCTTTAGTATTTCTTGTAATTTTAGTTTGGCTTTTGCAAATTCTCTAAATTTCTGTTTAACTGGAAATTTCCTCATTTTGTTATCATATTTGAGGGAGAGTTTTGCTGGATATATAATTCTTGAATGGCAATAATTTTTCTTCAAATTTTGTATACAAGTTCTGACAATTAAATTCATGAACTTAATTTGTTCTACGTGATACATAACTAGTTTCTGAATATCACTACCTTCATTTTTGAAGTACTCCACTTGGGAAGCTATCCACTGAAGCCAGAGCCTAGTCCACTCTTCAAAATAATTTTGAAACTCTTTATGGAATGGCCATGGCCATTGAGCGTGGTAGCAAGGTGGCAAATTCATGAACTTAATTGTATAGTTGTCTGTAAGGGAGTTTTAAGTCAGTAACACCTTTTCTATTCACCTGATCTGGCCCCCAGTGACTTTTTTCCTTACCCAAAGATAAAGGAAACATTGAAAGGGAGACATTTTAATTACGTTCAGGGCATCCAGTGTAATATAACAATAACTCTGATGGCCATTCCAGAAAAAGAGCACCAAAATTACTTTGAAGAATGGACTAGGTGCTGGCGTCAGTACATAGCTTCCCAAGAGGAGCACTTCAGAGGTGACCACAGAGATACTCAGCAATGAGGTATCTAGCACTTTTTCTAGGATGAGTTCGTGAACTTAGCCGTCAATTCCCATACATCCTCCCACTGCATTCTTTTCTGCATGGTTTCTGCTGAGTTATCTGAACTTAGTCTTAACTGATTTTCCTTTGTAGGCTGTTTTTTTTGTTTACCCATAGCCACTTATAAGAGTATCTCCTTGTCTTTAGTTTTGGTAAGTTTGATTACAACAGGCCTTCATTTCTTTCTTTTAAGATCTACTTTGTGTGGAGATCGATGAGGGCCTTGGCTATATATCTTCTCATCTTTCATGATATCAGGGAAGCTTTCTGTTACCAAATCTTTAACAATTCTATTGATATTCTCTGATGTCCTTCCTTTCTTCTGGAACTCCAATTGCTTATTGATTATTCCTTGATAGAGTCTCATCTAATTCTTAGTGTTTCTTGGTTTTCAAAATTTTTTTTATCTGTTTATTCCTCAAATATGTTGATGCCATGTGTTTATCTTTGGTCTCACTGATTTGACCTTCCATTGCCTAATTAGGATCTTTAGCTTTCTATTGAGTTGTCTAATTCATATTATCAAGCTCCTGAATTCATAATCCTTGCTACTCTAAGCTTTCTTGCAGTCTCTTCAATTTGTGTAAAACACAACATACTCTGTTGTGTTTTACCTAATCTCTTGAAGAACTCTAAATATTAACCTTTTGTATTTTAACTCTGATAGTCTCTGGAAGTTCTTCTCCCCTGGAAAATCTGAATTTTTGCTTTTGGAGTTTTGTGGTGTCATAATGGTCTGCCCAGTTTAGGTGCTTTGAAATTGACTGTTGTCTCTGAGCCATCAGGAATTTGTATTTATTTAATGTTTGCCTATCATGTTCTTGTTTCTTATTTGTTTTTATTATGAAATGTCCAAATAGCCTGGCTCTGTGTGATGGTTTGGTTATTATTGCCTTCAAATCTCTAGTATTCTGTTTCCAGGTGGTTAGAGCTGTTACTGGACATGCAAACCTGAGAGCTGGTTTACTTTTCTTGTATGGATTCAGCTCAAGTGTCCAGGTAGTCAGTAATCAAGTAAATAGTGCAGCCTCTTGCCTACTGTATTAGATGGGCAGGGAAGATTTCTTAGGCACAGATATCTGTAGACAGTGAAGAAGACAGGAGTCTAACAATCATCCCTGAATATTTGTGAGGAAGTAGTCCCCTTATATGTGAACATATGTGTGAAGAAGCAGTTTATGCCTTGAATATCTGGCTTGGGGGAGTCAGTAGATTGTTTTTTCTTTCCCTCTTCCCCCTTTTGTTAAATTGTCTCCTTTCTGAGTCTTGGAAAATGGCTCAGCATGGCTTAAGGAGTCCTACTTCTGGTTCAGTTAATGGTGACAAACTCCAGAGCAATGCTTAGTGCAGAGAAAGGAGCAGAAATGCTGGGAGAAGAGAGGTTGATATAGGGGAAATGTTTAGACCTGAGCTTGATAGGCTGCATGAAAATATTTAGCTCTTGAAGATCTCTTTTTTTCCCACTAATTCTGGAAGTGTGACTAGATTCTCCAATTGGTTTCTCCTGCTGGGGAGAATGCTCTTCAACCACACTGGCTGCAGCTGTTTCCCTGCAGGTCAGATCTGGTGAATCCTTCCCTCCATTCCCTGTTGTTCAGTCCAATTTCTTAGCCTTTCCTTAGATATTCTGGGCTCTTGGGATGTCATATGTAATGACTTCATTTGTTCTTCTCAGCCTTTGTTGCTAAAGGGGTCAGAGGGAGCATCTGACTACTCCACCTCTTGGCCTTGCCTCTGTGAGTTAGAATTTTAATCTACCTTTCTCTCCAGCTCTGTCTGGTACCCTCTATTGTGATCTCTGTCAGAGGAGTCAGTGATAGTAGCCAAGTACTGTCCAGCTGTGCTGGACTCAGTCTGGCAGAGGCTGTGGTATTTGTGGTTTACTAGTCCTTTGGGCTAATCCTTCCCCTGTTCCTCTGGTTTTCATCATTCTCTGTTGCTCTAGATGGCATGGGACCATTAGACATATCTTAGATTTCCCTCCACCAGCTTTTAAGACCCTGGACACTACTCACCAAAGTAGGATGTGAAACATTTTCTTTATAAACTATGTTATCTCAGTTGAACTACACATCTACTGAGACCGTGGGCCGCGTCCCTCAGTCCAGTAACTTGTTCCCTCAGAGAGTTTAGATGTGTCTATGAAACTTTCATCATCTTGCCTTGGTGAAGTTGTACTGATATCCTCAGTATTGTATACTGTCTCACTCTTGACCAAAGTTAGCATTTATCTACTTTCTAGTTGTTTTTTTTTCCTTTCCTACCCTCCCTTAATTAGTAACCATCAAAGATTTTTTCTTTCTGCGTATAAACCTTTTCATGAGTTTTTATAATAGTGGTTTCCTGCAGTTTTTGTCCTTTTGTGATTGATTTGTTTCATTCAGCATACTACCCTCCAGATTTCTTTGGATGGATTTTTATCTTCATCCTTAACAAATTCACTTGTCTTGTATTAAAAGCTTAATTATGGCTTCAGTGGGCAGACATTTCTGAAGACAGTGTGACCACCTTTTAATGACATGTCATAGATGGAAGCTAGACTCTTAGGAACACACAATTGGAAAGCATTTTGTTTGACTCTACTTGGTGAAAGGATTCAAGGTCCAATTCAGACTCTGTTGAAATTACAGTAATATCTTATAAAATGACACACGTAAATGTAAATGGCCCATACAAATGCAGATGTCAGAATATAGGACTCCTTGACAACCTATGTTCACCTTATAAGTGTACAGTTCCATGAATATAATTGATAACATCAGGGACTGGGTAGATTGGAAACTGTGTTAAATTAATATTTAGGACCTTCTGATTGTTTTTAAATATAGTGACTTAGAGCATAATAGTCACAACTCGTTTGCCAATTTGTCATAGAGTGGTGGTTTTCATGTTGCTGTGATGCTGGAAGCTATGCCGAATGATATTTAAAATAACAGCAGGATCATCCGTGATACATGTTTCAGTGGAGCTTCCAGATTAAGAGAGACTAAGAAGGAAGCCTAGAGATCGAATTCCAAAAATCAGCCAATAAATAAAGACCCAGGAAAAACAAGAGAATATTGTTCAGTATAGTGCTTGAAGATAAGCCCTTAGGCTGAAAGTCACAGTACACAGTGACTAAAACTATGGATTTGAGCATGCTGACAATTATGAAGATGGCAAAGGGCCAGGAAATATTTTGTTGAACATGTTGTTGCAATGACTTGGAGCCTAATCAATGGAAACTTTCAACAACAAAGCATAGTGATTTCCCCCCTTTGTTATTTTTATTACACTAGAAATCATGTAATAGTACTTCCACTGTAGAAAAATTTCCAAAAATTAAAATATTAACAGAAAAGCAGTCATTGCAATGTGACCACTCATATGTAACCTTTATGTATTTGTTTTATTGTTGTTGTTAGGTGTTTTCAAGTTGCTTCTGACTCATAGCAACCCTATGTACAACAGATGAAGTACTGTCCGGTCCTATACCATTCTCACAACTATTATGCCTGAGCCCATTGTTGTAGCCACTGTGTCAGTTGAAATCTTTCAGAGTCTTTCTCTTTTTCACTAACCCTCTTATTTACCCAGGCTGGCGTCCTTCTCCAGGGACTGGTCCCTTCTGGTAGTATGCCCAAAGTAGGTGAGACAAAGCCTTGCAACCCTTGCATCTAAAGAGCATTCTGGTTTTACTTTTTCTAAAACAGATTTGTTCATTCTTCTTGAAGTCCATGGTTATTCAATTATCTTCAGCAACACCATTATTCAGAGGTATCAGTTCCTTTTTGGTCTTCCTTAGTGGCAGGCTTTGTCACGCTTATGAGACAACTGAAAACATCATGGCTTGGGTTGGTACACCTTACTCCTTAAAGTGACTTCTATTTTATTTTATTATCTTTTTTATAACACTTTAAAGAGATCTTCTTTCAACAGATTTACTCAAAGCAATGCTTCATTTAATCGCTTGACAGCCACTTCCACGGGTGTTAATTGTGGGTCCAAGCAAAATGAAACCTTGACAGTTTCAATCTTTTCTGCATTCATGGTATTGTTGCTTACTGATCGTATTTTTTTTGTGTGTGTGATTAAGTGAAACTACACTATTCAAATTAAATTTGCATGCTTGCCTATCTGCAGCTCCTTCTGCTCTCCTTGCCTGGTGACAGCACACTCCTCTTGTTCATTCTATATGTGTCATATCCTTTTAACAATCTTCTGTCCCCTCCTCTCCACTCTCTCCTCTCTCTTCTAGTAACAGGCCAGTAGGACAGCATCCTGTAGATGCGTAGACCCGTTAAGTACGCATACCACGTGGTCACATTGTGTCCCCGAGTCTAGTCCATTCCTGTCTGAATAGTTGACCTCAGTAATGTTTTCTGGTCAGGGACAGCAACAGGTCTAAAGACCATGCTCCCAGGCCTCCAGACCATTAGGTGTGGTCTTTTAGTGGAATTCTTGAAGTGCGCCCCTTTTTCTCATGTTGCCACTGGGACTCGACATTGTGTGCCCCATCACAGCTGTCTTTGGTGGTGGCTGGGCACCATCTGGTTTTTGTGATCACATGTTGATACAGTCACCCATTCACTTAGGTCCTTCTGTCTCCTAGGTTCTTTATCCCTCATGTCTTTGTTATTCTTGGTGATCATCTGTTCCTGATGAGTTGAGACCGTTTGGTGTACTTTAGACGGCAGTTTACCAGCTTTTAAGACCCGAGATGCCACACACCAATAAGGAGTGCAGAAGACTCTCTTAGCAATGGGCTAGTTATGCCAATTGGCATCGATGTCCCTTGAGAACATGGTCCCCAGACTGTCACCCCTGCTATTCTATCCTTGCAATATTGGATTAAGATTAGAAGAGTTTTCAGTTTATGGTGAAGGCAAGGTAAGCTGATCTTCTTTCTACTATGTGCTGTTATTGCTTTCACCCAACCAAATTTCTATCAACTGTCTAGTCTGTGACTGGCACTTCCCTCCCTACCCTCCCTTGCAGCTGTCAGAGTCTTTTCTTCTGTACATGAGTCTATTTTTAACTCCTTACAGTAAGGATCTCATACAATATGTGTCCTTGTGCTGGACTGATTTCACTCAGCATAATGTCTTCCAATTGAAACCAATTTATGAGATGCTTCCTAATATCATCAGTGTTCTTTATCATTGCATCGTGTTCCATTGATTTTGTGTACCATAGTTTGTTGATCCATTCATCTGTTGTTGGGCATCTGCATTGATTCCATCACTTAGCTACTGTGGACTGTGCTGCAATAAATATTCGTGTGCATGTATCTGTTCCTGTGAGTGCTGTTGATTCTATAGGATATATTCTGAGCAGTGACACCACTGGATCAAATGGTATATCTATTTCTAGCTTTTTAAGAAGGCACCAGATTGCTTTCGAAAGAGGGTGTACCATTTTGCAATCCCACCAGCAGAGAAGGAGTGTATCAGTCTCTCCACAGTCTCTCCAGCAGTTGTTGTTTTGTGTCTTTCGGATTATGGCCAACCTTGTTGGGGTGAGATGGTATCTCATTGGATTTGGATTTCTCTGATAGCTAACGATTGTGAGCATTTCCTCATGTGTCTTTTGGCTGCCTGGATGTCCTCTTTGGTGAAATGTCTGTCCATCTCCTTTGTCCATTGCCTAATTGGGTTATTTATCTTTTTCTTGTTGATATTTTGCAACACCTCATAGATTACAGAGATCAGACATCGGTCTGACATTTAGTTGCCAAATATTTTTTTCCACTCATTAGGTAGCCTTTTAACTCTTTTGGTAGAGTCTTTGGATGAGCAAATGTGTTTAATTCTTAGTAGTTCTCATTTATATATTTTCTCTTCTGTTGATCATGCTTTGTCGGTTTTTGAAGTCTGTCTAAGCAGTGTATTAGAACTTCCATTGTGGACTCTTTTTTCTTGCATGATCTTTATCATTCTAGGTTTGATATTTAGGTCTTTCATTCATTTTGACTAAGTTTTTGTGTAAGGTGTGAGATATGGGTCTTGTTTCAGTTTTTTTTTTGCAGATGGATATCCAATTTTGCCAGCACCATTTGTTAAAGAGACTGATTCTACATCAGTTTACAATCTTAGGAACTCGGTTGAATATCAACTGTTCCTAAGAGAATGGTGACATCTCTAGGGTCTCAGCTCTGTTCCGTTGGTCTATACGTCTATTATTGTACCAGTACCAGCCTGTTTTGACTACATTGGCAGTGCAATATGTTCTAAGGTCAGGTAGTGTGAGGCCTCCCACTGTGTTCCACTTCTTTAATATTGCTTTATTTATCTGGGGTTTCTTCCATTTCCAAACAAAGTTGACGATTTGTTTGTCCATCTCCTTAAAAGATGTCACTGGAATTTGTATTGGGATTGCATTGTATATGCGGATCACTTTGTGTAAAGTAGACATTTTCACAGTGTTAAGTCTTCCTATCCATGAGCAGGGTAGGTTTCTCTATTTAAGGGTCAACTCTACTTTGAAGTGGAAGGTCTTCCCCAGTGATATTTTGAGGGCCTTTCAACCTTAGGGTCTCATCTTCTGGCACTGTATCAGACAATATTCCACAGTTGTTCATAAGACTACTTTTTAAGAAGTAGACCCCAGGTCCTTCTTCCTGGTTTGTCTTAGCCTTGATCTACTGAAACTTGACTACCATGGGTGCCCTTCTGGTATTTGAGACATCAGTAGCATAGGTTCCAGCATCACAGGAATTCGCAAACCATCACAGTATGACAAACTGACAGACATGTGGGGACTTGCTTTATATTCCTGTGTACTTAGTTAAAATGGTATCATGTTATATGATATTTTGCGCCTGTTTTGCTTACGGATAAAAATCTCATGGAAAACTAGATGAAGCATTTGAAAGCAAATATCAATTCAAGACTTACTGACTGGACATCTACCCTGTACCAGATGTGTGAGATACTGGGGGAACAATGAATTGCAAGACTGACATAGACCCTATACTCACAGAACTTATAGTTTAGTGGAGAAAAAAGTAATGAAGGATGGCACAATATATTTGTGTGCTGTCATTTCCACATGACAGGTAGAACTGCCTTATAGAGTTTTTAAGCTATAATTTTAACAGAAGCAGATCACTAAGTCTTTATCCTGTGGAGTCCCTGGTTAGATATCAACTATCAACTTTGAGTTAACAGCTGAGTGCCTAACCATTGTGCCACCAGTGATCCCGCAAACTATGATAACTATGTAGTAGGATGCAAGGTAGAATGAGAAGTTAAAACAGTAGAGAGGAGGGGAGAGTGGCAAAATTGAAAGATCATAGAGGACCTCCAGGAAGACAGAACTTCAAACTGGTAACTGAGGAACAAGTGAGAAAGTGTTAGGGGGAAATCTGTTTAGGGAGAACAAATCTGTAAATCCTGCCTCTAGGATGTTAATGAGAGTGAGCAGCAACTGTATTAGTGAGGTGGGACTCAAATCTATAAGCTTGGATTTTGTTGAGGCAATCTCTCTCGAGAGAAAAGGGAACGGAAGCAAGCAACAAGTTGTGGATCTTGTACCACCTGGAAAAAAATACCAGGAGCAGTGTGTGTCCTGTGTCCTGTATCCTTTGGACTCAATGTCCCTGAGCCTCAGTAGTTCACAGTTCAGAGGAAGATTGACAGGGACCTTCCTTTAGAGCCAATAAAGAAAATCTTCCCCTGGAGCCGAAACTGTGTATTTGAAATTTTAGCTTACTTTTCTATAAGAAAATAAATGTCTGTTTGTTAAAGCCACCCATCTGTGGTATTTCTGTTACAGCAGCACTAGATGAGTGAGACAGAGCTCTTTCCTACACTCTAACATGTAGACCTCTTCTTGATGTAATCAGATCATGCTTATTGACTCACAGATACACACAAATCACATAGACATGAACACTCATATATGTAAGTTACACTCATACACAAATTACACACAATTACCTGCACGTACACACGTATACACACAGATATACACATATACATCCAGTACATACAGTCACTCACACTCACATACATATACATTTCTCTCATACACAGTTACACACACATATGTACACACATATACATAATACATACACCTTTCTTTTCTCTCATTCTTCTAGTAAAGTTCTATCTTAGTTTTTCAGTTAAATTACTGTTCAGTATTTACATTATTTAGAATATATAAATAGTGTTTAAAGTTAAGCTCATGTACTATGATTAAGTTTCCTTCTTTCATTTACTTGGTTTTCTATTTGCCTATCATTAATTCTGGTCTCACACTCTTTGGCAGAATAGCCTATTCTTCTTTATCTCTTAGTAGGACCAAATATCACTTCCCTTCTTTACCTCTTTTGAGACCCATCTCTGTGATTTCCCTTAAGCCTTGAATAGCTGTCACCAGCATTCCAGGAATCTCCTTGATTCTTTGTTAGGCTGAATTTTGTTTAGCCTGGACTCTTTTTTCTCCTGTTTTGTGACTGCCTCTCTTGTTTTGGCAAAGAATTCACTCCAGTAGCTTTCTCAAGGGATACATGAGACTTCAACCTTTTCTGTTGTTGAATATCTCACTTTCATATTAATTGCTACATGTTTGGTAGGTTTAATAATCTGAACTGGAAATCATCTTCCTTCAGAATTTTGAAGGTCTTGTTCATGGTCTTAGAAACGTTTGACAACAGCAATGCCATTTGATTCCTGCTCATGTGCGTAGACTGTTTGCTTTCTTTTCTTCTTCATTGGAGAGTTGCTTCTCTTAGTGTTGTAGAATTTTACAATGATGAGCTTATTAGGCATTGATGTGTGACATGTTTATTTGTTGGAATGGAAACTTCATACAACTGTTCATTCTGAAGACTCATACTATCATTTTCTAGTAATTTTTTTTTGTGGGTGGATTATTTTTTAGATGATTTCCTTCTCTTTACTTTCTTCTTTTCTGGAAGCTTCGTAAGTTAGATGCTGGATTCTTGGTCTGATCCTCTAATTTTGTTTCTTTTCTGTTTTCCATCTCTCTCACAAATTCTCTCAAACTTTCTAGTGAATGTTTTTATTTCTATTTTTTTTTTTAATTACTGAGACCTTTGTCTTATTCTCTGAGTAGCACGCTATTCTCATTTAATGGATATTGTGTTTTGTTTGCATTTGAAGTATGTTGTAATTTTATTCATTTATTTGTTTTGTTGTCTGCAATGCCCCTGTGACCCTCTTGCACCATTTATTAGTTTTCATGGCGGTCATTCATGTTAAAGGCTTTTCTCAACTGGCTGCTGATGCTCTCTGCTACTTAACGGAAATACCCAACCAAACCCATTGTTGTCAAGTTGATTCCAACTCACAGCAACTCTACAGGACAGGATAGAACTGCCCCACAGAGTTTCCAAGGAGCACCTGGTAGATTCAAGTTGCCAGCCTTTTGTTTAGGAGCCTTAGCTCTTAGCCACTATGCCACCAAGGAACACTATTTAAGGGAGACATATTAAAAGTCTGAAGTTCACAGAAGGGGGCATTTTTGTAGGCGTCCTCACAATGGAAATCTCAGGGAGAGGCCTGGCTCTTTTGGTGGAGGAGTTCAAACATCTGTATTTGTGTGGTTATCTCTCTAGCTGGTCTGCTTCTTCAGAAAATAATTCTCCAATCACCTTTCTGGGGGTTATAAATTCTTTGGGTGTTCTGAAAGCCAAGTTAGAGAAAGAGCCTGAGGAGCCCTACTGTTAAGTACATCAGTTTCTGTCTAAACCCCTTCTTTTCAACAGGCTCTTTATCTTACTCTCAGCTTTGCTTGGAGTTGCTAACTCTATTATCTCTAGTTCAATTTCTCTGATTCCTACTGGAGTAAAAGAGGATTTTCTGCTTAGCTTCTGAGGCTGGAGTGAGAGCCTGGGGTACAATTGTCTCATGCAAACTTTGTCTCCACCTTCAAAGAGTCCAGGACTTTCAACTCTGGAGCCTTTTATTGTGTCTATAGCAACCGTGGTGGCATAGTGGTTAAGTACTACAGCTGCTAAACAAAAGATCAGCAGTTTGAATCCACCAGGCATTCCTTGGAAACTCTATGGGACAGTTCTACTCGTCTTATAGGGTTACTATGAGTCAAGATTTACTTTACAGCAGTGGGTTTGGTTTGGTTTTTGGTATAGCTGTATAGGCATGCTTCAGGTTTTATTTTTCCATCTGCTTGTACATAGGCTTCCAGTTATCTACTTTACTTAGTTAGTTACCATGCACCTGTCTGTTTCCATTTTGTCAGTTCTTGTGCACATCACTTGTCTGATCTTTCTACTTTCCCATTTGTCTTCCTTATAATTCTTTTAAATTCATCTGTGGCCATCGTAAATGGCTTTAAGGAGAAAACAGAGATAAATATATAGATTCAGTCCAGTATACATTTCTGGAAGCCAAGTAGATTGATTCACAGAAATAGGCCAGTATAGGCCATTAGCATCAGTCCTTATTCTGGAATCTACAGAGTCAGCTAGTTACTGATATCCTTCCTGGAGTTTCTCAATATGCATCCCCCTCCCAATTGCCTTGTATATTCTGGCTTAGACCTTTGCCTCTACCAAGAAGGAGTTCAGCATGGTCTGTTTTGTGATAACATCCTATATTCTTCAAAAAATAATTTGGGAAATGTTGCTTTAAAGCTAAATAAACTATTGGGCCAATCAAAGCTCAATACTAATTAAAAAGTGAATTAACATTTACTTCTAATTTGTAAGTGACTACCAACTGCTAATATTTTACATAGTTAAACTTTTTATTTTCAAAAAATTTTAGAGTCACATGCAGTCACTAAAAAATAATTCTGAGTTATTCCATGTAGCCTTTATCCAGTTTTCTCTAATGGTGGCATGTTGCAGAAATAGTACAATATCAACAGGGAAACTAACACCGACACTGTCAAGATGCACAGCATTTTCACTACCACAAGAATCTCTTATATTGTCCACTTCCCTCCTGCCCCTAGCACCACCCAACTCTTCACAACCAATAATCTGTTCTTTAATTCTATAATTTTGTCATTTTAAGTGTGTTATATACATTGAATGATATAATATGTAAACTTTTGACACTGTCTTTTTTATTCAGTATAATTCTTTGGAAATCCATCCAGGTTGTGTGTTGCAATAGTTTATTCTGTTGTTGTTGTTATTGTTGCTGAGGAGTAGCAGCCCACTATATGCATGAACCAGAGTGTGCTTAATCATTCACCTGTTGAAGTATATCTGGGTTGTTTACACTTTTTGACTACTACTGAAAAGCATTTCTGTGAAACTCTTTCCATGAGGTTTATATGTTTGCACAAAATTAAAACTCAACAGATTGTAATGAACCATCCATTGCCCTTGTTTTTACTCTCCCTAATCAAGGAAATAATCAGGACCAATTCTGAGAACAAGGGGGCCAAGATGGCAGACTAGACACACGTCTCCTCAATTCTCTCTGAGAACTAAAGCCTAGATTGAGAATTCAACAGAGCTCCGTGGACATCTGGGGAATCCTAGGATCTGGCATAGGGTTGTCAGATTGGACTGCACGCCAGTATACGGGAAACTATTTCTCTCTAACACGAGACAGTGCACGTTGAATCCTGCTTCAGCTGACTCATCATTTTGGAGGACTGAAGGTACTGATGTCTTCTTTGTTATCCAGGAGGCAAGAACTGGGCATGAGCCAACTAATACACTGGATTACAGTGCTTAAGTAAACAGCATATAGCACAGCAAAAAGACTATATGGGGAGTAGTCACATATTAAGAGCCTGGCTCCTGACAGAGGGCACCACTCCCTCTCCACTGTCTCATTTCTTAGCTGTGCCATAAATTCTTCTCTTTCATAGCAGGAAGGGCAACTAGGGTGGGACACCATCTTGGTCAGCTGGGAGGCAGAGTCATGCACCCAGAGGCCATAGCTGGGGCTAGTATTCATGTCAAGAAACAGGGCTTGGTTTACAAATAGTGGAGCCTCTAGAGTTATGGGTGGGTCCTGGTAGACGGCAGCAGCAAGGCTGTAATCCCTCCCTACTTTGAACTACATCATGAGGGATGGCCTGTGAGGTGCTTTCATAGTCAGCTAGAAGCCAGGACCTGCCAACCTGAGGACTTGTCTGATTTTGTCAGCTGTTGAACAGCTTCTCACTTACCTGTTTAAAATAAGATCACCTGGAGAACAGACAGCTGAATGGCCCACAGTATCTCCTTCACCCTTTAGTGATCAACATTTTAGTGTTGGCTGATGGCCCCCCAGTGACCTCAAAAGTTGGGTGTCATCTTTGCCAACTAAAAGACAGAGTCTGCCCTCCCAGAAAGTTCACCTGGGACTAGTCACTAGAGTCCATAGAGGTGGCTGGTGACCAACTCCCCTCTTAAAACTATGCCTCAGTTCCTGCAGAGGAAACACCAGACAAACTGAACAGCTTCCAGATGTTGTGAAGGCAACATTCCATAACTAACCACTTAAAGAAGCAGTCCACTGTGGCTCCAGAAAACTCCCAAAATAAAGAATCAGAAAACTTTCCAGATGAAGAGGGTTCTGAAATTATCAGAGGTCGAGTGCAAAAGAATTATATGTAGAACCCTACTAGAGATTAAACAAAATGCGGCAGAAAAAGATGAAAAATTAAGAAAGCTATCTGAACTGATGGAATTTCAACAATCTGAAATCCAGCAGATCAATAACAAAATCACAGAATTAGACAATTCGATTCAAAGCCAAAAGAGCAGAATTGAGAATATAGAAGTCAGACTCAGTGACTTTGAGGTTAGAGCAACACCAGCATTTATGAGGAGAAATCAGAGAAAAGAAATAAGAAAAATTAAGAAGCATTAGGAAACATGTGGGACTCTCTTAAGAGAAAAAATCTACAATTAACTGGAGTTCCTGAGCAGGGAGAGATAGCTGAAAATATAGAGAGTATTGTTGTAGAGTTGCTGACAGAAAACTTCCCTGAAATTAAGAAAAAAGAGAACATAGGTTTCCAAGATGTGTACCAAATACCACAAAAAAACAGACTCCAAAAGAAAGACAAGACACATTATAATCAACCTTAATAAAATGAAACATAAACAGATTCTCTTAAAGGTGGCAAGATTCAAAGCAAAGCTAACATTCAGAGAGAAGCCCTGAAGGCTTTCACCTGGCTTCTCTGCAGAAATGATGTTGGCCAGGAGGCAGTGAGATGACATATTCAAAGCCTTGAAGGAGAAAAACTTCCAACCAGAATTATGTGTCTTGCAAAATTATCCATCGAATATGAAGATGAAATTAAGACATTTGCAGATAGACAGAAGCTTAGAGACGTTATAAAAACAAACCAAAACCACAAAAAATACTGAAAGAAGCTCTTTGCTTACACAAACAAAAACATTAAGTGCAGACTTCAGGATGCAATGCAGGACACAGCATCCAGAATCCCACTCGAATAGGGAAGTCAAAAGGCTCCAACAAATCTACAATAATGTAAGAACCAACTGTCACTCAGTCTGCTCCAATTTATGGTGACTCCATGTGTCTCAGACTAGAACTGTGCTCCATAGGGTTTTCAATGGCTGGTTTTCCAGAAATAGATCACCAGAACTTTCTTCCAAGGTGCCTCTGGGTGGACTTGAACCTCTATCCTTTTGGTTATCAGCCAAGCATATTAATCCTTCATACAGCACAAGGCAATGATAGTTTCATATTTATCTTCCAAATTTGAGGCACTGCTTCAAACATACTTTGATATAGTCTTAGCATTGTATGTTAGCCCTCTTCTCTCTCTCTCTTTTTTAACCCCTCATTATACCTTATGTCTGGGTAAGTGTCCTTGAGATCCATGAGTCCCTCTAGATTCTCTTCACTGCTTTTCTTAATCCAAGTCCCTGCATCATTCTTCCCTGTCTTATTATGCTTCCTTCTCTTTCTAGTACACGTGGCTTCTGATTGGTGTATTTTTGCAATAGAAGAGCTAGAATTAGGAGACAAATGTTTTACTGTTATCACCAATTGCAGGAGGCCAAGATACACATACAATAAAATATGTGGTGCAAAATTTTGAGGCTCCCACCAGTGCAAGTAAGAAGAACACTTGTAGCGAGTCAGAGTCAAATTCTTTCTCCACTTGGCTGATGCTGTTGTCATGAATAGACCATAAATTAGGCATTGAGTTTTCCAAGCTCTGCTGTGCCTTGCTTACCCTCAGACCAGTGATTGTCACACAGCAGGGGAAAATCTGGATCTTCTTCTTAATAGTAGTGAAACTTGGGCAAGGTGCTGTAACTCTGTTCTCTTCAAAGTTCCCTACTGCTGCTGTAACAGAAATACCACAAGTGAGTGGTTTTAAAGAACATAAGTTTACTTTTCTTCAAACAGTTTTGGAGACTAAAAGCCCAAATCAGGGTCTTGGTCATCTATATTCCTTCCTTGCTGGTAGCCCCTTGTTTTTTTTTTTTTTTTTTTTTTTTGGTCCCTAAACTTGCAAATGATTCTCAGTGGTGTCTGCTTTCTCCTGTCTATTTGTGTTTTTACCTAATCTGTCCTTTTTATTACTCAAAAGTGATTAGATTTAGAATCCACCTAACGAGTATGATATGATTAACATGAAAAAGAAGGCCAATTTTAAAATAGGATCACATCCACAGGTACAAGGTTAGGATTCCAACACGTGCTTTTGGCGGCATAATTCAATCCATAACATGTATTTACCTCAGTTTTTCTCACTGATTAAGTAGACATGTTGATACTGTGATCAGGATCTGTTGTGCTTATCTGTTGTGTGGCTTTTTCTCAGGAGGAAAGTCATCTGTCATCTGGTGCTGATGGGATGCCAATCCCAAGACTCACCTCTCTGGCCACAGAGGTGGTCATGTAACTCAGGCCAGGCCAATGACCGTAGTCAACCATCTGTGAAGCCACAGAGACTGGCTCAAGGCTGGGAATTTTACTCCAGCTAGGTCAACTAAACCCCACCTCCAGGCTTTCACTTATAGATAAATTTGAGAAAACAACAAACAAATCAATATGTCTGTCTCCTTGAATCATGAGCTTAAAGGGGCTTCTAGTGGCCATGGTCTCTACCATGTATATATTTACTCTTGTCTGTGGTTGGAGAGAATAAACCAAAGAGAGTTAGGCATAAGTGAACATGGAACTACAAGAGAGTGGGAAAGAGAAAGAACTATCACTTGATGACATCTAGGATACACTTGGCTGGCTGGCTTGGCAGGGTACATTTACCCCTAACATCCATGAAACCAACTTCACCCTTAGACTTTCCTGTTATGTGTGCCAATATACTTTCTTTTCTTTTTTTTCAATTCATGCTTTCGTTTTACTTTTGTTATACTTCAGATGAAGGTTTGCAGAGCAAACATGTCCCTCATTAAGCAATTAATACACATACTGGTTCATGACATAGGTTGCCAACCCCATTATATGTCAACATTTTCCTCTTCTCGACCTTGAGTTCCCCATTACCAGGTATCTTGTGCCCTCCTGCCTTCTGATCCTTGCCTCTGGGCTGGTGAGCCCATTTAGTCTTTTTTTGATTCATAGGTCTGTCTAATCTTTAGCTGAAGAGTGAATCTCAGAAATGATTTCATTACCAAACTATAAGGGTGTTCAGAGGCCATACTCTCAGGATTTCTCTAGTCTATGTCAGACCTGTAAGGTGTGTGTGTGTGTGAGAGAGAGAGAGAGAAAGAGAGAGAGAGAATTTCATGTACTTTTTTTTCCTTGTTGGCATTAATTTGAGTTCTCATCACTTGAAACTCAAAAAGTCCTGGCTAAATAAAACACCCACCTTGTAGAGTTAGTTGTAATGATTAAATTAAATTAAATATTGTATTTCATTAATTGCTTAATTAGTACTAGGTCTGGAAAATTGCAAATCCTTAGTAATTCACAGTCAGTTGTGTTGGGTGCTTTTTTGTCTACATTTCCTAGGACCTATCTACCTAAATACTCAAATGTGGTATGGAGCAATGGAGACCCCCAGTTTCACACAGTTAAGCACCCAACTGCTAATTGAAAGATTGGTGGTTTGAATTTAGATGGAGGTGCCTCAAAAGAAAAACCTAGTGATCTGCTTCTGAAAAATCAGCTATTGTAAATTCTTTGCAACACAGTCCTACTCTGACATACATGGGAGCACCAGTAGTCAGAATCAACTCAGTGGCAAGTGAAGGCAGGGGAGTATGGACTAGCAGGATCAGCATCACCTGAGGCCTGTTGGAAATGCTTAACCTCAGAATATGCATTTGGCAAGATCCATGCATGGTTTGTAGGCTAAACAAAGTACAAAAAGCATTAACCTGGTAGATTACGATAGAGATATGTCAGGAAATGAGCTGTTGCAAGTACTTGTTTTACTCATTCCAAACAGATGCTCAGGTATATATAAAGTGATCAGAGATCAGGAAGTCAATGAGAAAAACAAGAACTTCTCAAATAAATGAACAGAACCAGGCTTTGTCTATCACTTGGTTTTCAAGAAGCCTAGAAAATACTATTTGTGATTTAAGTTAGCTTTGGCACTTTGATAACTGTTACCATGTTCTTCATGGTGATCTTAGTCAGAATTACTTTATAACTTAACCAGGGCAAGTTTTTTCTGTGCCTTAGTTTTCAGCAGGCATCAAGGATACATGAGACTAGCCTGCTATCTTTGCTCTGTCATCCAGTCTGAAAGTAGTTATGACCAATTGCACTTTCAGCCAATCACCAGGTCTAACACATATGGGTCAGTGGTTCACTTAAGGAAGCCAGGGACACATTTATCTTCACTTAGACTGCTGAGAGCAAGCTCTGTTTGTTCAGCAGGCAGACAAGACAGGGTATCTGGAAACCTGCTATAGTGGCTGTCTCCAGCACAGTTTTGATTTTAGTCCTCAACTCTCCTTTGGTGTCATGAAACACTTTATCTCTAGAATTTTTGCCAAGAGTACAGACACAAATAGAACTGTCCACATGGGCCACAATATTGTATTAATGGGAAGGCAAATGCCCTATGCCCATCTGTCATGGATTGACTTGTGTCCCCCCCAAAATATGTGTAGCCATGTGGCTGGGCCATGATTCCCAGTATCTTGTGACTATGCTCCATTTTGTAGTTTCCCTAAATTGTATGTTAAAGGATTAGGGTAGGGCTGTAAATCCCTTCATAGGATCACCTCCTTGCTCCGCTGTAAAGGGAGTTTCCCTGGAGTATGGCTTGCCCCACCCTTAATCCTTTCATCCTGCAAGAGATAAAAAGGACAGAGAAGCAGGCAGAGAATTGGGAACCTCGTACCATCAAGAAAGCAGCACCTGGAGAAGAGCGCGTCGTTCAGACCTCAGGTTCCTGCGCCAAGATGCTCCCTGGACAAAGACTGATGCAATACTGGACTTTCCTCCAGAGCTGACAAGGGGGAAAGCCTTCCCCTGGAGCAGACACCCTGAATATGGACTTGTAGCCTACTGGACTTTGTAAGGATAAACCTTCCTTTGTTAAAGCCATCCACTCTATGGTATTTCTGTTAGAGCAGCCCTAGCTGACTAAAACACCATCCAAGTGTAAACTTTGTTGGTGGACATGGATTTAACTTGTTCTTAGAGTAGGCCCTCCAATCTGCCTCCTGCATCCATCCTTGACACTCTGGTACACAAGCATGGGTACAGTTAGGTGGACCTACCCTACACACTTTCTACTTACCCAAGCCAACCTCACCTATGGTGACCTTCCCCCTGTACACGGGAACCAAGACAAAAGATAATGCTAACTTTGCTTATTGCAGAAATGTGTTTCTCAGGTGGTTAACCAAAAAGACAGAGGAAGTGAAGTTAGGTCATAGTACCTGAACATGAACAGGGATGAGAGGGAAAAGAAAGCCTGCTGCATAGATGAAGAGAAGGAAGATATCTGCCTTTAAGGCATAATGACAGCACCTACCAGTAAAATATGACACTATAAATTATTTCCACTTCTCATTTTGGGAGGAATGATGAGGAGGGTGCCAACGAATTGAAATATTCATTACAAAATCAACCTTTCCCTCATACACAGACACACACAGACACACACAGGCACACAGACAGACAGACAGACACACACCACATACACACATGGAAAAGGCAGCTTGGGAACCCATGACGTCCTGAGTTGAGTTCACTTTCCCCCCATTTCCCTTTTACTCTTCTCAACTTGCTCTGCCTTGTAAGCCCTCATGTGAGCTTCTGGCATCATCATCAGTAGATGATGATAGGACCACCCTGGCTCACTTGTGTTGTTCCATCATGCCCTCCTATTCAATTAGCATTTAAGTACTTTTTATTCTCTGTGATTTTTTTACTTAATAAAACCTCCTTTTCATCTTCAAGGTCAAGTCTCTGTAAGTTTGCTTTCACATGAGTTGTACAGTCCCCAGATACTTTACCCCACTGCTTCTCTGCAGGAAGCTCTTCTGTGGGTTGCCATCATGTTTAGTGTGTGTTCAGTTCCTTAGCATCACTACAGATGGTTCTAATCTGCTTTCCTTTCAAACTTCAGGTTTCTTCGCTAGCTCTTCAATAGAAACTGTAGCGATTCTTAAATTTTTGTCTTTTCCTGACCAGGTTGTTGTTAGGTACTTCAAATAGGTTCTGACTTAGAGTGACCTTGTGTACAACAGAATGAAACACTATCTGGTCCTGTGCCATCCTCACAATCTAGGCTATGAGTGAACCCACTGTGGTAGCCACTGTGTGAGTCCATCTCATTGAGTGTCTTCCTCTCCTTATCTGACTCTCTGCTTTACCAAATGTGATATCTTTCTCCAGGGACTGGTCATTCCTGATCACGTGTCTCAAGTATTTGACTCAATTGCCGTTGAGTCAATTCCAACTCATAGTGACCCTATAGGAGATAGTAGAACTCCTCCATAGCATTTTCCAGGGAGTGTCTGGTAGATTTGAATCACTGACTTTATGGTTATCAGAAGTAGCACTTAATCAGTATGCCACCAGTGTTTCCATATGAGACATAGTCTTGCCATTCTTGCTTCTAAGGAGCATTCCGGCTGTACTTCTTCCAAAACAGGTTTGTTCTTTTTTCTGGAAGTCCATGGTATATTCAGTACTCTTCCCAGAACCATAATTCCTGAGCATACCATGTGACTCCAAGTCTATTCTCCTTTCAACAGCTTCCCCTTCAGAACTGACGACAACAAAAGGCTGAAATCATGCTTTGATGCTTCTTTTTAAGAATGCGAGAAAATAACATAGACTAAATACTTTCTGGGATTTCAGGTTTCAGAGAGACCAGGTAGCCACGGAGATTGCAAGTTAGCCTCATCATTACCCTGCATCCCAAAACTTCTAGCCAAGTGTTAGAAGTGATAATTTGCTTGAGATGTTGGTCATCTTGGTTTTCTAGTGGGTGACTTAGAAGAATATGAATTGACTTTTTTCTCAGTTGTGGAAGCCAGAGGTCCACATTGGGATATTAGCTGTCTTAATTCTTTCTGAAGGGCTTTGAGAGAGGAACTGTTGTGTGCCTTTCTCATAGGTTCTGGCAGCTCTTGCCAGTCCTTGGCATTCCTTTGTTGCTTACAGACATCTCTGTCTCTGTCATCATACGGTATCTCTCTTTCCCCTGTCTCATTCTCTGTGTCAGTTCGTCACTTTTATAACCACTCAGAAAGGATTAGGACCCACTGTACTCAGATATGACTTCATTAATGGAAAGTATCTGCAAAGAAAGACTCCATCTCCCTGAACAAAGTCACATTCACAGGTACAGGGGTTAAAATTTCAACACATCTTTTTGGGGTGAGGTAGGGGTGCAGAATACAATTCAATCTGCGACAT
The DNA here is from genome assembly GCA_028571685.1 of Heterohyrax brucei. Taxonomy (NCBI): domain Eukaryota; kingdom Metazoa; phylum Chordata; class Mammalia; order Hyracoidea; family Procaviidae; genus Heterohyrax; species Heterohyrax brucei. Next base: position 39,288,622 of record CM053157.1, on the reverse strand, counting down.
GGCTTAAGATGAGGTGATTCAGCTTCTTGTTATTCTCCTGGAATTCATTTCTTTTTTTTAAGAAAATTTATTTACTTTTTTTTATTATGATTGAATGAAAATGTATATTCCCATATAAATTTGCATGCTCACCTATATGCAGCTTCCAAGGCTATACTTGCATGGTGACAGCACACTCTTCCTCTCTGCTCCATACATGTCCTATCCTCCCAACAGTCTTCTATCTTCTCCTCTCCACCCACTTCCCTTCCTCCAGTATGAGGTCAGCAGGACAACATCCTATAGATGCACAGAACCATAAAGTGCCCACAAAATGTGGTCACTATGTGTCTCCAAGTCCAATCCATTGTATCCGAAAAGTTGACCTTCATTATGATTTATGGACAGGGGCAGCATCACGGACAGGGCCATGCTCCCAGGGGAACCCTGAAGGCCCTAGACTATCAATTGCGGTCTTTTAGTGGAGACCTCAGGGTGCACTGCTATTTGTTTTTGTGTTGCCAGTGAGACTCAACTGTGAGCTCCATCATGGCTATCACTGTTGGTGACCGGGCACCATCTGGTTCTTCTGGTCGGGTCACAAGTCGATATAGACGCTCACTCACGTGGGTCTCTCTGTCTTCTGGATTCTCTTTCTTCCACGTCTTTATGGATCTCGGTGATCATCTGTTACTGCTAAGTTGGGACCATTTTCTGTACCCTCAGATGTCAGCTTGACTGCTTTTAAGACCCCAGACACCACTCACCAATGTGGGGTGTGGAGAATCTTCATTATCAAAATGCTAGTGGAGCCAATCAGTCTAGATTTCCCCTGACAGCACAGTTCCCGGCCCCCTGCCCCAGCTACTCTGTCCTTGCAATATTGTGTTAAGATAGGAGGAGTACACAACTTGTGTTGAAAACTTGTTATAATCTCTATACATAATGCTGGCTTGGCTGGCTTGCAGTAAATTAGAGCAAATATGGCTTACACCTCAGTCTACACCACCACCTCCTTCTCCCTTTCGCCAGTGTACAACCCTCAAAGCTCTCACCACAGTGCAAGTTGCTCAGTGTTTCCTTCCCAACTCGAATATGTGCAGGTGTATAAGGGTTTTGCTTCACGGAGCAGGAGACATCTTAGAAAATAGTGCACTTCCTCATCCAAACAAGTTTGAAAATATGTGATTGTAAGTATCAGAACTTTAAATTGTCTGAGTAGTTGTCCAGAAAGACTGATTTAAATAGAAGTGACTGAATTGCCTTGAAGACTCAGGATTACAGTTTCTTTATTCTGATGACAGAAAGAAATGAGGGCTCATGAAGATGTTGAATTTACCTCTGCACATGTAAACATTAGTCTACAGACATCCTACTCAGAGGAAGTCATGCCTGCCAGCTGGGACAGTCTTGGCTTCTCCCCTACATGGACCATACTTTTGCTTCAGGGCTCTAGGGCAGAGTCCAGAATGTTAATTCATGGACAGTAGGTTTGGTTTTACCCAAAGCGTTCTTTCTGAGCCATAGCAGCTTCTCCAGGAAAAAAAAAAACCTGTACTGGTCACTCTTCTCAGAAGGAAGCTAAACATACAATGTGTTTATTAAGGGGTTGTTTTAGTCAGCTAATGCTGCTCTAACAGGAACACCACAGAGTGGATGGCTTTAACAAAGGAAAGTTTACTCTTACACAGCCAGGTAGGCTATAAGTCCAAATTCAGGACTCCCTGCTCCAGGGAAAGGCTTTCCCCCTAGTCGGCTCTGGAGGAAAGTTCAGTATTGTATCAGTCTTTGTCCAGGGGGCTTCTTGGTGCAGGAACCTCAGGTCTGAAGGATGTGCTCTTCTCCTGGTGCTGCTTGCTTGATGGTGTGAGGTTCCCAATACTCTACTTGCTTCTCTTTCCTTTTATCTCTCTCAGAATGAAAGGATTAAGGGTGGCACAAGCCATACTCTAGGGAAATTTCTTTTACAGTGGAGCAGGGAGGTGATCTTATAAAGGGATTTATAGTCCCACCCTAATCCTTTAACATATAGTATAGAAAAATCACAAAATGGAAGACAGCCACAGAGTACAGGGAATCATGGCCCAGGCACACGGCTACACATATTTTTGGGGGGACACAATTCAATCCATGACAGGGGTCAACAACCCTTCCCATGCATGTCTCAGAGAAGAAAGACTTTCTGCATCCTGCTTTTTAATATGTTTTTGTTGTTGCTTTATTGGTGTGTATCAGTAGCTGCCTCTAGCTCAGGAGTAGCCCGCAGTTAAAGCAATTCCTATTAGTGAATTATATTGCAAATTTTGCACAATATATGCAAACACAATGGTCATTTTAAAGTGTAGACCAATAGGACCTAGGATTTAGGTCTTGTCAACTTACATAGGACTTACCATGCCGCGTGCACTTTGTAAATAACAGGAGAGGCGATAATAATAATAAAAAGGAGCTGGAGTTTCACAGTTGTAAGTTCTTACTGGTTCACTTAGTCCAAGATTATCAGACATTCTTGGTATGTATCCTACTGGAGATCGCCATTGGTAAGGTGGCAAAAAGACCATTTTCCCTTTTCAGGAGGTAGACAAGTAAGTGGCACCTGCTAAATATCTGCAGTGACCTTGCCTTTGATGGCAATGTCATGGGAATTTTTCTGGTCAGTTTTGTGAAGGCTAGGCAATTAGCCTTGTATCTCTGAGAGAACATGATGCCCTGGTTCCACCTTTAGGGCTCTGTAGCACCACTGAGTGCTATCTAAAACAGTAAAGCCACCTACCTCTGCTCAACTCAACCTCTCTAATTGTAACTTAGTTTCTTTAAACAGAAAATCACCAGAATTAGAGCCGCAAGTTGTGCCCATTCCAGAATAACCTTTCATCCAGCCAAGACAAGTGACTGTCAGAATAAGAAATAGCAGCAGAGAACCACTGAGTTTTGGAAATTTCCCCATTCACTCACAAACCCACCCACATACTCCTATGATCTGGTCTTTCTTGTGGTGATTAAAACAGTTAGCACCCTGTTTCTATTTTCAATGTGTTACGCTCCTAAATACCTACGACAGCACTCCTACCCATGAAAGAATAATAAATACTTGTCTACTGAACTCCTGGACGTCTCAGAAAGTTCCCGCAAGTGGATACTTCATAAACAAAGCCCGGTTTCCTGTTAATTATACTCAGAAATATGACTCACACAGAAGGAACACAAAGCTAATTGGAAAACTCAGAAAAAAATAAAATTAGAAATGAGAAAGCTAGGAGAGAGAAATCATACAAAGGTAATAGAAAAAAATAGCTGTGGTAATGAGACTGAATTAGTAGAATAGGTGAAGTAGGGACATAGCGAGTCCAGGAAGCAACCGCAGAGGGTAAGGAGCCTAGGTGGAAATTACACTGACATATGACTCGTATACGCGGACTAACAAGGTTTGTTCTGTGAGAAGAACTATCTAGCCAATTTTGTTCACCAGTTGGTTTTGCTGACTTTTTCTCCCTGGTGGAATTGACTGGTTGTCAGACTCCTTTCTACTCATTAAATTGCCTTGTTTATTTTAAGAGTGTAACTGCCTTAGTCTTAAAGACAAATTGGAAGGCTTGTGCAGAGGAGATATAAACCTATCTTAAAAATATGACAGAATTTTTCAGGTAGATTGATTAAGGGCTTTCTGCTCCCATTAACAAAGAGAGGGAGATGCATGTAATCTCGGTATCATTTACAAACTGATAAATTAGGGTACTCCTCAGACTGAAAAGTCCCTAAGTCAGCTCATCCACCATCACAATTCCAAGTATTACATGTTTTGCCCCTCATATTGGGAAATGGAGAGTTAGGTTAGCCATCTTGCCTTCTGATACCATCAGAAAATAGAGAATAATAAAAGGGAGAGCAGACAGGGCAACATAACTCAGGAAATCAGATCAGTGTTTAGTCTCCTGCCTTCAACCCAATCATGCACTCAGCAGCTGCTTCCTTCAGCAGTGGGGTGTCGCTGCTGCATGTCCAGAGTCTCCCCATCACCACTGTGGGTCCCTCAGCAGCCTGAGAGGGTGAATCATAGTAGGGTCTCTACTGAGGTGCTGTATGGTCAATATTTTTTGAGTGGTGTGGGGGCACTGGATACCCTGGTAGCATGATGGTTAAGTGCTACAGCTGCTAATAAAAGGGTCAACAGTTTGAATTCACCAGGTGTTTCTGGGGAACTCTATAGGGCAGTTCCACTCAGTCCTATAGGTTCACTTCGAGTCAGAATTGACTGAACAGCAATGGATTTTATGAGTAGGGGCATTGGTGATTAGCATTCTCATATCCATGTAGGAGACCTGGGTTTGATTCTTGGTAGATTCACCTCATGCAGAGCTACCACGTATCTGTCAGTGGAAGCTTGGATGTTGCTATGATGCTGAACATGAACAAGCAACATGCACATTTCCAGATGAAGACAGACTAGTAAGAAGGGCCTGATGATCTGCTTCTGAAAATTGGTAAATAAAAACCATTGGCATCACTGCAGTCTGACTCGCAACCCATCATGAGGATGGCACAGCACTGGGCAGCATTTCTTTCTGTTGTGCAAGGGGTCACCACGATTCAGGGGCTGATTAACCAGCAGCTAACAACATATTCCAGCACTTCACACACAATTTTCTAGCCCGTACAGATATTGTAAAAGGAAAATGCATGGCTTCATTTTAGCAGATGAGAGAATAAAGAATCATAGAAAATGAATGATTTTTTTCAAGGTCTGATAAGTGGTGAATTTGGAATTCGAGGCCATATGATGCCAAAGTGCATTCCTGCTTCTAAGACACCCTGTCTCTTTCATGAGATAACCTGTTTTCAGGAACGTGTACAGGTTACATTGTAGCTTTAGGAAAACAAGCCTGTAATAATACACAATGTCACACTGCTAGAGTGTTTAGTAGCTTCTGTATTTAAAGAGAACCCAAGTGAGCTGACTTTTGCCTGGTTTATGCTGTAAATTTTAGGGCATAAGTCCTTGAAGTTGTTTTAGGTAGAGCCAACTTTTCCTTCTTGAAAATTCAGACCGCAGTCATTCTTGGATACCTGGTAAAATCAGTTTCTGCGTGAAGTTCTTAAAGAGAATGAAGACACATGACTACCTAGAGGCCATTCCCAGCCAAGTGAAGAGAACAGGTGTGACCCAGTGAGCCTGCTACAATCTCATGAGTGCAGTGGTGCAGGTGTCAGTGAAGCACCACAGGGAGCCAAGAAAGAGCATCAGGCCTTCAACAACTATTGAGCTTTTGCGTTTTTCCCTCTCTCCTCTCTCCTTTCTGTTTTTCTCATGCCCAACACACTATTTCCAAGATTGAATTGCCATGGTAGAGTTAATATCTGTTGTTGTTGGTCTTCAGTTCCCTTTTCGCTATCTTTTTTGGTAGCACTGTGTAATTTTTCTTTTGGGAACTGCCTTTCTTCCACTAACATTCCATTTGACTGTGGTGTGGCTTGGCCTAATCCCTGCCACAGGTGCATAACTGAGGCCAGGCCATCAGTGTGGTCCCCACTCCTGTCGAATGCAAGGTTTAGGAATGGGCAGGCAACCTGAGTCAGACAAGACAGAATTCATCCCAGGATATTCACTGAACCTATGGCAAGGAAGGGTGGGACATCGTAGACTGAACTATGTCACCCCATAAATATGTATAGCCATTTGGTTGGGCCATCATTCCCAATATTTTGTGATTTTTCTGATGCTGTAAATCTTAATCTCTGCCTGTGGTTAACAGAGTGGATTATGTTAGAGAAGATTGGGAGGGGACTGTAAATCCCTTCCTAAGGTCACCTCCCTGCTCCATTGTAAAGGGAGTTTCCCTGGACTTTGGCTTTTACCACCTTTTATCTTTTTATGCTACAAAAGATAAAAGGAAAAAGAAGCAAACACAGAGTTGGTAACCTCATATCATCAAGAAAGCAGCACCAAGAAAACAGCGCATCCTTCAGACCTGAGGTTCCTGCACCAAGATGTTTCCTTAACAAAGACTGATGCAACATAAGGACCTTCCTCCACAGCCAACAGGAAGTCTTCCCTTGGAGTGTACACCCTGAATTTGGACTTATAGCCTACCAGATTGTGTAAGAATAAACTTTCCTTTGTTAAAGACATCCACTTGTGGTATTTCTGTCAGTGCAGCACTAACGGACTAGAATTTGGCATCAAAGGAATGCTGCTGTAACAAATTCTCAAAATGTGGAAGCAACTTTGAAACTATAAATGGATGGAAGACTCAGAAGGAACCAACGAGAACTATTAACACTGAAAGAGGCACAGATGTTGAGAAACGACAGCAGCAGAACCAGACCAGTGTGAGATGGTGCTAGAGCTGATCCACTTGGCAAGAATGTTGAGTGCCTGTGTACAAAGGTTTCCTGGCAGAGTAGGGTGTGTCCAGGCACTTGAATCAGTGAAGCTAGCCTTGCTGACTCATGGAGTGAAAGAGCTGAGTGCCTGTTTGCAGGAGGCCTTCATGGCAGAGCGAGGTACCATTGGGCTCTTAAATTGGTGGAACTACAGAGTTTTGGAACACTTGCCCCAGCAGGGCAGATGTGGACCTGAAGCTGGGACGTGAGACCATAGGAGCAGAAGCTGAAGAGACAGAGAGCATGAGAAGCTGAGCTGCCTCAGTCTCAAAAGGTATGGCCATGACCTTAGGGATTTGGAAGGGTAGAGTCAGGGCTTCCTGTATTTGTGAGGGTGGGATTGGTGTAGAACGCACCTAAAGCCTAGGGGGTAGAGTTACTGTCCAGGTGGGCCTATAAGGCAGAATTGCAGAACAGGGCCAGGGTCTCAACTTGGAATCCAGAGAGTGTGGCCAATACATAGTCTGCAGGGCAGGGCCATTGTATAGAATGTCTCAGAAAATGGAAAACTATTTTCAAAGCTTTGAGGGCTATTTTATTGTGCTCTGCTAACTTGTGTGTTGCCTTTTAATGCTTCTTTCACTGCAATTTCTCCCATTTGTAATGGAAATGTATAGTTTGTGTCTGCATGTTCTGCCATTGTACTTTGGAAGCAGATAACTTGTATTCTTGATTTCACAGATGTGGAGAAATTTTTGTATTTTGGACTTCATACTAACTTAAGACTTTTCTTATCATATAGGATGAACATATTTCTGCTTTAACTTTTGCTATGATGGGATGAATATATTATATGTGTCAATGATATAATTTTGTGGGAGCCAAAGAGTACCATGTCTTGGATTGAATTGTGTCCCCCCAAAAATATGTGTATTAATTTGGGTGGGCCAGGATTCCCTGTAATCTGTGATTGCCCTCCATTTTGTGATTTTCTGGTGCTGTAAATCCTAATCTCTGCCTGTGGTTAACAGAGTGAGTTATATTGGAGTAGATTAGAGTGGGAGTGTCAATCCCTTCCTAAGGTCACCTCTCTTCTCAAATGTAAAGGGAGTTTCCCTGGGGTATGGCTTGTACCACCTTTTATGCTTTTGTCCTACACAAGATAAAAGGAAAGGGAAGCAGGCAAAGAATCTGGAACCTCATGCCATCAAGAAAGCAGCACTGACAAAGGAGCTTATCCTTAAGACCTGAGGTTCCTGCACCAAGATCCTCCCTTAACAAAGAGTGATGCAACACAAAGACCTTCCTCCACAGATGACAGAGCGAAAGTCTTCCCCTGGAGTAGACACCCTGAATTCAGACTTACAGCCTACTAGACTGTGTAAGAATAAACTTTCCTTTGTTGAAGCCATCCACTTGTGGTATTTCTGTTAGAGCAGCACTAGCTGACTAAAAGGGGGAAGGAGACACTGCTTTATGTTCACAGAACAGGAGGATATATTCCTGAGCATACTAGACAACCCCAGTGGGGAGCCTGCTTAAGAAGGAAGCCAACCTAGAAGAAAATAAGCAAAGGGCAGAGATGAACAGGACACTGGCCTAGGATCCTAGGCTCAGTCATATCTGACTGGACACAAGGACTTGCACATATGTGACCCCATAAATCTCCAACACAACCATTAGTGTAGCTCAGCTCCAAGACCTTCAGCGTTAATAATGTGGAAGCCTTACTTTCACTCTGCTACTGTTCTTAGCTGAACAGCTTTGTTGGGAAGCCCCCGGGGAGGAGAGGTGACTGACAGAGCAGGATCCAGACAACCTAGGGTGTCCTGTTACAAAACCAATTACAATATTGTCAAATGTCATCCTTACAACAGAGATCACAAACTACATTTCCACACTTGTATTTAGATAAAATTTCAGTTCTGTAAGGGGTTTCTGCTGTAACAGCAGCAATGATTTGCAGGGTTGTGTCACTGGCTTTGTCATACTTTAAAACTGTTAATAGAGGCTACAAAACTTGACAACCTGTGAAATGGAAAAACTCCCAAACCTCTGTCTCCTGTGATGTTCATTTATAATCAATTACTTGCGGTCATCGTCTGTGATTTTAATTTAAAATAAAAACAGTCTTCCTGCCTTGCTTGTAAATGGACACAGATACCACAGAAAAGCCTTTCAACTAATAGAAACTGTTGGTTGAGGAAGTCAGCTTGTTAACCTTTTCACCTCCGTTCACATAGCATGCAGAATATAAAGTGCCAGGCAAAAGAAACTGGAAGTTCCAGCCGCAGATGATGCTTTTGTTCTATTCACTACAATAGCATGAAAAAGTGTCATTTTGAATAAAAATGACAATGCATGTGAAGCATGTTTCCAGTAAGGAATTTTAGCTCTGATGGCTCTCATAAGTCTTTTCTGCTGTAGATTATACATTTTGCATGCTTGTTTCAAGAAATCCCAGCCCTGGAAATGACTTCAGATTTAATTTCTGTGCTACTATGCAGAATCCTGAGAGGAACATATATTTCTTTAAAAAGAAGAAAATTCCTCGGTGCAAGCTTGTCCTTGCCCTGGCTCCATGGAATATACTGTGCCCAATGGCAATAATAATGCTTAAGCCATTAGCACCATAAATTGTTTAGAAGACAAGCTGCAGGTGATTTAAAAGATATATTGCGTGGAACTGAGCAAATTAGGTCTGTCCCTGTTGTCTTATCCTTATTTATTAATGGCAATAATTCTGTCCTAATCTTTGTACAGTGCTTAATCAGTTATGTTGCATGTAGAGCTTTTCAAATGATTTTAGTTGACTTCTTTCTCTTGCACAGGAAGAGACGTAACTTGCATTAGAAAAAATCATGAGGTCAGCAGTTTCTTGTGATTCCTGCTGCTCAGTACGTGGGGATCTGTAGTGATTCAACCCCTCTTCTGTCAAAAACAAACAAATAAGTAAAGGCCTTAAAATTGCTTTAATTCCCTTTAAAGGGGCAGAATGGTTTCTAGGTATAAAGGATGGTGTCTTAGTTATCTATTGCTGCTGTAACAGAAATAACACAAGTGGGTGGTTTCAACAAACAGAAATTTATTCTCTTGCTTTCTTGCTCAGTGTACTAGCAGGCCTAGCTATGCTAGCAAGTGCATAGAGGAACCCTCATTTCTATAAAAAGCCTCCTGCCTGAAGGCACCCAGCTCTCTAACTGTGTGGGTCAGCTCCTGTGCCGTCTTGAACCAATCTCCTGGTTTGCTTCTGTTGTTCTCTGTCACTACTCATCACATGGGCCATCTAAGGTTGACAGCTTTCCTGGCTTCCTTCTGAATCCTCACCAGAATTGCCTTTAGCATTCATAATTTCACCAGCTGTCTCTTCCAGGCAATCGAGACTATAACCATTACTTATCTTAACACCCTTTCAGCCTCTACACATTACCCAGTTCCCAAACTGCTTCCACATTTGAGGTATCTTAAAGCGGCATCCCACTCTTGATACCAAATTCTGTCTTAGTTACCTAATGCTGCTGTAATATCACAGTGGATGGCTTTAAGAAACAGAGATGTATTCCTTCATAGTTAGGAGGCTAGAAGTATAAATTCATGACATGACCTCTAGAGGAAGGTGTTCTCTCTCTGTCCTCTCTTGGAGAAGGTCCTCACCTCCATTCAATATTGGTGTGCTCTGAGTTCCTTGGAGATATCCATGTATCTTGGTATCAACCTTTCCCTATGACTAGGAGGTTTTCAGAGCAGAGACCCTGGGTCCACAGGATGCACTCTTCTCTTGGTTTTTCGTTTTTGGTGATAGCAGGTCCATGGCTGTAAGAGGCAGAGATGTATTCCTTCATAGTTAGGAGGCTACAAGTCTGAATCCATAGAATGACCTCCAGAAGAAGGTGTCTTCTGTCTGTCATCTCTGGGGAAGTTCTTACTGCCTTTTAGCATCAGTGTTCTCAGAGTTCCTTGGAGATCTCCATGTGTCTTGGTATCAGTCTTTCCCCAAGAGTAGAAGTTTCTGAGAGCAGAGACTGTGGGTCCAAAGAATGGACTCTTCTCCTGGGTTTTCCTTCTTGGTGGCAGTAAGTTGCTTCTCCTCTGCATCTTTCTCTTTTTATATCTTATAGAATATAAGATGATGCAGGCCACACCCCAGGGGAACCCTCACCTTGCATGGGATCAGGCTATGACCTGAGTAAGGGTGTTGCATCCCACCCTAATCCTCATTAGCGTGACCTAATCCTGCGTCATTGACATAACAGCTTTGTTCCCAAATGGAACCATAACCACAGGCATAGTAACTAGGATTTACAACACAATACAAAAGGGAGGACAACCACACAATACCCAGAATCATGGCTTAGTCAAGTTGACACATATTTTGGGAGTACACAATTCAACCCAGGTAAGACGGTAATAGTCTGTTTTAGTCAGCAAGTGCTGCTCTAACATAAATACCACAGAGTGGATGGCTTTAGCAAAGGAAGGCTTATTTTTACACAGTTTGGTAGGCTACAAGTCCAAATCCAGGATGTCGGCTCTGGGGAAAGGCTTCCCCCTACCAGCTCTGGAGGAAAGTCCCATATTGCATCAGTCTTTGTCCAGGGAGCGTCTTAGCACAGGAATCTCAGATCTGAAGGACACGCTCATCTGCCAGTGATGCTTGCTTGATGGTGTGAGGTTCCCAGTTCTCTGCTTGCTTCTCTTTCCTTTTATCTCTTACAGCATGAAATTATTAAGGGTGGGACAAGCCATACTCTAGGGAAACTCTGTTTGCAGTGGAGCAGGGAGATGATCTATGAAGGGATTTACAGCCCCACCCTAATCCTTTAACATATAGCATAGGAAAATCACAAAACGGAGGACAGTTACAAGATACTGGGAATCATGGCACAGCCACATGGCTACACATATTTTTTGGGGGACACAATTCAATTCATGACATAGTCATTTTATTGAGAGCATGAACATGTTTAAAGAAAGAAAATGAGTCCATCAGAAGAAGGAGCAGCAGTTGTGTCTGTAAGTTAAGGAAAGGAAATTAGGCAGAGGAACGCTGGCACTGCCTATCTGAGCTCTGTGGCCCCGAGGGAAGAGACAAGGCCACAGCTTGTGAGGTGATGGGCAAAGGGGCTGAGAGTGAATGGAGCCATTAGTAAAACCATCTCTACCAAGTGTTTCACTTTAGCAACCACCATCCTCTCTCTTCCAATACCATAGTGATCTCATAAACTTGTGATTATGAGGTAGTTTTTCACTCTGTATCTATAGGAAGAAATTATATAGCCTTACACATTTAGAGTTTTTGTGATACAATTTCTTAATGTAATTTAATGTCAGTTCTTTTATTATTGGGATTCCTAACTTGGCAAGTAATTTAAATGTAGGAAGAACTATGCTGATCCTGTTGACTCAAGAAACTTGGATGACTATATGACAGCTCTTTGTACTGTAAATTAAACTGTCCTTGTGGTTTTATACATCAGCTCTGTGAGCCCAACTGATGTGAGTTTATGCCTAAGAGATGTATTTTCCCTTGAGGTGTTGCCAAATCAGATTTTGAACTTATAAGACAGATGTCCTGATGACAGTCCACAGTATATTCTCCAGTGAAATGAAAGACACTCCTTGAGCTTTCTGGGGAGAGATCTACAGCCTTGCTGCATTTTCTAAGCAATCTAAAAGCTGCAGTGGCCAGCAAAGTAACTGCTAGTCACATGTGACCATTTAAATTTAAATTAATTAAAATTAAATAAAATTTTAAAAGTTAACTAGTGAATTTCAAATGCTAAATAAGCATTTGTGACCAATGCCTACTTACTGGACAACACAGACATAGAGATTTTCCATCTCAAAAACTTCTACTGGAGAACACTAGCTTAGACAATAAGCATTTTTGAAAGAGCAATGTAAACATAAATTAAAATGATAATAATTAAAAAAAGTGATTCCAGGATTAGGAACAATGATAGAGCAAACTAGAAATAAACTGTATTCCACCTACTAGGAAAGAGTTCATTAGTTGTCACTACAACAGGCATTTGTAAAGTGGACATAATACTAGTGCCATATCACAGTGTGGATCTGAGGACTAAGTCAAACTAACAGAGCCTGGAACTTAGTAGTGTGTGTATGAGTACGTGGTGTCCATGAAAACACCGTGTTCAGCTCTCTTGCTGCTAGAAGCATAGCTGACTATGCTCATACAGTTCTTACACTGACTTTGCTTACACTGGGATCACATACCTCACAGACGGCTCCCAGCCAACGACAGTCTGATGGGGGTACTAATGCAGACTCATTTCTGAGAGAAGAGTACTGTTCTAACAGGTTCCTTTAGCTGGAGGATAGCTCACCTGGCATGGCCAAAACTTTTTGGAATTGTGCTGTAGTCTGATATTCTTCCTAATGCAAACCTTCTTACTTCCCACACTTTTCAGTGGTGTCAGACCTGAATCAAGATTTTAAGATTCTTCTCATTTTATCATCATTATCATGACGGCTTCTTGGCAAACCTAAACTAAAGCATTTACTACTGTTGTTATTACTTTTCAGAAGACAGTTCTTCGTCTTTCTTCCCCCCCTCACCAACAAAGCCTACTAAACTAAAACTCCCGTGTCAGCTAAGCCACCACTCTTTCTTCTGTTTCTCCTGATCCCTTAGTGGTGAGAAGCTCTTGTGAGATTCCCGGCTCCACCAGCATAGGCTTGCAGGTCATCTTTTTAATGTCCTTTGGAAGACTCTAATTTTGACTCTTAGAAGAGCGTGTTCTTCTATATTACAGACAGCTCTTTAAAGCACATTCAAAATGCAATTACTGTCTTTGTTTCCACCATTTCTTCCAATCACTGTGTCACAAGAACACCCTAGATTTTCTGCCATCATTTTCATGGAACAAGCTGGAGACAGTGTTTTGTTTTGTTTTTCCCCCTAGTTCTGGGAACTGACAACATTTACCTTCCTCACTCATTTGGTCAAAGCCCAAACCAAAGCTGTTGAGCACTGGAACTGCAATCCTGTTTCCAATCTGTTGTCCACTTATTAGCTCTATCCTTTCCTTCTGCAAAGCCTGCTTCTCCAGGTGTTCTCATGTCTTCTCTAGGGGTCATGTCTAGTAAATGTGTCACCATTATTTATGCATACAAAATCCTAGATAGATGCCAGTGTTTCCTGGGCTATATTTTGTACAACCTGAGTGTTCTGAAGGTAAAATCATGTTGGCAGCAGATGTTGGCGATCTGAAATGTCCCCTTGCGTCTCATCATTGCTCTAGACTGGATCTATGTTCCAGATAAGCTTCTCGTCCTAGAATTTCAGGGAAATGAAAACTAAGATTTGTTCTATTAACCAAATATATCTCAGCCAACTACTGTGATTTTTAGACAACAAGGAACTGCTAGGTTAAACCAAAGTTATAAGTTTCTTAACTGTAAGACTTCAAAGAGCTTTCAGTATATGAACATACTTAGTGAATCTCCAAGGATTGTGAAAGTAGACAGACTATCCAAAGTTATTTGGAAACATGATATTGAAGAATACAAAATACATGCACATGAGCATACACACATATATACATATGTACACACAAAAACATTCTTTATGCAACTTGATAACTAGACTAAGTATTCTAGGGAGAATAATTTTTTCCTCTTCATAGTACTATTTCACACTTACACACACAGAGCTGACTTATAAAACAATAATTCCAGAAGGTACAAATGCTAAATGCACAAACATACTTTCAAAGAAGCAGTATGTAAGTTAATGAATATTGTTTGTTTTTATATTACATGTTATTATAAGGCCAAGATTTTCTGGGAAATGGATTGGAAGACAAATATGCCAAGAGTGATAAACTTATTTATGGTAGATAATAGAGTTTTGCTTAATGCTTAATTTAGCAGTTCTGATTGTTCTCCAAGTATGAGGATACGCATTTTGAGATTCATCCTGGTAGTTCTGCTCTCTCAATTAATCTGGTTACTTAGAGGTTCTTACACAATTCACTTCTTCATTATTAAGAGGACAAATCATAACATAGTGTGAACTAGAACTAATTTAATGTGGAAAATCCTTTAAAACTTAAGTGGAGCTGAAATTCAGTTCATTTGAACAACAAGAGCAAATTCCTTCATGTTCTAAGATGCTAAGCTTCCAAATGGCTGTTTTAGTTGTCACTGAGTTCATCCTGACATTTGGTGACCCCCTATGTGCAGAGTAGAACTGTCTCATAGAGTTTCCAAGGCTGTGGTCTTTCAAATGAAGATCTATATGACTGTCTTTGGGGCATCTCTGGATGGGCTTGAATTGCCAACCTTTCATCTTGTGGTCAAGAGCTTAACTGTATTAATTGGCATGGGTTTCTTTTTTCCCAATCATGTTAACAGAGCATCCTGGACATTTAATCATCAGTAGTGGGTTAAGTGCCACATCTACAGTGCAAATCTACCAGGCACTCCTTTTATTCTGACCTATAGGGTCGCTATGATCTGGACCTCAGTTAATAGCAGTGGGGTTTTTTTGCGTTATCCAAGATGAGTCTTGTAAATAAATCTGATATTTTGTCACCGTTAGGAAGCATCAGGATATTGCAAAACCTATTCCACCCTTCCTCCTGATGCTACAATTAAAAGAAGTTGCAAACTAAGAATCTGCAAATCAAATTTAGCTTTCAACTATAATTCTTTCAGGGACCAGTGTATGTGTTAGTGTAAGATGTGTATATATCATAGATTGAAATGTGTCCCCCCAAAATATTAGTCATAATTTGGCTAGGACATGGTTACCAGTACTGAGTGATTTTCTACTGTTTTGTCATCTAATGTGATTTTCCTATGTGTTGTAAATCATGCCTTTATGGTATTAATTAGGTAGGATTAGTGCCGGTTATGTTAATAAGGTGGGACTCAATCTACAAGACTAGTTTGCATTTTAAGCCAATCTCTTTTGAGTTATAAAAGAGAAGCAAGCAGGGAGACATGGGAATCCCACACCACTGAGAAAGCAGTGACAGAAGCATAGGTCATCCGTTGGACCTGGTGTTCCTGTGCTGAGAAGCTACCTGACTGGAGAAGACTGATGACAAGGACTTTCCTTCAGAAACAACAGAGACAGAAAGCCTTCACCTGGAGCTGGCACACTGAATTCAGACCTCTAACTTGTTACACTATGAGAGAACAAATTTCTTTGTTAAAGTCATTGACTTGTGGTATTTTCACTATAGCAATAACTAAGACAATGTGTGTATGCATACATTTTGTATGCTTATATGTGTGTATGTATATATGTGTGTGTGTGCATGTATGTATATATATGTATATATGGATTAAGTGCAGAATAACAGAATGTGTTACTTTAGTAATATGTGTATGAGTATGTGGTAGCCATGAAAATGCCCTGCTGAGCCCTCCTATTGCTGGGAGAAAAGCTGGCTATGGCTCTCTTTCTTTATGTGTATGTATATACACATACATGTACATGTATATAGAGCAAAAAGAAAGAGAACAAAAAAATAGCTGAAGGCTAAATTGTATGTATGCTTAATGAATGACTTAAAAGTTGCTAAATTTCTTCATCTGAAAGATTTAAAATTCTATCGAATTTTATTTATTTATTTATTTAACATAACTGAGTAAAATGTACATTCACATGTAAATTTACATGCCCCCCTATATGCAGCTTCCACTGCTCTCCATGTCCGGTGACTGCACACTATTCCTCTTTGCTCCATACATATCTCATCCTCCCAACAGTCTCCTTTCCCCTTCTCTCCATCCACTCCCCTTCCTCCAGCCAGAGGTCAGCAAGATGATATCCTATAGATGTATAGAACCATAAAGTGCTTCCAATATATGGTTACTCTGCATTGCCAAGTCCATTCCATTCCTGTCCAAAGAGTGGACCTTTGTTATAATTTATGGGAACAGGCAGCATCAGGGCCGGGGGCCATGCTCTCAGAGGAACCCCAAAACTGCTGGACCGTCAATTGAGGTCTTTTAGTGGAGTCTCATGATGCACCTGTTTTTATTCTTGTGTTGCCAGTGAGGCTCCTCTCTGTGAGCTCCGTCATGGCTATCACTGGTGGTGGCCAGGCACCATCCGGTTCTTCCGGTCCCAGGTCGATGTAGGCACCCACTCTTGTGGGTCTCTCTGTCTTCTTGGTTGTCTTTACCACATGCCATTTTGGCCCTCGGTGAGCATCCATTTCTGCTGAGTTGGGACCATTTGCTGTGTCCTCGGATGGCAGCTTGGCAGCTTTTAAGACCCGAGACGCCACTTACCAATGTGGGGTGCAGAGAGCTCTCTTAACAAAATGCTAGTTGTGCCAATTGGCCTGGAATTTGCCTAAGAGCATGGTCCCCCGCCCCCCACCCCAGCTACTCTATCCTTGCAGTATTGAGTTAAGATGGAAGGAGTACTCAAGTTATGCTGAAGTCCACTTAATGTTGTTCTTGTTCCTAATGTGTGCTGTCACCGCTTTCTCCCAACTAGATTTCTAGTAACTACATAAACTAAACCCTCCCCCCCTCGCCCTCCCTCCCTCCCTCCCCTCCACTGCAGCTGTCAAAGAGTCTTTCCTTCTACACACAAGTCTGTTTTTGAGATCTTATCGTAGAGGTCTCATACAGTATTTGGCCTTTTGTCGCTGACTACTCTCACTCAACATAATGTCTTCCAGTTGAAACCAGGTTAGGAGATGTTTCCTGGAATCATCGTTATTCTTTATCATTGCGCAGTGCTCCATTGAGTATATGTACCACAGTTTACCTATCCATTCTTCTATTGTTGGGCATCTGGATTGATTCCACCTTTCTGCTGTTGTGGACTGTGCCGCGATAAACATTCTGGTGCACGTGTCCGTTGGTGTGAAAGGCCTTGAATCTGTAGGATATATTCCAAGTAGTGGAATTACTGGGTCAAATGATATATCAATATCCATTTTTTTACGGAAGCGCCAGATTGCCTTCCAAAGAGGCTGGACCATTTTGCAACCACACCAACACTGTAGGAGGGTTCCAATTTCTCCACAGCCTCTCCAGCATTTGTTGTTTTGTGTTTTCTGGATCATGGCCAATCTTGTTGGGGTGAGATGTTATCTCATTGTTGTCTTGATTTGAATTTCTTCAATAACTAAAGATAGTGAACATGTCCGCATGTGTTTTTTGGCTGCCTGGATCTCCTCTTCAGTGAAGTGTCTGTCCATCTCTTTACCCATCGCTCAATTGGATGGTTTATCTTCTTCGTATTGATATTTTGTAGTATCTTATAGATTATGGAGATCAGGCGTTGATCTGACATAGAGTTGCCAAATATTTTTTCCCGTTCTGTGGGTGTTCTTTTAATTCTATTAATAAAGTCTTTGGATGAGCAAAAGTGTTTGATTCTTAATAGTTCCCATTTATCTAATTTCTCTTCTGTTGACTGAGGTTTCTTTGACAGATTTTGGAGTCTGTCCTCATTGTGTATTAAAACTTCCATTGTTGTTCCTACCTTTTCTTGGATGAGCTTTATCGTTTTAGGTTTGATATTTAGGTCTTTTATCCAGTTGGAGTTGGTTTTTGTATAAGGTGTAAGATATGGATCTTGATTCAGTTTATTGCAGATGGATAACCAATTTTGCCAGCACCATTTGTTGAAGATGCTGTTTTTACCCCAGTTTAATGTCTTAGGGCCTTTGTCGAATATCAACTGTTCATAGGCAGATAGTATTATCTCTGGGGTCTCAATTCTGTTCCATTGATCAGTCTGTCTGTTCTTGTACCAGTACCAGGCTGTTTTGACCACTGTAGCAGTGTTGTATGTTCTAAGGTTGGGTAATGAAAGGCCTCCCAGTGTGTTCTTCTTCTTTAGAAGTACCTTACTTATCTGGGGCTTTCTTCCCTTTCCAAACAAAATTGGTCATTTGTTTCTCCATCTCATTAAAAAATGATGCTGTAACTTGTATTGGGATTGCATTATATAAATAAATTGCTTTGGGTAAAATAGACATTTTCACAATGTTAAGTCTTCCTATCCATGAGCAGGGTAGGTTTTTCCGTTTATCTAAGTCTCTCTTAGTTTCTTGTAGTAAGGGCTTGTAGTTCTCTTTGTAAAGGTCTGTTGTTTCTCTGCTTAGATTAATTCCTAGGTACTTTATCTTCTTAGGGGCTATCACAAATGGTATAGATTTGATAATTTCCTCCTTAACAGTCTTGTTGTTGGTATAAAGGAATCCTACTGATTTACTTATGTTTATCTTGTATCCTGAAACTTTGGTGAACTCTTCTATCAGTTTGAGTAACTTACTTATAGATTCCTTGGGGTTCTCTGCATATACAATCATATCATCTGCGAACAGGGAGATTTTAACTTCCTCTTTGCTGATGCAGATGCCCTTTATTTCTTGGTCTTGTCTAATTGCTCTGGCTAGAACTTCTAGCACAATGTTGAATAGGAGAGGTGACAGTGGGCATCCTTGTCTAGTTCCTGATCTCAGGGGAAAGTCTTTAAGTCTCTCTCCACTCAGGATGATGTGGGCAATTGGCTTTGTATAAATGGCCCTTATTGTGTTGAAGAATTTGCCGTCTATGCCCATTTTGCTACGAGTTTTTAGAATGAATGGGTGTTGGACTTTATCAAATGCCTTTTCGGCATCAATGGACAAAATCAGGTGATCTCTGTCTTTTGTGTTATTTATGTGGTTAATCACATTAATTATTTTCCTGATGTTGAACCAGCCTTGCATCCCTGGTATGAATCCCACTTGGTCATGATGGATTATTTTCTTGATATGTTGTTGTATTCTGTTGGCAAGAATTTTGTTGAAGATTTTTGCATCTAGGTTCATGAGTGATATTGGTCTGTAGTTCTCTGTCTTTGTTGGATCTTTCCCTGGCTTAGGTATCAGAGTTATGCTGGCTTCATAGAACGAGTTTGGGAGTACTCCATCCCTTTCTATACTGTGAAATAGTTTCAATAGTATTGGGGATAACTCTTCTCTAAATGCTTGGTAGAATTCTGCCGTGAAGCCATCTGGGCCCAGACTTTTTTGGGTTGGCAGTGTTTTGATGACTTTTTCAATCTCTTCCTTTGTGATGGGTTTATTAAGTTGTTCTGCTTCACATTGTGATAATTTGGGTAGGTGGTATGAGTCAAGGAATTGGTCCATTTCCCCTAGGTTTTCAAATTCGTCAGAGTACAGTCTTTCATAGTATTCTGTTATGATGTTTTTGATTTCTGTTGCATCTGTGGTGACAACTCCCTTCTCATTTCTAATTTGGGTTGTTTGTTTCCTTTCCTGCTTTTCTTTAGTAAGTTTAGCCAGTGGTTTATCAATTTTGTTGATCTTTTCAAAAAACCAGCTTTTGGTCTTTTCAATTTTTTCAATAGTTTTTCTATTCTCTAATTCATTTAGCTCTGCTCTAATCTTTATGATCTCCATTCTTCCGGTGCCCGAGAGGTTCCTCTGTTGTTCTCTTCCTACTTGTTCAAGCTGTAGAGTTAGTTCCTTGATTTGGTTTCTTTCTTCCTTCCCGATGTGTGCATTTATGGAGATAAACAGACCTCTGAGCACAGCTTTAGCTGTATCCCATATGTTCTGGTAGAAAGTGTTTTCCTTTTCATTGGAATTCATGAATTTCTTTAATTGATCCCTGATTTCCTCTATAACCCATGTTTTTTTGAGCAAGATGTTGTTCAGTTTCCAAGAGTTCCACTTTCTATCTCTGTTTTTTTCTGCTATTGATTTCAACTTTGATGGCTTTATGATCTGAGAAGATGCTTTGCAATAATTCAATGGTATGGATTTTGTTGAGCATTGCATTATGGCCTATCACGTGGTCAATTCTGGAGAATGTTCCATGTGCACTGGAGAAGAAGGTGTATTTGTCTGCTGAGGGGTGGAAAGTTCTGTATATATCAATGAGGTTTAGTTGGTTAATTGTGTCAATGAGGTGTTCTGCATCTTTACTGAGCTTTTTTCTGGATGATCTGTCTAGTGATGAGAGTGGAGTGTTAAAGTCTCCCACTATTATTGTGGAGTCATCTAACTCTTTTCTGAGCATAGTCAGTGTTTCTTCGACGTATTTAGGTGCTCTGAAATTAGGTGCATAAATGTTTAATATAGTTAAGTCTTGCTTGTGTACTGAACCTTTCAGCAATAAATAGTGTCCATCTTTGTCCATGATGGTGGATTTGATATTAAAGTTGATTTTGTCTGAGATTAGAATTGCCACCCCTGCTCTTCTTTGTTCATTGTTAGCTTGATATATATTCTTCCATCTTTTAATTTTCAGTTTGTTCCTGTCTTTAGGTCTCAAGTGAGTTTCTTGTAGACAACATATGGGTTGGTCGTGTCTTTTGATCCAAGATGACACTCAGTGTCTCTTTACTGGAGCATTCAGTCCATTCACATTCAATGTAATTATTGATAGGTATGTGTTCACTGCTGCCATTGTGATATGTTTATTTTTATGTTGATGTTTTCTCTGTTGTTCTTATTAGTCTGTTCTGAGACCCTCTTTTTTGTGAGTTGATTTTTCACCTTTTTCAGAGCTGGTTTTATAGTTGTTGAGATTCGTGTTTTAGATTTCTTGAAATGGTATGATACATCTTTGTTGTGCCTTACAGCTGTCCCTATGAACCCCCCTTAATAAACTATTTATAAACCCAATTTAAATACTACCAGTCTGGTCATCTTCCTCTCCATCTGGAAGGACTATAACGACTGTAGTACATCCCTCTTTTATTATGATGACACCATAGTTTTCATGATGATCACTGGATTGCTTGTTTCCAAATCAAAGCTGTGATTTACTTTGGAGCCTTCCCTAAATGAGTATTGAGTAGTGTGTCGTTCTAAAATATAAAGTTAGTGGTTTCGTTCTTCTAAGCCAAAGCCAAGAACTTCTTTCAGTATTTCTTGTAGTTTGGGTTTGGTTTTTATAAGGTCTCTGAGTTTCTGTTTATCTGGAAATGTCTTAATTTCATTTTCATGTTTGAAAGACAGTTTTGTAGGATTTTTAATTCTTGGTTGGAAGTTCTTCTCCTTCAAGACTTTGAATGTGTCGTGCCACTGTCTCTGTGCCAGCATGGTTTCTGTGGAGAAATCTGACGAGAGCCTACAGATTTTCCCTCTGAATGTCAGCTTTGCCATGAGTCTTGCTGCCTTTAAGAGTTGCTGTTTATGTTTCATTTTGTTAAGCTTGTTTATAATATGTCTTGGAGTCTTTTTTTGAGATGTATATTGGGTGGCATACGATATGCATCTGAGATGTCTATATTCTCTTCCTTCATGATTTCTGGGAAGTTTTCTTTCAGCAGCTCAGCAACAATACTCTCTGTGTTCTCAGATGTCTCACCCTGTTCAGGGACTCCAATTAATCGAAGGTTGTTCCTCTTAATAGAGTCCCACATGCTTCTTAATGTTTCTTCATTTTTCTTGTTTCTTTTTTCTGATTTCTGCTCATAGACACTGGCATCAGTAGCTCTGTCTTCCAAGTCAGAAATTCTTTTTTCCATTTGTTCCATTCTGTTTTCTTGGCTTTGTATGGAAGTTTCTATGTCTTTGATTTTGTTCTTGATCTGTTGGATTTCAAAGTACTGGTGTTCCATCAGATCGAACAACTTGCTTAATTTTTCATTTTGTTCTGCTGAATTTTGTATAAGGTCTAGAAGGGCCCTGTATATAATCAATTTGTATTCACTTCCTGATGCTTTCATGAAAGTTTCTTCATCTGGAAAACTCCTTGGTTGCTTTGTTTGGGAGCCTTCTGAAGCCATGAGTGATTACTTGTATGCCACAATTGTCTGTTGCTTTTTGGGTCCCATGTGAGTATATAGAGACTGGAAGAGGTACTGCGATGATGGATTGCAAATGTTTCTCTAGGCTGTCTTCAAATATAAAGCAAAAGGTATCTGACCAGTTCACAAGTCAGTTAGGTTTTCAGGTGTAGAGGTCACTCTTCCCCTCTGACAAAGTAAGCCCCACTGTATCCAACCCCAGATGATAACAAACTAGTTCAGAATACAGCACTGCTAGTGCCCTGGTGGTCTCTGCTGACAGGGCCTAGCCTTATCCAACACTGAGTCAAGTACTGGTTTTGTGATAGAAAAGCGCTCTCTTGTGGGCAGGCTCTGGCTCCCAAGGTAAGAATTAGGTCCAGCTGCGGCCACCGTACCCAAGATGGCGTCCTCCACACAGGCAGCAGACAGGATGGCTAAAGGTGCCCAGTGGCAGCGATTCCTCTGCTTCTGCTGCAGGGCCCCCAATGTAGGCAGCACTGTGCAAAATCACTACTTTTCTGACGGAGAAGCGCTTTCCCGTTTGCAGGTGCTGGCTCCCACGCTAAGAACGAGGTCCCGCTAAAATCTCGGTACCAACATGGCGTCATGCACCCTGACCACGGAGTTCCACACCAACCCCACTGAGATAGCTACAAAACGAAAGGCTCAAAGTGTCTAGATTAACAGAGTCCTGAGTCTGGCTCTCAGAATATGGGAATTTCGCCTGCCTATCCCCCCAGCAGTGCATCTGAGTCCAGCCGCCCGGCAAGGCCCAGCTCCGCCCGCCAGCCGAGACCGAGGAAAAAAAGTCAAAATGGTGCGTTTACCTCCGTCCGAGAGTGCCGGGGCTAGCCAGGAGCGGGAGTCGGCGAAAGAGAGGAGATTTTTCGCCGAGTGGTATAAAGTCCCAATTAACAGCTCTGTGCCGTGTCCTGAGGCTGATTAGGTGCTCAGAAGGCTCTGTTTGATTGTCATTTCAGGTCTTGGTTTCCAGAGGGATAAAAGGAGACGTGGGCTTAGTCGGCCTTCTTGACTCCTCCCCTCAATTTTATTTTTTTGAAGATGTTAGAGCTTTTATAAGTGATGTTTATATATATCATTTTGAACAGTAAATGGAGGCATCTCCAAACATCTGTTTTTTAAAATGATTTCTCTGTAAGTAGTCATTTCTTAATTGTTGTAAAAGCAAGAAGGGAACAGTATCTTTCATTTCAAGGCATCTTGTAGATAGTAGATCATTGTCAGTTGCTTTTCTGTAACAGTTGTCATTTCATGAATGCAATTACTGGATTTTTTTTTAAAATTTTGATAACTTTATTAAGTATTTTGTCCTAAAATGGGCAGTGGAACTCTGGTCTGTAGTTCTGCCCAACTCATTGCAAAGTGTACACATTCTAAGACATTTTATAGGTTACAGCAGACAGACTCTAAAGTGGCCTCCAATGACATCTACCTTCTGGTATTCGTGCCCCTGTGTAATCATCTCCATGTGTATGGGCTGAACCTGTGACTTACTTCTGTTGAGTAGACTATGAAAGAATTGATATCATTTTCATAATTATTCTATGTAGTATTATACTTCTGGCTTGCTGGCAGACCCTGTTGACTGTTGAGGCAACATAGCTCCCTTGTTGACTTTAGTGAACTAAGTCACTATATGGAGAGGCCCACTTGGCAGGGATCTGAGGGTGGTCTCCAGTCAACAGCCAGCAAGGAGCTAAGGCTCTCAGTCCAATCACCAATGATAAACTGAATACTGCCATCAACCATGTGAGCTTAAAAGAAGATCCTTCCCCACTTGGGCCACAGGGGAGACCCTAGGTCTAGAGGACACCTTAATTGCAGCTTTGAGAGAATCCTTGATGTGGAGGAGCAGATAAATCTTCCCAGACTCCTGACCAACAGAAACTGTCAAGATGCAGATATGTGCCCTCTAAGCCACTAAATTTGTAGTAATTTGTTATACAGCAATCCATAACTAGTACACAGGTGTTGCATTTATAAAAGTATTCTTGGCAACAATTGTTTATAAAAGTAATCAATTCCTGTTTATGAAGGGCAGAGTGAATTCATTTAATGTGTGAGGCTATTGCTGTAATCTTCACCTGGAAATGGTTTTTAAAATTTCGTTAAAGAAGCCTCTTCATCAGTGTTTCCAGTATACTGCACTCCCATAAAACATTGTTTTTATTTTACAAATTAGTCTTAGAAAGTCATGTTCTCCAATAAGTCTTTTGTTCAGTGGCTCACACACACAGAAATGTATTTTCTTACTGTAATAGAACTTACCAGATACACAAGCTGAGGTGGTAGAAGCATCTATACTTCGTCTAACTGTATACCCCAAATTCTTCACAACATAATTTATTTTAGTACTTTTGTCTTTAACAGATTACTGTTGCTTCCTAAATCTTTTGCGGATTTGTTAACAAAGGAAAGCATTTTAACTTGTTGATATAGTGATTTCTAAGTCTCAGTTCAACCATTTTTATTTATGAAGATGAGTAAGTATTTCTCTGAGAGATTTATCACTAAGTCAGAGACCTCAAATTTCTAGTTATTAAGCTTTGTGGAATTTTGTGAAGTGCTGAGTATCAAGAAACTTTAGCCATAAGTGACAACAGAAAAGAAAAAGAAACAGAGACTGTTTTTATGTTCTGGATGCTTTGTTTTTAAACATTTTGCTGATTATGATGGAATCAATAATTATTATCTCAAGATTCAACATACAGCTAAAGCAAGTTTTGTTAGTAAAATTCAGTGGCCTCTTACCTGGTTTCTCTGCTACTACCCTTACTCCCCTTTCAAGAGAATCTCTTAAAAAGTCAGATTCTGTCCTGTCATATCCTGTTCATACTCTGCAATGTGTCCCATCTCATTCACAATAAAAGTTCAAGTCCTTATACACTCGTATGTGATCTTTCCTTTTCTCTACCCCTGATGGTAGGGACTTATGGTCCCTCACATTCCTTCTCAGTCATCCTTCCAACCTCAGTGGCATCCTCTAATGAGCAAAGAAAGCTTCTGTTGTTAGCTGTAGTCAGTGGGTTTGGTTTGGTTTTGGTAGTCAAGTTAGTGCTTGAGTCGTACCCACAATATTACAGAGTAAAACTGCCCCATAGGCTTTTATTGCCTGTAATCTTTACAGAAGGATATCACCAGGCCTTTCCTCCTGGGTCCAAATTGCCGACTTTTAAGCTACTAGTCAGTCTTATACTACTTACACCATGTGGACTCCCTTCCTTCTGCCAAGGACATTCTCCCTTCTTCGATGTTCACGAGATATGTTTCTTCATTCCACTTAGGATCTGCTCACTTATCTCCTCAGAGTAGCCTTCTCCAGCACTATACACAACAATTCCGCACATGCCCCATTCATCTCTCACCACTAGACATTTTATGTACGTGTTTGTTGTTTCCCATGAAGGCAAGAGAAGATGCAGATTTGTCAATGAAACCCACTACTGTTGAGTCATATACAACTCATGGTGAGTAGAACTGCCCCATAGAATTTCCAACGAGTGACTGGTGGATTCAAACCGCTGACCTTTCGGTTAGCAGCTGTAGCACTTAACCACTGTGAAACCCTGGTAGCATAGTGGTTAAGGGTTACAGCTGCTAACCAGAAGATTGACAGTTTAAATCTGCCAGGCACTCCATAGAAATTTTATGGGGCAGTTCTACTCCGTCTGTAGGGTCGCTATGAATTGGAATCTACTCAACTGCAATGGGCTTGGGAACGAAGGCAAGGCTTTGTTGTGTTCACTGTTTCATCTCCAGTGCCTCCCTGGATAGCGCCTGGCATGTAGAAGGCACTCAGTAAACATGTATTGATTAAAAAGGTGTCTAATAGGCTGCTGGATAATTTTGAATTTTTTCAATTAGTTTCCTCTGAGTTTGGATGAGGCTGCTGTTTCCATTATCTTGCAATGTGGTGATGTACATGAGCTACTTTTTTTGTACGTGTGGTTCTGTTGTGATTCTGTTGTTTAGTATTTTCTTCAAACCACAGATTTCACAGAAAACTAAATTTTAGAATATTCATTTTGAGAGGGTTAATTTAGTTTAAATGAGGTGATACAGCTCCTAAGTTCATCTCTTCTTAGCTGGTTTTGAATTGGCCTCTGATTCATGGCAACCCCATATATATGATCAGACTATTGTGATTTACATGGTTTCCACTGGCTAATTTTTGGAAATAGATCACCAGGCTCTTCTTCCTAGTCTTAGCTTGGAAACTCAACTGATATCTGCTCAGCATCACAGTAGTACACAAAACCAATGGCTGAGGGGTGGTAGCTATGCATTAGGTGTATTGACTCAGAACTGAACTCTTGTTTCCTCATCAGAAAGTGAGACTTTTATTATCGGGTACCACTGTCTTCCTAAATTCTCTTAATAAGACATATATGAACTACAATAAAAGAAAGTTTATTCAGTGTTCCACTACAGCATGTCTCCCTCATGTTTAACCTAGAAGTTTCTTTTTCCCAAAACCCTCGTGACATCTTGCTGACCACAGGCAATCCATGAGAATCTGATGTCCATACATGGCAGTTCCCCTTAGCCACAGTAGGTTAAGCTGTGCTGTAGTAGTGAACAACCCTCCCCACCCGCCTCTTAGTGATTTAACACACACCATTTTTTGTTTTGTATGTGTAACTCACGGAAAGACCAATGTGGTTTGAGCAGTCCTGATATTACTTAGGAGCCCTGGTGGTGCAGTGGTTAAGAGTTCAGCTGCTAGTGAAAAAAAATGTCAGTTTGGATGTCCCAGTCACTTTTTGGAAATCCTATGGGGAGCTCTATTCTGTCGTGTAAGGTTGCTATCAGTTGGGCCTGACTCAACAGCAGTGGGTTTTGACTTGGGTTAGCATTACTGCAACAGTGGAGAAGACTGTGATCTGTTCTGGGAACCTGATCCCACCGGGAAGGAGCCAGTTGTGAGACTGATATAGCTGCAAGGCAGGCTGGGAAATATGGAGGAGCACATGGAGATTTGATGAATACTATATATGTAGTTAAAATCAAACAGATCCCTAGAAAGCTGGGCAATGCTCCAAGATGTCTCAGCATCTTCTCATTAAACATACTCCTGCAAACCAATGTTATTAATCTTTCAATAATACTCCGTCTGTATTAACTTTAGAATCTTGTTCACTTTGAAGTAACAGATGATAGGTCCTTAACCTAAGAATTTCTTTTTCTTGAAATCTTCATCTCTAGGATTTTGTGTGTTCCATGGGACTTGTTCTTCTGTACTATGGCTTCAGAAAACCAACTTATATTCCTTCTTTTGTCATACGATTGTAAACGGGCATACAAGCAAAAGTTGCTTTGCAATAGTCATGGGAGCTTCTCTAGAACTGACTGCTCGTTTGCAAATGTCTCTTTTGGTCTCTCTCATTCTTAATAAATAGTTGTTCTCTTAATAGTTAAAATCTTATATTTAAAAATATATAGGTGGAATTAAAAAAAAAAAAACAGTTGGCATCAAGTAGATTCTGACCCACAGAAGCCTCATGGCAATTAAAAGTAGAATTATGTCCCAGAGGGCTTTCAGCAGCTGGTGTTTTGAAAGTACATCACCAGGCCTTTCTTCCCAGATGCCTCTGGGTAGACTCAAATCTTTAACCTTTCAGTAGGCAGCCAGGTATGGTAACACTTGAGCTCCATGTTAAATATTAGTGAAATATATTTCTTTTTTTCCTAGTATTAATGTAATTATCTTTTTTGCCTACTATGGTAGACTATTTGTGTGCTATAATGTGGAGATCAGAACTTAGAGAACCATGACATAAAACATGTTTCACCAAAATATTATATGTCATCTTGTTTTGTCATTTTGTTCTTGTAGCTAAAAATAGAAAAGAAAAATAATCTCATTATTAACCCTGTCATTTAAAAATTTTCTAAATACTTGTGCTCTAGTGTCTAAACCCTCTCTCCCTCACTCTCCCTCCCTCCCGTCCCTTGCAGCTGTCGAAGAGTCTTTTCTTCTATACATAAGTCTGTTTTTGAGATCAGCCCTGATGCTGCCCTTGCCCATAAATCATAACGAAGGTCCACTCTTCAGACACGAATGGACTGGACTTGACGATGCAGAGTGACCGTATATTGGATGCGCTTTATGGTTCTGTGCATCTATAGGATATCATCCTGCTGACCTCTGGCTGGAGGAAGGAGAGTGGGTGGAGAGGAGGGGAAAGGAGACCGTTGGGAGGATGAGACATGTATGGAGCAGAGAGGAATAGTGTGCTGTCACCAGGCAGGGAGAACAATGAAAGCTGCCTATAGGTGGGCATGTAAATTTATACGAGAATGTACATTGTCACTTAGTCATAGTAAAAAAAAAGTGTTTAAAAATATAATAGCACAGTATCATTTACCTGTCATAGTCTTCACTCTTTCAAGGTATTCTTTTACTCTGCTTTTGTGTGGGTTTAAAGACATTTTTAGTGAGCACACTGGAGGAGAAGGAGTCTGCAGATTTCAGGGTTGGGTGAGAGGCTAGACTCAGCTTTGTTAATAGTGTCAGGTATTCAATAAGTTAACAGCTGCCAGAATGCATCTATGGACAAACATACTAGCTTTTTGCACAGGGAAACTCTCCATGCTGAAAACAAATGCTGCTGGGTACAGAATGCCACATTTTTATGATGTAGTAATACTGGTCTTGAGTTTGTGTATCAAATTAAGATGGCAGAGTAGGCATTTTAATATAGTGGAATGGTTATTAATACTCAGTATTCTGGGAAGTCTGTTTAGTCCTTGGATTCCTTATAGTAAACTAATTTACAGAGGAAAGTGGGGAAGGGTGAGTACAATGCCTAGAAGAGGAGATAATCTTGAGCAATTATTAAGCTTTCACCTCTACTGAGTTAAATGAATATATCTTTGTCCAACATCTCCACTTGTAAGTAGCAATGCTTATTCACCCACACAAAAAAAAAAAAAAAGTCAGAGCTTTTAAATTACAAAAGTCAGTTAAACGAATTGGTTGTTAGATTTCTCTTATGCAATCAAACCAGTTTTATTTTTCACTAGGCAGAGAAAGGGGTTGAATTCAGGGTAAAGGAGGAGGGAGCAATAAGATTTAACACGAATGGCAACTCGTTTGTCACTGATCACAACAAATCATTTAAAATTATGAAAAAAACTACTCATTCTGAATATGCACTCTGGTAAGAAAAGTCTCTAAAGTTGACAGTAATGTTCAACAAGGTTTTATGGAGTGAATGACCAGAGTTAGGGTCAGAGGGAGGAGAATGACATACTAGTAAAGGAAATATTCATTTCAGATAAGCCTTTTAGGCCCATAAGGATGCTCCTTCTTTCTGTTTGCTTGCTGTACTCTAAAAAACTTGACCTTGATAGGACGGGGCTGATCTGAACACTTCAGTAGGGTCTTCAGACCCAGAAAATCAGCTTCTGGAGGTTCTCACCCTTATTCGTATGTTTTGCAGAATGGTAAACATTATACTGCAAAGATATAGGAAAGAAATTGCTACTATAAGAAAAAATTTCGGATACAGAAGATTCCATTGTCTTATTTTTGAAGATAGATTGCTTGTATTTTCTTTGAAGTCTATCTCTGTCTGGAAGTACCACTGAAACCTGTTCTCCATGGACGTTCTGCTGGTATTTGAATTACTGGTGGCATAGCGTCCAACATACTTGCTTTTAGCTCAGCAGTTGCTTGCTCAGTGTATAATTGGACTGTAATATACATAAAGAAATTGTGAGATATCATAATGGTTTAGCTACGTCTTAATCACTGGTATGCTGTGATTTGTCCCTGTACATTAAGACCCTAAATAACATTGTAAATCTTCTGGGAAGGACAGGTAACAATATTATGAACACTGAGACTTTCCTCCCACAATATCTAAATTAAACTTTGGAAAATATGTTCTGAAATGCTATGAACTGAAGTTCTAAGACACTGCAAGGGAGGTGATAGTGACTCTAAGACTCTATAACTATAAGAAACATTAGTCAGAAGAAGTAAAAATGCTTCTCCTATTGCCCCCTTCTCTGAAAGCTGTCAGAAATAAAAGATAAAACTAAGCCATCTAAGACTTAAAACAGAAAACAGTTGCTATGGAGTTGACTATGATTCATGCTGATGCTATATGTGCCAAAGTAGATCTGAACTCTGTAGACTACCCAGTACCTGATTTTTCAAAAGTACATAGCCAGGCTTTACTTCCAAGTTGTCTTTGGGTGAACTCAAACTGCCAACCTTCTGGCTAGTAGGTAGGTGTGTTAACTGTTTTCATCACTCAGGGACACCACCTAAGGTTTAAAATATCAAGTGAACAACATTAAAAAATCAGCAAGTGTGGCAATATTAATTTCAGATAAAACAGACTTTAAAGCGAAATCTACTTCAGTGGAAAAGATTGCTATGTCTTACTTAAAGGGTCATTACATCAGGAGGACATAACTAATTTTTTGTTTTCTATTTA
This sequence comes from Heterohyrax brucei, assembly GCA_028571685.1. Classification (NCBI taxonomy): domain Eukaryota; kingdom Metazoa; phylum Chordata; class Mammalia; order Hyracoidea; family Procaviidae; genus Heterohyrax; species Heterohyrax brucei. The sequence continues at coordinate 39,258,097 of CM053157.1, read as the reverse complement.
CACACTCAGTGATAGAGTTTCTAAGTATGTCAAACAAATCGTAACGGCCTTGAAAAGTGAGAGATACAGCTCCAAAACAATAGCAGGAAACTTCAACACACCACTTTTGGCGATGAACAGAACACCTAGAAAGAAGCTGAGTAAAGACAGAGAAGATCTAAATGCCACAGTTAACAAACTTGACCTCATATGAGATTTGGCAATTAAGCGTACAAACTTAATTGTTTTAAGTGCTGTGTACCTCATTGCTGAATATCACTATGGTCACTTTCAAAGTATTCCCCATTGGGAAGCTATGCACTGGTGCTAATGCCTAGTCAACCTTTCAAAGCAATTTTGGAACTCTTTCTTGAATGGCAATTGAGCACAGTGGCATGGTGGCAAGTTCATGAATTTAATCAATAGTTGTCTGTGAGGGAGTTTTTAGCCAGTAAACAAATAACTGTGTCAGAGCATCCTCTGTACTCACCTGATATAGTTCCCAATGACTTTTTCCTTTACCTGAAGATAAAGGAAATATTGGAAGCAAGACATTTTGATGACATTCAGGACATTGAGGGTAGTATGACAACAGCTCTGGTGGCCATAAGAGTTCCAAAATTACTTTGAAGGGTGGACTAGGTGCTGGCATCGGTACATAGCTTCCTAAGGGGAGTACTTCAAAGGTGACCATAGTGATATTCAGCTGTGAGGTATGTTGCATGTTTTCTAGGATGAGTTTGTGAACTTAACTGGCAGTGCTTGTACACATATATGGAACACTCCATCCATCAACAGACAAGTATGCCTTCTTTGCCAATGCACATGGAAAATTGCAGAATAGACCACATATTAGACCATAAAGCAAGACTTAACAAATCCAAAGCACTGAAATTTTGCAAAGCATCTTCTCAGACCATAAAGCTATAAAAGTTGAAATTAACAGCAGAAAAAACAAGGGTGAAAAGCTAAACACTTGGAAACTGAAGAACGTCTTGCTCAAAAACGTCTGGATCATAAAAGAAATCAAGGAGAGAATAAAGAAATTCATAGAAACAAATGAGAATGAAGACATCCGCAAGAACCTACGAGACACAGCAAAAGCAGCGCTCAGGGGTCAATTTATGTCAATAAGTATGCAAATACAAAAAGAAGAAGGGACCCAAATCAAAGAAGTGATGCTACAACTTGAACAAGCAGAAAGAGAGCAGCAATAGAACCCCTCAAACACCAGAAGAAAACAGCCGATAAAAATTAGAGCAGAACTAAATGAATTTGAGAATACAAAAACAACTGGAAGAATTAACAAGAGCAAAAACTGATTATTTTGAAAACATCAACAAAATGAATAAATCACTGGCCAAACTGACAAAAGAAAAACAGAAGAGGAAGCAAATAACTTGACATGAAATGAGGTGGGCAATTTCACAACAGACCCAACTGAAATTGAAAGCATTATAACAGGATACTATGAAAAATTGTACTTTAATAGATTTGAAAACTAAGAGGAAATGGACAAATTTCTAGAAACACACTATCTATCAAAACCAACACAATCAGAAGTATAGCAACTTAATAAACCTATCACAAAAGAAGTGATTGAAAAGATAATTAAAAACTCCCTACAAAAAAAGAAATCCTGACCCAGGTAGTATCACTGGAGAGTTCAACCAAACTTTTAGAGAAGAGTTAACATTGCTGTAACTAAAGGTATTTCATAGCACAGAAAATGATGGAATACTCTCAAATTCATTTTAGGAAGCCAGCATAGCCCTGATACCCAAACCAAACAACAATACACAAACACCAGAAGAGAAAATAGATAAATGCAAACCCCTAAAAATCAAACACTTATGTTCATCCACAGACTTCACTAGAAGAGTAAAAGACTGGAAAGGAATTTTTGGCAAACACAAATCTGATTGGTGTCTACTCTCCATAATCTACAAGGTACTGGAGAACTTCATCAACAAAAAAGACAAATAAATCAATTAAAAGTGGGCAAAGTATATGACCAGGTACTTCACAAAGGAAGACATCTAGGCAACTAACAGATACACAAAGAAATGCTCATGGTCATTAGCCATTAGAAAAATCCAAATCAAAACTACGAGGAGATAACATCTCACCCCAACAAAGCTGATATTTAAAAAAACAAAAACAAAAACAAAAACGAACAAAGAAACCCACAAAACAATACATGTTGGAGAAGTTGTTCCAGTCTCTGCACAACCTCTCTAATGTTGTGTTATAATTTTATATTTTCTTGCTGTGTTGTAATTTCTTGTTTTGTTTTGTTTTGAAATGTCCAAATAGGCTGGTCATGTGAGCTAGTTTGCTTACTGGTGGAAGCTTTAACATCCTGTCACCAGATGGTTAGAGCTCTTAGTAGGCATATGATCCCAGGAGTTTGTTTCTTGCATATTGTTTTAGTCAGCCAGTGTTGCTCTAACATAAATATCACAGAGTGGATGGACTCAGCAAAGGAAAGTGTACTCTTATACAGGTGAGTAGGCTACAAGTCTGAATTCAGGGTGTCCAGTCCAGTGAAAGGCTTTTCCTCTGTTGGCTCTGGAGGAAAGTCTTTGTGTTGCATCAGTCTTTGGAGAGAGAGCATCTTGGCACAGGAACCTCAGGTCTGAAGGACACACTCTACTCACCATACTGCTTTCTTGATGCTGTGAGGTTGCCAACTCTCTGTTTGCTTCCCTTTCCTTTTATTTCTTGTAGGACGAAAGGACAAAGAGTGGTGCAAACTATACTCCAGGGAAACTCCCTGTACAGTGGAACAGGAAGATGATCTTATGAAGAGATTTATAGTCCTACCCTAATTGTTTAACCCAACTTGACGGCACTTGGCTTGGCTGGCAATCATTTAACATACAGCATAGGAAAATCACAAAATGGAGAGCAATCATAAATATTGGGCATCACGGCCCAGTTACATGGCTACACAAATTTTTGGAGAGACATAGTTCAATCCATGACATATGTCTTTACGTGAGGTGTCCAGGTAGTCAGTCAACATGTGTGTGGTGTATGCTGCCTGCTATAGTCTTAGATACACAGTGGTGTTTGATAATAGGCATAGGTATTTGGCTGCATGTACTGAGAACTAAATGGGGCTGGCAGCTGTTCAAGAGTGTCTGTGAGGAAAGCATGTAACTGTTCCTGAAGGTGCATAGGTGGATAGAATTTTGCAGCTGGATGCTGGATATTGAACATATAGGTGAAAGGCATTCAATGTCCATGGACCGCTTATGTCTGAGTCTAGGCCAAGGAACTGTTTTAGCCTTGAATTCTTGGCTCAGGGAGGTTGGTAGATTTCCCCCCACCCCACATTTGTTAAGTTGTTTCTTCTCCAAGTCTGGGAGAATGGTTCAGGGCATGCTTAAGGAATTCTACTTCTGGTCCAGGGTATGTGTCAGTTTATGGAATCAGGACTGTCTAGAGAAAACAAGGGGAAACACTTGTAAAAAGGAGAGAGGTTTAGGGTGAAGGAAAGTTTTAGTATGTTAGACATACGCTATTTAGCTTTTGATGATTGAATGCTGTTTTTCACTGATTCTGGAAGTGTGAATGGGCTTATTGCTGCTCAGTTTCTCCCACTGCTTGGCCTCCCTGACTGCTTGGTCTCTCCCATTGAAGGAGATGCTTTCCAAAAGCCACTGTTCCACTCACCATGCTTGCTGCCATGATGTGCATGTAGAGTGCCATTTCCTTGTAGGTCAGATCTGGCCAGTCCCACATACTTTTGGACCTGCTGTCCCTTCCCTGTCATTCAGTCTCAAGTCTCAGCTTTCCCTTTGATGTTCATTGTTCCTAGAATGCCATGTATAATGGATCTGTTTCTTCTTTGGGGTCTTTGTTGTTATCACCACTGATAGCCGCGATGGAGCTCACTAAGTTGAGTCTCACTGGTGACGCAAGAATATAAAGGGGTGCACCCTGAGATCTCCACTAAAAGACTTCAATTGATGGTCTAGTGGTTTCAGGGTTCCCCTGGGAGCATGGCCCCTGGCCCTGATGCTGCCCTTTCCTATAAATCATAATGAAGTTCCACTCTTTGGACATGAATGGATTGGACTTGGCGATGCAGAGTGACCATATATTGGATGCACTTTATGGTTCTGTGCATCTATAGGATATCATCCTGCTGACATCTGGCTGGAGGAAGGAGAGTGGGTGGAGAGGAGGGGAAAGGAGACTGCTGGGAGGATGAGACATGTAGGGAGCAGAGAGGAATAGTGTGCTGTCACCAGGCAGGGAGAGCAGTAGAAGCTGCACATAGATGGGCATGTAAATTTATACGGGAATGTACATTTTCACTCAGTCATAATAAAAAAAAAAAAAACAGACTAGGTAGGGAAAAAAAAAAGAATCACAGGAAGTGTCTGACTACTACATCATCCTAGTCCCTCTCCTCAATCCATGTTATTTTCAATTGTCTTATATGTATGTGAAACCTGAAATATAAATAAGGAAGACTGAAGTAGAATTGATGGCTTTGAACTGTAGTGATGGTGAAGAATATTGAATATACCACGGAGTGCCAGATGAAAAAACAAATCTGCCTTCAGAAGAAATCCAGCTGGAATAGTCATTAGAAGCAAAGATGGCAAGACTTTGTCTCACGTCCTTTAGACATACCGTCAGGAGGGACCAGTTCCTGGAGAAGGACATTAAGCTTTGTAAAGCAGAGGGTCAATTAAAAAAAAAGGAAGATCCTTAACAAGATGGATTGCTACAGTGGCTGCAGGAATAGACTTAAATATAACAATGATTGTAAGGATGGCACAGAGGATGGCTGGGCATTGTTTCATTCTGCTGTATGTAGAGTCACTATGGGCTGGCAGCTGGTTGATCGGAGAGCCTCCTACAAGTTGTTAGGGTCACCATGTTTCTTTTTTTCTGAACTGAGACTAAATATGAACCTTCCTAACATCCCTGGGGAAACCCTGGTTGTGTAGTGGTTAAGGGCTAGGCCTCTAACCAAAAGGTTAGCAGTTTGAATCCACCAGGTCCTGCTTGGAAACCCTGTGGAGCACTGTTATCCTCTCCAATAGGGTCACTACGAGTTGGAATTGACTCAACGGCAACAGGTTTGTTTTTTTATCATCCCTAGAGGAGCAAACACAAGAATGCGAAGCTGTTCAGTCAACTCCTTGTTCTGGGTCTGAGCCTTCTTCCACTTCTCACCTCAGCTGTGACCACCTTCACAGACTTATAAAGAAGTTACCCCTCTCCCCTCCCTGACTGCCTGTTAGGCTTGGGACACAGTCTATCAAGACTGCCTACATCCCCCCACGGAGTAAGTCCCAGGCCAGAGCCTTTCAGAGTCTTTTGGCTAAGAGAGTCACAGATGTGCCTCTTCTTTCTCTCAGGAGTTCTGCAAGAAGAGTGGATCATACCAACTCCCATCATGTGGACAGCGATGTTTGCCCCTACTTCTGTCAATCATACACACTTTCTCTAGACAGAGTCTCCTTTCAGTGGAAGAGCGATGTGGCTTCCTGACAGTTTGCAAGGGGCTATCCTATCAACCAGGAGCCTGGCTGGTACAGTGGTTAAAGTGCTAGACTGCCAACCAAAAGACGAGCAGTTTCGAACCCACCACCCTCTCTGTTGAAAAAAGATGTAGCAGTGTACTTACGTAAAGATTCATAGCCCTGGAAATTTGTCGGCAGCTCTGCTCTGTCCTATCAGATCACTAGGGGTCAGAATGACTCCAGAGCAATGGGTTTGGTTTTGTATTTCCCTGCCCTCTAGGGGAGCCACAGAGGATAACAGGAAGGCAAGCAATAGCCCCATCTTGCTCTCCTCCTGGCCCTGGGTGAACTTGGCTCTCCTGCCTTGCTCTCTTTTCATACAAACGGACTGTGGATGGTGAAGTAAATGCTCTTAATTCTTCTTTCTTTCCCTTTTTCTCTCTGCTTCTTCATTTGGGCTAAACAATCAGAGGAAAGTGGAGAAAGGCCTGGATTAGGTAGTAACAGGGAAAATAAAAAGTAAAGAATGAGTTACAGAAAATGTATTATTTCCTGAATTTCTTACATTAAAAAAATTAATAAGTATGGCCAAAAACTATGTAAGTACTCCCCAATAATATAGTAATAAATAAATAGATGACAGCCAAAAAGAGGGTATATTCATCAAGGTTCTGCAGAGAAACAGAACCAAGATAATCTATGTCTATGCTTACGCCTATGCTTATACCTATACCTGTATACAAATTGACATTGGTTCGTGTGATTGTGGGCACTGGCAAGTCCAAAATCTGTAGAGCAGGTAGCAAGTTGCAAAACCTGTTAAGATGTATATGTTACAGTCTTGGAGGAGAATTCTATCATCTTTCAGAAACCTCAGTTTTGCTCTTAAGAACTTCAACTGATTTGGATAAGACCCACCCACATAATCTTACCTTAGAGTTAACTGACTGTAAATATTAGTCAGATCTGTCAAATATCCCCACAGTAGCACCTAGACCAAATATCAGGGCATCACACCTTAGCCAAGTTGACACAGAAAATTAATCCTTGCTTATGGTTACCCTCTAGATACAAATCATACCACATATTTTTTCTGTGTTTCACTGTCTTCAAGATGTCCCCTGTAGTTTAAAAAGAATGAGTTTCTCACCTCTGTCTCACTTGCTAGTTTTCTGCTGAGGCAAAGAGGTTTTCTAATACTCTGGGTCACCATTTCTCCAAACAGACACATATACTTCCCCCAATTTCCAGATGGCTCTTTAGGCATCTGTCAGGAAGCCTCTTCCCCTCAGGGCATTCTAGACTTACTGAACTGCTGGCAGCAGGGAGCCTTAAGAAACTGTGACCTCAAGCCCTGGGAGCTGGATGGATCCTGCTGTGTTTATTGCTGCTGCATATTGGCTGCTGGTTTTCCATATGGACCACCGGGCCACTCAGTAGGAGACATTTTGTTAGACTATTTTATTCGGGGAGCTGTAAATAATACCCCTCTCTTTGCTGCTGGAGATGTGAACCAGTTCATTAGACACAACAATCAGACAGATGGAGATCAAAATGTCCACTTCATTGTTGCTAAAATGGAACTTTGTTGGACGTGGCTTATGCATTCACCCTGATGGATTTGCTACCTCCTTGTTTGCCGTCTTCTTCTTCCATATTTTTTTTCATTTTTCTTTTTTTATACATTTTATTTATTTATTGTGATTGAGTACGAGTGTACAATCCAATTTAAATTGGCATGTCCGCCTATGTGCAGCTCTTACTGCTGTCCTTGCCCGGTGACAGCACACTCATCCTTTCTGTTCCATACATGTCATATCCTCATAACAATCTCCTGTCACCTCTTCTGCACTGTCTCCACTCCCTCTAGTAAGAGGCCAGTAGGACATCATCCTATAGATGCATAGAACCATAAAGTGCACAGACGACATGGCCACTCTGTCACCAAATACAATCCATTCCTGTGCAAGGAGTTGACCTCAGTAATGATTTATGAACAGAGGCAGCATCAGGTCTAAGGACCATGGTCCCTGGGGAACCCCCAGGCTTGAAGCAGCCTAGGAGGGGAATTTGGAGTCTACAAATCAGACAATATACTCAAGACTACTGTCTGTCATTGGATCAGGAGGAAAAGGAAGAAAAGAGACAGAATTCTAAATGTGTACAGTCTTTAATAGATTGTTGTTGTTGTTAGTTGCTTGATTGTTGATAACAACACATGGAGATACCATGTATGACAGAATAAAACTGCTCCATAGGATTTTTAAGGCTGTGTTCCTACTGCAGCAGATCTTCAGGCCTATCTTCAAGCCACCTTTGGGTTGGTTTAAACAGCTAGCACTTCAGCTACTAGTCTAGGACTTAACTATTTGCACTATCCAGGGACTTCTGGAGGATAAACCAATGGTAGCCAACCGGCAGGAGTGTCTGAGTGGTAGAAACAGTTAACACACTTGGCTGCTAACCAAAAAGCTGGAGGTTTGAGTTCATCCAGAGATTCGATGGTCTACTTCAGAAAAATGAGACACTGAAAACTCTGTGCAGCACAGTTCTGCTCTGGCATGCATGGGTCACCATAAATCAGACGTGACTAGACGGCAACTGGTTTGGATTTAGTCATCTACCAACTAATAACCCACTCTTCCAGGGGGAGAAGTCAGTAGTGCTGAAATAAAAGGCAAGAAGTGTTGTTCAGCAGCATTCCCTCTACACGTATACATGAAGAGTGGGAAATTAAGAGTACCTTCTCTCTTCTTAAAAGCTTAACCACTGGATTTAAGAACTGAGCCTCTGGTCGGTTAGGAGTGTCACAACCTGCTTTCATGGGCTATCCATCAGGACTGTTTTGCTCCACCTTTGGCAGCTGTTTCCCCCAAACTATCCACTATACCTTGAAGTACCTGCTGGAGACTGCTGCTGGGTAATATATATGTTGCTGCAAGGATATTATATATTTTGCTGCCAGGAATGATCAGTTGGTTCAGAATAATATGTTCAGTTATATTTGAGCCACCCTGTAGTTGAGGTTAGAAGTTTATTTTATCTTCTATCTATTGTTGCATTTCTTTCCAGCTATGTTGTCCAATATAGCTTATCTGAAATGCTGCAGCAATGAAATGTTAACATTAATTGCACCAGGAATAACATACCAACAACCTAGAGATGACTCAAGTTTGACTACAACCTCTTTATTGAGTTATGCTTTAGTATGCTAGGGTAAGTTATGCTGTAGTAACAAACGACCCACAAATTTCAATGGCTTACCACTAGGAAGATTTATTCCCATGTACTTCAGTGGTCAGCTGGGGCCTCTGTTCTGGACCCCTGTAGTTTTTGTTCTGGTGGTCAGCTAGGAATCTACCAATTATCTAGAGCTGTAGTGTTGCTGGTCGTTGTGTAAGAGGAAAACTTCAAACTTAGCTAAGGATATACCATTGCTTAAAGCTTTTACCTGGAAACGACAATGTCATTTCTGCTCATATTTAGTAGGCCAAAGCAAGTTATATGTCTACACTTGAGTTCAAAAAGGGTATGATACCCTGTCAGGGAATATAACATCGAGTCCCAGAACTGGCAGGAGGAAAATGAGTGTGCAGAACTCAAAGTCTATTAAAAAGACCAGAATTGGTGGTCCAGCAGAGTGGAGGGTCCCCAGAAGACATGGCCCCTGGACTCTCTGTTAGTTCACAACAGAAATTATTCCTGAATCCAACTCTTCAGACAAATTGCACCAGACTGTATGACATAAAATGAAGAATGTGTTTCTTGATTTAAGTGAATACATGAGACTAACTGGGATCCCCTGTCCAGAGGTGAGATGAGAGGACAGACAGAGACAGGAAATGGTTGAATGGATGTGGGAAATGCACAGCAGAAAGGAGAAGTGTGCAGTCATGGTGTGGGAGAGCAGCCAGATTTATGTAGCCATGTATGTGTAAGTTTTTGCATGACACATTGACTTGGATCGTAAACTTTCACTTAAAGCACAACAAAATATGTAAAAACAAAACAAACCAAAAAAAACAAAAACCCAAACTCACTGACCCACATAGCACTGAGCAAATCTGCTGCAAAGAAGCTCTTTAAAGTGTTAAGAAAAAAAAAGAACGGGCATGAAAGGCTAATTCTCCTATGTGCCTGGAGGATAAGACCTGGAATAATATAAACAACCCTAAAAATCAGCACAAATTGTCAGGGAGAAATTAAGGGCCACAAATATTAAATATCATTGTAAGTTAAAGTTCAAATAATTTGTGCCCCAAATAATTGAAGTCTGTAACTAAGACATTTGTTCTTGCAAATTCTAATCTTAAGTTTAAAGTCCATAGTCTAGTTATTTGTATATAATTAAATTTAAATTAATGCTCAAAGAAACTAATGTCCTCCTCAACTTTTTGTCTCCTTGTTACAGTCTGAGTTTCTTCAACAGTCTCAGACAAACTGGGCTGCTGTTCATCACAATACCTTTATAAGTTATAATTTTATTTTTCATTTTCCATTTTAAAAGGAATGTAAAGAGACCATAGGACCCACCAGATTACCACAGCATTGATTTTATATCACCGATCAACCTCAGTTGTTAGGAGAGGTACCCAATCAAAATGTGGTTCTCAGAACATTATCTTTGTTAAAATTTTCACCTATGCAGGAGGCAGGGCCAAGATAGAGGACTAGTCACACCTCTCCTTGATTTACTCTGAGAACTAAGGCCTAGAAAAACCATTGAATGGAGCAGAATAGACGATCTGGGAGCCCCAAGATCAGGCCGAGGGTTCTGAGATCAGACTGGGTGATAGGAAAGGAAAACTAATGTTGTCAGAGATGACACAGCAATACAAAGGGTCCTGCTTCTGCTGGTGCAGCAGCTGAGAGGCTTACAGGTACGGACACCATCTTTGTTAACCAGGAAGCTGGGACTGGGACCAGGACTGTTGAGCCTGAGATCCTGGAAGGGGCCAGCTGCCATGCTGAGCTGCAGAACCTAAGTAGACAGTCTCTTGTGGCAGAGAAGCTATACTTAAGACAGTCACATCTAGAGAACCTGGCAGCAGCTGGTGGCTGAGGGTACTGGTGCCTTTCTCCCCTCTTCTCTGAGCTGCATCATAGATTCTGCTGTCACCACAAAGAATAGGTGGCACAGGTATGATGCCTTCTTAGTCAGCTGAGAGGTGGAGTCAGCACCTGACTGGACAGTACCTCTCAGCAAAAAAGCTGTTTGTAAGACAATTGCACCTAGAGAAGGCTGTGGTGGCTGGTGTCCAAGTGTGACAGTTACCCTTCCCCTCCCACTTGTGAGTCATGTCTTCACATCTGCTGACACAGAAGCTCCACAGCAGGTCCCCATCTTTGTCTGCTAGGAGGCAGGTCCTGCCACCCCAGAGAACCCATCTTGTACTGGCTGCTGCTGGATAGTCCTCTGTCAGCAGAAAAGCAGTTTTTAAGACAATCACATCTAGAGAATGCAGCGGTGGGTAGTGGTCAAGACTGGTGGCACCATTTCTCCCTGCCTTCACTGAGCCATGCTATAGGGTCTGCTGATGTGGCCCCTGAGAGACTCAATAAGTAGGTTACCATATTTGTCAGCCAGGACATGGGGACTACTATCCTTGAGGGCCTGGCTGCTACTGGCAGCTGCTGGACAGCATTTCTCTAAGCAGAAAAACAATCTTTAAGACAATTGCATCTAGAGAATGCAGCAGTGGCTGGTGGCTGAGTGTGGTGGGTCCTTTCCTCTATCCCTCTCTGAGCTATGCCATAGTGTCTGCTTGTGTGACTCCTGAAAGTTGGCACAACTAGGTCACCATCTTTGTCAGTCAGAAGGCAGGGCCTGCCACTCATGAGAGTCCAGATTGGGACAGCCAGCAAGCTGAGCAGCACTACTGCACTGAACAGCATCTCTCTCACCAGAGAAGCTATACTTAAGTCAGTCACACCTAGAGAATGCAGTTGTGGCTGGCAGCCAACTGTAGAGGTGCCCTAATTCACTCCTGTGCCATACCTTTTTGGACTATTACACTGGAGAAGGTGAAGAACTTTCTGATGGTGCAAAGACAACAATCAATATCTAACCATTTAAAGAAGCAGACCACCATAGCTCCAGGAAATTCCCAAAATAAAGAATCCCAAAACTTTCTAAATGAATAAGCCTTCCTGAAATTATTGGAGGTAGAATACAAAAGAATTATATATAGAGCCCTTCTAGATCCTAGGATGGAGATTAAGTGAAGCGCACAAGAACAAACAAAAAAATTAAACAAGCTATATGAACTGCTAGAACATCAACAATCTGCAATACAGCAGATCAGCAGTAAAATTACAGTTAGACAATTCAATGGAAAGCCAAAAGAGCAGGATTGAGAAAATGTAATGTAGAATTAGCAAGACTGAAGACAAAGCAATGAACACCAGCATTTATGAGGAGAAATCAGAGAAAAGAAACAAGAAAAATGAACAAGCATTAAGAAGCATGTGGGGCTCTATCAAGAGGAATAATCTACAAAGAACTGGAATTCCTTAGCAGGGAGTGCTAGCAGAAAACGCAGAGAGAATTGTTGAAGAGTTGCTGACAGAGAACTTTCCTGAGATCACGAAAGAAGAGAACACAGATATCAAAGATGCTTTTTGAATACCACAAAAAGTAGACCCCAAAAGAAAGACATCAATATCTACTGTAATCAAGCTTAATAAAATGAGTCTTTTTTTCTATGCATAAGATCTTTGTTTAAGTCCTTATAATAGTGGTCTCATACAATACTTGTCCTTTTGCAGCTGACTGATTTCACTCAGCTTAATTTCTTCTAGTTGATACCAGGTTATGAGATGCTTCCTAAAATCATCATCGTTCTTTATGATTGCACACTGTTCCATTGTGTGTATATACCATAGTTTATACATTCATCTGTTGTTGGGCATCTGAGTTGGTTCATCTTTTCACTATTGTGGACTGTGCTGCAGTAAACATTCATGCGTGTGCGTCTGTTTGTGTGACAGCCCTTATTTCTGTGGGATATATTCCAAGCAGTGGAATTGCTGGATTATATGGTATTTCTATTTCTAGCTTTTTAAGAAGGTGCCTAATTGCTTTCCAAAGAGGCTGTAATATCTTGTATTCCCACCAACAGTGCAGGAGTGCTCCATTCTCTCTGCAGCCTCTCCAGTATTTGTTGTTTTGTGTATTTTTGATTATTGCCAAACTCACTAGGGTGAGATAGTATCTCGTGGTAGTTTCGATTTAGATTTCTCTAGTAGCTAGTAATTGTGAGGATTTGCTCATGTGTCTTTTGGTTGCCTGAATGTCTTCTTTGATGAAGTGTCTGTCTACATCTTTTTTCCATTGTTTAATCAGGTTATTTGTCTTTTTCTTGATATTTTGCAGTAACTTTAGGGAAATTAGACATCAATCTGATATGTAGTTGCCAAATATTTTTTCCCATTCTATAAGCAGTCTTTTAACTCTCTTGATAGAGTCTTTGGATGAACATAAATATTTGTTTTTTAGTAGTTCTCAAATTTCATCTCTTTTCTTGTGTTGTTCATGTATTGTTGGTAAGATTTTGTAGTCTTTCTAAGTCATGTATTAGGACTACCATTGTTATCCTATTTTTTCTTCTGTAATCTTTATTGTTTTAGGTTTGATATTTAGGTCTTTGGTCACAAATCAGTTTTAGAAGCAATACAACCAGTGTGCTCTTTAGAAGCAAAGGTGGCAGACTTTGTCTTGTTCACGTTGGACAAGTCATCAGGATATACCAGTCACTGGAAAAAAGACATCATGTTTGGTAAAGCAGAAGGTCAGTGAAAACAATATGTAAGAGACAGAAAGCCTTCCCTTGGAGCTGGTACCCTGGATTCAAACTTTTGTTATCCTAGACTGTGAGATAATAAATTTCTCATTCTTAAATCTATCCTGAGGCAGAACCAGATAACTAAGACACAAGGGAAACTCTAATGAGTTGTATTGACACAATAGCCACAACAATGGACTTAGACATATCAAAGATCATAAAGATGGTACAGAACCAGGCAGTATGTCATTGCAATATGTCATGATTGGCATGAGTTGGTGCCAGCTTAATAGCAACTAACAGCAACAGCAAACTTTCACTGTATTCTAGTTCTATCTCAGTTAGCAAGCCTGATAAACAGACTAATCCAGACTCCCACCTTTTCGTTGCACTTCTAGACTTCAGGTTTACAAAATCTGAGTTATTTTTTTCTTGCTGTGCTTTTAAAAAAAGTAATTTTTAAAATAATTGCTGCCATTCTTTCATAAAGAGATTGATGTAAAGGAAATTTAACTACAAAACAATGAATGTCTTTATTTTCTCTATTTGCCCAACAGTCAAATCTACCTTATTTTTGTGAAGAAAACAACAGTCTAAAACTAGGAAATCCAAAGCCAGGATTAGAGTTGCCAGCCAGTGATTAGAGTTAATGTGACTAAAAATGCAGAGCCAGCTTTATTGCAATGCCAGATGATGGTGGTGGGAGTTCAGGCGGTGATGGGTATATGGTATGGCAGGATGGTGTGATGATATTGGTGGTGGTAAACACGTGAAAGCCAGAACCTATGTAAGGTGGAAACCTGTCAGAGAAGGAAAACTCAGATATTTTCTAACAAAATGAGTGATAGAAAAGTGGTAAGACTGCACTCTCTCAAAAGTTGAATACGTTCAAGACCTGAGAAAACAAAGCAGTCTGATTGAGCTCCCACAGGTCTCACTGTTGTAGTATTGGGGGGCTGGAGATATTAGCAGGGGTGAGGAGTGGTGATGGAGGTGACAGTAATGGCAGTAGTAGAGCAGGGGAATGGTAGTGGTAAGGATGACTGGATGGTAACAGAAGGGATAGTAATGGTGGTTGGGGTGGTGGTGATGGAGGTGGCAGTAACGGCCACAGTGGGACTGATAGAGATGGTAGTGGTAGGCAGAAAGTGGCAGTGAGTGGGGTAGGGTAGTAAGGAGATAATGGTAGGCATGACACCCAAAAACTCATGGATGAGGCACAAGGTAATAAGAGCTTAACACCTTCATTTCCTCTGTAAGTTCCTAGAGCACCTAGTAGTTTGAGATGACAAATTTACCATTGCTCCCGTGTCTTGGTACTACCAATTTAAACCGGATGCCAACATGCCACTGTCCCTGAAACACAGACAGTTAGCTGATAATTTAAAACCCCTGCCTGCAGGCTGGGCTAAGATCATCCAGAAAGCAGCAAATACTGCCAAGAGAGCATCACAGGTCCATACAAGCTGCCCTGATGTCACAAGTGATCAAGCTGCAGTACTGAGGGTTGTTTTCAGCTTGATGGTAGGGCTTCCATTTTATTAAAGGCAACTCTGCCCTTTGTATCACCAGCTGTTTCCTGCAAATCCAGACCATGTGGGACTGTGGGACTGGCAATAATAGCCATTGGCATCAGCGTACCATAGCCGCTTGACCCAGCTCATCAATGAACTTTTCAGTCTCTGCTTCTTTTGGTGTCCAAGACTCAATTCTTGTTTATTTCTCAGAGTCTCAGCTAATACACCAGATGTCTATACTAGATGTTCTCTTTACAATCCAAATACCAGATGTTGGGATTCTGGGTGGTCAGTAAGGAACATCTGTCTTCTCACACGATTTCTGAACCCACAGAATACACAGAGCCAGATAGAAAAAGACCAAATGCCAGTTTATGACTGATCAGAGCTGGCTTGAGAGGACATGGCTCAGGTCAGCCACCAGATGGGCTGGCTAATGCTCTCCACTCCAGCCCACCCCCTTTCCACTGCCTGGCCCTTGGCACAGCCTTCCCCTTAGTTTGACTGTATCTCCAAAACAGATTCACTTACACAAAATTGCTGGATTACATTGGCTATGGAAGGAGAGGAAAGAAATTTACTCATTCACTCAACAAATGTTTACTGAGTACCTCCTAACTGCCAAACACAGACAAAACAGAAAGTAATTCTTCTCTGGTGGTGCTTCTATTTCAGTGGAACCCAAATACATACTGTTTATAGCTTTTTATTGGATTCATTGGGAGTCCTTGGATGATATAGATGGTTAAGCACTTGGCTTAAACACTGGTTGACTGTCTGAATGCAACCAAGGAAGAAATAATAATATAATGTATTTATAAAAGATTATAGTTCTTGAAGACACTATGGAGTATGGTTCTACTCTGTCATACACAGGGTTGTCATGATTTAGAATCACCTCGACAGTAATGGGTTTGGCTTACTGGATTTGATCTAGAAAGACTTATTTTTCTTCTGCTGGGAAAGTGATAAGTGCATTGACAGAGCTCTCTTCTCCCGAAGAACAGGTTACACCTGCTTCTCCTTAATCAGCTGGAATAAGTAAGACAGAATTCCCCTTCTGTGAGAGATTGGATGTGTGAATGGTGTGGGCAGATGTATAAAAGAAACCAATGCCTATCTCTCAGACTGATTTGGAGCTTATCTTACCTGTGGCCCTGCTGGCCTTTCTGTCTTCTGCTGCCCAAGGTTCTGGCATGTGCTGTGGGAACAGTTTCTGATATCCCAGCAGGCCGTGAGCTCCCCACCACATCCCTTGATACTTAAAGGTCTTTTCAACTAATAATGACTTCAAGGTTCCATGCCTAGGTAACTTGGAGGATGGTAATATTTGTAAATGGAAACAAGGGTGTTAGAAACATTTTTTAAATTGTTTTATTGTGGTAAAAAGTATATACAACAAAACACCAATTCAACATTTTTTGTATTTATAATTTAGTAACATTTAATTATATTTTTCACGTGGTGCAATCCTCACCACTACCCAATTCCAAATTACTTCCTGATCATTAATAAACACTCAGTGCCCCTAAGCAATGACTTCCCCTTTTCCTTTCCCTCCCATTCCTGGTAACCCCTAATAAACTTTGTCCTCTACACATTTGCCTGTTTTAAATATTTCATAAAGCATACAATATTTGTACTTTTATAACATACTTATTTCACTCTGCATAGTTTTTTTCCAAGGTTCATCAAAATGACACGTGTCAGAACTTTCTCTTTATGACTGTGTCATATTCCATCATATGTATAGACCACATTGTGCTTATCCATTCATCTGTTGATGGATGCTTGGGTTGTTTCCAAGATTTGGCTATTTTGAGTAGTGTTGTAGTGAATACATGTTTACAAGTATCTGTTTAGGTTCCTGCTTTCTGTTCTTTTTGATGTATACCTAGGATTTGCTTTTGAGAAAGAAACTGCTGAGTATAGTTCTAGGCACTATAGATGGTTAGGTGAGATCAGACTACTATTTGTGTTGCTAGATGTAGTGGTTATTTTCTATCCCCTTTCAGTATTGCAATAATGAGTTTGTCAACAAGTTCACTGTGATTCACGGTGACCCGACTTGTATTAGAGTAGAGAGTAGAACTGTGTCCTCCATAGGGTTTTCAATGGCTAATTTTTCACAAGTAGATTTCCAGGACATTTTTCTGAAGCACTGCTGAGTAGACTTGAACTTCCACATTCTAGTTAGTGGCTGAGTAAATTAACCATTTGAATCACCCAGGAATTCCACTGAGAAGACAGGACTTTTCAAAGCCCTCTGATCCAGCACAAACAATTATGCTACATCAGTTTGTGTGTGTTTTTGTCACTCACCTCTAAAAAAGAATACAGAACTTCAGTCGTTTGAGTCATTCATTATTCATCCAATATAAGTGTTAGACCAGTGGGATAGCCCCCAATTCTATGCATGGATATAATTAGGCTGCCCCAGCAGGGATAACTTGCTCTCTGAGTGATCATCAGAAAGATTACAAATAAATACACACAAATAAAGCTAATGTATACCAACATAAATAACACAAACTCTGACTCAGGGAAAAATTAGAAAGCATTGCAAATCTAACAGCACAAAGAGGAATGTGGGGACTGTGTCCGAGTATGACTCACTGGAAGGTTTCGACTCTTTTATGTGACCTTGTTAGGCTGTAGTTTTGCTTACCTTTAGAATCATCACGTAATTAACATCTCAGAGCAAATGATGTTTTGTAAGCCAAATGTAGACATTTTACTGCCAAATAGGACCAAATAGCCAAAGAGTATGATTATTATTGGCTTCATAATATAAGTTGAAAACATATACACATTTGGGCTTTGCTTTGGTATCATTGTTTGAAATGCAGATTTAGTTCTCTATGGAATAGATGTCTTAAAACATTACGTAGCTTGTCAGGGTGAAAGTTTTTATTGGAGGATGGTGAGTATTGAACTGTGTCTACCAAAAGGATGCGTTGAAATCCTAACTCTGTACTCGTGAGTGTGAGTGTGAGTTTGTTTGGCAACAGAGTCCTTGAAGCTATTATCATAAGTTCATGTTGGAATAGGGTGGGTTCTATTTGAATAGGAGTGGTGTTCTTGTAAGAAGATGTAAGGAGACAGAGAAACAGAAAGAGCACGGTCGCGTGATCCTAGAGTTAGAGACTGGAATGATCCATAAGCCAAAGCTACCATCCATCTGTCAGTTTGCCACATGGTGGTGGCTTGTGTGTGGCTATGATGATGGAAGCTATGCCACACTATTTCAAATACTGCCAGAGTCACCCATGGTGGACAGGTTTCTGTGGAGCTTCCAGACTGAGACAGACTAAGAAGAAAGGCATGGTTACCTGCTTCTGAGAATTACCCAATGAAAATCTGAAATATCACGATACAATATTATCTGATACAGTTCTGAAAGATGAACTCCCTTCCAAGGTGAAAGTTGCCCAAAATACGTAGTGTCCAAGACAATGAACTTAAACACAGCAGTGATCGTGAAGACGGCACAGAACTGGACAGAATTTTGTCCTGTTGTACATGACATCATCATGAGTTGGAGCTGACTTGACAGCAATGAACAGCAATAAAATATGCCAAGCATTACCAGGGGCCACCAGAAAGCAGACAGAGGCACAGAACAGTTTCTCTCTCAGAGTGCTCAGAAAGTAACAAGGCTGAGACCCTGATTTGGACTCCTAGTCTCCTGAACTTTGAAACAATAAATTTTGATGTTTAAAGCTACCCACATTTTGGCATTTTGTTACTGCAGGCATAGGAAAATAATATAGGAGAAGATGTACTTGAGGTGACAGAGGTCATTTAAATGTTTCTGGTCTCAGACCAAGACTATTTTATTTTTCATACCATTCTGACACATTTTATTAATGTATCAAACAGCAAACCACTGAGCTAAACCAGATTTTTTTTAAAGATAGGTTTTCAGATCAGAACTGTATTGGTTTTCACTCAAAAGTTATTGAGATCTTTGTAGAAGGAAGAGTAGTTACAGTGAGATCTTCAAATCACATTCCAAGGATGAAAGCAGAACAATATGGGTTTCTCACTGTAAAATGTTCTTTTCCAAACCCACAAATTAAATCAAAGCACAAATGTTCTTTCATGTTCTTTAAACTACTGGGTGTGAAGTCAAAAAGACTCTTAATTTAAAAAAAAGAAAAGATTTAACAAATATTGTTGTTAGTTGCTGTTGAACCTGTTCTTACTCATGGCAAGCCATTGTGTGCAAGCTAGAACTGCTTCATAGAGTTTTCAAGGCTGTGATTTGGGGGGCCTTACTTCTGAGACACCTCTGGATGAGGTTCTACTGCCAGACTTTCAGTTAGTAGCCCTGTGATTAACCATTTGCACCACTCAGGACTCCTGGAAATATTAAAATTCCTGACTATAGTAACGTTTCTTTAGGATGTCAGGTAAGTAATGCTTTCTGGTATTATCCAAGCAAGCATAATAAGTAATTTTACTTTATGATGATTCAAAGTTGGGGTTCATAACAACAATCCCCTCAACAAAGGCTTGGAAGTACATGTGCATCTCAAGAACACCCCCTTTCCATCTCTGGTTTCTTGTCCATCATCTTATGGGCTCCACTTGATCTTCTGATTCCTGGTTCCCACCTTGTTGTCCAGACCCATTCACAGGCACATTTCTTGGATCGTCTGTGAAACATAACTGGCTTTGTCCCTGAAAACTACCTTCTGATTCTCCCTAGACTTCCGTTTCCCTGTCCTGAGCCCAGGCTACCTGATCTGAAGATATCGCCCAGACCACTGCTTGTCCAAAAATGGAATGTGTGTACCCTATTATGGATTAAATGGTGCTCCCTAAAAGCATACAATCTTAACCTCTGTATCTGTAAATACAACCTTGTTTGAAGATACAGAGGTTTCCTTTTGTTATGTTAATGAGTCCATACCAGAGTAGTGTGAGTCCTAAACATCATCACTTCTCAGAGATGTCTTATAAAAAGGATAGATTAGACACAGAGATTTGCACAGGTGGAGAAAGATTGCTACCAAGGAACACTGAAGATTGCTGATACACATCAGAAACTGGGAGAGAGTCTCATAGAAGTAGTAGATGTGGCTGAGACCCTGAATTCAGACTTTTTGCATCCAGAACTGTGATAAAATACATTTTGCCTTTAAAGTCATCCCTTTTGGTATTTCTATACAGCAGTACTGGGCAACTAAGGCAGCATTCTTCATAATTTGCTTTCCAGCTTCTAGGCACATGGGAGACTGGGTGTGTGCTGAGTGTGTGTCAAGGCCAGAGCACACAGGCGTAACAGACACAGCCAACTCATAGTGACTAGCGACTCATGCTCTGAGGTGTATTTGTGAGCAGATTGCCACAAAGATTCCGTTGAGCTTCGGAGAGTTAAGGTTGATTCAGAGTAATATTGTGCTGGGATTACTTTTAAAATCATCTAGAAAAAAATGGTTTCTAAAATATCAAACCTGTCAAAGAGTTGAGACTGAAGAAGTAATTGCACAACAAGCTAACAAATGCCAGCTGATGAACTGAGCTGGGAGTCTACAGGGAGGGAGAAAGTAAGATGTGCCTGGTGTATTTTAAAACCCAGTCTTAAAGTAGGATGTGCCTGGTGCATTTTAAAAGCCAGTCTTTACCAGTTTCCAATGTGGCATACTTTTTTATTTTTTATTTAACATGACTGAGTGAAAATGTACATTCACGTATAAATTTACATGCCCACCTATATGCAGCTTCCACTGCTCTCCCTGTCCGGTGACTGCACACCATTCCTCTCTGCTCCATACATATCTCATCTTCCCAACAGCCTCCTTTCCCCTCCTCTCCATCCACTCCCCTTCTTCCAGCCAGAGGTCAGCAAGATGATATCCCATAGATGTATAGAACCATAAAGTGCTTCCAATATATGGTTACTCTGCATTGCCAAGTCCAATCCATTCCTGTCCAAAGAGTGGACCTTTGTTATAATTTATGGGAAAGGGCAGCATCAGGGCTGGGGGCCATGCTCTCAGAGGAACCCCAAAACCGCTGGACTATCAATTGAGGTCTTTTAGTGGAGATCTCATGATGCACCCCTTTTTATTCTTGTGTTGCCAGTGAGACTCCTCTCTGTGAGCTCCATCATGGCTATCGCTGGTGGTGGCTGGGCACCATCCGGTTCTTCTGGTCCCAAGTTGATGTAGGCACCCACTCTTGTGGGTCTCTCTGTCTTCTTGGTTGTCTTTACTGCATGTCATTTTGGTCCTTGGTGAGCATCCGTTCCTGCTGAGTTGGGACCATTTGCTGTGTCCTCGGATGGCGGCTTGGCGGCTTTTAAGACCCCAGACGCCACTCACCAATGTGGAGTGCAGTGAGCTCTCTTAGCAAAATGCTAGTTGTGCCAATTGGCCTGGAATTCGCCTAAGAGCATGGTCCCCTGCCCCCCGCCCCAGCTACTCTATTCTTGCAGTATTGAGTCAAGATGGAAGGAGTACTCAAGTTATGCTGAAGTCCACTTAATGTTGTTCTTGTTTCCAATGTGTGCTATCACCTCTTTCTCCCAATTAGATTTCTAGTAACTATCTAAACTAAACCCTCCCCACCTGACCCTCACTCCCTCCCCACCTCACCTCCCTCCCTCCCCTCCCTTGCAGCTGTCAAAGAGTCTTTTCTTCTATACACAAGTCTGTTTTTGAGATCTTATTGTAGAGGTATCATACAGTATTTGTCCTTTTGTCGCTGACTACTTTCACTCAACATAATGTCTTTCAGTTGAAACCAGGTTAGGAGATGTTTCCTGGAATCATCATTATTCTTTATCATTGTGTAGTGCTCCATTGAGTATATGTACCATAGTTTACCTATCCATTTTTCTATTGTTGGGCATCAGGGTTGATTCCATCTTTTTGCTATCGTGGACTGTGCTGTGATAAACATTCTGGTGCATGTGTCTGTTGGTGTGAAAGGCCTTGATTCCGCAGGATATATTCCAAGTAGTGGAATTACTGGGTCAAATGGTATATCGATATCCATTTTTTTAATGAAGCGCCAGACTGCCTTTCAAAGAGGCTGGACCATTTTGCAACCCCACCAACAGTGTAGGAGGGTTCCACTTCTCCACAGCCTCTCCAGCATTTGTTGTTTTGTGTTTTCTGGATCATGGCCAATCTTGCTGGGGTGAGATGGTATCTCATTGTTGTCTTGATTTGAATTTCTTTAATAACTAAAGATCGTGAACATGTCCGCATGTGTTTTTTGGCTGCCTGGATGTCCTCTTCAGTGAAATGTCTGTCCATCTCCTTTGCCCATCGCTTAATTGGATGGTTTATCTTCTTATTGATATTTTGTAGTATCTTATAGATTATGGAGATCAGGCGTCAGTCTGACATAGAGTTGCCAAATATTTTTTCCCATTCTGTGGGTGTTCTTTTAATTCTATTAATAAAGTCTTTGGATGAGCAAAAGTGTTTGATTCTTAATAGTTCCCATTTATCTATTTTCTCTTCTGTTGATTGAGGTTTCTTTGACAGATTTTGGAGTCTGTCCTCATTGTGTATTAAAACTTCCATTGTTGTTCCTACCTTTTCTTGTATGCGCTTTATTGTTCTAGGTTTGACATTTAGGTCTTTTATCCAGTTGGAGTTGGTTTTTCTATAAGGTGTAAGGTATGGATCTTGATTCAGTTTATTGCAGAGCCAAGCCAAGCCAAGTGCCGTCGCAGATGGAGAGCCAATTTGGCCAGCACCGTTTGTTGAAGAGACTGTTTTTACCCCAGTTTAATGTCTTAGGGCCTTTGTCGAATATCAACCATTCATAGGCAGATGGTGTCATCTCTGGGGTCTCAATTCTGTTCCATTGATCCATCTGTCTGTTCTTGTACCAGTACCAGGCTGTTTTGACCACTGTGGCAGTGTAGTATGTTCTAAGGTCGGGTAATGAGAGGCCTCCCAGTGTGTTCTTCTTCTTTAGAAATACCTTACTTATCCGGGGCTTCTTCCCTTTCCAAAAAAAATTGGTGATTTGTTTCTGCATCTCATTAAAAAATGATGCTGGAACTTGTATTGGGATTGCATTATATAAATAAATTGCTTTGGGTAAAATAGACATTTTCACAATGTTAAGTCTTCCGAACCATGAGCAGGGTAGGTTTTTCCATTTATCTAAGTCTCTCTTAGTTTCTTGTAGTAAGGGCTTGTAGTTCTCTTTGTAAAGGTCTGTTGTTTCTCTGGTTAGATTAATTCCTAGGTACTTTATCTTCTTATGGGCTATCGTAAACGGTATTGATTTGATAATTTCCTCCTTAACAGTCTTGTTGTTGGTTTAAAGGAATCCTACTGATTTACATATGTTTATCTAGCATCCTGAGACTTTGCTGAACTCCTCTATCAGTTTGAGTAGCTTACTTATAGATTCCTTGGGGTTCTCTGCATATATAATCATATTATCTGTGAACAGGGAGATTTTAACTTCCTCTTTGCCGATGCAGATGCCCTTTATTTCTTGGTCTTGTCTAATTGCTCTGGCTAGAACTTCTAGCACAATGTTGAATAGGAGAGGTGACAGTGGGCATCCTTGTCTAGTTCCTGATCTCAAGGGAAAGTCTTTCAGTCTCTCTCCATTCAGGATGATGTGGGCAATTGCCTTTGTATAAATGGCCTTTATTGTGTTGAGGAATTTGCCGTCTATGCCCATTTTGCTAAGAGTTTTTAGCATGAATGGGTGTTGGACTTTATCAAATGCCTTTTCGGCATCAATGGACAAAATCAGGTGATCCTTGTCTTTTGTGTATTTATGTGGTTAATCACATTAATTGCTTTCCTTATGTTGAACCAGCCTTGCATCCCTGGCATGAATCCCACTTGGTCATGATGGATTATTTTCTTGATATGTTGTTGTATTCTGTTGGCAAGAATTTTGTTGAAGGTTTTTGCATCTAGGTTCATGAGTGATATTGGTCTGTAGTTCTCTGTCTTTGTTGGATCTTTCCCTGGCTTAGGTATCAGGGTTATGCTGGCTTCATAGAATGAGTTTGGGAGTACTCCATCCCTTTCTGTACTGTGAAATAGTCTCAATAGTATTGGGGATAACTCTTCTCTAAATGCTTGGTAAAATTCCGCCGTGAAGCCATCTGGGCCCAGACTTTTTTTTGGTTGGCAGTGTTTTGATGACCTTTTCAATCTCTTCCTTTGTGATGGCTTTATTAAGTTGTTCTGCTTTACGTTCTGATAATTTGGGTAGGTGGTATGAGTCAAGGAATTGGTCCATTTCCCCTAGGTTTTCAAATTTGTTGCAGTACAGTCTTTGATAGTATTCTGTTATTATATTTTTGATTTCTGTTGCATCTTTGGTGACAACTCCCCTCTCATTTCTAATTTGGGTTATTTGTTTCCTTTCCTGCTTTTCTTTAGTAAGTTTAGCCAGTGGTTTATCAATTTTGTTGGTCTTTTCAAAAAACCAGGTTTTGGTCTTTTCAATTTTTTCAATTGTTTTTCTATTCCCTAATTCATTTAGCTCTGCTCTAATCTTTATGATCTCATTTCTTCTGGTGCCCGAGGGGTTCCTCTGTTGTTCTCTTTTTACTTGTTCAAGCTGTAGAGTTAGTTCCTTGATTTGGTTTCTTTCTTCCTTCCGGATGTGTGCATTTATGGAGATAAACAGACCTCTGAGCACTGCTTTGGCTATATCCCATAGGTTCTGGTAGGAAGTATTTTTGTTCTCATTGGAATCCATGAATTTCTTTAATTTATCCTTGATTTCCTCTATAACCCATGTTTGTTTGAGCAAGATGCTGTTCAGTTTCCAAGAGTTCCACTTTCTATCTATGTTTTTTCTGCTATTGATTTCAACTTTTATGGCTTTATGATCTGAGAAGATGCTTTGCAGTAATTCAATGGTATGGATTTTGTTGAGCATTGCATTATGGCCTATCACGTGGTCAATTCTGGAGAATGTTCCATGTGCACTGGAGAAGAAGGTGTAGTTATCTGCTGATGGGTGGAAAGTTCTGTATATATCAATGAGGTTTAGTTGGTTAATTGTGTCAATGAGGTCTTCTGTACCTTTACTGAGCTTTTTTCTAGATGATCTGTCTAATGATGAGAGTGGAGTGTTAAAGTCTCCCACTATTATTGTGGAGTCATCTAACTCTCTTTTGAGTGTAGTCAGTGTTTCTTTGACATATTTAGGTGCTCTGACATTAGGTGCATAAATATTTAATATAGTTAAGTCTTGCTTGTGTACTGAACCTTTCAGCAATAAATAGTGTCCATCTTTGTCCACGATGGTGGATTTGACATTAAAATTGATTTTGTCTGAGATTAGAATTGCCACCCCAGCTCTTATTTGTTCATTGTTAGCTTGATATATATTCTTCCATCCTTTAATTTTCAGTTTGTTCCTGTCTTTAGGTCTCAACTGAGTTTCTTGTAGACAACCTATGGATGGGTCATGTCTTTTGATCCAAGATGCCACTCGGTGTCTCTTTACTGGAGCATTCAGTCCATTCACATTCAATGTAATTATTGATAGGTATGTGTTCACTGCTGCCATTGTGATATGTTTATTTTTATGTTGATGTTTTCTCTGTTGTTCTTATTAGTCTGTTCTGGGACACTCTTTATTGTGAGTTGATTTTTCACCTTTTTCAAAGCTTGTTT
The DNA here is from genome assembly GCA_028571685.1 of Heterohyrax brucei. Taxonomy (NCBI): domain Eukaryota; kingdom Metazoa; phylum Chordata; class Mammalia; order Hyracoidea; family Procaviidae; genus Heterohyrax; species Heterohyrax brucei. Next base: position 39,232,697 of record CM053157.1, on the reverse strand, counting down.
CATAGTTGTTGAGACTCGTGTGGTAGATTTCTGGAAATGGTATGATACATCTTTGTTGTGCTTTACAGCTGCCCCTATGAACCCCCTAAATAAACTATTTATAAACCCAATTTTAATTACTACCAGTCTTGTTGACTTCCTTTCCATCTGGAAGGACTATAACGACTGTAGTACATCCCTCTTTTTATTATGATGACACCATAGTTTTCATGATGATCACTGGATTGCTTCTTTCCATGTCAAAGCTGTGAATTACTTTGGGGCCTTCCCAAAATGAGTAGAGTATTGAGTAGTGTGTCATTCTAATACATAAAGTTAGTGGTTTTGTTCTTCTAAGCCAAAGCCAAGAACTTCTTTCAATATTTCTTGTAGTTTGGGTTTGGTTTTTACAAAGTCTCTGAGTTTCTGTTTATCTGTGAATGTCTTAATTTCATTTTCGTATTTGAAATATAGTTTTGCAGGACATATAATTCTTGGTTGGAAGTTCTTCTCCTTCAAGACTTTGAATGTGTCGTGCCACTATCTCCATCCAGCATGGTTTCTGCTGAGAAATCTGACGAGAGCCTACAGGGTTTCCCTCTGAATGTTAGCTTTGCCTTGAGAGTTGCTTCTTGTGTTTCATTTTGTTAAGCTTGATTATAATATGTCTTGGAGTCTTTCTTTTGAGATCTATATTGGGAGGCATACGATATGCATCTGAGATGTCTATATTCTCTTCCTTCATGATTTCTGGGAAGTTTTCTTTCAGCAGCTCAGCAACAATACTCTCTGTGTTCTCAGATGTCTCACCCTGTTCAGGGACTCCAATTAATCAAAGGTTGTTCCTCTTAATAGAGTCCCACATGCTTCTTAATGTTTCTTCATTTTTCTTGTTTCTTTTTTCTGATTTCTTCTCACAGACGCTGGCATCAGTAGCTCTGTCTTCCAAGTCAGAAATTCTTTTTTCCATTTGTTCCATTCTGTTTTCTTGGCTTTGCATGGAAGTTTCTAAGTCTTTGATTTTGTTCTTGATCTGTTGGATTTCAGAGTACTGGTGTTCCATCAGATCGAACAACTTGCTTAATTTTTCGTTTTGTTCTGCTGCATTTTGTATAAGGCCTAGAAGGGCCCTGTATATAATCAATTTATATTCACTTCCTGATGGTTTCATAAAAGTTTCTTCATCTGGAAAACTCCTTGGTTGCTTTGTTTGGGAGCCTTCTGGAGCCATGAGTGATTACTTGTATGCCACAATTGTCTGTTGCTTTTTGGGTCCCATGTGAGTATATAGAGGCTGGAAGTGGTACTGTGAGAATGCATTGCAAGAGTTTTTCTAGGCTGTCCTCAAATGTAAAGCAAAAGGTTTCTGACCAGTTCACAAATGAGTTAGGTTTTCAGGTGTAGAGGTTCGTCTTCTCATCTGACAAAATAAGTGCCACTATATCCAACCCCAGATGATAACAAACTAGTTCAGAATACAGCAATGCTACTGCCCTGTTGGCCTCTGCTGACAGGGCCTAGCCTTAGCCAACACTGCGTGGAGTACTGATTTTGTGATAGAAAAGCGCTCTCCTGTGGGCAGGCTCTGGCTCCCAAGCTAAGAATTAGGTCTAGCTGCGGCCACCGTATCCAAGATGGTGTCCTCCACACAGGCAGCAGACAGAGGGGCTAAAGGTGCCGAGAGATAGTGATTCCTCTGCTTCTGTTGCAGGGCCCCCAAAGTAGGCAGCACTGTGCAAAATCACTACTTTTCTGTCGGAGAAGCGCTGTCCCGTTTGCAGGCACTGGCTCCCAGGCTAAGAACGAGGTCCCACTAAAATCTCGGTACCAACATGGCGTCCCGCACACTCACCATGAAGCCCGTATAAACCCCACTGAGGAAGCTACAAAACGAAAGGCTCAAAGTGTCTAGATTAACAGAGTCCCCATCCTGGCTCTCAGAATATGGGAATTTCACCTGCCTATCCCCCCCAGCAGCGTGTCTTAGCCCAGCCACCAGGCAAGACCCAGCTCTGCCCGCTGGCCCGAGACAGAGGAAAAAAAAGTCAAAATGGTGCGTTTACCTTCCGTCCGTGAGAGCCGGGGCTAGCCAGGAGCGGGAGTCAGCGAAAGAGAGGAGGTTTTTTGCTGAGTGGTATGAAGTCCCAATTAACAGCTCTGTGCCGTGTCCTGAGGCTGATTAGGTGATCAGAAGGCTCTGTTTGATTATTAATACAGTTCTTGGTTTCCAGAGGGATATAAGGAGACGTGTGCTTAGTCTGCCATCTTGACTCCCTCCCAGTGCATTTTCCTGTGGCATACTTTTTTACAGGGAGTTCCTAGTAGTATCCCATTTTTCTTAACTTTTTATTACAATTCATGGAGCTGGATTCTAGTTGTAAGAAACCCACCTACTGCCCTCTCCAGAGACAACAGAATATAAAGGAACAAAAGCCGTGCTTTGGTCATAGCTGTTTTTAGTGGGGCTACAGGTTTGTTTTCTGTGCTCCCTTCAGATGTTATCCCTTCTCTGTGAAGACTTTAGGCCACTTTTAACAATGGAAGTGTTTGTTCTGAATTATTTGACAGCAGCTCTCACCGCAGTAATATTTTAATATCCTTCATAAGATTTCAGAGGCTATGACCTTTATTGATCTTGCTACATACTTTTCAATGAAGGGTTTGCTTAAAATAAATATCTAGACACTAGAACTCAAATACTGATGATACAGAGTTTAGCTATTTATGGTAAAATATCAACTGTCTGGTACCTTCTATAAAGAAGTCATTCTGAATAATCAAAGTGAGCAGATGGCTGAAAAGTAACACCTCTTAATCATTCCCCCCCTCAAATAAAACCAAACCAATTGTATTAATTTGGTTCCAACTTATGGAGACTCCATGTGTGTCAGAGTAGAATTATGCTCCCCAGAATTTTCAGTGGCTACTGTTTGAAAGGTAAACTTCCAGGCCTTTCTTCAGAGGCTCCTCTGGGTGTTTTAGAGTCACCAACAATTCAGTTGGTTAATAGCCAAGTGCCCCGGCCCATGGGGCATTTCAGCGGAGGAGTGGGGAGGAACCTGCGAAAAGGAAAACGGGGCAAGAGACGCGAAGAAGTGGAGGCAAGACAAGATTCTGATCAAGCCTCCAAAAAATTTTATTGCAACAGCGGAATATATACACATTGAGGAGAGGAGGGGTTTAGAATCGGGTGATATCTGGTATGAGGCACTTGGCGTTTTATGCTTGGTTAGGCAGTATGCCTGGACAGTGATGCTGGGCAGTGACGTGTGGGCAGTTTTCGAGCACGTGTGTTTTCGGGGGCTTAACAAACTTCCTGTTTTTTGGGCCCTGAAGTTTTTTCATGGCCCCCGACATCTCCTCCCTTTTTGTTTTGTTTTGGGAGGTGGGCTTTAACCGGGAGAGGGAGTAGTGACCTGGCTCCTCCTGTTGTAGTATTTGGATCTTGGTATCTTTTGGGGAGGAAAGGCAGAGCCATTTTGATGTTTTAGGATAGATACCAACCTCTATGCAAGCCAGGTATGCTCCAGGGAAATGTAGAGGAGTTAATGATAACTTTCCCTTGCAATGCTTTGCTTCGCACTCATCCCGTTACCCATACCTCTCTTCCCAAGTTGGCAACGAGGTAAGCATGCCTCTACTTTTCATGCTGTCCCCTTGGGGAGGAAGTTGGAGTATCCACTGTCAGCGGCGTACTCATCGTCGACTGCTAGGCGGTGGTAATGGACTTGGATAGGTTTAGCCAATGCTGAATCTATTTGTTGTTTGATGAAGCTCGTCAGTCTCTTGAATGCCCAAGGGCCGAAGGTCAGGGCTAGCAATATACCTAGAATAGGGCCAACAAAACTGAGAATCAAGTTAGTGAGCCATGAGGTCCCCAATGCTGCTTATTTATGGGACACTCGCGTGCGAAGTGTCCAAGCTGTTTGCAATTAAAGCAGGTTTTTTGTTGTTTATTTTGATCAAAGCCTTTAAGAGCGGCTCCTATGGCTATTCCGATGGCATGTGAGGCCCCTATACCCGAACAAAGTTTAACATAATCAGAAAGGCTACCACTGCGATGGGGTCTTAGAGCCTCTTGACAAGAAGGATTAGCATTTTCAAAAGCAAGATGCTTGATGAAGGCGCTATCGGTCTCTCCCTGTCCGACCAGATGCTCAGCAGCGTCTGTCAGGCAGCTGACTTAGTCACTGTAGGACTCATCAGGGCCCTGGCAGATTTTGGCCAAAGAGGTAGTGGCTGAGCCCTTTGGGGGAAGACGCCTCCATGCCTTGAGGCCGGCATTTTGTATTTGTGCCAGTAAACCAGGGGGAAAATTTGCCTGTTTGTCATTAGTGTCATAGGGGGTCCACCCCAGGAGTTTATCTCTCGTCCAAGAGCGAGATGTTTTACTTTCCCTATTGCGCTGGGTGGTTTCTCGACAATTTTCTGCAAAATCAGTGCGCCAGAGGACAAAATCGCCCCCAGATAATGTGGCCCGTGCCAGAAAATGCCAATCTTTAGGGGTTAGCCATCAATCGCTTAGGCTTTCAAGTATGGCCAGGCTATAGGGGGCAGGAGGGCCATAATTATTAACAGCCGCCTTTAAGTCTTTTAAATGCTTGAGGTTTAGGCGGTGGTATTTTTGTTTGTCTGAACTACTTTCGTCTGGAGTAGGATTTTCCTCATCAGAGGCCTCTCCCCCCAAGCCTGGGCCCTCATCAGGATCGCTGGCCACCTCCTCTTCCTTAACCTCAGGTTGAGGCTTTTGACTATGGGTCACAGGAAATGTGAAGAGGGGGTCTTTGGGACTTGAGCCCTTGGGGGTTTTCTTTGAAACCTGGCTGAGCGTTGTGGAAGCAAGCTCCGCCTCAAGGGCTCGAATTTCTTTGATAAGCTGTAAGTGTTCGCGTTTCTGAGTCAGCAGTTCTCTTAAGGAGGAAACTTCTTGAGTGAGGGAGATTTTAGCCTGCTGAATGGGGTCTGAAACCATGATTGTGCTGTGCTCTGGGTTAAGGGGTGAGGTGAGGGGAGCTGAGGGGCCCTGGAGATATGGAGGAGGTTTTAGAGTTTCATTAGGGGGGCCGCGGAAGGCACGGGCGGTGAAGGCCCAACGGTCGCCGCTGCCCTGTTATTGCGCAGTTTGTTTTTCTAATACCTCCCAGTCTTCGGGGGACAACTGACCCACATCGGGATTGTCCCTAAAGGGTTTTAAAGATGGATAAATCAGGATAGGTGGGTCAGGATTTGTTTGAGGGATTTCTTTTATATCAACTGTCTGAGGCTCCTCTGAAACTGTCTGAGGCTCCTCTGAAATATTTATAGAAACCGATGGGCAAGCGGAGGGGTGTCGAGAGCTATTTCAAAGGACCGCCTCCCCCATGTGAGCAAGTTTTTGAACATCTGGGTCTTTAAGGGAGCTTTGCAACACATCATTAATCAAATTCCAATATGAAAAGGCAGTTACAGGGACCTTCTCAGGTCCAAAAGTTCTATAATAATCACTTAAGCAATCCCCAACCCTCTTCCAACACTTAGAGTCTATTGTTCCCTGTTGGAGAAACCAAGGACAGACATCAGACAAAAATGTAAAGAACTGTGCTAAATCTTTTTTCTTAGCCTTAATCCTTCACATCTTGAAGGAATCCTTGATTCCTGTAAGGAAGAGCTCGTGGGAGCTCAATTCTTGCCCCATTGTCACCTGTTCTCCTCAAATCAGTCTCGCAGGTCAGCTACTTCTGCGGTGATCAGGTCCGAGTCTAACTCGCGGGTCGCTACCTCACGGAGACTCAAGCGGAGCCTGGCTCACACCTTGTGTGGAGGCTCGAGAATCACCCGGCTGGGGCTTTTCAGGTGGTCCTCTTCAGCCCCGTACCCCGGGCCCCACGCTGGGTGCCAAACAATGCCCCGGCCCGCAGGGCAAATCAGAGGAGGAGCGGGGAGGAACCTGTGAAAAGAAAAACGGGGCAAGAGATGCGAAGAAATGGAGGCAAGACAAGATTCTGATCAAGCCTCAAAAAAATTTTATTGCAACAGCGGAATATATACACATTGAGGAGGGGAGGGGTTTAGAATCGGGTGATATCTGGTATGAGGCACTTGGCGTTTTATGCTTGGTTAGGCAGTATGCCTGGACAGTGATGCTGGGCAGTGACGTGTGGGCAGTTTTCACGCACGCGCGTTTTCGGGCGCTTTCCAAACTTCCTGTTTTTTGGGCCCTGAAGTTTTTTCATGGCCCCCGACAGCCAAGTGCTTGTGATCCATCTAACAACAAAGACCTAAAAAAACAATTGAATAGATTATGTACAACATTCTAGAAGCCCTGAACATCAAAGGGAAACTTGAGAAATCAGTCAGAGTATCAGGGAAGAGAGAGAAAGTCCAGAAGTACCTGGGACTGGCCAGACCTGACCTGACGTGAATTGGAGCTCTGCAGGCAGATCTGTGGCAGTGATCTTGAGGAGCAGAGCAGTGGCTTTCAGAAAGTGTCTTCCTCAACTAGAGAGATGCAGCACTGTAGAGCCTACTTACAACTCTGGAATCAGTGAAAATGGGAATTAATCATCAAAAGCTAGTTAGATTGAGTCTAAACTACTGCTTGAAAATCTAAATATTTCCTTCCAGACAAACCTCTCCCCTTTTTCCCAGCACTTCCCCCTTCTTTCTCTGCACAGCACCAGATTTCAGAGACTGATTCTATTACCTGAGCTGGAAGTAAGAATCCTTATGTGTGCCCCAAGCCATTCTCCTAGATTCAGAGAGGGAACTACTTAACAAACAAGGGGGGGGGCAAAAGTAAATAAATAACCTACTGGCTCCCCTAAGCCAGGAAGTTAGGGAAAAAACAGTTTCTTTCTCTAGTAAATTCAGGCATAAGGGGACATGTATTTCTCACAGACACTCGCTGGCAATCAGCCCCTTACCAGATACTTGTGCTTACACCAGTCACCCCTGCACATCTAAGACTATAGAGGAGAGACTGCACCACACACTTAGTGACTACCTGGGCACCTGAGCTAAATACTGCAAGAAAAGCAAACAGACACCTTGGCTCATCTGCCTAGTAGCAGCTCTAATCATCTGGAGACAGGAAGTTAGAGCCTCAAAGTTACCAATACTTAAACTATTTCACATAGCCAACCTATTTTGTCATTTCAAAACAAAATAAGAAGCTAGAACATAGTAAGCAAATATAAAATAAATGAATACAACAATTTACTGATGGCTTGGAGATGAGTCAATATCAGATCATTTAAAGAGACAGATAAAAATGGCTTCAGAAAACTTCCAAAACAAATAATCAAGAAATTTTCCAGATGAAAAGGACTTCCTGGAATTATCAAAGGTATAATACCATTCACTGCCATCTAGCAACCCTAGAGGTCAGAGTAGAACTGTCCCACAGAGTTTCCAAGGAGTGCCTGGCAGATTTGAACTGATGACCTTTTGGTTAGCAGATGCAGCACTTAACCCACTATGTCACCAGGGTTTCCAAAGGTAGAATACAAAAGATTAATATTTAGAACTCTTTAAGAGATGTCTCTATGGAAAGTCAAAGAAGCAATGGAAGCCAGAATTAGTGAGACTGAAGATAAAGCATTTCATACATACATATTTGAAGAAAAATCAGATACAACAATTTAAAAAAAATGAAGAAACACTAAGAATTGTGTGGAACTGTATCAATGGGAGTAAACTGTTGTGATTAAAGTACCAGAATAGTGGGCATAACAGAAAATATAGAGAGAATTTTGAAGAGGTCTTCATAAAAACTTCCCTGATTTCAAGAAAGATGAGAGGATAGCTATCCAAGATGCTCATTAAACTCCATGAAAGATAGATACCAAAAGGACACCAAGGCATATTATAATCAAACTTGCCAAAATTAAAGATATGGAGACAATTTAAAAAATGGCTAGGGACAAAGAAAAATAGTCTACAAAGGAGAGTAAGTAAGACTAAGCTCAGACTACCCGTTAAAAACCACACAGGCAAGAAGGCAATGTGAAGAGCTATACAAATTTTTGAAGGAACAAAAGTGTCTGTGAAGAATTATGAATCCAGCAAAACTGTCTCTCAAATATGATGAAAAAATTAGTATGTTTCCAGATAAAATTTTAGAAAAGAGAGAGTGAAGGGACAGTGGTGCCCTCAGTGAGCAGCCAGACTCTCAAAATGTGGTTATCCCACACACTGTCTCTCTGCTGCACTATATGCTGTTTACTTTAGCACTGCAGGTACTGACACTGTCATTGTTATCCAGGAGGCGAAGCATGGGCAAGAACAGGCAAATACACTGAACTTTTCCTCTACCCTCTCTTTCCTGACCTCCCTTAGATTCTGCTATTACGTGGTGGGAAGAACAGCTGGCTGGGACTCCATCTTAGTCAGCTAGGAGGTGGAGTCACCCAACCAGAGGAATCAGCAGGAGATAATTCCCAAGATGAGATGCAGTGCCAGTCTAGAAACCACTTTTCTGGCAGAAAGGCTGTGTTTAGGACAGTGTTACTTCAAAGGTGGGGCCTGGCTCAGGATGGCAGCAAGGCCATAACCACTTGTTTCTTTGAACTACATCATAGCATCTGGGGATGGCCAAAGAAGTGCTGTCATTGTCAGTCAGAAAGTGGGGTGGGGCAGGCCACACTTGACAGCCTGACTCATTTTGGCAGCTGTCAGACAGCTCCTAGCTTTTTAAAATTAGACTGCCTAGAGAAATAACTGTTGAGTGGTCTGGTTGCATCTCTTCCATCTTCTACTGACCCACATCATAGGGTTGGCTGATAGTCCCCCAGTGACTTCATAAGTAGGGCACCGTCATTACCAGCAAGGAGACAGAGCTTACCACCCCAGAGAATCTACTGGGGCCAATCACTAGAGTACACAGAGGTGGCTTGTCACCAACTCCCACCTCAGAATACAACTCAGGTCCTGTTGGGGTAATGCTATGGAAACTAAAGAGCCTCTAGATACCCTGAAGCCAACAAACCGTTGCTAATCATTTGAAGAAAGAATCTAGCATGGCTCCAGAAAACTCTCAAAAAAAGAATAAAAAAACTTCCTAGACGAAGAAGCCTTTCTGAAACTACTGGAGGTCAAGCACAAAAGAATTATATATGAAGCCTTCCTGGAAATTAAACAAAATGCAGCAGAGCAAAATGAAAAATTAAGAAAGCTATTTGAACTTATGGAACATCAACAATCTGAAATCCAGCAGATAAATAACAAAATTACAGAATTAGACAATTCAATTCAAAGCTAAAAGAGCAGAACTGAGGAGATAGAAGTGAGACTTACTGACCTTGAGGATAGAGCAACTGACATCAAACACTGATGAGGAGAAATCAGAGGAAAAATATAAGAAAAATGAAGAAGCATTAAGAAACATGTAGTCTCTATTAAGAATAAACTATGATTAATTGGTGTTCCTAAAGATGGAGGGATAGCTGAAAACACAGAGTATTGTTTTGGAGCTGCTGATAGAAAACTTCCCTTAAATTATGAAAAAAGAAAATGTGGATATTCAAGATATGTATCAAATGCCACAAAAACTAGACCCAAAAGGAAAGACAAGAAGACACATTATAATCAAACTTAATAAAATGAATCATAAACAGATTCCCTTAAAGGCAGTGAAACTCAAAGCAAAACTAACACTCAGAGGGAAGCCCTACAGGTTTTTACCTGACTTCTTGCCAGAAACAACGTTGGCAAGGAGGCAGTGAGATGACATCCAAAATCTTAAAGGATAAAAACTTCCAACCAGGAATTATATATCCTGCAAAATTGTCTCTCAAACATGAGGATGAAACTGAGACATCTTCAGATAAACAGCAGCTTACAGACTTTGTAAAAACCAAACCAAAACTACAAGAAATGCTGAAAGAACCTCTTTGCTTAGAAAAACAAAACCATTAAGTGTGTATTTAAGGAAGTAATACAGGACACATCATCCAGAAACCTACTCAGTTAGAGAAGTCACAAAACTCAATCAAAGCTATAATATTAAAGGAAAGGAACCAGTGATTATACCACAAAAACTATGACACCATCACACTAAAAAGAGGGAAACACTACAGTAGTTATCCTCCTTTCAGATGGAGAGGAAGTTAAAAAGATACACAGAACTTAAAATTGGGTTTAAACTTGAAATATTAAGGGAGATCATAGGAGTAGCCACAAAGCACAGTAACAATGCAACATATCAAAACAAGAAACATAAGACAGCAGTCTCCACAAACACATAACCAACATTGAAAAAGATGAAAAGTCAATCCATAAAGAAGAGTGACTCAGAACAGAATTTTAAGAGCAGCCTAGAAAACACCAACACAAAAATAAATACATCAAAATAACAGCACTAGACACATACCTTTCAATAATTACACTGAATGTAAACTGGCTGAATACTCCAATAAAGAACCAATGAGTGATATCCTGGATCTAAAGACATGAACTGTCTACATGTTGCTTACAAGAAACAAAACTTAGACCTAAAGACATGAACAAACTGAAAATTAAAGGATGGAATAATATACGCCAAGCTAACAACATAAAAAGAAGGGCAGGTGTGACAATGCTAATCTTCGATAAAATAGATTTTAATGTATAATCTACCACTATGGACACAGATAGTTACTATTTATTGCTGAAAGGTTCAACAAACAAGCAAGACTAAACAACACTAATTATTTGTGCACCTAGTATCAGAGCATCAAATAAACACTGACTACACTGAAAAATGAGATAGATTACTCCACAATAATAGTTGTAGACGTCACCACTCTATTTTGAGTAATGGACAGGTTATCCAGAAAAAAAACCTCAGTGAAGATAGAGAAGATCTTATTGTGACAATTATCAACATATACAGAACTTTTTATCCATCAACAGATAAGTACACCTGTTTCTCTAATCCACATGGAATTATCCAAAAAAGAACATGTGTTAGCACATAAAGCAAGGGTCAACAAAATCCAAACCATTGAATGATTGCAAAGCATCTTCTCAGCCTTAAAAGTCAAAATCAGTAGCAGAAAAAACAGTGAGAGAAATGAGAACTCACAAAATGAACACCTTGCTAAAAAGCCATGGGTTATAGAGGAAATCTATGATGAAATAAATAAATTTATGGATTCAAATGAGAATGAAAACACTTCCTACCAGAACCTATCGGATACAGCCAAAGCGGTGCTCAGAGGTCAATTTATCTCTATAAATGTACACATCTGAAAGGAAGAAAGGATCTAAATCAAAGAATTAACCCTACAGCTTGAACCAGTAGAAAGAGAGCAACAGAGGAACCCCTTAGCCACCAGAAAACAGATTATAAAGATCAGAGCAGAGCTAAATGAATTAGAGAAAAGAAGAGCAACTGAAAAAATTGAAAAGACCCAAATCTGGTTTTTTGAAAAGACTAACAAAACTGACAAACCATTGGCTAAACTTACTAAAGAAAAACAGTAAAGGAAACAACCAAAATAAGAAATGAGATGAGAGATGTCCCAACAGATCTAACAGAAATCAAATGTATCATAACAGACTACTAAGAAAGCTGTACTCTAACAAATTTGAAAACCTAGAGGAAATGGACAAATTCCTAGATTTACATCACCTGCCAAAATTATCACCAGGAGAAGCAGAACAACTTAATAAATCCATCACAAAGGAAGAGATTGAAAAAGTCATCAAAAAACTACCAACGAAAAAAAATCCCAGGCCCTGATGGCTTCACCAGAGAATTCTACCAAACTTTTAGAGAAGAGTTAACTTCAGTACTACTGAGACTATTTCACAGCATAGAAAGGGATGGAGTACTACCAAACTCATTCTGTGGAGCCAGCATAACCTTGATACCAAAGCCAGGGAAAGATCCCACAAAAAGAGAAAATTACAGGCCAGTATCACTCATGAACCTAGATGCTAAAATTTTCAAGAAAATACTTGTCAATAGAACTCAACAACCTACCAAAAATAATTCATCATGACTAAGTTGGATTCATACCAGGGATGCAAGGCTGGTTCAACATCGGAAAAACAATTAATGCGATCAACCCCACTAATGATACAAGTAATTACTTGATTTTGTCAATTGATGCAGAAAAGGCATTTGACAAAGTCCAACACCCATTCATGCTAAAAAAACTCTCAGCAAACAGGAATAGAAGGGAAATTTCTCAACACAATAAGGGGCATCTACACAATGCCAACAACCTACATCATCCTGAATGGACAGTGACTGAAAGAATTCCCCTTGAGAACAGGAACTAGACAAGGATGCCCATTCTCACCATTTCTAGTCAACACTGTACTAGAAGTTCTGGCCAGAGCAATTAGACAAGAGATCGAAATAAAGGGCATCTGCACTGGCAAAGAAGTAGTAAAAGTCTCTCTATTTGCAGATGATATGACTGTATATGCAGAGAGTCCTAAAGAATCCATAAATAAACTGCTTGAACTAATAGGAGTGTTAAGCAAAGTATTAGGACATAAGGTAAACATAAGTAAATCAGTAGAACTCTTTTATACCAACAGAGAGATCACTCAAGAAGAAACTACCAAATCAATACCATTCACTATAGCCCCCAAGAAGATAAAATACCTAGGAATAAATCTAACTAGAGAAATAAAAGACCTATACAAACAGTACTACGTGACCTTACTGCAAGAAACCAAGAGAGAGTGACATAAATGGAGAAATCTACCTTCCTCATGGATGGGAAAACTTAACATTGTGAAAATGTTTATTTTACCCAAGGTGATCTACATATACAATGAAATTCCAACACAAATTCTAGTGACTTTTTTAAAGGAGATGGAAAAACAAACAACCAACTTTGAAAAAGAAAGAAACCCCAGATAAGCAAAGCACTACTGAAGAAGAGAAACAGTGTGAGAGGCCTCACACTACCTTACCTTCAAAGCTCTTACACTGCTACAGTAGTGAAAACAGCCTGGTATTGTACAAAAATAGACATATAGAACAATGCAACAGAGTTGAGACCCCAGAAATATCACCATCTTCTTATGAACAGTTGATATTTAACAAAGGCCCTAAGATTGTTAACTGGGGTAAAAACAGTCTCTTTAACAAATGGTGCTGGTAAAATTGGATACCTATCTGCAAAGAACTGAAACAAGACCCATATCTTACACCTTACACAAAAACCAACTCAAACTTGATTAGAGACCTAAATGTCAAATCTAAAACGATAAAGCTCATCCAAGAAAAAGTAGAAACAACAATGGAGGGTTTAATACACAATGTAGACAGACTTCAAAATCTGTCAAACAAACCACAATCAACAGAAGAGAAAATAGATAAATAGGAACTACTAAGAATCAAACACTTTTGCTCATCCAAAGACTTTACCAAAAGAATTAAAAGATGACCTCCAGAATGGAACAAAATATTTGGCAACTACGTGTCAGACCAAAGTCTGATTTCCATAATCTATAAGGTACTGCAAAATATCAACAAGAAAAGGAAAAATAACCCAATTAAGCAATGGACAAAGGAGATGGACAGACACTTCATCAAAGAGGACATTGAGGCAGCCGAAAAACACATGAGGAAATGCTCACAATCATTAGGTATTAAAGAAATCCAAATCTAAACTACAGTGAGATACCATCTTACCCCAACAAGGTTGGTCATAATCCATAAAACACAAAACAACAAATACTGGAGAGGCTGTGGAGAGATTGGAGCTCTCCTACACCGCTGGTAGGGGTGTTGCAAAATGGTACAACCTCTATGGAAAGCAATCTGGTGCTTCCTTAAAAAGGTGGAAATAAATATACCTACCATTTGATACAATTAATCCCACTGCTTGGAATACATCCTACAGAATCAAGGGCAGTCACACAAATACATGCACACAAATTTTTATTACAGCATGGTCCACAATAGCAAAAAGGTGGAATCAACCCAGATGCCCAGCAACAGATGAATGGATCAACAAACTATGGTACATATACTCAGTGGAACACTATGCATGAAAAACAACAAAGATAATTTTAGTAAACATCTCATAACCTGACTTCAGTTGGAAGACATTATGCTGAGTAAAATCAGTCAGTGGCAAAAAGGCAAATATTGCATGAGACCTTTAGTATAAGGACTTAAAAACAGTCTTATGTACAGGAGAAAGGACTCTTTAAAGGTTGCAAGTTTGGGGTGGGGTAGAGAGAGTGCTGGCCAAGATTAGTTTGTTGATGGAAATTCGAGTGGGTGAAAGCAGTGACAGCATGCAGTAGAAAGATGATCAACTTAACTGGACTTCAACATGAACTGAAAACTCATCTAATCTTAACCCAGTGTTTCAAGGATACAGTAGCAGAAGGAAGGGTCTGGAGACCATGTTCTTAGGGGACACTGTGGCCAATTGACATAACTAGCCTATAGCTAAGGGAGTCTTCTGCTCCTCATTTTGGTGGGTGGTGTCTGGGGTCTTAAAAGCTAGCAAGCTGCTGTCTGAGGTACACCAAATGGTCCCAACTCATCTGGAACAGATGATCACCAAGAACAGCAAAGACATGAGGAAAAAAGAGCCCAGGAGACTGAAGGATCCATGTGAATGGGTGACTGATTCAACACATGACCAGAAGAACCAGACGGTGCCTGACCACCACTGAAGATAGCCATGATGGGCACACAATGCTGAGTCCCAGTGGCCACATGAGAAAAAGAGGGGTGCAATTTGAGAACTCCACTAAAAGACCGCAATTGATGGTCTGGTGGCCTCAGAGATCCCCTGAGCATGTTGCCCCTGACCAGAAAACATTACTGAGATCAACTCTTTGGATAAGAAAAGACTGGACTTGGGATCACAGTGTAAGCATATGGTGTGTGTACTTTATGGCTCTGTGCATCTATAGGATGCTGTCCTACTGGCTTTTTACTACAAGTGAGAGGAGAGGATAGAGAGGAGGGGACAGGAGATTGTTAATAGGATGTGACATGTATAGAATGAAAAGGAATTGTGTGCTGTCACCTAACAAAGACAGCAGAAACAGCCACAGATAGGTGAGCATGCAAATTTAATTTGGACTGTATACTTTCATTTAATCACAATAAAAAAGAAGAGCCTAAATGAAAGCATTATCCCTACTATTCAATCAAGCAGAGAGAAACAAAGGAACTTCTTAAGCACCAGAATAAAACAGGTAACAAAAATTAGAGCAGAATTAAATGACATACAGAATAGAAAAATGACTGAAAGAGTTAACAAAACAAACAGCCAATTTTGTAAAAAATGTGAACAAAACTGATAAACTACTGGCCAAATAGGCAAAAGAAAAACAGTAATTGAGATGGGTGATGTCACAATGGAGTCAACTGAAAAAAACAAACAAAAAAATCATAACAGAATAGTATAATTAAGTTGTACTCCAACATATTTGAAAACCTAGAGGAAATGGACAGATTACTACAAATAGACAATCTACCTAAACTAACAAAAACAGAGGTAGGATAATAAAATGAACCCAGGACAAAAGAAGAGATTGAAAAGGTAATTAAAAAACTGTCAACCAAAGAAAGCCACAGCCCTCATGGCTTCACTGGATAATGCTACCACAGTTTCGGAGAAGAATTAACACCACTGTTTCTAAAGGTACTTCAGAGCATAGAAACGGATGGACTACTCCCACACTCATTCTATGAAGCAGCCTAATCCTTATACCAAAACTAGATAAAGATGCCACAAAAAAGGAAAACTATAGACCACTATCTCTCAGTAAAGTTTAACAACGTATAAAAATATAATTTACCATGACAAAGTGGAATTCATATCAGGTATGCAAGAGTGGTTCAACATTAGAAAAATAATATAATCAACCACATAAATAAAACAAAAGACAAGAAACATTTGATTTTATCAATTGATGCAGAAAAGTCATTTGACAAAGTCCAACACACTTCCATATTAAAAACTCTCAGCAAAGTAGGAATACAGGGAAATTCCTCAACATAGTGAAGGGCATTTATACGAAGCCAACACCAACATCGTCCTAAACGGAGAGAGTCTGAAAGAATAGGAGACAGACAAGGATGCCCTTTGTCATCGTTTTTATTCAGCATTGTCCTGAGGATAGATAGAGAAATAAAGGGCATCTGAGTTGGTAAGTAAGAAGCAAAAGTGTCTCCATTTTCAGATGGTATGATCTTATACACACAAAACCCTAAAGATTACCCATAAATCTACTGGAACAAATTAATGTAAAAGTTCAGCAAAGTAGCAGGATACAAGTTAGACGTACAAAACTCAGTTAGATTCTTCTACACCACGAAAGAGAGTATCAAAGAGAAAATCTAGTCAGAGACCTATAAGACTTTCATAAAGAAAACTACAAGACGCTACTCCAGGAAACCAAAAGAGACCTACATAACTGAGGGAAACCTACCATGCTCATGAATGGGAATACTCAACATTGTTTAAATGACTATTCTACCCAAAACAATCTAAAGTTACAATGTGATACCTATCCAAACTCCAATGGTATTTTTTCTTTAATGAGATGGAGAAGAAAATTACTATAAAATATGAAGACCCATATCTCATGCTGTGCAGAAACACTAACTGAAAATGGATCAAAGATCTGAATATAAAATCTGAAATGATAAAGATTATGGAAGACAAAACAGGAACAACACTGGAAGCCCTAATACACAGCATAAACAGAATACAAAACATTACTAACAATGCACAAAGACCAGAAGAGAATATGGACAACCAGAAACTTCTAAAAGTCAAAGACTTATGCTCATCCAAAGACTTTACTTAAAGAGAAAAAGACAGCCTACAGACTGGGAAAATAATCTCAGTTGCCATCAATCTGACCAGCATCTAAATCTCTAAAATCTACAGGCTACTATAAAACCTTAATGACAGAGTCAAATAATCTAGTTGAAAAGTGGCCAAAGGATATAAACAGGCACTTCATCACAAGAAGACATTCAGAAAGCTAACAGATCTATGAAGAAATGCTGATGATCATTTTCCAGTAGAGAAATATAAATGAAAGCTACAGTAAGATACCATCTCTCCCCAACAAGGCTGGCATTAATCCAAAAAACAGAAAATAAAAATGTTGGAGAGGCAGAAACACTTATACACTGCTGGTGGGAATGTAAAATGGCACAACCACTTTGGAAATAGACTTTCTTAAAAAGTGAGAAATAGAAATACCGTATGATCTGGCAATCTCATTTCTTGGAATATATCCTAGAGAACTAAGTGCTACCACACAAATAGAGACGTGCACACCAATGTTTATCACCGCACTCTCCACAACAGCAAAAAGATGGAATCAACCCAGGTGCTGATCAATGGATAAATGGATATACAAACTATAGTATTATTACTGAATGGAATATTATTCATATAAAAGAACAATAACGAATTTGAGAAACAGTTCACAACATGGAGGAAGCTGGAAGGTATTACACTGAATGAAATTAATCAGTTGTAGCAGGCAAAATACTGCATGAGGCACCTATTATAAGAACTCAAGAAAGAGTTTAAAAGCAGAACAAACAGTCTTGGATGGTTACTAGTATGGGAAGGCAGGGAGAAGGATATTTGCTTTATGGATGGTAGATAAGAATTATTTTAGGGAAAGGGAGGGACCACTCACAATAGAGGAGAGATCAGCACGACTGGACTAAACCAAAAACTAAGACATTTTCTAAACATACCCAACCACTCTGAGGGACAGGGGACATACAGGTCACTTGGCATAACAAAGTTTATTAAGAACATGTTTTGTATCTCACTCTAATGAGTGGCATTTAGTGTCTTAAAAGCTGTCAAGTGGTCATCTGAGAAGTATTATTTGTTGTCAACCCACCTGGAGCAAAAGAGAATGAAGAACATGAGAGACATAAGGAAAATAAATATGAGCCCAAGAGACAGAAAGGGCTGAATAAACTAGAGACTGCATCAACATGAGACCAGAAGAACTACATGGTACCTGGATGACACCGATGACTCCCCTTACAGGGGACTCAATAAAGAGTCCCTGAAAGAGCAGGAGAAATGTGGGGTGCAGATCTCAAACTCTAGCAAAAAAACCAGACTTCATGGTCTAGCCAACTGAAGGGATCCCAAAAGACATTACCCTTGCCAAGCCAAGTGCCGTCGAGTATTATCCCAGAAATGAAACTACTCCAAAAGCCAATTCCACAAAGACTGAACTACTTTTTAAGACATAAAATGATGCAGATGAAGAGTGTGCTTCTTGGCTTAAGTAGATACAGGAGTCTGTTTTGACAACTCATGTTTGGAGGCAAGATGAGAAGAAAGAATGGGACAGGAACTGCTTGAGTGGACATGGGAATATGGGGTGAATAGGGAAATGTGTGCTGTCACAGTGTGGAGAAAGCAGCTAAGGTCTCACAACAAAATTTAAGTTTTTGTTTGAGAAACTGGAATTGTAAACTTTCACTTAAAACACAATTTAAAAAAAAGCGAAGTGCTGAACTGTTTATACTTCCTAGGGACTCCATTTACTACCTAGAACATTAAAATATACTAGTACTTTCATTTTACTATTTTATTTTTGCTGAAGCTATGTTTTACCTTTTAAAACAGTTTATAACAATCCAAATTTAGTCTTTTCTTCATAGTTTATCATGGTTACCGTGCACATCACCTATTTTGCTGTGCTTCAGGTGTAGCTCTGGTTGTATTAGCAGATTTTGATTTGAATGTAGGTGTGGAGTGTAGTGCATACACTCATGGAACTTGCTTTCACAGAGATGAATCTCCTGATATTACTATTAGATCATCTGTCTTCCCATCCTGTTGAGAGAGACATGTAAAGCAAGTACTAATTCTATCTGCAGACTTAGTGAATCAAGTCTGAGCCTATTTTTAATTGTTTTTCTTACCCTTCCTGCACCACTCCCTCAAAAACATCTTGATTAATTCAGTTACCTTAGACTTATTGGAGTCATCCACCCCTGTACCTCTGATCTTTATCACAGCTGTATGTATCTACTGTCCCATCATAGATGATTTGTTTTCTTTGCGAAAGCATCAGGGGAGTGTGTAGCAACTTACACTTAGTCAGTGACTCTCAAGTGTGGATGATTTTGCCCTATTCCCCTACCACAGCACTAGGCAGAGAACACTGGCAATGTCTGGAAGCAGTTTTTGTTGTCTCAACTGGTTGAGGGTGTATGTAGTGAGTAGAGACTAGAGATTATGGTAAACTTTCTGCAGTGCATAGCACAACTCCCCACAGCGAAGGATTACCTGACTCAAAATGTCAGTAGTGCCGAGGTTGAGAAATCTTACTTTAAAGGAGGTGACCCACCACCATCTGTCAGTTTGTTGTACTGTGGTAGGTTGTATGTTGATGTGATGCTGGAAGCCATGCCACTGGTATTTCAAATACCAACAGGGTTACTCAGGGTAGACAAGTTCCAGGGGAGCTTCCAGACTAAACTAGACTAGGAAGAAAGGTCTAACAATCTACTTCTGAAATTAGATAGCAGTAGAATGCTGTCCAGTATAGTGCTAGAAAACGAGCCTGCTAGACTAATAGGTGCTCAAATGCTCTGGCCACAACAGTCAAACTGAGCATACCAATAACTGTAAAGATGGTACGGGACTATCATTTGTTCTGTTGTACATGGGTTTGCCATGAGTCATAGTCAATTCAACAACAACTAATGACAACATATCAGCCATTCCTTCACACAATATTATAATTATATTTTCATGTTGTTCTCATCATTAAGTGCTACTGAGTCAGTTCCAACTCATAGCAACCCTATGTACAATGGAACAAAACCCTGCTTTTTACTACACCATTCTCATAATCACTGTTTTGCCTAAGCCCACTGTTGCAGCCACTGTATCATTCTGTCTCATTGAGAGCTTTCTTTCTTTTATTTTCTGACCCTGCACTTTGCCAAGCATGATGTACTTCTCCAGAGAGTGATTTCTCTCGATAACATGTCCAATGTATATGAGCCTTAGCCTCACCGTCTTTGCCTCTAATGACATTCTGAGTGTACCTTTTCCAAGACTTCTTCATTCTTACGGCTGTCAACAGTATATTCTACATTTTTTGCCAACACAAGATTTTCATACTTACCTTTAGTTAATAAACTTCTGAGATGAAGTTGGTAGTTTGGGGGGTGGAGTCAAGATGGCAGACTAAATGCACATCTTCCTAAATCCCTCTGGAAATCAAGACCTGAAATGATAATTAAAGGGAGCCTTCTGGACCCCTAGTGAGTCCTGGGATGTGGCACAGGGCTGTTAATTTGGACTTCATACAACTGAATGCAAAACTCCTCTCTTTCACTGACCCCACTCTCAGCAAGCAAAGGCTTGCACAGACAGAAGCATCTCTCCCAGCCTCTAGTGACCCACCTGATGCCCTAAAACAACAAATGTTGGAGAAGATGGTAACCCAGCAATCACCCATGGCATCAGAAGGCCCCCAAAAGAAACCACCTCAGAACTTCCCAGACAAAGAAGCTTTTCTGAAACTACCAGAAGGTAAATACAAAAGGATTATATAGAGAGCCCTGCTAGACCTTATACAAAATGCAGCAGAACACAAGGAAAAATTAAGCAAGCTGTTTGATATGATGGAACATCTGCACTTGGAAATCCAAAAGATCAAGAACAAAATCAAAGACATAAAAACTTCAATTCAAAGCTAAGAAAACAGAATGGAACAGATGGAAAAGAGAATTTCTGATTTGGAAGACAGAGCTACTGACTCTAGCATCTATGAGGAGAAATCAGATAAAAGAAACAAGAAAAATGAAGAAGCATTAAGAAGCATGTGGGATTCTATTAAGAAGAACAATCTATGATTAATTGGAGTTCCTGAACAGGACGAGACATCTGAGAATACAGAGAGTATTGTTGCTGAGCTGCTGACAGAAAACTTCTCAGAAATTAAGGAAGAAGAGAATATAGATATCCAAGATACATATTGAACACCACTCAATATAGATCTTAATAGAAAAACTCCAAGACACATTATAATCAAGCTCAACAAAATGAAACATAAGCAGCAACTCTTAAAGGCAGCAAGACTCCAAGCAAAGCTAACCTTCAGAGGGAAACCCTGCAGGCTTTTGTTGGATTTTTCAGCAGAAATGATGCTGGCACAGAGACAGTGGCATGACACATTCAAAGCCTTGAAGGAGAAGAACTTCCAACCAAAAATTATATATCCTGCAAAATTAACTTTCAAATACGAAAATGAAATTAAGACATTCACAGATAAACAGAAACTCAGAGACTGTAAAAACCAAACCAAAGCTACAAGAAATACTGAAAGAATCTCTTGGCTTGGAAGAACAAAATCGCTAACTTTGTATTTTAGAAGATCACATTATCCAGAATCCTACTCAGTTAGGGAAGGCTCCAAACACAATCAAAGCTATAATAGTGAAAGAAATGATCTAGTGATCATATCATGTAAACTATGATATCATCACATTAAAAAGAGGGATGTACTACCATCGTTATATATAGTTTATTAAGCAAGATCACAGGGGCAGCCATAAAGCACAATAAATAAGCAACATACCATATCAAGAAATGTAATACAGGAGTCTCAACAACCACAAAAGCAACCATGAAAAAAGTGAAAAATCAACTCATGGAGAAGGTCACATAACAACAGAAAAAAATATCAACACAAAAATAAACAAATCACAATGGCAGCACTGAACACATGCATATCAATAATTACATTGAATGTAAATGGACTGACTGCTCCACTAAAGAGACATCAAGTGACATCTTGGATCAAAAGACATGACTCATCTATATGTTGCCTACAGGAAACTCACCTTAGACTTAGAGATAGGAACAAACTGAAAATTAAAGGATGGAAGAATATACATGAAGCTAACAATGAACAAAGAAGAGCAGGTGTGGCAATTCTAATCTCAGATAAAATCGATTTTAATGCAAAACCCACTATTGTGGATACAGATAGACACTATTTTTGCTGAAAGGTTCAATACACAAGCAGGACTTAACAATATTAAATACTTATGCACCTAATATTAGAGCACCTAAATACGTCAAGGAAACACTGACTACACTCAAAAGGGAGATAGATCACTCCACAATAATAGTAGGAGACTTCAACACTTCACTGTCAATATTGGACAGATAGTCTAGAAAAAAGCTCAGTAAAGACACAGAAGACCTTATTGCCACAATTAACCATCTAGACCTCATCAACATACACAGAACTTTCTATCCATCAGTAGACAACTACACTTTCTTCTGCAGCGCAAATGGAACATTTACCAGAATAGACCACGTGTTAGCACATAAAGCAATTCTCAACAAAATCTATACTATTGAATTAATGCAAAGCATCTTCTCAGATCCTAAAGCCATAAAAGTTGAAATCAATAGCAGAAAAAACATAGCTAGAAAGTGGAACTCATGGAAACTGAACAACACCTTGCTCAAAAAATCGTGGGTTATAGAAGAAATCAAGGATGAAACAAGTTTATGGATTCCAATGAGAGTAAAAACACTTCCTACCAGAACCTACTGGAAACAGTCAAAGCAGTGCTCACAGGTCAGTTTATCTCCATAAATGCACACATCTGAAAGGAAGAAAGAAACCAAATCAAAGAACTGACCCTATAGCTTGAACAAATACAGAGAGAACAACATAGCAACCCCTTAGGCACCAGAAGAAAACAGATCATAAAGATCAGAGCAGAACTAAATGAATTAGAGAATAGAAGAAGAACTGAAAAAATTGAAAAGACCAAAAGCTGGTTTTTGAAAAGATCAACAAAATTGACAAACCACTGGCTAAACTTACTAAAGAAAAACAGGAAAGAAAACAAATAACACAGATAAGAAATGAGAGGGGAGTTTTCACAACAGATCCAACAGAAATAAAAAAAAAATCATAGCTGAATACTATGAAAGACTGTATTCTAACATATTTGAGAACCTAGAGGAAATGGACAAATTCCTTGATTCGTATCACCTATCAAAATTATCACAAGGTGAAGCAGAACAAGTTAATAAATCCATCACAAAGGAAGCAATTGAAAAAGTCATCCCAAAAATGCCAACCAAAAAAAGCCCGGGCCCATATGGCTTCACTGCAGAATTCTACCAAGCTTTTAGAAAACAGTTATCTCCAGTACCACTGAGACTATTTCACAGTATAGAAAGGGATGGAATACTCCCAATTTCATCCTATAAAACCAACATAACCCTGATACCAAAGCCAGGGAAAGACTCTACAAAAAAGGAGAACTACAGACCAATATCACTCATGAATCTAGATGCAAAAATCTTCAACAAAATTCTTGCCAATAGAACACAACAACGTATCAATAAAATATTCTATCATGACCGAATTGGATTCATACCGGTGATGCAAGGCACAATTAATGTGATCAACCACGTAAATACCAGAAAAAACAAGAATCACCTGATCTTGTCTATTGATGCAGAAAAGGTGTTTGATAAAGTCCACCACCCAGTCATGCCAAAAACTCTCAGCAAAATAGGAATAGAAAATTCCTCAGTGCAAGAAGGGCCATTTATACAAAGCCAACTGCCTATGTAGTCCTCAGTGGAAAGAGACTGAAACAGTTTCCCTTGAGAACAGGAACTAGACAAGGATGCCCACTCTCAGCTCTCCCATTCAACATTGTACTAGAAGTTCTAGCCAGAGCAATTAGACAAGACTGAGGAAGAAAGGGCATCTGCATTGGCTAGGAAGAATGCAACATCTCCCTATTTGCAGATGATATGATTGTATATGCAGAGAATCCCAAAGAATCCACGAGGAAACTACTCATACTGATAGAAGAGTTCTGCAAAGTCTCAGGATACGTGATAAACATAAGTAAATCAGTAGGATTCCTTTATACCAACAACAAAATTATTAAGAAAGAAATCACCAAGTCAACACCATTTACTATAGTCCCTAAGAAGATAAAGTACCTAGGAATAAACCTAACCAGAGAAATAACAGACCTTTACAAAGAGAACCACAAACTTCTACTACAAGAAACTAAGAGAGTTACGTAAATTGAGAAACCTACCCTTCTCATGGATAGCAAGACTTAACATTGTGAAAATGTCTATTTTACCCAAAGCAATCTGCTTACACAATGCAATCCCAATACAAGTTCCAGTGTCATTTTTTAATGGGATGGAGAAACAAATTACTAACTTGGTCTGGAAAGGGAAAGAACCCTGGATAAGTAAAGTATTGCTAAAGAAGAACACACCAGGAGGCCTCTCATTACCTGACCTTAGAACCTATTACACTGCCACAGTAGTCAAAACAGCCTGGTACTGATATAAAAACAGACAGATAAATCAGTGGAACAGAATCAAGACCCCAGAGATGACACCATCTGCCTATGAACAGATGATATTCAACAAAGTCCCTAAGACATTAAACTGGGGTAAAAACAATCTCTTTAACATATGGTGCTGGCAAAACTGGATACCCATCTGCACTAAATTAAAATAAGACCCATATCTCACATCTTACACAAAAAGCAACTCAAACTCGATAAAAGACCTAAATATCATATCTAAAACGATAAAGCTCATCCAAGAGAAGGTAGGAACAACAATAAAAGGTTTAATACACAACGTAGACAGACTCAAAATCTGTCGAACAACAGAAGAGAAAATAAATGGGAACTACTAAGAAGCAATCACTTTTGCTCATCCAAATACTTTGGTAATAAAATTAAAAGGCCACCTACAGCACGGGAAAAAATATTTGGCAATTTTATGTCAGATCACTGCCTAATATCCATAATCTACCAGGTACTACAAAATATTAATAAGAAAAAGATAAATGATCCAATTAAGTGATGGGTAAAGGAGATGGACAGGCACTTCTCTAAAGAGGAGATCCAGACAGCCAAAAAACACATGTGGACATGTTCACAATCATTAGCTATTGAAGAAATTCAAATCAAAACGACAATGAGATACCATCTCACCACAATAAGGTGGGCCATGATCCGAAAAATGCAAAACACTAAGTGCTGGAGAGGCTGTGGAGAGATTAGAACTCTCCTACACTGTTTGTGGGATTGCAAAATGCTGCAACCTCTTTGGAAAGCAATCTGGTGCTACCTTAAAATAATGGAT
This sequence comes from Heterohyrax brucei, assembly GCA_028571685.1. Lineage (NCBI taxonomy): Eukaryota > Metazoa > Chordata > Mammalia > Hyracoidea > Procaviidae > Heterohyrax > Heterohyrax brucei. The sequence goes on along the minus strand of CM053157.1, from coordinate 39,207,594 downwards.
ATAGAAATACCATTTGACCCAGTAATTCCACTGCTTGGAATATATCCTCCAGAATCAAGGCCATTCACACCAACTGACACATGAGCATGAATATTCATCACAGCACAGTCCACAATAGCAAAAAGTTGGAATCAACCCAGATGCCCAACAACAGAAGAATAGATAGGTAAACTATGGTGTATATACTCAATGGAATACTATGCAATGATGAAGAACAATGATGATAGCAGGAAACATCTCTTAACCTGGTGTCAACTGGAGGACATTATGTTGAGTCAAAGTAGTCGGCAGAACTTAAGAGCAGACGCAGGCATAACAGAAAAGACTCTTCAACAGAGCAAGGGTGGGGAGGGTGGGAGGGCAAAGGGGGAGGGTTTAGGTTAGATAGTTGTTAGAAATTTAGTTGGATGAAATTGGTGACAGCACACATTAGAAAGATCAATATTAACTGGGCTTCAACACAACTTGTGTACTCCTCCCATCTTAACCCAATATTGCAAGGACAGAGTAGCTGGGGCAGGAGCCCGGGGACTGTGCTTTCAGGGGAAATTCAGGCCAACTGGCACAACTAGTGTTTTGCTAATGAGGACTCTCCGCACCCCACATTGGTGAGTGGCGTCTGGGGTCTTAAAAGCTGCAAACCTGCCATTTGAGGGTACAGCAAATGGTCCCAACTTAGCAGGAACAGATTATCACCAAGGTCCATGATGACATTGAGGAAAGATAGTCCAGAAGACAGAGAGACCCACGTGAGTGGGTGTCTACATTGACTTGTGACCAGAAGAACTAGATGGTGCCCGGCAACCACCAGTGCTAGCTATGATGGAGCTCACAAAGTTGATACTCACTGGCAACACAAGAGTAAATAGGAGTGCACCCTGAGATCTCCACTAAAAGACCACCGTTGATGGTCCAGGGGCTTTGGGGTTCCACTGGGAGCATGGCCCCTGGCCAAGATGCTACCCATGTCCATATATCATAATGAAGGTCAACTTTTCAGACAGCAATGGAATGGACTTGGTAATGCAGACTGACCATATTTTGTGGGCACTTTATGGTTCTAGGTATCTATAGGATGTCATCCTGTTGATATACTGGAGAAAGGGGAATGAGTGGAGAGGAGCAGATAGGAGACTGTTGGGAGGATAGGACGTGTATGGAGCAGAGAGGAAGAGTGTGCTGTCACCATGCAGGGAGAGCAGTGGAAGCTGCATATAGGTGAGCACGCAGATTTATATGTGAATGTACATTTTTGTTCAATCATCTTGAGATGAAGTGGTAATTTGATGACTTGTGATACATTTGAATTATTGGTTATAATTTTGATGGAGTAACTTAAAAATATTACTCATAAAGTAAGACTGATGAATAAACAATCAGTCTTCCTTTTCTGTGCTTCATTGCTCTTTAGGACTGGGGAGGGTGGCAGAATGGTAGGGAGAAGAACTGGTATGTACATATGCTTTATGTAAGCATATATATAAGGCTTGGCTTCCTTATGCTTTGGTTTATATTATAAAACTAATAATGTTTTACATAAGTGAGTAAGAAACTACAAATTACTGTCTGGAAATTCTAAGAGTGATTGTATTGGCTTTTACTGATACTATGTAATTGGAAAAAGGGAGGCAGTTTAATATGAAAATGGATTTACATAGATGTTTGTCATGGCTCATTATTTCCACTGGAAAAACTGTTGATGTATAGTAAGCATTAAACTTTTGAGTATACAAAAAGACTGTGGGAAATTGAATTTCATGCCAGAATGGTTGATTTTTTCTTTTTTAGTCCCAAATATTGCCCAATCTAAGACCTAGAGAGGTGTTGGGAGGAAAATACAACCTTATTCAATTACTTGACATGACAAGTTACTACTGCACCAGCTATGTTTCTGGCACTATGTCACACAGTGTCAAGTACAATGTAGTCCTTAGTCATCAATGAGAATACAGCCTAAAAGAAGACAGCTGTTTTGTGAGCTACTATCCAGTCAGTTCACAACTCACGATGATCAGTTACAACAGAACGAAAGTTGCCATTCTCATGATCAGTTATGGATCAGACCATTTTATCCACAGGGTTTTCCTTGGCTGAGTTTTGGATACATATACTCAAGCCTTTATTCCTAGTCCTTCTTATTCTGGTAGCCCCTCTGAAACCTGTTCAGCGTAGTAGCAACATACAAGCCTCTGACAGATGGGTAGTGGCTGTGCCTGAGGTGCACTGGCCAGGAATCAAACCTGAGACTTCTGCATGGAAGGCAAAAATTCTGCCACTGAGCTACCATTGCCTCAATAGAAGACTTATTAAATAAACAAACAAACCCATTGCACTTGAGTCAGTTCTACAGGACAGAGTAGAACTAACTGTGTCATTTTATTCTCAGGGAACATCTACAAAATTTTGGTTAGTAGTCAAGCTCTTAACTACCGTCAGCAATCAAAACCAAACTCATTGCAGTCAAGTCAATTCAGACTTATAGCAACCCTGCAGGACATACCAGAATTTCCCCTTGGTGTTTCCAAGTAATGGCTGATGGATTTGAACTCCTGACCTTCTGGTTAACAGCCAAACTCTTAACCAATGTGTCACCAGGGCTCTCAAAAGAAGACATAGAGGTGCACAAATAGCAAGAAACCTGCATTGATCATAGGCATTTAAAATAAAGTTATCTAACAAAGCACTGAAACTCAAAGGAAATGTTCAGTTCTACAAGTGGAAGGAAGATGGGCAAGCGTCCAGGAAAGGGTGTGTGTGTGTACGTGTGTGTGTAATAACTCCATGTAAACATGACAGTGTAAGTAAAGGCTATGAGGTAAAAAATAGTCAGGATACATTGATAAAAGCAAGCACCTCAACAGGACCCAAATGTTAGATATGAGGAGTGGTACTAAGAATCAAGACTGGAAAGGCAGACTGGCCCAAATCTTGGCAGGTCCTGTAGGCTAGGCCTAGGCGTTTGGTACCTAGGCATTAAGTACCCAGAATCGATTAAAGTATTTAAGTAGTAGATTGACATTATCAGATACATTTTAGAGAAATAGAGATGTCACTCTAATGGGTGAGGGGAGACCCTATGGAAAAAGGAAAGTCTAGAATGCTGTGGACTCACTCAGAGATTTTTACAGCAATTGGCTACTATGGTAAGGTAGCAGATTTTAAGGTCAGGAAGGGTGAGGTCTCCCACTTTGTCCCTCTTCTTCGTCTTCTTTTTTTTGTAATTTATTTGTTTATTTATTTTTTAATTACTTTTTTTTAAAAAATGAAAATGTACATACTCTGTCTTTACAATATTGGGTTAAGACGGGAGCAATTGCTGAGAAAAATGATGATGACTTGCTTGAAGGTGTCACAGTGAAAAAGACAGAGGAGGAAATGGAGGGTAAAGTTTTGTGGAGAGTAAAGTTCCACAAATTCATCCTTCATGTGAATTGGTTTCTTAGAAGTGGTTGTGTAAGAAAGGGTGAGACAAGATTAGTTTTCAGGGTTGTGGCTGGGTACCTGGGTAGATAGTGCTGCACTGATTGGTATGGAGGAGGAAAAGCGAGAAAAATCAGTCTTGGTGACTAATTGGATATGGAGTTTCGGGGAACCACAGGAAAGACTTGTAGAGTTCTAGGTTTGCCAGCTAGCAGGATAATAAACCCCAAGTTAGATACACAGAGTTTGAGATTAAACCAAAAACCAAAACCAAGCCCAATGCCATCAAATCAATTCTGAATTATAGCTACCCTATAGGACAGAGTATAACTGCCACGTAGAATTCTCAAGGAGCACCCGGTGATTTCAAACTGCTGACCTTTTGGTTAGCAGCTATACTTCTTAAACACTACCAAAACAGTTTCCTTGAGATTCTTGGGAATATTTATATAAATGACCAAAAGGTAACTGGGTAATTAGGACTGGAACCCAGCAAGAAGTTGCTAACATATAGATAGAGCAAAGAGAGCAGGTCACACAGTAGTTGGAGAAGAAGTGATACAGTAGGGACACCAGGAAAAAGTGCCAACATGGAGACAAAGGGAGGAGGAGTTTCAGGAATGAAGGAGTGGTGGTCAGAAGCATCAAATGCACAAAGAAGATTCTGTAGTATGCAATTACTATATCCATTGCTTTGTAATAAGGAATGCCGAGTAACCTGCCATAAGTTATTGAAGCTGAAAACATTATCATTTAATCAGTTGTAAAAAGGAATAAAATTCTAGGCCCCATATCTGAGTGGCTAAATGTGCCAATGTGGCAATATCTCCAGCCTCTCAACACTACATTACATTGCTGGGATAAATTACGTAATCCAAATGCATTCTTTAATGTTTTACTGAAGAATTTCTCAACCACAGCACAAGTGACATTTTAGGAACAGGTTCTTGGGAACTGTGCCGTGCACTGTAGGTGGTTTAGCAGCATTACTGTTCTCTACTCACAAGATGTCACAGCAAATGCCTCCCCCATCCTAGTTACGACAAATAAACATGTCCACAGATATTTCCGTCTGCCCCTTGAGGGGTAAAATTGCCTCTCAGGTTGAAATCTATTGTTTTATATATGAAGCAAGAAATATTAAAAGGTACTTTTTGAAAATTTTGTCATGATAGGGGCATAGAATATTATCTTAGTCATTTAGTGCTTCTGTAACAGAAATACCCAGAGTGGATAGCTTTTACAAGCAGAAACTTATTCTTTCACAGTTTAGGAGCCTTGAAGTCCAAATTCACAGCATCAGCTCCCAGGAAAGTCTTTCTCAGCTCTGGAAGAAAGTCCTTGTCATCAATATTCCCTTGGTCTAGGAGCTTCGTAGAGCAGGCATCCCAGGTTCAAAGGATACACTGCTCCAGGTGCTGCTTTCTTGGTGGTATGATGTCCTCCGATCTCTGACTAAATCTAATCTTTTAGGTATCATCAACATAACTGACAATAATCTATCGCATTAACATTATGTTGATAGGATTTACAACACATAAGAAAATCACATCAGGTGACAAAGTGGTAGAAATTGTACAGTACTGGGAATGATGAGCTAGCCAAATTGATACACATATATAGGGGGGACACAACTGAATCCATGACACTCCACACTTTGACTCTTCAAAATTCATGTCCTTGCCACATATAAAACATATTCTTCCCATCGTATCATAGCAAAAGTCTTAAATCAATTCTAAGTGCAAAATCTCTGGAATACAAGTTACCTGCTTCTAAAGTACAGTGGTACAGCAGCTACAAGTTAGACATTTCTGTTAAAACAGGGGAAATTACCACATTGGTAAGTGGTGTCTAGGGTCTTAAAAGCTGCCATCTGAGGGCACAGCAAATGGCCCCAACTCAGCAGGAATGAATGATCACCAAGGACTGAAATGACATGGGGGAAAGAGAACCCAGAAGATGGAGCGACCCATGTGAGTGGGTGACTACATCAACTTGTGACTGGAAGAACTGGATGGTGCCCGGCTACCACCAGTGATAGCCGTGTTGGAGCTCACAAAGTTAAGTCTCACTGGCAACACAAGAATAAAAAGGGATGCACCCTGAGATCTCTGCTAAAAGACCACAAATGATGATCTAGGGGCCTTGGAGTTCCCCTGGGAGCATGGCCCCTGGCCCTGACGCTGCTCCTGTCCCTAAGTAATAATGGAGGTCAACTCTTTGGATAGGAATGGATTGGAGTTGGTGACACAGAATGATCACATCATGTGTGCACTTTATAGTTCTATGCATCTATAGGATGTCATCCTGCTCACCTCTTACTAGAGGCAGGGGAGTGGGTGGAGAGGAGGGGATGGCAGATTGTTGGGAGGATAAGACATGTATGGAGCAGAGGAAGAGTATGCTGTCACCAGCAGGGAGAGCAGTGGGAGCTGCATATTGGTGGTCATGCAAATTTATATGGGAATGTACATTTTCATTCAGTCATAATAAATAAAAAAAAGAAAAGAGGGGAAATTGAAGGCAAAGAAGGTATATATGTATCAAGCAAGTCACCAGAACACATTACATTGGCCTTCATGGCTTGAAAATAAACCTCAGTTCTTCTGAAACCGTTCAGACACTAGTCCTGGTTTCCAGACTCTGGATTCTGAGTGGTGGCCCCTCTCCCCTAGGCTTCAGCTCTGCCTTCCAGGCTCAATGGGACAGCAACTCTTCCTTCCTCACCATCTGAGTGGCATCTCCATCCTTAGAAACATCAAAGGCCATATCTCTGCCCTTTGAGACTCTAAAGGTCATGGCCATATCCTTTGAGACTGAGGCAGCTTGGCTTCCTGCGTTCCTTGTCTTTTCAGCTTCAACTCATGGTTTCTTGGCTTCTTGGACTCTCAGCCAGCATCTGACCTGCTGAGGCAAGTTTTCCAAAGCTCTGTAGTTCCATTGATAAGTGCCTAGAGGCACCCTACTGTGCTAGTAAATTTCAGCTGGAAAGCACTTAGCTTTCTTGCTCTGTGCGTTGGCTTGTCTAGCTCCTAGAACACGTTTTAGATTAAACTGACTCAGTCACAAAGTTGTGTCAAAAATGTAACTATAGGGATGAAAAAACAAATAACTTAACATTAAGACTTTAGTTTTTCCAGTGAAGCAGACTTTTTTTTCCTGAAGCAATGGGCAAATTGCCTCTAAAGGGAAAATACAAAACCATAAAAGTCAATAATAAAAAAGATTCAGCATAAGCACATGTGCTTGCCCTTGTATATTAAGCATGCCCTTGTATGTTAAGGTCATGGTAATAATTGTTTGTTTGGGGCTTATGGTGAGCAGAGCCTATCTATCTTTTCTATAACAATTCTCACAAATCTTCAGTGGTTGCTTACAATATCAGCTAAAATTTGTAATTTTTTCCCCCTGTGTGACCTCTATGTTCTTCAAAGCAAAAAGGTCAAGTGTTCTTACTTTTTAAAGTAGACACATACTTTGTTTGTTTGTTCAATCGATTGGTGTTGTTTTCTGCTGTCTAGAATTTGTGTGATATTCACAGTTATTAGAGGGCTTCTCTCCTCTTGCTAACCTGATAAAAAAATGACATGCACAAACTATCTAGTGAGAATTTCTCTCTCCTATGAGGATACAGCTGTGAATCACACTAATTCCTTGGTGAATGGTCATACAGTAGATTCTTGTGATTCACAGTACTGTAAACTCTGTGTGAACTCTGAATTAGCGAGTATTTTCTAGTGGAAATACATGGTTAGGTTATTGTGAGCCTCTGGTTACAACATTTTCATCAACTGATCAATGATGTTGTATTCCGTTAAGTCGATTTTGAACTTACTGTGGCCCCATGTGACAGAGGTATTATTTTTTCTTTTTATTGTGAATTAAGAACAATGTTGCAGTCATGTTGCCGTATAACACCCACTTTCACCTTTTTTCTATTCTAACTGCCCCTCCCATGTGACAGCATGATTCCCTCTTGTTTGAAACTTCCTGTGCCTTTTTGATAAAGGTCTGGCCTCCTCACCCAATCAACTCAGCTCCAGCAGAGCATCCCTCAGACAACCCCAGGTACAAACCTTGTTTGCTTCCAGTGTTTTGTATGGTCCAGATCAGTCTTTGGGGAGCTGGCCTCTGTGCTGTATGCAGTTTGGGGTTAAAGAGTCCCAGGCCACTCTCCCAGGGTCACTCTATTCAGAAAGGACATCATGTGTTGTCTTTCGGTAGGGTTCTAACTCTGTCCTCTACTCCGTCACCTGCTGTGCCCAGAGCTCCGTTCCACATACCCCATCTATGCTGTCATTGCTGGTAGCCAGGCACCATCGAGTTCTTCTGGTCCAGTGTTGAAGCAGGCTATGGCTCACATGGCGCGTTCAATCTGGTGGGCTCATATTTTCCTCCTGTCCTTGATGTCTTCAATTTGCCCCAGCTCCAGGGAGACTGGGGCCATTTGGTGCTAGGTAGATGGCAGCTTGCTAGCTTTTAAGACCCTAGTTGCCACTCACCCAGGTGGCATGTGGAGCATTATCTTGAGAGAGGGAGAGGGAAAAATCTTGCATATGCCAATTCATCTGGATGTCCCCTGAGAGGCCCCTGATCCCAGATCCTATTTCTCTGTTCTTTCAAGAGGTTGTCCACATTAAGGGGACAATTTGGTTTTGAAGTTGAGTAGCTGTGGGTACCCCACTTCTAGTATGTGCTGTCACATCCTGTACCTATCCTTAATCCTAACCACTATCTAATTTGCAAAAAATCTCCTCCTGTCCCTGTCCACCCCCCCACTTGTAACCATCAAATATTGATTTCTGCTGTGCTTAAATGCTTAGTTGCATCCTGATAATATAATGGTCTCATACAAAATTTGTCCTTTTGTGTCTGGCTAATTTCTCTCAGCATAATTTCCTCTAGATGGTCCCGTGTTGATAGGTATTTCTCTAAGCTGTCACTGTTTCTTATCATTGTATGGTATTCCCTTGTATGAATATACCACAGTTTGACCATTAGTCTGTTGATGGGCATCTAGGTTGTTTCCAGCATTTTGCTATTGTGGAGAGAGCTGCAGTAAACGTTGGTATGCAACTATCTCTTCGAGTGGGATTCATTATTTCTTTGGGATAAGTTCCAAGGAGTGGGATTGCTGGATCATATGGTATTTCCATTTCTAGTTTTTCAAGAAAGCACGAAATCGATTTCCATAGTGGTTGAACAATTTTGCAGTCCTACCAAAAGTGTAGAAGAGTTCCAATCTCTCCACATCCTCTCCAGCCTTCATTATTCTGTGTGTTTTGGATTATTGCCATCTCTGTTGGGGCGAAATGGCATCTCATCGTGGATTTGATTTGGATATCTCTGATGGCTAGTGATTGTGAACATTTTTTTCATGCATCTGTTGGCAACCTGTATGTCATCTTCGGTGAAGTGCTTGTTCATGTCATTTGCCCATTTTTTAATTGGATTGTTCATCTCTTTCTTCTTGAGGTTTTGCCGTGTCTTGTAGATTAGAGAGATTAAGTGGTGGTCAGAAGCATGGGGGGCAAATTTTCATTTCCATTCTGTAGGCAGTCTTTTTACTCTTTTGATGAAGTCTTTTGAGGAGCATGTTTAATTTTTAAGAGTTCCCAATTATCTGTTTTCATTTCTGATGACTGAAGATTGTTGTTGGGTTTTGGTAGACTGCTAATGCCATGGATTAGCATTTCCATCGTCTTCCCAATTTTTCCTTCCATGAATTTTATTGTTTTAGCTTTTATTTATTTTTTATTTTATTTTATTTTTTTTATTATGACTGAATGAAAAATGTACATTCCTGCATAAATTTACATGCTCACCTATATGCAAATTCCACTGCTCTCCCTGCCCAGTGACAGCACATTATTCCTCTCTGCTCCGTACATATCTCATCCTCCCAGCAGTCTCTTTTCCTTTCCTGTCCACACACTCTCCTTCCTCCAGCCAGAGGTCAGCAGGATGGTATCCTATAGATGTATACAACCATAAAGTGCATCCAATATATGATCACTCTGCATCATCAAGTCCAATCCATTTGTGTCTGAAGAGTGGACCCTCGTTATGATTTATGGGTAAGGGCAGCATCAAGAACAGGGGCCATGCTCCCAGGGAAACCCCAAAATCACTGGACCATCAATTGAGGTCTTTTAGTGGAGATCTCAGGGTGTACCCCTTTTTTATTTTTGTGTTGCCAGTGAGACTCAACTTAGGGAGCTCCATTGCGGCTATCACTTTATTTAGGTCTTTGATCCATTTTGAATTAGTTTTCGTGCAAGGTGTGAGACAAGAGTTTGGTTTCATTTTTTTGCAGATGGATATCCAATTATGCCAACACCATTTGTTGAGGAGACTGTCTTTACCTAAATTCACTGTCTTTCAGCCTTTATCAAATATTAGCTGTTCATAAGTGGATAAAGTTATATTTGGGTTTTCAATCCCTTCCCATTGGTCTATGCGTCTGTTTTTGTGCCAGTACGAGGCCATTTTGGCTACTATGGTAAGGTAGCAGGTTTTAAGGTCAGGAAGGGTGAGGTCTCCCACTTTGTCCCTCTTCTTCATCTTTTTTTTTTTTTTGTAATTTATTTGTTTATTTATTTTTTAATTACTTTTTTTTAAAAAATGAAAATGTACATACTCTTTCTTTACAATATTGGGTTAAGATGGGAGGAATACACGAGTTGTGTTTAAGTCCCGTTAATATTGATCTTCTTACTAATGTGTGCTGTCATCAGTTTTACCCAACCAAATTTCTAACAACTATCTAATCTAAACCCTCACACCTCGCCCTCCCACCCTCCCCACTCTTGTAGCCATCAAAGAGTCTTTTCTGTTATGCATGAGTTTGCTTTTAAGTTTTTATCATAGGAGTTTCATATAGTACTTGTCCTTCTGTCACTGACTAGTTTCATTCAACATAGTGTCCTGAGTTGAAACCAAGTTGAGAGATGCTTCCTGCTATCATCGTTGTTCTTTATCATTGCATAGTGCTCCATCAAGTACATATACCAAAGTTTACCCATCCGTTCTGTTGTTGGGCATCTGGGTTGATTTCATCTTTTTGCTATTGTGGACTGCTGTGATGAACATTTGTGCGCATGCATCAGTTGGTGTGAATGGCCTTGATTCTGTAGGATATATTCCAAGCAGAGGAATTACTGGGTCAAATGGTATATCTACATCCACTATTTTAGGGTAATGCCAGATTGCTTTCCAAAGAGGTTTTTGCACCATTTTGCAATCCCACCAACAGTGTAGGAGAGTTCCAATCTCTCCACAGCCTCTCCAACATTTAGTGTTTTGCATTTTTTGGATCATGGCCAACCTTGTTGGGGTGAGATGATTTGTTTTGAGATGTTTGTTACTTTGATTTGAATTTCTTTAATAGTTAATGATTGTGAGCATGTCTGGATGTGTTTTATGGCTGCCTGGATCGCCTCTTTGGAGAACTGTCTGTCCACCTCCTTTGCCCATTGCTTAATTGGATGATTTATCTTTTTCATATTGATATTTTGTAGTACTTTATAGATTATGGAGATCAGGCATCCATCTGACACAGAGTTGCCAAATATTTTTTCCCATCCTGTAGGTGGTCTTTTAATTCTTTTGATGAAGTCTTTGGATGAGTGGAAGTGTTTGATTCTTATTAATTCCCATTTATTTATTTTATTTTCTGATCAATGTGTTTTGTTTCTTAGATTTTGAAGTCTGCCTGTATTGTGTATTAAAACTTTCTTGACCCTATTTTATCTTGGATGAGCTTTATCATTTTAGCTTTTATATTTAGGTCTTTTATTCATTTTGAGTTGATTTTTGTATAAGGTGTGAGATATGGGTCTTGTTTTAATTTAGTGCAGATGGATATCCAATTATGCCAGCACCATTTGTTAAAGAGACTGTTCTTACCTCAGTTTAAAATCTTAGGACTTTTGTCAAATATCAGCTGTTGATAGGAGGATGGTGGCATCTCTGGGGTCTCTACTTTGTTCCATTGGTCTATATGTCTCTTTTTGCACGAGTACCAGTACCAGGCTGTTTTGACAACAGAGGCAGTTTAATAGGTTTTAAAATCAGGTAGTGAGAGGCCTCCCAGTGTGTTCTTCTTATTCTTGCTTTACTTTTCTGGGGCTTCTTCCCTTTCCAAACAAAGCTGATGATTTGTTTCTCCATCTCATTAAAAAATGTCGCTGGTATTTGTATTGGGATTGTATTATATAAGTAGATTGCTTTGGGCAAAATAGACATTTTCACAATATTCAGACTTCGTGTCTGTGAGCAGGACAGATTACTCCACTTATGTAAGTCTCTCCCCGTTTCTTGTAGTAAGTTCTTGTAGTTCTCTTTGTAAAGTGTCTCTTATTTCTCTAGTTAGATTTATTCCTAAGTATTTTATCTTCTTGGAGGCTATAGTAAATGGAATTGATTTAGTGATTTCTTCTTTAAAAATCTCACTGTTGGTATAAAGGAACCCTATGATTTAGTTATGTTTATCTTGTACCCCTATACTTTGCTGAACTCTTCTATTAGCTCCAATAGCTTACTTACGGATTTCTTTGGATTTCCTGTATAAACAATCATATCATCTGCAAAGAGGGAAATCTTTACTTCTTCATTGCCAATACAGGTGCCCTTTATTTATTTGACTTGTCTTATTGCTCTGGCTGGAACTTTTAGCACAATACTGAGTAGAAGTGGTGAGAGCAGGCATCCTTGTCTAGTTCCTGTTCTCAGAGGGAATTCTTTCAGCCTTTCACCATTCAGGACGATGAAAGCAGTTGGTTTTGCATAGATGTTACTGATTATATTGAGGAATTTTGCCTCTATTTCTAATTTTCTGAGAGTTTTAAGCATGAATAGATGTTGAACTTTGTCAAATGCCTTTTCTGCAGCAATTGACAAAATCAGGTGATTTTTATCTTTTGTGTTATTAATGTGGTTGATTACATTAATTGTTTTTCTGATGGTGAACCAGCATTGCATCTCTGCAATGAAACTGCCTTGATCATGATGAATTATTATTTTTTTAATATGCTGTTGAATTCTATTGGCTAGAATTTTGTTGAAGATTTTTACATCTAGATTCATGAGTGATATTGGTCTGTAATTTTCTTTTTTTGTGGGATCTTTCCCTGGTTTTGGTATCAGGGTTGTGCTGGCTTCATAGAATGAATTTGGAAGTATTTCATCTCTTTCTATGGTGTGAAATAGCCTCAATAGTATTGGAGTTAATTCTTCTCTAAAAGTTAAAAGAATATTGCTGTAGAGATGCGGACAGAAAACTTTCCTGAGATTACGAGCAAAGAGAACATAGACATCCAAGATGCTTATCAAACACTGCAAAAGTTAGACCAAAAAGAAGGACACCAAGGCATATTATAATTAAGCTTAATAAGCTAAAACACAAACAGATGCTTCTGAAGGCAGCAAGGCTCAAATCAAAACTAACAGTCCGAGGGAAACCCTGTAGACTTCCATCTGACTTTTCTGCCAAAACAATGCTGGCTAGAAAACAATGAACAAACACATTCAAAGTCCTGAATGAAAAAAACTTCCATCCTAGAATTATTTATCCTGCAAAATTGTCTATCAAATATAATGGTGAAATTAAGACTTTTGAAAATAAAGAGAAATTTAGAGACTTCATAAAAACTAAATCAAACTTACATGACATATTGAAAGAAGCTCTTCCCTAAATGTATGCTTCAGGTGATAATTCAAGACACTTCATTCAAATTTCTGAAAACTTAAGGAAGTCACAAAACTTCACCAAGCCAAGCCCAATTCTACAGTATTATAATCAGGGAATCCATGATCATATCGTGATGACTATAATACCAACACATTAAAAGAGGGATACACTACAATAGTTACAGTTGTTTTTGATGCACAGAAAGTTTCAGACTTACAAAATAGTTAAAACTGATTTCAATCTTAATATGTTAAGGGAGATAATGCATGTAGCCATAAAGCAGATTTACAATACATTATATGAAAATAAGAAATGCAATACAGGAGTCTCAACAAACATAAAATCAACACTCAAACAACCTATAAGGAATACCTCAGAACAGAACATTAAAAACAATGTACAAAACATCAACACAAAAGTAATTACATCAAAATGATTGCAATAAGCACAGATCTATCAATAATTACATCGAATATAAATGGACTGAATGCTCCAGTAAAGAGATAATGAGTGATATCCTGGATCAAAAGACATGACCCGTCTATATGTTGCTTACAAGAAACACACCTTAGACTTAAAGATATGAACAGGTCGAGAATTAAAGGTTGGAACAATACATGTCAAGCTAACAATACACACAGAAGAGCAGGTGTGGCAATATTAACCTCAGATAAAATAGATTTTAATGTAAAATCCACTATTGTGGACAAGGATGGTCACTATTTATTACTGAAAGGTTCAATACTCAAGCAGGACTTAACAATATTAAATATTAATGCACCCAATACCAAAGCACCTAAATACATTGAAAAAATACTGACAACGTTGAAAAATGAGATTGATCATTCCACAATAATAGTTGGGGACTTCAATACTTCCCTTTCAGTTAAGGACAGAACATCCAGAAAAAAAGCTATGTAAAGATACAGAAGATCTTATTGCAACAATCAACCAACTTGAACTTATTGACATATACAGATCTTTTCATCCATCACAGATAAATACACCTTCTTCTCCAAAGCACATAGAACATTCTCCAGAATAGACCATATGTTAGGTCATAAAACAATTCTCTATAAAATCCAAACCATTGATTTATTGCAAAGTATCTTCTCAGACCAGAGAGCTATAAAAGTTGAAATCAATAACAGAAAATTCATAGATAGAAATTCAAACTTGTGGAAACTGAACAACACTTTCCTCATAAAGCCATGGATTATAGAAGAAATTAAAGACATATTAAAGAAATTTATGGATTCAAATGAGAATGAACACACATCCTACCAGAATTTATGGGATACAGCAAAAGCAGTGCTCAGAGGTCAGTTTATCTCTATAAATGCACACTTCCAGAAAGAAGAAAGAGCACAAATTAAAGAATTAACCTCACAGCTTGAACAAGTAGAAAGAGAGCAACAAAGGAACCCCTCAGGTACCAGAAGAAAACAGATTACAAGGATTAGAGCAGAGCTAAATGAATTAGAGAACAGAAAAACAATTGAAAAAATTAACAAAACCAAACGCCGGTTTTTTGAAAAGATCAACAAAAGTGATAAACCATTGGCTAAACTTACAAAAGAAGAACAGCAGAAGATACAAATAACCCAATTAAGAAATGAGTTGGGAGATGTTACAACAGACCCAACTGAAATAAAAAATATAACAGAGTACTATGAAAGGCTATACTCTAACAGGTTTGAAAACCTAGGGGAAATGGACAAATTTCTAGATTCATATGACTCACTAAGACTATCACAAGGAGAAGTAGATGAACTTAATAAATCTCTCACAAAGGAAGAGATAGAAAAAGTCATAAAAAAAAATTTACCAACCAAAAAAAATCCTGGCCCAGGTGGCTTCACCGGAGAATTCTACCAAACTTTTAGAGAAGAGTTAGTCCGTCTTCTTTAGTAATACTTTACTTTTCATTAGCTTCCTTCCTTTCCATATGAAGTTGGTGATTTGTTTCTCCATCTCATTAAAAAATGTCTTTGGAAGTTGAATTGGGATTGCATTGTATGTATAGATTGCTTTGTGTAGTATAGACATTTTCACAATGCTAAGTCTTTCTATCCAGTAGGTAGGTGGATTCCTCCACTTCTGTAAGTCATTCTTCATTTCTTGCAGTAGTGACTTGTAGTTTTCTTTGCATAGGTCTTTTACATCTCTGGTAGATTTATCCCCAGGTTTTATCATCTTGGGGCTATAGTAAATAGTAATTGTCTAGTGATTTCCTCTTTGGTTGTCTCTTTGTTGGTGTAAAGGAGTTCCACTGATTTACATATGTTTACCTTGTAAATTGATATTTTGCTGAAGTCTCCTATTAGATCCAGTAGTTTTTTGGTGGAATCTTTAGAGTTTTCTGTGTATAAGATCATATCAACTACAAATAGCGACACTTTGACTTCTTTGCCAGTTTGGATACCCTTTGTTTCTTTGTTATGTCTAATTGCTCTGGCTAGGACCTCCAGAACAATGTGGAATAAAAATGGTAAGAATGGGTATCCTTTTCTAGTAGCTGTTCTTCAGGGGAATATTTTAAACTTCTCTCCATTAAGTATGTTGTTGGCTGCTGGTTTAGTGTAGATGACTTTTATTACAATGAGGAATTTCACTTCTGTTCCTATTTTGCTGAGACTTTTTAACACGAATCGGTGTTGGATTTTATCAAATGCCTTTTCTGCATTGATTGATAGAATCTTGCAGTTCTTGTCTTTTATTTTGTTTATGTGGTTGATTACATTAATTGTTTTCCTAATGTTGAACCATCCCTGTATCCATAGTATAAATCCTACTTGCTGTGATGAACTATTATTTTTGGTATGTTTTTTAAAATTCTGTTAGCTAGGATTTTGTTAAGGATTTTTGTATCTAAATTCATGAGAGATACTGGTCTGTAATTTTCCTTTTTTCTGCTGTCTTTACCTGACTTTAGTACCAGGGTTATACTAGTGTCATAGAATGAATTTGGGAGTGTTCCATCCTTTACTATGCTCTGGAATATCATCAGAAGTAGTGGTGTTAACTCTTTTCTAAACATTTGATAGAATTTTACAGTGAAATCACCTGGACCTGTGCTTTTTTTCAATGAAAGCTTTTTTAATTATCTTTTCAGTTTCTCCTTTTCTAATGGATTTGTTTAGCTGTTCTATCTCCAATTTTACAAGTTTAGGTAGGTGTCATTTTTCCAGAAAATTGTTCATTTCCTCTAGGTTTTCAAATTTATTAGAGTATAATTTTTTGTAGTATTCTTGCATGATTCTTTCAGTTTCAGCAGGATCTGTTGAAATATTGCCCATCTCATTTCTAATGTGGATTATTTGTTTCTTCTCTTGTTTTTCTTTTGTCAGTTTGGCCAATGGCTCATCAATTTTGTTGATCTTTTTGAAAAAAACAGCTCTTGGACATGTCTAGTTTTTCAATCATTTTTCTATTTCATTTATTTCTGCTCTAATTTTAATAATTTGCTTACTTCTGGAGCCTGATGTGGTCTTTTGCTGAGATCTTTCTAGTTGTTCAAGTCAATGAGTTAATTCTTAGACTTGTACCCTTTCTTCTTTTTGGATGTGTGTGTTTATTGAGATGAATTGACCTCTAAGCACTGCTTTTGCTGTGTCCCATAGAGTTTTGTAGGATGTGTCTTCATTCTCATTTGATTCTATGAAATTATTATTGCATCTTTGATTTCTTCTATTACTTGGTAGCTCTAGAGCAGAATGTTATTCAGTCTCTATGTTTTTTATTTAATTTCCTTTTTTTCTGTTACTGTCTCAAGTTTTAAGGCTTTGTGATCTGACAAGAAGCTTTGTATTATTTCAGTATTTTGAATTTTGTGGCATACCTCTCTGTGACCTGACATGTGGTCAATTCTGGAGAAAGTTCCATGACTATTGGAAAAGAAAGTATATGTGGCTTCAGCTGGATGAAGTATTCTGAATATGTCTGTGAGAGCAAGTTGGTTGGCTGTAGCATTTACATCCTCTGTGTGTTAATTAAGCTTTTGGGGGGGATGTTCTATCCTTTACTGAGAGTGGTGTGTTTAAGTATTCTACTATTATTCTGGAGTTGTCTATTCCTGTTTTCAGTCCAAATAGTGTTTGTTTCATGTATTTTGCAGCGTTGTGATTGCACATGTAGATATTTAGTAAAGTTATGTTCTCCTTTTGAACTGAGCCTTTGACCACTGGATAGTGATTCTGTTTATCTTGTATGGTGGATTTAACTTTAAACTCTACTTTGTCAGAGATTAGTATTGTCACTCTTGCTCTTTGCTGAATGTTGTTAGCCTGATATATTTTTTCCCAACCTTTGAGTTACAGTTTGATTGAGTCTAGGGTGCATGTCCTGTAAGCAGCATATAGATGGGTCTTTTTTTTAATCCAACTTGCTACTTTCCTTCTCTTAATTGGTACACTTAGTGTATTTACATTCAGTGTGATTACTGATAAAAATGATGTTAGCATTGGCATTTTGATGCTTTTTGGGGGGTGTTGTGTACAGTTCTTCTGTTGCATTCATTTTCTGTGCTGCGTCATTTTTCTTCAAGTATTTTCTTTTCACAGCTTTCAGTGTTTGTTTTCTTGAAGTCGTTATTTTGTATGTTGCTTTTTCATGCGTAGAATTACAAGTTCCTTTTGCAGTTACTCCCTTAACCCTTTTTATTAATCTAAAAGGATTCCAGACTTCAGTGTCTGTGTATGTTTTTCTCTTCCTCTACTTCTGGAAGGCCTATGTGTACCTTTTTTGACCCTCTTTTCATATAGTTGTTGATTATATCATGAGATCTCCAAATTTCTACTTTTTGTGATTCAGTTTTCATTATAGTTTTGGGATTTCATTTCCTAATGTTATCTAGATTTTCTGTTGAGTGCTGAATATTTAAGTATATATCTAATGCTACTGATTTCCTAATCTAAGAACTTCCTTTAATATTTCTTGTAATTGTGGTTCAGTTCTTACAAATTCTCTAAATTTCTGTTTATCTGTGAGAGTCTTAATTTCACCTTCATATTTGAGAGACAACTTTACAGGATATATTATTATTCTTGGTTGATGGTTTTATTTCCTTCAGGACTTAATATGTGTTACACCACTGTCTTCTGGCCAGTATCATTTCAGCTGGGTAGCCTGAGCTTAATCTTAGTAATGTTTCTTTATAGATTCTTTTTTTCTTATTTCTGGCTGCCCTAAATAGTCTCTCCTTGTCTCTAGTTTTATTGAGCTTGATTATGATATGCCTTGGTGTATTTCTTGCAGTATCTATTTTCAGTGGGGTTTGATGAGCATCCTGAATGAAGATCTTCTCGTGTTTCATGAAATTAGGGAAGTTTTCTGTCAGCATGTCTTCAACTATTCTCTCTGTGGTTTTGGCTATCCCACCTTGTTCTGGTACTCTGACTACATGCATATTATTTCTCTTAATAGAATCCCACATAACCTTGTCTGAATTTTGCCTGATTTCTCTCCTGATATCTTGTATAGCTCTGTACATCAACCTTTTGTATTCTGTCTTTGATAGCTGTAAGAACTCTTCTTCATCTGGGAGATCCACTGATGCTTTATATTGGGAGTTTTTGGAAGCCACGGCAGTCAGCATCTTCATGTGTTTAGAAATTGATTGTTGTCTCCAAGCCATCTGGAAGTCATTGCAGGGAAAGAGACTTAGTAGTTCGGTTGGCCTGAGTGATGTTTCTCTGTTGGGGCTGGGCTGTAGATTCTCAATGGAGTCTGATTATTTTCTGTTGCTTGCTGTTACTATCCCGCACTGGTCTGTTGATGCTGCTGGTGCAGCTCCTGGGTGGGGGTGTTGTACATGCTTTCAGCAGTACCAGCACCACTTCTGTCTCTGGGCTGAGGGGGGAATCACTTGCACAGGTACTGCTCTTTCACAGCCACTCCAAGGCAGGCAGGACTTAAGTGCTGCTGCTGTAGCTGCCTGTGGTTTCAGCAGAGCCCTTGTGGAGCCTTGGACTCAGATGCAGGGAGAGGGGGTGGTTGCTCGCTTGTGCCTTCTTCCCCAAGTCATAGCAGCAACTGCTACCATTTTTTCTGTTGCTTCTTGGTTGGGCAAGGGTCTCCAGTAGCTTTGTCCAATGGCTACCTGGACACCAGGGCCATCACTCCCCTTGCCCCAGCTTTCTCTGATCCCAAGCCTCCCAGGTGCACTTGGCTCCAGTGGCTGCCTAACCACCAGGGTGATCACCTAACTCCTCTAGAGTTGCCTGAGCCCAGGCATCTCCAGCGCATTTGGCTTGAGTGGCTGCCTAGCTGCCAGGGTGATCACTTCCCTTCCTCCAGGTCACTGAGCCCAGCCCTGTCTGATGCACGTGGCACCAATGGGTGCCTAGCTGCTGGGGTGATCACTTGACTCCCCGTGGGTCACCTAAGCCCAAGCCTCCCTGATGTACTTGGCTGTAATGGCTGCATAGCTGCTGGGGCAATCAGTTCACTCTCCCATGTTTGCCTGAGCACAGTTATCCCTTGCAAAGTTGGTTCCAATGGTTACCTAGCTACTGGGGTGATCACTCCCCTCCCCTGGGCTCACCTGAGCCCAAGCCTCCTGGGTACACTTGGCTCCAGTGGCTGCCCAGTCACTGGGGTGATCACCTGGCTCCTCTAGGGTTGTCTGAGCTCGGGCCTCCCTGGCACACCTGGTTCCAATGGCTGTCTAGCTTCCAGGATAATTACTCCCCCTATCACAGGTGGCCTGAGCCCAGTCCTTCTTGGAGCACATGGCACCAATGGCTACCTAGATTCTGGGACAATCTCTCCTTTCTTCCCAGTTCACCTGAGCCCAGACCAACATGATGCCTGTGGCACCTAGCCACTGGAATGATCATTTCACTCTTTCAGGATCTTCTGAGCACAGACCTCTGGGGCAAGCTTGGTCCCAATGGATGGCTAGCCACTGGGGCAATCTCTCTCCTCCTCCTGGTTCACCTGAGCCCAAACCTTCCTGGTGCATGCAGCACTAATGGCTGCTTAGCCACTGGCACTTACTGCCCTTCCACCACCGTCGCCTGAGCCCAGATCTTTCTGGAGCACGTTGGTCCAATGGCTGCCGAGCTGCTGGGTTGATAACCTCAACCCTCCCTGCGTCTTTTGAGCTCAAACTTCCCTGGTGCACTTGGCTCTAATGGCTACCTAGTCACTGGGGCAATCACTGCACTCCTCCAGGGTCACCTGACCCCAGACAACCGTGGTGAACTTGGCTTCAGTGGTTGCCTAGGCACTGGTATAATCTCTCTCCTCCTTCTGGTTCACCTAGTCAAAGCCTTCCTGATGCACGCAGCACTAATGGCTGCCTAGCCCCTAGTAATCACTGCCCTTCCTCCATGGTTGCCTGAACCCAGGTTTCCCAGGAGCGTGGAGCTCCAATGGCTATCCAGCTGCTGGCAGGATCTCTCCAGATCTGACCAGTTCCCTCAGCACAAGTCTCTCTGGCTCATGTTGCTCCGTTCCTCTCCCAGCCATGGATGCATGCTCTCAGCCAGGCAACGCTCAGGCTGTGGAAGTCCAGAGCTTCCTGGCCCACAGGCTCCAAGGCTGGTCCCACGTCTGCCAACAGCAGGGATGAGCACTCCACCTCCCCAGGTCCCATGATTTCTTGCTCCGCAGCCATGGGGTGCCTGAACCTGGGCCTTCCAGTCCCATGCAGGACTAAGGCTTGCTGTGCAGAGCACATTTGTGTGCTCCCCCCAGCTCTGACCTATTACCACGGGATGCTGGGAGCCCTAGCCTACTGTTCCTGCTCTCCCCACCCCAGCTTCCTGCTCCTACAGCTGAGGTCTCCTGGTCCATTGCCACTCTGTGTCAATATCTGGCCACCTGGCTGATAGGTCTAGTGGGGTACTGACCCACGGCCTTCCTCATCCCAGAGTATTCTAAACTGCATGGGGGTCTTCAGGTCTAGGCTGTGGGCTGTGGCTTCAGTGCTTAGGCTGGGGCAGGTCTCCAGTCAAAGTGAAGGTTGCCTTAGCTCTTATTTCTTGGCTCCTGCTTGTTTGCTAAGATTCACTGGAAGTGGGTTTTCTCATTGCCTGAGTTGCCCTCAGTTCCCAGAGAATCTCTGCCCAGGCCACGTTGTTTCATCAGGACTGGTTTAGGGTTCCTAAGTTCTTCCTTTTACTCTTTTTACTTTGGGTTTTCTGAGCACAGTTTAGTCCTTCTAGATTGCTGTATCTGGTGGATTTCATTTATTTTGAGGTTTTTAATTGTTTGAGGGTTTAGCAGGGACATGTTCCTACTCTGCCATCTTGGCACCCTTTTTGGTTTTCTAGGCCAGGTCTTTCTTCCCCGGAACAACTGGTTGAGTTTGAACCATCAGACTTTCAGTTAGCAGTCAAGCACTTAACCATTGACCCACCAGGACTCCTTAACTGATTGATATGAGGACTACCAATTAAGTTCATGAACTGACTCCTGCATGCCTCATTAATGAATATCACAACAGTCACTTTTGAAGTACTCCCCTTGGGAAGTTATGCACCGATACCAATGCCTAGTCTACTCTTTAAGGCAATTTTGAAATTCTGATGTGGAGCAGTGAAACTGCATCACTTGGATCCAAATGACATTTTTACAGTTTGCGCTAAATACCATACGACATCTACATTTCTGGGTAAAATGGCAACTTTGGGAAAGGCCATTAACATTTTTACTGACAACAATAACTACCATGCTTGTTTCTTTCACTTTCTCAGGCCTTGTGCTTCTTTCTGTTCTTTTGTTATTCTGTACCAGAGAGATGGATCAGCAACCAAAACTCAAGGAAATAAGGTCTTTAAAGTGTGATCCCATGAGTGTTTGGGTGTTCTTTGTGTCAAACAACTTATCTGTCCAAGTGAACTTATAACTAAAGTTCTAAGTATTAAGCTGACATGATACAGATAAAGAAGGTTCAGATTTTGGAGGTATATTATTTTTTTCTATCATTCACGGTCTTCAGGAATGCACAAGAAGAAAAAACCATCAGAATTTTGATGATAGTTATTTTTTTCTTTCAAAAATTTATATTGTAGTATATGCAAAGTGTTAATACAATAACATGTGTATATAATTCATGACTCAGTAAAAATTCACACTGAATTTGCTCAAACCCTTTATCCTAGGGGTAACTGGTCAATAACTTGTAGACCACTGTTCTAGGCAGCTAAGCCAACTAAGGTATTTTTTTAGTATATTTTCATATTCAGGAATTATAACTAATTTGAACTTGAAATATGACTAACAATTCTACCATACATGCACACATACACATATACACACACAAACACACATATCACTGTAAACAATAGTTGTGGAACACAAAGCACTGGATTTTCATATTTGAGTATCTCTGGTTGTTGCTCCCCTCCTAAGTGTTTCAGCTGATGAACTTGAATTCTACAGGATCCCCTGCAGGGAATGGAAGACACCTTCAGAGCTATGCTATAAGACATTGGCTTCTGGAGGACATGATCCAGGGAAACCATGCCAGACACAGAGAAGGGAAACCTAAGCTTTCACTGTTAGAAAGTTGTGAAAGAATGACAGAGTCATAAGGAAAAGACACTTCGCTTCCAGGATGAAGTCCCTATGAGGATTAAATGTTAGATGGGGTAGAGCTGGGAGGATGCTAGCCCCTTCCCAATGGATGACTCTAGTCAGCACCAGGAAGGCTTGAGGATGAATAAGAAGCCTGTGGTTCTGATCCTGATGCCTCTGGTCTGAGAAATCTGTGACCAGACAATCCAGATGCAAGAGATTCAGCCTCTACAAGCAACTCAAATGGCAGTGATCATAGAGTTGATCAGTTGATTCCAATACAAGAAACTAAAGTCTTGTCAGGACCAGGGGAACTTACAGGCTCCTGTTAGGGCAATGAGTCAGACCAGCCTCCCCTTATGGGTGGTGGTGGCAGAGAGGTATATATCTGGCAGCTTTAGTGTCCTTCTAAAGGAGAAGGAGCCATCTCAAAGAGTCTACTTAAAATAGAAAATGCTGCACACTTCACTGACAAATTTATGTTCTTGAAGCCTTTCCCAGCTCATAAAGATGGTTATAGAACAGGAGAAACTCTGCTTGGTTTGCACTTCTGCATAGTGTTTGAGTAAAACTATAACCATGAAATATTAATCATACACACACACACATACATACATACACCAGTTCTGTTGAATCCTTTCCAACTCATGGCTACTCCATGTGTGTTGAAGTATGCACCACAGTGTTTTCAATCGCTATTTTTTCAGGAGAAGATCAGCAGGCCTTTCTTCAGAGGCATCACTGCGTGGACTCAAACCTCCAGTCTTTTGGTTAGCAGCTAAATGTGTTAGCTGGTTGTATCACTCCATATATAGACACACATAGGCATATATGGCCAAGTGCTGTTGATATAGATAAATATTAATAAATGTGTATTTAGTGCTTAATTCAAGAACATTCATATTGGACATGTGGCAGATTCCCCATCCATAAACAAGCTCAGTGACTCTCATAGGAGTCATTGAGTCTAGACAGAGTCCCCTTGACTTCCTGAGGTTCCACATTCACCTGGTCACCTAACTGGGCACCTTTCTGCAGGGACCAATTGGTTCAGAAAGTGCCTTTTCTGCAACAGCTGTGGAGAGACTGTGTGAGCCAGTTGCATGTTGCTGCCTTTGTGAGGCAATTTGTGAAATGCAGCTATCAGTATCCTACCTGAACCCAAGCAGCTGAACCAAATGATTCCTCAGTGGAAGTGACTAATACCCACTGTGCGCTTACATAGTGCTAGGTGCAGTTCTGCATTTGTGACCACAACAAACCTTTGACAGAATTCTCAGGAAATTAAAGAAGCTGAGGCACAGGTGGTATGATTTTCTACAGTCAGTAAGTAGGGTGCCTGGGATTTGATTTCATCGAGGCTGACCACAGAGCTTTCTGAAG
This sequence comes from Heterohyrax brucei, assembly GCA_028571685.1. Classification (NCBI taxonomy): domain Eukaryota; kingdom Metazoa; phylum Chordata; class Mammalia; order Hyracoidea; family Procaviidae; genus Heterohyrax; species Heterohyrax brucei. The sequence continues at coordinate 39,183,572 of CM053157.1, read as the reverse complement.
CTCTGTGCTTTACTACCTCACGCATGCTGGGCTTCTTGAAGCTCCACACGCAAAGACTCTGGAGTCAAAAAGCCCCCTAAGTTACAGCAGTTACATTAAAGTAGTGATTCGAGGAATTGCTGATGTCTGGGAAGAACTACCCAGCCCACCTGGGTTGCTGAGACTGTGGCCTCAAGATTTCATTTAATTTTGCATATGTGCGTATATTCTCAGGTAACTTCTGCAAGCTAAAATGCCCTGTTCTGCAACTTATGTGTCAGTTTGCTGTAAGCTATGCCTCTGGTATTTAAAATACCAGCAGGATTGCCCATGGCAGCCATCTTTCAGCAGGGCCTTCAGGCTAAAACAGATGTGAAAGCAAGGTTTGGAAATCTACTTCCAAATATTAGCCAACAAAAACCCAGTGAATCACAACAGAGTATTGTCTGATTTAGTACCGGCAGATAAGTCCCCTAGGTTAGACTATATTCAAAATCCACAGTGCCTGTAACAATGAACTCAAACATACCAATCATAAAGATAGCAAAGCACTGGCCAACATTTCATTCAATTGTATATGGGGTGGCCATGAGTCAGCCAACTCAATGGCAATTAACAACAACAACAAAATACTTTGTCAAGCATTTGAAGGTTGCAAATCAGCGATTTTAACTTTGCCTTCGACTTACCAAACAATAAAAGAAGTTAGTGAGTATGCTCACTTTGCTTACCTACATGAGGAGTACGTTTCTAAAAAAATGTTCTTATGCAGCCATATGGAGCCAAATGGGATGTTTGAAAACAGTTCATTTAAAAAAAAAATGTACTCATGTCTTACTTGCTTCAGTTTACTTATGATTGAGTTAGATCAATAAAATGTATTTCTCTAAGCGGCCTTCATCACTTGTCCTCCAGTGTGTTCTTTTCTTCGTCTATTTATTGTAGGTAAAACTAGTGGTACCAACATGGGAGTAAAGAAAACACAAGATTTTCAGAGTATCTGAAACCTTGGTGGTATGATGATTAAGTAGCTATGGCTCCTATCCAGAAGGCTGGCAGTTTAAATACATCAGCCACTTCTTGGAAACCCTATGGGAGAGTTCTATCCTGTCCTTTAGGGTTGCTATGAATCCACTCTACAGCAGCAGATTTTGTTTTTATTGTTTTATCCAGGTCCTTAAGGAGCCCTTGTGGTATAGTGGTTAAATGCTTGGCTGCTAGCTAAAAGACCTGCTGTTTGAAAACACCATATGCTCAGCAAGAGAAAGATGGGGCAGTTTGCTCCTGTAAAGACTATCCCCAAATAAATTCATTGCCGTTGAGTTGATTCTGACTCATAGTGACCTTATAACCCAGAGTAGCACTGCCCCATTGGGTTTCCAAGGAGCAGTTGTTGGATTCAAACTGCTGAACTTTTGGTTAGCAGCTGAGCTCTTCACCACAGCCTTGGAAATTGTATAGAGCAATTCTACTCTGTCTGATAGAGTTGCTGTGAGTTGGAACTGACGTGATGGCATATACATATTTTTTAATCCAGGTCCTTGAACAGGAGAGCTCAGGAGCCAGCTTTAGGGCAAAATCTTTCAAAGCAGCTATCAGAACTCACTAGCAGTCTCTCTTCATGACAAGGGTGAAATGCAAGGTGGATTACACATAATAAATGTGGACAGGCTTGGCCTGAGGCCAAGGCTGACTCTTGTAAAGGTATTTTACTTGGTGACATCTGCAGCCCTCTTGGCCCTTACATTTGACCTGGCTTAGTCCAGCTATCATCACTCTCATGTCACACATTACCACCCATCCTTCTCTTTTTTATATAATCCCTAAACTTCAATAAAAGAAACTAGCTGAGACAGGGCTATGCCTGATAAAGCCCTAGCCTCTAAGAGTGGACAGCTCCAGCCCCTCTCCTTGGGTAATGAACCAAATATTTGTTTACCATTAAAGGGGGTAGCTGAAAACCTACCCAAATGAGACCAAAAAGAATATGTCAAACAGCCTCCCTTCACTGTGGCGATAACTTCTGTCCACTCAGACAGTTGTTTGTGTACCTGTGTGCATACATTTGATCCTCTCATTTAGGCAAGTGGCCAGAATATAGCACGGGTTCTACAGTGGATATATAACTAATTAAATCATCATAACTAGGATAATGTAATCTAAAGAATAAGAGCATAGATCCTGAAGTCTCAATTCTATTCCATTGGTCTATATATCTATCATTATACCAAGATCAGATCACTTATATGAAATATCTAAAATAGGCAAGTGTATAGCAACCAAAACTATTAGTGATTACCAGTGGCAGGTGGAAGAGAGAGGGAATGGAGATGTTGAGCTTCTGTTCGAGATGATGGAAAAATGTAGAAGTGGATAATGTTGGTTGAACACTGTTATAAACATAATTAGTATTACACATGTAAAAAATGTTAAACTGTCTAATGTTTAAAACAATATAATAATAAAGTGCTCCTGGGATTCTTTCTATATATTCTACTGCTCTTTCCAGCTTATATTTTGAAGGGGAATTGGGGATCCCAAATTACTGTTTAAGATGGCTTTATGATCAGCTACCAGTTGCATGGGAGGAGGTACTAGAAACTGACATAAAAAGATATTTATATAAAAAATATGTTGGTTTCATTTAGAGTGCATGTTTATTTCAAAGTTTATTTCAAAGCTGCAGTGATGAGTCAAGTATAGCAATGATTGTGAGGATGATACAGGACTGGGCACTGTTCTGTTTTGCTGTACATAGGGTTGCTAAGGGTCAGAACAAACTTAATGGCACCTAAGAACAATGTTTATTTCTACCATGCATTTGTCAGCACATCATTCTGTGGTGGCTTGTGTTTTCTATGATTCCAGAAGGCATGCCACCAACATTTCAAATACCAGCAGGGTCACCCATGGTGAACAGAGTTTAGTGGAGCTTCAAACTAAGACAGACTGGGAAGGAAGACCTGGTGAGCTATTTTCCAAAAATTGGCCAGTGAAAACATTATGAACGGCAGTTGAACATTGTTTGATACAGTGCTAGAAGATGAGCCCCCTAGGTTGGAAGAGATTTAAAAATGTTTGGGGAAGTGCTGCGTCACCAAAGTAGAGTTAATGACATGGTTGGAGTAAAGCTTTTGGGACTTTCATGCTGATGTGATGTGACTCCAAATGAGAAGAAACAGCTGTAAACATCCATTAGCAATCAGAACCAGAAATATACAAGGTATATATTTAAGAAATTTGGAAGTTGTCAAAAATGAAGCGTAGCGCTTGAAGGTCAAAATCCTAGGCATTAGTGAACTGAGATGGATTCATATTTATCATTTTGAATCTGCAAATCACATTGTGGGCAATCCCTAGAATGACAAAGAGAAACAAAGTCACATTCATTGTCAAAAAGAGCACTTCAAGGTCCATCCTGAAGTACAACTCTGCCAGTGACAGTATGACATTCATATACCTACAAAGAAGATCAGTTAATATGACTAGAACTCAAATTCACAAACCAAACACTAAGGTTAAAGATGAAGAAATTGAAGATTTTTACCAACTTTTGAAGTCTGAAATTGACAAAACATGCAATCAAGATGCATTGATAAGTATGAGATATTGCAATGAAACAGTAGGAAATGAAGAAGGATCAGTAGTTGGAAAATATGGCATTGCTGACAGAAAAAGTGCTAGAGATGGCATGCTAGAATTCTGTAAAACTAGTGACCTACTCATTGGAAATAGCCTTTCTCAACCACATAAACAACAGCTATACATGTGGACCTCTTTGATGGAACACCCACACGAAGAAAATTGACTACATCTGTGGAAAGAGATGATGGAGAAACTTAGTTATTGGTCAGAATAAGACTAGGAGCTGACTAAAGAGCAGATCATCAATTGCTCATATGTAATTTCAAGTTGAAGCTCTAGAAAACTGAAACAAGTTCAAGAGAGCCAAAACAGAAGTTTGGGAACATCCTACCTGAATTTAGAGATCATTTCGACAAAGATTTGATGCATGGAGCACTTATGACCAAACACTAGATGAGTTGTGGAGTGACATCAAGGACATCCTAAATGAAGACAGAAAAAGGTCATTAAAAAAATGGGACGGGGGGAGGAGACCATAAAGGATGTCAGTAGAGACTCTGAAACTTGCCCTTGAATGTAGAGTAGTTAAAGCTAATGGGGAAAAAAAATGATGAAGTAAAAGAGCTGAAAAGTTCTCAAAGAGCAAACTGAGGAGACAAAGTATAGTATTATAATGAAACATGCAAGGACTTGGAGTCAAAAAAACCAAAAAGGAAGAAAACACTCAGCATTCCTCAAGCTGAAAAATTGAATGAAAAAAACAAGCCTCAAGTAGCAACAATGAAAGATTCTGTGGCCAAAACACTGAATGACACAGAAAGCACCAAAAGAAGATGGAAAGAATACATAGTGTCACTGTATCAAAAAGATTGGTCAATGTTGAATCATTTCAGGAGGCAGTATATGATCAAGAACTGATGGTATGAAAGGAAGAAGCCCAAAGTATGTTGAAGACATTGGTGAAAAACAAGTCTCCAGGAATTTATACCAATTGAGATGTTTCATAAAATGGATACAATGCTCACTTATCCATTCCAAGAAATTTTGAAGATAGTTAACTGACCAAACAACTGGAAGAGATCCACATTTGTGCCCATATCAAAGAAATGTAATCCAGTAGAATGCAGAAATTATTAAACAATATAAGCAATATCACACAGAAGCAAAATTTTGTTAAAGATAATTAAAAAATGTTGCAGCAGTACATAGACAGGGAACTGCCAGCAATACAAGCTAGATTCAGAAGAGGATATAGAATGATGTATATTCCTGTTGATGTCAGATGGATCTTGGCTGAAAGCAGATAATAATAGCAAGATATTTACCTGTGTTTTATCGACTATGTAAAGGCGTTCGACTGTGTGAATCATAACAAAGTAAGGATAACGTTGCAAAGAATTAGAATCCCAGTACACTTAATTACGTGCATATGGAATCTGTACCTAAACCAAGAGGCAGTCATTCAAACAGAACAAGGGAATACTGACTGGTTTAAAATCAGGAAATGTGTGTATTAGGGTTGTATCCTTTCACTATACTTATTCATAATATATGCTATTAAATATTCAGAGAAGTTGGATTACATGAAGAAAAGTATAGCATCAGAATTGGAGAAAGACATTAACAACCTACAATATACAGATAACGCAACCTTGTCTGCTGAAAGCAAAGAGGACTTGAAGCACTTATTGATGAAAATCATAGACCACAGCCTTCAGTATGGATTGTACTTCAAGACACAGGAAACTAAAATCCTGATAAATGGACCAACGAGCAGCATCAAGATAAATGGAGAAAATATTGAAATTGTCAAGGATTTCATTTTACTTGGGCCCACAGTCAACACTCATGGAAGCAGCAGCCAGGAAATCAAAATACAGAGGGAGAGCCAATGTGATACCCTAGACAGATGCATCATGCTGTCTCTGTGTAGCAAAAACCAGAAAAACTAAATCAAACAGATACAAACATCAATCCTGTAAACCTGAGCTTCAGATAAAGAGATGAAGAATTAAATGAAACACTGAATGGAAGAGGACACTGAGAGAAAACAGAGAAAGTGGAGAGTTAAAGTGGAAGTCACTTGGCCTTACTGTACTGCTACAAGTAGACAGTTGTTGTGTCTTCCCACGCGAGGTGCAATTGCCAGCTCCAGCTGCTCCTTCTTTTTTTCCTTTTCTTCTTTATTTTGTCCCTTTGACCTAGCAGCATGTGCCACCTCTATACCTTACTGCAGGGCCATGCCACATTCCTGTGGATAGAGAACCATTGGCTTGCTGCCACTGTAGGCCCACATCACCGCCACCTGCTGACACCTACCATGTCATTTTTCCCTTCTTACTTTTCTTTCTCAGTTCAACCCTATCACATACATTACATAACCCCCTTCCATCAGCCTGCAAGTCCACCCCACTCCTACCTCTCAGCTACGCTTACTTTTACTTTTCTTTTTCTCTGTCTTTTATTTTCTTTGTTCTCCTACCTAGCTCCACATATTACTCCTACTTTCTACTAGCACTCTACATGCTGCTAGAGCCAGTGCATTCCCAGCTGAGGCCTGCCAACATGCAAGGTGTGCCTTGCTGCTCCCCTCTTGCCACTTGACCAGCTGCTGAAGAGGGAGTGAGCCAAAACAACTCCCAATCTTAAGCCTCTGTCCATTTAAAAGGGGATGGAATTTTACCACACTGCTGGACCAATATCAGGATGCAGACTGCACCCATTCAGTTTGTCCTCAACCAACTCACCTAAGCAGCAAAGCTGTTTCATTCCACTTGTTGATGCCCTGTCCACCAGGAAAAGGTGGTGACAGTTAATGTGCCCGCAGATAAGCAAGCAATGAAATACACATGGAATGGCCACTCTGACATATCAAAACAAAACAATGAAGACAAAATAAATGAACATAAAATCAACAAATACAGAAAGTAATACATTAATATATTAAATCCTGTAGATATCAAAACATACAAAGAAAGAAGAACAAGATTCTTCCATAAAACCAAAATAATCAGAAGACTTTCTGGTAGGAGAAAAAGTAGTAAAACTACTTGAAAAGGAATTCAAAAACTAATATTTGGGGCTTTCCAAAAGACTAGGAAAGAAAAGAAATAAAGGAAAATAGACAACAACAGAAAAAATAATGGAAAACATAGACAAAACCCATAAAATACAGTCAAAGCCAAGAAAAACAGAGAAAGCAATAAAATTCAAGAAAATAATAACAGAACAAAACACCCAAATAATTAGAAATTCAAAAGGTAAAAAACAAAATTACAGCAACAGACAACTTTGTAGAACATCGTAGGATAAATCTGCAACAATGGCAGATAGAATCAGTGAGATTGAAAATAAATCCATGGATTACACTTTGAGGAAAACTCAGAGAAAAAAATGATTAAAAATGAGAAAATCTACGAATTATGTAGAACACAATGAAGAGCAGAAATTTACACATCATTGCAGTTCCAGAACAGAAAATGGAGAAAATGAAAAGTACAGAGAGGATTGTTGCAGTTTTGCTGGCAGAAAACCTTGCAAATATCATGGAAAAAGAAAAGGTGACCATCCAAGCAGCTCAATAAACCCCATATAGCATGGACCTCCCTCTAAATGTCACCATGACATGTATCACAGTTACCAAAAGACAAAGGAAGAATTTTGAAAAGTCACTTACAAAGTGGGAAACAATAAGCCTAATCTCTGATTACATGACAGAAACTATGTGTGCAAGAAGGCAGTGAATGGGATGATATGTATAAAACTTGGGAAGAAAAAAAAAAACACCTGCCAACCAAGAGTTACATATCCGGCAAAACTCTGTGTCAAATATGATGACAAAATTAGGACATTTCCAGTAAGATAAAACCCATTGCCGTTGAATCAATGCTGACTCATAGCAACCCTATAGGACAGAGTAGAACTGCCCCACAGAGTTTCCAAGGAGTGCCTGGCAGATTTGAACTGCCAACCTTTTTTGTTAGAAGCTGTAGCACTTAAACACTATAACACCAGCGTTAATTAAGGGAATTTATAGAAGCCAAACCAAGCAATATTTAAGGGAGAACTTCTGTTAGAGAACCAACAGCGTTAGATAACAACTTGATCTAGAATACAGAACAGCATCAGTCAGATGCCAACCCAGGTAAAGAATTCTCAATAATAAAAGAAATAGAAAATATTTGAAACAGAGAAGTCATTCTGTAAATGATGACAATATCAAAACAATAAGAGGAGAAATAAAAGGTGATATAGAGCTTTCAAATAGAGATCAAAGTCAAGGTGATGTTGAGTAATAAAATTCTGTTTCAAACTAAGGAAGACAAGGGTAAATTTCAAGGTAATCACAAAGAAAACTACCAAACCTGCTCTTCAGAACAGAAAAAAAGAAAAACATAAAGTCTCAGTAAACACAAAGTATTTAAAAGTGAAAAAAAGAAACTCTACAAACATAGGATATTTTGCACAGGACAGTAAAAGGAGCAAAGAAAATGTTAGCATATATACGTGTTGTGCGTGTGTCAGTAGTAAACTCATACCTATCGATTATCACATTGAAATTAAATGTTTTAAGTGAGCCTATAAACAGGCAGAGACTGGCAGAATGGTTGAAAAAAGGAACTATCTTAGACACAAATACATAAATATGTTAAAAGTTAAAAAAAATAAAAAGTTAAACAACAGTAAGCAAAAAAAGCAGGAGTAGCAGTACTAATCTCAGATAAAATTGACTTTAAGGTAAAATCAACCATGAAAGATAAAGAAGAACATTATCTAGTGATTTATGAGACAATCCATCAAGAAGATGTAACTAATAAATAGCTGTGCACCCAGTGACAGGGCTCCAAAATACATAAAACAAACTCTAAAAGCACTGAAAAGAGAAATAGTTCCATGACAGTAGTAAAAGACTTCAACACTTCACACTTAGGAATGGACAGAACATTTAAAAAGAAACTCAACAATGATACAGAAGATTGGGAGGTCACAATCAACCAACTTGACCTCATAGGCTTATATAGAACATTCTGACAAACAGCAGCAAAGTATACATTCTTTTCCAACACAGAGAACATTCTCTAGGATATACCACACTTTATGCCACAAAACAACTCTCAATAAATTCCAAAACATAGAAATAATGCAAAGCATTTTCTCTGATCACAGTGACAGTTGAAATCAATAACAAGAAAAGCAAGAAAAAAAAAAATCAAATACATGGAACCTGAGTAACATCTTGCTTAAAAACAACTGTGTGCTAGAAGAAATCACAGAGAGAATCAAAAAATTCTGAGACTCAAATGAAAATGAAAATGCATTATACAAAACCCTCTGGGACACAGCAAAGACAGTGTTCAGAAGTGAATTAATAGTAACAAACATGTAGTCCAAAGGAGAAGAATGAGCTAAAACCAAAACAATATGGTGACAATCTGAACAAATGTTAAAAAACAACGAAAGATGAAAATACAGGAAAAGGAGCCCACAGTCACCCAAAGAAAGGAAATAACAAAGATTAGGGCTAAAATAAATGAAATAGAGAACAGAAAATTAGAAAGAATCAATAAGACCAAAAATTAGTTCTTAGAAATGATCAACAAAATTGGGAAACCACTGGACAAATTGACATACAAAAAAACAAGGTGGGGAGGGTGGGAAGAGAGAGAGAGAGAGAGAGGATGCAAATAAATTAGGAATGACATGGGACACATTGCAACAGACTCAACTGTAATAAAAAAGATTATAGCAAAAATACTATGAAAAATTGTAGTGCAACAAATTTTAAAACCTAGAAGAAATGGACAAATTTCTAGAAACACAAGCTGAGGCATAAAATCTAAACAGACCCACAGTATGAGAAGAAATTGAAGGGATAATTTAAAAAACTCCTGATACAAAAGCAACAAAACACCTCTGCTTAGATGACTTCGCTGAAAGTAAAGTTCTACTAAACTTTCAGATCCTGCACCAGCACTACTGAAACTATGCCAGTGCACAGAAAAGAAAGGACTCTGATTCATTCAGTGAAGCCAGTGTAACCTTGATACCAAACCAGGTAAGGGTGTCACAAAAGGAAGGACATGAAGAAGGAGGGAGGGAGGTAAGGAGGGAGGGAGGGAGTTACAGAGCAATATCCTTCATGAGTATGCCAGCCAAGTGCCGTCGAGTCGTATAGATGCAAAAATTCTCTACAGAACTCTAGCCAATAGAATTCAACAGCAAATCAAAAAAAATAATACTCCAAGACAAAGTGAGATTCATACCAAATGTGCAAAGATGTTTTGATATTAGAAAATCAATGCAATCTACCATACAAATAGAACACAAGAATCACAAGATCATCTCAAATGATGCCAAAAGCCATATGATAAAGTCGAGAATCATTCCTGATAAAAAAATCTCAATGACGTATAACTAGAAGGCAAATTTCTCAGCATAATAAAGGGCTTCTATACAAAATCAAGGAAACCCTGGTGGCACAGAGGGAAACAATATGAATAGAAATACTATAGTATCGAGCAATTTCACTTCCCAAAACGAGAAACATGAGCTGTCACCCAAGTAGGCATATGCACACGTGTGTTCAACTGCAGCACTGTATCACAGCAAAAAGATAGAAACAGCCTAAGTGCCCAACAGCAGCAGAATGGGTAAACAAATTATGGCACATATTCACAATGGCATACTATGTAACAATAAAGAAAAATGATGAATCTGTGAAACAGTTCATAACATGGATGAGTCTGGAGGGCAATATGCTGAGTGAAAAAAGCTGGTCACAAAAGGGAAACTACTATATGAGACTACTATTATAAAAACTCAGAAAAAGGTTTGTGCATAGAAAAAAAAATCTTTGATGGTTACTAGGCAGGCAAGGCTGGGGTGATATTAACTAGGTAGTACACAAGTGTAAAATTTGGTGAAAAGAAATATAACACATAACACAAGGGAAGTCGATACAATTTGACCAAGGCAAAGCCTTGAGGGACTGAGTTACTGGGACTAATCACTGGGGAGCATGGTCTTGTGGGCCATCTAGGGTCAACTGGCATAGCATAGTTCATAAAAAAGTTCTATATTCTACTTTAATCAGTAGTGTCTAGGATCTTAAAAACTTATGAGTGGACACCTAAAGTGTATCTATTGTTCCATCATGTTCAGAGCAAAGGAAAATGAAGAAAACCAAAGTTGCAAGGAATGCATCAGGCCAAAGGACTAATGGGTCACACGAACTGCAGCTTCCACCTACCTGAGCCCAGAAGATGGTGTTAAGCTACCATACTGACTGTTCTGGCAAGCATCACAATAGAGGGTTTAGGACAGAGTGAGAAAAAAATTGTAGAACAAAATCCAAATTCACAAAAGTCTGTCAGACTTTTTGGTCTGACAGAGACTGGTGGAATCCCCAAGATCATGGCCCCCGGATACCCTGCTGATTCAGAACTGAAATCACTCCTGAAGTTAGCCTTTCAACCAAAGACAAGATAGGCTTATAAAACAAATAATAACATATGTAGAGAACATGTTTCTTAGTCCAATCGAGCACAAGAGACCAAATGAGCAACACCTGACCAACAGCAAAATAAGAAGGTAGGGAGTGACAAGAAACCTGAACAAAACAACGTGGGGAACCTGGGGTTGGAAATTAAAAGGGGAGAGTGATAACATATTGAAGTTTACAACCTATGTCACAAGAGAGTTTGTGTATAAATTCTGAATGAGAAATTACTCTGTGCTGTAAACTTTCACTTAAAACAAATGAACAAAAAAAATGCATCAAACAGTGGATTGCATTGGCCAAAACTACTGCAAAACACCTCTTTAAAGTGTTAAATACCACAGATGTAACTTGAGGAGTAAGATACATCAAGCCATGGTTTTCAAGCGCCTCATATGCTTGTAAAATCTGGACAATGAATAAGGAAATTCCAAGAAAAGTTGATGCATTTGAATCACAGTGTTGGTAAAGAATATTGAATATACCATGAACTATCAAAACAATGAACAAATACGTCTTGAAAGAAGTATATCCTGCAGGCTTCCGAGAAGAGAGGATGCTAAGTCTTCAGTTTCTGGAGAAGAACATCATGGTTGGTAAAGCATCATTGAAAAATAGGAAGACCCTCAACAAGATGGATCAACACAGTGGCTGCAACAAGGGGCTCAAAAATAGCAATGATTGTGAGAATGGCACAGGACCAGGAAGCATTTTGTTCCATTGTGCATAGGACTTCTGTATGTTAGAACTGTCTCCATAGCTCCTAACAACAGTGACAATGTTCATTAGGGAATGGCTTGCAGAAATACCCAACCAAGTCAACTTCTAGATTATGTCTGGGTGGTTGCCCTTACCGGAGAGTTTGATGCACCACAAATTAATGAAAAAACTGCAACTTCAGAGCTTTTAAAAGTGTAGGTCCTACTTAGATAATTGGTTTAGGGTAGCCTCAAATAGAACTTTGTATGTATGCACAGGTAGCCGCTACCTGACACTTAGCTAGTCTAGAATAGGATTAGTTAAAACAGAGATATACTTTTCTCTTTTTAATGGTAGGCCAAGTTACTGGTTTACTCAGTGGAGAAGAGAACCCGGGACTGAGTCTAGACACAAAGGGTGAGAATCATACACAAGGAAGGAAGTTTCAGTGATACCTGCTGCATTGGTTATATATTGTTTTGTAACAAAGCATCCAGGTTTCATGGGAATGCAAACAGTTTGTGCTTGTCAACTAACTGAAAGCTTGATTGTTCACCCCCATCCAGTAACACCAGTGGACAAACACCTGGAGATCTGCTTCCCTAAAAGTTGTCAAGAAAATCCTGTGGAGAAGCTCTTCTCTGTAACACATGGGGCTGACATGAGTCAGAATTGACTCAGCAGCAGTGGATTTGGTTTGGTTTCGAACAAAACTTTCCAAATCCAGTAGCTTAAAACAATAACCATTTTATTATGCTCACAGTCTGTGGGTCAGGTTGTTCTTCTTTTATATATTCAGCTGACAGCTGGATTGGGATGGAAGGCCCAAAACGACCTCACTCACTTGCTGGGAAGCTGCACTCTTGTCAGCCTTTCTCCTGTCTTTGGGTCTGGAGTTCTTTCTATGTGGTGTTTCTAGTAGGGCAGTCAGACTTCTTGCATGATGGCTTAGGCTTCGGACAGACAGGAAGTGGAAAGTGTTGGTTTAGAAGGTCTCTGTTTGGAATTCGGCGTAGCATCACATCCGCCCTATCCTACTGGTCAGTGCAGCCCCATGCCCAATCCACAGAAGGTAAACATCATGAAGACAGGAACTGTATTTGTCCTGTTCTCTGCCGTGTCCCAGTCGCTCAGCAAGTACTCAGTTACCATACAACTGTGTTTCTATTCTTTGCTATGTGCTATTTATTCTGTTGGTTTTTTGTATACATTACTCCTTTAAAGTAACAACAACCCTATGCTATTACTACCTCACTTAACACACAAAAGTAATGAGGATTAGAGGTAATAAACTACTCATCTTATTGCTGATGGACAGTAGCAAAACTGAGATTTCAATCTAGGCATGTCCAACTCCAAACTTTTGTTCTTTGTGGTATTTTGGCTCTCCATCTGCCAGTATTTACTGAACTTCTACAAAATACACAGTGTTGGATGCATCCCTAAGCAGATTGCAGCTTATTTAATTAAATTTAAATGGTTATCTCACCCCATCAGTAACTGAAAAGTTGAAAGTTTGAGTCTACCCAGAGGTGCCTCAGAAGAAAGGCCTGATGATCTATCTCTGAAAAATCAGCCCCAGAAAGCTCTACGGAGCACAGCTCTTCTCTCATATACTTGAGGCTGCCTTAAGTTGGAATCAATTTGATGGCAACTGATATTGGTTTAGTTGTGGAAGTAAAAATATATTTATTGGAAGGGCAATGACACAAGGAAGTCACGGTTGATGATGTGTCACAAAGTAGTGTGGGAGACCAAGGGTCAAAAAGGAGAAAAGCGTTTAGAGGACTCAAAAAATTATAGGTTTCAGTTTCATAGAGAGATTGAGATGTACACAGTGAAGAAGATTTAACTGGATAGAATCAGAAGTAACCACCAGATTGGAGACTGGAGAGGCCTGAGGGGAGGCATGGTGGTGGGAAAAATGCAAGACCTGTTGGAGTCCTGATAGGTAGGTCCAAGAGCACTACATGCTCAGTTAAAAATGGTCCCACATATAACACCCACATTAGAGGCAGGCATCTAGGAAACGGAAGGATGAATACTGTAAAAAAATAAATGACCACCATACAAAATTAGCTCCAGTTGACAGGGTGTTACCATAGAATTTAAATTTTTAAATATAATTTTTATTATGAATAAGTGAAAGTATACAATTCATCTAATTCCTCATGCCCAGCTATTGGCGGCTCCATCTGCTCTCCTCAAGTATCCTCTTGATGAGCACTTGTCCCCTCCTCTCCACCCTGTTCTCTCCCATCCAGAAAGAAACCAGTAGGACAGCCTCCTATAAACGTATAAACCCATAAAGTACACATACCAGGTGCTCACACTTTGTCCCCAAGTCCAGTCCATTGTTGTCTGAAGATCTGACCTCTATACCAGTTTCAGTTCAGGGCCAACAGCAAGTCTAGGGGACATGTTCCCAGGGTACCCTCCAGGCTGTGAGACCATCAGTTCCGGTCTCTAGGAAAGTTCTTCAATGGCACGTCTCTTTTTCTTGTATTGCCTCAAGAACTCTTATGCTGTGTGCCCTAGCACAGCTGTTGTTCGTGGTGGCTGGGCGCCAACTAGTTATTCTCGTCTCATGTCAAAGCAGTCCCATTCATCTGGGTCCTACTGCCTCCTGGGCGCATTTTCCTGGTGTCTTTAATGTTCTCAGTCATCACCTGTTCCAGATGAGTTGAGATTATTTGGTGTACCTCAGATAGCAGGTTGCTATCTTTTAAGACTCCAGACGGCACTCACCAATGTGGGTTGCAGAAACTCTCTTAACTAAAGACAAACTATGCCAATTGACCTTGATGTCCCCTGCCATGGATTGTATTGTGTCCCCCCAAAACTATGTGTAGCCATGTAGCTAGGCCATGATTTCCAATATTTTATTATTGTCCTCCATTTTGTGATTTTCCTATGCTGTATGTTGCAGGATTAGAGTGGAACTGTAAATTCCTTCATAAGATCACCTTCCTGCTCCGCTGTAAAGGGAGTTTCCCTGGAGTATGGCTTATGCCACCATTAATTGTTTCATTCTACAAGAGATAAAAGGAAAGAGAAGCAAGCAGAGAATTGGGACCCTCACATCATCAAGAAAGCAGCACCAGGAGAAGAGCATGTCCTTCAGACCCGAGGTTCCTGCCCCAAGATGCTCCCTAGACAAAGACTGATGCAATACCAAATTTTCCTCCAGAGCCGACAAGGGGGAAGGCCTTCCCATGGAGCAGACATTCTGAATTTGGACTTGTAGCCTACTGGACGGCATAGAAATAAACTTTCCTTTATGAAAGCTATCCTCTCTGTGGTATTTCTGTTTGAGCAGCACTAGCAGAGTAAAACAACTCCTGTCCCTGCTAAACTAGCCTTTAAAATACTTGGTTGAGTTTAGAAAACCTTTCAGATTGCAGTGTAGTCTAGCTGTGCTGATCTGCACTCTACTGCAATCTGTCACTCCCTTTACCTAACCAAATTCCTATCGACTGTCTATGTACATCCCTGCCTCCCCTCCTTTACTGCCACCTAAAAGTCTTTTCTTCTGTACTTAAGCTCATGTTTAAGTTCTTACAGCAGAGGTGTTGGACAATACTTGTCATTTAGCAGCTGATTGATTTTACTCAGCATAACGTCTTCTAGTTGGAACCAGGTTAGGAGACACTTCCTAAAATCATCATTGTTCTTTATCATTGCAAAGTGTTCCATTGAGTGTATGTTACATAGTTTATCTGTTCATGTGTCGATGGGCACCTATATTTATTCCACCTTTTTGCTGTTGTGGATAGTGCTGCAATAAGCATTCGTGTGTATGTATCTGTTCGTGTGACTGCTTTTATCTCTGTAGGATATATTGTGAGCAGTGGAATTGCTAGATCGTATGGTATTTCTATTTCTAGCTTTTTAAGGAAGTGCCAGATTGCTTTCCAAAGAGGTTGTACCCTTTCCGTTCCCACCAACAGTGTTGGAGAGTTCCAGTCTTTCTACAGCTTCTCCAGCATTTCTAGTTTTGTGTTTTGTTTGGATAATAGAAAACCTTGTTGGGGTGAGATGATATCTCACTGTAGTTTTGATTTGGAATTCTCTAATAGCTGATAACTGAGCATTTCCTCATATGTCTTTTGGCAGCCTAGATGTCTTCTTTGGTGAAGTGTCTGTGCATGTTGTTTGTCCATTGCTTCATTAGGTTATTTAGTTTTTCTTGTTGATATTTTACAGTGCTTTGTAGATGATTGAAACCAGATGTTGATCTGACACATAGTTGCCAAATATTTCTTTCCCATTTTGTAGTAATTTCTTTTAACTCTCTTGATAAAGTCTTTGGATGTACCTAAAGCATTTGATTTAGTTTTCTTTGTGATTAAGCGAAGGTATACAATCCAAACTGAATTTGTATGCCAATCTATCTGCAGATCCTTCTGCTCTCCTTATCTGATGACAACACACTCATTCTCATTCCATATATGTCATATCCTCTTAACAATCTACTGTCCCCTCCTCTCCATCCTCTCCAGCCCCTTCTAGTAAGAGGCCAGTAGGACAGCTTCTTACTGATGCATAGAACTATAAAGTAAACACACCTCATGGCCACATTGTGACCCCAGATCCAGTCCATTCCTGTCCAAAAAGTTGACCTCAGTAATGGTTTCTGGTCAGGGACAGCAGCAGGTCTAGGGTCATGTTGCCAGGGGAACCCCCAGGCTACCAGACCATTATATGGGGTCTTTTAGTGGAGTTTTTGAGGCACACCCCTCTTTGTCTTATGCTGACACTGGAACTCAACATTATGTGCCCCATCATGGCTGTCATTACTGGTGTCCGAGCACCATCTTGTTATTCTGATCATGTGTTGATACACTCACCCATTCACATGGGTCCTTCTGTCTCCTGGGCTCTTTTTCCCTTGTGTCCTTGCTGTTCTTGGTGATCACCTGCTCTGGATGAGTTAGTACCATTTGGTGTACCTCAGAGGGCAGCTTGCTAGCTTTGAAGACCCTAGATGCCATTTGCCAATATGGGGTGCAGAACTCTCTTAGCAATAGGCTAGTTATGCCAATTGGCCTCAATGTCCCCTGAAAGCATGGTTCCCAGACCCCTGACCCTGGTACTCTGTACTTGCAATATTGGGTTAAGATTAGAAGAGTTTTCAGTTTATGTTGAAGTCCAGTTAAGTTGATCTTCTCTCTAAAGTGTGCTGTCACAGCTTTCACCCAACCAAATTTCTATCAACCATCTAATCTACAACCAGCCCTCTCCTTCCCTTGCAGCCATCAAAAAGCCTTTTCTTCTGTATATGAGTCTATTTTTAACTCCTTATATTAGGGGTCTCATACAATATTTGCCCTTTGCCATTGACTAATTTCTCTCAGCATACTGTCTTTCAATTGAAACAAGGT
Source organism: Heterohyrax brucei (assembly GCA_028571685.1). NCBI lineage: Eukaryota > Metazoa > Chordata > Mammalia > Hyracoidea > Procaviidae > Heterohyrax > Heterohyrax brucei. Next base: position 39,166,427 of record CM053157.1, on the reverse strand, counting down.
TATGTGATGCTTCCTGCAATCATAATTGTTCTTTATCATTGCATAGTGTTCCGCTGAGTATATGTAACATAGTTTATCAGTTCATCTGTTTGTTGGGCATCTGGGTTCATTCTGTCTTTTAGTTACTGTGGACTGTGCTGCATTCATGTGCTTGCATCTGTTCTTGTGACTGCCCTTTATTCTGTAGGATATATCCCGAGCAGTGGGATTACTGGATCAAATGGTATATCCATTTCCAGCTTTTTAAGGAAGTGCCAGATTGCTTTCCAAACAGGTTGTACCATTTTGTAATCCCACCAGCAGTGTAGAAAGTTCCAATCTCTCCACAGCTTCTCCAGCATCTGTTGTTTTGGATCCTGGCCAACCTTGTTGGCATGAGGCGGTATCTCACTGTAGTTTTGATTTGGATTTCTCTAATAGCTAAAGAACGTGAGCATTTCCTCATGTGTCTTTTGGCTGCCTGGATGTCCTCTTTGGTGAAGGGTCTGTCCATCTCCCCTGCCCATCACTTAGTCGGGTTATTTACCTTTTACTTGTTGACATTTTGCAGTACCTTGTAGATTATGGAGATCAGATGTTGGTCCCACAGGTAGTTGTCAAATACTTTTTCCCATTCTGTAGGTGGCCTTTTAATTCTTTCACTAAAGATTTTGGATGAGCAAAAGTGTTTTATTCATAGTTGTTTCCATTTATTTATTTTGTCTTTTGTTGTTCCCTTATTGATGGTCGGATTTTGCAGTCTGTCTAAGCCATGTACTACAGCTTCCATTGTTGACCCTATTTTTTCTTGCAATATCTTTATCATTTTAGGTTTTATATTTAGGTCTGTGATCCATTTTAATTTTTGTATAAGGAGTGAGATATGAGTATTGATTCAGTATTTTGCAGATGGAGATCCAATTTTTCCAGAAAGAATTGTTAAAGGGACTGTTTTTACTCCAGTTTACAATCTTAGGGCCTTTGTCAACTATCAGCTGCTGCTAAGAGGATAGTGGCATCTCTGGCATCTCAACTCTGTTCCATTGGTGTATATGTCTTTTTTTGTACCAGTATCAGGCTGTTTTGACTACTGTGGCAGTGTTTTAGGTTCTGAGGTCTGGTAGTGTGGGGCCTGCCAGAGTGTTCCTCTTCTTCAGTAGTGTTTTGCTTATCCAGAGTTTCTTCCCTGTCCAAACGAAGTTGGTGATGTGATTCTGTATGCTGTGACCTGTACTCTCTTCTTTAAGACACACTGGGGTTTTTTTGTATACAGAGAGCTTCTTTTAGTATTCCTTGTAGTCTTGGTTTGGTTTTTACAAAGTCTTGAAGCTTCTGTTTGTTTGAAAAGGTCTTAATTTCATCTTCATATTTCAGAGACAGTTTTGTAGAATATACAATTCTTGGTTTGGAGATTTTCTCCTTCGAGGCTTTGAGTGTGTGATCCCGTGAGTGATACTGGTCTGTAATTTTCTTTTTTAGTGGGATCTTTCCCAGCTTTGGTAGGAGGGCTAATTATGCTGGCTTCATAGAATGAATTTGCGAGTATTCCAGCCTTTTATATGCTATGAAAAAGCCTCAGTAGTATTGCAATTAATTCCTCTTTAAAAGTTTTGTGCAATTCTCTGGTGAAACCATCTGGGCCAAGACTTTTTTCATTAGAAGATTTTTTTTAAAATGATTGAATGAAAATGTACATTCCTGTATACATTTGCATGCCCACCTATATGCAGCTCTCACTGCTCTGCCTGTCCAGTGACGGCACATTCTTCCTCTCTGCTCCATACCTGTCTTAGTCTCCCAACAATCTCCTGTACTTCCCTCTCCACCCACTCCCCCGCCTCCAGTAAGAGATCAGCGAGGTGACATCCTATAGATGCATAGAACCATAAAGTGCACACATGATATGGTCACTCTGTGTCACCAAATACAATTCATTCCTGTCCGAGAGTTGACCTCCATTATGACTTGTGGACAAGGGCAGCATCAGGGCCAGGGGTCATGCTCCCAAGGGAACCCTGAGGCCCCTAGACCATCAGTTGCAGTCTTTTAATGGAGATCTCAGGGGGCAACACTTTTTATTCTTGTGTTGCCAGTGAGAATCAAATTTGTGAGCTCCATCATCTCTATCAATAGTGGTGGCCAGGCACAATCTGGTTCTTCCAGTCACAAGTTGACATAATCACCCACTCACATGGGTCTGTCTGTCTTCTGGATTCTCTTTCCCCCAGGTCGTTTTGGTCCTTGGTGATCATCTATTCCTGCTATGTTGGGATCATTTGCTGTACCCTCAGATGGCAGCATTGCAGCTTTTAAGACCCCAGATGCCACTCAACAATGTGGGGTACAGAGAGCTCTCTTATCAAAATGCTAGTTGTGCCAATAGGCCTTGATTTCGCCTAAGAGCATGGTCCCTGGCCCCCCTCCAAGGCTACTCTGTCCTTTCAATATTGGGTTAAGATGGGAGGAGTAATCGTGTTATGTTGAAGTCCTGTTAATATTGATCTTCTTTCTAATGTGTGCTGTCATGGATTTCACCCAACAAAATTTCTATCAGCTATCTAATCTAAACCCTCCTCCCTCACACTCCGACCTTCCCCACCCTTACAGCCATCAAAGAGTTTTTCTTCTATGCATGAGTCTGTTTTTAAGTTCTTTTCATAAGGGTCTCATACAATATTTGTCATTTGGTCACTGACTACTGTCATTCAACATAATGTCCTCCAACTGAAACCAGGTTATGAGATGTTTCCTGAAATTATCGTTGTTACTTAACATTGCACAGTGTTCTATTAAGTATATATACCATAATTTACCTAAGCATTCCTCTGTTGTTGGGCAGCTGGGTTGATTCTATCTTTTTGTTATTGTGGACTGTGCTACAATGAACATTAGTGTGCTTGTATCAGCTGGTGTAAATGGCCTTGATTCTGTAGGATATATTCCAAGCAGTGGGATTACTGGGTCAGATGGTATATCTATATCCAGCTTTTTAAGGAAGCACCAGATTGCTTTCCAAAGAGGTTGTACCATTTTGTAATCCCACCAACAGTGTAGGAGAGTTCCAATTTCTCCACAGCCTCTTCAGCATTGGTTGTTTTGCATTTTTTGGATCATGGGCAACCTCACTGGGGTGAGATGGTATCTCGTTGTAGTTTTGATTTTAATTTCTTTAATAGCTAATGAAAGTGAGCATGTCCGCTTGTGTTTCTTGACTGCCTGGATCTCCTCTTTAGAAAAGTGTCTGTCCATCTCCTTTGTCCAATGCTTAATTGGATGACTTATCTTTTTCTTATTGGTATTTTGTAGTACCTTATAGATTATGCAGATCAGCTGCTGGTCTCACATACAGTTGCCAAATATTTTTTCCCATTCTATAGATGACCTTTTAATTCTATTAATAAAGTCTTGGGATGAGCAAAAGTGTTTGAATCTTAATAGTTCCCATTTATCTATTTTCGGTTGTTTGTGGTTTGTTTGACAGATTTTGAAGTCTGTCTATGTTGTGTATTAAGGCTTCCATTGTTGTTCCTGCTTTTTCTTGCATGAATTTCATCATTTTAGATTTGATATTTAGGTCTTTTATACAGTTTGAGTTGGTTTTTGTTTAAGGTGTAAGATATGGGTCTTGTTTCAATTTTTTGCAGTGGATATCCAATTTTGCCAGCACCATTTGTTGAAGAGATTTTTTTCCCCCAGTTTAATGTTTTAGGGCCTTTGTTGAATATCAACTGTTCACAGGAAGATGATGTCATCTCTGGGGTCTCAGTTCTGTTCCACTGATCTATCTGTCTCTTTTTGTACCAGTACCAGGCTGTTATGACTACCGTGGCAGTATAATAGATTCTAAAGTCCGGTAGTGAGAGGCCTCCCAGTGTGTTCTTCTTCTTCAGTAGTGCTTTACTTATCCGGGGCTTCTTCCCGTTCCAAAGTTGGCAATTTGTTTCTCCATCTCATTAAAAAACATCACTGGAATTTGTATTGGGATTGCATTATATAAGTACATTGCTTTGGGCGAAATAGACATTTTCACAATGTCAAGTCGTCCTATCCATTAGCAGGGTAGGTCTCTCCATTTATGTAAGTCTCTCTTAGCTTCTTGTAGTAAAGGTTTGTAGTTCTCTTTGTAAAGGTCTGTTATTTTTCTGGTTAAATTTATTCTTAGGTACTTTATCTTCTTAGTGGCTATAGTAAATTGTATTGACTTGGTGCTTTCTTCATTAATAATCTCATTGTTGGTATAAAGGAATCCTACTGATTTACTTATGTTTATCTTGTATCTTGAGACTTTGCTGAACTCTTCTATCAGTCTGAGTAGCTTAATTATGGATTCTTTAGGATTCTCTGCATATACAATCATACCATCTGCACATAGGGAGATTTTTACTTCTTCTTTGCTGATGCACATACCCTTTATTTCTTGGTCTTGTCTAATTGCTCTGGCTAGAACTTCTAGTACAATGTCGAATAGGAGAGGTGAGAGTGGGCATCTGTGCTTAGTTCCTGTTCTCATGGGAAACTGTTTCAGTCTCTCTGCATTCAGGATGATGTAGGCGGTTGGCTTTATATAAATGGCCTTTATTCCAATGAGGAATTTGCCATCTATTCCTATTTTGCTAAGAGTTTTTAGCATGAATCGGTGTTAGACTTTATCAAATGCCTTTCCTGCAACAATAGACAAAATCAGGTGATTCTTGTCTTTTGTGTTATTTATGTGGTTGATTGCATTAGTTGTTTTTCTGATGTTGAACCAGACTTGCATCCCTGGTATGAATCCCACTTGGTCATTATGTTGTATCCTACTGTCAAGAATTTTGTTGAAGATTTTTGCATCTAGATTCATGAGTATATTGGTCTGTAATTCTCCGTTTTTGGATGGATCATTCCCTGGCTTTGGTACCAGGGTTATGCTGGCTTCACAGAATGAATTTGGGAGTATTCCATCTGTTTCTGTACTATGAAATAGTCTCAGTAGTATTGGAGATAACTCTTCTCTAAAAGCTTGGTAGAATTCTGCAGTCAAGCCATCTGGGCCTGGGTTTTTTTTCCATTGGTAGTTTTTGGATGACTTTTTCAATGTCTTCCTTTGTTCTGCTTCACATTCTGATAATTTGGGTAGGTGGTATGAATCAAGGAATTTATCCATTTCCTCTAGGTTTTCAAATTTGTTATAGTACAGTCTTTCATAGTATTCTGTTACGATATTTTTGATTTCTGTTGGATCTTTTATGACAACTCCCCTCTCATTTCTTATTTGAGTTATTTGTTTCTTTTCCTATTTTTCTTTAGTAAGTTTAGCTAACGGTTTGTCAATTTTGTTGATCTTTTTCAAAAAAATCAGCTTTTGGTCTTTTCAATTTTTTCAGTGGTTCTTCTATTCTCTAGTTCATTTAATTCTGCTCAAATCTTTATGATCTGTTTTCTTCTGGTGCCTGAGGGGTTCCTCGGTTCTTTCTCTATTTGTTCAAGCTGTAGGGTTAGTTCTTTGATTTGGTTGATTTCTTCCTTCCAGATGTGTGCATTTATGGAGATAAACTGACCTCTGAGCACTGCTTTGGCTGTATCTTATAGGTTCTGGTAGGAAGTGTTTTCATTCTCACTGGAATCCATAAATTTCTTTATTTCATACTTGATTTCTTCTATATTCCATGATTTTCTGAGCAAGACATTGTTCAGTTTCCATGAGTTCCACTTTCTATCTTTTTCCACTATTGATTTTGACTTTTATGGCTTTATGATCTGAGAAGATGCTTTGCATTAATTCATTGGTATGGATTTTGGTGAGAATTGCTTTATGTCCTAACACACAGTCTATTCTGGAGAACGTTCCATGTGCACTGGTGAAGAATGTGTAGTTGTCTGCTCATGAATGAGGTCTAGTTGGTAATTGTGGCAATAATGTCTTTTATGTCTTTATTGAGCTTTTTTCTAGACAATCTGTGCAATATTGAGAGTGGAGTATTGAAGTCTCCCACTATTATCATTTTTCAGTATAGTCAGAGTTTCTTTGATGTATTTAGGTGCTCCAATATTAGGTGCATAAGTCTTTAATGTTGTTAAGACCTGTTTGTGTGTTGAACCTTTCAGCAATAGTTTCCTTCCTCCCGACCGTTATGGTGGATTTTACATTAAAATCTATTTTATCTGAGATTAGAATTGCCACGCATGCTCTTCTTTGTGTATTATTTGCTTGATATATATTCTTCCATCGTTTAATTTTTAGTTTGTTCCTATCTTTAAGTCTAAGGTGAGTCTCTTGCACACAACATATGGATGGGTCATGTCTTTTAATCCAAGATGTCACTCGATTTCTCTTTACTGGAGTGTTCCATCCATTCACAGTCAATGGGATTATTGATAGGTATGTGTTCAGTGCTGCCATGGTGATACGTTTAGTTTTGTGTTGATGTTTTCTCTGCTGTTCTTAGTAATCTCTTCTGCGGCCTTATTTATGAGTTGATTTTTCACCTTTTTCAGGGTTGGTTTTGTGGTTGTTCAGACTCTTGTAGTACATTTCCTGATTTGATATGTTCCATCTTTATTGTGGTTTACGGCTGCCCCTATGATCCCCTTTAATAAACTATGTATAAACCCAATTTCAATTGCTACCACTCTTATCAACTTCCTGTCCATCTGGAAGGACTATAATGACTGTAGTACATCCTTCTTTTTAATATGCTGACATAGTTCTCATGATATGATCACTAAATTATTTCTTTCACTATTATACCTTTGATTGAGTTTGAAGCCTTCCATAACTTAGTAGGATTCTGGGTCACTGTTCCTGTAATTGTTTCTAAAGTTTAAAATTGGTGGGCTTTTCTCTTCCAAGCTAAGAGATTCTTTTGGTATTTCTTGTAACTTTGGTTTGTTTTTTTACAAAGTTTCTGAGTTTCTGTTTATCTGAAAATGTCTTCATTCCATTTTCATATTTAAAAATCTTGCAGGATATATAATTCTTGGCTGGAAGTTCTCCTTCAAGGCTTTGAATGTGTCATGCCACTGTTTCTGTGCCAGCATTACTTCTGTTGAGAAATCCAACAAAAGCCTACAAGGTTTTCCCTTGAATGTTAACTTTGCTTTGAGTCTTGCTGCCTTTAAGAGTTTCTGCCTATGTTTCATTTTGTTGAGCTTGCTTATAAAATGTCTTGGAGTCTTTCTTTTGAGATCTATACTGAGTGGCATTTGATATGTGTCTTGGCTATCTATATTCTTTTCATTCATAATTTCTGGGAAATTTTCTGTCAGCAGCTCAGCAACAATACTGCATGTTCTCAGGTGACTTGCCCTGTTCAGGAAGTCCAGTTAATCATAGATTGTTCCTTTTAATAGAATCCCACATGCTTCTTAAAGCTTCTTCATTTTTCTTGTTTCTTTTTTCTGATTTCTCCTCTTAGATGCTGGAGTTGGTAACTCTGTCTTCCAAATCAGAAAGTCTATTTTCCGTTTGTTCCATTCTGTTTTCTTCGCATTGAATTGAAGTTTCTATGACTCTGATTTTGTTCTTGATCTGTTGGATTTCAGAGTACTGGTGTTCCACCAGATCGAACAGCTTGCTTAATTTTTCCTTTTGTTCTGCTGCATTTTGTATAAGGTCTAGGAGGGATCTCTATATAATCCTTTTGTATTCACCTTCTGATAGTTTCAAAAAAGCTTCTTCATCTGAGAAGTTGAGAGGTGCTTTCTTTTGGGGGCCTTCTGAAACCATGGGTGATTTCTTGGTTGTGGTTTCTCAAGAGTCTGTTGCTTTTGGGGCATCATGTGAGTCAATAGAGGCTGGGAGAGATGCTGTGAGGATGGACCTCAGTTGTTTCTTTAGGCCGTCTTAAAATGAGATGTAAAAAGTATCTGACAACTTTCAAAGTCAGTCAGGTTTTCAGGTGTATAGGTCCCTCTTCCCATCTGGCAAAATAACCACCTTTATTTTGAAACCCAGATGTCACAATCTAGCTCAAAATACAGAAAGGCTACTGCCCTGCTTGTCTCTGCTGTCAGGCCCCAGCTGTAGGTGACACTGTGTAGACTACTGCTTTTCTGCTGGAAAAGCGCTCTCCTCCAGGCAGTTGCTGCCTCCCAAACCAGGAATTAGGTCCAGCTGAGACTTCTGTATGGTATCTCTGCCTCACAGTGGAACAAGATGGTGTACTACACAAGCTCGCTGCCTGGCTGGGTCTAGGCTACTCTATGGTGGAGGTGGAAAGAGAGGCCAAAGTTGTCGAGATGTACAGAGTCCAAAGCTGGGCTCTCAAAATATGGCAATTTCGCTTGCCGATCTCACCAGCAGTGCATTTCAGATTAGTGGCTAGTCAAGTCCCAACTCTGCCCATTGGCTAAGAAAGCAAAAAAAAAAAGAAAAGAAAAAAAATTAAAATTGTGTGCTACCTTCAGTTTGTGCAAGCCCTCGCTCACTAAGAGTGAGGTTGGCAGAAGAGAGGAGGTTTTGCATTCAGTGGTATGAAGTCTAAATTAACAGCACTATGCTGCGTCCTAGGGCTAACTAGGTGTCCAGAAGGCTCTGTTTAATTATCAGTTCAGGTCTTGGTTTCCAGAGGGATTTAGGGAGACGTGTGTTTAGTCCACCATCTATACTCTGCCCCCTCTCATTGGTAGATTTTTTATTACTCTTTCAATTTCTTCGTTTGTGATGTTACAGTACAATTTTTCATAGTATTCTGTTGTGAAACTTCTAATCTTGGTTTGTTCTGTTGTGACCATTCCCATCTCATTTGTTATTTGGATTATTTCCTCGTCTGTTTTTCTTTTGTCAGTTTAGCCAATGCTTTATCAATTTTGTTGATCTTTTCAACGAATCAGCATTTGGTTTTACTAGTTCTTTCAATTGTTTTTCTATTCTCTAATTCATTTAGTTATGCTCTAATTTTTATTATCTGTTTTCTTCTGGTGCTCAAAGAGTTTTTTTGTTGTTCATTCTGTACTTTTTCAAGTTGTATGGTTAATTCTTTGGTTTGAGCCCTTTCTTCATTCCAGATATGTGCATTTGTAGAGATAAACTAACCTTTGAGTGCTCCTTTTTCTATATTCCATAAGTTCTGGTGGGACATGTTTTCATTCTCATTGGATTCTATACATTTCATTACTGCATCTTTGATTTCTTCTATAATGCATGAATTTTTGAGTAAGGTGTTGTTCAGTTTCCATGAGTTTGACTTTCTACCCATGTGTTTTCTGCTATTGATTTCAACTTTTATGATCTTATGGTCTGAGAAGATGCTTTGAAATAATGCAATGGTTTGGATTTTGTTGAGACTTTCTTTATGATATCATATGTGATCTATTCTGGAGAATGTTTCACGTGCATTGGAAAAGAAAGTGTACTTATCTGTTGGTGGGTAAAGCGTTCTGTATATGTCGATGTCTAATTGGTTGATTGTCACAATAAGATTGTATCTTTAGTGAGCATTTTTCCGGATGATCTGTCTTTTACTGAAAGTGGAGCACTGAAGTCTCCTACAGTTATTGTGGAATGATCTATCTCATTTTTCACTGTTGTCAGTGATTGTTTGATATACTTAGATGCTCTGGTATTGGGTGCATAAATATGTAACATTGCTATATTTTGTTTATGTGTTGAAATTTTAACCAATAAATAGTGATCACCTTTGTCCACGATGGTGGATTTTACATTGAAGTCTATTTTATCTGAGATTAATATTGTCAATGCTGCTCATCTTTACATGTTGTTCTTGGTATATATTTTTCCATCATTTGACTGTCAGTTTGTTCATATCTTTGTGTCTAAGGTGTGTTTCTCGTAAGCAGCATATAGACAGATCGTTCTTTTTTATCTGAGCTGTTAGTCTCTGTTGTAGCATTCAATCCACTTACATTCTGTGAATTTATTGACAGATACGTGTTTAGTTCAGTCATTTTGATACCTTTATGTTTATGTTGTTGACTTTTTCTGTTTTCCTCTTATTATTCGATACTGGGTTGTTTTTCTTTATGGATTTTCTTTTTATCCCTGTCAGTGTTGGTTTTGTGTCTGTTGAGACTCCTGTATCATGTTTCTTGTTATGATATGTAGCATTGTTTGTTTCCTTTGCAGCTACCCCTTTGGTGACTCTTAACATTCTAAGTTTAAACCAATTTTTAACTTCTGTATATCTCCTTAACTTCTTTTCCATTTGAAAGGGCTTTAACTACTGTGATATATCCCTCTTTATAGTGTGATGATGTCATAGTTTGCATGTTAAGATCTCTGTATCCCTAGTTTTACTATTTTAGATTTGATTGAGCTCTGAGGCTTCCCTAACTTGGTAGGACTCTGCATGCTGTGTCTTGCATTGCATTATTGAGCATACATCCAATGCTATTGATTCTCTAAATGAAGAGCTTCTTTCAGTATTTCTTACAGTTTTTGTTTGGTTTTTACAAAGTCTCTAAGCTTCTGTTTATCTGGGAATGTCTTAATTTCACCACCACATTTGAAATACAGTTTTGAAGGATATGTAATTCTTGCCTGGAAGTTTTTCTCCTTCAAGGCTTTGAATGTGCCATCCCATTGCCTCCATGCCAACATAATTTCTGCTGAGAAGTCAGGTGAAAGCCTACTGAGATTCCCTTTGTATATTAGTTTTGTTTTAAGCCTAGCTGCCTTTAACAGGGTCTCTATGTTTCATTTTATTATGCTTGATTATAATATGTCTTGGTGGCTTTCTTTTGGGGCCTACCTTTTGTGGTATTCAGTAAGCATCTTGAATGTTTATGTTGTGTTCTTTTGTGATGTCAGGAAAATTTTCTGTCAGCAACTCTTCAGCAAGTCTCTCTGCATTTTCTGCTATCTTTCCCTGTTCAGGAATTCCAGTTATTCATAGATTATTCCTTTTGATAGAGTCCCACATGCTTCTTAATGTTTCTTCATTTTTCTTGTTTCTTTTCTCTGATTTCTCCTCATAAATGCTGGTGTTACTTGCTTTATCTTCAGTCTCATTAATTCTGCATTCTATTTCCTCAGTCCTGCAGTTTTGGCTTTCCATTGAATTGTTTAACTGTAATTTTATTATTGATCTACTGGATTTCTGGTCATTAATGTTCTAACAGTTCATATAGCTTACTTAATTTTTCATCTTGTTCTGCTGCACTCTGTTTAATCTCTAAAAGGGCTCTATACATAATTATTTTGTATTCTACCTCTGATATTTGCAGAAAGGGTTCTTCATCTGGGAAGTTTTTCACTCCTTATTTTGGGAGTTTTCTGGAACCATGATGGTCTGCTGCTTTAAATGGTTAGATATTGATTGTTTTCTTCATGACCTCAAAAAGCTCTTCAGTTTCTCTGGTGTTACACCAGCAGGACCTGTGGTGAAGCTCTAATAAGTGAGTGAATAAGGGCCCTGCTAGACTTGGCTTGGCCGTCAGCCACTGCTGTGTTCTCTAGGTGCTGCTGACCTATGTACAGCTTCTCTGGTAATAGAGATGCTGTTAAGTGCCACAGCGCTGCTCAACTTGATACCTGGCCCAAGCTGGGTCCTCAGGGGTGGCAAGACTCAACTCTTGACTGATAAGGATGGTGACTTACTTGTTCCAACTCTCTGGTCTCACATCAGTTGAGACTATGGCATAGCTCAGGGAAGGGAGAAGAGAAGGATGTCTCCACATCTGGCTGCCAGTCACTACTGCATTCCCTATATATGCTTACATTAAAAACTGATTTTCTGCTTGGAAAGGCATTGACTAGTGGCAGCTGAAAGCAACCAGCTGAAAGCAACCCCTCAGGGATGGTAGATTCCACCTCCTGGCTGACAAAAGTGGTGCCTTACTTATAGAATCTCTTCGGGACAATCAGTAGACACTATGAAGTAGCTCAAAGAAGAGAGGAGCTAGGGCATTGTCACACTTGGCCACCAGCCACCTCTGTGTTATCTAGATACGGTTGTTTTAAAAACAGCTAATCTGCTGGGATAAGTACTCCCCAGGCAGGCACTGCTGCTCAGCATGAGAGTTAGCCCCAGCTGAGCCCTCAGGAGTGGTTGACTCCATCACTCAGCTGACCAAAATGGTGCCCTGCCTGAGCTGCCTCTCCTTCAGTGAGTCAGCGGTATCTACAGCACAGATCAGAGAAGAGAGGAGTGTGGGGCACTGACATCTTTGACCACCAGCCACTGCTGGGTTCTCTAGATGTGACTGATTCAAGCTTAACCTCTGTACTGTAGGATATGTTGTTTACTTAGAGAGTGCAGCTCAGCATAGTAAGATGCTCATGCCTGGCTCTCAGGCTTAGCAGTCCCAGTCCCAGTCTCCCAGTTAACAATGAAGGCATCTGTACCTGTAGAGCTCTCAGCCCTTGTACCTGCAGAAATGGGATTCACTATGCTACTGTTTCACCTATGAGAGCGGTAGCTTCCTCCTTTCTGTTATCCAGTCTGATCTCACAATCCTATATCTGATCTTTGGGCTCACAGTATATCCACACTTCTCTGTTCAATTATTTTTCTAGACTTTAGTTCTCAGAAGGAATTGAGGACACCTAAGGCTAGTCCACTGTCTTGGATCTGTCCTTAAACCGAATTTTTAAATTAAAATTTAATTAAAAATTACATTAAAATAATTCCATTTAAAAGTCTATTTAATTTGATAAAGTAACATTTCTTGTTTCTGAAATATAGTTCTATGTCATTTGGCAAATGCATTTGTAACCATCTCTGCAATCAAGATGCATCATCACAAAATGCCCCTTCTTGTTGCCCTTTTCTAGTTGAAACTAATTGCATGCTTTTAAATTGATGCTTCATTATATACTTGTAATGACATTCAAATTTCCTTAAACACTGTTCTTTCATTATCCTATACAGCTTGGTGATATGCAGACTCCTGTTGCTTCTAACATAAGAGAGGAAAAATAAGGTGGCTTTGAATTTCTGAAAAGGAAAAGTTTAAAAAAAAAAAGATGTCAAAAAACCAGAATAATCACTGTGTCATTTATCTGATTCTCTTTAAACAAAACACAAACATACCTTTTCAGGAGAAACAGTTCTCCAGTCCAGGTTTCAAACAACAGAGTAATATTATCATGTTACAGCAGGAAATAAATAGCTCAGAAGCATTTTAGGATATATTTGCCAAATTGTAATCATTCCTTCCTAGAAAAGTCACTACTTAGTTTAATCAAGTATTAATTTATTCATGTTTTATTTTAAGACTTAGGAAATGGTTAAAAAGAGAACCCTCAACCAGACAAGGCTGAGTATGGTTCATTAAAATGTTTGAGAACCCAAAGCAAAACAGTTCCTGGGGTTTTCCTTGAGTTGTCTGTAAAATGAGGATATTTTATTAGAGTGTCTTCTAGGTTTCCTTTTATAAGTAACAGGAACCATGGAGTGGCTAACATATTTTGGGCAGGTTCACCAGCTCACAGGCTCTTTTGACACCTTTAACCTTTATAGGTTCCCTTTCATCACTGCCCCTACAATACCCTCCCAGCTATCTCTAATTATGTCTCCCCAACACACTCTCTAGCCTCTCTATTGTTAGTTGTTGTCTGGTTGACTTCAGTTCATGGTAACCTTATGTATAACAAAACAGAATGTTGCCCCGTCTTGTGTTATATTCATGATTGTTGGTAAGTCGGAATTCATAGTTCTGCCTATTCTGTCAATCTATCTCACTGATGGCCCCCCCTTTTTTCAATGATTGGCTACTTTGCCAAATGGTATATCTTTTGCTAGTGATTAGCCTTTCCTGATGACATGTCCAAAGTAAGCATAATGGAGTCTTGCCATCCTCACATCTAGGAAGTGTTCGGGTTATATTTCTTCTAAGACTGACATGTTTGTTCTTTAGTTCACAGTATGTTTAAAACACTTCACCAACACTACAATTCAAATACATCAATTCTTCAGTCTTATTCTTTCACTGTTCAGCTTTCGTGTAAACACGAGGTGATTGAAAAGACTTTAGGTTGGGGCAGGTGAATGTTAGTCATCAAAGTGACATCTTTGCTTTTTAAACTTTTGAAAAGGTCTTTTACAGCAGATTATTCTAGCCTCCTATTTACTTGGTATTACAATTTAATGTCATGATATCTATCCTGTCCTTTGGAATCACTTTCATCTATTTTCTCGTCTTTTCAACTGTTATCTCCACTTTTCAAATGTTTTCTTCATCCCCCATCTTCTGTTACAGACTAACTCTAGGAATTCCTTTCACTACTACCTCTGGAATCCCTGATCGACTTTTCCATTCTTATGTCTACATTCAGTTTCCCCAGCTTAACTATAACCTGGATTCTCATGATGCAACTTTCTCAACCCATTTACTGTGGCATTTACTCCTTCTCCCAATTCTTTACTCACAGGTTACACAGGGGAGATGAACAGAGTTGTTCTTCACCATTGTGAGTGAATGTGTGGGGAAGGCAGAGCAGAAGTGCAACTTTTTGCAGTTTTTGATTGGATTGTCTTTTTGTTTTTGAGGTTTTGCACTATTTTATAGATTATGGTGATCAGATGCTGATTGCATTTGTCATAGTCAGTCCCCCACCACCCCAGTCTGTAAATTGTCTTTTTATTCTTTGGTGAAGGCTTTGGATAAGCGTGTTTGATTTTTAGGAGTTGCCAGTTATCTATTTTCTTTTCTGAAGTGTGTATGTTATTAGTAATGTTTTGTACTCTTTTTGTGCTGTGTATTAGGGCTCCCAGGGTTGTCTCTATTTTTTCTTCTATGTTCTCCATTGTTTCAGATTTAATATTTATGTTTTTGATCCATTTTGGGTTAGCGTTTGTGTGCAGTGTGAGATATGGGTCTTGTTTCTTTTTCTTTTTTCTTTTTGCAGATAGAAATCCAGTTATGGCAATACCATTTGTTAAAAAGAATGTCTTTTCCCCAGTTACAGACTTTGGGTCTTTCTCAGATATCACCTGCTCATAGGAAGATTATTGTATGTCTTTACTCAATTCCTTTCCCTTGGTTTATGTATCTGTTGTTGTACCAGTATAGGGTACTTTGACTACTGAGGCACTGTAATGGCTTCTGAAGTCACATTGTGTGAGACCTCCCACTTCATTCTTTTTCAGTAACATTTTGCTTCCCAGGACTTCTTCACTTTCCATATGAAGTTGAAGGTGATGATTTTTTTTTTGTCTGTTTCATTTTAAAAAAATGTCCTTTGGGATTTGTTTTGGGGTTGCATTGCATCAATAGATTGATTGTCTTGGGTAGAATAGACATTTTTACAAAGTTGAGTCTTTCAGTCCTTCATCAAGGCAGGATTCTCCACTTACAGGCATCTGTTTTGCTTTTTTGCAGTAGTGTCTAGTGTGTTGTGAATTTCTTTGTATAGGTCTTTTACACCTCTGGTTGGACTTACTCCTACATATTTTATCTTCTTGGGGGCAGTAGTGGAAACTCTGGTGGTGTTGTGGATAAGTGCTACAGCTGCTAACCAGACGGTCAGGAGTTCAAATTCTCCTGGCTCTCCTTGGAAGCTTCATGAGGCAGCTCTACTCTGTCTATAGAGTTGCTATGAGTATGTACTCTATGGCAGTAGCTGTCTTTCTTTCTTTTTTTTTGGATGAAGGAGCTATTGTAAATGATATTGATTCAGTGGTTTCCTCTTTGTTGGTGTAAACAAATCCAACTTTTTATATGGTTATCTTTTTTAATTTTTTTTATTTATATGACTGAGTGAAAATGTACATTCCCATATAAATTTACATGCCCACCTCTATGCAGCTTCCACTGCTCTCCCTGCCTGGTGACAGCACACTATTCCTCTCTGTTCCATACACGTCTCATCTTCCCAACAGTCTCCTTTCCTCTCCTCTCCACCCACTCTCCTTCCTCCAGCCAGAGGTCAGCAGGATGATATCCTATAGATGGAAAGAACCATAAAGTGCATCCAATATATGATCACTCTGCATCATCAAGTCCAATCCATTCGTGACCGAAGAGTGGACCTTCATTATGATTTATAGGCAAGGACAGCATCAGGGACAGGGGCCATGCTCCCAGGGGAACCTCAGAATCACTGGACCATCAGTTGAGGTCTTTTAGTGGAGATCTCAGGATGCACCCACAGCTTCAAGGGAGGGAAGGAAGGGAGTGCGAGGGGGGGAGGGTTTAGATTATATGCTATCCTGATCATTCACTAAATGCTATTCCAATAACTTTTTGTGGGTTCTCATGTTTCATTTTATTAAGCTTGATTATAATATACCTTAGTGTCTTTCTTTTAAGGTCTAATTTATGTGGCATTTGATACACATCTTGGATATAAATGTTCTCTTCTTTCATAATTTCAGGGAAGTTTTATGTCAGAAACTGTTGTAGTCAGCTAGGGCTCCTCTAACAGAAATACCACAGAGCGAATGGCTTTAACAAAGGAAAGTATACTCTCACACGGCCCGGTAGTCTCCAAGTCCAAATTCAGGACGTCCGCTCCAGGAGAAGGCTTTCCCCTTTGTTGGCTCTGGAGAAAAGTCTGGTATAGCATCACTCTGTCCAGGGAGCATCTTGGCACAGGAACCTCAGGTCTAAAGGATGTACTCTTTCTTGACAGTGTGAGGTTCCCAGTTCTCTGCTTGCTTCCATTACCTTTTATCTCTCAAGATGAAAGGATTGAGGGTGGTGCAACCCACTCCAGGGAAATTCCCTTTACAGTGGAGCAGAGAAGTGATATTATGAAAGGATTTACAGTCGCACTCTAATCTTTTAACATACAGCACAGCAAAATCGCAAAATGGAGGACAATCATAGAATACAGAGAATCATGGCCCAGCCACATAGCTACATATATTTTGGGGGGACACAATTCAATCCAAGACATTACACCCTTTGGCACTCCAAAACTGACATAATTGAAACATGTAACACATTCATCCCACCCTAGCAAAATTATGTCTATTCCATATGAGAGAAGTCTTGAATCAGTTCCAAGTCCAAAATTCAAAAACTCTTCTACATCTGTGAAACCTAGAATGCAAGCTATCTGCTTCAAATGGTACAGCGGTAGAACAGACAGAAGTTAGACATTCCACTGCAAATGGGAGAAATCGCAGAGAAATAGCACATTAACAGGCAACAAGCAAGTCAGCAGAACTCATTACGTTAGCCCTCGAAGCTTTGAAAAAAATCTTTCATTTTTCTGAGACATTTTACACAACAACTTTGTTCTCCAGACTCTAGGTACTGGCCAAACTCTAGATTTTGAGTGGACATCCCCAGTCCTGTGCTACAACTCTGCGTTCAAGGCCCACTTGGACAGCAACTCTGCCCCATCAGCTTTAGGTGCACCCTAAGTCCAAAGTGAGTGACAATTCCACTCAGACAAAACAGGACACCATAGTTCCACCCTTTCAAACCTCCGAGGTCATGGTCATATCTTTGGGGACTGAGGCAGCTCAGCTTCTCACTCTGTTTGTCTCTTCAGCTTCTGCTTCCTATGGCTACATGGCCTGGGCCTCAGGCCCACATCTGCCCTGCTAGGGCAAGTGTACCAAAACTCTGTAGCTTCACTGATTCAAGTGTTTGGAGGCACCCCACTCTTGCTAGGAAGCCTCCTGCACAAAGGCACTCAGCTCTCCCCCTCTGTGGGTCAGAAACGCTAGTTCCACCAATTTAAGCACCCGGAGGCACCCTGCTCCACAAGGGAAACTCAGTGCATAGGCGCTGAGCTCTCTTACTCCATGGGTTGGCTCCAGAGCTGTCTCTGGTTCTGCTGCTGCCACTGCTGCTGCTATCAATCCTCTGGCTTTTGTTTCTCATCATCTGCTCCTTCTTCAGTGTTAAAAGTTTTCAGTTCCTTCTGAATCTTCTATCCATTCACAGTTTCAAAATGGCTCCCACATTGTAGATGTTTGTTAGAGTAGCACCCCACTCCCTGTACCAAATTCTGTTTTAGTCAGCTAGTGCTGCTCTAACAGAAATACCATAGAGTGGATGGCTTTAACAAAGGAAGGTTTATTCTTACACAGTCCAATAGGCTGCAAGTTCAAATTCAGGATGTCTACTCCAGGTGAACTCTCTCTCCCTTGTTGGCTCTGGAGGAAAGTCCGGTATTGCATCAGTCTTTGTCCAGGGAGCATCTTGGCACAGGAACCTCAGGTCTGAAGGATGTGCTCTTTCCTGATGGTGTGAGGTTCCCAGTTCTCTGCTTGCTTCCCTTTACTTTTATCTCTCAGGATGAAAGGATTAAGGGTGGTGCAAGCCACACTCCAGGGAAACTCCCTTTACAGTGGAGCAGGGAGGTGATCTTATGAAGGGATTTACAGTCACACCCTAATCTTTTAACATACAGCACAGCAAAATCACAAAATGGAGGACAACCATACAATACAGGAAATCATGGACCAACCACATGGCTATACATATTTTTGGAGGACACAATTCAATCCATGACAGCAACTCAACAAAAATATTCTCTGTGTTCTCAGAAATCATTCTCTGTTCAGGAACTCCAGTTATTTGTAGATTATTCTTCTTGATAGAATCCCACAGGTTTCTTAATGCTTCTTCATTTTTTTTTTTTGTTTCTTTTTCTCTGATTTCTCCTTATAAATGCCAGTGTCAGTAGCTCTATCTTCAAGGTCAGTAAGTCTAATTTCTAGTTTTTCAATTCTGTTCTTTTGGCTTTGAATTGAATTGCCTAATTCTGTAATTTTGTTATTGATCTGTCGGGTTTCAGAGTGCTGGTGTTTCATCAGTTCGAACAGATTGCTTAATTTTTCATTTTGCTCTGCTGCATTTTGTATGTCTAGGAGGGCTCTCTATATAATTATTTTGTATTCAACCTCTGATAGTTTCAGAAAGGCTTCTTCATTTCTTTATTTTGGGAGTTTTCTGGAACCATGGGGGAACTTTTCTTTAAATGTTTAGTTAGGTTTGTTGCTTTTGGGACATCAAGGGACTGTTTAGTGTCTCTGGTGTTGCCTTAACAGGAGCTGTGGTGCATTTTGAGAAGTGAGTTGGTCACCAGCCACCTCTATGTACTCCAGTGACTAGGCCGAGTGAAATTTCTGGATTAGCATGCTCTGCCACCTGGCTAGCAAAGGTAAGGTCCTACTTATGGAGTCACTGGGTGGGCCATCAGCCAACCCTATGGTGTGGGTCAGTAAAAGCTGAAAGAGATGTTGTTGAGCTACACCACAGTTATTTCTCTAGGCAGTCTTATTTTGAAAGGTAAAAGCTCTCTGACAGCTTCCCAAATCAGTCAGGCTGTCAGGTGTGCAAGCCCCCTCCTTCTGGCTGACAATGGGGTAACTTGTTCAGTTGTCCCAAGATGCTGTGATGTATTTCAAAGTAGACAGGCTACTGGCCTGCTGTCACCCCTTCTGGGCTCCATCCATAAGCTTACACTGTGCTAAACACAGCTTTTCTTCTGGAAAAGTGCTCCCTGGTCTGGGACTGCCTCGCAGCCTGGGGATTAGTCCCTCCCTGCTGAGGCCTCTGTCTGGGTATTTCCACCTCCCAGTCAAATAATATGTGTCCTGATCAAGCTGCCCCACTTGTGCAAAGCAGTAGAATCTACAGTGGAGGTCTGAAAAGAGAGCATGGAGGGGCTGTGGTGCTCTGTGTCCTAAGACTGGATCTCAAAATGTGGCTATTCCACCCACTGATCCCTTTAGTACTGAGGCTCTGTGTAGTTGCTGGTTAAGCCCATCCCCAATCTTCTGGCCAACAAAAAGGAAAAAGAGTTAAAAATGCCAGTTACCTTCAGTCTGCGGGCGCTGGCATTTTTAACAAGAGTGGGCAGGGCTCAGCTAAAGAAAAGAATTTTCCCGTTCAGTGGCACGTAGTACAAACTGACAGTACTATGCTGTCTTAGGGCTCACTGGATGTCCAAAAAGCTCCATTTAATTATCAGTCCAGGTCTTTATTTTCAGAGGGAATTAAGGAGAGATGTGTCTAGTCCATGATCTTTATACCTCCTCCCTTCTGTGGATTCTTGAGGGTGTTCTGTGCATAAGATAATATCATCTGCAAATAGAGATACTTTTATTTCTTCCTTACCAATTTGGATGCTCTTTATCTTACCTGGCTAGAACCTCCAGGAAAATGTTGACTGAAAGTGTGACAAAGGCCATCCTTGTCTGGTTCCCTTCCTCAGGGGGAATGCTATCAGGTTCCCTCCATTTAGGAAGATGGTGGCTCTTGGCTTTGTATAAATGTCCTTTGTTATGTTGAGACATTTCCCTTCCACACCTACTTTGTCGAAAGTTTTTAGCACAAAGAGTTGCTGGACTTTGGCAAATGAATGTTCTGCATCAACTAATAAAATCAAGCAGTTCTTTGCTTTGTTGATGTCGTTGATTACGTTGATTGTATTTCTAATGTTGAACCCTCCTTGCATCCCTGGTATAAATCCCTTATGGCCATCTCGAATTTGTTTTTTTTTATTTTTTTTTGGATGCTGAATTCTATTGACTAGACTTTTGTTACAGACTTCCCCATTCAAGTTCATGAGGCACACTGGTTTGTAGTTTTCATTTTTTGTGATGTGTTTACCTGGTTTTGATATCAGGGTTATGTTGGTTTCATAGAATCAATTTGGTAGTATTCCATCCTTTTCTGTGCTCTCAAATACCTTTAGTAATAATAATGGTGTTAACTCTTCTCTAAATGTTAGATAGAATTCTCTAGCGGAGCCCTCAAGGGCAGGGCTTTGTTCTTGTTGTTGGAAGTTTCTAAATTATCATTCCAGTGTCTTCTTTCATTCATTATGGATTTATTTATTTGTTCTATCCTTGTGTTTAAGCAGGTAGTGTGTTTCTAGAAATTTATTTATTGAAAACCCAGAGGTTTTCAAATTTGTTAGAATACAGTTTTTCGTAGTATTCTGTTACGATTATTTTTTAATTTCAATTGGGTCTGTTGTGATATCACTCATCTCATTTTTTATTGGAGTAATTTCCTCTTTTGTTTTTCTTTCGTCAGTTTGATCAATGGTTTGTCAATTCTGTTGATATTTTCAAAGACCAACTTTTTGTCTTATACACTCGTAATCATTTTTATATTCTGTAATTCATTTAGCTCTGCTCTAATTTTTATTATTTGCTTTCCTCTGGTGCCTGAAGACTACTTTTGCTGCTCTCGTTCTACTTCTATGAGTTGTAGGGTTGCTGCTTTGATTTAGGCTCCTTCTTCTTTTGGATGTGTGCATTTATTGAGATAAATTAACCTCAGAGCACTGATTTTACTGTGCCCCAAATGTTCTTGTAGGATGTGTTTTCATTTTCATTTGATTGTGTGGTCATTCCATCCTTGATTTCTTCTGTAACCTAATTTTTGGGCAAGACATTGCTTAGTTTCTGTGTCTTCTTTTTTCTTGCTTTTTCTGTTATTGACTTCTACTTTAATGTCTTTATGGTTGGAAAAGTTCTTTGTAGCATTTTGATACTTCAAATTTTGTTAAGGCTTGCTCTTTGGCTTAGTATATGGTCTATTCTGGAGAATATTCCATGTTTGTTGGAACAGAAAGTATACTTGATTGCTGTTGGGCGAAGTGTTCTGTATACGTCTGTGAGGTCAAACTGGTTGACTGCGTTATTTATATTTTCCATTTTCTGGATATTCTGTTCTTCACTGGAAGTGAAGAATACAACTACTGCTGTATTGCTGCCTATTTCTATTTTCAATGAAATTAGAGTTTGTTTTATGCATTTTGGAACCCAGTCAATGGGTTTGTAAGTATTTAATTAGATTATGTCCTCCTGGAGTATTGACCCTTTAATCTTTATGTAGTGTTCTTATCTAATGTGGCAGATTTTACTTTAAAGTCTATTTTATCTAAAATTAATATTGCTAATCCTTCACTTTTGAACATGTATTTTTCCATCCTTTGCGTTTTAGCTTGTTGTGTCTTTAAGTCTGAGGTATGTCTTCTATAGGCAGCAAATAGATAGATTTTTTTTTTTTTTAAAATCCGGTCTGCTACTTTCAGTCTCTTTATTTGTGCATTTAACCCACTTACATTCACCATAATTATTGAGTTTAGTGTTGTCATTTTGAGGTCATTTTTGTGCATTGTAAACAATTCCTTTGTTTCACTTAATTTTCTGTGTTGAATCATTTTTCTTTTTTTTTTTTTTGTTGTTGGTAGCCTTGCATTTGCTGAGACTTTGTATTTTTCTATTTTTAAATATTGATGGGTAGGATTGTTAATTTATTTTGTGATTGTCTCAATATTTACCCCTATTTTCCTAAATTTAAACCAGTCTTTAATTTCTTTATATTACCCTGACTTGCTCTCCATATGAAAGATCTATAGCTATATTTTTTGGTCTCTCTTTTCTGTTATAATGCCTACGTAATTACATCTCTGTTTCCCTGTTTTCATTGTTTTGCCTTTGATTTATTTTTATGATTTCCCTATCCAGATTTGTTTTCACTCATTTCTCCAGTTTCTTAAATTGTTCCCTCTCTTAGGCTAGGTAAATGGCTCAGGGCACACAAGGAGTCCTGCTTTAGGCTTAGGTAATGGTTTCAGACTATGGAGTCTGGTGCAGTGCATTGAAGGAAGGGGAAGGTGCTGGGAAAAGGAAGAGAAGTTTATCTTGAAGAAAAAATTTACAGCCGTGCACAGTAGGTTAGATTCAAGTCACTTAGCTTTTGATAATCGAGTGCTGCTGTTCACTGGATGTGTACATGTGAGAGTGCACTCTGATGCTACATCTCTCCACCTGAGGAGGATGCCCTCCACACCAAGCTGGCTACAGCCAATTCCCATTGGGTCTGATCTGGCCAGTCTTAGGTCCTTCTGGACTTACTCTCCCTTCCCCTTCACTCAGTCCCATCTTTCAACTTTCCCTTTGGTGTTGGGGCTCATGGAATGTCATATATAATCCATTCAGGTTTTTTTGGAGATGGGGTCTTTGTTGTTAGAGAGATCATAGGAAGCATTGGACTACTCCACCATCTTGCTCACATTCTTCTTTATATAGTACAGCTTCTGAGATTATTTTTTCTCAGCACACATACTGAATAAGCACAGTGAAAAGATACAGTCATGACATACACCTTTCCTGATTTTAAACCAGTGGGTATCCTCTTATTCTGTTCGAACAGCTGCCTTTTGTTCTATGTACAGGCTCCTTATGAGCAGAACTAAATGTTCTAAAATACTCATTCTTCGCAAATTTATCCATGATTTGCTTTGATCCACAAAGTTGAATGCCTTTGTGTTGTCAATAAAACACAGGTAAACATCTCTCTAACATTTTCTACTTTCTGTCAAGATCCATCTGACATCAGAAATGATATCCCTAGTTCATTTTCTGTTTGTTCAAGACTCATAGTTTTACCTTTTAGAAAATTATACTTTGACCAAGTAAAACCATAGCAGATGGAAAGTATGGACTGAGTTGGCAGAACAGTTCTGTTTAGCTGAGAAACAATGGAAACAATACTGAAGAGAAATATTAAGGGCTACTGGAGATAACTTCAATGTGGAGTGATTTGCACCTACTTCAACAGGCAACGTAAGACCACTGAAGTTTTTTTTTTTTTAAGATTAACTTAGTTGGAGCTATGCTTTCAGTAGGTTCACGTGGTAGCAGTATACAGCACTGACTGAACTGAGCAGTGAAATGAGAACTGGTAAGGGGATTATGGCAATAACCTCTGGAGGAAGAAACAAAGAAGGAATAAGGCCCAAACTGATGAGTGCAAGTGGGACACCAAGATCAGTAAACCTAGAGGATCAGGCTAAGAGTCTATCATAACCCATGGTAGCATGAATTTAGTCTTTACCATTTGTTTCAGTCACTGAGTGCTATTGTAACAGGAATACTACAAGTGGGTGGATTTAACAGAAACAAGTTTCCTCAGAATGTAGGCGGTTAGAAGTCTGATTCAGGGCACTATCTCTAGGGAAAGCTCACTTGGTATTCCTTGAAGATATGTGCATGGTGTCTATCTGTCACTTGTGCTTTTTTTCTCTGTGCCCAATCATTTTTTATATCACAAAAGCAATTAGGCTTAAGACATATCCACACTAACAAGGCCTTGTTAACATAACAAAGAAAACCCTATTTCCAAATGGGACTGCAACCACAGGTAATAAACAAAAACAAAAACCACCATGATCCAAAAAACATAAAACTAAAAATGCTGGACAGACTGTGGAGAAGTTGGAACTCTCTTACACTGCTGGTGGGATTGTAAAATGGTACAATTTCTTTGGAAAGCAATCTGGTGCTTCCTTAAGAAGCTGGAAATAGATATATTATTTGACCCAGCAATCCCATTGCTTGGAATATATCCTACAGAAGCAAGGGTAGTCACACAAACAGATACAAGCACATAAATGTTTATTGCAGCACAGCCCAGAATAGCAAAAAGATGGAATCAACCCAGATACCCAACAACAGAGGAATGGATTAACAAACTATGGTATATATACTCAATGAAACTTGTGCAATGATAAAGAACAATGATGATTTTAGGAAGAATCTCATAACCTGGTTTCAACTGGAAGACATGCTGAGTGAAATCAGTCAGCAGCACAAGGACAAATATTGTATGAGACCCCTACTACAAGGACTTAAAAACAGACTCATGTACAGAAGAAAAGACTCTTGACTGCTACAAGAGAGGGCAGGAAGGGAGGGAGAGGATGGGTTATAGATCAGATAGTTAACAGAAATTTGGTTGGGTGAAATCAGTGACAGCAAACATTAGAAAGAAGATCAGTTTAACTAGACTTCAACATAACCTGAAAACTCTTCCAAGCTTAACCCAGTATGACAAGGATATAGTAGCAGGAGTCGGGGTCCAGGGACCATGCTCTCAGGGGACATTGAAGCCAGTTGGCATAACTAGCTGTTTTAGTCAGCTAGTGCTGCTCTAACAGAAATACCATAGAGTGAATGCCTTTAACAAAGGAAAGTGTGCTCTTACACAGTCTGGTAGGCTACAAGTCCAAATTCAGGATTTCTGCTCCAGGGGAAGGCTTTTCCCCTTGTCAGCTCTGGAGGAAAGTCCAGTATTACATCAGTCTTTGTCCAGGGAGCATCTTGGCACAGGAACCTCAGGTTTGAAGGATGTATTCTTTCTTGATAGTGTGAGGTTCTGGGCTCTCTGCCTGCTTCCCTTTCCTTTTATCTCTTGTAGGATGAAAGGATTAAGGGTGGTGCAAGCCATACACAATGGAAACTCCCTTTACAGTGGAGCGGGGAGGTGATCCTATGAAGGGATAGTACCAACCTAACCCTTCAACATACAACATAGGAAAATCACAAAGTGGAGGAGTGTCACAGAATACAGGGAATCATGGCCCAGGCACATGGCTACACATAGTCTTGGGGGGACACAATTCAATCCATGACACTAGCCTATTGCTAAGAGTCTTCTGCACCCTATATTGGTGAGCGGCAGCTGGGGTCTTAAAAGCTAACAACTTGCCATCTGAGGTGCACCAGATTGTCGCAACTCAGCTGGAACAGATGATCACCAAGAACAATAACATCATGAGGGAAAAAGAACCCAGAAGACAGAAAGACACACTTGAATGGGCGACTATATCAACATGTGACCAGCAGAACCAGATGGTGTCTGGCCACCACCAGTGACAGCCGTGATGGGCTCATAATGTTGAGTTCCAGTGGCAACAAGACCAAAAGAAGGGGTGCACCATAAGAACTCCCTAAAAGACAGCAACTGATGGTCTGAAGGCCTGGGGGTTCCCCTGGGAGCATGACCCTTAGACCTGATGCTGCCCCCGATCATAAATCATTACTCAGGTCAACTCTTCAGACAAGAATGGATTGGGCTGGGGACACAGAGTGACCACATTGTGTGTGAACTTTATGTTTCTGTGCATCGATAGAATGCAGTCCTACTGGCCTCCTACTAGAGAGATGTGGAGAAGAGGGGACACTAGGTTGTTAAGAGGTTATGACATGTACAGAATGGAAAGGAGGGGTGTGCTGTCACCAGGCAAAAAGAGCAGAGGGAGCTGCAGATAGGCAGGCATGTAAATTTAAATTGGATTGTATGCTTTCACTCAATCACAACAACAAAAAAAAAAACTAAAACTAAAACTAAACCCACTGCCATTCAGTGACTGATAGAGACCCTAGAGGTCGGGGTAGAATTGACCCATAGAGCATCCAAGGAGCTCCTGGAAGATTTGAACTGCAGACCTTTTGGTTAGCAGATGTAGCACTTATCCCACTACACTCCCAGGATTTTCAACCACAGGTATTAGGAGTTGGACTTTGCAACACATATTCTGGGGCACACAATTCAATTCACAATACCAATCTGAAACATTTCTGCTTTTAAATCCAAATATTCAAATTCTACTATTTCCAGATTAATACTCTATGTTTCTCTTGTCTCATGCCTTGTTTTATTTAGTAATTGTTGTTGCACATATTTGTTTTAGTGTGTAAGGATAAAACACTGATTGAAATAATCCCAAATGATAAGAAGGTGTAGCCATAAGAAAAAAGATCTGACTCTCAGCCAGGGAAAGAAATAGCAGGTGAAAATTCCTAAAGAGTTCTATATGAAAACAGGTAACAGCACTACTCTTTTGCAAAATATTTCCTGGGTTTCAATCGACAAGTACTAGGTGTCTATGATTCATTTATGTTTGTAAGAGAAACTTACCTTTCATGGAAAAGAAAATCTAGATAAAAAATAATATATTTCCATCAGATTCATTTTTTTATCTCAAAAAGTGGATACGACTCAATAACGTTGCTGAGATTTCTTGCTCTTGTTTCTAAGAAATGTCAGCTTGCTGGCTACTCAAGGGGGCATTGTAGTCCTGCCTGTTCATCTTAGCCTGCCTGTCAGAACCACAGCCTGCCATTTTCCTTCTTCAGTATATAATACTGTCATTCTCAGGATGGCCACAGCTTCTGAATTCTTGCATTATTATTTTGGTTCAGGCTTTGAACTCAGTAAGCCAGCCAAGTGCTGGTAAAGCAACACATCTGAGCTTTTCGCATGTACTCAGAACTCAGTGGCTTGTGGCCTTATCTACTAAGACTATGAGTATGACAACTGGAAGAAATTTAAGTCAGAGACCATAGCTCCTCACTTAATATTTTTATACACTGAAAAATTTGCATCTGTATTTAAATGGAATTACCCTGAGAAAATTTAATTCCAGCAGATTGAGGAAAGTGTCTACGATAATGTCTATTTCCTGTGGCTTTAAGCCTGACGAGTGACAACAGTGGCTTTAAGCCTGATAAGTGACAACAACTGACTTTCATATTTCTTTTCTTGCTAGCCTGATGCTGCATAAATGAGTTGCAATCACTGTTGAGGGAAACTGTAATACTGCCCAGGAGGGTGCAGAGACTCTTCAAGTAGCAGGGAGCCAGTTTCTCAAGCCACCATTACTATTAACAAATAATAAAAATAATAAGGGTGTTTAAATCCTATGAGAATCCCAGAAACATATTAAATATGAAATGATTATGCCTTTGGAGAGCAGAGTGAACCATTTTAACAATAACCCCCAAATTCTATGAGCCTCATTTCTCACTAATCCCTCAGCCCTGCCCTTGAGTCTCATCAAATTTATCAGTAGTATTTGTTTTCGCTCTACTTGGAATCTGATTCATTCCTTCTGAGTTGTACAAATTTTATTTACTGGTGACAACCAAACTCAAATGCCACCAAGGCTTCCCTTCCTGATGCCTCCGTAACCCACCCTCATCAGACCAGGGGCTGTGATTATGTTTTGGTTAAGACTCCGCGTTTTCATTTAAATCGCATCGGTTTTACGAGCCTGTTCTCTCCATCCATGCTAAACTGGCGCCCCCTGGAGGCAGACTCCAGTAGTGCATTAGAGGAAGCCCAGAATGGCTTGGTACCTCAGGCGCTCAGTTCCAGGCAGCTGAATTAGGTGAGGGACATGTTACCTTTTCCTGTTCCGAGAGCCACTGCGATGGCACTGGACGGTCTTATCCGTGTAGATGTCTCTGGCTGGGGAAGTCTATGGTTCCCCTCACTAGCCTGAAGCAGAACATACAGTTTTACCTGAGTGGAAAGAGTAAAGGTAATGCTTTTCACCCAGTAACTACAGAACATCCCAGAGTATCTTTGTGCGTGAAGTGTGTGTGTGTGTAAGAAAGAGATAGAGAGATGTATTCTTATAAGATAGTGATTTCCTCAAACCACATATGTGTGGAAGATACAATGTGTGACTTGAACGTTCACACAAAACTGTGAAGAATTTAAAACTGACCAGCACCTTCTAACCTTGTTTTATGGTATGATATAACCTTCAGTTTTGTCTATACTAGACATCCTGAGTAAACCTCTGATTGTAAACCTATGACACAAGTTACCCTGGTGTGATATGAAACTGGATGTCCCTGGTAAGACTCTTACCATGCAAGACCAGAGGAACTAAACCATGCGAAAAGCGGACGCTTTTGCTGTTCCAGTGAGATCGAGGCAGAGAACTATCTCCATCCAAGTTTCTGCCCCTCCCTGAAGACTGAGGCTCTGTCCGAGGCTCTGCCCTCGATTACCCGCATCAGACCCCAGCTATGTGGAACATCCGCCAAGAATGAACCAGCAGCCAAGCCTTACTCCTGAGACCACCTGTTAAAGGTAAACCCCTAAAGGCTGAAGATTTGGACTTTAGTTGTTAGACTAACTTCACCCCAACTTGATTTTCCAGTCTGAGTCAATGTCTGGTGGCGTAGTGATCGCTACGGCTGCTAACCAAAAGGTGGGCGGTTCAAATCTGCCAGGCACTCCTTAGAAACTCTATGGGACGCTTCTACTCTGTCTGTAGGTTAGCTATGAGTTGGAATCGACTCGAAGGCAGTGGGTTGGTTTCATTTTTAAGTGAATGTCTCAGGATCTCAGCTGTGTGTTCTGCGGTGACAGTGAGTTCATGCCGACAATTCTGACCACTTCTCTGCTATGTTAAAAAAAAAAAAAAAAAAAAGAATCTTTATGAGAAAAAGAGAATAAAAGAGAAAGAGAGAGAACAAGAGAGAGAGGGAGAGGGCTAGGGAGACTGTATGACAGGCATGGGAGTTATTAAATATAGTTACGTATACCAAGTAACTGTATACTGGGCTTAAAAGTGTTTAGTCAATTTTTTCCCCAAGGAGAATTTCCAGAAAGGTGGTTTTTATTTATTAATTTTATTATTTGGACTTTAGGTGAAAGTTTACAGCTCAAATTGGTTTCTCATTGAAAAAAGCCAAAGCCAAGTGCCGTCGAGTCGGATCCTCATTAAAAAAAGGGGTACACAAATTGTGGCAGTTCCTGCAGTATGTCTGCACTCTCGTATTTCCTTTACAACCTGGGTTTCCACATCTCTTCTAGTTTTCCTGTCCATCTGAAGAACCCGGGTTGTTCTTCAGTTTTCCTTCTCCAACACAACAGTTCTGAAGTATCAATTCTCCTTCCAGGAACTAGGCATCCATATTTACTATGGCTTGAATTATGTTCTCCAAAGTGTGTGTCAACTTGACTAAGCCATGATTCCCAGCATTGTGTGACTGTCCACCATTTTGTCCACCTATGTGTTGTAAATCTTACCTATATAATGTTAATAAGGCAAGATTAATAACAACTATGTTAATGTGGTGGGACTCGATAAGACTGAGTTGTGTCTTAAGTCAATGTTTCTTGAGCTATAAAAGAGAGAAGCAAGCAGAAAGACATGGGGATCTCATAGCACCAAGAAACAAGAGCCAGGAAAATAGCATGCCCTTGGACCAGGGTATCTGTGCTGAGAAGCTCCTCAGCTGGAGAAAATTGATGACAACGACTTTCCCCTAGAGCTAACAGAGACAGAAAGCCAGTCTTCTGCTGAAGTTGGCACCTGAATTCAAACTTCTTCTAGACTGTGAAAGAATAAATTTATTTGTCAAAGCTATCCACTTGTAGTATTTCCGTTACAGCAGGACTAGTTGACCAAGACAATATTAGAACACTAGTATGAGGGCTTACGTGTCGTAAACCGAAACCAAAACCAAACAAACATTGCCATCAAGTCTATTCCAGCTCATAGCAACCATACAGGACAGAGTACAACTGCTTTACAGGGCTTTCAAGGTTGCAAATTTGTCATGTCTTTTTTTTCACGAAGCAGCTGGTGAGTTTGAACTTCTGACCATTTGGTTAACAGCTGAACATTTAACCACTGTACAGTCAGGGCTCTTTTCATGTGCATTACCCGTTACCCATTGCCACCGAGTGGATTTTGACTAACAGTGATCCTGCAGGACAGAGTAGAACTGCCACATAGGGTTTTCAAGGAACATCTGGCAGATTTGAACTGCTGACCTTTCAGCTAACAGTCATAGCTCTTAAACACTATGCCCAGGGTTTTTGTATGTGCCTTAGAGGTCAGAAAACACTTTTTTTTTCTTTTACTTTCTTGGGGGGGAGCATGTAATGAAGAAACAATCATTTCCCTTAGATTTCAAAATAGTGAAGACTTAGATGCTTTCTTACTGAGAGCCATGATTATATCCTCATTTTACCTTATGTCCCATGTGCTAGATAGACCTGTTACAGAGTAAAATTAACAGGCAGGAGAAATGAATAATTTTGTCTGAATGTTTCTAGTTCTCCTCTAAGGACCCTGGTGGTGCAATGATTATGTACTCAGCTGATAACAGAAAGGTTGGTATTTCACACCTACCTGCTGCCTCTCTGCAGAAAAGACCTGATGATCTGCTTTTGTTAAGATAACTAGCCTATGAAACCCCATGAGGCTGTTCTACTCTGTTCTGTATGGCCACTATGAGTTGGAATTGTCACCAGGATAATAAATTATAATTTGTCAAAATGGCCATGATGGACTGACTTCATGAGGAGAAGCCTGCAGATTATGATAGTTTCTCTTAATTGCAAGCTACTTCACTCACTCAAGTGGCCTATCTTGATGTGACAAATGTTCACCCTGAAATCCTATTGGTATTGCTTTGTTTGGCTCTGCTGTAGGGCTTGACATGTCTGTAACACAGTTGGGAACTTACTAAGTTTGAGGGACAGTTTTATAATCTGTGATGGAAGGGTGAACTCCCTGTGAGTCCCAAATGGAAGCTCCAGAACTAACTGTACTACATATATGCAAATATATACAAGTAGAAAAAAATTACATTTATGCGTACATACAGTGCACCTGTCACAAGCACAGCCCAGACCTAGCTGCTAGGAGGGAGACAGCACATGAGCTCAAATAAAGATTGGGTTTTGTCTTCACATTCTCAACTGCATTTGCCTTGTTACAGAGTCTGAACTGGATGCTAATGATAAAATCAGACATTGAATCCTTCTTCCCTAATTTATACATTTTGTTATTAATAGTTTTTATTCGTGCTGTCTTTTAGTTTACACTGACATTCTGATGTTCAAATCACTGTGCTCTGCCCAAGTCCCCTCCCCAGACATGATGGAGAGAGCTTTACAGACTGAACCAGAGATGATGACAAACTCAAATCAGCCAAAAGTAGAGGCATTGACCAGGCTCTGAGACCCTGACACAACAGCATGTCTTGGGCAGAGACAAAGCCACCATCCATGCCTGCTTTCTTTGGTGAAACTGATCTTTAACCCAGCTGACAAATCCTAAGACATCTAGATAAAATGTATGCCAACCTCACCCTCCTTCTTCTTTGAGTGCAGCAGAAGGATTCAGCAGGTCATTAATGACATAGTTATGTTATTCATACTGGCAAAAAGGAACCAATTCAAGTGCCTATCAGCAAAAGAATGGATAAACAAAAAGTTATGCATACATGCAATGGAGTATCATTCAACATAAAGAGAGGTGAAGTTCTCATACATGCTAAAACATGGATAAATCTTCAAGACATTATACTAAGTTAAATAAACCAGAATCAGAAGGACAAATGTATGATCTCACTTCTATAAAATATCTAGAGTAGGTAACTCTGTGGAGGCAAAGAAAGATTAGTAGTTAACAGTGAATGGCAGCAGGGAAAATGGGGGTGAGGTGGAGTTTAAAAAGCACACACACACACACACACACACACACACACACACAGTGAGCAGAGAAAAAAATGCAAAATAATAATATAGTTTGGGATGGTGAAGCTTTCTTGCTTGTTGTTGACTGTTAATATTCCTGTTAATGTTCAATAACATTCACTTCACTTCCATTGACATGTAACCCTGCACTCATCCACTTTGGCAATTTCTAAGACTGAAAAATTCAAAGGAGTTGCTCATCACATGAAGTGTCTCGGATTGCATTGGCTGGTGGGAAGAAGCAGAACTGTGATTCTGGGCTCAGGGGATGTTTTCACTGCTTCTTCATGTCCTGCTCCCAAACATTCACACCAACTGAGCCAAACTGCTTTTGTGGACTTGAAGGAGATTGTATTTGCTATGGCCTCTACTATCTGCAAGTGAAATTCAGCAGTCATGAAAGCAGCTGGTTTTTTTTTTGTGTTGCTTTTCGAATTTCAAAACGTGAAATTAGGTTTTGAACCTCCCTCATGTACCCTTCCTAATGCCACCATTATAATTCTGTTTGGCAGTTTTAATTAAGACTCCCTAACTGTCTGATTTCATGAGAAATAATAGCATCTGTTGGATCAACAACAGTTCCATTGTTGAAAACATGAGACTAGTAATAGCAGCTGGAAATTGACAGTATGTTTAGTGTATTAGCTTGTGTGCTGATGTGAACCGTGTGGTCATCGAGCTAGTGAATAACAGGCTCCCGTAAAAGGAAAGAATGCATTAGCCCATAACAATGATCAGTATTTACAGGACTGGAGAAGAAAATCAAAGTAGCTTTTTGGAGAACTAGGAACCTCACAAGGAGATCAATAATTTGAAAGTATTGAGACATTTATAATGGAAATCAAGTCATATCCTTTTTAAAAAGATTTATTTTGGATACTTTTAGACTTTTACAATGGGTTGCACGAATACTATATAGAGTTTCCATATAATCTTTAGTTTCCCTTAGTGCTAACATAGAATCAGTGCTGTGTGTTGGGTTGTGTCCCCCTAAAATATGTGTTGGAATCTTGATCCCCATTCTTATGGATGTGATCCTGGTTAGAAATAGGGTTTCCTTTGTTATGTTAGTAAGGTCAGTACTTGGAATCCACCAGGTGCTCCTTGGAAACTCTGTGGAGCAGTTCTACTCTGTGCCATAGGGTTGCTATGAGTCCAAATTGACATGATGGCAGTGGGTCTGTTTTTTTTTTTAGCTAAGATAGCCATAGTATACAAGGACTGCCAATTAAGTTTGCCAACTCATCTTAGAAAAAGTGCTACATACCTCGCTGCTGAGTATCACTACACACACCTTTGAAGTACTGATGCCAGTGCCTAGCCCACCCTTCAAAACAATTTTGGAAATCTTTTCCTGTAATGGCTATCAGAGCTTTTTGGTCTTATTACCCTTGATATCCTGAATGTCATCAAAATGTCTTTCTTTCAATATTTACTTTATCTTCGGTTAAAGGGAAGAGTCACTGGGGGCTAGATCAGGTGACTATGGAGGGTGTTCCAATACAGTTGTTTGTTTGCTGGCTAAAAACTCCCTCACAGACAGCTATACAATTAATTTTGGGAACTTGTAACCATGCCACCATGCACAATGGCTGCTCCAGAAAGAGTTCCAAAATTGCTTTGAAGGATGGACTAGATAATGGCATCAGTGCCCTGCTTCTCAAGGAGAATACTTTGAAGGTGACTGTAGTGATATTCAGCAAGGAGGTATGTAGCACATAGAGCAGTTAAGTTCACGGACTTAACCGAGGGAACTTGTATGTAACAGTCATGACACAAAATTAACATTTGCGCAGTTCCATTAACCCACTAAAAACCTTGTTCACATTTCAAAATTTTTTGTTAAGTTTCTTTTTCTGTTATAGCATGTTACATTGCATGTATCTGTCATGTCACCTCAGAGTCTTCCAATTTGGGAAAATTCCTATGGCCTTCCCTGCGTTTTAAGAACCTTGACACTTCTGAAGAGTATTGATCTTTTTTTGTTGTTATAATGTCCTTCAGTTTGGGTTTTCCTAATGTTTCTCATGATTGTTGTTATTACTTGAAATCAAGTTGGTTCTGACTCATGGAAATCTTACAGTTGGAAGAACAAAATGTTGCCTGGTCTCCTGCCTTCTCCGTGATCTTTTTTTTTAATTGTACTTTAGGTGAAGATTTACAAAGCAAATTGATTAAACAGCTGATATAAATATTGTTTTGTGACATTTGCCGCCACCTCCCTGACGTGTTAACACTCTCTCAACCTAGGGTTCCCAGTTACAAGCTTTCTTGTCTCCTGTTTTCTAGTCTTTGCCCCTGTGGTGGTGTGCCTGTTTAGTTTAATTTTGTTTTATGGCCCTGTCTAATCTTTGGCTGAAGGGTGAACCTCAGAAATGACTTCAGTAGTGAATTAAAAGGGGTCCAGGGCCCATACTGTTAGAGTTTCTCGAGTCTCTATCAGATGAGCAGGTCTTTTTTGTGTGTTTGTGCATGTGAATTAGTATTTCTTCCTGGTTTGTTCAGGACGCTCTATAGTAACCCCTGCCAGAGTAATTGGTGGTGGTAGCCAGGCACCATCTAATTGTGCTAGACTCAATCTGGTAGAGCCTGTGACAGTTGTGGACCTTTAGTCATTTGGAATAATCTTTTCTTTATGTCTTTGATTTTCTTTATTCTCCATTGCTTCACACAGAGGAGACCAGAGGAGTATTTTATATGGCCACTCACAAGCTTTTAAGACCCCAGACACTGTGACTCACCGAAATAGCATATAGAAAATTTTCTTCATAAAGTATATTATGCTAGTTGAGCTAGATGTTCCCTATGATCATGATCACTGGTTCTGAACCCAGTAACCTGGTCCCTCAGGGATTTTGGATGTGTCTGTGGAGCTTCCATTACCTTGCCTTGGCAAAGCTATGCTGGCTTCCCCAGTACTGTGTGCTGTCTTATCCTTCACCAAAGTTACCACTTAACTATTGTTTATTTGTGTTTTCCCTCCCCACCCCATCCTACTATTCCGTGATCATTTATATTTGCTATATGGTTTTCATTGGCTGATTTTGGGGAATAGATTACCAGGCCTTTCTTCCTAATCTATCTTAGTCTAGAAGCTCCATTGAAACCTACCCATGGGTGACCTTGGGTGAAACACTGGTGACATAGCTTCCAATGTCAGAACAACATGAAAGCCACTGCAGTGTGACAGATTGACAGAGAGGTTTTTCTTAATAAGACTGAGATGATGCATTTTTTAGAGAAAACAGAGGGGTGTTAGAACCTTCTTAGTGCATCATATCAGAGGGTTCATGGTGTCTCTGTCTTACTACTGCTAATGTTGATCTTGACTACTTGGCTAAAGTAGCATCTGCCACATTCTCCATTACATAGTTATTCTTTCTTCCTTTGTAATTAAAAAACATTTACCTTGAAACTATGAAACTTATCTGTATCTTCTTAAACTTTTGCACCCTGGTTTTAACATCCATGGGTAGACCTTGACTGCAGTCATTTACTACTGTGGTGTTCTAATGGTGATATGTTTTCCTCATTCTTACTACATTTAGTAATTGAAATTATTTTATAATGAAGCTATTCCTTAATCAATTTATTTATTCAATATTTATTTACATCAGCATAGTCATAGATTGAATTGGGTCCCCCCCCAAATGTCTGTCAACTTGGCTAGGTCTTGATTTCCAGTATTTTATGATTGTCCGTCATTTTATGTGATTTCCCTATGTGTTCTAAATTCTGTCTCTATGGTGTAGTGAGAAGGATAAGTGGCAGTCATGTTGATGAGATCTACAAGATTAGATAGTGTCTTAAGCTAATCTCTTCTGAGAATAAAAGAAAGAAGTGAGCAGAGAGACATGAGAGCCTCATACCACTAAGGAAGTAGGGCGGGAGCAGAGCATATTGTTTGGACCTGGGATCCCTGTGCTGAGAAGCTCCTCAACTAAGGCAAAATTGATGAGAACAGCCTTCCTTCAGAGCCAAAAAGAGAAAGCCTTCCCTTGGAACTGATCCCCTAAATTTGGACTTGTAGACTGCTACACTGTGAGAGAATTAATTTCATCCACTTCTGGCATTTCTGTTATAGCAGCACTAGATGCCTAACACAAGTATAGACTCAGAATGTCCCCCGACTACTTTGAGTTATAATTCAGTATTATGTTGTTGTTGTTGTTGTTACTGTGGTTCTTGCTCACATTATTCTAGCTTTGGCCATTGGGAGCTCTTTCATGTTGGCTCTTGTGCTCTGCTGAGTACTTCAGTCCTTCTGTTTGTGTCCGCCTTCACTTCTCTGTGCATATCCTCCAGGTTCATCTTGTCCATTTTTCACACTGGTCCTGGAATCAATCAGTTCTTCACAAGCCCTGGTTTCTTTTGTTAGAGAACAGTATTTAGAAGCCAACATTAGTGCTAAGTAGGATGTCCCTACTTTTAAAACCATTCATCAGATAGAAATAGGAAATAAATGTATTACACTAACACACACATACATGCATATTTGTTTCTATTCTTCTGTGTGTGTATATATATAAATAATATGAAATCATATTACTATTTCAGATTTCAGTACAGGGTTACCTGATTCACTCAAGCCTCTGCCCTCTCCTAGTTTACAACTTCATTCCTGCACTGTGCGAAATCTTTCATTATTTACATATCCTTATATGTTCAACCCTAGTACACACATGGAAACCCTGGTGGCATAGGGGGTTAAGTGCTGTGTCTACTAACCAAAAGACTGGCAGTTCAAATCCACCAGGCACTCCTTAGAAATTCTATGGGCCAGTTCTACTCTGATCTCTAGGGCCACTATGTGTCGGACCCAACTCGACAGCAGTGAGTTTGTTCTTTGTTTGTTTTAATACACACATAAAATTGTTTCAAAATTGTTAACCTCTGTGAAAAACAAATTTACCAACTAAAGTACAGTGTTTGTATATATCTCTTCCTAGCTTTTCAGCACATAGTTGAAAGACTGTCTTCCATTGATTTATAGGTCAACTTTTCTTTCCCCCAACTTCTTCAGTGAGCTCAGGTTACTCATTTGCTACAGATTCTTTTTTATGTTTGCACTTTCCCTTGAGTTTCCCCACATCTTGCTTGATTTTTAAAAATACTTACAGTAAAATTTGATTTATTAACAGTAAAAATTACTTTAGAACCTAGACCCAGGGGGAGATTAATGCTGAGACACATGGAAATCATCAATGCAGAGTCATATATTCAACACCACAGTCCCTTAGAAATCAATCCCATCACCCTGAAAATTCCCTGTGACATCTGTTTTAGTCAAGCCTTTCCACTACCACCCAGCCCCTGGGAACCACTGACGTAGTTTCCATCTTTATAGCTTAGTTATTTCCAGAATGTCACATAAATGGAATCATACAATATGCAGTCTTTTGAGCTGGGCTTCTTTTGCTTAGCAAAATACATTTAAGGTTCATCCACGTTGTTATGTAAATCGGTAATCTGCTCTTGTGTAGTCTTGAGTGGTATTCTATTGTGTAGGTGTATCACAGTTTATCCATTCTTATTTGAAAGACATACTGGTTATTGCCACCTTTGAAAATTATGAATAAAGTTTCTGTAAAAATCCACATACAATTTTTTTTAATGTTACTGTTGCTAGGTGCTGTTGAGTCAGTTCCAACTCCCATCGACCCTACAGGACAAAACACCACCCTCTAGGGCATCATCCTTGCAGTTGTTGCTATGTTTGAGCCCACTGTTGTAGCCATTGTGTCAGTCCACCTCCTTGCGGTCTTCCTCTTTTCTTGCTGATCGTCTGCTTTGCCAAGCATGAGGTCCTTCTCCAGGGACTCATTCCTGCTAATTACAAGTCTCTCATGGATTGACTTATGTCTCCTCAAAATATGTGTCAACTAACCTACGCCATAGAAACCTGGGTAGCATAGTTAGTGGTTAAGTTCTGTGTGTGCTAAGCAAGAGGTCAGCAGTTCAAATCCACCAGGTGCTCTTTGGAAAAGCTATGGGGCAGATGTACTCTGTTCTGTAGGGTTGCTATGAGTCAGAATCGACTTGATGGCAGGAGGTCTGATTTTTTGGGTTTACCTAGACCATAATTCTTAGTATTATATGGTTATCCCACACTGTATAATCTTACATAATTATCCCCCATTTTTGATGAATTGTAAACCCCAACCTTTGTATGTTAGTGAGGCAAAACTAGTACAGGGTGTATCTTGAATCACAGGCTTGAAAGAGAATGTGACTCAAAGCATACCTTTGCTCAGGTCACAACCTTACTTGAGTCACGTCTTTTATCTTACAAGAGATAAAAGGAGAGAGCAGTAAGCAGAGAAGACAGGGATCTCACCACTAACAAGAAAGAAGAGCCAGGGATAGAGTGCATGCTTTGGACCTGGGGTTCCTGTGCTAAAACCTTCTAGATTCAGGGGAATATTGATGTCAAGACACATGGAGATCTCCAGGGAACACCAGGCCCACAGATGTTAGAAGGAGATGAGAGTATTCCCCCAGAGCCAATAGGAATAGAAAGCCTTCACCTCTTAACTGTGGGAGAATAAATTTCTGTTTGTGAAAGTTGTCCACTTGTCATATTTATGTTATAGCAACATTAGAGCACTAAGACAATGTCCAGAGTTCTTAAGACAAAGTCTCACCATCCTCCCTTCTGAGGAGCATTCTGGCTGTACTTTTTCTGAGACAGATTTGTTTGTTCTTCTGGCAGTCCACGGTATATTCAATATTCTTCTCCAAAATAGAATTTATTTTTTTAGGACAGTTTTAAGTTTATAGAAAGATTGCACAGAAAGTACAGAGACTGCCATATATATCACCCCAACACAGTTTATTTTTTTTTTAATTACCATTTTGTACTAGTGTGATATTTGTCACAACTTACGAACTGATATCACAACTGACACAAGTCCATAGTTTGCATTAAGATTCATGTTTTGTTGTGCATACAGAATAGTTCCACTCCCCTAAAAATGCCTGTCTTCACCTATTTGTCCCTCCTTCTATTCCCCTAAACTCCTGGCAACCATTAATCTTTTCACTCTCTCTTTAGTTTTGCCTTTTCCCAGTTGTCATATACTGGGAATCATACTGTGTAACTAAAGACTGGCTTCTTTCGGCATGTGATTTGGTTTCAAGTTTCTCTATGTCTTTTCATGGATTGATGGTCCACTTATTTTTATTGCTGAGTAATATTCCACGGTGTGAATGTACCACAGTTTATCCCTTTACCTACAGAACGACATTTTGATTGATTCTAATTTTTGACAATGTGAATAAAACTGCTGTAAACAGGTTTTTGTGTGGTCATAAATTTTCAGTTAATTTGGGTACATATTGGACTATGATTGTTGGATCAAGTAATAAGCTTCTGTTCAACTTTGTAAAAAGCTGCTTAACTGCCTTTCAAAGCTGCAGTACAATTCTGCAGTTCCATCAGCAACGAATGAGAATTTTATATCCTCACCACCAGCTGGTAGTGGTAATGTTTTGGATTTTAGCTATTCTAGTGGTGAGATAGAAGTGTCACGTTGTTATTTTTATCTGAAGTTCCCTAATGACATATGAGGTTGAGCATCTTTATATATGTTCATTTGACATTTTGTTGAAGTGCCTGTTGAGATCTTTCGCTCATATTTTAAAATTGGGTTGCCAGTTTTCTTATTTTTAAAAGTCCTTTATGTATTCTGAATATATATCCTTTGTCAGAAATATGGTTCATAGATATTTTCTCCCTGTTTCTGACTTGTCTTTTCAAGCTGTTAGCTATGTACGTTGCAAAGCAAGTGCCATAGATGGAGTTGTGTTCCCCTAAAACATCTGAAAGTTTGTCTGGGCCATCATTTCTGGTATTGCGTAACGTCCTTCCTGCCCCTATGATGTTAATGAGGGTAGAACAGCTGCATTAGAGTTGGTGGGGCAGGACTCCGTGTATTGTGATTGTATTGTAATTTAAGACAATCTCTTGAGACTTAAAGGAAAGGGACCTCATACCACCAAGAAGCAATACCAGGAGAGTGTATCCTTAGGAAAGGACCCAAGATCCCTGTGCTTCAGAAGCTCCCAGTACAGGAGAAGACTGACAAGGATATTCCTCAGAACCAACAGAGAAAGTCTTTCCCCAGAGCTGATGCCATGAATTTGGACTTACAGCCTACATTTCTGTGAGAAAATAAATTTCTCTGTTTAAAGCCATCCACTAGCAGAATTTCTGTTAGAACAGTACTAGATAACAGCCCCATAATTTCAGTACCATTTGTTGTAAAACTTACATTTTCTCCATTAAGTTGTCATTACACCTTTGTCAAAAATAGTTGACTACACTTGTGTGGTTCTGTTTCTGCAGTCCCTAGTCTATTCCATTGACACATGTGTCTGGTCTTCTGTTAATATCACACTCTCTCATTATTACAACTTTCCAGTAAGTACTCGAATTAAGTGATCTGAGTCTTTCAAGTTTGTTCTTCTTTCCCAAAATTATTTTGGCTCTTCTAGTTTCATTTGATCCGACTCGACGGCACTTGGCTTGGCAGTTTCATTGCTTTTACTCACACATTTTAGAATCAGTTTTTGAAAAGCTACAAAAAGAAAAGAAGAAAAAGAAAAAGCAACAATGAAAATTCCTGGTTTAGGGGGCAGAGTCAAGATCCCATACTTAAACGCACATCTTCCTGAATCCCTCTGGAAACCAAGGTCTGAAATGGTAATTAAAAAGAGCCTTCTGGACACCTAGTGAGCGCTGGGGTGGAGCATAGGGCTGTTAATTTGGACTTCATACTACTGAATGTATAACTTTCTCTCTTTCATTGATCCCACTCTTGGCGAGCACAGACTTGTGCAGACTGAAGGTAATTCACCATTTTAATTTTTTTTTTTTCTCTATCTTGGCCAGCGAGCAGAGCTGAGACTCGACTAGCTGCTGGTCTCTGACACACTGCTGGTGGGGCCTTCAAGAGTAATTGCCATGTTCTGAAAGCCGGGCTTTGGTCTCTATGTATCTCATCTTCTCTGGCCTATCTTTCTGCCTCTGCCATGTGGTAGCCATACAGATGCACTTATGTGGGATGCCATCGTGATCCACTGGGAAACGGAGAATCCCAGGTGGAGGCCCTGGCCAGACTTGGTTCCTAGGCTGAGAGGTGGTGTCTTCTGTGGGGAGAGTGCTTTTCCAGCATTAAGGTGGTGTTTTGCACAGTGTCACCTGAGGCTGGAGTCCAGTGGTGGACGATGTAGACTCTGGGCATTTTGGCACTCTTGGCCTATCCTTCTGATGGGAGCCTGGTCCCGGCCAGGTGGCGAGCTGGTGTGGGACGCCATTTTGTTTTGCTGGGAGGCAGAGTCATCTATACAGAAGCCTCAGCCGAACATAATTTCTGGGCTACTGGGGCCCAACAGGGGCCAGCAGGCTAGTATCCTTTCTACATTTTCAGCTAGTTTATAACATCTGGGGTTCAATATAGAGATGCTTACTTTGCCAGCTGGGAAGAGGGACATATACACCTGAAAACCTGACTGACTTTGGAAGTTGTCAAATACTTCTTACTTCTCATTTTAAGATGGCCTAGAGAAACAGCTGTGGTCCATCTTTATAGCATCTCTCCCAGTTTCTACTTACCCACATAAAGGTAACAAGCTCTGGAGAAAACAGTAACCCAGAAATCACCCATGGCATCAGAAGGCCTGCAAAAGAAACCACCTCAGAACTTCCCAGATGAAGAAGCTTTTCTGTAAGTATCACAAGGTGCATACAAAAGGATTAATTATAGAGCCCTCCTAGACCTTATATAAAATACAGCAGAGCAAAATGAAAAATTGAGTAAGCTGTTCAACATGATGGAACATCAGTACTCTGAAATCCAACAGATCAAAAACAAAATCAAAGACATAGAAACTTCAATTCAAAGCCAAGAAAACAGAATGGAACAATTGGAAAAGAGACTTTCTGATTTG
Organism: Heterohyrax brucei; assembly: GCA_028571685.1. Taxonomy (NCBI): domain Eukaryota; kingdom Metazoa; phylum Chordata; class Mammalia; order Hyracoidea; family Procaviidae; genus Heterohyrax; species Heterohyrax brucei. Next base: position 39,124,559 of record CM053157.1, on the reverse strand, counting down.
GAAGACAGAGCTACTGACTCCAGCATCTACTAGGTCAAATCAGAAAAAAGAAACAAGAAAAATGAAGAAGGATTAAGAAGAATGTGGGATTCTACTAAGAAGAGCAATCTGTGATTAACTGGAGTTCCTGAACAGGGCAAGGCTGAGCTGCTGACAGAAAACTTCCCAGAAATTATGAAAGAAGAGAATATAGATATCCGAGATACATATCGAACACCACTCAATATATAGAACTCAATAGAAAGACTCCAAAACATATTATAATCAAGCTCAACAAAATGAAACATAAGCAGAAGCCCTTAAAGGCAGCAAGACTCAAAGCAAAGCTAACCTTCAGAGGGAAGCCCTGTAGGCTTTTGTTGCATTTCTCAACAGGAACAATGCTGGCATGGAGACAGTGGCATGACACATTCAAAGCCTTGAAGGAGAAGAACTTCCAACCAAGAATTATATATCCTGCAAAACTATCTTTCAAATATGAAAATGAAATCAAGACATTCTCAGATAAACAGAAACTCAGAGAATTTGTAAAAACCAAACCAAAGCTATAAGAAATACTGAAAGAATCTCTTGGCTTGGAAGAACAAAACTGCTAAATTTATATTTTAGAAGGACACATCATCCAGAATCCTACTCAGTTGGTATCAAAGCTGTAATAGTGAAAGAAGTGATCTAGTGATTGTATCATGTAAACTATGATATCATCATATGAAAAAAGAGGGATGTACTACAGTCATTATAGTCCTTCCAGATGAACAGGCAGTTGGCAAAACAGATAGTAATCAAAATTGGGTTTATATATAGTTTATTAAGCGGGATCACAGGGGCAGCTGTAAAGTATGATAAGAAGAAACATACCATATCAATAAGTGTAATACAGGAGTCTCAACAACCACAAAACCAACCATGAAAAAGGTGAAAAATCAACTCACAAAGAGGAAGGTCGCAAAACAGATTAATAAGAACAACAGGGAAAACAGCAACACAAAAATCAACAAATCACAATGGCAGCACTGAACACACACCTGTCAATAACTACACTGAATGTGAATAGGTTGAATGCTCCAGTATAGAGACATTGAGTGACATCTTGGATCAAAAGACATGACCTGTCTATATGTTGCCTACAAGAAGCTCACCTTACACTTAAAGATATAAACAAACTGAAAATTAAAGCCAGCCAAGTGCCATCAGTGGGAGGATATATATCAAGCTAACAACTAACAAAGAAGAGCAGGTGTGGCAATTCTAATCTCAGGTAAAATCGACTTTAATGTAAAATCCACCATTGTGGACAAGGAGGGACACTATTTATTGCTGCAAGGTTCAATACACAAGTAGGACTTAACAATACTAAATATTATGAACCTAAAATTAGAGCACCTAAGTATGTCGATGGCACTTGGCAACTTGGCAAGTATGTTGAAGAAACACTGACTATACTCAAAAAGGAGAGATCCCTCCACAATAATAGTGGGAGACTTCAACACTCCACTCTCAATATTGGACAGATCATCTAGAGAAAAGCTCAATAAAGACATAGCCAAGCACATAGAAGTCCTTATTGCCACAATTAACCAACTAGATCTCATTGACATACACAGAAATTTTTATCCATCAGCGGATGACTGCACCTTCTTCCCCAGTGCACATGGAACATTCTCCAGAGTAGACCATGTGTTGGGACATGAAGCAATTCTAAATAAAATCCATACCATTGAGTCAATGCAAAGCATCTTTTAAGATCATAAAGCCATAAAAGTCAAAATTAATGACAGAGAAAACATAGATAGAAAGTGGAACTCATGGAAACTGAACAACACCTTGCTCAAAAAACCGTGGGTTACAGAAGAAATCAAATATGAAATAAAGAAATTTATGGATTCCAACAACAACAAAAACACTTCCTACCAGAACCTATGAGATATAGCCAAAGCAGTGCTCAGAGGTCAGTTTATCTGAACAAATGAACACATCTGGGCAGAAGCGAGAAACCAAATCAAAGAACTGACCCTACACCTTGAGCAAGTAGAGAGAGAGCAACAGAGGAACCACTCAGGTACCAGAAGAAAACTGATTGTAAAGAGCAGAGCAGAACTAAATGAATTATAGAACAGAAGAGCCATTGAAAAAAATGAAAAGAGCAAAAGCTGGTTTTTTGAAAAGATCAACAAAATTGACAAACCACTGGCTAAATTTACTAAAGAAAAACAGGAAAGGAAACAAATAACCTAAATAAGAAATGAGAGGGGAGTTACCACAACTGGTCCAACAGAAATCAAAAATATCAGAGCTGAATACTATGAAAGAGTGTACTTTAACAAATTTGAAAACTTAGAGGAAATGGACAAATTCCTTGATTCATATCACTTACCAAAATTATCACAAGGTGAAGAAGAATAATTTACTAAACCCATCAGAAAGCAAGACATTGAAAAAGTCATCCAAAAACTCCCAACCAAAAAAAGCCATGGCCCAAACTTTTAGAGAAGAGTTATCTCCAATACTACTAAGACTATTTCACAGTATAGAAAGGGATGGAATACTCCCAAATTCATTCTATGAAGCCAGCATAACCCTGATACCAAAGCCAGGGAAAGATGCAACCAAAAAGAAGAACTACAGATCAATGTAACTCATCAATCTAGATGCAAAAATCTTCAACAAAATTCTTGCCAGTAGAACACAACATATCCAAAAAATAATCCATCATGACCAAGTTGGATTCATACCAGGATGCAAGGCTGGTTCAACATCAGGAAAACAATTACTGTGATCAACCACATAAATATCACAAAAGACAAAAACCACCTGAACTTGTCTATTGATGCAGAAAATGCATTTGATAAACTCCAACACCCATTCATGCTAAAAACTCTCGTCAAAATAGGAATAGATGGCAGGTTCCTCAATGCAATAAAGACCATTTATACAAAACCAACTGAATGGAGAGAGACTGAAACAGTTTCCCTTGAGAACAGGAACTAGACAAGGATGCCCACTCTCACGTCTCCTATTGAACATTGTACTAGAGGTTCTAACCAGAGCAATTGGACAAGACCAAGGAATAAGGAGCATCTGCATCCGCAAAGAAGAAGTAAAAAACTCCCTATGTGTAGATGATATGATTATATATGCAGAGAATCCCAAAGAATCCATAAGGGAACTACTCAAACTGATAGAAACATTCAGCACTGTCTTAGGATACAGGATAAACTTTAATAAATCAGTAGGATTCCTTTATACCAACCATGAGATTTTTAAGAAAGAAATCACCAAGTCAATACCATTTACTATAGCCACTAAGAAGATGAAGTACCTAAGAATAAATCTAACCGGAGAAATAACAGGTCTTTACAAAGAGAACTACAAACTCTTACTACAAGAAGCTAAAAGAGACATACATAAATGGAGAAACCTACCCTGCTGCTGGATAGGAAGACTTAACATTGTGAACATGTCTATTTTATTCAAAGCAGTCTACTTATATTATGCAATCCCAATACAAGTTCCAGTGGCATTTTTTAATGAGATGGAGAAACAAATTACCAGCTTTGTCTGGAAATGGAAGAAGCCCTGGATAACTAAAGCATTATTAAAGATGAAAAACACACTGGGAGGCCTCTCATTACCCAACTTTAGAACCTATTACACTGCCACAGTGGTCAAAACAGCCTGATACTGGTGCAAAAACAGACAGATACAGCAGAATCGAGACCCCGGAGATGACATCATCTGCCTATGAACAGGTGTTATTCGTCAAAGCCTCTAAGACATTAAACTGGCATAAAAACAATCTCTTCAGCAAATGTTGCTGGTAAAATTGGATATCCATCTGCACTAAATTAAAGCAAGACCCATATCTTACACCTTATACAAAAACCAACTCAAAGTCGATAAAAGACCTAAATATCATATCTAAAATGATAAAGCTCATACAAAAAAAGTAGGAACAACAATGGAAATTTTAATACACAATGTAGACAGACTTCAAAATCTGTCAAACGAACCACAATCATCAGAAGAGAAAACAGATAAATGGGAACTGTTAGGAATCAAACACTTTTGCTCATCCAAATACTTTATTAATAGAATTAAAAGGCCACCTACAGAATGGGAAAAAATATTTGGCAACTCTATGTCAGACTGACGCCTGATCTCCAAACACTGTAAGATACTACAAAATATCCATAAGAAGAAGATAAATAACCCAATTAAGTGATGGGCAAAGGAGATGGATAGGTATTTCTCTAAAGAGGAGATCCAGACAGCCAAAAAACACATGTGGACATGCTCATGATTGTTAGCTGTTAAAGAAATTCAAATCAGAATGATATCGAGATACTATTTCACCCCAACAAGGTTGGCCATGGTCCAAACAATGCAAAACAACCAATGCTGGAGAGGCTGTGGAGAAATTGCAACTCTCGTACACTGTTGGTAGGGTTGCAAAATGGTGCAACCTCTTTGGAAAGCAATGTGGCACTCACTTAAAAAACTGGATATAGATATACCATTTGACCCAGTAATCCTACTGCTTGGAGTATATCCTACAGAGTCAGGGCCATTCATGCCAACTGATACACACGAATGTTCATTGCAGCACAGTCCACAATGGCAAAAAGGTGGAATCAACCCAGATGTCCAACAACAGAGGAATGGGTAGGCAAACTATGGTATATATACTCAGTGGAACAATATGCAATGATAAAGAACAACGATGATTGCAGGAAACTTCTCTTAACATGGTTTCAACTGGAGGACATTATGTTGGGTGAAAGTAGTCAGTGACAGATATTGTATGAGACCCCTACTATAAGAACTTAAAAACAGATTCATGCATACAAGAAAAGACTCTTTGATGGCTGCAAGTGTGAAGAAGAAGGGAGGGTGAGAAGGGGAGGGTCTAGATTAGAAAGTTAGTAGAAATTTGGTTGGGTGAAATCGGTGACAGCACACATTAGAAACAAGGTAAATAATAACTGGACTTCAACACAACTTGTGTACGCCTCCCATCTTAACCCAATATTGCAAGGACAGAGTAGCTGGGGCAGGGGATCAGGGACCATGCTCTCAGGTGAAATCGAGGCCAGTTGGCACAGCTAGCATTTTGCTAATGAGGACTCTGCTCCCCACATTGGTGAGTGGTGTCTGAGGACTTAAAAGCTGCCAAGCTGCCATCTGAGGGTATAGCAAATGGTCCCAACTCAAAAGGAACAGGTGATCACTGAGGACAAGAGTGACATGGGGGAAAGAGAACCCAGAAGACAGAGAAACCCACGTGAGTGGGTCTGTACATTGACTTGTGACCAGAAGAACCAGATGGTGCCCGGCCACCACCAGTGATAGCCATGATGGAGCCCACAAATTGAGTCTCACTGGCAACACAAGAATAAATAGGGTTGTATCCTGAGATCTCCACTAAAAGGCTGCAATGGATGGTCCAGGGGCCTCGGAGTTCTCCTGGGAGGGGAGCCCTGGCTCTGATGCTGCCCCTGTCCATAAATCATAATGAAGGTCTACTTTTCAGACAGCAATGGATTGGACTTGGTGATGCAGAGTGACCATATTATGTGGGCACTTTATGATTCTAGGCATCTATAGGATGTCATCCTGCTGACGTCTTACTGGAGGAAGGGAAGTGAGTGGATAAGAGGGGATAGGAGACTGTTGGCAGGATAGGACATATATGGAGCAAAGAGGAAGGATATGCTGTCATCGTGCAGGGAGAGCAGTGGGAGCTGCATATTAGTGAGCATGTGAATTTATATGGGGATGTATGTTTTCATTCAATCATAATAAAAAAAAGAATAACAATTCCTTATTCGATTTTTTATTTGAGTTGTTTTAAATCTATAGATCAAATTAAGGAAAACTGATGTCTTAGCAATACCGAAGCTTCTAATCCTTGAAAATTATATGTCTCTCTACCTTTAATTTTTTTTATCAGAATTTCATAGTTTTCAGCACACAGCTCATGTATATATTTTGTTGTATTTGTGTTTACTTTTGGCACTATTTCAAAAGTGCTTATTTTTAATTTTTAAATTTTGGCTCCTGACTTCTAGTCTATAGAAATACAAATAATTTTAATATGATGGCCTTGTATTCTGTGACCTCAAAGAATTCACTTACTAGTTTTAGGAGATTTTTGTAAATGATTTGGGATTTTCTTTGTAAAAAGTGATGTTGTCTGTGAATAGAGACAGTTTTATCTGTTTCCAATTAGAATGCTTTTAATTCTTTTTCCTTCCTTCTCGTAGTGATTAGAACCTCTAGTACAATATTGATTAGATATAGTAAGAGATGACAGCCTTGATTTGTTTCACTATTATGTATATTATTACCTCAGTGCTTGCTTAGGCAGCACATGTACTAACACTGAAATAATACAGGGAAGATTAGCATGGGATGATACACAAATTTGTGAAATATTCCATATTTTTCTGTCTTTGAGTTGGCAACAAATATCACTAAACAGTATGTGTATTCACTGTTTACTGAGAGAGTAGTTTGCTCTGTAAACCTTTATCTGAAGTACAATATTTTTAAAAGTGTATTGTTATTTCACACTTCAGATATTTTTTGTCAGGTTAAAGAAGTTTACTGAATTTTTTTTCATATGAATAGATCTTGAATTTTATCAAACACTTTCTCTGTATTTACTATATATATAATCGTATAATTTTTAGTTTGTTAATATGTGAATAACATTGATAAAATGCTGATAACACTTTTTAATACTTCACAATTATTTTTAAATATTAAGCCAGCCTTTTATTTCTGAAATAAACTCTACTCAGTAATGCTGTGTTATCATTTTTATATATTGTTTGGTAGGAAAAAGTACTGGTAGAGTAGATTAATTACTCTGTTCTGGCATAAGCCAAAAACTGTGGCCAGAATTCTGCTGAGAATAAAACTTCTCCTCCCTGGGAGCCACATAGAGCAGGGAAAGGGGAACCAGTTGGCTCTAGAAGAGAGGACAGTGGGACTGTGCCAGTATACCCATCTTCTACCACCCTGGTCAGAATTGTAGCAGTGCCTCAAATAACTCATTCACTATAGTCTGTGGGCAGAATTCTGAAGTTGTCTCAAGATCTCAGCGTTATTTAATGAAATATTAATCTGGGTAGTGCAGTGAAGGGACTTCAGATGAAATTAAAGATACTAATCAGTTGACCTTAAAAGAAGTAGTTATCCTGAATTAGGAGTCTCTGAGTAGTCCAAAAGCAGGCCTGGTGACACAGTAGTTAAGCATTTAGCTACTAACAGAAAGACCAATGTTTTGAACCCACCAACCACTCCTCAGGAGAAAGATGTAGCAGTCTGCTTCTGTAAAGATTCAGAGCAATCCAGACTCTCTAGGGACAGTCTGTGCTGTCTTACAGGGTTACTGTCTTACTGATCTAGTGCTGCTATAACGGAAATACAAGTGGATGACCGTAAGGACAAAATTACTTTCTCACAGAAAAGTAGACTAAAATTGCACATTCTGGACATCACATCCAGGAGAAGTACTTCTCTGTTGGCTCTGGAGGAAGGTCTTTGTCTTCAGTCCTCACTTGGACTGGGAGCTTCTGAAGCTGGGAACTCCAGGTCCTTTTCAAAGGATGCCTTCTGCTCCCAGCACTGCTTCTTTGCTGATGGTATAATGTCCCCAACTCCTGCTTGCTTTCCTTTCCTTTCCATCCTGAATTGCCGCAAGACCCAATACACTCTTGTAGATGGAGTCTTCCCATCTGCCCTCACTAACATGATAAAGGAAAGATTTACAATATACAGAAACATCATATAATATCAGGAATCATGACCTACGCAAATTACTACACAAATTTTTTGGAGGCAACACAATTCAGTCCATGACGGTCATTGAGTCAGAATTAACTCCAAGGAAATGGGTTTGTTTTTATACTGGTTGGGGTGTGCAATGGATAAGTGCTCAACTATTAGCCAAAAAGTTAGAGCTTCAAACTCACCTAGAGTACTTTGGAAAACAGGCCTGATGATCTGCTTCAGAAGGTCACATCCTTGAAAACTCTGTGGAGCTATTCTAACCTTTACACAGTCACCATGAGTTGGAAATGGCTTCTTAGCAACCACCACCACCACCATTCAGACATATGTGATGGGTCCAGTGTAATCACATGAGTTTTTGCAAAACAGGAAGGCAGAGAGATTAGGAGTATGAAATAATTTTTTTAAAAAATTTTATTTACATTAGGTGAAAATTTGTAGAACAGATTAGTTTGCCATTTGATAGTTTGTACATAAAGTGTTCCATAACATTGTGTCATTAGCCACAGTGTGCTAGCACTCCTCCGATTTCTATCCTGTTGTTATTGTTGTTAGGTGACTTACAGTCATTTCTGACTTGTAGTGGCACTATCTACAACAGAGTAAAACTGCCACGTCCTGCGCCATCCTCACAATTCTTGCCATGCTTGAGCCCATCCCATGAGTCACTATGTCAGTCCATTTTGTTGAGTGACTTCCTCTCTTTCACTGACCCTTTACTTTATCAAGCATGATGTCTTCTTCCAGGGACTTGTCCCTCCTGACGGCATGTCCAAAGTATGTAAGATGAAATCTTTCCATTTTCACTTCTCAAGAGCATTCTGGTTGTACTTCATCCAAGACAAATGTGTTTGTTTTCTGGCAGTCCGTGGTATATTCACTTTCTTCACCAACACTATAGTCAAAATGCATCAGCTCTTCTGTCTTCCTTATTCATTGTTCAGATTTCATGTATGCATGAGACAATGAAAACATCACAGGTTGAGCAAAGCCATAATAGTTTCCTAGACACATCCAAACTCCCTGAAGGACTGAATTACTGGGCTGAGTGCTGGGGACATGGTCTAGGGGAAATACAGCTCAACTGGTGTAACAGAGTTCATAAAGAAAATGTTCTACCTCCTACTTTGGTGAGTAGTGTCTTGGGTCTTAAAAGCTTGTGAGCAGGCATTTAAGACACTGAACTGGCCCAACCCTGTCTGGAGCAAGGGATAATGAGAAAAAGTAAAACCACGAGGGAAAGATAAGTCCAACGAACTAATGGAACACAGCTACCACAGCCTCTCTCAGACATAGTCAAATATAGTTAGATGGTGCCTAGCTACTACCACCAACTGCTCTGGGATCATAATAAGAGGGTCTTGGGCACAGATGGAGAAAAATGTAAAACAAAATTCAAATTCACAAGTGAAGAACAGACTTACTGGTCTGAGAGAGACTGGAGCACCCTGAGATTATGACCCCTGGACACCCTTTTAACTCAGTACTGAAGTTACTCTTGAGATTCACCCTTCCAGTAAAATTAGGTAGACTTATAAGACAAGGAATAACACATATAGCACAGCCATGTGTATGAGACTAAATGGGCACACCAGCAAGTGAGCAAGGTGAGAAAGCAGAAGGGGACAAGAAAGCTAGACAAGTAGAAATGGGAAAACTCATGGTCAAGAAAGGGAGAGTGTTGACACATCTCAGAGTTGGCAATGAGTGTCACAGAATGATATGTGTATCAATTTTTTAATGATAAACTAATTTGCTCTATAAACTTTCACCTAAAGACAATTTAGAAAAAGAAAATACCATACCTAGGATCAGATGCACTGTAGTCCTCAAAGTGACAGTTTTGTTTTTTTAACACTTTAAAGAGGATTTTTGTGACAGATTTGCTGAATGTCATATATCTCTTGAGTTCTTGATTGCTGCTTCCACGGGCATTGATTGTGAATCAGTCTTCAGTCTTTTCTTTCTTTATCACGCTGTTGCTTTTTAGTTTGCTTTTTTGTTTTCTTTATTTGAATTGTAATTCATATTGAAAGCTGTGGTCTTCGGTTTTCATCACTGAGTGGTTCAAATCCTCTTAGCTTGCAGCAGACAAGGTTGTGTTATCTGCATATCTCTGGTTGTTAATGAGTCTCCCATGAATCCTGATGACAGAGTCTACATATTGTCAGATTATTTGCTCAGCACAGATACTGAATTACGTATGGTGAAATAATTCAACCATGATTCCCATCTTTCCTGAGTTTAAGACTCTCAGTATCCCATTATTCTGTGCCAATCACTGCCCATTGGTCTATGTTCAGGTCATCAGCACAGTTAAGTGTTCTGGGGAATTCCTACTCTTCGCAATGTTATCCGTAATTTGTTATGATCCATACAGTTGAATGCCTTTGTATGTTCATTAAAACACAGGTAAACATCTTCTTTCTGGTATTCTCTGCCTTCATGCAAGATCCATCTGATGTCAGCAATGATATCCCTCCTTCCACATCCTCTTCTGGATCTGGCTTGAATTTCTGGCAGTTCCACTGAATGTACTACTGCAACTGCTTTTGAATTATCTTCATAAAAATTTTACTTGCATATGATATTGTCCTATAATTACCACATTTTGTTGGATCACTTTTCTTTGGAATGGGTACAAATATGGAACTCTTCCAGTCTGTTGGCCAGGTATCTTTCTTCCAAATTTCTTGGCATAAGCAAGTGAGCGTCTCCCAATCTGCATCTGTTTATTGAAACATATCAGTTGGTATTCAGTCAATTCCTGGAATCTTGTTTTTATGTCAATGCCTTCAGTGTACCTTGGACTTCCTCCTTCAGTACCATTGGTTCTTAATCATATGTTACCTCTTGAAATGTCTGAAAGCCAACTAATTCTTTTTGGTACAGAGACTCTGTGTATTCCTTACATCTTCTTTTGATGCTTTCTGTGTCATACAGTATTTTACCCGTAACCAAACTAAAAGGAGACTAGTTGCCAACAAGTCAATTCCAACTCATACCTACCCTATAGACCAGAGTAGAACTGCTGCAGAGAGTTTCTAATGAGATCCAGATGAATTTGAACAGCCGACCTTTTGGTTAGTAGTCATAGCTCTTAACCATTATGATCTTGCCCATAGAATCCTTCAGTTTTGCAACTAAAGACTTGAATTTTTTCTTCACTTCTTTCAAGTTGAGAAACATTAAGTTTGTTCTTTACTTTTGCTTTTTTGATTCCATGTCTTTGCATATCTCATTATAATTCTTTGTCTTGGGTCTTTACTTCATTCCTGATGTGTGCATTTATAAACTGACCTCTGAGCACTGCTTTTACTGTACCCCATAGGTTGTGGTAGGATGTGTTTTCATTCTCAGTGAAATCCATGAATTTCTTTATTTCATCTATGATTTCTTCTACAACACATGGATTTTTGAGCAAGGTGTTGTTCAGCTTCCATGAGTTCAAATTTCTACCTGTGCTTTTTCTGCTATTGATTTCAGCTTTTATGGATTTATGATCTGAGAAGATGCTTTACAGTAATTCAGTGGTTTGGATTTTGTTGAGACTTGCTTTATGCCCTAATACATGGTTTATTCTGGAAAATGTTCCATGTGCATTGGAGAAGAAGGTGTACATATCTGTTGATGGGTAAAAAGTTCTGTATATGTTGATGAGGTCTAGCTGATTAATTGTTGCAATAAGATCTTCTGTGTCTTTACTGAGCTTTTTTCTGGTGATCTGTCCATTACAGAAAGTGGAGTATTGAAGTCTCCAACTATTATCATGGAGTAATCTATCTCATTTTTCAATGTTATCAGGTTGGCTTGATGTATTTAAATGCTGTGGTATTGGGTGCATAAGTATTTAATATTGTTATGTCCTGCTTATGTACTGAATCTTTCAGCAATAAATAGTGACCAACCTTGTCCATAATCATGGATTTTATGTTAAAGTCTATTTTATCTGGGATTACTATTGCCACTCCTGCTCTTCTCTGTATGTTATTGGCTTGATATATATTTTTCCATCCTTTGATTTTCAGTTTGTTCATATCTTTGAGTTTAAGAAGTGTTTCTGGTAAGCAACATGTAAATGGATCATTTCTTTTGATCCAGGCTGTCACTCACTGTCTGTTTATTGGAGTGTTCAGTCCATTTACATTCAGTGTAACTATTGATAAATATGGGTTTAGTGTTGTCATTTTGATGCCTTTTTTTGTGTTGTTAATGTTTTCTATGTTGCTTTTAATATTCTGTTCTGGCTCCTTTATGGATTAACTTTTCATCTTTTTGTGTTTGTTGAAACTCCTGTATTATGTTTCTTGTTTTGGTATGTCACACTGTTATTTTGCTTTGCATTTTACTCTTATGATCCCCCTTACTCTTCTAAGTTTAAACTGGACTTTAACTTCTGCATATCTTTTTAATTTCCTCTCTATCTGAGAGAGTTATGATTAGTGTAATGTATCCCTCTTTTTAGTGTGATGATGTCATAGTTTCTGTGATATGATCACTGGCCTTCTTCTAATATTGTAGCTTTGATTGGGCCTTGTGACTTCCCTAGTTGAGTAGGATTCTGGATGCTGTGTCCTGCATTGCCTCCTTAAGTATACACTTAATGTTTTTGCTTTTCTAAACAAAGAGATTCTTTCAGCATTTCTTGTAGTTTTGGTTTGGTTTTTACAAAGTCTCTAAGCTTCTGTTTATCTGTCAATGTCTTAATTTTATCTTCATATTTGAGACAATTTTTTAGGATATATAATTTCTTGGTTGGAAGTTTTTCTCCTTCCAGGCTTTGAATGTGTCATCCCACTGTCTTCTTGCCAACATCATTTCTGCTGAGAAGTCAGATGAAAGCCTATCAGGCTTTCCTCTGAATGTTAGCTTTGCTTTAAGCCTCTGTGTCTTTAAGAGCCTCTTCTTATGTTTCACTTTATTGAGCTTGATTATAATATGTCTTGGTAGTTTTCTTTTGGGGTCTAGTTTTTGTGGTGTTCAATACACATCTTGGGCATCTATGTTCTCTTCTTTCACAAATTTCAGGGAAGTTTTCTGTCAGCAACTCTACAACACCACTCTCCGTGTTTTCAGCTATCCCTCTCTGCTCAGGAAACCCAGTTATATATAGATTATTCCTCTTAATAGAGTCCCACATGTTTCTTAATATGTCTTCATTTTTTAATTTCTTTTCTCTGACTTTTCGTTATCAATGCTGGTATCAGTTGCTCTTTCCTCAATATCTTTAAGTCTGACTTCCATCTCCTCAATTCTGCTCTTTTGGCTTTGGATTGAATTGTCTAATCCTATAATTTTGTTATTGATCTGTGGGATTTCAGATTGTTGATATTCCATCGGTTCAAATAGCTTCTTTAATTTTTCGTTTTGTTCTGTTGCACTTTGTTTAATCCCTAGGAGGGCTCTCTATATAATCCTTTTGTACTTGACCTCCAATAGTTTCAGAAAGTCTTCTTCATCTGGGAAGTTTTTTGATTCTTTATTTTGGGAGTTTTCCAGAGTCATGCAGGACTATTTCTTTAAATGGTTAGCTATTGAATTTTGCCTTCATGCCCTCTAGAAGCTGTTCAGTTTCTTGGGTGTTACTGCAAAAGGGGCTGAGGCATAGTTCTAAGTGGGACGTTGGTCAGCAGCTGCCTCTGTATTCTAGTGACTGGCCCCAGGTGGACTCTCTCAGGTGGCAGACTGTGTGCTCTGGCTGCCAAAGATGTGCCCTATATGTGGAGTCACTGGGGGACCACCAATGGACACTATACTGTGGATTGGTGAAGGGTGGAAGAGAAGCTGCCAGGCCACTCAGCAGTCAGTTCTACAGGTGGTCTTATTTTAAAAAGGTGCTTTACTGCTAAGCAAGGAGCTGTAAAACAGCTGCCAAAATCAGTCAGGTCCTCAGGTGTGGCAGGTGCCACCTTGCCACTGACAATGAAAGCATCTCATAGGCATTCCCCAGGTGCTATGACATTGTTCAAAGTTGGAAGAGGTTATGGCCTTGCTACCATCCTCTGCCAGGTCCCACTCATAACTCTAGGCACCACCATCCTAACATAGCTTTTCTGCTGGAGAAACACTTTCCAGAAAGGGGCTGCTGTTCCATGTGAGAATTATCCCCAACTAAGGCCTCTGGGTGGGTGATTCTACCTCCTAGCTAACCAAGATGGCACCTTGCCCAAGTTTTCCTGCCTGCCATGAAACAGCAGAATATATGATGCAGCTCAGAAATGAGAGTGGAGGATAAGTGGTGCCCTCAGTCAGCAGCTGGGCTCTCACAGTTTGGCTGTCCTATGAACAGTCTCTCTGTTGCCCTGTATGCTGTTTACGTAAGCACTGCATTTCAGCATTTTAGCCAGCTCACACCCAGTCCCTACCTCCTGGATGACAGAGAAGGTGTCAGTACCTACAGTCCTCCCAAATGGTGAGTCAGCAGAAGCAAGACTCAGCATCCTACTGGCTGTTGTTAGAGAGAGGTAAGTTTTCCCATTAGTGGTGACTAGTCCAATCTGACAACATTATTCTAGATCCTAGGGCTCCCGGGCTGTCCATGCTGCTCCATTCAATTATCATTCCAGGCCTTAGTTCTCAGAGGGAACTGGAGAGATGTGTATCTTGGCCCCACCCCCCACATTATAATTCTTTACTTTTTCTTCTTGAGCTGTCCTTTGGAATCTTCTATTCAGCTCCTTTACTTCATTTCTTCTATGTTCTTTAATTCCTCTACGTTTAAGAGCAAATTTCAAAATCTCTTCTGATACATATTTTAGCCTTTGTTTTCCTTCCTCTATTTTTAATGACCTCTTGCTTTTTTCATGTATGATGCCACAACTCACCTAATCTTCAGTCATTAGTGTTCAGTACATCAAACCTATTCTTGAACTGGTGTCTATTATGCCAGGAATGACAAACTGAAAAATCATTTATCATCAAAAAGAATATTTCAAGCTCTATCCTGAAGTACAATGCTCAGTGATAGGATAACATACCTATGCCTACAAGGAAAACTAGTTAATGTGATTATTATTCAAATTTACACATCATCCACTAATGCCAAATATGAAGAAACTGAAGATTTACCAAACTCCAACAGTCTTAAATTGATCGAAAATGCATTAATAATTACTGGTGATTGGAATGTGAAAGTCAGAAACTAGAAGGATCAGTAGTTGGAAAACATGGCCTTGGTGATAGAAATGATGCCAGAGATGGCATGATAGCATTATGTAAAATCAAGGACTTATTCATTGGAGATAACTTTTTTCAGCGATGTAAGTGGTGACTATACAGGTAGAACTCACCAGATGGAATGCATATGAATCAAATTCACTATGTGTGTGGAAAGAGATAATGGAAAAGTTCTATATCATCAGTCAGAAAAGACCAGAAAGTCAACTGTGGAACAGATCATCAACTGCTTATATGCTAGTTCAAATAGAAGGTGAAGAAAATTAGAACAATTCCATGTAAGCCTAAGTATAACCTTGAGTATATCCCTTCTGAATTTAGAGACCATCTCAAGAATAGATATGATTCATTGAATTCCATCCTAGGTTCCCTATTTCCTTTCATCATGAATTGCTACCCTTCTTGCCTTCTCATCTTTGCCCTTGTGCACATGTACCCTTTTGATCTCACATACCTTCTTGTTCGTCTTAGGTCTTATTGTTTATTTTATGGTGCTGTCTTTGGTTTGGCTGAAGGGTGATCTCAGTTCAGAAGAGTGTCTTAGGGCCATAGTCTTGGGGGTTGTAAGAAAGAAGCTTTACTTACCATTGCTGGCTTTGAAGGTGGAAGAAGGGGACAAATCACAGAATGTAGTAGCCTCTAGAAGGCAAGAATGATGCCCAACTAGGGAGCCAGCCAAGAAATTAGGACACCTACAAGTTTGTGAAACTGGATTCTGACAACAATTTGGCTGAGTGTGGAAGCTGATTCATAACCACAGACTGCAGTAAGGAACATAGGCTTGCTGACACCTTGATTTCAGTCTGTGTGGTCCTTAGCAGAGAATCAAGTAAATCACACTGTTCCTGTTCCTGTAGAATTGTGAGATAGATAATAAGTGGATGTTATTTTAAGCTGCTAAATTTATGTTAGTTTACTACTGCAGTGATAGCAAACTGTTATATTCACTAAAAGAAAATGCCTGTTCTCTAGATGGTGCACACTGTTAACACATTCAATTGCTAATTGAAAAGTTGGAGGTTCAAGTCTACTCAGGAGAGACTTAGAAGAAAGGTTAGGTGATTTATTCCCTAAAATTGAGTCATTGAAAATCTTATGGAGTTTGGGTTTACGTTCACACACAGGGGTGTTCATGAGTGGAAGTCGACTTGATTGCAATTCTACTGGACTGAGCAAGCATATATTGACCACCATTTGTATGTTATGTTTGCTAGATGCTGAAGACACAGACATGAAAAACAATCGTTTTTACTAATGAGCTCAAAGCCTAAAGAAAGAATCAACACCAAACAAAGCATCTAAATATCTGCATATATGCTACAAAAGTATAGCTTGTCTTTATTGCAAAGAGCAGAAAATTCTGCTTAATTTAAGGAAAAGAAATAAAAAGAGACAGAGGACGTGAGTTGTATTTTTTAGGTGGAAGATTCTGGAAGATTCTAGTATATTAAGGAAATTTTAAACATTGTAGATTCAGGGAAGGAAGTACCAGGAACCTTGCTAAATAGAAGTTGGTAGAAAGTCTGTTGTCTCTGTGGTTCTACCTCCACAATCCTGGTCTTTGTATCTCCTTCACTAATTTAAACTGCCAGGGTGAAAAAAATCTGGCTCAACTTTGTCAAAGAGCTACCCTTGAATCAAACAGCTGCAGTCAGAGAACATGTCTTGTGTGGTACATGTAGCCACTAGGTGTCTAACTCAAAGGTCAGATCTCATCTCAAGAAAGAAGTCTCTTTATGGCTCATAGAACCACTTGAACAGGCATCTACTTACAAGACTCTAACTGCCAGCCTCATTTTCCTTATTCTTAAAACAAGGGTGGCAACACTTCTGGGGCTTTGTTATGGAGCTTAGAAAAAGACTGTGAAGAGAAAATGACTTTGTCAGCTGTTAAGTGATATACATATGTGAAGTTGACATCACATATTCCAAATTAAAATGCACGGAAAGAAGGTGGATTTTGAAACCTAGATTTTGCTCTTGCTACTAAAAATGATTAAGTTCTAAGTGGGACATCAAGAAATCCTAGAACGTCACTGATGGACTGTCTCAAAGCAAAATTACATTTTCTGTACTTTGAATCAAAAAACTGGAATGGCAGATTAGACCTCTCTTTTAGGCACCGAAAATGGTGTGGAATTGCATATAGGGGCAGCGTGCACCAACCCAACATTATGAAAACCTACACTACCTTGAGAGATTAAGGAGGAAATGAACCTAAACAAATACTACAGGTTAAGCATAACAAAGAATTTTCATTTTCTCTTGCTTTTTTTAGTTTGTGTGCTACTAAGTATCAGGGTTGTATGTACTGTTTTTATTTTGACAAAACTGTTCACAGGTTGGAAACCCTGTTGGCATAATGGGTAAGTGCTACATCTGCTAACCAAAAGGCTGTCAGTTTAAATCCACCAGGTGCTCCTTGGAAACTCTATGGGGCAGTTCTATTCTGTCCTGTGGGGTTGCTATGAATTGAAATTACTCACAGCCTGAAGAGACAATCATGGTTCAGTGGCAGAATTCACACCTACTGTGCAGGAAACCCAGATTCAATTCTCAGTCAGTGTGCCTCATGTGAAGGTGCTGCTTATCTGTTAGAAGAGGCTTGTGTGTTGATTTGATGCTGAATAAGTTTTATTGAAGTTTCCAGACTAAGATGGGCTAGGAAGAAAGGCCACTCCATAACCAAAGATAGCACATGATTGGGCAGCGTCTCATTCCACCGTGCATGAAGTCACCAAGAATCACAGACCTACTTGAAGGCAGCTAACAATGACATCAGAGGCCCAAAGGGAGTCTTAAACTTTGTATACTTTTTGTTACACACACAGTCAGCTGTTGCTTTGTAGTGAGGTGGAGTCGTCACCTCTTATCACAAATTTTCTATTTTAAAAATCAGAATCAGATGAGATTCCAACCCTTCCTCTACTTGTTTGTCATCTATCTTTTCCTTTCTTCCAGGATGAGATTTGGGTACAATTATGATATTTATGTATTCAAAGTTGCTACTGTCTGCATGATTTTGCTTGGCATTCATTATTTCTGAGAGGCTGCTTCAAGCTCAAGCTCCTAATTCCCTAAAGGAGGAAGCCCCAGCCAGACAGTTGCCAAGGCAACTGCAAATGCACACTGTGAACTACCCAGAAAAGGCTGTTTCTGGCTGCTGGTACTCTGTACCATGTTGGAGCTCAAACTTAATTTTCAGGCTTGGCAAAAAGATCTCTTTTAAGGCTAATTATAAAATGTACCCAATGTTATTACACTGAGTGATAGATTATTGCCTGCTAAATGCAACGTGAAAAATTAAGGCAGTTTTCAAAAGCAATGGACCTAAATTAATTGTACCTAAATGATCAATTGCTTATTTTTGTCACTCTGTGTAACTCGAACCAACCAGCTGAGTGGAGCTTCTAAACTCATAGTTATCTGAGTCACACCACACTTTTTGTTTTTAAATGTGCTTTAAACAAGGTAGGAGGTGCCCTGCCCACTTTTAGATTTTCGGGGATTCAAATCAGATCCCACTGGTCCCCATTAAGACTTTTAAATTACCCCAAAAGGGAGATTACAAAATCAAAGTGTCCATGATAATTTCAGCTGATATTATATGTCCTCCTTCTTTTTTTTTTCCCCCCTACAATATTCTCTACCCATGTATTTCTTGTCAACGAACTCCAAATAAAGGTGAATGCATTGATGTAGTATAAAATGGGGAGATTTGGGATTGAAGGAGTCAGGATGAAAACACCATTTTGTATTCCAACTTCTTAATAAATTCATAACTTGTATAATCAGAAATTCTTTACATCTGACTCCATATAGATAGCTGATGCAAAGTCTAATAGGCATTCTGACATTAAAGGGAAACTCAAAATGACAAGACCAGTTGTTAAGTCATTTCTGACTCATTAACCACACTGAGGAAGAACCTAGTTTACTAACTTCTCTAGATCTCTATTCTAAACAATCTGCTCAGTGAGAATAAATTCTGTAGAAGGGTCTGTTCTGAACTGCTAACTTCTTATAATGGGAAAATGAGTGGGTTACCAGAATGATCTTGGGTTTCCTCCCTGTCATGGATTGAATTGTCTACCCCCCAGAATCTAGCAATTTGGCTGGCACCATGATTGCTGGTATTGTGTGATGTCCTTCCTGTTGTAAATATGATGCTAATGAGGGTGGATGGGCTGCAGCTGAGTTGGTGGAGCAGAGTGCAAGGTATGGGATTGTGTTGTGGTTTGGGGCCATCTCTTGGGATACATAAAGGCAAGGGAGGCAAGCTGAAATTTGGGGACCTCATACCACCAAGAAGCAGTGCCAGAAGCTGGGCACATCCTTCACAGAGTACAGGGTGTCCCTGTGCCTTGGAAGCTCGCAGTCCAGAAGAAGATTGACAGCAAGGACCTTCCTCCGTTGCCAGAAGAGAACGTCTTCCCTGGAGCTAAGACCCTAACCTTGGACTTTTAGCATACAGACTGTGACAAAATAAAATCTCTCTTTTTAAAGCCATTCACTTGTGATACTTCTGTTAAAGCAGCACTAAGATAACCAGCTTTCCTGTCCTCTCCTGCCTTCCAATCCTTGCCTTTGTGTTGTGTGCCCCTTTAGCCCGATTTTGTTTTACTGGCCTGTCCAGTCTTTGACTGAAGGGTGAACCTTGGGAATGACTTCATTACTGAGCCAAAAGAGTGTCTGGGGAACATATTATTGAGATTTCTCCAGTTTCTGCCAGGCCAGGAAGCCTAGTCTTTTTTAAAACACAACTTTGTAAAAATAAACATATATTAAACAAAATAAGACATGTATGCAGAATAGAACTGCACTCCATAAGTTTTTTAATGACTATGATTTTATGGAACTGTATCATCAAACTTTTTTTCTGAGGCAACTCTGCATGGACTCAATTCTCCAGGCTTTGAGTTAGTAGTCAAGAGCATAGAGACTCAGTGAATATGTTATTGTTAGGTGCTGTCAAGTCAGTTCCAACTCAGTGATCATACGTACAACAGCATGAAATACTGTTTGGTCCTGTGCTATCCTCGCAATCATTATTATATTTGAGCTCATTGTTGCAGTCATTGTATCAGTCCCGCTTATTGAGTTTCTTCCTCATTTTTTGCTGACTCTGTACCAAGTATGGTGTCCTTCTCCAGGTACTGGTCCCTCCTGATAACATATATGAAGCATGTGGGATGAAGTCTAGCTGTGCTTGCTTCCAAGGAGCATCCTAGCTTCCAAAACAGAATTATTTGTTCTTCTGGCAGCCCATGGTATAGTCAGTATTTTTTGCCAGCAACATAATTCAAAGGCAGCAATTCCTCTATGGTCTTCTTTATTCATTGTCCAGCTTTGGCCTGTATAGGAGGTGACTGAAAATGTCATGGCTTGGGTCAAGGGCACTTCAGTCCTCCTAGTGACACCTTCGCTTTTCAATGCTTTAAAGAGGTTTTATTATTTTTTTTTTTTTCTGTTTTTCTTTTTTCTTTTCTTGGTAGCAGATTTCCCAAGGCAGTACTGTCATGAATTAAATTATGTCCCCCCAAAATTTATGTGTCATTTTACCTAGGCCGTGATTCTCTGTATTATGTGGTTGTCCATCATTTTGTCATCTGGTATGATTTTCCTTCCTGTTGTAAATCCTACTTCTGTGATGTTAATGAAGTGGAACAGGGAGACAGTTATGTTAATGAGGTGGGCTCGATATACAAAATTGGATTGTGTCTTGTCAACAACCTCTTCTGAAATATATAAGAGGGTAGTGATCAAAAAGACAGGGGGACCTTGCACTACTAAGAAAGCAGTGCTGGAAGTACGATGAGTCCTTTAGAAGAGGGATTCTTTCAAGGAGAAGCTCCTAGTCTAGTGGAAGATTGATAAGGACATTCCTCCAGAATTGACAAAGAGAGAAAACCTTCTCCTGCAAATGATGCCCTGAATTTGGACTCCACCCCACTAGATTGTGAGAAAATAAATTTCTCTTTGTAAAGCCATCCACTTGTGGTGTTTCTGTTATAACAGCTCTAGATAATTAGGACCAATACATTGTTTTATTTCTTGATTACTCTTTCCATGTGTGCTGATTACAGATCCAAGTAAAGTGAAATCCTTGGCAACTTCAGTCTTTTCACCATTTATTGTGGTGTTGCTTATTGGTCCAGTTATTAGGACATTTATTTTCTTTATGTTAAAGTGTAATCCTTATTGAAGGCTATATATAGTCTGTCTCTTCATCAATTAAGTTCTTCCAGTCCTTTTCAATTAATACAAATTGTTAGGTAATCCAAGAATTCATTTGCTTCCTAGGTATATCTCCACTCACTGCAGCCAAGTAAAACCAAGTGCCTTTGAGTCAGATCCGACTCACTGTAAACAAGGTAAAACTAAGGATGAAATGATAAGTTATCTTTCTGAGGGCTTCCAAACCTATCTATTTGGGGAAATGAAATTAAATCTTTTGCCTCTCAAAGAAGAAATTTGATTTATCTGAGGGAAATGTAAGATCTTTTTCTCTATTCTATCTTAGTTTTTTAGTACTGCTATTGATCCGACTCTACGGCACTTGGCACTTGGCATTGACAGAAATGCCATAGGTAGGTACCTTTAATAAACAGAGACTTTATTTTCTCACAGTTTGGGGAACTAAAAGGCCAAATTCAGGTGTCATCTCAAGGGAAGGCTTTCTCTCCTCTTTTGGCACTGCGGGAAGAAGTTTGTCTCTTTTCAGCTTCTGTTAATCCATTCCTTGGCAATCAATCCTTCCCAGTTTGTACTTGCCTGCTTCTGCGCTTAATTGTCTCCTTTTATGTCTCAAAAGTGGTTGGCTTAAAATACATGCTTTACTGACATGTTCTCATTACATAAAAAAGAAAACCCTACTCCTAGGTAAGATTACAACCACAGAATAGAGGTTAGGATTTACAGCACATACTTTGGGGCACTCAATTCAATCCATAACAGGTAGGCTAAGTAGAATTTTGCAATCCTCTCTCAGACACAGAGGGTATTGTCTTAGCTGTTTGGTCCTGCTCTATCAGACATACCACCAGTGAAGAGCTGAAACAAAGAGAAAAACATGCTAAATGTCTAAATTCAAGGCATCAGCTTCATGAGAATTCTTTCTCTGTTCACTCTGGAGGGAGGTCTTTGTCATCAATATTCCCCTGGACTGGGATCTTTTGAGGCACAGGAACCCCAGGTTCTTTCCAAAGGGCTTGCTCTGATCCTCACACTGCTTTCTTGGTGGTTAGAAGCCCTCAACTCTATGCTTGTTTTGCACAGTACAGCCTTACACATTGAATCTGGCCCTACCGACACAACTGCCACTCGCTCTCCTTCATTAACATCATGGAGGCAGAGTTTACCGCATATATGCGCTCACAACGCCGGAAATCATGACCCAGCTAAATTGTTACACACGTTTTTGGGGGGATACAATTCATTCCATCTCAGATATTGAGGGTGATCTTCTAGAAGGTAAAAATGTCATAGACAATAATTATGCTTTAGCCTTTAGTAGGTATAATACTTATTCATATGCATTCAAGCAACATGTTTCCCTTTGTCTTAAAATGTCACTTTGATGTCACTTTATGTACTGGGTGCATCTGTACAGACAAAGGGATAGGAGGGTAATTATCTGGTAAATAGACATATCAACTAGGCTTATTTGAACAACTCATAACAATAAAATAGATTTTTCATTCCCTCTACAGCTTTGTGGGATGTTATTATTTCTCATAACATTTCCACATGTGTTTAAGCAGGTCCTAAATGTAGATGTTCAGGTTATTAAGACTCAAGCTTCATAAAGGGGCTGAGTATAATGGACTCTTAAGTTCTTTTTCTACTTTATTTCTGTCTCAGATTTGGAGGTAGTGAGAAGCTATTAAAAAGGGAAGGATGGTTCAAAATAAGAAATTAAAGTGAAAAAGGTGGTTAAAATTTGTCTCCAGCTTTCTTGGAGAGATTCAACAACAAAGTCATCCTTGTGTAAAGTGAGTTACTATTATATTTCAGGTGTTGCAAAAAATTTTTTTGAGGAGTATATACAGAGCATGAGAGCAAAATAAAAGACAAAGTGATGCCTTGGCCTATTCTCAAGAACCTTAAATTCTAGTTGGTGGTTGGAGGTGAGATTATCCACAGTGAGAATGATCAGAATGTACCAAGTGCCCTGATCTAAGCATGTACAAACAAGTTCAGTGGGACTACAAGTGAAGGAGTGCATATCTCTGCTCAGAGGAATCAATGAAGGTGCCACAGAGGATGTAACATCAAAGCTGGGTCTGAAGAATAGGTAGGAATTCAACATACAGGAAAATGGAAAGTGTGACTGACATAACTTCCTAGCAGACATGCAGCATTTGGATATATGGGCAAGGGGGAGAACTCTGTGCACCAAGGGAATGAAGAATTCATCTACCCACCTGGGGCTTGAGTTACTTATACAGGAGGGAAGGAGGCAATTAAGTAAGATGAGCCTGGAAGGCCAGGCAGGTCACCGCTTGTGAAGCTTCTAGCATGCCGTGCTGTGCCGTGCTGCAGAGCTGGATTTTAGCTCATGAGTTATAAAATCATTGATGGGTTTTAATCAGAGCCCAGCAATAATCTAATTCTTGTTTCAAAAAAATTACTGTGATGGGTGGGGAAGTAGAAATTCAGCAGGAAAATTCTCAATTTCTATGCCAGAGAGCTAGGTTCACTTCCAGGCCTGTGCACCTCAAGTGTAGTCTGTCAGGGGAGGCTTATGTTTTGCTATGATATTGAACAGGTTTGAGCAGAGCTTCCAGACAAAGACAGGCTAGGAGGAAAAGTCTGTTGTTCTATTTCTAATTATCAGGCAATGAAAACCCTAAAGATCACAAAGATCCAATCTATGCCTGACCATGGGATGGTACAGAATTTTGTTCCCATGTGTATGGGACCTTCATGAATTGGGAGCTAACAATACTATAGTGGGTGAAAGAGGATGGGTTAGGGTGATGATCAAGTCTTGCAGGAAAAGTGGGAATGGAGATAAAAGGAAACTTTCAAAGACAAGAAAGGGCAAAAGAAAGAGTGACTGCTGATAGAGAGAAGATAGTTTGTTCAATTTGGCACCAGCACCTGCTTGTTTGGAGGTGTGGATCTCAAGCTTGGAAGACAGCTCATAAATGAATATAGCCTTTAGAGTCTCATGTCTTAACTAGATCCAGGATTGTTGCCGGAGGTGGTTAGGCGTGAAATGCTGAAAGGCTTGCATTTCCCTGAAATTACACTTAAAGTTGAGGGTGTGTTGTGTAGCCAGGACATTCCTTAGAAGCTAGGCTGGCAAGACTTTGGACACATCATCAAGAAAGACTGATCACTGCAAAAAGAACGCCATGTTTGCTAAAGTTAAGGGCCAATGGAAATGAAGGAAACCCTCAGTGACATGAATTGACACCTTAGCTACAACAATGGACTCACAAAGTAGTTCAAGAACAGGCAGTGTTTCATTCTGTTATACATAACGTCATCATGAGTTGAGTTTGACTCAATGGCTACTAACAACAACATGTACCCTTCATAGGGTTGGGTCAATAGCTTTTGTTAATTCCTCAAGTGGGTCCTGAAACCCAAAAATATTAAGAACAATGAGTAACATCCAGGAAATTATAAAAGGGACCAAAGGGACATTAATAAGTCTCTGACTTAAAAGATCTTCCTGTAAACTGTAATGAGTCAAACCCAGTTGTTATAAACAGAATGGTGTCCCCCCAGAATGTGTATCAACTTGGATAGGTCATGGTTCCCAGTATTGTGTGCTTGTGATCTGATGTGATTACATTATATGTTGTAAATCCTAACCTCTGTGATGTTAGTGAGGCAGGATTACAGGTAGCTGTGTTAAGGAGGCAGGACTCAATCTACAGGATTAGGTTGTATTTTGAGTTAATCTCTTTTTAGATATAGAAAAGTGAGCAGAGAGGAAAGGGGCTTCGTGCCACCAATAATGAAGAACCAGGAAGGGATCACATTCTTTTCACCTGGGGTACCTGTGCTGAGAAGCTCCCAGATAAGGAGAACATTGATGACAAGGACCTTCCCTAGAGTTGACAGAGAGAGAAAGCCTTCCTTTCTTTGGTACTCGCACCATGAATGGGGAGTCTTAGCCTCCTAGATTGTGAGAGAACACATTTCTTTTTGTTAAGGCTGTCTACTGTGGTGTTTCTGTAATAATAGCGCTAAATAACTAGATACCCATGAATAATGATGGAGGAAAGGACAGTCCAGCCACGGAGACTTGGAACTCTTTGCCTTGTAAGCTAGGTATACTACGTAGCTCTTCCTAATTCCATCTGAATACCTGCCTCTTTAATTTTTTCCCTATGTGTGTTATCACAAGAATAAAAGCAAATAATGTGAACAGAGAGCTTGTAAACTATAAGACTCCCTACAAATGTTTAATTAGCATTAAAAAATTAGACTTGGCAACACAATTTTATGCCACGTAACATCTATCAATTCTGCATACCACCTCTGAAAACATCTGTGAAATTCAAAATGACTGTGACTGTTACAACTCACCAATGCTTTTGCTAATAAGTTAACACATAAAGGTAATATTCTTCAGCAACTAGGATCAGCTATAAATACACAGTTTCCTTTTAATTCTAGGCTGGATATGCTTCCCTTTGAGACAACATTGCTGGATGGTTGAATGGTTCAGAAGTGAAATATAGCATGTAATTCAGCCACGTTATCAAGCAGTGTGAAACAATATTGAACATTGCGGAGCAGCTCAAATGATGTTGAATTAGTGGCAGCATGGTGGCACAGCTACCTCTCAGTATCATTGTGATAAATCTAACCTGTGTGCAGAGATCAGTGATAACAGAAAGGTTTCACAGGGTCTGTTTTCAGGCTGAAAAGACTCAAACAATCTATACGTTTAAAGAAATATACTGTCATATTTGTGGTTTAGAGAATATTTGGCACATGCTATATTTTTATGAAAATAATGTCCACTTTCTATGTTTGTTTGCCAACCATGTCTCCCCTGCCAGAGTAACTCTGTAAGCACCACTATGCCAATTCTTTTACATGTTGCTGTTCAAAGACTTGGTATAACAGAGTTAGAAAATACATGGCAGGGGGTGGTGAAGTTGTCAAACAACTATAGCAGGTGCATGTTTATTTTCATAAAAATACTGTAGTGTGTAGTCCTGATTCTCATTTACAGTCCCTGTGTGGTGCAAACAGCATGATCAAAGACTAACTCAAAGTTTGGCAATATAAGCCCATCCAGAGGCACCTTTGAAGAAGGGTTGGAGATTTGTTTCCAAATGTTCAGGGTTTTGAAAACCCTACAGAGTGCAATGCTATTCTGTAAAACATGGGGTCATCATGACTATGAACTGACTGAAACTGGTTTTATGAGTCAGAATTGACTCGACAGCGATGAGTTTGGGTTTTTTTGGTTTTGATTTTATTGACAGGATGGATTCCAAGCTGTAAAATGTGATGATATATAATAAATGAAGAGATGTTGATAAAACTAGATTCCCAGTATTTAGTCTTCCAAGTTGAAGAATAAGAAAGAACTCTTTGCTAAAAGTGTTTAAAGTAGCTAGAGATGATTTAGCTTCAAACAAATTGTCTATGAAATGTTACTGAACAAATCAAAACAAGTCGAGGAAAATGCTGGGAAGGAAAATTAGAAGGATTTGTTTCTTAAATAGATTTAGTTAGTGATATGAAATTATAAATAGACAAAATGATTTAGGTTAAACTGCATCACTTTTTGTTGCTATTGTTGTCATGGTTAAATAAGAGATGTTCTATTGACAAAGAAAAAGGAAAACAGAAGATAGAACCAAACAATAAACAACTGGGATTGGGAATCAAAATTCTAGAATTCTCTGTATCTTCACCTGGCATTTAATAGCTGTGGGATTCTGGGAATGATGCTTCATGTTATTGTTCCTGGTCTCCCAATTTAAAACAAAATAAATACAGTCACTGCTGTGCACCTTATGAAGCTGATACATGAAGATAAAATGAGATCATGGAACAAAAGCACCAGTTTCCTTACAAACTGAGTATTATATAAATAATTCATTTGGTATTATCTTGAAATTTAAAAAATACCTACATAGAGATTTTTCTCAGCTTATTGCCACTCCCACCTGACCTTATAGAAAAATACTTTTCTGAGCTACTTGATTCAGAATTTAAAAGAGAGAAGCAGAGAGAATTAATTACTCAATTATAATTAATGCTGAGCAAAGTCAGAAAAATCTTTGAACTTATTTACATCTGAGTGCCCTTGGTTATAAAACTTGGATGGTACAATGTACATTAAAGTGTTTTGTAAACTGTAATGCTCAGTGCAGAAGTCATTTATTTTAATCCCTCTATTCCTTACTATTGGAAACTCTGGTAGTATAGTGGGTTAAGTGCTAAGTCTGCAAACCAAAAAGTCAGCAGTTCCACTCCCCCAGGCACTCCTTGGAAACTCTGTGGGGCAGTTCTACACTGACCTCTAGGGCTGCTATGAGTCGGACCCTACTCGATGGCAGTGGGTGTTGGATTTATTCCCTACTATGAGTTGTAAGTGACTCAGTGGCAGTGAGTTTGGTTTGATATTCTTTTTATTCAGGAGCCCTTCATGGTACAGTGTTTAAGAGCTACTGCGGCTGATCAAAAGATTGACAGTTAATATACCAGCCACTCTTTGGAAACCCTGTAGGGCAGTTCTACTCTATAATAAGTATCCCTTACTAAAGTCTGATTTTTTCATCTTTTTTGCTGTATGCTTTTACTCCAATCAGTTTAAACACACACACACACACACACACACACACACACACACAGAGAGAGACAGACACACACATGATTCCTATTGGAATAACTACCTCTTAGTATGTAGAGAATGCTATCATTAAAAAGTGCTTCCTCATACATTTGTGACTTCAGTGATCTCCACTTAAATAAAGATGAAAACCATACCTATAGTGGAGTATTCTTACATGTATTGCATATCGCTTATGTAAGTGAGGAAACTATATTATAAAGAGCTAAAGGGCAATATTTCGTGGCATATAATCAGAACAGCAAAGACTGTATCCATTTCTGTCTAAACTCAAGTCTCTTAAAAATTTACCTTCATATTTGGTATTCTGCAGAGTGAATACGAAATGCCTAGATGTTGTTTGTTGCTGTCGCAATTATCCTGCATTGTGTTCTCTGAGTTTCCTGAATTTGTGGTTTGACGCTTTTCACTACTTGTAGAAAACTCTCAGGTATTGTTATTTCTTTGCTCCCCCCACCCCCATTCCATTTTCTCTTTCTTCTCCTTCTGTATTCTAATTACATGTATGTTACAGCTTTTGAAATTGTCTTCTGTTTCTTGGGAGTTGTAGTTTTTTGTTTTGTTTTGTTTCATTTTTGTTTTCCTTTGCATTTCATTTTGGAGTTTCTGTGGACCTGTCTATATTCACTGATTCTTTCCTCCACTGTGTCAAACACATTGAGACCATCAAAGATATTCTTCATTTGTTATAGCATTTGTGATTTCTGATATTTCCTTTTCATTCTTTCTCAGAGTTTCCATTTTCTGTTACATTACCTATCTGTTTCACAAGTTATTTACATTTTCCATTTGGAGCCCTTAATATGATAATTATATTTATTTAAATTCATTGCCTGATAATTTCAGCATCTGTATGATATTGTAGTCTGGTTCTGATGTTTGCTTAGTTCTTTCAGAATTTTTTTTTCCCATCTTGTTATCCTTTCAGATTTTGTTTTTCCATCTCATGCCTTGTTATTTTTTGTTGAAAGCCAGACATGTTGTGTCAGGTAACAGGGCCTTAGTTAGGTGAATAGCTACTTACTGTGAGGGTATATGCTAATCTGTATAGGAATTGGGCAGCTTTTAATGTTTGCCAAAGCTATAGATGCTAAAAATAAATAAATAAAACCTACTGTCATTAAGTTGTGTCCAACTCATAGAAACCCTAGAGGTCAGAGTAGAACTGCCCCACAGGGTTTTCAAGGAGTTTCGGGGGATTTGAACTGATGACCTTTTGGTTAGGAGACATAGCACTTAACCAACTATGCCATCAGGGTTTCCAGCTGTAGATGCTAGGGTATTCCAATGCCTCTAGTATCCTTCATTTTGACTCTTCTGTAATCTTTGGGCTTTCCTAAGTATTCTGCCTCAGAAAGTATGTTTCAGCTGCAGTTCACTGTTATACTGAGGATCTGTTAATGTGATGATAAGGTATAAAGATGAAGACTGTTCCATAATTTTATAAATAAATCTTAGTCTTCTAGTGAGCCTCTGTCTTGGAGCTGTGACCTTCACAAGTATTTCTCCATTAGTTTAACATTTTTTTTTTTTTTGTATTTCTAACAGAATTACCACAAAGTAGATAGCTTTAGCAAAGGAAAGTTTATTCTTAGTCTGGTAAGCTACAAGTCCAAGTTCAGTGTGTCCATGAATTCAGGGTGTGCTTTCACTCTGTTGACTCTGGAGGAAAGTCCTTGGGTTGTATCAGTCTCTGGTCAGGGAGCATCTTGGCATAGGAACATCAGGTCTGGAGGATGTGCTCTACTCCTGGCGCTGCTTTCTTGACGGTGTGAGGTTCCCAACTCTTTGCTTTGTTCCCTTCTGTTTTATCATTTGTAAGACAAAAGGATAAAAGGTGATGCAAGCCATATTCCAATGGAGCAGGGAGGTGACCTTAGGAAGGGATTTACAGTTCCACCCTAATCCTTTCTCACATAATCCACTCTGTTAACCACAGGCACAGATTAGGATTTACAGCACAAGAAAAATCATAAAATGGAGGGCAATCACAGAAAACAGGGAATCATGGCCCAGCCAAAGTACTACACATATATATGGGGGGACACAGTTCAATCCATGACATCCCACCATTTGGTCCCCAAAAATCACATCTTTGAAACATGCAATACATTTATCACATCATAGCAAAAGTCTCAGCAAAAACATGTTCATCCCATATGATACCAAAAGCCTTAAATTAGTTCCAAGTCCAAAATATAAAAATTTCTCTATACGTGTGAAACCAAGAATACAAGTTATCTGCCTCCAAAGTATAGTAGTAGAACAGGCAGTCACAAGCTATACATTTCCATTAAACAAATGGGATAAATTGCAGGAGAACTAGGCATTAACAGGTAACAAGCAAGCTAGCAGAACACATTGTATCAGCCCTCAAAGGTCTGAAAATAATGTTCCGTTCTCTGAGACACTTGACATAATAGCCCTACCCTTGAGGCTATAGGTATTGGCCACACTCTCTGGGTTCTGAGTGGAGACCCCTCTGTGCTGTGCTGCTGCTCTGCCTTCTAGGCCCACTTGGACAGCAATCGGCCCCCTTGGCTTTAGGTTCATCCTAAACACAACTGAATGGCAGTTGGACCTTTACAAATAGAGGAAGCCATGGATCCACCCTTTCAAACCCTTGAGGTCATGGCCATAACTTTTGAGACTGAGGCAGCTCAGCTTCTCATGATCTTTGTCTCTTCAGCTTCTTCTTCCTATGGCCTCATGGACAAGGTCTCAGGCCTGCATCTGTCTGGCCAAGTGTTCCAAAGCTCTGTAACTCTACCGATTTAAGTGCCCATCGGCACCCCATTCTGCTAGGAAAGCTCCTGCACACAGGCACTCAGCTCCTTCACTCTGTGGGTCAGCAATCCTAGATTCACCAACTCAAGTGCCCACAGGCATGGCACACTGCTGGGAAACCTCTGTGCATGGGCACTCAGCTCTCTTGCTCTGTGGGTCAGCTCCAGCACTGTCTTGTGCTGGTCTGGTTCTGCTGCTGCCTTTCTGCCACCACTGGTTCTCTGCTGTTTCTTACCATCTGCGCCTTCATTGGCCTTAACGTTTCTCCTCGGTTCCTCCTGAGGAACCTCTATCCATTCACAGTTTTAAAACCGCTTCCACATTTTAGATATTTGTTAGAGCGTCTCTCCACTTTCATGGTGCCAAATTTTGTTTTAGTCATCTGATACTGCTCTAGTAGAAATATCACAAAGTGGAAAGCTTTAACAAAAAAAACAAACCCACTGCCATCAAGTAAGGTCTGACTCATAGTGACCCTAGAGGTCAGAGTAGAAGTGCTCCATAGAGTTTCCAAGGACTGCCTGGAGATTTCGCACTGTCAAACTTTTGGCTAGTAGACGTACCACTTAACCCACTATGCCACCAGTGTTTCCAGCTTTAACAAAGGAAAATTTATTCTTACACTATCTGGTAGGCTACAAGTCTGAATTCAGGGCATCTGTTCCAGGGGAAGGCTTGGGCTCTTGAGGAAACTCCTTGTGTTGTATCAGTCTTTGGTTAGGGAGCATCTTGGCAGAGGATCCTCAGGTCTGAAGGATGCACTGTTGTCCTGGTGCTGCCTTCTTAATGGTGTGAGGTTCCCAAATTTTTGTTTTCTTCTCTTTCCTTTTATCCCTTGTAGGATAAAAGATGGTACAAGCCACACTCCAAGGTAGCAGGGAGGTGACCTCAGGAAGGGATTTACAGTCCCATGTAATCCTCTGTAACATAATCCACTTTGCTAACCACAGGCAGAGATTAGGATTTACAGCATAAGAAAATCACAAAATGGAGGGCAGTCACAGAACACAGGAAATCCTGGCCCAGCCAAATTGCTACACACATTTTTTGGTGGACACAATTGAATTCATGACAGCCTCATACATCTTTTCTTGGTTGTAACATTCTCATTCTGTTTCCTCAAAACTATGACTCTTGTGTCTATTTCCTCCTCCCTTAGGCTAGACAGAAAGCTCAGAGTAGACTAGAGAGAGAGGAATACAGTGTTCCCAGCTATTATATAGCTCTTTAAAGTCTTTTTCCCTACAGAATAGGCCTTTTCTAGGGGGAATTCTCTGGGCATGTGTCTCAGTGATTACTCTGTCCCTTATGGCAGGAAATCTTTCCTGTATCTTCACCATGAGAACCTGGCGAGGTATGTGGAAATAAAGCCTACAAAAACTTAGGATACCCCAAAGGCTGTGGTCCCCAGGAACTCTCTCAAGCTAATGAGCCTCTAGGAATTTGTCAAAATTACCGTTTCAGTATTCCTCCCAATTTGTAACTCTGATGGTTTTTGCTCTGTGTAAGTTGATCTAGAATGTGACTCTCTATACTTGCTTGTCTTTCCAGATTTGGGAGTGGTAGTTTGTCCTGTAACTTCAATTCCCTGGAGGGTCCATGAAATGTCTTCTGTTTTCCTTTAAAAAATCCAGATTTTTCTTGTTATAATTACAACTTCCAAACTCTTTACTTACTAGATCTGAAGCCAGAAGTCCCAAGATGCTTTCCTTTTATCTCAGAGCATTCACCATATTCTAAGAAAGAAGCAAAATCTGTAAATAGTCCAACATCTGTTGTTAGTTGCCATTCAGTTGGTTCCAACCCATGACAAAATTGTGTATAACAGAAAATGTTGCCTAGTCTTATGCCATCTTCCTAATCTTTGATACGTGTGAGTCCACTGTTCACGCTAATGTGTCAGTCCATCTCATTGAGAGCTTCCCTCACTTTAGTTGCCCTTGTACTGTGCTAAACATGCCCTTTTATAGTAACTGGTCTTTCTTGATGATATGTTCAAAGTAAGCAACATCTACTTGTAGATATTTAATGAAACCATCTATGTTAATTAGTAAAGAGGAAGGAAATGCCAGTGCATTAACTTCTGCATCTGCCCATCTTTTAAGGAGAAAAGAGGCCAGAAGAAAAATACTAAGATGTGTTTGTGCTATAGAAACTAAGGTGTACCTTAATAGAAGAAGACAACAATTTATCCAGTTCTATACCTTCTCTGACTGTGACAATCAAGGGTATCGAGTGGGAGGGCAAAGCCCTCAGAGGTTAAAGCAACCTCCAAATACTTCCTACTTCCTGGCTAGTTATGGATCTATTGTTCTCCAAAATAAGAGGAAACCATAAAATCACAAAATCACAACCTGTTGGAACAAGAATATTTTTAGAGCTTATTTAAAATGTGAGAAAACTAATTGGCTCAGAGTCACATAGTGTGGCTTTGAACCACTCTATCTGGGGATCAGTTTCCTCATGTTTTAAATAAATTCTAAAGATGAGAGCTGTCCACTTTTAACATGGCCTTTTGCTCTGATGCTAAGTTGGAACTTTTTTTCATCCCTTGTGGCATATGAATTCTATCTACTTCTGTTTTTAATTTTTTTAGTATGTTAGCTCCCTAAGGAGAGTAGAGACTCATCCTTTATGCTGTTACTTAAATCTTCTAGACTTTCATAAAGATGAGAAATATCAAAAAATAAAAATAAAAAGGAAAATATGCTAGCAGTGATGAGGAGGAAAAGAAAGTAGGCAATATCCATTTATTTCCTTTCACCTTGACATCAAGATATTTTGTGAACCTGTCATAAATATATGTAGCTCTTCAATGTGCTATCACCTTCTCATGGATTCTTTCCACCTGAGACAGTTCCAGGAAAAGACATGAGGAAGTTATTTTCTTCTTGCTCATTGGTTCAAATGATAAGGAAGACTTTAGTGAGACAAAGAAGGATGAGGCACAGTAAGGATAATAATCCAAAATATGTAATAAGAAAATAGTTCTTTGACATGAATCATCTGAGGATACCTTTGAAAACAACACTTTTGTTTTTCTGAAACGTTTTTCAGATTTTGCCATGTACTTTGTTATCTTGGATTCTTAACTGTCAAGAAGGGAAGAACTTGAAAGTCAGTCCAGTCTTTTGTGTGCTGTGTTTGAAATCCCTTAATCATCAAGGGAATAATGCCCTCTGCTGAAACCTCTAGCATTGGGACACTAATTAATCCCAACTTACTTTATGTTACAGAGCAGCTTTGGCTGTTAAAAAAAAAAACAAAAACTTTTCTTTGTTATGGATTGAATCGCATCCCTTAAAAATATCTATTGGAATCTTAGTTCCTATACCTATGGAAGAAGTCCTGGATTGTACAACCAATTAAGCACTTAGCTAATAGCCAAACTGGTAGTTCGAACCCAGCCAGAAGTACCTTTGAAGCAAGGCCTGGTGATTTGCTTCCAGAGATCACCTAGGATCCCCTGGGGCTACTGACAAGGAAGGAATCTACACAGCTGAGACCCTGATTTGAACTTTTAAAGCTCCAGAATGATGAGAAAATAAATGTATATTCTTTAAGCCACCTACTTGTGGTATTTGTGCTATAATAACACTAGGTAATTAAGACACTCTTGTTAAACTGAATATTGTTGTTAGGTGCCACTGAGTTGGTTCTGACTCATAGTGACACTATGCACAACAGAATGAAACACTGCCTGGTCTTGTTCCATGTCTACGATTGTTTTTATGCTTAAACTCTTATTGTAGCCACTGTGTCAGTCATCTTGTTGAGGGTCTTCCTCTTTTTTGCTGACCCTCTGCTTTACCAAGCATGATGTCTTTCTCCAGAGATTGATCCCTCCTCACAACTTGTACAGTGTATGTAAGACACAATCTTGTTATCTGTGCTTCTAAGGAGAAATCTGATTGTACTCCTTTCAGAACAGATCTGTTTATTCTTTTGGTGGTCTATGGTACATACACCACAATTCAAAGGCATCAATTGTTCTGTCTTCCTTATTCATTGTCCAGCTTTTGCATACATATGATGTGATTGAAAATACCATTGCTTGGGTCAGGTATACCTTAGTCTTCAAGGTGACATTCGCCAATTAGTCTGACTTGTTACACAAAATAAATAGACCTAATAATTGAGCTATTAGACCACATACAAATATTCTGATGATTGGAGACAGTTTTTATGAGAGGGAATATTTGAGAATTTTGACAAATTATCTTTAATTTTCATGGATATAAAAAAAATGAACCCAAAGCCTCAATGATTTAAACAATTCAGTAAACTGACATAAAATGAAGCCCAGATGACTGAGGTTCTTACTCCCCAAGGAGTGAATGAACACAAGTATTTGGTGTCACACAGGGCAGGAATCTGCCCCTAATTTGAGGAGATAAAGGCTTGGCTGGCGGGCTCTTATCTACAATAGTAAATTAATATTAACTGGGGGAAAAGTAGTGAGTTATAGTAAAGAAAGCATTTCTAGTTCCAAATGGTAAGATACACATGAACATTGGCAGCTGTGAGTATGTTTAGAGAGGGCGTATTACACTAAATATTTACAGAAAGAGAATGTCACACTAAATTGTGAAAGATGAGCTAAAAATTAATTATATGAATGTTGTCTTTCTCAGAAAGACTTTGAATTATGAATGTGTGGAGACATTAGTTCCTAACAACTGTTATGAGTTATGGCTGCTAAACAAAAGGTTGACAGTTCAAATCCACCAGTTACAGCATAGAAACCCTATAGGGTAGTTTCACTGTGTCCCGTAGGGTCACTGTGAGTCAGAATCTACCTCCTGGCAATGGGTTTAGTTTTTTTAAAGATGTAACTTCAGGTAGACAATTTGTTCTAACATTTGCCAAACTCTGATCCCATGAAGGGCAGGGGTACAGGCTGTTACTGAAGGAGGGACATGGAGCACATGAGAACAATGGCTCAAAGAGAAAAAATGATGTGGGGAAACAGGCAGAGATTCTCAATCTCCTTCATTTGAGAATAACTCTGAGAAGACACTATCATGACAGGAAGTGGACCCTAGGCTTTAAGAATCAGCAAGAATAGCTAAAAGAAGAACCCAGAGATTTCATTTTACATATTTAGACTATAATTTCTGAGCTCTATACTTATATACAAGGCAAACATGAATTTAGTGCCATGAGATTACACATCCATACTTATATAAGAAAGACTGACTTATCATACGGCATTACTAATTACAGAAATTCAGAAAGTGACATGAAGGAACTTACTCTGGTAGATTCCAGGATCTTTCAGTTTAATGAATTTTTTGAAAATAGATTGTTGAGCCAATGTGTTTAAAATATTAAGTATCATATGAATAATATTGTAGCAATGATTCAAATGCAAATTCTTACTGTTCAAAAGATAGCCTGGAAAGGTCATATTTGAAGACAATGACTGTGATTGAAGACAGTAATTATGTTCTGAGAAAAAAAAAGGCCTACCCATCTGTAAAATCTATCTTAATAAAAACTATTTTTTCATAATTGTTTTAGTTTCATATGCTCATCTTTGATTGGACAAAGCAAATGTCCTGCTTATCTACACATTTTCTATAAGAAACAGGGGTCTGGAAACGTTAGAGGAAATGCTGTAACAAAATCTAATTAGATCTCAGCTGAGCTGCTTTTAAGATGAGATTTCTCCATTTTAGGACTGAATTTTCAAGACGCAACTTACTTCCTTCACAGGCAGACAAAGAGAATTCTTGGAGTTTCACTTTGCAGGAAAATATTTTGATTTCAAAGATGTACAAAATGTGTTCTATGCATACTTTGTTCTCGTACACATACTCTTCAGCACTATTGGTTTTTTTTGTGTGTGATGATCGCAGCTAAAGTTACTGACTGAAGATCATTTGATACATCACACTAATTTCAATTATAGTTGTCCAAATGAATTCTTTAACTAACAAATATACTCACTGACTTTAACAAGTTATATGCTCATGCTATTAGCCTGTAATGGTAATGCAAAGTTTAATATAGATTAGTTTAGAGGTTTCTTGTAGGGAAGGAATGTGTTTTAATTCTCACAGGGCTAAATTTGCAGTGGCAACTAAAGTAAAAAAAAAAAATTGCTGATAATTACTCACTTAATTTCTAACTGAGATCAAATTATCTCACGGCATATTAGTCTCTTCTTATCCAAAGCAGCTATAATAGTTTCTTAACTTCTCTATCATCATAAACAAGAGGAATCATAATCCCATGTTGCTATGTCCAAAATTAAAAAATAAAAAATTAGATGGAGAAGAACAAAGAAGTAAAAAGTTGCTAACTTTCTAACTTTGTTTAAAAAGTGTTGATAGAAACTCTCAGAAACAGTAGTCAGATGATTATAGGCGCAACTGCATGTTTTAATATATAAAGCAGCTTATTCAGATTATTAAAAGCAAACTATGTATCTTTCTAGTTATTAGGGGTAAAAACAATAAAAAGAGTGGACTTTACAAAAAAAAATCAAGCACACAAGAAAATACATATATAAAATGCCAACTTCTTAAAAGTCAGTTTCCTCATTTACAAAATGTGGGTTATAATAAACAATTTGTAGGCTTAAATTGTAAAGATTAATAGGATAATGATCATAAAGTACTTAGCAATAGCTGCTTGCAGTCAGTGCTGTGCTAGAGTTAATTATTATTTGTACTATTGACACAATGGCTGCAACAATGAATAGGATAACAACCAGGATAACATGGGTTGTGAGGATGGCACAGGACTAGATCATGTTTCATTCTGTTGTACATAAGATTTCTGTGAATCAGAATCAACTCAGTGACACTTAATGACAACAATAACATTAGTGTTTATAACAGTGAGATGGTACAGTACATATAGCTATAAAATAAA
The DNA here is from genome assembly GCA_028571685.1 of Heterohyrax brucei. Classification (NCBI taxonomy): domain Eukaryota; kingdom Metazoa; phylum Chordata; class Mammalia; order Hyracoidea; family Procaviidae; genus Heterohyrax; species Heterohyrax brucei. The sequence goes on along the minus strand of CM053157.1, from coordinate 39,087,082 downwards.
CTGAAGAAGTTGAAATTTGAATACAATATTTTAATCTTTCCCATTAAAGGGCAAAGATTAATATATATATATGTATATATGTTAACCTAGAGAACTGAAAAACTATGTAAAAAGGTACAGCTAATAAATTTATAAATCAAAGGAAATTAGAACAAGATAAAAGCCAAGTAAAAAAGCATTGGGGAAGACAAAACAAATAAAAAAATCTAATTAAAAAAAAATCGTGGTACAGCAGAGTCAAGATGGTGGACTAAGCACATGTCTCCCTAAATCCCTCTGGAAACCAAGACCTGAATTGATAATCAAACGAAGCCTTCTGGTCACCTAGTGAGCCCATTACACGGCACAAGGCTGTTGATTTGGACTTCATACCACTGAAGGAGAAACCTCCTCTCTTTCACTGACTCCTGTTCCTGGCTAGTCCTGGCTCTCATGGACTGAAGGTAGCTCACCATTTTCACATTTTTTTCTCTGTATTGGCAAGTGAATGGAGCTGGGTTTTGCCTAGTGGCCAGTCACAGAAGCAATGCTGGTGGGATAGGCAGGTGAAATTGCCATAATTTGAGAGCTGGGCTTGGGACTCTGTGCATCTCGCCATTGGGGGCCTGTCTTTCTGCCTCTGCCACAGTGTAGTTTGCATGGAAGCAGAGGCAACCTTGTGTGGGATACCATCTTGGATACAGAGATTTTAGCCAGACTTAATTCTTAGCCTGGGAGCCAGCGCCTACCCCCAGGACAGAGCTTTTCTGAAAGAATAGCAGTAGTTTACACAGTATCACCTACAGCTGGGGCCCAGCAACAGAGGCTGAGGGCTCACTGCATCTCAGCACCTTTGGCCCCTCTTTCTACCTGTGTCACAGGGTAGTGTCTATGGAAGCAGTGGCGACCTTGTGCAGGGTGCCATCTTAGATACAGTGGCCACAGCTGGACCTAATTCTTAGCCAGGGAGCTGGCACCTTCCCACAGGAGAGTGCCTTTCTGCCAGAAAAGCAGTAGTTTACACAATGTCACATACAGCTGCGGCCTGTCAGCAGAAGCCAATAGGGCAGTACTCTTGCTGTATTTTAAACTAGTTCATATCATCTGGGGTTGGATATAGAGGTGCTTACTTTGCCAGCCGGGAAGAGGGACCTCTATACCTGAAAATCTGACTGACTTGGGAAGTGGTCAGATACTTTTTCTTTTTCATTTTAAGACGGCCTAGGGAAACATCTGCAGTCAATCCTCATAGTATCTCTGCCAGCCTTTGTAGTTTCACATGAAGACACAAAGGCAACAGGCCCTTGAGAAAACGGTAAACAAGAAATCACCCATGGCTTCAGGAGGCCCCCAAATGAAACAACCAAGGAGCTTTCCAGATGAATAAACCTTTCTGAAATTATCAGAAGGTGTATGCTAAAGAATTACACATAGAACGCTTGTAGACCTTATATAAAATGCAGCACAGCAAAATGAAAAATTAAGGAAGCTGTTTGATCTGATGGAAAACCAGTACTCTGAAATCCAACAGATCAAGAACAAAATCAAAGACATAGAAACTTCAATTCAAAGCCAAGAAAACAGAATGCAACAAGTGGAAGAGAGACTTTCTGACTTGGAAGACAGAGATACTGACTCCAATATCTATGAGGAGACACCAGAAAAAAGAAACAAGAAAAATGAAGAAGCATTAAGAAGAATGTGGGGCTCTGTAAAGGGGAACAACCTATGATTAATTAGAGTCCCTGAGGCAGTGGATTTTTTGTGGAACAGAGTAAGACTCCTGAGAACACAGAGTATTGTTGCTGAGCTGCTGACAGAGAACTTCACAGAAATCATGAAGGAAGAGAATATAGATATCCAAGATGCATATCGAATGCCACTCAATATAGGTCTCCAAAGAATGATATATACAATCAAGCTTAACAAAATGAAACATAAGCAGAAACTCTTTTTTATTATGACTGAATGAAAATGTACATTGCCATATAAATTTACAACATATATAACAATAAATGATACAACACAAGGACTTTCCTCAAGAGCCCAAGCCTTCCCCTGGAACAGACACCCTGAATTCGGACTTGTAGCCTACCAGATAGTGTAAGAATCCAAGATAACAAAGTACATGACAAAACCTGAAAAACGTTTCAGAAAAACAAGTGTTGTTTTCAAAGGTATCCTCAGATGATTCATGTCAAAGAACTATTTTCTTATTACATATTTTGGATTATTATTCTTACTGTGCCTCGTCCTTCTTTGTCTCACTAAAGTCTTCCTTATCATTTGAACCAGAGGTCCATAGGATGATATCCTATAGATTCAAAGAACATAAAGTGCATCCAGTATATGGTCACTCTGCATCACCAAGTCCAATCCATTTGTGTCCAAAGAGTGGACCTTCATTATGATTTATGGGCAAGGGCAGCATCAGGGACAGTGGCCATGCTTGGTGTCTGCTGTGAAATCTACAGGGTGAAACCTACAGGGTTTCCTTCTGAAGGTTAGCTTTGCTTTGAGTCTTGCTCCCTTTAAGAGTTTCTGCTTATTGAAACAAGATCCATACCCTACACCTTATACAAAAATCAAATCAAACTGGATAAAAGACCTAAATATCAAATCTAAAATGATAAACTTCATCCAAGAAAAGGATCACAGAGTCATTGTCTTCAAATATGACCTTTCCAGGCTATCTTTTGAACAGTAAGAATTTGCATTTGAATCATTGCTACAATATTATTCATATGATACTTAATATTTTAAACACATTGGCTCAACAATCTGTCAAACCACAATCAACAGAAAAGAAAATAGATAAATGAGAACTATTAAGAGTCACACACTTTTGCTCATCCATAGACTTTATTTATAGAATTAAAAGGCCACCTACAGAATGGGAAAAAGTGTTTGGTAATTATATGTCAGACCGACACCTGGTCTCCATAATCTATAATATGATATATATTCTTCCAGCCTTTAGTTTTTAATTTGTTCCTATCTTTAAGTCTAAGGTGAGTTTCTTGTAGGCAACATATAGATGGGTCATGTCTTTTGATCCAAGATGTCATTCAATGTATCTTTACTGGAGTATTCAGTCCATTCACATTCAGTGTAAATATTGATAGATACGTGTTCAGTGATGTTCAAAGTATCAATAATAAAGAGATAAATCACCCAATTAAGTGATGGGCAAAGGAAATGGACAGATATTTTTCTAAAGGAGACATCCAGGCAGCCAAAAAACACATGCAGACATGCTCATGATTGTTAGCTATTAAAGAAATTCAAATCAAAGCTACAATGTGATACCATTCACCCCAACAAGGTTAGCTATGATCCATATGAATTTTCAAGCCAACCTATATGCAGCTTCTACTGCTCTCCCTGCCTGGCAACAGCACACTATTCCTCTCTGCTCCACACATATCTCATTCTCCCAACAGTCTCCTTTCCCCTCCTCTCTACCCACTCCCCTTACCCCAGCCAGAGGTCCATAGGATGATATCCTATAGATTCAAAGAAACATAAAATGCATCCAATATATGGTCACAAAATAGATTGTTGAGCCAATGTGTTTAAAATATTAAGTATCATATGAATAATATTGTAGCAATGATTCAAATGCAAATTATTACTGTTCAAAAGATAGCCTGGAAAGGTCATATTTGAAGACAATGACTCTGTGATTGAAGACAGTAATTATGTTCTGAGAAAAAAAAGATAGGAACAAACTGAAAACTGAAGGATGGAAGAATATATATCAAGTTAACAATACACAAAGAAGAGCAGGTGTGGCAATTTTAATCTCAGATAAAATCAATTTTAGTGTAAAATCCACCATCATGGACAAGGATGGACACTACTACTGAAAGTTTCAGTACACCAGCAAGACTTAACTATATTAAATATTTATGACCCAATATTAGAGCACCTAAATACATTGAAGAAACACTGACTACATACAAAATGGGATAGATCACTCCACAATAATAGTGGGAGACTTCAACACTCCACTCTCAATATTGGACAAATCATGTAGAAAAAAGCTCAGTAAAGATACAGAAGATCTTATTGCCACAATTAACCAACTAGACCTCATTGACATATACAGAACTTTCTACCCATCAGCAGACAACTACACCTTCTTCTCCAGTGCACATGGAATATTCTCCAGAATAGACCATGTGTTAGGATGTAAAGGAATTCTCAAAAAAATCCATACCACTGAGTTAATGCAAAGCATCTTCTCAGATCATAAAGCCATAAAAGTCAAAATCAATAGCAGAAAAAACATAGAAAGGGGAACTCACAGAAACTGAACAACATGTTGCTCAAGAAACCATGGGTTATGGAAGAAATCAAGGATGAAATAAAGAAATTCATGGATTCCAATGAAAATGAAAACACTTCCTACCAGAACCTATGGGATACAGCCAAAGCAGTGCTCAGAGGTCGGTTTATCTCGATAAATGCACACATCTGGAAAGAGGAAAGAAACCAAGTCAAAGAACTAACCTTACAGTTTGAACAAGTAGAGAGAAAACAACAGAGGAACCCCTCAGACACCAGAAGAATCAGACCATAAAGTGAACTAGAGAATAGAACAATTGAAAAAATTGAAAAGACCAAAAGCTAGTTTTTTGAAAAGATCAACAAAATTGACAAACCATTGGCTAAACTTACTAAAGAAAAATGGGAAAGGGAACAACCTAAATTAGAAAGGAGAAGGGAGTTGTCAAAACAGATCCAAAAGAAATAAAAAATATCATAACAGAATACTATGAAAGACTGTACTCTAACAAATTTGAAAAACCTACAGGAAATGGACAAGTTCCTTGATTCATACCTCCCCACATTGTCACAATGTGAAGCTGAACAACTTAATAAACCCATCACAAAGGAAGAGATTGAAAATGTCATCCAAAAACTACCAACCAAAAAAAAACCCAGGCCCACATGGCTTCACCACAGAATTCTACCAAGCTTTTAGAAAAGAGTTATCTCTAATACTACTGAGACTATTTCGCAGTATAGAAAGGGATAGAGTACTCCCAAATTCATTCTATGAAGCCAGTGTAACCCTGATACCAAAGTCAGGGAAAGACCCAACCAAAAGGAGAACTACAGATTGATATCACTCATGAATCTAGATGCAAAAATTTGCAACAAAATTCTTGCCAATAGAATACAACAGCGTATCAGAAAAAAAATAATCCATCATATCCACGTTGGATTCATACCAGGAATGCAAGGTTGGTTCAACATTAGAACAGTTAATGTTGTTAACCACATAAATATGACAAAGGACAAGAATCACCTGATTTTGTCCATTGATGAAGAAAGGGCATTTGATAAACTGCAACACCCATTCATGCTAAAAACTCTCAGCAAAATAGGAATCGACAGAAAATTTCTCAGTGCAATAAGGGCAATTTATACAAAGCCAACTGCCTACGTCATCCTGAATGGAGAGAGATTGAAACAGTTTTCCTTGAGAACAGGAACTAGACTAGGATGCCCACTTTCACCTCTCCTATTCAACATTGTACTAGAGGTTCTAGCCAGAGCAATTAGACAAGACCAAGAAATAAAGGAATAAAGGGCATTTGCATAGGCAAAGAAATCAGAATCTCCCTATTTGCAGATGATATGATTGTATATGCAGAGAATCCCAAGGAATCCATAAGGAAACTACTCAGACTGATGGAGGAGATTGGCAGAGTCTCAGGACACAAGGTAAACATAAGTAAATCAGTAGGTTTCTGTTACACCACCAACAAGATTATTAAGGAAGAAATCACCAAGTCAATATGATTTGCTATAGTCCCTAAGAAGATAAAATACCTAGGAATAAATCTAACCAGAGAAATAACAGACCTCTGCAAGGAGAACTACAAACCCCTACTAGAGGAAACTAAGAGAGAGTTACATAAATGGAGAAACTTACCTGGCTCATGGATAGGAAGACTTAGCATTGTGAAAATGCCTATTTTACCCAAAGCAATCTACTTATATACTGCAATCCCAACACAAATTCCTGTGTCATTTTTTAATTACCAACTTTGTCTGGAAAGTGAAGAAGCCCTGGATAAGTAAAGCATTACTAAAGAAGAAGGACACACTGGGAGGCCTCTCATTATCTGACCTGAAAACCTATTACACTTCCACAGTAGTCAAAGCAGCCTGGTACTGGTACAAAAACAGACGGATAGATCAGTAGAACAGAATCGAGACCCCACAGATGGTATCATCTGCCTATGAACAGGTGATATTCGACAAGGGCCCTAAGACATTAAACTGGGGTAAAAACAATCTCTTCAACAAATTGTGCTAGCAAATTTGGATGTCTGTCTGCACTAAATTAAAACCTTACACAAAAACCAACTCAAACTTGATAACAGACTTAAATATCAAGTCTAAAATAATAAAGTTCATCCAAGAAAAAGTAGGAACAACAATGGAAGGTTTGATACACGACGTAGACAGACTTCAAAATCTGTCAAACAAACCACAAACCACAGAAGAGAAAATAGATAAGTGGGAACTACTAAGAATCAATCACTTTTGCTCATCCAAAGACTTTATTAACAGAATTAAAAGGCCACCTACAGAATGGGAAAAAATATTTGTCAATTCTATGTCAGACTGATGCCTGATCTCCATAATCTATAAAGTACAACAAAACGTCAGTAAGAAAAAGATAAATCATCCAATTGAGCAATGGGCAACGGAGATCAACAGACAGTTTTCTAAAGAGAAGATCCAGACAGCCAAAAAACACATGTGGACATGCTCACGATCATTAGCTATTAAAGAAATTCAAATCAAAATGACAATGAAATACCATCTCACCCCAGCAAGGTTGGCCATGATCCAAAAAATGCAAAACACTAAGTACTGGAGAGGCTGTGGAGACATTTGGAAGTCTTCTACACTGTTAGTGGGATTGCAAAATGGTACAGCCTCTTTGGAAAGTAATCTGACACGCCCTTAAAATAATGGATATCGATATACCACGTGACCCAGTAATTCCGGTACTTGGAATATATCCTACAGAATCAAGGCCATTCACACCAACTGATACATGCACACGAATGTTTGTCATAGCACAGTCCACAATAACAAAAAGATGGAATCAACCCAGATGTTCAACAACAGAGGAATGGGTAGGTAAACTATGGTATATATATTCAATGGAATACTATGCAATGATAAAGAACAACAATGATTGCGTGAAACTTAACATGGTTCCAACTGGAGGACATTATTTTGAGTGAAAGTAGTCAGCGACAGAAGGACAAATATTGTATGAGACTTCGTACTATAAGAACTTAAAAACAAACTCATGAATACAAGAAAAGACTCTTTGATGGCTGCAAGGGTGAAGAAGAAGGGGGGGAGGATTTAGATTAGAAAGTTAACAGAAATTTGGTTGGGTGAAATCGGTGACAGCACACATTAGAAACAAGATAAATAATAACTGGATCTCAACACAACTTGTGTACTCCTCCCATCTTAACCCAATATTGCAAGGACAGAGTAGCTGGGGCGGGGTGCCAGGGACTGTACCCTCAGGGGAAATCAATGCCAAATGGCACAACTAGCATTTTACTAATGATGTCTTTCCACACCTCACATTGGTCAGTGGCACCTGGGGTCTTAAAAGCTGTCAAGCTACCATCTGAGGGTACAGCAAATGGACCCAACTTAGCAGGAACAGATGATCACCAAGGTCCATAACAACATGGGGGAAAGACAACACAGAAGACAGAGAGACCCATGTGAGTAGATGTCTCCATTGACTTGAGACCAGTAGAACCAGATGGTGCCCGGCCACCACCAGTGATAGCCATGATGGAGCCCACAAATTGAGTCTCACTGGCAACAAGTATAAATAGGGTTGCATCCTGAGATCTCCACTAAAAGACTGCAACTGATGGTCCAGGGGCCTCAGAGTTATCCTGGGAGTAGAGCCCTGACCCTGATGCTGCCCCGTCCATAAGTCATAATGAAGGTCTACTTTTCAGACAGCAATGGCTTAGACTTGGTGATGCAGAGTGACCATATTGTGTGGGCGCTTTATGATTCTAGGCATCTATAGGTGGTCTTCCTGTTGACCTCATACTGGAGGAAGGGGAATGGGTGGAGAGAAGATAGGAGACTGTTGGGAAGATAAGGCATGTATGGAGCAGGGAGGAAGAGTGTGCTGTCACTGTGCAGGGAGAGCAGTGGAAGCTGCATGTAGGTCAGTATGCAAATTTATATGGGAATATACATTTTCATTTAATGATAGTAATAATAAAAAAGAAAGAGATCAGCAAAGAATAAATTACCATATCAGTACTATCATGGATTGAATTATGTATCCCTCAAAATAGGTATAGCCATGTGGCTAAGCCATGATTCCATGTATTCTGTGATTATCCTTCATTTTGTGATTTTGCTGTGCTGTATGTTAAAGAATTAGGTGGGTCTGTAAATCTCTTCAAAGGATTACCTCCTTGCTCCACTGAAAAGGGAGTTTTCCTGGAGTATGGCTTGCCCCACCCTTAATCCTTTCATCTTGCAAGAGATAAAAGGAAAGAGAAGCAAGCAGAGAACAGTTGATATTCGACAAAGGCCCTAAGATGTTAAACTGGGGTAAAAACAGTCTCTTCAACAAATGGTGCTTGCAAAATTGGTTATCCATCTGCAATAAACTGAATCAAGAGCCATATCTTACACCTTATACAAAAACCAAATCCAACTGGATAAAAGACCTAAATATCAAACCTAAAACATTAAAGCTTACCCAAGAAAAGGTAGGAACAACAATGGAAGTTTTAATACACAATGAGGACAGACTCCAAAATCTGTCAAGGAACCTCAGTCACCAGAAGAGAAAGTAGATAAATGGGAACTATTAAGAATCAAACACTTCTGCTCATCCAAAGTCTTCATCAAAAGAATTAAAAGAACACCCACAGAGTGGGAAAAAATATTTGGCAACTCTATGTCAGACCGACGCCTGATCTCCATCATCTATAAGATACTACAAAATATCAATAAGAAGAAGATAAACCATCCAATTAAGCGATGGGCAAAGGAGATGGACAGACACTTCACTAAAGAGGAGATCCAGGCAGCCAAAAAACACATGGGGACATGTTCACGAGCTTTAGTTATTAAAGAAATTCAAATCAAGACGACAATGAGATACCATCTCACCCCAACAAGGTTGGCCAGTATCCAAAAAATACAAAACAACAAGTGCTGGAGAGGCTGTTGAGAGATTTGGGATTGCAAAATGGTACAACCTCTTTGGAAAGAAATTTGTCCTTTCCTTAAAAAAATGGAAATAGATACACCATTTGATCCGTTAATCCCACTCCTCATAATATATCTTACAGGAACAAAGGCTGTCACATGAACAAATACATGCACAAGTGTGTTTATTGCAGCACAGTCCACAATAGCAAAAAGATGGAATCAATCTAGATGCCTATCAACAGTTGAGTGGATAAACAAACTATGGTACATATACTCAAATGAACACTATGCAACGATAAGAACAGCGATTTTAGGAAGCATCTCATAAACCTGGCTTCAGCTGGAAGACATCATGCTGAGTGAAATAAATCAGCTGCAAAAGGATAAATACTGTATGAGACCTCTGCTATAAGAACTTAAAAACAGACTTATGTACAGAAGAAAAGACTCTTTGATGGCTACAAGGATGGGGAGGGAGGGAGAGAGTTGGTCATAGATTAGATAGTTGATAGAAATCTGGTTGGGTGAAAGCAGTGACAGCACACGGTGGAAAGTAGATCAGCTTAACTGAGCTTCATTATAAACTGAAATCTCCTCTAATCTCAACCCCAAATTGCAAGGATAGAGCAGTAGGGGTGAGGATCTGGAGACCATGCCTTTTGGGGACCTTGAGGTTGTCATAACTAGCCTTTTGCTAAGAGATTCTACAGCACTCCATATTGGTGAGTGGTGTCTGCAGTCTTAAAAGCTAGAAAGCTGCCATCTGAGGTACACCAGATGGTCCCAATTCTTCTGGAGCAGATGACCCAGAGCAAAAAAGACACAAGGATAAAAGAGTTCAAGAGACAAAAGAGCCCATGTGATTGGGTGACTGTATCAACACGTGACTAGAAGAACCAGATGGTGCCTGGCCACCACCAAAGACAACTGTGATGGGGAACACAATATAGAGTCCCTGTGGCAACACAAGAAAAAGAGGGGTGTAGTTCAAGAACTCTACTAAGAGACCAGAGCTGATTGACAGCCTGGAGAGTCCCTGGGAACATGGCCCCTTAGACTTGCTGCTGCCCCTGACCAGAAAACTCTACTGAGGTCAACTCTTTGGACAAAAATGTTCTGGACTTGGGGATACAATGTGACCATATGGTCTCTTTACTTATGATTCTATGCATTTATAGGATGCTGTGCTATTGGTCTCTTTCTAGATGGGAGAGAAGAGGGTAGAGAGGAGGGGGCAAGAGATTGTTAAGAGGATACTAGAGGTATAGAATAAGAAAGAGGAGTGTGCTGTCACTGGGCAAGGAGAGCAGAAAGAGTGAATAAGCAGGCATGCAAAATTAATTTGGATTGCATACTTTCACTTAATCACAATAAGAAATAAACAAATAAGAAAATTAAAAATGTCAGACATACACTGAAGGATTCAGTACTCGACGGGCCAACCAGATACTTTCAGATATCTTAAAGACTGGGAATCCAAAAAAAAGAAAGTCTGAGATCTCAGGATTTAATTAATAATTACATATGAAAAGGAAGATCAAATTAATGTAACCACAGACCACAACAACATTATAGACTGGATTACTTTTAATTAATGAAAGGGTTTAAGGAAATAACCTCAATAGAAATGTACATGTCAAAACATCATACAAAATGAAAAGCAGCAAAACACCAAGTCTCAAAATTATAAAAAAACAAACACTGAAAGACACCAAAGAAAACATAAAGAAAAAACTCAGCAGAGACAATTAAATGGAACAGATGAATTGTCTACAACACACAATGGATACATAAATGACAGCGCTATATTCATATATAACAGTAATCACACTGAATGTAAATGGGCTAAATGCACCAATGAAGAGGTCAAGGGCAACAGATTGGATTAAAAAACAGGATCCATCTACATGTTGTTTAAACGAGACACACCTTAGACTCAAGGACACAAACTACGGCTAAAAGGGTGTTATCAGCCTAATAACATCCAAAAAGAGCAAGAGTGGCAATATTAACCTGTGATGAAAGAGGCTTTAAAGTTAAATCCACCATACTGGATAAGGAGGGGTACTACATATTGGCTAAGGGGTCGATACAGTATAAGGACATAATCATATTAAATATCTATGTACCCAATGACAAGGCTCCAAAATACATAAAACAAACACTGCTCACACTGAAGACAGAAATAGATAGCTCCACAATAATAGTAGGTGTTTTGAACACACCACTCTCAGTAAAGGATAGGACATCGCAAAAGAAAAAAAAAAAGTTCAGTAAAGACATGGAAGATCTAAGCAACACAATCAACTAACTTAACCTCACAGACATAATCAGAACACTCCACCCAACATCAGCCAAGTATACTTTCTTTTCCAGTACACATGGAACGTTCTCTGGAACTGATCACATATTAGGTCACAGAACAATCCTAAACAAAATACAAAATATCAAAACTCTTTTGATAAAGGCTTTGGACAAGCATAAGTGCTTCATCTTTAAGAGTTCATATTTGTCAATTTTCATTTCTGGTGTTTGAGGTTACAGGTGATTTTTTGTAGATTGTTAACACCATGGATTAGGGCTTCCATTGTCTTCCCAATTTTTTCTTCCAAGGTTGTCATTGTTTTGAGTTTTATATTGAGATCTTTAATCTGTTTCGTATTAGTTTTTGAGCATAGTCTCTTTGTTGGTGTAAAGGAAAAACTAAGATAAGGATCTTGTTTCAACATTTTCCAGATGGATGTCCAGTTATGCCAACACTACTTGTTGAAAAGACTTTATTTCCCCCAGTTCCCACTCTGTGGGCTTTTATCGAATATTATTTGCTCATAGGTGGATAATGTTATATTTGGATTCTCAATTCTGTTCCACTGGTCTATGTGTCTGTTTTTGTTCCAGTACCAGTCTATCTTGACTACTGTGATGGTACAATAAGTTTTAAGATCAGGTAGCATGAGGCCTCCCACTGTATTTTCTTCTTTAGTAATGTCTTACCTATCCACTGCTTCCTCCCTTTCCACATGAAGGTGGTGATTTGTTTCCCCATCTCATTGAAGAATGTCCTTGATGCTGGTATTGACCTTGCATTGTATGTAGTAATCCCTTTGGGAAAAATAGTCATTTTTGTTATGCTGAGTCTTCCTATCCAAGAGCAAGGTAGGTTTCTCCACTTACATAAGTCACTTTTAGTCTCTTATAGTAGGGTCTTGTAGTTTTCTTTACATAGGTCTTTTATGTCTCTGGTTAGATTTATTTCTAGATGTTTTATCACCTTGGAGGCTACAGTAAATGGTAGTGCTTTCCTCTTTGATTGTTTCTTTGTTGATGTAAAGGAATCTAACTGATTTGTGTACATCTGTCTTATATCTTGATACATTGCTGAAGTCTTCCATTAGCTCTAGCAATTTTGGGGGGTTCTTTAGGGAATTCTGTGTATAGGGTTATGTCATCTTAGGGATACTTCATCTTCTTCTTTACCAGTCTGGATGTCCCTTATTTCTTTATCATGTCTGATTGCTCTGGCTAGGACCTTGAAAACAATGTTGAATAGAAGTGGTGACAGTGGATATCCTTGTCTGGTACATGTTCTTAAGGAGAATGTTTTCAGCTTCTCTCCATTCAACATGATGTTAGCTGTTGGTTTTGTGTAGGTGTTCCTTATTATGTTGAGGGATTTCCCATCTATCCCTATGTTGCTGAGAGTTTTTAACATGAATAAATGTTGGACTTTATCAAATGCCTTTTCTCCACTGACTGATATAATCAAGTGGTTTTTGTCTTTCTTTTGTTTATGTCATTGACTACATAAACAGTTGTTTTTCTGACGTTGAACCATCCCTGCATCCTTGGTATGAAAGCTACTTGTTCACGGTGAACTATTTTTTGATGTGTTGTTAAATTCTCTTTTCTAGGATTTTGTTGAAAATTTTTGCATCTATATTCATGAGAGATATTGGTCTGTACTTTTCCTTTTTAGTGCTGTCTTTACCTGATTTTAGAATCAAGGTTACACTAGCTTCATAGAATGAGTCTGGGAGTATTCCATCATTTTTTATGCTCCAGAATATCTTTATTAACAGTGGTGTTAACTCTTCTCTGAATGCTTGGTAGAATTCTTCAGTGAAGCCATCAGTGCCAGGACTTTTTTAGTTGGCAGTTTTTAATTTACCTTTTCAATCTCTTCTCTTGTGATGAGTTTACTTAGTTGTTCAATGTGTGTTTGTGCTAGTTTTGGTAGGCAGTGTTTCTCTAGAAAACTGTCCATTTCTTTTAGGTTTTTGAATTTATTAAAGTACAGTTTTTCTTAGTATTCTGTTATGATTCTTTTAATTTCGGTTGAGTCTGTTGTGATATCACTCATCTCATTTCTTACTTGCTTCCTCTCCTGCTTTTCTTTTGTCAGTTTGGCTAATGGCTTGTCAATTTTGTTGATCTTTTCAAAAACACAGCTTTTGGGTTTGTTTTCTTTCAGTCATTTTTCTATATCATTTATTTCTACTTTATTTTTTATTTCCTTTCTTTTGGACCCTGGTGAGTTCTTTTGTTGGATTCTTTGCAGTTGTTCAAGTTGAAGAGTCAGTTCTTTGATTTGTGCCATTCTCTTTGTATGTGCACATTTAATGAGATGACTTGACCTCTGAACACTGCTTTTGCTATGTCCTATAGATTTTAATAGGATGTTTTCATTCTTATTTGATTCTACGAATTTCTTTATTTCATCTTTGATTTATTCTCTCACCCAGTAGTTCTTGAGCAGAATGTTGTTCAGTTTCCATGCTTCTTTATTTCTATCTTTTTTCTGTTCCATTGATCGATGTGTCTGTTCTTGTACCAGTACCAGGCTGTTTTGACCACTGTGGCAGTGCAGTATGTTCTAAGGTCGGGTAATGAGAGGCCTCCCAGTGTGTTCTTCTTCTTTAGAAGTACCTTACTTATCCAGGGCTTCTTCCCTTTCCAAACAAAGTTGGTGATTTGTTTCTCCATCTCATTAAAAAATGATGCTGGAACTTGTATTGGGATTGCATTATATAAATAAATTGCTTTGGGTAAAATAGACATTTTCACAATGTTAAGTCTTCCTATCCATCAGCAGGGTAGGTTTTTCCATTTATCTAAGTCTCTCTTAGTTTCTTGTAGTAAGGGCTTGTAGTTCTCTTTGTAAAGGTCCATTGTTTCTCTGGTTAGATTAATTCCTAGGTACTTTATCTTCTTAGGGGTTATCATAAATGGTATTGATTTAATAATTTCCTCCTTAACAGTCTCGTTGTTGGTATAAAGGAATCCTACTGATTTACTTATGTTTATCTTGTATCCTGAGACTTTGGTGAACTCTTCTATCAGTTTGAGTAGCTTACTTATAGATTCCTTGGGGTTCTCTGCATATACAATCACATCATCTGTGAACAGGGAGATTTTAACTTCCTCTTTGCCAATGCAGATGCCCTTTATTTCTTGATCTTGTCTAATTGCTCTGGCTAGAACTTCTAGCACAATGTTGAATAGGAGAGGTGAGAGTGGGCATCCTTGTCTAGTTCCTGATCTCAAGGGAAAGTCTTTCAGTCTCTCTCTATTCAGGATGATGTGGGCAATTGGCTTTGTATAAATGGCCTTTATTGTGTTGAGGAATTTGCCATCTATGCCCATTTTGCTAAGCGTTTTTAGCATGAATGGGTGTTGGACTTTATCAAATGCCTTTTCGGCATCAATGGACAAAATCGGGTGACTCTTGTCTTCTGTGTTATTTATGTGGTTGATCACATTAATTGTTTTCCTGATGTTGACCCAGCCTTGCCTCCCTGGTATGAATCCCACTTGGTCATGATGGATTATTTTCTTGATATGTTGTATTCTGTTGGCAAGAATTTTGACCTTGTTTTTTCCTGCATGACCTTTTTTGCTTTAAGTTTGATGTTTGGATTTTGGTCCATTTTGAGTTAGTTTTTGTGTTAGATGTGAAATATGGGTCTTGCTTCAACTTTTTGCAGATGGCTATCCAATTGAGCCAACACCATTTGTTAAAAAGACTGCTTTCCCCTCAGTTTGCAATCCTATGGCCTTTGTCAACTATCAACTGTTCATAAGAGGATGGTGGCATCTTTGAGGTCTCAGCTCTGTTCCATTGGTCTATATGTCTCTTTTTGTACCAGTACCAGGCTGTTTTGATAACTGTGGCTGTGTAATAGGTTCTGAGGTCAGGCAGTGTGAGGCCTCCCACTGTGTTCCTCTTCTTCAGTAGTGCTTTTCTTATCCAGGGTTTCTTCCCTTTCCAAAGTTGATGATTTCTTTATCTCATTAAAAAATGACACTGTAATTTGTATTGGGGTTGTATTGTATATGTAGATTACTTTGACATTTTCACAGCATTAAGTATTCCTGTCCACAAGCAGGGTAGGTTTCTACATTTTTGTAAGTCTCTTTTGATTTCTTGCAGTAAAGTCTTGTAGCTCTCTCTGTTTAAGTGTCTTATTTTTCTAGTTAGATTTATTCCTAAATACTTTACCTCTTTGGGGCTATAGTAAATGGTATTGATTTGGTGATTTTTTTTTCTCTGATGATCTCTTTGTTGGTGTGAAGGAATCCTACTGTTCTATTTATCTTTATCTTATATCTGGATAGTTTGCTGAACTCTTCTATTAGTTCCAGTAGTTTACCTATGGATTCGTTAGGATTCTCTGCATATACAATCATATCATCTGCAAATAGGGAGATTTCTACTTCTTTGACAATGTGGATGCCCTTTTTTTCTTTGTCTTATCTAATTGCTCTGGCTAGAACCTCTAGTACAATTTTGAGTAGAAGTAGTGAGAGTGGTCATCCTTGTCTAGTTCCTGTTCTCAAGGGGAGTTCTTTCAATCTATCTCCATTCAGGATGATGTAGGCAGTTGGTTTTCTGTAGATGCCCATATCATGTTGAATAATTTCCTGTCTATTTCTATTTTACTAAGAATTTTTAGCACCAACTGATTTTGGACTTTGTCAAATGCCTTCCCTGCATCAATTGACAAAATCAGGTGATTCTTATCTTTCGTGTTATTTATGTGGCCGATCACATTAATTGTTTTGCTGATGTTGAACCAGCCTTGCATCCCTGGTATAAATCCAATTTGGCTGTGATGAATCATTTTTTTATATGTTGTTGAATTCTATTGTCTAGGATTTTGCTGAAGATTTTTGCATCTAGGTTCATGAGATACATTGTTCTGCAGTTTTTGTTTCTTTTCTTTTTGTGGGATCTTTCCCTGGCTTTGGTATCAGGGTTATACCAGTTTCATAGGATGAATTTAGCAGTATCCCGTCCCTTTCTATGCTATGAAATATCCTCAGCAATACTGGAATTTACTTATTGCTAAAAGGTAGAATTCTTCAGTGAAAGCATCAGGACCAGGACTTCTTTTGGTTGATAGCTTTTTGATGACTTTTTCGATCTCTTGATTTCTGACTTTTTAAAAAAATTCTTCTACTTCTGTAATTTTGGTAAGGGATATGAATCTGGAAATTTGTCCTTTTCTTCTAGATTTTTAAACTGTTAGAATACAGTCTTTCACACTATTTTATTATACTTTTGATTTCAGTTGAGTCTGTTGTGATATCTCCTATCTCGTTTCTTATTTGGGTTGTTTGTTTCTTCTCCTGTTTTTCTTTTGTAGATTTAGCCAATGGTTTATTAATTTTGTTGATGTTTTCAAAGAACCACCTTTGGGTTTTGCTGATTTTTTAAAATTGTTCTTCTATTCTCTAATTCATTTAGTTCTGCTCTAGTCTTTATTATCTGCTTTCTTCTGGTGCCTGAGGGGTTCCTCTGTTGCTCTGTTTCTACTTGTTCAAACCATAGGGGTAATTTTTGGTTTGGGCCCTTTCTTCCTTCCCAGTGTGTGCATTTATAGAGATAAATTGACCTCTGAGCACTGTTTTGGCTGTATTCCATGGGTTCTGGTTGGAGGTATTTTCATTCTCCTTTGATTCCATACATTTATTTATTTCGTCCTTAATGTCTTCTCTAACCCATGGATTTTTGATCAAGCTGTTGCTTGGTTTCTGTGAGTTCAGATTTCTACCTATGTTTTTTCTGCCATTGATTTAAACTTTTATGGCTTTATGGTCCAAGAAGATGCTTTGCAATAATTCAGTGGTTTGGATTTTGTTTAGACTTGCTTTATGTCCTAATACATAGTCTATTCTGTAAAATGTTCCATGTCCTTTGGAGAAGAAGTTGATGGGCAAAAAGTTCTGTGTAGGTTGATGAAATCTAGCTAGTTTCAATTGTCACAATAAGACCTTTTGTAGCTTTACTGAGTTTTTTTTTCTGGGTTATCTGTCCATTACTGAAAGTGGAGTGTTGAAGTCTTCAACTGTGGTGGTCAGGATTATGTTAACTTGGCTACTCCTTATTTGGCTGCTGTATTAAGTGGCAGGGCGGGGGTTGTGGTGAAGCCCCTGAGCTCCTATCTCTCGACCTTCCTCTACTACTGCTGGTCTGCTCATGTAGCCAGGAGCTCCTGCTCTCTTCTTCCAGCATCTGGTTTCTGGACTTGAACTATCAGCTGTTGGATTCATCAGTCCTTACAGTCAACACTTGGGAGTCCTGCTCCCTGATATGCCGATCCTGGGTTCTCCAGCCTCTGCCACTCTGTCTTGCCACCAGCTTGGGATCCACCGACCTGCACAAGTGGTGATCTAGAACTCTGGTCTATGACCTGCTGACTTTGGATTCCTCAGCTTCTGTTGTCACATGAGGCTTGTACCAGAACTTGGGACATTCAGTTTCTGTGATTACATGAGCTGTTTCCTATATCTATATCTGTCTGTCTATATAACACTTGGCTTGGCATATATATATATAAATCTTTCCTTGTACCTACAAGTGTTACTGGTTTTGCTTCCCTAGAAAACCCAGCCTAAGACACCAACAATTATTGTGGAGTCATCTCTCTCATTTTCAGTGTTGCTCCATATGTACTGGAGAAGAAAGTGTACTTACCTGTTGATGAATAGAAAGTTCTGTACATGTCAATGAGTTCTAGTTTGTTAATTGTGGCAATAAGATCTTTTGTGTGTTCACTGAGCTTTTTTTCTAGAAGATCTGTCCAATACTCAAAGTGGAGCATTGAAGTCTCCCACTTTTATTGTACAGTGAACTATCTTACTTTTCAGTGTAGTCAGTTTTTGTTCAGTGTATTTAAATGCTCTAGTATTGCAGCATAAATATTTAATATTGTTAAGTCCTGCTTGAGTACTGAACCTTTCAGCAATAAATAGTGACCATCCTTGTCTATGATGGCGGATTTTACATTAAAATCTTTTTACTTGAGATTAGAATTGCCATACCTGCTCTTCTTTGTCTATTGTTAGCTTGCTATATATTATTCCATCCTTTAATTTTCAGTTTGTTCATACCTTTAAGTCTAAGGTGAGTGTTTTGTAAGCAATGTGTAGATGGGTTATGTCTTTGATCCAATATGTCACTCGTTGATTCTTTACTGGAACATTGAGCCCATTTACATTCAGTGTAATTATTGTTCGTGTGTGTTTAGTGTTGTCATTGTGATGTATTTATTTTTGTGTTAATGTTTTCTCTGTTGCTGTTAATATTCTGTTCTGGATCATTCTTCTTTATGGATTGATTTTTCACCCTTTTCAGTGTTGATTTTGTGTTTATTGAGACTCCTGTGTTGTGGTTCTTGTTTTGATATGTTGTATCTTTATTGTGCTTTGTGTCTACCCCTATGATCCCCCTAGTAATCTAAGCTTAAATCCAATTTTAACTTCTAAATATCTTATTAACTTCCTTTCCATCTGGAAGGACTATAACTGCTGTAGTATATCTCTCTTTTTAATGTGATGGTATCATAGCTTCCATGCTATGATCACCAGAGCCCTTCTTTTAGAATTATAGCCTTGAGTTTTGTGCCTTCTTTGTTACTGGATATTGTGTCCTGCATTTTCTCTTAAAATATAGAGTCAATGGTTTTGTTTTTCTGAGCAAAGAGTTTCTTTCAGTATTTCTTGTAGCTTTGGTTTTTTTTTTTACAAAGTCTCTGAGTTTGTGTTTATCTGTGAATGTTTTAATTTCATTTTCACATTTGAAAGACAGTCTTGAAGGCTATATAATTCTTGGTTGGAAGTTTTTCTCCTTCAAGGCTTTGAATGTGTCATTCCACTGCCTCTGTGCCAGCAGTTTCTGCTGAGAAGTCAAATGAAAGCCTATGAGGCTTTGTTTTGAGCCTCACTGCCTTTAAGTCTCTTCTGCTTCTGCTTCATTTTATTAAGCTCGAATTATTGTATGCCGTGGTGTCTTTCTTTTGGAGTCTATACTGTGTGGCTTTCAATATATATCTTGGATACCTATGTTCTCTTCTTTCATGATTTCAGGGAAGTTTTCTGTCAGCAACTGAACAGCAATACACTCTGTGTTTTCAGGTGTTGCTCCCTATTCAGGAATGCCAATGAATGGTAGATTGTTCCTCTTGATAGAATCCCACATGTTTATTAATCCTTCTTCATATTTTTCCTCTGATTTATCCTCATAAATGCTGGTGTCAATAGCTCTGTCTTTGAGGTCAGAAAGCCTATTTTCCAGTTATTCAGTTCTGTTCTCTTGGCTTTTAATTGAATTGTCTAATTCTTTAATTTTGTTATTGATCTGCCAGATTTCAGAATGCTGATGTTCCATCAGTTCAAACATCTTGCTTAATTTTTCATTTTGCTCTGCTGCATTTTGTATAATGTCTAGAAGGGCTCTCTATATAATTCTTTTCCATTCAACTTCCAATAGTTTTAGAAAGGCTTCTTTGTCTGGGAAGCTTTTTGGTTCTTTCTCTTGGGAGTTTTTTTGGATCCACTGGTGGATTTTGTCTTTAAATATCTGGCCAGGGTTTGTTGCTTTATATGTATCTAGAGGCTGTTTAATTTCCCTGGTGTTGTCTTAACAGGAGCTGAGGCACAGTTCTGAGAAGGAAGCTGATCAGCAGCCACCTTTATGTACCTCAGTGACTGGGCCCAGTGGAATCTCTTGGTAACAGACTCCACCTCCTGGTTGGCAAAGACACGACCCTACTTATGGAGTCCCTGGGGAGTGGTAGCTGCCCCTACAGTGTCGATCGGTAAAGGCTGGAAGAGATGCCTTTAGGCTACACTGCAGTTGTTTCTCTAGGCAGTCTTATTTTGAAAGGTAATAGCTATCTGAAAACTTCCAAAATCAGTCAGGCTGTCAGGGGTGCAAACCCCTGTTTCTGGCTGGTAGTGGAGGTAGGCTTATATCTGTCCTGAAATGCTGGGATGTAGTTCAAACTTTGAACAGTGTACTGCCCTGCTATCATCCACTGCCAGGCCCTGCCTGTAAGGCTACACTGTGCTAAATACACCTTTTCTGCTGGAAAAGAACACCTTGGGCTGGCACTACCTCCCAGCCTGGGAATTAGCCTGTGCGGAGACCTCTGTTCGGGTAACTCCACCTCACAGTCAAACAAGAAGGCATCCCCGACAAACTGTGCCACCTGCTGTGAAATAGCCAAGTCTATGGTCTATGGCAGAGCTCTGGAAAGAGAAGGTGCAGGGGCTGTGGTGCTCTGAGTTTGGGGCCAGGTTTTCAAAATGTGGCTATTCTACCCTTTGATCATGTCAGAAGTGTGGCTGAGTTTTGCTGCCAGTTAAGCCAATTTCCCACCTGCTGACTAACAAAGAAAAAATGTTAAAAATACCAGTTACCTTTATTCCATGAGAGCTGGCCATTCAACAAGGGTGGGAGTCAGAGAAAAAGAAGTTTTCCCATTCAGTGATATATAGTCCAAATTGATAGCCCTATGCTGTGTCCTAGGGCTCACTGGGTGTCCAGAAATCTCTGCTTAATTATCAGTCCAGGCCTTAGTTTTCAGAGGGAATTAAGGAGACATGTGTTTAATCTGCCATCTTGACTCTGCCTGACATTTACTTTTTTTGTATATTTTTCTGTGCTGTCATGAGAATGTTGGAGCTTGAATTAGAGCAACAACAACAACAAAAAATTAAATTTCTTGCTAAACTTGGCAAGAGTGGAAGTGAAATCAGGGGCATTTTAGTCTAAGTTTATGGGGATAATGCTGTGTAGAGAACGGCAGTGTACAAAGATAGATTAGACATTTTTGTGAGAGGAGAGAAAGTGTCACTGATGAAAAGAGGTCAGGGAAGTCAATAACCAGCAGAAGTGACAAAAACATTGTGAAAATTCATTGAATTGTGCATCAAAATCATCAGCTGACTGTGAGAAGCATGGCAGACCAAGTAAATATCAATAGAGATACAGAAAAAGCTTCACTGAAAAGCTTGGCATGAGAAAATTGGGTGCAAAAATGGTCTTGAAGGAGCTCACCAATGAACAAAAGCAAAGGAAAGTTGAACTTTGCCAAGACCTTTCGGAGAGACAAGATGCTGTTTTAGGCTGTGTTAATCACTGGTGATGAAACATGGATGTATCAATATGACTGCAAAACAAAGCATCAAAGTGCACAATGAATGTCAGTCAATTCTCCAAGACCAAAAAAGTTCCATCAGTCCAAATCAAGAGTCAAAATAATGTTACTATTTTTTTTATATCAAAGGGATTGTTCATTATGCATTTGTACCATTTAGACAGTTAACCAAGTTTACTATGCTGAAATGGCTGTATGAAAAAGCTAGACAAAAATAACCTGAAGTTTTTGCCAAGAACTCATGGCTCTTGCATGATGACAATGCGCGAGTTCACACAGCACTGTCTGTGAGGTAGTTTTTAGCCAGTAAACATATAACTGTGTTGGAATATCCTCCCTTCTCATCTGATCTGGCCCCCCAATGATTTTTTTCTTTACCTGAAGATAAAGGAATATTGAAAGGAAGACATTTTGATGACATTCAGGACATTGAGGGTAATGTGATGACAGTTCTGATAGCCATTCCAGGAAAAGAGTTCCAAAATTGCTTTGCAGGGTGGTCTAGGCACTGACTTGGGTGCATAGCTTCCCAAGGGGAGTACATCGAAGGTGACGATAGTGATATTCAGCAATGAGGCACTTTTACTAGGATGAGTTCGCAAACTTAATTGTCACAATACAAAATTAAAATACACAACAATAGTGCTTTACTAAATCAAGAATGCGCGTTGTAATTTCTAGGGCTAATATAAAAAATAATAGTAAGAAGAAGAAAAAACAAAACTAAACTAATAGAAAAAATATTTTTAAAGTGTCAAGAAAGGACAGAGAAAACTTAGAACACACGGGGCAAATAGAAAGCAAATAGTAAGATGGCATATTTAAGCCCAAATTACAATAAATATAAACAGACTAAATATTGAAAATAAAAAACAGAGATCATTGGACTAGACAGTAAAATAAACATACTGTTTATAAGTGATATGCCTAACAAATAAATATATCAAATGGTTGAAAGTAATGAGATGGAGAAAAAACTGTGAAAACACCAACCAAAAGTTACAAAGTCAGAATTAGAGGAGGTTCATTTCAGAATGATAAAGGTTTCAGGTCTTAAACTTGTATGCATCTAATAACACTGCTTCAGGCATAAAAAAATCAATAATAATGATGAGAAACTAACACACTGTTGTTTATTTATGATTTAATTTTAAAAGGGGGTTAATAACTGTAAGCCAATGGATTGTAATTTTTTCAGGTTAAGGATCTCATAGGAGCAGGCTCTAAGGTGGAGATGAGCATGCAAGAAGTTTATTAGGGATTGTTCACAGTATCAATGTCTGTGTACAGGAAATAAAGTAGAGCTGTGATATAATCTCATCAGAAACTTCATCCAGTTCTTAAGACAGATGAAATGATGCTGTGCTGAGTTGGGACAAGAGGGCTTGTTTTCATGCATTGTCTCATTGGATGGGATGTGAGCTTGAGTGAAGTAGCTTTCTTTAGCTGTAATACTTGAAAGGAATTGAACACTATGAAGCTGGGCTAGTAAGTCCTTAATTCCTGAGGGTATTCTGAGTCATACATGGCAGCATCCCCTGATGTTGTGTTCTGTTTCTTAACACATTTTTGTCATTGACATGATTGCAATACATTTTTCTTTTCTTTTCTTTTCTTTTCTTTTCTTATGACTGAGTGAAAATCTACATTCCCATATAAATTTACATGCCCACCTATATGCAGCTTCCACTGCTCTCCCTGCCTGGTAACAACACACTATTCCTCTCTGCTCCATATATGTCTCATCCTCCCAACAGTCTCCTTTCCCCTCCTCTCCACCCCCTCTCCTTCCTCCAGCCAGAGGTCAGATATCCTATAGATGCATAGAACCATAAAGTGCATCCAATATTGTCACTAGAAATTTGGTTGGGTGAAATACATTTTTCTTAAAATACCATCTTGATAGTTCTGAGGCCCAGACTAGAGACCAACCTCTTCTTCTGCAGCTAAGTTCACTCTCCTACCACTTACTTTATCAGATTCTCATATTGCTGGGTCACTATGCACCCATCCTAATTGTAATGGAGCTAGGTATCCAACAACTAGGGATGGCTCCTGTAGGATTCTGTGATCCTATAGAATTATTCAAAATGCTCAATGCTCAGGAAGCCCTCAAAATCTGGCTAACCTCTCCTACAATTCCAGCTTAGTGTTGACTTGTCCCTGGGTGCAACTCCCTGTTGATCATGATTTACAGTGTACTGTGCCTCCTGGTTCTGGGAACAGTGAATATAATAAACCTCATTACTCTCATGGCCTCCCTGTCTCTCTCACACTGCATCTGACTTACCCTTCTTTGAATTTGTTAGAGCAATGACATGCTGTTCATTATTTTGAAGAAATAGAAGAAAACTACCAATATCACCTATGGTTTTATAAAGTGAGGAAACAGTATCTCTCACTCACCATGTACTATTATGTGCTATTACCTTTCTCACAAATCCAAAATAGCTGATGGCTCCAAGAAGAATCCTGATTGGGGTTTCTGAAACACATATGTTTTCTTGTTCCCTTCTCTGTGTCTGCTGGATATCAAAGGTGGAATAGAAATGCTATTCTACCTGGTAGGGCTTCTTACCTTGGGCTGTGGAGAGCATGCTCTCCAGTGTACGTGGACTTGCCACCATTAGCATTTCCATGGATCCGAAGGGTAAATTGTGGAGAAACAAAATATAATGTCTGCTATGATAACTTGACAGACTGACAGACTAATACTTGCTTTGGAGTGTTGAGCAGCTAAAGCAAAAGGAAGTAATGATGAAGTAAAAGAACAGAACAGAAGATTTCAAAGGGAAGCTCAAGAAGACAAAGTATAATAATGACATATGCAAAGAGGTGGAAATAGGAAACCAAAAGGGAAGAACAAGTTCTGCATTTCTCAAGTTGAAAGAACTGAAGAAAAAAGTCAAGCCTTAAGTTACAATAATGAAGGATTCTACAGGGAAAATATTAAATGACTCAGGGAACATCAAAAAACAATGGAAGGAAATCACAGAGCCATCATACAAGAAAGAACTGGTCAGTGTTTAGCAATTTGAAGAGGTAGAATATAATCAAGAATTGACAGTACTGAAGGGAGAAGTCAAAGCTGCATTAAAGGCCTTGGCAGAAAGAAAGACTCCAGGAATTGATGGAATATCAATTGAGATGTTTCAACAAATGCATGCAGTGCTGGAAGTGCTCACTCATGTATGCCAAGAAATTTGGAGGACAGCTACCTGACCATCTGACTGGAAGAGATCCATATTTATACCCATTCCAAAGACAGGTGATCCAACAAAATGTAGAAATTACTGAATAGTATCATTAACATTACAGGCAAGTAAAATTTTGCTCTATATCATTTAAAAGCAACTGCAACAGTATATTTACAAAGAATTGCCAGAAATTGAAGCCAGATTCAACAGAGGATGTAGAACCAGGAATATTCTTGCTGATGTTAGATGGATCTTGGCTGAAAACAGAGAATACCAGAAAGATGTTTACCTGTGTTTCATTGACTATACAAAGCCATTTGACTGTGTGGATCATAACAAATTATGGCTAACATTGTGGAGAATGGGAATTCCAGAACACTTAATTGTGCTCTTAAGAAATCTGTACATGAAACAAGAGGCAGTTGTGTGAACAGAACAAAGGGACACTTCATGGTTTAAAGTCAGGAAAGCTGTACACCAGAATTGTATCCTTTCACTATGCCTTTTCAATCTGTATGCTGAGCAAATAATTTGAAAAGCTGGACTATATGAAGAAGAATGAGGCATCAGGGTTGGAGGAAGACTCATTAACAACCTGTATTATGTAGATGACACAACTTTGATTGCTAGAAGTAGAGGATTTGAAACACTTGCTGATCAGAATCAAAGACCACAGCCTTCAGTATAGGTTACATCTCAGCATCAAGAAAACAAAAATCCTCACAACTGGACCATCATCATAAATGGAGAAAGGACTGAGGTTGTCAAGCATTTCATTTTACTGGGTTCCACAATCAACACCCACGGAAGCAGCAGTCAAGAAATTAAAAGACACATTGGATTTGGAAAATCTGCTGCAAAGAATCTCTTTAAAATACTGTAAAGTAAAGATGTTAACTTGAAGACTATGATGCACCTGACCCAAGCCATGGTGTTTCCAGTCACATCATATGCATGCAAAAGTTGGACAATGAGTAAAGAAGACAGAAGAAAAATTGACACCTTTGAATTGTGATGTTGGAGAAGAATATTGAGTGTATCATGGACTGACAGAAGAACAAACAGATCTGTTCTGGAAGAAGTACAACTAGAGTGCTCCCTGGAAGCAAAGATGGCAAGACTGTGTCTTGCATACTTTGTACCTCTTATCAGGAGGGATCAGTAGCTAGAGAAGATCATCATACTTGGTAGAGTAGAGGGTCAATGAAAAGAAGGAAGATGCTGAATGCAGTGGACTGACACAGTGGCTGCAATGATGGACATAAGCATAAAAATAATTGTGGACATGGCACAAAACCAGGAAGTATTTCATTCTGTTGTGCATATGGTCACTATGAGTTGAAACTGACTTGATGGCACCTAACAACAATAATAACAACATGGTAAGTTGATGAATAATCTCTTTGTTTACTTAGGTCCATTTTGCTGAGCAAAAATGAAGAAACTTCAATGACTTTCTATTTTTACTGTTTCGAAGGACTTTGTTCTATTCTAAGTATATGCTTTTCTCACTTTTCGAAGACTAGTAGCAAATCTCTGTTAGGTGCCTCCAGTCAATTCCAATTTGTTACAACTCCATGTGTTGCAGAGTAGAACTGTACTTCATGGTGTTCTGGAAATAGATTGTTAGGCCTTTAGTCTGTGGTGCCTCTTGATAGATTCAAACCACCAACTTTTTTGTTGGTGATAGAGGTTGAACTGTTTGCAACATCCATTACTTAATTTATAGTCATATTACCTTAATTGTAATGCTTCTGTGGAAAGTCACTATGTAAACCACTGGCTAGCCTATACATTTTCCCACAGGCAGGAGCTTGGCTGCCAACCAGAGAATTCAGAACAATTCAAAACTCAAAATGATTAATGCCTAATACAATAATACTTCATTTTTTTCTTAAAAAAAAATGAGCATTGCATTAAAATGCCCATGAAATATTTTGTGTAAGCATGGATACCTGGTCCTTTTCCTCTAGACTGTTAATTCTTATATAATTTAGAATACTTTTTAACTATGATACATGATGAGCAAATACATTATGATTTTTCTGAATGATTGAATTCTGTTATTTTTTTACACTTAATCACTTTATTTCTCCTAAAAAGTGAATTCATAGATATGAAAGAAAGTAAAAATAATATAGAATCTTGATAAAATATATTTTAAATCATGGTATGTACAGTGAACTAGATTTAGGAGCATTGGATAACTAGCGCAACAACAATGTGCCGAGCATTCTGTTTGCCCCGTCAAATCCACTTCCACCCTTTCCTACTGTTTTCTGAGTCTGTAGACTGATCGCTATGAGTAGTATCAGCTGGACTCCCTTACCCTCTGGCTTCCCATGAAATTTGGCCAACGGAGGCACCAAAAGTATTTATGCTTCTAGGCCACTGCCTCTCAGGCTATGTGTTGCTAGTGGTTGTATTCTTGTGCTTAAGACCACAGTTCTCTCTTATAGTTCCAGTTACCACTCTCTGGAGTCAGTAACTTCTCTACTTAAATTGTCTCATCAGTTCTAGGTAAGATATGGCTCTCCTGTGGTTTCTACCCATGTGGGTTTCAATAACCATTGTTGGTTTCTGTCTCAGTTATCAAGTGCTGCTATAACAGAAACACCACAAGTAGGTGCCTGTAATGAACGGATGCTTATTTTCTTACAGTTTTGGAGGTTACGAATTTGAATTCAGGGCATTCTCTCTAGGGGAAATCTCTTTTTATGTGTCCGTATTGGGGGAAAGTCCCTGCCTGTTTTCAGCTTCTATTCCTAGGCTACTTGATGATCATGTGAAATGTAGCTTCCCCTCCATTTGTGATTGCTCGCTTGCTTAATCTGTATTTTTATGTCTGAAAAAATATTGACTAAAAACACATGCTACAAATACTACCTCATTAACATAACAAAACATTCTCATTCTGAAGTGGGAGTATAACCTCAGATAGGAATTAGGATTTACAGCACATGTTTCCTAGTGACATACCAGAATCTGGAACGAATTCCCCTAGCCCTGCCCACATCTTTGTAGACTGTTGTCTCATTATGTTTGGTTCTGTTACCTGGTTTGAGTGTGCCATATACTTCCTGCCAGGATTCTGGCTAATACGTTTATTAGTACTTACCAATATTGGTCTAGGTTGTGGGCATTTGCATATTACTCTCTATTCCTTATTGATCAGAGCTGTGAATTTTTCTTCCCATGATACTAAATAAAGCTTATTAATCTTAAAGTTAAAAAAATAAAAGCACACTAATTTGATTTTTTTTTTTTAAAGAGAACTTCATGTAGAGGTTTGGTAAGTATTAAGTGCAAACCCCTCCCCTCCAGCAAAAATATGGCATGCACACAGATACAGACACACATGCATACTTTATTTTTCCTGGTTCCTAAGAGACTGTGTGAGACACAGTGTTGACACTCTGGATAATGCTTGAGTTACTCTTGGCAACTGGCAGGTCAGTACAAACCCCTGACAAGGACCCTGCCTCAATCATTGTGGCAGGCTGCCTTTTTCCTATGAGGAAGTTCCCTAGTAGGTAGTTACCAGTGTCTTTTTCTGACAAGTGCTCAAGACATCCAATTCAAATCTAGTTAGCAAGAGCAAGGTTTTATTTTGCAAAATCAGGCACCTGAGCCCACAAAGGAGGCTGGTTAGAGAGAGTACACCAAACAGTTCTTTACAAGCGTTTTTATCTCCTAACTGGCAAGTCCCTCCCCAAGTTCCTCTTTGGCTGAGTGCTACGGGGTGAACAGTCTCTGCTGGACATCATGTTAAGTCTTAACATTCCATTCACTTTTATGGTTGTATCTCCTGTTTCCTGAACAGGTTTCCTTCTCTGGCCTTTACTCTTTAGGTTAGCTAGTAACCTCTAATCTTGGCCTTTGTTCTGAAGATGGACCATTTTGAATTTTATTTCTCACAAGATCCCCCCTTTTTCTTTTTATACTTGTTGGTCTCGTCTTCGTTGATCTTTTTCAAACTTTTCTAGTGTCTGTTGATGTTATTCCTTGTAGAGAGTGTCATTTGTGTGGGTTTCTAACAGTAGTAAGCCGGTATCTGGGTGTGTTGTGGGGATCTGCTTACTAATGACAGTTTTGATTAGTCTTTGGGCTAGCCCTTGGAAACAAGGTGTAGTATAACATCCAACAGCTGTCAAAATTCCTGCTACTGTGATGAGAGAGGTCAGGATGGAGACAGCCATATTTTTCCATTTACCAAACCACCTTTCTAGGCAATAAGCAAAAAGGTCACTGGTTGTAGCATTTTCTGCCAATTAATTGACTAGAGTATTTAATTCTTGCAGGGCTTTTGTGATGGTTCTGTCAGGAGCTGTGTTGTGAGGAATGAAAGTAAGCACTTGCCTCCCAACATTACACATACTCCTACTTTCTCTGCTAGCATCACGTCTAATGCTATTCTATTTTCCTAGGTCCTTGGGCTAGTGGTATCCAACTGGCTAGCTAACCCTTGTAAGACATCCCTAGTGTAGTTTATGAACCTTTGTGGGTTGCGGTAAATGTAGTTAACCCAGTCTACATTTTTGTTTATTGTAATCCACCAGAAGTTGTGCTCCGAAACCCTGCAGCTATTAGCTTTCTACCCTTAAACTTTGTTGGGTAACCACCAATGGGGGTCTATGTAAATTTATAGATTAAAGGATCCATTGAGAGCTCTCTGGTCCAGGGTTTTTTGTTTTTTTATTTTCAGTCATGTTTGGGCCTCTCATGGAACACTAGGGTGAAGGGAATTGCCAGCTGCAGCAGAGCACATGTCCTAGTCCAATCGGATAGCAGCAAATCTCAGAAGTTCCCCTTTTCACAATACCACCAGACATCCACCCAGGGTGCTCTGAGGGCCAAATAATTGCCCCTGCTAGGCTCACTGGTGATGTTTTGGACATAAGTATGAGTTGTCCATTCTCCTATGGCTCTGTGAACTCTACTCTCTGCCTTGAAAAACAAAAAAAAGTGGTTCATGGAGAAGAGTGGAGAATGAGTGGACTACTCTTGGGTCTGATTTCTGTAGCACAGGAAAGAGCAATGACAAGCTTTCACAGGTGTCGTTTCCCCAAGGTTCCTTGTCTTGGCATAGGGCCAACATTCAGTGCATTCCCATCAGATCTGAGTCCCAACTGAAGTGAAAGGGAACCACCTTTGCCTGTGGTCTACCAGTTGCAAAGGCATAGCAATCATTTTTATTGAGACCTTGCACCGGATATTTGACCCACTCCACCAAGCATTTGTGTTTCCATATCCTGTCTCTATTTGTAAAGCTTGTCTTAAGTCATTTACTTCGATTGCTTCTACTCTTTGGGGGTCGTTATAAAGTGACCATCACTGGTTGGTGGAGTACAGGTGGCTTGGGGAACAGGTGTTGGGACAGTGACTAATTTTAGCATTAGCCTACCCAGGCGGTCCTTTCCTATTACATCTGCCCCCAATCCATATGTTCAAGTAGCAAATGATGGCCACTGATTTAAAGAGTCTAGGGTATTAATGGATAGCAATAAAGGGTTGTGATCTAATTCTTTACAGTTGGAGGAGGTTTCGCTTTTATAAAAGTGTATTTTTTTTTTCCTTTAATCCCTTTCAGGAGTTGGAGGATGATGGACTATATGTCCCTTCCCCGGGCCTAGTTGTCCACCACACATTGGACCAACTGGGACATAGGAATGCAGATTTTCTTTTGTTCCAATTCTTAGAGCTATCTTCAGGGTATAAATATTTTTCTGAGTCTGCCAGCTGTCTTTAATAGTTCAAGTCTGCACACATCAAGACCTGACAAGCATCAAATTTCATGTAGTTTTGGTCACATTAATTACTAATATGTGGCTTGGGCTTATTCTCTGCACTACTCCCAGTATAAGAATCCATTTTTTCCCAGGAGCAAAGTCTTATCAACTGCAGAGGGTTAATTGTGGAATATCTTCTTAGGCCCTTCTCAGAGTCCCCTTGGGGTGACAACTTGGGGAACCCCTCAAAGGGGTTCCTTGGGTGAAGGATGCACCTCCCACTAATTACCACTACTCTCTGGGGGAAGAATCTTTCCTAACCAGGCCCTTCACCCATGTATAGTGAGTCCACCCCTTTTCTGTGGTCCAGATGGCCATTTCAGTGGTCAGGAGCACCTGGTAATGGCCCTCCCAGTTTGGCTGAAGTTTGCCTTCTGTCCAAGTTTTGATCAGTACTAAATCTCCCAGCCAGAAGTGTTGAATGGTGAATTCAAGGGGAGGGGTTTCAGCCAGCAGTCCTTTTAACCTGAGGGTTGACAAAACAGAGGAAAGAGCCAGCGCACAGTTTTTTGTGAGTTGATTTTTCACCTTTTTCAGAGCTGGTTTTGTAGTTGTTGAGACTCGTGTGTTACATTTCTTGAAATGGTATGATACATCTTTGCTGTGCTTTACAGCTGCCCCTATGATCCCCCTTAATAAACTATGCCAAGCCAAGTGCCATAGAGTCGGATCCAAATCCAATTTTAATTACTACCAGTCTTGTCATCTTCCTCTTCATCTGGAAGGACTATAACAACTGTAGTACATCCCTCTTTTTAGTATGATGACACCATAGTTTTCATGATGATCATCAGATTGCTTCTTTCTGTATCAAAGCTGTGATTGGCTTTGGAGCCTTCTAACTGAGTAGAGTTTTGAGTAGTGTGTCGTTCTAAAATATAAAGTTAGTGGTTTTGTTCTTCTAAGCCAGAGCCAAGAACTTCTTTCAATATTTCTTGTAGTTTGGGTTTGGTTTTTACAGTCTCTGAGTTTCTGTTTATCTGGGAATGTCTTAATTTCATTTTCATATTTGAAAGATAGTTTTGCAGGATATATAATTCTTGGTTGGAAGTTCTTCTCCTTCAAGGCTTTGAATGTGTCATGCCACTGTCTCCATGCCAGCATGGTTTCTGCTGAGAAATCTGAAGACAGCCTACAGGGTTCCCTCTGAATGTTAGCTTTGCTTTGAGTCTTGCTGCCTTTAAGCGTTGCTGCTTATGTTTCATTTTGTTAAGCTTGATTATAATACGTCTTGGAGTCTTTCTTTTGAGATCTACATTGGGTGGCGTACAATATGCATCTGACATGTCTATATTCTCTTCCTTCATGATTTCTGGGAAGTTTTCTGTCAGCAGCTCAGCAACGGTATTCTCTGTGTTCTCAGATATCTCACCCTGTTCAGAGAATCCAATTAATTGAAGGTTGTTCCTGTTAATAGAGTCCCACATGCTTCTTAATGTTTCTTCATTTTTCTTGTTTCTTTTTTCTGATTTCTGCTCACAGATGCTAGCATCAGTAGCTCTGTCTTCCAAGTCAGAAATTCTTTTTTCTATTTGTTCCATTCTATTTTCTTGGCTTTGCATTGAAGTTTCTATGTCTTTGATTTTCTTCTTGATCTGTTGGATTTCAGAGTACTGGCGTTCCATCAGATCAAACAGCTTGTTTAATTTTTCATTTTGTTCTGCTGCATTTTGTATAAGGTCTAGAAGGGCTCTGCATATATATAATCATTTTGTATTCACTTCCTGATGCTTTCATAAAAGTTTCTTCATCTGGAAAACTCCTTGGTTGCTTTGTTTGGGAGCCTTCTGAAGCCATGGGTGATTTCTTGTATGCCACAAGTGTCTGTTGCTTTTCGGGTCCCATGTGAGTATGTAGAGGCTGGAAGAGGTACTGTGAGGATAGACTGCAGATGTATCTCTAGGCTGTCTTAAAATGTAAAGCAAAAGATATCTGACCACTTCACAAGTCAGTTAGGTTTTCAGGTGTAGAGGTCCCTCTTCTCAACTGGCAAAGTAAGTGACACTATATCCAACCCCAGATGATACAACCTAGTTCAGCATACAGCAATGCTACTGCCCTGTTGGCCTCTGCTGACAGGGGCTAGCCTTAGGCGACACTGCGTAGAGTACTGCTTTTCTGGTAGAAAAGCGCTCTCCTGTGGGCAGGCTCTGGCTCCCAAGCTACGAATTAGGTCCAGCTGCAGCCACTGTATCCAAGATGCCGCCCTCCACACAGGCAGCAGACAGAAAGGCTAAAGGTGCAGAGGTAGTGATTCCTCTGATTCTGTTGTAGGACCCCCAAAGTAGGTGGCACTGGGTAAATTACTGCTTTTCTGTCAGAGAAGTGCTGTCCTGTTTGTGGACGCTGGCCTCCAGGCTAAGAATGAGGTCCTGCTAAAATCTCCATATCCAACATGGCGTCCCACACACCGACTGCGAAATTCTGTACAAATGCCACTGAGGCAGATATAAAACGACAGGCTCAAAGTGGCTAGATTAACAGAGTCCTAAGCCTGGCTCTCAAAATATGGGAATTTTGCCTGCCTATCCCCCCACCAGTGTGTCTGAGTCTAGCCACTAGGCAAGACCCAGCTCTGCCCACTGGCCAAGACAGAGGAATAAAAAAAGTCAAAATGGTGCATTTACCTTCAGTCTGTGAGAGCCAGGGCTAACCAGGAGCGAGAGTCAGCGAAAGAGAGGAGGTTTTTTTGCTCAGTCGTATGAAGTCCAAAGTAACAGCTCTGTGCCGTGTCCTGGGGCTGATTAGGTGATCAGAGGGCTCTGTTTGATTATCAGTTCAGGTCTTGATTTCCAGTGGGATATAAGGAGATGTTTGCTTAGTCTGCCATCTTGACTCTGCCCCCATCCAGTTTTTTAAAAATTGATCTTTGGTTTGTGTGGTGCGCTGGTCTGTGGCTCTACCCTGGTAGGGTATCCCATATAATAGTTCATAAGGGGATAACCCTAGATCCTTCCTTGTGGCTGTCTCTGTCCTGAGGAGGGCTATGGAGAGGAATTTGGTTCATAGTAATTTAGTCTCTAAGACTTATTTTGTGATTTGTCTTTTAGGAGTTTGATTCATTCTTTCCACCTTTCCTGAGGAGAGACTGTGCCAGGGAGTGCAGTAATCCCAAATGATATTTAAACTCTCCATTACGTCATTCACTACTTTGGAAGTAAAGTGATTTCTGTTGTCTGAGTCAATGCTTTCTACTAGACCAAACCTAGATATAACCTGTTCTAGGATGACTTTGATGATATTGTTGATAGTAGCAGAGGCCAAAGTGAGGGCCTCGACCCAGCCAGAAAGATTACCCACTATTAACAGCAGATATTTTAGTCTTCCTACTATGAGTAATTCTGTGAAATCTGCTTGAATGTTCTGGAATGACCTCAGCCCTAGAAGCCTTCCTCCCACAGGGTGTCTTCTGAGTGCCTTCCTATTGATTTTATGACAGGTTATGCAGCCCCCATGTGTCTGCTTGGTGATTATGTAGTTGCCCACATACCCATAGTTTCTTGGTACAGCATTGTACATAGCTCGGAGACATCAGTGAATCCCTGTATTTAGTATGGGCAGCAGCTCCCTCATCATGGGTCAGTTTATTATTTCCGTCCCATCTGGGAGAACCCACCACTCATCCCCAGCCTGAGTGGCTCCAGTTTCAGTTAATTCTTCTTGTTCTTTAGAAGTGAATTGGGGTTTCGTTTTTATCACTTACGGGATACTAAATACTAGACTGAGAAGTTGAATTTCCTCACCTAGGGAAGCCTGCCTGGTCATTTTATCTGCAAGCCAGTTGCCAATAGCCTCCAAGATGCTTCCTTTTTGTGACTGTTCACATGGGCCACTGCTGTTTCTGTAGGAAGCAAGAGGCTGCCTAGGACACATCTAACCAAGTTTCCATGAATCAATTCTCTTCCTTTGCTGATCATGAGCTCCTGTCTCTTCCAAATTTTTCCAAAGTTGTGTATGACTCCCCAAGAGTATCTTGAGTCTGTGTAAATGGTGCCTTCTTGACCCTCACAGAATTTGAGGGCTTGATCAAGAGCATAGAGCTCACAAGTTCATGTTGAGCAGCTATTAGGCAGCCTTCCTTTTTCACATAGGGGCTGATTCATCTTGTCTACTACTGCATAGTCATTACTTCTATTTCCTTCAGCCACCTGTGAGGATCCATCTACAAACAGCCTGTCTCATCTGTGTAAAGGAATCTCCCTTAAGTCTTGTCTAACTTTGGTTTGGTATTATATAGCTAGATAGCTATGTTCCAGAGTCTCTGGCCTTCCCTCCCCTTTGCACAGGAAACTAGCAGGGTTTAGGCAATCCTTGGTGGTTAAGACCAGGTCATCCTTTTCTAGTATTATCACTTAATATTTTAAAATTCAAGAGTCTGTCAACCACCCCTCTACCCTTTGATTTAAGATGTTTCTGTCTTGGTGTGGAGTGCTCATGACTAGGTCCCCCACCAAAAGTCTGCTTCTGTCTGTCCTCCACCAGCAGAGCAGTAGTGGCTACAACTTGGACACATTCCAGCCAACCTCTTGAGACAGGATCCAATAGTTTGGACACAAAGGCAATAGGCTGCTTCTTCCCCTCCCGTGTCTGTGTGAGGAAACCAAGAGCCATGCCTTGATCCACCATAGTGAATAGGTGAAAGGGCTTCTCTAAAGATGGTAGAGCCAGAACTGGGGCTGTAATCAGGGCATATTTTAAGTCCTCCACTGTCTGATCTCAGGGGAGGACCAAGTCAGGGGTCAGACTCTTCTAACAGTTTGAGGTATAAGATTTTTGTTCCTTGGGCATAGGAATCAATCCACAGCCAGCAATAGCCAGTTAGTCCTAATAGCTTCCTGAGTTCTGTTTGTCTTAGGTAGGGGCAAGTTCACAATCCATGAAATTCCTTCTGGATTTATCCTTTACTTCCCCTCACTGATCAGGTGTCCTATGTATTTCACCTCCCTTTCTGCAGACTAAAGTTTACTGTTAGAGACCCAGAGTCCCTTTTTAGCCAGGAAATTGAGCAGATTAACAGTAGTTTCCTGTATCTGGCCCTTATTTTTCCCTGAGACTGATAAGTCATCTACATATTGTAATAACTGGGTTTCTTTATGTGGTTGAAACTCTTCCAAAACTTTTTCTAGAATCTGGCTGAATAAATTTGGGGCCTTGCTGAAGCGGTATTGTTGTTTCCTTCCAGTCTGGACATTTTCCCACTCAAGGGGAAGGAGGTCTCTGCTTTTGGGGTGAGGCAGGCACACTCACAATGCATCCTTTAAGTCTACCACAATAAACTGCTTATGTGCATATGGCATTCTACTGAGGAGGGTGTATGGATTAGGAAAGTCTGGCTGGCAGGTGTGGAAAACTTGACTTATGGCCCTCAGGTCTTGTACTAGCTTGTATGTCTCATCGGATTTCTTAAATGGGAAGATTGGCGTATTGTAAGATTCTAGGGGGCAATCTCTCACCAAGCCCTCTACCACGTGCTGTAAGCCCTTCTTCCACTCAATAGGGATAGGGAATTGTCTTCTACAGACCACCTCCCCTTGTTTTTTCAGTTCTAACGCATCAGGATGTGATTGCTAATCCTCCCCTGTCACCTTCTTTAACCCATACTCAGGAGTTGATTTTTTTTTTCCTCCTCCTCAATCAGAAGTCTCATCATTATCTTTATTTTCCCTTCATCCACACCTGTCGCTAGCCCCAATCTTACAATTATATCTGACCCTAAAAGATTTACTCCTGCATCCAGGACATAGAGGAGTCTCTCCTCTATTTGATTGTGTCCTCTCTTGAGCAGCATTTTCTGGAACATGGGAACCTGGAAATCTTCTCTCTTAACTCCCTGCAGTGTCAGCTTTTCTGACGCTAACCTAATGCCTTTCGTTTAACAGGCCAGGGAGAATTGAACAGCTCTGGTGTCAACTAGAAAAGTTATCTCATCCCCTACAGGTCCTACCTTCAAGTTTACCAAGGGTTCCTGGTGGGGCTTAATCATGAGGAACCCTTGACCACCCTAGTCCTCATCAAGAGTCTTGAGGGTAACTACCTTTTCTTCTGTCTTTAACTCTGGGCACTCTCTTTTAAATGACCTGCTTTACCACACTTTCAACATCCACTGGTGGTCTTGGAAACTTGGCCTGGGACTATCTTCCCCACTCTTGGGGGAGGTCGGACACTTTCACACTTCCTTCTAGGGGTGAGTTTCTGTTCTAGCCTCTTACTAACTGCCTTATCCACAGTAGAAACTATGATTTTTGGCTTTTTGTTTTTGCTTCTCTGCCTCTCTCTTCACAAAGAATTTATGAGCCTTTCTTAATGGTTCATCAAAGAGTTTGTTGCTCTGTCCTTCAATCTTGTAATTTCTTGGTAACGTCAGCCAGCTTTTGGTTACAAAACTAACTTTTAATAGAACCTCTCCTACTACATCCTCTGGATCTAACCCAGAATACTTTCTCATTTGATCTCTAAGTCTCGGGAAGAAAGCTTATGGGGTCTCCTCCTTTTCTTGTTGGACCCCAAAGGCTTTGGCTACCTTTTGGGATCTGGAAACTAATTCCCTTATTCCTTTGATTATCATCTCCCTAAGGTCCTGCATTTGGCATCAGTCCTCAGTGTCATTGTTGTCTTGGGGAATTTTTGTTCGGGGGAAAGAGAATCCTACACTCCCCCCGAGAGAGTGCTCCCTCTCCCAGACTAACATGGCTGTTCTTTTAATCATTTCCTTGTCTTTCCCTATAAACTGGATAGTCTGGGTGCCAGGAACTGATCTAACTGTTTTGCTAGGCCAAGGGGAACTTCTAAAAGAGGTTTTATTTCTTTTTTAAAATTTCTGACTTCTGTACTGGTGAGGGGAGTATTAACACATCCAATCTCCCCTTGCCCTACTGCCACCTCCTGAAGGGCAAATATCTTGTTTAGTGGCAGTGGAAGCTGCTGGAGGTCCTTCTTGCATTCTTCCAATTTCTTTCTTTGACCAGGGTAAGAGGGAGCTGTCAGTTCAGTTCCCTCACTATTCTCTTGGTTCTGGCCTTTTTCTGTCCACCTCCCAGTGTGGCATACGAGGGATGTGGAGGCAGGTTGGCCTTGCCATCAGAATCACCATCAGAAAGCAGTTGAGGCAAATCAGACCCACTGTCAGGAAGTGGCAGGCAAGACAGAGGGCTCTAACGTTTCGATTTAGGACCCTCTTTATCCTCCTTAATGGGAAACATACCTTCGGCTGATTTTGATCCCCCTTCCAACCAGCAGAGGGCATAAGTTACTTCCTCTTGGGAAAGTGTCATTCTATGAGTCACATAGAGGACTAGGGCCTGGCAGCTCCAGCCCTCATTGGAACCAAATTGGGGCCAGAATACTGATGGTCTACAAATTGATTCCTTTCGCAAAATGAAACAGCAGTATTTAATCATCTTTTGTTTGTCCTTATCATGGGTCTGAGGACCCTCAACATCGTCTCCAAAGGACTATTAGAAGAAATGTTCTTGGGAGCTTCTCCTGCTCCCTTTCTTTTCCCCTCCCTAAGCCTAGAACTTTTGTTCCTCATTTTCTATTGGTGTCTGCCTGAATTACCCTCCCCCCGTGTGCTCAATCCCCCTTCTTCTGGAGTTTTATTGCATACCCCAGGATACGCTTCATCCATCTCCAGCCATTTCCTTCATGGGAGGATGGAACCACGGATTGTGAATCTTCACTTGCTTCATAGCCAAGGTAAGTTTCAGTCATATGTATATACTCGATCTCTGAAAATGTCCAACCACCAGGGTAATACATACATTCCAGTCTTCATACTCTAGCTTGTGTACAAAGTTGTCTGATTGCCGTAGTAGTTTATTTTCACTGTCCTGTATCGTCCTCGCCAACTTCCAGACAATAGTCTTGGGTTTATTCTGGCTGTCATAAGAGGTGGGGCACCTTCGCAGAGCAGGCCAAGAACTGAGGTGGATGTGCCTCCTCCTTCACTAAGGCTGCCTCTGAAGTGGGCAGAAACTATCCTGGATGAGCCCCCAAAGTTTGTGAGAAACACTGTTGGTAACCGGGATACTGCTTCAGTTCCTCTTGGCAATTGGAGGATTAGTAGAAACCGCTGACTAGGACCCTCCCTCAATGATGGAGGCAGGCAGCCTTATCCCTTATGAGGTCACTGATAGATAGTTACTGGTGTCTTTTTCTGACATTGCTCAAGAAATCCAATTTAAATCCAGTTAGCAAGAGCTAGGTTTTATTGCTTGATTTTGCAAAAGTGGGTGCTTGAGCCCACAATGGAGGCTAGTCAGAGAGAACACACCAAACAGGTCTTTACAAACCTTTTCATCTCCTAACTCACAAGTCTCTTCCCCAGTTCCTCTTTGGCTGAGTACTATGGGGTGAAAAGTCTCTCCCGGACTTCACCTAAGTCTTAACTTTCCATTCATTTTTATGGTTGTGTCTCCTGTTTCCTGAACAAGTTTCCCCTTCTGCCCTTTTCTCTTTAGGTTAGCTAGTAACTTCTCATCTTTCCCTTTGTTCTGAAGATGGACCATTTTGAATTTTATTTCTCATAACTAGATAAGAAACCAATGAGGGGAATGAGTGCTGACACAGCATTTTATTAAATAAACATAATTTTT
Source organism: Heterohyrax brucei (assembly GCA_028571685.1). Classification (NCBI taxonomy): domain Eukaryota; kingdom Metazoa; phylum Chordata; class Mammalia; order Hyracoidea; family Procaviidae; genus Heterohyrax; species Heterohyrax brucei. The sequence continues at coordinate 39,047,831 of CM053157.1, read as the reverse complement.
TTTTCTTCCCCCAATTTATTTTATTTTATTTCATTTTTTGTTGTTGAGAATATTCACAGAAGAACTTACACCAATACAACAATTTCTAATTCTTCCACATACTATTCAGTGACAGTGATTGCATTCTTCAACTTGTGTAACCATTTTCAGCCTCCTTTTCTGGATTGTTCTTCCTCCATTAGTGTACACTCATGTCTCCCTAAATTTTCTTTTTCTTTTTTTTTTAATATCTCTGCTTTATCTCTGGTTTCTTTTTTCCTCTCAGTTAAAATGAAGATTTTCTTTTTTAAATTTAGTATTAGATTCACCAAATTTTGTTACAAAGATCCTCAAGGCTTTTTACTTTTATTTGCTATGGTTTTGACCTCAAAAATCTCAATTTATTTATAATTCCAAATATTGATATTAATTTCCTTTTTATCTTTCACTTCACTGTGTGGGAAGATAGACGTAAGGCCCCAATTACATCCATGTTTATTATATACTGGGACATCACCCTCTTGTGCTATCCAGAATATCTTCATACATGTTTACAAATTCATCATGGCAGACTTCATCAAATCAGAAAGAGTGTTTACAGCACTCTGCAGGAACGACAGTGTTTGTAAATTGTTGATTAATTCAATTAACATTGCTAAATATTTTCAACTTAAGAGCCTTACAACTGAAACATTACCACTGATTCTTACACCTGGAGATGACAAATTCCTTTCCACTGAACCTTTTTTTTTAATTATGATTGAGTGAAAATATGCAATCCTGTATAACTTTGCATACCCGTCAATGAGCGGCTCCCACTTCTCCCCCTGCCCAGTGACAACACACTCCTCCTCTCCATTCTGTACGTCGTATCCTCCTAACAATCTCCTGTCCCCTCCTCTCCACCCTGTCCCCCGCATCCAGTAAGAAGTCAGCTGGATGACATCCCACAGATGCATAGAACCATAAAGTGCACACATGATATGGTCATTCTGTGTCACCAATTCCAATCCATTTCTGTCTGAAGAGTTGACCTCCATTATGATTTGTGGACAGGGGCAGCATCAGGGCAAGAAGCCATGCTCCCAGGGAAACCCCGAGGCCCCTGGACCTTTAATTGTGACCTTTTAGTTCCATTGAATATTTTTAAAGACTAATTTAATTCATCTTAACCAATATTCTTTGAGTACCTCTATGTACCAAGCCCTGTTCTAGGTGAATGGATATGTCAGTAAACAAAACCTTAAAAATCTTTACACACCATTGGAAGTCCATTAATACAGTGATTTCTTTAGGGGTTATTATTTCCTCCATATATAAACTACAAAGTAGGTTTGCTCTTAACCTCACTGTGATGTTTCAGTTGACGGTCTCATGGCTCAGAAAAGGCATGAATAAGACACATATTTTCTACAGCCCTGAATTCATGCTCCTTGGGAACAGTATTGGCAGTTCCATTCTGTCCTACAGGGTAGCTATGAGTTGGAATTGACTCAATGGCAATTGGATTGGTATTTGATTTTATGACATTACTGGAGCCCTGGTGGTGCAACAGGTAAGCACTTCACTGCTAAACTGATAATTCAAACCTGCCCAGTGGCTGTGCAAAGTCCTGGTGATCTACTTGATAGAGATTACAACTATGAAAACCCTGTGGAACAGCCCCACTCTGTCATATAGGGTTACTATGAGTCAGAATTGACTCAACAGTACCCAACAAGAACATGGCATTACCACTTTCAATCTTGTTATTCTTAACATTTCATTTACTTACCAGACTGAGCTTCCTGAGCAAAGATTTCATCTATACTTGATCTTTCACTATCATCCACAACATTTTGCATGAAAGCATTCAAAAGATGCTTATTTCCCTTGCTGAATATCAATGAACCAGTGGGTGCCTTCATAATTTCTCAGTGATTTCTGAAAGGTGTCAGCTCCTATGCCAGAGAAAGTTGATGAGTCCAGACTCCAGAGTGTTGGTAAAATAGATAACTCAAGTAATCCTTCTCTCTGCTCTGATTGATGTGGCTACCCCTGAGGATGGGGCTATTGGTCTACACTTTTATACCCTTTAAGTAAGTTCTGTGTAGACTTTTCTTGTCTCAGCTCTTTGTTGTTGTTGTTAGCCATTGCTGAATCCATCCTGATCCACTATGAGAAGTGGGACAAAATTCTGCCCAGTCCTGCTTCAGTGCCACAGTTTGTCATGGATGAGACTGTTGTGATGCATAAGGTTTTCACTGGCTGATTTTCAAAAAGCACCAGAACTTTCTTCCTAGTCCTTCTTAGTTTTGAAACTCCACTGAAATGTGTTCAGCATCATAACAACATGCACACCTCCATTTATGGATGTGCAGTAGCTGTGATGATGTCCATTGGCTAGGAACCTACTGATGGATGATAGCAGTGGTGCATCTCCTGCATGGAAAGTGACACTTTTTCTACTACACTACCAATGCCCAATGTCCCCTCACTGCTTTTGTTGCTACTTTTTGTAGTCAAAAAAAAGCAAGCTGAACATGGTCTTGGAATCCTTTGGATCCTGGAAGGGAAGCCTGCTCACTTTCCTTCATCAAGGTTGGTTCAGACATCTTCAACATCCATACACACTTGTCTTTGCCAGGTAATAAGCAGATGTAACTGACAGACAAAGTCTGAATATGATTAATAAATCCACATCAATGAAATGAGTTCTACTTTCCTCTAATTTGGCTTCAGGTGTTGTTTTGCTGTTTTATGAGTCTGAATGTAATTAGACCCAATTAAAATCTGAAGTCCCTATCTTCAGTCCAATTTCATCTGAGGTTATAAAAAATAAATAATTCACAGTGACTTTATTATTTCTGTTTCTTAGGTCTGGATAGGCAGAAAATTGAAGCAGGTCTCTTCACAGCATTGAAAAAACATGTAGGCTCCAAAGAGGGTTGAAACTCACTAAAGCTCAAATTAATTTCACCTGAATAGTCAATGTTGTGTACAAAAATGAGACAGAGGAATTCTCACTTTGTAGGAATTCTCCAGAGAGCAGTTGTGGGGTGAGGATCTCATTTCATCCCTTCTTCACCAAGAAAGGAGAGGGCTGAGTATTTGAGGCCAAATGACTCCCAAGCTCATTGTTTCATAACTGACTCCACTTCTAAGTTCCATTGCTGTTCTTTTCATTTATTTGCATCCCAAATTTCAAATGGATATGAGATAGCTGCTTAAGAGCCAGTAATATCCTTCCAGTTGATTACTGGGAATCAAGAGCAAATGTTAAGCATTATTGATGCTGAAGTCTCTTTTCCCCACAAATGGTTCCCTGTTCTAAATGTCTACCTTTCTCTTGCCTTCCCTCTCTAACCTAACTTTGTCTTTTTATCACTCCTGCCCTCACTGTTTCTCCTGTACATATTTTATTAAAAGCCAATATGCTAAGGATAGACAGAAGACAATTCATTATCTTTACATGTGGAGTTTACATACTACAACGTGGAATTTGCATATTACTATATAGAATTAGTCAGATCCGACTCGATGGCACTTGGCTTGGCTTGGTGTATAGAATTAGAGGAGATTGGTTATTAAGTTGTAGAATTCTCACCTTCCACATGGGAGATGTAGGTTGGATTCCTGGACAATGCACCTCATGCTCAGCCATTACTGTTCTATCAGTGGAGGCTTGTGTGTTGTTATGATGACTAAGATGGCCTAGGAAGAAAGGCCTGACAATCTATTTCCAATCAGCCAATGGTCAAGTCAGAAACTGATTATGGGGATGGTGTAGGACACGGCATAAAGAAAACAAAAATCCTGACAACTGGACCAATAAGCATCATCATGATAAATGGAGAAAAGATTGAAGCAGTCAAGAATTTGATTTTACTTGTATCCACAATTAATGCCCACAGAAGAAGCAGTGAAGAAATCAAACAATGCATTGCATTGGGCAAATTTTCTGCAGAAGATCTCTTTAAAGTGTTAAAAAGCAGGATGGCATTTTGTGGACTAACATGCACCTGTCCCAAGACATGGTATTTTCAATGCATGAAAAGCTGGACAGTGGGTAAGGAAGACTGAAGAAGCATTGATGCCTTTGGTGATGCCTTTGAATTATGACAAATAATATTGAAGGGCCATTGTGCACAGTGGCATGGTGGCAAGTCTGCGAACTTAAGTGTATAGTTGTCAGTGAGTGAGTTTTTAACCAGTAAACAAATAGATGTATTGGAATACCCTCCCTACTCATCTGATCTAGCCCCCAATGACTTTTTTTCTTTACCTGAAGGTAAAGGAAATATTGAAAGGAAAACATTTGTTGGCATTCAAGACATCAAGAGTAATATGACAACAATAGCTGTGATGGCCATTCCAGAAAGAGTTCTCCAATTACTTTGAAGGGTGGACTAGGCACTGGCATAAGTCCATAGCTTCCCAAGGAAAGTACTTTGAAGGTGACCATAGTGATATTCAGCAGCAAGGTATGCAGCACGTTTTCTAGGATGAGTTGGTGAACTTAACTGACAGTCCTCATATAGATCATCTCATTGACTCTACTCTGCTATTCTGTTGTTGGGGAATTGCTATGTGTACTCACAGTGAGGAAGTTGAGGATCTTAGGTGTTGAACTGTTTGCTTAGAATCACAGAGCTGGTAAAGAATAGCCATGGTATTTGAACCAAACCCTTCTGCTCTATAGTTGGTATACTTCCTTGATATGCCTCCCCTCTTTATCAGCCAACACTTAGTAATTTTTCCTGACCCTACTTTGATGTTTACCTCTCTGGATTTATCACTCTTTTCCTCTGCACCTGGTCAAAGGCTATATATCTTCCAAGGTCCAGTTTAAATCTCACCTTTTCTGTATACAATTTCCCAAGCAGATCCTGAAACAAACAAAGCTAGGTCCAGTGAACTAAATTTCATGTAAATAATTTTATTGAGAATGATTGAATACTTTTTATGTTATTTATTAGATTATTGTTTTGGTTTCTGTCATCTGATTATTTTTTTCAGGACTGTGTCTTGTAAGTTCTTTGGGAAGAGCCATAATTTATATTTTGTTATGTGCCCAACAGGACTGATAACAGTGCCTTGTACGAAACAAACAAAAAAGCAAAGCAAAACTAGTTCCTGTCGAGTTAATTTAGACTCGTTGTAGTACCATGTATATCAGAGACCTGTGCTTCATGAGGCTTTTTAAAGACTGATATTCTGAAAGTTTGAATCACTAGGACTTTCTTTCAAGGCACTCTTGGGGGAACTTGAACTGTCAACCTTTTGGTTATTAGCTGAGCTCAGTAACTGTTTGTACTACCCTCTGTCACTCAGATGCCTTGGTTCTCAGCAAAATCATGTGTTCTGGATTTGTTGGTGGTGGGGCATTGGATAACTTGCTTAAACTGCTTGAACCCCAGTTTATTCCTCTTTGAAGTGAAGCATTTGAACTGCCAAGTTTTAATTTCTTATCCTCTTGCTAGGTGATGGCCCCATTCTCTGGCTTAGACTTATGCCACAAAGATACAGTGTGGAGCTCCTCTGGCCCACTTCTGGGCTGCAGAGTCCCAGCAAGTGTGACTCTCACCTTGCCAGCACCGCCAGATGGCTGAGCTATAGTCATGACCTTGGTGTCGGGAGGAACTTAAGGCCAGGTGTTGTGACAGCAGGGTCTTGGTGTGTTTTAAATGCTTCACTGGCATTCTAAGAGGCGTCCTGGAAAATGCCAGGGCTATCAGATCCGTCTTCCCGCATGTGTCCAGAAAAGCTTCTGGCAACATCATACAGACACAGAAGATGTAGTCTGCAGTGGTCTGGGGACTTACACTCTCAGTGGTAAGGGTAGAAAGTATTCTTGCCCTTATTCACAGTGCCTTCCTGGAAAATAGGTATGTACCCGTGTGTGTATATGTTTGTGCACATGCACAACCTAAGGAACACTAGTGAAGCAGTTGTTAAGCACTCAGTTGCCAACTGAAGGGTTTGTAGTTGAAAGCCATCAAAAACCCCACAGAGGAAAGGTGTGGCCATCTGTTTGCATCAAGATTACAGCTTTGGAAACTCTATGGGGGCAGATCTACTCTGTCCTATATGATTGCTACAAGGTGGAATAAACTTACTGGCAATGGGGTACAGAAGTATGTGTGTTCTATGGGGAGTGAGAGTAGAAACTTGAAGGTGATTTGAAGCTGTTTTACAGTTTATTATTGAAATGGACTTCCCACTTGCCTATGTAGTCTTGTGCGTGGCTTCCCCAGTGAAGACTCATAAAACTCCATGCTATATACATCATATAACTGGACAACTGATTTTTTATAAACCAGTAGAAAACATGTAAAATATTTAAAGCACAATTATAAACATCCAGATGATGATGGTTCAGGAGGTGAGAACAGTTCATCAGTGTGTAGCAAGTGTCTTTACTGAACTGTGAAGGGTTAGCAGATTTTGGTAGTTTCACCAGTGATCATATCACAAAACCTATGACATCATCACACTAAAAAGAGGGATGTATTACACTAATTAATATCCCTTTCAGATGCAGAGGAATTTAAAAAGATGTGCAGAAGCTAAAATCTGGTTTAAACTTAGAACAGTAAGGGGAATCACAAGAGTAGGTGCAATGCAAAATAACAGTGTGACATATCAAGACAAGATACATAATACAGGAGTCTCAACAAACATAAAATCAAAAGTGAAAAAGATGAAAAGTCAACCCATAAAGAAGAATGACCCAGAACCGAATATTAAGAGCAACACAGAAAACATCAACAACACAAAAATAAATGCATCAAAAGGACAGCACTAAACATATACTTATCAATAATTACACCGAATGTAAATGGAATGAATGCTCCAATAAAGAGACAGTGAGTGACGTCTTGGATCAAAAGACGTGACCTGTCTATGTGTTGCTTACAAGACACATCTTAGACTCAAAGATATTATTAACAAACTGAAAATTAAAGGATAGAAAGATATATGTCAAGCTAACAACATAAAAGAAGAGCAGGAGTAGAAATACTAACCTCAGATAAAATAAACTTTAATGTAAAATCGCCATGAGTTGGATCCGACTCAACGGCACTTGGCTTGGCCTCAATGTAAAATCCACCATCATGGACAAGGATGGTAACTATTTGTTGCAGAAAGTTTCAGCACATAAGCAGGACATAACAATATTATACATTTATGTACCCAATACCAGACCATCTAAGTACATTGAAAGAACACTGACAACAATGAAAAAATAAGATAGATGACTACACAGTAATAGTTGGAGACTTTCACACTCCACTTTCAGTAATGGACAGATCACCCGGAAAAAAGCTCAGTGAAGATACAGAAGATCTTACGGCAACATAAGACCTCATCAACATACATATAACCTTTTACCCACCAACAGATAAGTACACCTTCTTCTGTGATGCACATGGAATGTTCTCCAGAAAAGACCATGTATTAGGACATAAAGCAAGTCTCAACAAAATCCAAACCACTGAATTATTATTGCAAAGCATCCTCTCAGGCCAAAAAGCCGTAAAAGTTGAAATCAGTAGCAGGAAAAGCATAGGTGGAAATTTGAACTCAGAAACTGAACAACACCCTACTCAAAAGCACATGGGTTACAGAAGAAATCAATGAAATAAAGAAATTTATGTAATCAAATGAGAATGAAAACACATCCAACCAGAACCTATGGGATACAATAAAAGCAGTGCTCCAAGGTCAATTTATCTCTATAAATGCACACATCTGGAATAAAGAAAGGATCCAAACCAAAGAAGTAACAGTACTGCTTGAGCAAGTAGAAAGAGAGCAACAGAGGAACCCCTCAGGCACCAGAAGAAAACAGATAATAAAAATTAAAGCAGAATTAAATGAATTAGAGAATAGAAGAACAATCCAAAAAAAAATTAACAAAACCAAAAGCTGGTTCTTTGAAAAAGTCAACAAAGTTGATAAACCATTGGCTAAACCTACAAAAGAAAAACAGGAGCGGAAACAAATAACCTGAATAAAACATGAGATGGGAGATGTCCCAACAAACCCAACTGAAATCAGAAGTACCATAGTAGAATACTATGAAAGACTGTACTTAAACAGATTTGAAGACCTAGAGGAAATGGGCAAATTTCTAGATTCACCTCATGTGCAAAAATTATCACAAGGAGAAGTAGAACAACTTAATAAACTTGTCACAAAGGAAGAGACTGAAAATGTCATCAAAAAACTACCAACCAAAAAAAGTCCTGGCCCAGATGGCTTCACCAGAGAACTCTATCAAAATTTTAGAGAAGAGTTAACTCCAATAACTGCTGAGACTATTTTGCAGCAAACAAAGGGATGGAATAATTCCAAATTCATTCTATGGAGCCAGGAAAACCCTAATACCAAAGTCAGGGAAAGACCCACAAAAAAAGAAAATTACAGGCCAATATCACTCATGGACATAGATGCAAAAATTTTCAACAAAATCTAAGCCAATAAAATTTAACAACATACCAAAAAAAAAAAAAAAAAACAAAAAAACATTATGACCAAGTTGGATTCATAGCTGGGATGCCAGGCTAGTTCAACATCAGAAAAAAAGTTAATGTGATCAACCACATGAATAACAGAAGGGTTAAGAATCACCTGATTTTGTTAAATGATGCAGAAAAGGCATTCAGCAAAGCCCAGCATGCATTCATGCTAAAAACACTCAGCAAACAAGAAGAGATGGGAAATTTCTCAACACAATAAAGGACGTCTATGCAAAGCCAAATCCCTACATCATCCTGAGGGGAGATAGACTGAAAGAATTCCCCCAGAGGACATTAACTAGACAAGGATGCCCACTCTCAGCACTTCTATTCAACATTGTACTACAGGTTATAGCTAGAGCAGTTAGACAAAACAAAGAAATAAAGGGCATCCGCATTGCAAAGAAGAAGTAAAAATCTTCTATTTGCACGTGATATGATTACATATGCAGAGAATCCTAAAGAATCCATAAGTAAACTACTTGAACTAATGGAAGAATTCAGCAAAGCATCAGGATATAAGATAAATGTAATTCAGTAGGATTTCCCTGTACCAACAAGGAGACCATCAAGGAAGAAATCACCAAATCAATACTATTTACTATAGTCCCCAAGATGACAAAAAAAGCTAGAAATAAATCTAACCAGAGAAATAAGAGACCCATACAGAGAGAATTATAAGACCTTAGTGCAAGAAACTGAAGTGGAAAAACCCACTCTGTTCTTGGATAGAAAGACTTAACATTGTGAAAATATCTGTTTCACCAAAAGTGATCTAAATATACAATGCAATGTCAATACAAATTCCAGTGTCATTTTTTAATAAAATGGAGAAACAAATCACCAACTTCGTTTGGAAAGGGAAGAAACCCTGGATAATTAAAGCACTACTGAAGAAGAGGAACACAGTGGGAGGCCTGACTTTAGAAGCTATTATACTGCGACTGTAGTCAAAACAGCCTTGTACTAGTACAAAAAGAGACATAGACTAGTGGAACAGATTGAGACCCCAGAGATGCCACCACCCTCTTATGAACAGCTGATACTTGTCAAAGGCCCTATACTTGTAAACTGGGGTAAAAATAGTCTCTTTAACAATTGGTGCTGGCAAAATTGGATATCCATCTGCAAAAAACTGAAACAAGACTCATATCTGACACATTGCACAAAAACTAACTCAAAATGGATCAAAGACCTAAATATCAACTCTAAAATGATAAAGATCGTGCAAGAAAAAGTAAAGTCAACAATGGAAGTTCCAATGCACAGCTTAGACAGTCTCAAACTCTGACAAAGTGTGATCAACAGAAGGGAAAATAGATAACTGGGAACTACTGAGAATCAAACACTTTTGCTCATCCAAAGATTGTACTAAAAGAGTTAAAAGACCACCTACAGAATGGGAAAAAATATTTGGCAACTGCATGTCAGACTGATGTCTGATCTCCATTCTCTACAGGGTACTGCAAAATATCAACAAGAAGAAGGTAAACAACCAAATTAAGCAATGGGCAAAGAATATGGACAGACACTTCTCCGAAGAGGACATCTATGCAGTCAAAAGACACATGAGGAAATGCTCACAATCATAGCTATTAGAGAAATCCAAATAAAAACTTCAATGAGATACTATCTCACCCCAACAAGGTTGGCCGTGATCCAAAAAACACAAAATAACAAATGCTGGAAAGGCTGTGGACAGATTGGAACTCTCCTATACTGTTGATTGGATTGTGAGTTGGTACAACCTATTTGAAAAGCAATCTGGTGCTTCCTTAAAAAGCTGGAAATAGATAGACCGTTTGATCAAGTAATCCCACTGCTTGAAATATATCCTACAGAAACAAAGACTGTCACATGAACAGATACATGCACATGAATGTATATTATAGCACAGCCCACAATAGCAAAAGATGGAATCAACCCAGATGCCCATTAAAAGATGAATAGGTAAAGAAACTATGGTACATATACTCAGTGGAACACTATGCAATGATAAAGAACAATGATGATTCTAGAAATCATCTCATAACCTGGTTTTAGTTGAAAGACATTATGCTGAGTGAAATCAGTCAGCGGCAAAAGGAAAGTATTGTATGAGACTCCTACCATATGGACTTAAAAACAGACTTATGTACAGAAGGAAAGACCCTTTGACGGCCACGGGGGGGTAAGGAGGGAGATGGTGATAGCTTAGACAGTTAATAGAAACTGGTTAGGTGAAAGCAAAGACGGCACACAACAGAAATTAGATCAACTTAACTGGAGTTCACCATAAACAGAAAACTCTTCTAATCTCAATCTAATACTGCAAGGATAGAATAAAAGGGGTGGGGTCTGGGGACCATGCTCTTGGGGGACATCGAGGCCAGTTGACATAACTAGCTTATTGCTAAGAGAATCTTCTGCACCCCATAGTGGTGAGTGGCTTCTGGGGTCTCAAAAGCTGACAAGCAGCTATCTGAGGTACACCAATAGGTCCCAACTCATCTGAAACAGATGATCACCAAGAACAACAAAGATATAAGGAAAAAAGAGCCCAGAAGACAGAAGAACCCTTGTGAAAGGGAGACTGTATCAACATGTGACCAGAAGAATCAGATGGTGCCTGGCCACCACCAAAGACAGCTGTGATGGGGCACACAATGTTGATGTGCTGTGGCAACTTGAGAAAAAAAACAGTGCAGCTTAAGAACTCCACCAAAAGACCACAACTGATGGTCCATTGGCTTGAGGGGTCCCTTGGGAGCATAGTCTCTAGATCTGCTGCAACCCCTGTCCGGGAAACACTACTGAGGTCAACTCTTCAGACAAAAGTGGCCTGGACTTGGGGATACAGTGTGACCATATGGTTTGTGTACTTCATAGTTATATACATTTATAGAATGATGTCCTCTTGGTCTCTTTCTAGATGAGAGAGAAGAGGGTGGAGAAGAGGGGACTGGAGATTGTTGGGAGGATATGACAAATGTAGACTGAAAAGGAGGAGTGTGCTGTCACTGGGCAAGGAAAGCAGAAGGAGCTGCAGAAAGGTAGGCATGCAAAATTGATTTGGATTGCATACTTTCACTTAATCACAGTTAAAAAAGAAAGTTTGGTGGTTTGAACCCACTCAGAGGTATCTCAGAAGACAGACCTGGCAGACTGCTTCTGAAAAGTCACAGACTTGGAAACCAGATGGAGTAGTTTTACTGTGTACACATGGGGTCACTATGAGCCAGGATCAACAGCAACTAACAGCACCTACAATGACATACTCCAGAAAGAACCATCTCTGACATGAAGAGAGAAGAATTTCGTCTGTAGGTATCAACAGCTGGTAGTATTTGCATAATAGTATGGCCACGGAAGTTTGATAGGAGAGGAGTAATAGAGACTTTTTGCTAAAAGAAGGCTCAATGAATTGGCAATCATGCATTACTCTAGGTATAATTATGTAGAAAACAGGCAACATGATTTAGTTCATTTATTTTTATGGAGAACCAATTTTATTTTATGTTCACTTTGCTAACACCAATTCTTTCTTATTTTCTTAAGAAGCAAATGCGAACAGTCTCATCAGTGGTACTTTTTGCAGAAGAAATCTAAACTAGTCTCTTGGTTTCAGAGGCAAATGCTATCAGTATTGCTTATCCAGAACAACTTTTACAACAGTTATAGATGTGCTCACTTATTTGCACCTTCTTTTAAAAGCCATAACAAAGGAATGTGTGGATATTTGAATAGTATATTTCCAACTTTAAGTTTGTGTCATATGCAGAATTCATGGGTGGCACAAATGGTTAGGCACATGGCAAGTAGCTGAAAGATTGGCAATTTAAACCCACCCAGAGGTGCCTAGGAAGATAGACCTGATGATCTGTTCAGAAAGGTCCAGCCTTGAAAATACGATTGTTTTAGTCAGCTAGTGCTGCTCTAACAGAAATACAACAGAGTGGATGTCTTTAACAAAGGAAGGTTTATTCTAACTCAGTCCGGTAGGCTACAAGTCCAAATTCAGAAGGTCTGCTTCAGGGGAAGGCTTTTCCCCTTGTGAGCTCTAGAGGAAAGTCTAATATTGTATCAGTCTTTGTCCAGGGAGCATCTTGGTGCAGGAACCTCAGGTCTGAAGGACACGCTTTTCTCCTGGTGGTGCTTTCTTGATGGTGTCAGGTTCCCAATTCTCTGCTTGCTTGTCTTTCTTTCTTTTTTTTTTAATTTTAATTTTTTACTTAATATGACAGAGTGAAAATGTACATTCCTGTATAAATTTACATGCCCACCTATATGCAGCTTCCACTGCTCTCCCTGTCCGGTGACAGCACATTATTCCTCTCTGCTCCATACATGTCTCATCCTCCCAACAGCCTCGTTTCCCCTCCTCTCCAACCACTCTCCTTCCTCCAGCCACAGGTCAGCAGGATGATATCTGTTTTAGCCAGCTAGGGCTGCTCTAACAGAAATACCACAGAGTGGGTGGCTTTAACAAAGAAAGATTTATTCTTACACAGTCCGGTAGGTTGCAAGTCCATACTCAGGGTGTCCGCTCAAGGGGAAGGCTTTCCCCTTGTCGGCTCTGGAAGAAAGTCTGGTATTGCATCAGTCTTTGTCCAGGGAGCGTCCTCACGCAAGAACCTCTAGTCTGAAGGACGGGCTGTGCTCCTGGTGCTGCTTGCTTGATGGTAGCGAGGTTCTCAAATTGTCCTTTGTCTCTTTTTCCTTTTATTCCTTGCAAGCTAAAAGCATTAAGGGTGGGGCAAGCCATACTCCAGGGAAACTCCCCCTACAGCAGGAATTAACAGCCCCACCCTAATTCTTTAACATACAGGTTAGCAAAACCACACAATGGAGGACAGTCCCAAGATACTGGGAACCATATCTCAGCCACGTGGCTGCACACATTTTTGGGGGGACACAATTCCAACCATGATATCCCACCCTTTGACAACCCAAAAATCACATCACAAAACATTTAACACATTCATCTCACCATAGCAAAATTATGTCCATCCATATAACAGAAGTCTTAAATCAGTTCCAACCATAAAGTGCATCCAATATATGGTCACTCTGCATTGCTTGTCTTTGTTTTTATCTCTTGTAGGGTAAAAGGATTAAGGGTGGGTCAAGCCATACTACAGGGAAACTCCCTTTATAGTGGAGCAGGGAGGTAATTCCATGAAAGAATTTACAGTCCCGCCCTAACCCTTTAACATACAGGAAAATCACAAAATGGAGAACGATCACAAAATATTGGGATCATGGGCCAGCCACACGCTACACGTATTTCGGAGGGGATACAATTCAATCCATGACAATGATGGAGCAGTTCTACTCTTCCCGCATGGGTTTGTTGTGGGCTAGAATCAGCTTAACAACAACAACAGTATGCAGATTTCAAAGGTAACCTCTGAGTTTTGTCTTTATATTCAATTTGAGGCTATATTATTCCAGGGCAGTGGCTCCAGCTGAAACTGATTTTGCTCTCCAGGACACATTTGGGAGTGTCTGTAGACATGTTTCACCAGCATCCAGAAGATAGAGTCCAAGAATGCTGTTCAACACCCTACAGTGCACAGGACAGCCCCACCACAAAGAAGCTTCTTATCCAAATATTGAGAGTGCTAATGTTGAGAAACCCTGTTGCAAATCCAAAATATTTGCCACTGAGTTGATTCCAAATAACAGCCACCCTATAGAGTAGAGTAGAACTGCCCCTTAGGTTTCCAAGGCTGTAATCTTGACGGAAACAGCTTACTACATCTTTTACCCCAGGAGAAATGCTTAGTGGGCTCAAACTGCCAACTTTCTGGTTAGCAGCTGAGTACTTAACCACTGTGCAACCAGCGCTCCCTAACCCTGTGTTGGAGGAAAATAAACTGTATTTTCTCCTAGCGATAGTTCACAGTTAATCTTTGTACCTCATTTTGTCCAGAACAGGCAAGATGTTATGGCCTAAAGGCTTATCTAAGAAAAAAATCTCACATTCATGTTGGTGCAGAACAGAAGTGTACCCAAAGTAAGTGTGATTTGTTACTTTAATACTTTATGGGGGTTATCTGACACTTCGATGCTTCATGGTTTGGAACACTCTCCCTTGGGTTTGACCTTCTGACATCTTGCAGGAAGTATGATTAATTTCTAACTAAAGGATGGTTAAAAGGGAGGGGGAAAGGAAAAGGCAGAAGTAAATGAAAAAAAGATACATTTTCATCTTAAATGTCTTTACAGCTTGAAGAGCCTCAAATGTTGTTGTTAGATGCCGTCAAGTTGTCCCCCAAGACATAATGACCCTCAACTCACGATGACACCATGTACAACCGAACAAAATGTTGTGTGGTTTTGCACCATCACTATGGTAAGTTGCAGACCAGAGTGTTGTGGTTCATAGGGTTTATACTCACTGATTTTTGTAAGTAGACCACCAGGACTTTCTGCTTAGTCTGTCTTAATCTTGGAGCCCCAGTGAAACCTGTTCAGCATCATAGAAACACACAAGCCTCTACTGCATGGTGGTGACTAGGTACCAGGCTCAAGTAAAGTGTTACTAATTATCTCCATAGTTAAAAAAGAGAATGGAACTGTTAAAAATACAACTATCAAGTATTTTGACATCCGGGAAATCTAGTATCTGGTTACTTAAAATGATTTTTCTGGAGAATTCTAATGTACTTCAGCATCACAAATGGGAGAGACACTGGAGACTGGCGCACTGCCTTCCCTCTGGCCTCTCCCTGCTCCAGGAAGAAGCCATATCATCCCTAATCTCACCCTACGGTAAAATAAACCTAAGTGCTCATTACTTGGCAATATTGTATTGTTGTGCTTCCATCTATTGGGTGTTATCACGTAGAGACCATCTACATGGCTTCATTGAGCATCTCTCAGACTGAGCAGGGGAGCTGAGCCATGAAAGAAGGAAGAAATCAGACGATGTCTGGTTCCAAGGATTCCTAGATTCAAGCTTACCTCAGGAAAAGGCATCACACATTCACGGTAAGCAGAAGGGGCAGGCCTGATAAGCACACTTCCTGAACAATGTGTAGTCAATGAACCTCCTTATTTTTGGCAGGATGAATAAATGGAAAGCACAAAAATCTGTACTTGAGAGAGCCCAGTTCAAGGCTTTAATTACTCATGTGAAAGTTAAGAAAGAGTTCCCTTTTTCCCAGGAAAATCTGGCAGCGATTCCTCAATTACGTCAATAAGAAGAAAATTAAAACTTCAAATAGGGGTAGGAGGCTGGCTTAAACAGGAAGTGAGATGGTGCTTTTTTCCTAACAAGAAAATTACTATTTTGTTCATTATGAATTGATCATTGTCAGTATCGTAGTTTATTCCCTCTTTTAATGAGGTCCTTCTTTTTATATTTCTTGCCTTCGTTAAAGACAGTCTTTCAAGTGTTTATGTCTGTGATGTTAGAAAGCTTTAATTATGACCTTTGAGACTGGAGTGGACAGAGCAGGTGGGAAACTATGTCTTTATTTTCCGTGAACATGGCCATGCTGAGAACTTAGGCACATCCGGCTGGGGGGACAAACTCTACACTCAATTAAATCAAAACAAACAAACCATGAAAAAACAAACCTGTTGCCATAAAGTTGATTCCCCCTCACAGCAACCCTGTAGGATGGAGTAGACTGTTCCATAGGATTTTCAAGGAGCACCTGGTGGATTTGAACCACCAACCTTTTGGTTAACAACCAAACTTTTAACCACTGTATTACCAGGGCTCAATTAAAGATTTAAAAACAAACAACTCTTGCCACTGAGTCAATTCCAACTAATGGGAATCCTGTAGAACAGTGTAGAACTGTTCCGTAGTGTTGCCAGAGAGCTCCTGGTGGATTCAAACTGCTGGTGTTTTGGTTAGCAGCTCCACCCCTTACCTACTACTCCACCACGATTTTCAGAGCTCACTTGAAAAATCAAACCAAACCCACTGCCACTGAGTCAATTCAAACTCATAGCAAAACTGTAAGGGTTCTTTTGCTATCATTTTACGTGTTCTGCCTATTTTGAGAACCCTGCTGATTCATCACCAAACTTGCTATATTGCCCTAAAAATGGGCATAAAGATTACCCTAAAAATAGAGCCACAGCAAACATCTGGGCTTGTATCTGCCTGGACTGAACTGTGTTCTGTTCCCCAAACAGATATTTTGAAGTTCTAACTATGAATGTGCACTTGTTCGGAAATAAGGCCTTTGAAGATGTTATTATATTAGTATTAGGTCATAGCGCAGTAGGTGGGGTCCTAATTCAATATGAGAAAAGTCCTAACAAAAAGAGGATAGAAACACACAGACAGAGGGAAGACAGGTAAGTAAAGCTGCATCTACAGGTAAAGAATGCCTGTGGCCACCAGACGCTGGAAGAGACAAGAAAGGACCTTTCCTGGCAGATTTTGGAAAGGCTTCTCAATGGTTGTAGCGCTTGACTGCTAGCTGAAAGACCAGTGGTTCAAACTCACCAGCTGCTCTGTGAGCAAAAGATGTGGCAGTCTGCTTCCATAAAGATTACAGCATGGGAAACTCTGTGATTCCGTTCTCTACTCTGTCCTACAGGGTCACTGCGAGTCAGAATCAGTTCATCAGTAAGGAATATGAGATGGCTGTCAGAAACTGTCTGGTGCGTGAAAAGCAAAGAGAAACTCAAGCTGTTGTTCCTATGGGGAGGATAGAGGAGACTCAAATGAATGGGAATATAGCAAGACCGTTGAAATTACCATCACACTGATGTTAATTATATTTCTACGTTTTCCCATTTTAATTCACTGAGTCTTCATGTATTTAGTGGAAATGCTCAATGTATTTTACAAAGTGAATGAAGTGAACTGTTCTTTAATACAGAGTCGTATTTTGTTTAAACTGAGAAGTCTGTTGGTCTTAACAGCTAACCAAGTCTATAAAAATGCACTGAATTTTATCACTATTCCACTTGCTTTCTTCACCATTACTATAGGCTATGCATAGGCATGCCTTAGAATGTGGTTGTTAAGAGGAGAGAAGCTACAACAATGTATCCTCTAATCCTGATTTGTTTTCTTCAAAGCACCTGTCTCTATCTAAAATTACACATTTTTTTGGTTTTATTATTTATTGTGTGTCTTCCCTATTAAATTGCACATTTGAAGATGACAGGGACTACATCATCCCATTCATCACTGAATTCCCAGCACTCTGATGGGACTCCACAAACCTCAGTGGGAAGAATGTTGAATAAATTAAGCCAGACAATGTGCATTTATATTACCAGGAGGAGTATGTGTTCACAGTTTCAAATGTATCCACTTGTTTTACTATTTATCTTTTGGAATGTGACTTTTCTGATACAATCTATAGCCTACTGAAACTATTTGCAGAAAGTATACTTTTCACCAAGCTGTTCTCTAACATTGATCAAAACAAAAAGAATTCTTTTCCATATATTTTTTTCTCCTTGAGCTTGTGTCACAGATATATATGAAGCTTTTTTTTATGTTTAAAGAGCACAGAATTATTATCTTACACCATATACATGGACAAAGAACAAAAGACAAATCCAGGATTCGTACAAATGAATAACAGCAACAACAAAAGACAGAAAAATTGATCAAAAAAAGAGAAGGTTACTTTTTTTTTTTTGCAAAGATTAAAAAACTGGACAAACTTTTGGTGATATTATTCAAGAAAAAGACTACAGAGGACAAAACCAGTATTAAGAATTAAAAAGGATATACAATCACAAGATACAGCTGGAGAAGAGATTTTTAATCAGAGTATACAATGTCAGTACGTTTGAATCTTAGATAATTTTCTAGCAAATGTAATTTAACAAAACTGAAGATTAAATAGAAAATATGAATAAACAACAAATAGTTGATGTATTATATATAAACCCATTCTAGGCCTAGAAAAAAGAGGTGAAAGTTATTTACTCTTTCTACCAGGCTAGTGTTGGAAACCTTGGTGGCATAGTGGTTAAGTGCATGGCTGCGAATCAGAAGGTTGGCAGGTCAAATCTGCCAGATGCTCCTTGGAAGCTCTATGAGGCAGTTCTCCTCTGACTTATAGGGTCACTGTTAGTCACAACTGACTTAGGGGCAGTGGGTCTTTTTTTTTTTTTTTTTTGGTCTTGTTTACTAGGCTCATATAATCTGGATACCAAAGCTACACAAATATAAAAACAAAAAAATTAGAGACCAAGCTCTCTTTATAACCAAGAGGAAAATCCTAAATAAAACATTAACAAATTGATTATAAAAAATCAAGTACCCTGTGGCCCAGAAAGAGGTCTGGCTCAACATCAGAAAAATCTATTAATGCAATTCACTCCATCAGTAATGTAGAGACACCATAGGATCTTTTCACTAAGTGCTGAAAAGTCAATAAAATTCAGTGCTTATTCTTTATAAAAACTTCACATTAACTATAAATTCACAGAATTTTTTAATCTGTTAAAAGGTGCTCACCAAAAAGAGAAATTAAAG
Source organism: Heterohyrax brucei (assembly GCA_028571685.1). Taxonomy (NCBI): domain Eukaryota; kingdom Metazoa; phylum Chordata; class Mammalia; order Hyracoidea; family Procaviidae; genus Heterohyrax; species Heterohyrax brucei. Next base: position 39,028,898 of record CM053157.1, on the reverse strand, counting down.
CAAACACGAAACAAACAAATAAACACAAGACTACTGCAAATCTCATACTCAGCTATAGCTGAAAAAGCACAGAGTGCTTGGTAATGGATAAATCTGAAAAGGCCTCAGTCCTTTAGGAGTGCTTTGGACTTTGAGGACAGAGGTCCCAGATAATTCTGGATAAGAAATTCAACACTAGCTTATAAGAACTGAACTTGCATCCCAGCCAACTCAGGTTACTGAGTACAGCAATCCTGCTACAGAAAAATTACATATATATACACATACACACATACACATATGTATAAAATAACAACTCATATAATTATAGAATAACCACTAAGGATTTTACTTATTTACTAATGAGGAAACTGCTAAGATGTTGCAACCATTCAAAGAAGAATTAATTCAAAACACGCAAACACACTTACATGAGTTCTTGTCAAGTCAATTCTGACTCACGGCAGCCCCATGAGAATCAGAAGAGAACTGTGCTCCATAAAGTTTTCGACAGCTGGGATTTTCCAGAAGTAGACTGCCAGGTCTCCCTTCCATGGCAACTCTGAATGGCTTCCAGTCTCCAACCTTCTGACTAGCAGCAATATATGTGAACCATTTTCACTTCCCTGGGACTCCACACACATGTATAGTCAATCAGAAAAGCTAAAATCAACCTACAAATAAATACAATTTTCCCAGAGCAATAATCAGCTGTATCTCCCCTGGGCACAGATTTCTATGGACAAGAATCAGTTGTGTTACATTTAGCTTTCTACAGCTTTCAGCATTGTAAAATCATTCAAAGACAATTGAAGGCAGAGCTAACCCAGAAAGATGCACCAGATAGAACACTCAGCCATGTTAACTGCTCATTTCAAAATTTTCAAAACGTTTGTTTGACTGTCTAATCTGTTATCTTGATGTTGGGAATAATCTTTATTCTTTCGTGTTTTTGATTACCTAGCTTAAAGAACTCTACTATCCTTGTTTTAAACAGGAAGTCAACATCGCAGTATGCCAATGTAGGCTTGATGTGCATGTGGGAAGCCAAGAGACAGCTCTGGTGACTCCAACCAGTTTGTTTCAGTTGTTCACAAAATTCTTGCAAGTACATGTATAGAGACAGATTTACATAAAGAAACTTCCTTCTTCTCTTCAACATGAGTTTTTAAAGAGTTATTTGCATAAAATGCATTTTTTTCCAAATAAATTATCTACAGCCTTTCTCCCAACCTATCTTAATTTGCCATCATATTTTTGTGACTTGATGAAGTAGCCCAGATACCCTCACATGAATGTTCTCTGTGGATTAGATGGTTACAGGTCTAGGACTCTGTTACAAGATGCAAACCTTCCTTACGTGCTGTCACAACATCATCAGCTGTGGTGTTTCCTTATCTTCCAGGAACAAGCAGCTGAGGTCAGAGGCCTGAGTTTACAGGTCGTAGAACTTGATGAGAAGTAGACTGGAAGAGTGGTCACATATTCCACTAGGAACTAAGCATCTGAGGGCCAAAAGCATTATCTAAGTGAATAAAGATATAAGTGTTAGAGGACACCCCAAAACCACCCACTGCTGTCAAGTTGATTCCAACTCATAGCAACCCTATGGGACAGAGATGAATCGCCCCATAGAGTTTCCAGGGAGCACCTGGCAGATTTAAACTGCTGACCTTCTGGTTAGCTGATGTAACACTTAATCACTATGCCAGCAGGATTTCCACAGCAAGGGAACATGGACCCCCAAAAGAGATGGGGGAATGCTAAGGAGAAAATCCAATTCTGTCTGTCCCAACCTGATTAATGATTTCTAGAGAGATCTGGTTCACTATTTCTAGTGTCAAAGACAAAGAGGAAAGGGGCTGGGACTTACCTGTGCTGTTTGTTTAGATGCAAAACATCAGCTTCCCTGGACGAGTGATCTTCTAGAGAATAGACAGCATTTGCTGCCTGCCAGCTCTGGATCCTTCTAATAGTCTGAGGGCATCAAAGATTTAGCCTTTTGTAATCAAAGTAGCCTTTTAAACCACATAGATGACTTATGATAGGGATCATTACCCAAATTAATTTGCTATCAAATGAAGAACAAGACACCAAGATAAACAACAGATAACAGCCAGCTGGTAGGGTTTGCAAAAAACAAAGAAACCTTTCATTTTCCTTTTGTTCTTGTATTTTCAATTGAATTAAGATAGTTCTTCTTTTCTAAGCTGATATGTACTACATTTTTTTTTTTGCTCATTGTATTTCTGCTGGGAATGGTTCCTCTCAAGATGCCATGCCCAGCTATGCCTGATGCACTGGTACAGCCCTGCACATGATTCTACAGGTAGGCTCACATGGCTGCTATCAGCCTGGATTGTAGCCTTGAACACTGGGCAATAAACTACATAATTCGAAAAGTCCAGAGCAAAATGAAAATACAGGATACCTTTTTCAAAAAATTGTTAATGCTTTCAAGACAGCAGTCAACAAACTGGTTGTTATTGAATTCACTCTAACTAATGGTAACTCAGTATGTACAGAGTAGAACTGTGCCCCATAGAGTTTTCGAGCTGTGACACTTTAGGAAAAGATCTCCAGGCTTTTCTTCTGAGGTGACTGGGTGGGTTCTAACAGCTAGCTTTTCAGTTAGTTGTGCACCACTGAGCTGTTTGTGGCATCAGGGACTACTAAGAGAGCAACAGCAGACCCTTAAATCAAGCAAGGTGCTTCTGAGCACAGGGCCCTGAGCAATTGCATAGGTCACATCCTGTGAGCTGACCTTGGCTGTGGTCTCAGTGAGTTGACAACCAAGTCTTTTCTCACTAACGTTTTAGTAATTTGTCATGCCAGGCACTCTAGGTTTATAGTCTGGTGACTGGATTAGCTCTTTAGAAATGTGAAAAGACAGACAAACAGATAGGTAGGCAGATAGATATAACACATAGACAGATGATAGATAGATAGATAATGAGAGATGGAGACAGAGAGAGAGATAATTGCTGTTTAGTCAACTCTGTGTCACAACAGCCCCACATAAAACACAGGGAAGGGTTGCCTGGTCTTGCATCATCCTTGTGACTGCCAGAATATTCAAGTCCATCACTGTAGCCATTGCACTAATCCATCTCACCACATGTCTCCCTTGTCTTCATAGGCCTTCTATTTCAGCAAATATGATGTCCTCCTTCGATAATCAGTGTCCAAAGCAAGCAAAGAGTACCATGTTCTGTCGTAATGTGCAGAGTTTTCATTGGCTTCTTTTTGGATGTAGATTGCCAGACTTTTCTTATTGGTTCATGTTAGTCTGGAAACTATACTGAAACCTGTAGACTACGGGTGCCTCTGCTGGTATATGAATATAAGTGGCATGGCTTCCAGCATTGTAACCAGATGAAAGCCACCATAGTGTGACAAACCATCAGACCAATGGTGACAAATATATGGTATTAGTCTAAAAGGCTGGTCTTCAATAAAAGTTAAAGCTTCACCTTAGTGGGTTAAGTGCTACATCTGCTAACCAAAAGGTCGGCAGTTCAAATCTGCCAGGCACTTCTTGGAAACTCTATGGGGCAGTTCTACTCTGACCTCTAGGGTCGCTATGAGTCGGACATGACTCGATGGCAATGGGGGAGGGGTTTGCATTTCATGGGACTTACAAGATGATATAAATTGCTTCATAACTACATTCATTGGTGATACATGAATTTTTGAGGTTTTCCTTGTGTGGTTTCACTTATTTTTAATCTAGCTTTATATGTTTATGTTTATAACCATATTATGGTTTATTTTAAAAACAGCACTATACATTGTCGTGGTAGTTCAGGACCCCTATTTTCAGAACTCTGGAGGTATAGAAGTTAAAAACTTGGTTGCTAATCAAAACATCAGCAGTTTGTATCTACCATCAGCTCCTTGGAAACTGTACAAGGGCAGTTCTTCTCTGCCCTATAGAGTAACTGTGAATGAGAATCAACTCAATAGCAGGAGGGCTTAATTGTGTTAGAGTTTACGGTTAAGTTTGCACCAAGAAATCTCCTCAACAGACAGTGTTTACTTTTTAAATGCGACATTTTTCGAACTGAGAACTATAAGGGTGTTTTAGGAGTCAATGTGCTCTCAAGTTAGGGATGCACTGCTTTATACTCAAACCGCATTCTTTTCCCAAGGTTTTGAAGCCTTAATGATTAATTAGATCCATGCCCTCCTAATTATCATATATAAATCTAAATACCAAAGGCAAATTAAATGTTTACAGTAATACTTGATGAAAAGGAAAAATGGCAATCTTTATTTAGGTAAGATTTAATCTAAAAAAAAAGAAGAAGGAAGAAGAGAAGGAGGGAAGGAATGAGGAAGAGAAGGATGGAGGGAGGGAAGCACAGAGGGAGGGAAGGAAGGACGGAAGGAAGGAAGAATGAGAGAAGGAGGGAAGGAAGGAAGTTTTGATGCATGATGACTCTATGTGTGTCAAGGTAAAATGAATTGTGCTCCATAGGGTTTTCCATGGCTAACCTTCTAGAAGTAGGTCACCAGGACATTCTTCCAAGGCACTCTGGGTGGACTCTAACCTGTAACCTTTTTGTTAGTAGCCAAGAACTTAACTGTTTGTACCACCCATGAAATTCACATTTAGCTTTGTGGCTAAAAAAAGAATAACAATACTATATAATATGCTATGTAATATATAGTACATGTTATGTTGGTGTAGTAATTAAGTGCTACTTTTGCTAACCAAAAGGTTGGCAGTTCAAATCTACCAGGTGCTCCTTGGAAACTCTTTGGGACAGTTCTACTCGTCCTGTAGGATTGTTATGAGTTGGAATTGATTTGATGGTGATGGGTTTGGTTTTTGGTTTATTATATATTATATATATATAACATATATATACACATACATACATACATACATACATGTGTCTGACAATTAAGTTCACAAACTGATCCTAGGAAAAGTGCTACATGCCTCATTGCTGAATATCACTATGGTCACCTTCAAAGTATTCCCTTTGGGAAGCTATGTACTGATGCCAGCACCTAGTCCACCTTTTGAAGCAGTTTTGGAACTCCTTTTATGGAATGGGCATCAGAGCTATCATCATGTTACCCTTGATGTGCTGAATGTCGTCAAGATGTCTTCCTTTCAACATTTCCTTTATCTTTGAGTAAAGAAAAATTTATTGAGGGCCAAATCAGGTGAGTAGGGAGGGTGTTCCTATACAATTATTTGTTTACTGTCTAAAAACTCCTTCACAGACAACTGTGCAACTCAGTTGTAAATACCAAAAGCAAATTAAATGTTTCCAATAATAGTTGATGAAAAGGGAAAACAGCGATCTTTATTCAGGTAAGATGTAGTCTAAAAACCAAAAAAAGTTCATAAACTTGCCACCATGCCACTGTGAGCAATGGCCATTCCAGTAAGAATTCCAAAATTGCTTTGAAGGGTGGATGGGGCAATGGCATTGGTGCATAGTTTCTGAAGGCGGTACTTTGGAGCCGACTATAGTGATATTCAGCAGTGGGGTATGTAGCACTTAGAACAATTAAGTTCGTGGACTTAATTACAGAACCTTATGTATTACATATATATAAACTATAATAACAATAGTAAAAATGATACCAACAACAATACTGTTTTGAGTGTTCATTCTATAGGGGGTACTTTTGGAGTACTTCTAGTCCTCTGAGGTAGGTCCCATTGGAGACTCCATTTCGAAGTTATGAAACTGAAACATAGAAAACTTCAGTAACTTCCTGAAGGCCTCCGTACAGAAGATGGTATAACCCACTTTCTACCCGATGCCATTTTTTATACACTTATGCTAGAAAATGTTTAATGCACATCTTTTTCAGCTTCTTCACTAACATGTGTTTAAGAGGAAAGAATCTGAAAGACCAGAGCTGACAAGAAACCAAGGAACTGCCACCTGGATTGAATAGCTTCTTCCTAAGATCAGTGTCCTCTCCTTTGTTAAAAGAAGACAATACATCCTTGAAGAACAATCATCAAGAGATAATGTGAAAGTGTGTGTGTGCAGCTGGTAGAGACAGCCCCATTCATTGGAGCAGCAACTGCACATCTCAAAGATGTAGACTTGTAAGATAAATGACACTCAAAACCAAAAGCAATGTGATGCCTGCTGATTATAAGTAATAACTATGCTTCTTGGTAATTAGACATAATGATAAGCAACTTTTTAAACTTTCAAATGCATATAACTTTTTATTTTCTCACTTGGTTCCCTAAAGTCAAGAACGGAATCATGTCAATGAGATTTCCTTCTATCAGCCCCTTCTCACAGCCCTGCAAATTCATAAACAAGAACACAAATGAAGTTAGAATGGGCTACCTGGAAAGCTGAGTAGTCTCCCTCCTGCTGTTTGTACCATAGGTTCTCAGGCCTCACGTCAGGGCCCTCATTCTAGTAGTGACTCCCACCCCCAACCTATTTCACTGCTCTTACTAATTAGCTCTTGAGCCTTCCAGGTGCCATCCTATCCTGCCAGGGACCTTCAGGTGCTAGGGACTGAGGACTTCAGGTGCCCGGATGTCTGGGCTCAGAGGGGAGTGGTGTAGTGGGTTGCAGGGAACTGTCAGGTTTAGCACTGAGAAGTGGAATAGAAAGAGGAAAAGAGAGGCAAGCATGGTGGACAAACCCACGAAGTGCCCTCTCTGGGCTTGTAGCTGCAGGAAGCCCAGCCTTGGAACAACCAGAAAGTCCCACGGAAGGGTCTTCATCAGTCTTATGAGGTCACTCACTGAATTTCTTCAAAGATGGACAATGGCACTCACTTAAGCTAAGATCAGAACACAAGCATTAGACTCTGGGAGTCTCAAAACTGAGTTCTAAGCTCACTGGATTGATGCATTTCCACATTCCCCACAGCCCTTCCTGCTATGGATGTATTCCCTAACACTGCCAGCAAGACCAGCAGTTGAAACTGAGTTGACTCCAACTCATGATGACCTATGTGTGTCAGAATGGAACTGGGCTCCATAGAGTTTTGAATGGCCTTAGGCATTGCCAGGCCTTTCTTCTAAGACAACTTTAGTTGGACTTCAACTTCCAACCTTTCAATTAACAGCTGAACGTGTTTACACTTGTGCCATTTGGGGACTCCACAGGCTGACTAACCCTTCCAAACCTAGTCTGACCGGATTCATTTTTCCTCAAAGTAGAACTGCCCTCCTGCTCCTCCCACAGACAGGTTCAACCTACTCTTGAGCACTTTCAAAGTCTCAAAATCCTCTCCTCTCTTAAGGTGAGGCTAAGGTGACGTACAGCATCTGTTATGCTAGAATGGAGAAAGAAAGGAACAAAACAAAAAGGATCTTTAGTCTTCTTTGGGGTGTCTTCCCACACTGACATTCTGATGGGTGCTACTATTTCCCATATCCCTCTTCTCTATGCCTAGCTCACGTGTTCTTACATGGAGTGTTGAGGTCTGTGTCAAGGTCCCTTTTGTTGCATGTGCAAACCTGACATCTCTGCTACCTGTTCTTTGATACTTAAATTTGTTAAACAGGAGTTATGGCATTTTTAATCATTACTTAATTATTAAGGCTTTAAAAGATGCTAGTAGAAGTAACACATTAATGTAAATAGGCTTCCCTGCTCAACGCCCATATTCATTAAACAATTTTCCCTCTAGCCAGGACCTGTGATGATCTTGATCAGGGGTTGGCAAAGTGTGGCCCAAGGGCCAAATCTGGCCAGTTGCTTGTTTGTGTACAACTCGGGAGTGTCCTTAAATAAAATGTTATTGGAATACAGCCTTATCCATTCATTTATATATTACCTATGGCTGTTTTCATGCTATGATATCAGCAGAACTGAGTAGTTACAACAAAGACTATGTGGCCTGAAGAGCCATTTGGTATCTGTACCTTTATAGAAGATGTTTCTTGATTCCAGTCTTGATCAAAGGAGCCCTGGTAATGCAATGATTAAGTACTTAGCTGCTAACAGAAAGGTTGGTGATTTCAAACCCAACCAGTGGCTCTGTGTCTTAGTTACCTAATGCTGTAGTAACAGAGTATCACAGACGAATGGCTTCAAAAAAGGGGAAATTTACTACCTCAAAGCCAAATAGGCTAAAGTCCAAATTCAGGGCTTCATCTCCAGGGGAAGGCTTTCTGTCTGTTGCCTCTGGGGGAAGGTCCTTCTCATCTGTCTTCCCCTGGATTAGGAGCTTCTCCATGCAGGACCCCTGAGTACAAAGATGTGCTGTGCTCCCAGCATTGCTTTCTTTGTGATATGTCTCTCTGCTCATCTCTCTTTTACATCCCAATAGAAACTGGCCCAAGACATGATCCAGTTCTGTAGGCTGAGTTCTGCACTATCAACCAACACAATTACCACCCATCCCCTCTGATTCACATCACAGAGGGAAGATTTACAACACATAGGAAAATCACATCAGATGAAAAAATGTTGGATAAGCACACAATGCTGGGAATCATGGCCCAGCTAAATTGATACACATATTTTTGGGGAAACATAATTCAATGCATGAAACTCTGGATAGAGACCTAGCAATTTAATTCTGTAAAGACTGCAGCCCAAAAAACCCTATGGAGCAGTCTTACTCTTTCAAATGGATTGCTGTGATTCAAACATTGACATGAAAACGCTTAACAATAACAACAAAGTCTTGATAACATGAGGTTCAGTCTCTGGCTCCGTTGCTCACTAATGGGTAACACTGAGCTCATTGCTTAAGCTCTCTGCGTCTCCATTTTCACATCTGTAGTCACATCAACCCCACAGGGATGTATGATAACAATTAATGACTTAAAATGGCTTTGTGCTGATTTTTGCCTGGCTGGTGCTCTGCAGAGTATGTGTTAGCATACAAGGGAGGGTGGCAATGGGAGTGCTGAGGAAAAATGGTAGGCTCTGGAAAGCCTCTTGGTTCTCCCAGACAGTCTGATTATATAATCTCTACAGAGATGATCTGTGACCTGAGGTTTTATCTGTCCAGCTCGTAGATATAAAAATATCTTAAATGCATAGACAATGAACAATGCCTTTAACCTTGGCGTACCTCTGAGTGTTTGAGTCAATTGTCAGTAACTTACCAAGCACAATGTTTAACACCTGACTTGGTGATGGCAGGGAGCATAGTGGGTGGCAGAGAGAAAGGAGGACTAGTACCAGAGAAATTATTTAGGAAGAAGCCAGGGAGCTCCTGCAACAGAAGAAAGGACTGAAATGCAATCTATCTGATGAGCTCAGATACGAGGTCGGAATCCTACTCCTCATTAGGGCCTAAACATAGTCTTTCTTAATTAGTGGATCAAACTATAGTTCTCATAAATGAAAGTGAAATAGCTTAGGACAATCATATTCCTTAGGTAACTGAGAGCTCTGTTTTTGTGTTTCCGGTGTCCATGGTAGTGCAAAGAAGTAAGTGCTTGATGACTAACCTGAAAGTTGGTGGATTTGAACCAATGAAAGAAAGGCCTGCCAATCTGCTTCTGTCAAGATTACAGCCAAGACAACCATGTAGAGTAGTTTTACTCTGTAATAGCTGAGGTTACTAGGAGTCAAAATCAACTGGGAGGCCACATGTTTGGTTTTGATTTTGATGTACATTACCTTAGCCTGTACGTCCTTGAGGTAAGCAGGAAAAACAAAACAAAACAAACCTATTATATGCCTGCAAGAAGAGAAATTAAATACTTGGTGAACGGAATTAATGATTTCGGGAGTTATTATCAATGTTACGTACTGTTTGCTTCCTGGCTCGGGGTAAGGGCTTCTTTCCACATCTAATTGATGCTTTCTGTCAGGAAGCATTGCTTTGTCTTGATTAGCAGAGATAACATGGTACCATTCAAAAGCAAACAAGAGAACATTGTTATTTATAAAACTTATGAAAGACTTGTCGCAAAGAAGTGGAAGTCACTTTTATGCTCTTGTCAGGCTGCGGTACAGAGCTAGAGAACAACTGCATTGTTCTTATCTCATTTCTTCTCTTAGAAGACAGATGGGTTCCCCTGGCTGCGTAGGGAGGTGGCGTTGTGGTCATGCTAGCTGAAGAACCAGAAGATCTGAGCTCCAGGGTTGGCTTTGCCATATAACCCTGGACTACTGAGTCAATTTCTCTAGTCCAGTATTCAGTTTATAAAATGTGTTGTTGTTATTAGCTGCCATCGTGTCAGCTGAGTCATGGCAACCTTATACATAACAGAAGAAAATGTTGCCTGCTACTGTGCCATCTTCATGATCGTTGGCATGCTCAAGATCACTGTTGTAGCCACTGTGCAGTCCTTTCAAACCTAAGGGACTCATCTTCCAGTATGGTATCAGACAATGATCTCTTATGACACATAAGACTAAATTTTGGAAGTAGATCACTGACTAAATTTTGGAAGTAGATCACCAGGCCTTTCTTCTTAGTGTGTCTTAGCTTAAAGCTCCACTGAAACCTGTCCACCTTCTTCTATTTGAAATACCAGTGGTATAACTTGAAGCATCACTAGCAGTATATAAGCCACCGCAGCATGACAAGTTGACACAGAGTGGTGGATTTATAAAATACAACTGTCTAATAAAGTCCTTGTTAACTCTAAACTAAAAAGCTACAATGGAATCTCAGTGGAGTCACTGACTATCACGTATAAGTATGCTTCACTCCAAATGGGTGACCTCTCCTTACTTCCGTGCACATGGAAAATCACACCTCTCAGCACAGGAGCCAGGGTTCATCTCCCTAGGTTCAAATCCAAGCTCTGCCCCTTGGTACTTTGTGATCTCGAGCTAACTATTTAATTATTCTGGGCCTCAGTTTCTATACAATGTGAATAGTAAAGCACCTACCTCAAAGGATTATTGTGCTTGTCTCGTTGAGGAATGTTTTTTCCTTATTACAGTTGAGTCCGTTCTGACTCATAGTAACTCAATGTGTTACAAAGTAAACCTCCTTCATAGAGTTTTCTTGGCTATACTCTATAGAAGCAGATTACCACACCTTTCTTCCATGGCACTGCTGGGTGAGATTAAACTGCCAACTTTTAGGTTACTAAACCAAAGAACAAACCCAACCCATCATTGAGTCAATTCCAACTCATGTAACCTCCTATGTTACAGAGTAAAACTGCTCTGTAAGATTTCCTTGGTAGTCTTTCTCACAGCTCTGCTGGATGGATTCAAATTGTCAACCTTTCTGTTGGTTGTCTAGTACAAAATATTTGTACCACTCAGAGCTGCCTCAGAGGGGAGAGGCCTAGTTACACTGCAGTAATGATCAGTACAAAAACCAAAAAAAAAAAAAACCAAACCCACTGCTGTCGAGTTGGGTCTGACTCGTAGTATGGTAATTGCTTCTTCTCAGAAATACTTAAGCAGTTGAGTGGAGCCTTAAGGAGAGTAGGGGGAAAAAGTCTGCTATGTGCTTGGAAGAGAGAGAAATGAAATACTTGGTTAACACAATTAACAAATCCCAGAGTTACTGTTATATTAATAGTGTATATTATGTGGCCATCTTCACCGGCTTCATTGCTCAGGGTGAAGGACTCCTTCTGACATTGGTTTGATGTTTTCAGTTAGGAAGCATCTTCCTTGTCTTGCTTAGCAGATAAATACATTGCCACTCCTCCCAACAGTTACATCTCTGAACTATGAGGTCATCAGTGTCCAAACAGGTAGACACTATAACATCTTCAGCTGATATCAAGGAATTTCCACATGGAAGTGATTACGCCCTTGATGGCTGGGGGGATAGTTAAAATGTAAATACACCATTATTTACTGGCTCCTGGAAGGTCATGCCTAATGTATTTCATTCTGAACTCCTTGCTCAGTGCCTTTCAAGGGTCTCTTGCTAATTTTGGCTCCTCAAAGATAATTTTGCCAAGAGAGATAATTTGCAGCCAAGTGTATTTCACTGACTCTTTGTTTCTCAATTTGTAATTTTCCATTGCTCTATTCTCCACTGGCTTTCCATTGCCTGTGCTATTATGCATGCAGTGGCCATGTTGATCTTGGTATATGATATACATACACTTACTAAGGATTGATCCATTAGGTGGATTTTCCAGAGATATGCAAGCCATGTCTAACACTTTAAGAAAGTTATAAATGGGCAAATGATCGGTATTACATGTAAGTTAAAAAAATCTATATACAGAGAGTATGCTTTTCAAGAGCACTTAAAAGATGGATTAGCTTTCGTTTCAGCTGAATTCCCATTAAAAGTTAGGTACATATTAAGTAAATGGTCTGTGTCTGCAGTAACTCTGCAATTTGGAATTTTTGTGCTTAAAGAGATTCAGGCTAAGGGTAGAACTAAATGTGTCTGTTGAATCTGAAGAGTAGATTTTAAAGAAATGTTTATATCTATTGATTTAATAATTTCCTCCTTAACAGTCTTGTTGATGGTATAAAGGAAACCTACTGATTTACTTATGTTTATCTTGTATCCTGAGACTTTGCTGAACTCTTCTATCAGTTTGAGTAGCTTACTTATAGATTCCTTGGGGTTCTCTGCATATACAATCATATCATCTGCGAACAGGGAGATTCAACTTCCTCTTTGCCAATGCAGATGCCCTTTATTTCTTCGTCTTGTCGAATTGCTCTGGCTAGAACTTCTAGCACAATGTTGAATAGGAGAGGTGAGAGTGGGCATCCTTGTCTAGTTCCTGATCTCAGGGGAAAGTCTTTCAGTCTCTCTCCATTCAGGATGATGTGGGCAATTGGCTTTGTATAAATAGCCCTTATTGTGTTGAGGAATTTGCCGTCTATGCCCATTTTGCTACGAGTTTTTAGTATGAATGGGTGTTGGACTTTATCAAATGCCTTTTCGGCATCAATGGACAAAATCAGGTGATCTTTGTCTTTTGTGTTATTTATGTGGTTAATCACATTAATTGTTTTCCTGATGTTGAACCAGCCTTGCATCCCTGGTATGAATCCCACTTGGTCATGATGGATTATTTTCTTGATATGTTGTTGTATTCTGTTGGCAAGAATTTTGTTGAAGATTTTGCATCTAGGTTCATGAGTGATATCGGTCTGTAGTTCTTTGTCTTTGCTGGATCTTTCCCTGGCTTAGGTATCAGGGTTATGCTAGCTTCATAGAATGAGTTTGGGAGTACTCCATCCCTTTCTATACTGTGAAATAGTCTCAATAGTATCGGGCATAATTCTTCTCTAAATGCTTGGTAGAATTCTCCCATGAAGCCATCTGGGCCTGGACTTTTTTCGGTTGGCAGTGTTTTGATGACTTTTTCAATCTCTTCCTTTGTGACGGATTTATTAAGTTGTTCTGCTTCACGTTGTGATAATTTGTGTAGGTGCTATGAGTCAAGGAATTGGTCTATTTCCCCTAGGTTTTCAAATTTGTTAGAGTACAGTCTTTCATAGTATTCTGTTATGATATTTTTGATTTCTGTTGCATCTGTGGTGACAACTCCCTTCTCATTTCTAATTTGGGTTATTTGTTTCCTTTCCTGCTTTTCTTTAGTTAAGTTTAGCCAGTGGTTTATCAATTTTGTTGATCTTTTCAAAAAACTAGCTTTTGGTCTTTTCAATTTTTTCAATTGTTTTTCTATTCTCTAATTCATTTAGCTCTGCTCTAATCTTTATGATCTCATTTCTTCCGGTGCCCAAGGGGTTCCTCTGTTGTTCTCTTTCTACTTGTTCAAGCTGTAGAGTTAGTTCCTTGATTTGGTTTCTTTCTTCCTTCCAGATGTGTGCGTTTATGGAGATAAACAGACCTCTGAGCACTGCTTTGGTTGTATCCCATAAGTTCTGGTAGGAAGGGTTTTCGTTTTCATTGGAATCCATGAATTTCTTTAATTCATCCTTGATTTCCTCTATAACCCATGTTTTTTTGAGCAAGATGTTGTTCAGTTTCCAAGAGTTCCACTTTCTATCTATGTTTTTTATGCTATTGATTTCAACTTTTATTGCTGTATGATCTGAGAAGATGCTTTGCAGTAATTCAATGGTGTGGATTTTGTTGAGCATTGCATTATGGCCTATCACGTGGTCAATTCTGGAGAATGTTCCATGTGCACTGGAGAACAAGGTGTAGTTGTCTGCTGATGGGTGGAAAGTTCTGTATATATCAATGAGGTTTAGTTGGTTAATTGTGTCAATGAGGTCTTCTGTATCCTTACTGAGCTTTTTTCTAGATGATCTGTCTAGTAATGAGTGGAGTGTTAAAGTCTCCCACTATTATTGTGGAGTCATCTAACTCTCTTTTGAGTGTAGTCAGTGTTTCTTCGACATATTTAGGTGCTCTGACATTAGGTGCATAAATATTTAATATAGTTAAGTCTTGCTTGTGTACTGAAGCTTTCAGCAATAAATAGTGTCCATCTTTGTCCATGATGGTGGATTTGACATTAAAATTGATTTTGTCTGAGATTAGAATTGCCACCCCTGCTCTTCTTTGTTCATTGTTAGCTTGGTATATATTCTTCCATCCTTTAATTTTCAGTTTGTTTCTGTGTTTAGGTCTCAAGTGAGTTTCTTGTAAACAACATATGGATGGGTCATGTCTTTTGATCCAAGATGACACTCGGTGTCTCTTTACTGGAGCATTCAGTCCATTCACATTCAATGTAATTATTGATAGGTATGTGTTCACTGCTGCCATTGTGATATGTTTATTTTTATGTTGATGTTTTCTCTGTTGTTCTTATTAGTCTGTTCTGGGACATTCTTTTTTGTGAGTTGATTTTTCACCTTTTTCAGAGCTGGTTTTATAGTTGTTGAGACTCGTGTGTTAGATTTCTTGAAATGGTATGATACATCTTTGTTGTGCTTTACAGCTGCCCCTATGAACCCCCTAAATAAACTATTTATAAACCCAATTTTAATTACTACCAGTCTTGTCATCTTCCTCTCCATCTGGAAGGACTGTAACGACTGTAGTACATCCCTCTTTTTATTATGATGACACCATGGTTTTCATGATGATCACTAGATTGCTTCTTTCTGTATCAAAGCTGTGATTTACTTTGGAGTCTTCCCTAAATGAGTAGAGTATTGAGTAGTGTGTCGTTCTAAAATATAAAGTTAGTGGTTTTGTTCTTCTAAGCCAAAACCAAGAACTTCTTTCAGTATTTCTTGTAGTTTCGGTTTGGTTTTTACAAAGTCTCTGAGTTTCTGTTTATCTGGGAATGTCTTAATTTCATTTTTGTATTCGAAAGATAGTTTTGCAGGATATATAATTCTAGGTTGGAAGTTCTTCTCCTTCAAGACTTTGAATGTGTCATGCCACTGTCTCCGTGCCAGCGTGGTTTCTGCTGAGAAATCTGACGAGAGCCTACAGGGTTTCCCTCTGAATGTTAGCTTTGCCTTGAGTCTTGCTGCCTTTAAGAGTTGCTGCTTATGTTTCATTTTGTTAAGCTTGATTATAATATGTCTTGGAGTCTTTCTTTTGAGATCTATATTGGGTGACGTACGATATGCATCTGAGATGTCTATATTCTCTTCCTTCATGATTTCTGGGAAGTTTGCTTTCAGCAGCTCAGCAACGATACTCTCTGTGTTCTCAGATGTCTCACCCTGTTCAGGGACTCCAATTAATCGAAGGTTGTTCCTCTTAATAGAGTCCCACATGCTTCTTAATGTTTCTTCATTTTTCTTGTTTCTTTTTTCTGATTTCTGCTCATAGACGCTGGCATCAGTAGCTCTGTCTTCCAAGTCAGAAATTCTTTTTTCCATTTGTTCCATTCTGTTTTCTTGGCTTTGCATGGAAGTTTCTATGTCTTTGATTTTCTTCTTCATCTGTTGGATTTCAGAGTACTGGTATTCCATCAGATCGAACAACTTGCTTATTTTTTCATTTTGTTCTGCTGCATTTTGTATAAGGTCTAGAAGGGCTCTGTATATAGTCAATTTGTATTCACTTCCTGATGCTTTCATAAAAGTTTCTTCATCTGGAAAACTCCTTGGTTGCTTTGTTTGGGAGCCTTCTGAATCCACGAGTGATTGCTTGTATGCCACAAGTGTCTGTTGCTTTTTGGGTCCCATGTGAGTATATAGAGGCTGGAAGAGGTACTGTGAGGATGGATTGCAAATGTTTCTCTAGGTTATCTTCAAATGTAAAGCAAAAGGTATCTGACCAGTTCACAATTCAGTTAGGTTTTCAGGTGCAGTGGTCCCTCTTCTCATCTGACAAAATAAGCACTACTATATCCAACTCCAGATGATAACAAATCAGTTCAGAATACAGCAATGCTAGTGCCCTGTTGGCCTCTGCTGACAGGGCCTAGCCTTAGCCAACACTGCGTCGAGTACTGGTTTTGTGATAGAAAAGCGCTCTCCTGTGGGCAGGCTCTGGCTCCGAAGCTAAGAATTAGGTCCAGCTGCAGCCACCGTACCCAAGATGGCGTCCTCCACACAGGCAGCAGACAGAGGGACTAAAGGTGCCGAGAGATAGTGATTCCTCTGCTTCTGTTGCAGGGCCCCCAACGTAGGCAGCACTGTGCAAAATCACTACTTTTCTGACGGAGAAGCGCTGTCCCGTTTGCAGGTGCTGGCTCCCGGGCTAAGAATGAGGTCCCGCTAAAATCCTGGTACCAACATGGCGTCCCGCACACTGACCGCGGAGCTCCGCACAAACCCCGCTGAGGCAGGTACTAAACGAAAGGCTGAAAGTGTCTAGATTAACAGAGTCCCGAGCCTGGCTCTCAGAATATGGGAATCTCGCTGGCCTATCCCCCCAGCAGCGCGTCTGAGTCCAGTCACCAGGCAAGACCCAGCTCTGCCCGCCAGCCGAGACAGACAAAAAAAAGTCAAACTGGTGCGTTTACCTTCCGTCCGTGAGAGCCAGGGCTAGCCAGGAGCGGGAGTCAGCGAAAGAGAGGAGGTTTTTCGCTGAGTGGTATGAAGTCCCAATTAACAGCTCTGTGCCGTGTCCTGAGGCTGATTAGGTGATCAGAAGGCTCTGTTTGATTGTCAATTCAGTCAGGTCTTGGTTTCCAGAGGGATGTTATGAGACGTGTGCTTAGTCCGCCTTCTTGACTCCGCCCCAAGAAATGTTTATATCTAGATAATCTCATCCACTATAAATTTATGACTCTGAGAATATAGATACGTAGGCCTTTCCTCAGAGCCCTGGTGGTGCAATGGTTAAGATCTTGGCTGCTAACCAGAAATGCAGCCATTCGAATCGACTGGCTGTTCCTTGGAAACCCTCTGGGGCAGTTATGCTTTGACCTATACAGCCACTATGAGTAGGAATCAATTCAACAGCAACAGGTTCTTTTTAAGCCTTTCATCAGTCTCATTTATGACTGAAAAACTTTAAAAAATCAGTGGTCAGGCTTTGTTGAATGTCTAGGTACCCAGCCCTCTCTCTATGCATAGCAACTGCCAGGTATACACATGTGGACTTTATGGAATAAAGAGGTATTGACTATTTATTGACCCACTCTTTCAGCTGATTGTCAAGAAGAAGCATATAGCACAGGAAAAAGGTGAGAAACAAATTTTTATCTGCTAAAGGGGAGATAATAAAACTTTAGATCAGTATGCTGTAAGTTTGAATGTCTGTCAGATAATCAGAATTTTCAAGTAGGCAGTTAGATATACATTCTAGATTTGGGGGAAGCCTAAGTACTCACTCTACATGTTCATGACAAAAGTGGGATATCAGAATGAGGAAACAACAATCAGGTAGTGCTTCTAGATTTCGAGGGCTGAAGGTGAATCGTGAAGTAAGCTCAAAGGAAAGGCTAAAATATTCCAATTAAGTCTATAGCAGTGCTTGTTGGCCAGAAAGATGAGGAAATACCAACAAAGGGATTGAGAAAATAGGAGAAACATAAGGCAAATGTGGTTTTCTAGAAGTCAAGAGATATAAAATGCAGTGATCACCTGTGTAAATACTGATAAGAACTTTAGTAGGGTGAAGTATGAGAATTCATCAGTGGGTTTGGTCAATTGGAAATTGTAGGTGACTACAAAAGTTTTAGAAGTCTTGAAGGGAGTGGATTGAGGAAAGAATGTACACTAGAAAAATAGTGAATCTACACAACTCCTTGGAATAGCCCAAGATCAATGTCACTGAGTCGATTCCGACACATAGCGACTCTATAGGGCAGAGTGGAAGCACCCCATAGTTTCCCAGGAGTGCCTAGTGGATTTGAATGGCTGATCATTCGGTTAGCAGCCATAACACTTAACCACTATGCCACCAGGGGTTCCTCTTGGAATAGCCCTGATGTAAAATAAAGAGATCAGAGAAACAGGTTAGCTTTGGGGTGTGATATAAATCTAGGGAGTGAAGTTTTAAAAGGAAGTGATATAAAAGCCTGTCTGTGCAGCGATGGGAATGATGCTGACTGTGAAAGTCAGGGCTCACATTGACTGGCAGGTCATGATCAGCATCATAAGCATCAGAGTACCTACTTCTGAAAGTAGGTACTTTATTTTTTAAAGTAATATTTTATTACAGTTACGTGAAAGTTTACAAAGTCAATTTGCTATATCAAACTCCAGACATAGACCTCTATGTGACACCATATGCTATCCTAGGCCTGTGTTAGCACACTTGTCCCTTCAGCTATGTACTTCCCTCATTAATTCAACCTAGTCCTGTTCTCTCCTCTCTGATCTCCTCTCTCATTACAACTGGTGAGCTGCTCTGACACCATTATGTCTTACAGTCCAGCCCAATTTTTGTCTAAAGAGTTGTCTTCTGCACTAGGTACACCTTTAAGATTACAGGGAAATCAGGGACTGTGCTGTCAGGTGACCCTCCTCAAGTCTTGTCTTTAAACAGAATTCTAGATCTGTACCCCTGAGAAACTAGGCACTTTATTATTTTGTAAGATACACTTCACTTTAAAAGAAATTATATCTGGCTGAAGAAACAAAACACACAAATATGTAAATGTGGGAAACAATTTCCAATCAAACATATACAAATCAGTATTTTAGTTTGTAACTCATTTACATAGCCGATAGAAGCAGAAAATAAAGATTGAATGTAAAACTATGATGGGAACAGTAGAGGACACTCTTTGCAACTTCTTTTGAAGCTAATCTTGAAGAAAGTTGAGAGCGTGACTTTGCAGAGATGTGGCAAGTGAGAATCCCTGTAGGAAAGGGAGAACAACTTAATAATGGTACAAGATTAGGAATCAGCAAAGCATGTTGGAAACCCTGAAAGAACTGAGACAGCTGGAGCAGAAGACTACAACTGGGAGTCATGCAAAGCAGTTGAATGGTCTTAGTTTCACCCAGTGAACAACAAGAATTTACCTCTTGGGGAATGGCTACTAGGTTCTTAAATGGGATGATGTAATAAATTGTTTTGCCTGTTATCAGTAGATCCATAAACAATTTGCTCTAAGGCGATGTGGGTATGTGCATCGGTTTTTAATATCTTTTTAAAGACAAATCTTGGAAATCAAGGAAATTCTGGAATGATGACATTGTCTATGTTTAAAGCCGAGACCAAAAGTACTAGCCTGGTGTGTGTCCTTCAGTTCATACTGTGGCAATTCCTTTGGGACTACTTTTGTTGCTAGTTCTCATTTGTTTCCATATTTAGTGACCACATACTTAACTGCAAACCTGCCACCAATAAAAATTCCTGCAGTACCTCATCATATAAACATCTTTCATGTGTGCTAGACATTTTTAAAAGCTTAATAATTATGCAACTGATCTGTATCATCTTATTTAAACAAGGACAATATTGGCCACACTGCCTACCAACAAGGTTTTCAGAGATTGCAACAAATCTGCAAATTTGTGGCAGTTTCTCTCTTCTGGGTTTCAAGAAAAAGGTTCTGTTCTATATACCCTTTGGAAAAGTGGGACATTGGATGGGGAGATGGTGATTGGGAAATATTTAGGATTTAGAAGGCTGATGTAGAGACTTGAACTAAGCTCAAAGGAATGGCTTAAGTATTTTAGTCAAAACTTCACAGACATTGTCATTACAATGACCATGTTCTGTAGTGAATACTCTACAGTGTGGCATTGAACACGTTCATTCTGCTTTTGTTATTCTAGGAAACCCAAGAAATCTGTATTACTTATTTGCAAGCTTTTTCCTTGCTGTGTAGAAGGCTGATCCTATGGGAGTTTGGTGGAGTCCCAGCCCAGTGGTTTACTGACCAAGGAGTGGATTCAGAGAAAGACAATTATGCAGCTCATTGAAGAACTCAACAAGTAAGTAATCAATATTTAACCTTTTCTTGTTTTCTCTGAAGTGGTGAAGAATGACTCCCCTACTCTGTGGCATTTTGTGTTGTAAAACAATCATAATTCTTTAGGCTTCTTGGAAAATGGAGTTTTCTGGGAACTTGAATTTTGCAGAGGCGACTGGTAACTAGGAAATCCAAAGACATACAAATGTGGGCCAAGGAAGAAGAGATAAATGCTGCTGAAGGACTTGTCAACTGCCATCTAGTTGGCTCTGACTCATGGCAACCTTATGTATAACAGAACGAAATGTTAGCTAGTTCTATACCATCTTCATGATTGTTTGTAGGTTTGAGTCCATTCTTATGGTTATTGTGTCAATCCACCTGAGGATTGCCCTTATTTTCACTGACCCTCTGTTTTACCTCTTCTAGCAACCGATCTTCCCAGATGATGTGTCCAAAGTAAAAGTCTCACCACTCTCACTTCTAAGGAGCATTCTGCTTCTATTTCTTCCAAGATTGACTTGATTGTTGTTCTGGCATTTTGGTATATTCAGTAATCCTTACCAACACCATGTTCGGAATGTGTTGACTCATCTTCTGTTTTTCTTTTTATTGTCCAGGTTTGCAAGCATATGAGACAACTGAAAGGACCACAGCTTGGGTCAGGCACACCTTTGTCCTCAGAGTGACATCTTGACTTTTCAACACTTTAAAGAAGTCTTTTGCAACATATATTTGCAATGCAGTACACTTTTTTCCTTAGTCTATCTTCTTTTTTTTTTTTAATTGTGATTGAGTGCAAGTTCACAGCCCAAATTAAATTTGCATGCCTGCCTATCTGCAGCTCCTTCTGCTCTCCTTGCCCAGTGACACCACTGCTCTCCACCCTTTCCTCTCCCTTCTACCAACAGGCCAGAAGTACAGCATCCTATAGATGTGTAGTACACACACATAGGATCACATTGTGTCCATGAGTCCAATCCATTCCTGTCTGAAAAATTGACCTCATTAATGTTTTCTGGTCAGGGGCAGCAGCAGATCTAGCAGCCATGCTCTCAGGGGAATCCCCAGGGCTTTGGACCATTATTTGGGGCTGGAATTCTTGGAGTGCACCACTCCTTTTTTCATGTTGCCAGTGGGACTTGACATTGTGTGCCCCATCACAGCTGCCTTTGATAGTGGCTGGGCACCATCTGGTTCTGCTGGTCACATGTTGATACAGTCATCCATCCACATGGATCCTTGTGCCTTCTAGGCTCCTTTTCCTTTGTGTCTTAGTCCTTGGTGATCATCTGTTCTGGCTGAGTTGGGACCATCTGGTATATCTCAGATGGCAGCTTGGTAGCTTTTAAGATCCCAGATGCCACTCACTAATATAGGGTGCAGAAGATTCTCTTAGCAATAAACTAGTTATGCCAATTGGCCTCAATGTCCCTTGAGAGCATGGTCCCCAGACCTTCAACTCTGCTACTCTATCTTTGAAATATCAGATTAAGATTAGAAGAGTTTTCAGTTTACATTGAAGTCCAGCTAAGTTGACCTTCTTTCTACTGCATACTGTCACTGTTTTCACCCAAACAGATTTCTGTCATCTATCTAATCTGTGACCAGCCCTCTCCTTCCCCTCCCTTGCAGTTGTCAGAGTCTTTTCTTCTTTACACGAGTCTGTTTTAAAGTCCTTATAGTAGGGTTCTCATAATTTATTTGTCCTTGTGCCACTAACTAATTTCACTCAGCATGACTTCTGGTTGAAAGTAGGTTATAAGATGCTTCCTAAAATCATAATAGTTCTTTATCAATTCATAGTGTTCCATTAAGTACATGTACAATAGCTTGTTTATCCATTCATCTGTTGTTGGGCATCTGGGTTGATTCCATCTTTTTGCTATTGTGGACTGTGCTGCAATAAACATTCATGCGTCAGTACCTGTTCATGTGACTGCCCTTGATCTTGTAGGATATATTCTGAACAGTGGAATTACTGGGTCAAATGGTATCTATATTTCGAGCTTTTCAAGGAAGTGCCAGATTGCTTTCCAAACAGGTTGCACCATTGCAATCCCACCAGCAGCATAGGAGAGTTTCAATCTCTCCACAGCCTCTCCAGCATTTGTTGTTTTGCGGTTTTTAAATCATGGCCAACCTTGTTCAGGTGAAATGGTATCTCAATGTAGTTTTGTTTTAGATTTCTCTGATAGCTAATGAGCACAAGCATTTCCTCTTACATTTTTTGGCTTCCTGGTTGTCCTCTTTGGTGAAAGTCTGTATTTTGCATCACCTTGTAGATTATTGAGATAAAACATCAGTCTGACGTGTAGTTGCCAAATATATTTTCCCATTCTGTAGGTGGTCATTTAATTCTTTTGATAAAGTCCTTGGATGAGCGAAAGTGTTTGATTCATAGTAGTTCCCATTTATCTATGTTCTCTTTTGTTGATCATGCTTTGTCAGATTTTGAAGTCTGTCTAATCTGTGCATTAAAACTTCTATTGTTGCTCTATTTTTTTCTTGCATGATCTTTATCATTTTAGGTTTGATATTTAGGTCTTTTATCCAATTTGAGTTAGTTTTTTTGTAAGGTGTGAGATATGGGTCTTGTTTCAATTTTTGCAGATGGATATCCAATTTTGCCGGAATCATTTGTTAGAGAGACTCTTTTTACCCTAGTTTACAGTCTTAGGGCCTTTATTGAATATCGTCTGTTTGGAGGAGAATGATGGCATCTCTGGGGTCTCAACTCTGATTCATTGATCTATATGTCTCTTTTTGTACCAGTACCAGGTTAACTATTGTGGCAGTATAATAGGTTCTAAGGTCACGTAGTGTGAATCCTCCCACTGTGTTTGTCTTCTTCAGTAGTGCTTTGCTTATTCAGGGTTTCTTCCCTTTCCAGACAAAGTTGATGATTTGTTTCTTCATCTTGTTATAAAAATGTCACTGGAATTTGGATTGGGATTGCATTCCATATACAGATAGCTTTGGATAAAATAGACATTTTCATAATGTTAAGTCTTCCTATCCATCAGCAGGGTAGGTTTCTCCATTTATGTAAGTCCCTCTTAGTTTCTTGCAGTAAGGTCTTGTAGTTCTCTCCATATAGGTCTCTTATGTCTCTAGTTAGATTTATTCCTAGGCATTTTATCTTTTGGCGGGCTATAGTAAATGGCTTTAATTTGGTGATTTCTTCTTTGATGATCTCTTTGTTGGTATAAAGGAATCCTACTGATTTATTTATGTTTCTCTTATATCCTAATACTTTGCTGAACTCTTCTATTAGTTCAAACAATTTACTTAAGGATTCTTTAGGATTCTCTGTATATAAAATCATATCATCTGCAAATAGGGAGATTTTCACTTTTTTGCCAATGTGGATGCCCTTTGTTTCTTTGTCTTCTCTAATTGATCTGGCCAGAACTTCTAGTATAGCGTTGAACAAAAGTGGTGAGAGAGGGCATCCTTGTCTAATTCCCATTCTCAAGGGGAATTCTTTCAGTCTTTCTCCATTCAGGATGATGTAGGCGGTTGGGCTTTGCATAGATGCCCCTTATTGTGTTGAGGAATTTGCCTTCTATTCCTATTTTGCTGAGAGTTTTTAGCATGAATGGGTGTTGGACTTTGTCAAATGCCTTTTCTATATCAATTGACAAAATCAGGTGATTATTACCTTTTGTGTTATTTTTGTAGTTGATCACAGTAATTGTTTTTCTGATGTTGAACAAACCTGACAGCCATGGTATAAATTCACTTTGGTCACGTTGAATTATTTTTTTCTGATGTGTTGTTGAATTATGTTGGCAAGGATTTTGTTGAAGATTTTTGCATCTAAGTTCAGGAGTGATGTTGGTTTATAATTTTCCTTTTTTTGTGAGATATTTTCCTGGCTTTGGTATCAGGGTTATGCTGGCTTCATAGAATGAATTTGGGAGTATTCTATCCCTTCCTATATTGTGAAATAGTCTCACTAGTTGAAGTTAACTCTTCTCTAAAAGTTTGGTAGATTTCTCCAGTGAAGCCATCTTGGCCAGGACTTTTTTTGGTTGGTGGTTTTTTGATAATGGTTTCAGTCCCTCCCTTTGTGATGGGTTTATTAAGTTGTTCTACTTCTCCCTGTGATAATTTGGTAGGTGATATAAATCTAGAAATTTGTCCATTTTCTCTAGGTTTTTGAATTTGTTAGAGTGTAGTCTTTTGTAGTATTCTATTATGATACTTCTGATTTCACTTGGGTCTGTTGTGATATCTCCCAGCTCATTTTTCATTCAGGTTATTTGTTTCCTCTCTCATTTTTCTTTAGCAAGTTTAGCCAATGGTTTGTCAGTTTTGTTGATCTTTTCAAAAAACGAGCTTTTGGTTTTGTCAGTTTTTTCAATTGTTCTTCTATTGTCTAATTCATTTAGTTCTGTTTTAATCTTTATGATCTGTTTTTCTCTGGTGCTGGAGGGGTTCCTCTGTTGCGCTCTTTCTACTTGTTCAAGCTGTAGGGTTAATTCTTGGTTTGGTTCTTTTCTTCCTTCCTGATGTGTGCATTGTTAGAGATAAGTTTACCTCTGAGCACTGCTTTTGCTGTATCCCATAGGTTCTGGTAGGATGTGTTTTCATTCTCATTTGATTCCATAAATTTCTTTATTTCATCCTTTATTTCCTCTATAATCCATGGCTTTTTTAGCAAGGTGTTGTTCAGTTTCCATGAATTCAAATTTATAACTATGTTTTGTCTGCTATTGATTTTGACTTTTATGGCTTTATGGTCTGAGAAGATGTTTTGCAATCATTCAGTGGTTTGGATTTTGTTGAGATTTACTTTATGTCCTAACACATAGTCTATACTGGAAAATGCTGCAGGTACATTGCAGAAGAAGGTGCACTCCTCTGTTGATGGATAAAATGTTCTGCATATGTTGATGAGGTCTAATTGGTTAATTGTCACAATAAGATCTTCTGTGTCTTCACTGAGCTGTTTTCTAGATGATCTGTCCATTACTGAAAGTGGAATGTTGAAGTTTCAAGCTATTATTATGGAGTGACCTATCTCATTATTCAATAGTCATTGCTTGTTCAATGTATTTAGATGCTCTAGTATTGGGTGCATAAATATTTAATTGTTAAGTCCTGCTTGTGTGTTGAACCTTTCGGCAATAAATAGTGACCATCTATGTCCACTATGATGCATTTTATATTAAAATCTATTTCATCTGAGATTAGAATTGCCATACCTGCTCTTCTTTGTGTATTGTTAGCTTGGTATGTGTTATTCCATCCTTTAATTTTCAGTTTGTTCATATCTTTGAGCGTAAGGTGTGTTTCTTGTAAGCAACATGTAGATGGATCATGTTTTTTGATCCAAGACATCACTTGTTGTCTCTTTATTGGAGTGTTCAGGACATTCACATTCAGTGTAATTATTGATAGGTATGTGTTTAGTGCTGCCATTTTGATGTATTTATTCTTCTGTTGGTGTTTTCTATAGTGCTGTTAATATTCTATTCTCGGTCATTCTTTATTGGTTGACTTTTCTTCTTTTTCAGTGTTGGCTTTGAGTTTGTTGAGACTCCTGTATTATGTTTCTTGATTTGATATGTTGCATTATTATTGTGCTTTGCAGGTACCCCTATGATCCCCCTTAATATTCTAAGTTTAAACACAATTTTAATTTCTGCATATCTTTTTAACTTCCTCTCCATCTGAAAAGACTATAACTGCTGTAGTATATTCCTCTTTTTAATGTGATGGTGTCATAGTTTCTGTGATATAATTACTGGTTCCATTCTTTTAGTATTTTAGCTTTAATTGAGTTTTGTGCCTTCCATAACACAGTATGTTTTTAGATGCTGTGTCCTGCATTGCCTCCTTAAGTATATACTTAAGGTGTGTACTTATGGTTTTGACTCTCTAAGCAAAGAGCTTCTTTCAGCATTTCTTGTAATTTTAGTTTGGCTTTTAACACATCTCTAAGATTCTGTTTGCCTATGAGGGTCTTAATTTCACCTTCATACTAGAGAGACAGTTTTGCAGGATATGTAATAATTTTTGGTTAGAAGTTTTTCTCCTTCACAGCTTTGATTGTGTCATCCAGCTGCCTTCTTGCCAACATTGTTTCTGCTGGGAAGTTAAACAAAAGCCTACAGGGCTTCCCTCTGAATGCTAGCTTTTTATATTATTATTGTTATTATGATTGAATGAAAATGTATATTCCCATATAAATTTGCATGCCCACCTATATACAGCTCCCACTGCTTTCCTGGCCAAGTGACAGCACACTCTTTGTGTCTGCTCCATATATATCTTATCCTCCCAACAAACTCCTATCCCATCCTCTCCACACATGCCCCTTCATCCAGTAAGAGGTCAGCAGGACATCCTATAGATGCATAGAACCATAAAGTGTGCACATGATATGGTCACTCTGTCACCAAGTGCAATCAGTTCCTGTCTGAGAGTTGACCTACATTATGATTTATGGACAGGGGCAGCATCAGGGCCAGGGGTCATGCTCCCAGGAGAACTCTGAAGCCCATGGACCATCAATTGTGGCCTTTTGTTGGAGATCTCAGGGTGCACCTCTTTTTATTCTTATGTTGCCAGTGAGACTCAACTTTGTGAGCTCCATTACAGTTATCAATGGTGGTGGCCAGGCACCATACAGCTCTTCCAGTTACCAGTCGATTTAGTCACCCACTTACTTGGGTCTCTCTGTCTTCCGGGTTCTCTTTCCCCCATGTTGTTTTGGTCCTTGGTGATCTCCCATTCCAGCTGAGTTGGGACCACTTGCCGTACCTTCAGAAGGCAGCGTGGTAGCTTTTAAGACCCCAGATGCCACTCACCAACGTGGGGTGCAGAATATTCACTTAGCAAAACACTCGTTGTGCCAATTTGGCCACAATTTCCCCTGAGAGCATGCTCCCTGGTCCCCAATCACAGCTACTTTGTCCTTTCAATATTGGGTTAAGATGGGAGGAGTAATCATGTTATGTTGAAGTCCAGTTAATATTGATTTTCTTTCTTATGTGGGCTGTCAGAGATTTCACCCAACCAAAATTTTATCAACTGTCTAATCTAGACTCTCCCCCCCTTCCTCCCTTCCTACAAGTGCAGCCATCAAAGAGTTTTCTTCTATGCATGAGTCTATTTTTAAGCTCTTCTAGTAGGGGTCTCATGCAATATTTGTCCTTTTGTTGCTGACAACTTTGACTCAACACAATGTCCTCCAGTTGAAACCAGGTTATGTTTTCTAAAATCATTGTTGTTTATCATTGCATAGTGTTCCATTGAGTATATACATCATAGTTTACCTATCCATTCCTCTGTTTTTGGGCATCTGGGTTGACTCCATTTTTTTGCTACTGTGGACTATGCTGCGATAAACATTCATGTGCATGTATCAGTTGATGTGAATGGTCTTGATTCTGTAGGATATATTCCAAGCAGTGGAATTACTGGGTCAAATGGTATATCTGGATCCAGCTTTTTAAGGACACAGCAGATTGCTTTCCAAAGAGTTTGCGCCATTTTGCATTCCCACCAACAGTATAGAAGAGTTGATATTTCTACACAGCCTCTCCAGCATTTGTTGTTTTGTGTTTTTTGGATCATGGCCAAGCTTGTTGGGGTGAGATGGTATCTCATTGTAGATTTGATTTGAAATTCCTTAAGAGCTAATGATCGTGAACATGTGCTCATGTGTTTTTTTGGCTGCCTGGATCTCCCTTTTAGAGAAGTGCCTGTTCATCTCCTTTGTGCAATCCTTAACTGAATGATTTATCTTTTTCTTATTGAGATTGTGTAGTACCTTATAGATTATGAAGATCAGGAGTTGAACTGACATATAATTGCCATTTTTTTTTCCCTATATGTGGTCTTTTAACTGTGTTAATAAAGTCTTTGGATGAGCAGAAGTGTTTGGTTCTTAGTAGTTCCCATTTATCTATTTTCTCTTCTGTTGTTTGTGATTTCTTTGACAGATTTTGAAGTCTGTCTATCTTGTGTATTAAAACTTTTGTTGTTGTTCCTACTTTTTCTTGGATAAGCTTTGTTGTTTTGATTTGATATTTATGTCTTTTATCCAATTTGAGTTGGTTTTTGTATAAGGTGTAAGATATGGGTCTTGTTTCAGTTTTTTGCAGTGGATATCCAATTTTGCCAGTAACATTTCTTAAAGAGATTGTTTTCTCCCCAGTTAAATGTTTTAGGGCCTTTGTCGAATATCAACTGTTCATAGGAAGATGGTATCATTTGTGGGGTCTCAATTCTGTTGCGTTGATCTATCTGTCTCTTTTTATACCATTACCAGGCTGTTTTGACTACTGTGGCAATGTAATAGAGTCTAAAGTCGGGTAGTGAGAGAGTTTCTTGTGTGTTCTTCTTCAGTATTGCTTTACTCCTCTGGGGCTTTTTCCCTTCCCAAACAAAGTTGGTAATTTGTTTCTCCATCTTATTAAAAAATGTCACTGGAATTTGTATTGGGTTTGCATTGTATCAGTAGATTGCTTTGGGTAAAATAGACATTTTCACCATGTTGTGTCTTCCTATCTGTGAGCAGGGTAGGTTTCTCCAGTTATGTAAGTCTATCTTAGTTTCTTGTAATAAGGACTTGTAGTTTTCTTTGTAAAGGTCTGTTATTTCTCTTGTTAGATTTATTCCTAGGTACTTTATCTTCTTAGGGGCTATAGTAAATGGTACTGATTTGGTGATTTCCTCCTTTATAATCTCGTTGTTGGTGTAAAGGAATCCTAATGATTTACTTATGTTTATCTTGTATCCTGAGACTTTGCTGGTCTTCTATCAGTTTGAGTAGTTTACTTATGGATTCTTCAGGATTCTCTGTGTATACAATCATATCATCTGCAAATAGGAAGATTTTTACTTCTTCTTTGCCAGTGCAGATGCCATTTATTTCTCAGTCTTGTTTAATTGCTGTGGCTAGAATTTCTAATACAGTGTTGAATAGGAGACGTGAGAATGGGCATCGTTGTGCAGTTCCTGTTCTCAAGGGAAACTGTTTCAGTCTCTCTCCATTCAAGGATGATGTAGCAGTTGGCTTTGTATAAATGACTCTCACTGCACTGAGGAATTTGCCGTCTATCCCTATTTTGCTGAGAATTTTTAACATGAATGGGTGTTGGACTTTATCAAATGCCTTTTCTGTATCAATAGACAAAATCAGGTGATTTTCGTCTTTTGTGTTATTTGTGTGGTTGATCACATTAATTGTTTTTCTGATGTTGAACCAGCCTTGCATCCCTGGTATGAATCCAACTTGGTCATGATAGATTATTTTTTGGACATATTGTATTCTATTGACAAGAATTTTGTTGAACATTTTTGCATCTAGATTCATGAGTGATATAGGTCTGTAGTTTTCCTTTTTGGTTGGGTCTTTCCCTGGCTTTGGTACCAGGGTTATGTTTGCTTCACAGAATAAATTTGGGAGTATCCCATCTCTTTCTATGTTGTGAAATAGTCTCAGTAGTATTGGAGATAACTCTTCTCTGAAAACTTAGTAGAATTCTGTGGTAAAGCCATCTGAGCCGAGCTTTGCTTTGTTGGTAGTTTTCTGATGACTTTTTCAGTCTCCTCCTTTGTGATTGGTTTATTAAGTTGTTCTGTTTCACCTTGTGATAATTTTAGAAGGTTATATCAAGGAATTTGTCCATTTCCTCTAGGTTTTCAAATTTGTTAGAGTACAGTCTTTCATAGTATTGTTATGATATTTTTGATTTCTGTTGGATCTGTTATGACAACTCCCCTCTCATTTCTTATTTGAGTTGTTTGTTTTCTTTCCTGTGTTTCTTTAGTAAATTTAGACAATGGTTTGCCAATTTTGTTGATCTCCTCCCCAAACCAGCTTTGGGTCTTTTCAGTTTTTTCAGTTGTTCTTCTATTCTCTAATTTGTTTAGTTCTGCTCTAATCTTTATGACCTGTTTTCTTCTGGTGCCTGAGGGGTTCCTCTGTTGTTCTCTCTCTACTCAAGCTGTAGGGTTAGTTCTTTGATTTGATTTCTTTCTTCCTTCCAGATGTGTGCATTCATGGAGATAAACTGATCTCTGAGCACTGCTTTGGCTGTGCTGGTAGGAAGTGTTTTCGTTCTTGTTGGAATCCATAAGTTTCTTTATTTCATCCTAGATTTCTTGTATAACACATGGTTTCTTGAGAAAGATGTTGTTTAGCTTCTATGTGTTCCACTCCTTATCTATGTTTTTCCTGCTGTTGATTTTGACTTTTATGGTTTTACGACCTGAGAAGATGCTTTGCATTAATTCAATGGTATGGATTTTGTTGAGAATTGCTTTATGTCCTAACACATGGTCTATTCTGGTGAATGTTCCATGTGCACTGGACAAGAGGGTGTAGTTGTATGCTGATGGACAGAGAGTTCTGTGTATGTTGATGAGGTCTAGTTGGTTAATTGTGGCAATAAGGTCTTCTGTGTCTTTATTCTGCTTTTTTCTAGAAGATATGTTCAGTATTGAGAGTGGAGTGTTGAAGTCTCCAACTATTATTGTGGAGTGATCTATCTCATTTTTGAGTGTAGTCAGTGTTTCTTCAACGTATTTAGGTTCTCTAATACTAGGTGCATAAATGTTTAGTATTGTTAAGTCCTGTTTGTGTACTGAACTTTTCAGCAATAAATAATGCCCATCCGTGTCCATGATGGGAGATTTTACATTAAAATTTGTTACCTGAGATTAGAATTTCCACACCTGCTCTTATTTGTGTATTGTTAGCTTGTTATATATTCTTCCATCCTTTAATTTTCAGGTTGTTTGTATCTTTAAGTCTAAGGTGAGTTTCTTGTAGGCAGCGTGTGGATGGGTCATGTCTTTTGATCCAAGATGTCACTCATTGTCTCTTTAGTGGAGGTTTCAGTCCATTCACATTCAATGTGATTATTGATAGATATGTGTTCAGTGCTGTCATTATGATATGTTTATTTTTGTGTTGATATTTTCCTTGTTGTTTTTATTAATCTGTTCCGGGATATTCTTCTTCATGAGTTGATTTTTTCACCTTTTTCAGTGCTGGTTTTCTGGTTGTTGAGATTTCTGTATTACATTTCTTGATTTGATATGTTGGATCTTTCTTGTGTTTTATGGCTGCCCCATGACCCCTCTTAATAAACTATGTACAAACCCAATTTCAATTAAAACTGTTCTTATCAACTTTCCTCTCCATCTGGAAGGACTTTAATGACTGTAGTACATTCTGCTTTTCAATATGATGATGTCATAATTTTCATGATATGATCACTGGATTATTTCTTTCTTTTTTTCCCCTCTTAATTTTTTTTTGTTATGACTGAGTGAAAATGTACATTCCCATATAAATTTACATGCCCACCTATATGCAGCTTCCACTGCTCTCCCTGCCTGGTGACAGAAAACTACTCCTCTCTGCTCCATACATGTCTCATCCTGCAAACAGTCTCCTTTCCCCTCCTCTCCACCTACTCCCCTTACTCCACCCAGAGGTCAGCAGGATGATATCCTATAGATGCATAGAACCATAAAGTACATCCAATATATGGTCACTCTGCATCGTGAAGTCCAATCCATTCGTGTCCAAAGAGTGAACCTTTGTTTTGATTTATGGGCAAGGAAAACATCAGGGCCAGGGGCTATGCTCCCAGAGGAACCCCAAAGCCTCTGGGCCATCAATTGCGGATTATTTCTTTCACTATTATAGTTTTCATTGTGTTTGGAGCCTTCTGTAACTCAGTAGGATTCCAGGTGATGTGTCCTGTATTTACTTCTAAAATATCAAGTTAGTGGTTTTGTTCTTCTAAGCCGAGAGATTCTTTCAGTGTTTCTTGTAGTTTTGGTTTGCTTTTTACAAAGTCTCTGAGTTTCTGTTTATCTGCAAATGTCTTCATTTCATTTTCATATTTGAAAGATAGTTTTGCAGGATATATAATTCTTGGTTGGAAGTTCTTCTCCTTCAAGGCTTTGAATGTGTCAGATCACTGTCGCCGTGCCAGCACTGCTTCAGCTGAGAAATCTGACAGAAGCCTACAGGGTTTCCCTCTGAATGTCAGCTTTGCTTTGAGTATTGCTGCCTTTAAGAGTTTCTGCTTAGGTTTCATTTTGTTAAGCTTGATTATATTATGTTTGGAGTCTTTCTTTTGGGATCTATATTGAGTGATGTTCAGCATATATCTCCAATACCTATAGTCTCTTCTTTCCTAATTCCTGGGAAGTTTTCTGTTGGCAGCTCAGTAACAATACTCTCTGTGTCCTCAGATGCCTTGCCCTGTTCAGGAACTCCAATTAATCGTAGGTTGTTCCTTTTAATAGAGTCCCACAGGCTTCTTAATGCCTCTTTATTTTTCTTGTTCCTTTTTTCTGATTTCTTCTCATAGGTGCTGGGGTCTTCCAAAGCAGAAAGTCTAGTTTCCATTTGTTCCATTCTGTTTTCTTGGCTTTGAATTAAAATTTCTGTCTCTTTGATTTTGTTCTTGATCTGTTGGATTTCAGAGTACTGGTGTTCCATCAGATAGAATAGCTTGCTTAATTTTTCATTTTGTTCTGCTGCACTTTGTATAAG
Source organism: Heterohyrax brucei (assembly GCA_028571685.1). Lineage (NCBI taxonomy): Eukaryota > Metazoa > Chordata > Mammalia > Hyracoidea > Procaviidae > Heterohyrax > Heterohyrax brucei. The sequence continues at coordinate 38,996,268 of CM053157.1, read as the reverse complement.
CCTTCCAGTAGGAACGCTCTCTATATAATCCTCTTGTATTCACCTTGCAATAGTTTCAGAAAATCTTCTTCATCTGGGAAGTTGCAGGGTGCTTTCTTTAGGGGCCTTCTGCAGACATCATTCATTTCTTTGTTATGGTTTTCTCCAGAGTTTGTTGCTTTTTGGTCATCATGTGAGTCAATACAGGCTGGGAGACATGCTGTGATGATGGACCACAGCTGTTCCTCTAGACCATCTTAAAATGAGAGGTAAAAAGTATCTGACAACTTCCAAAGTCAATAAGGTTTTCAGGTATAGAGGTCCCTCTTCCCAGCTGGCAAAGCACGCAGCTCTGTATCAAACTCCAGGTGTTGTAAACTAGCTCAATACACAGAAAAGCCACTGCCCTGCTGGCCTCTGCTGTTGTGCCCCTGCTGTACATGACACTGTGTAGAATACTGATTTTCTGCCAGAAAAGCACTCTCCTCTGAGCAGTCGCTTCCTCCCAGACCAGGAATGAGGTCCAGCTGAGGCTTCTGAATGGGTATATCCACCTCCCAATGGAACAAGATGGTGTCCTGCACAATCTCGCCACCTGGCTGGGACCAAAAGAGACATTAAAGGTGCTGAGATGCACAGAGTCCACAGCCTCTGTTGTCAGGCCCCAGCCAGAGGCAACCCTGTGTAAAATACTGCTTTTCTACTGGAAAAGCGTTCTCTCATGGGCAGGCGATACCTCCCAGCCTAGGAGCTAAGGCTAGCTGGGGCATCCATATGGGTGTATCCACATCCCAGTGGATCAAGAAAGCATCCCATACAAGCTTGCCACCGCCTCAATACCTGCTACTATATGGCAGAGGCACAAAGAGAGGCCAAAGATGCCGAGATGCACAGAGTCCAAAGTCAGGCTCTCCAAATGTGGCAGTTTCACTTGCTGATCCCACCAGAAATGCATATGAGATTAGCAGATGATCAAGTCCCAGCTCCACCCACTGACTAAGACAGAGAAAAAATATTAAAATGTTGAGTTACCTTCGGTCCATGGAAGCCCACACTCGCTGAGAGTGGAGTCAGCAAAAAAGAAGAGATTTTGCATTCGGTGGTATGAAGTCCAAATTAATAGCCATATGCCACATCTTATTGCTCACTAGGTGTCTAGAGGGCTCCTTTTAATTATCAATTCAGGTCTTAGTTTCCAGAGGGATTTAGGGAGATGTGTGTTTAGGCTGCCATCTTGACTCCACCCCCTCTGTTAACTTTGTTTTGAGTCTCACTGCCATTGAGAGTTTCTGCTTATGTTTCATTTGTTAAGCTTGGTCAGTTCTACCCTGGCCCCTATGAGTCGGATCTGACTTGATGGCACTTGGCTTTGGCTTGGCTGATTATGACATGTCTTGGTGTCTTTGTTTTGGGGTCTGTTTTTTGTGGTGTTTGATACACATCTTGGATATCTATGTTTTCTTCTTTCATAATTTCAGGGAAGTTTTCTGTCAGTAACTCTATGACAGTACTCTGTGTTTTCAGCTGTACCTCCATTTTGGGCACTCCAATTAACAGTAGATTATTTCTCTTGATAGAGTCCCACATGTTTCTTAATATTTCTTCATTTTTCTTATTTCTTTTCTCTGATTTGTCCTCATCAATGTTGGTGTCAGTTACTTTGTCCCAAAGGTCACTAAGTCTGACTTCCATTTCATCAATTCTGTCTTTGGATCATATTGTATAATTCTATAATTTTGTTTTTGATTTGCTGGATTTCAGAATGTTGATGTTCCATCAGTTCAAAGAGCTTGCTTAATTTTTCATTTGGCTCTGCCGCATTTTGTTGAATCTCTAAGAGAGCTCTATATGTAATTCTTTTGTACTTGACCTCTGATAGTTTCAGAATTGCTTCTTCATATGGGAAGTCTTTTGATTCTTTATTTTGGGAGTTTTCTGGAGCCATGATGGACTGTTTCTTTAAATGTTTAGTAGTGGTCTGTTGCCTTTGGGCTATCTAGAAGCTGTTTAGTTTCTCTGGTGTTACCTCAACAGAAGCTGAGGCATAGTTCTGAGAAGAGAATTGGTCACCATTTATCTCTGTCAACTCTAATGGCTGGACCCCTTGGACTCTCTCGGGTAGCAGGCTCCTCCTCCAGGCTTGCAAAGACACTGCCCTATTTATGGAGTCACTGGGGAACCATCAAGTGACCCTATGATGTGGATCAGCAGAGGCTGGAAGAGATGCCGCCAGGTTTCTCAGCAGTTATTTCTCCAGGTAGTCTTATTTTGAAAAGCTAGAAGCTATTCAACATTTGCCAAAATCAGTCAGGCCATCGTGTGTGGCAGGCCCTGCTTTCCAGCTGACAATAGAAGACCTCTTCAGCTGTCCCCAGATGCTATGATGCAGTTCAAAGTAGGGAGAGGCTACCGCCCTGCTGCCATTGTCAGCCGAACCCTACCCATAAGGCAACACTGTGCTAAACACAATCTTTCTGCTGAAAAAGCACTCCCTGGACTGGCATTGCCTTCCATCCTGGGAATTAGCTCTCACTAAGGCCTCCGACTGAGTGACTTTACCTCTCAATGGACAAAGATGGTGTCCTGGTCAAGCTGCCCCTCCTACTGTGAAACAGCAGACTCTATGCTGGACCTCAGAAAAGAGAGGGTGGAGGAGATGTGGTGCCCTCGGTTCACTGCCAAGCTTTCAAAACATGGCTATCCCATGTACTGTCTCTCTGCTGCACCACACACTACCCACTTCAGTGCTGCAGCTGACTGTATCTGCTGGGTCATGCCCATCCCCTGCCAGTCAGCCAACAAAAACAAAAACTTAAAAGTGCAAGTACCTGCAATCCACCCAGGTGTTGAGTCAGAAGGAGCAAGGCTCTGCAAGAGAGAAGTTTCCTATTTAGTAGTATGTGGTCCAATCTGACAACCCAGTGCCGTGTCCTAGGGTTCACTGGATGTCCAAAACACTCTGTTAAATTATCAGTCCAGGCCTCAGTTTTCAGAGGGAATTAAAAAGATTTTTGTCTAGTCTGCCATCTTGGCTCTGCCTCCAGTCTCTCAAAACATTGTTTGATTTCTTTACTGCTGCTTCTATGGATGTTTATTGTTGATCCAAATAGAATCAAGTCATCAACAACTTCAATTTTTTCTCCACGGTAATGTAGGACAATCCTATACAGAAAATAAACACACACAGAAAGAAAAAGATCCTGTTAGAAAGCATTAAAACAAAGAAGAGTCTGAACCTCCAGTGCATAGAGCTTTGGAAGGGTAATTCTGCTAACTTAAAATGAGAGGGAAAGATACTCTATAATGATTGCAGTTTAGATCCCTGTGCATACTCAACTACTGGGATCTAATGAGCTTGAGGATATGTAAAGCAAAATATGTGGAGCCTGTGAATAGTCATCACTTCCTGTGAGTGAGGTCATGCTGCTGCCCATCTTAGTTATAGGACGATGTTGGTGTTGCAATTTTATTCCACATCTAATGATTTGGAAAATTCATAGATTTTGGTTCAAGTGTAATTACTTCCCTCTTGGTTGTGGTAATTATTATTGATTTATTATTGTTGCTGGTGTTATTATATGTGGTGTTGTTAGCTGCTGTCTATGCCAATTCATGACAACTTCATGTACAACACAGCAGAACTTAGTCAGGTCCTGCACCATAATCACAAATGTTGGTATGCTCAAGTCCACTGTTGTGGCCATTATGTATTTTGAATGTCTTCCAGCCTGGGGGTTCATTTTCCAGCACTATATTGGACAATGTTATGTAGTGATATATGCTTACATGGAATTTAGTTTGGTATTTGCTCCTTCAGTGACCAGTCAGCAACTCCTCCAGTACGGGGTTCCTAGCCCACCTTGTATTGCTACTTCCAGTCTCTGATTCTATCACCCCATAGCCTGATTCTCTGTGTGTTGTAGAGTCACAGGGTGAGCTTTGCCTCCTCCCCAGAACCTGACATTTGTAGGGTTTTCAACAAATACTGATAACTGAAAGTCAAATAACTGATGTTCAGCTTTCTCTTCTCTGTATCACACAGTGGAAAATATTTCTAATTGCCTCCTTAGAAATTTGTAATGGATTGAGTTGTGTATTCCTAAAACGTGTTGGAATTCTAACCCCAGTACTCGTGAACATGATTATGTTTGGAAATAGGGTTTTCTTTGTTACGTTAATGAAGACATATCAGAACCTGGGCCTAAAGTTGCTCACTGGCATATTTGGACAAGCAGCTTCTATAAGCTCTCAGCTTTCAGTGGCCTCTACACTGTCTAGAGTGGGCTCAGCCCATGTCTGTTGGCATCATCCAAAGCAGAACTCAGGACAAGTACCAAAATGTCGTTAGCCTCAAACATGCCAGTCTCATAAAAATAGAATGAAGCTAGCTCATTTTCCAGCATTGTCCCTCTGAAATTAAATTGTCTCATGGAAATATATTTTAAATGACTCTAGAGCAATCTCCAGGACTCTGCACAGACTGTCATTTGAAGTTGCTCATCACTGGTTAAGCCCTTCCGGCTACTTATATTTTAGTTCCTATGTAACTCAGTACAGATTCTTGGTTTTCACCCCTTGTATCAGACTAGGTTGAGGCGGGCATTCTATCAAATTCCCAGTGTCCTCTAATTATAAGTTAACAACTCAAGTGAAATAGCATGCAGTTCCTATTACCCTTAGGATAGATTTAGTACATGTCTCACGGCGAAAATCAATTCCCATTTTGGCATATACCATCAGAAGGGCTTGTGTAAGCACCTGAGGAATAACTCATCATATATGAATAGTAAAGTGGAAAGGAAAAAAAGAGGATAATCTCTGTGTGGGTGGTTTTCATTCTAGACAGATGGTGTTATGAGTTGGATTGTATCCCTCAAAGAGATACACTGAAGTCCTAACCCTGTAAATGTGATCTTGTTTGAAAATAGGACCTTTGACATTGTTGTCAGTTAGGTTAACAAAAGGTCATACTGGAGTAGGGTGGGCCCTAATCTAATAAGACTCGTGTCTTTATAAAAGAGGACATGAAGAAGAAGGATGGTCACGTGAAAGTCAATCTGTAAGCCCAGGAACACCAGCAAATGCATGAAGCTATCAGAAGCTGGGGGAGACAAGAAAAATTCTTTCCTTACAGACTTCAGAGGGCACATTATCTGGTTCACATGAACATTTTAACTTCTGGCTTCCAAAACTGTGACAGAATACATTTCTGCTCTTGTGACCCACCTTGTTTGTACTTTGTTATAGCAGCCCTGGGGAACTAGTACAGAAAGGAAAATGACCTTGATTGAGTCAATTCAGAAGGCACTGGAAACTAAATGCTGACAATTACTCTATCCAAAGTGAAATGGAGTCCTGAGGTGTCTCCATTGCAGAGGCACTGTGGTGTCATCTGCAGCTCATTTCAAAAGGTGTTGACAAAAACCAAAGCAGAGCTGATTTGATTAGGAGGTACCCACAGAGGCCTTGGGAATGCTAAAGAGGGCTTCTTTAGCTTTCCCAGACCCTACGCACAGCCATTCTTTCTGGGTGTTCTGACAGCATTCTGGAGAAAGGCATGCACCCCAGAGTCAGACAGACCTCAGTTTCAGTCTTGGCTTTGCCAATTACCAGTTGAGTGATGCTAGACAAATGATTTCAGCTCACTGTGTCTCAGACTACTTACTCAATAACAACAACAAAAACCAATTGCTGTTGAGTTGATTCCAACTCACAGCAACCCCATGTGTTACAGGGGAAGTAGACTGTGGTACTAATAGTGCAGGCCCTGCTGGTTTTAAAAAGTTTTAATGAGACAATCCACGGAAAACTGTAGTGAATAGTATGCCCACAAGTCTAAGGTTCACTGAGGGTTTTTGTTTGTGTGTGTGTGTGTGTGTGTGTGTGTGTGTGTGTGTGTGTGTGTGTGTGTGTGTGTGTGTGTGTGTGCGCGCGCGCGCGCGTGCGCACAAGCGCTTGTGTGTTTCCACTCTTACCCATGGTCAATTCGTGGTCACTTCATGAGCAATTGCAAACAAAACTTAAAACCCTGATTCAAGACTCAGGCTTAATAGATTGAATCCCGTTCAGAGATAACCACCTTGAGGTTGAGGGAAGGTCCTCTCAGCCACTAGGGGGCAGCAATCACATGGAAAAGAAGGTTGATTAGGGTGTCAGAATCAACTGGAAGGCAACGTGTTTGGTTTTGGCTTTTGGCCATTTGTCCTGTGATGAAGACAACATGCAGTAAAACCTGTGAAAGCCGGAATCCCTGTATGACTGCCAAGTGTCAGAGAAGGGAAACTCACTGGGTGTTTCTGAGGCAGGATTCTCAGTAGAGAATGATACATAAACGCCCTGCCAAAGGCCCCAAGTTTGTGAGACCTGAATAAAGACGCAGTGCCGTCCAATACTGGCTCTCGCAGTTTTTACTGTAACTAATAACTTTCATATAGCAAAGTTTTGGAATAGTTGTTGTAGAAGGCACTGACTGTTTCTCCAGGGGTTAGTGTTACACTTTCACATCCTGAGAGGAAAGGTCCCTTAGATACCCTCCGGCATGAAGGGAAAAAAAAAAAGTCCATTTTACGTTGAGTCCTCTTTCATCCACATTCATGTACAGATTCCTGGGAAATAAAGATTCTACTTTTTTCTTATGGAAAAAGAGAAAGATACGTGGGAGAAAGAGGGGTCATTGATTTACAATATTTTAGACTTTTTGAGCTGACCAAGTGCACAGTAAACCTGTTGATCTAAGGTATATTCTTAACTCTTTGCTATGTTTCTTAGCCTTTTAAGCCTGGTTGTAAAGTGGACACAGTTTGTGTAAAGTTCATAAGATATCCAGGGAGCTGTGGGGATTCTGATATCTAAATTAACACCTAGTTGGAAGTCTCTGAGTGGTGCAAATGGCTAACCTTCTTGGCAGCTAACCAATAGGTTAGAGGTTGGAGTCTACTCAGAGAAAGATGCCTTGGAAGAAAGGCCCAGTGATCTACTTCTGAAAATTCTGCCATTGAAAACCCCATGGTTTTACTATGCCACAGATGGGGTCTCCATGAAAACTGGTTTTGTTTTCTTGCATTTGATCCACAGCAGGATGTAGTGAGCAAAAGGGACAAAGGTCATGGTGGCTTGTACTGCTGACGCTATTTACCCCATATTGAGTGACTTCCCCTTGAAAGCTTTACTGAAACACAAGGCAAGCTCTGTCAGGTTAAGAAAGACTGCAGTTCTTTTACATTGTGTATCATCGAGTGGATCTGTACTCATAGTGACCCCACCTCTACCCCCCGTGACAGAGTAGAACTGTTCCACAGGGTTCCCTAATCTATGATCTTTACAGGAGCTGATCACCAGGTCTTTTCTCCTGCTTATCCTCCAGTGGGTTCAAACTACTGACCTCTTGGTTAGCAGCTTAGAGCTTAACCATTGAACTATCAGAGCTCCCGAGTTCTCTTATAAGGAAATGGAAATTGTCCATTGCTTTAGAAATCTCTTTGAAGTATCCCCTGTCCATTTCTGGTTTTGCAAACCATGTTAGACAAACCTTGGACTCATTTCATCTCCCCTTTCCTTCATGTCCTCTGATTTGCAGACAAAAGCCAGCATGGAAAGAGGTCCCCCTAGGCCAGGACTCCCATCTATTAGCACATGAGAAAAACAAGCCATCTTCAAAACATTCTGCTCTTTGGAGGTTTGGTTCATTGGATGCTCTGCTCTACAGCTCTGCTTGTAAGAAAATTTACTCCATCTATCAGATGCACAAACTTAATTCTTAGGGAGACAAAATCAGTCACAGATTTGACAAAATTGTGAATAAATGTAAAGAACCTGTTTTCTGGAATGCACACTTAGGGCGACTGTTCTCTTCCTGGGTAATTTCCTGCACTTATTAAGAAAAAGGACTTCCTGTAGGTGTGTGGGTCTGTAGTGTCCCGAGAAGCTTCCTAGCCTTTAGACCTGTGCAGTCACACAGGGCGCAGTATGCAAAAGGCCTCCACGCTCAGTTTAATGTTCTACTGCTACTGCCTTGGAATTCGTAATCCTTTTTGAACAAAAAGACCTGCATTTTCATTTTGCACTCAGCCTAGCAAAGTATATGGCAAGTCCTGGTAAAAATGACTGCATGATGTAGTGTGAAGACTCCGGGTTTGTCCAGAGCATGTGAGGTTTATTCTGGCCAACCTTGTTTCTAAGGAACATTCACATTTCACTTCTTCCAATATCTTTACTAAATTGTAAGTCTGGGATAGTCAGTTAAAATAAGATTTGGAGTGAAGATTCAAATTCTAGTCAGTTAGTACCTATTAGACTGCCTGAGTGCTGAAAACAGTTAAACACTTGACTACTAACAGAAAGAGAGACAGTTCAAACCCACCAAAAGGCACCTCAGCAAGAGGCCTGGTGATGTGTTCCCGAGAGGTCATAGCCTTGGAAACACTGCAGAGGGCAGTTCTACTCTGCTCACAAGAGGATACCATGAATTGGAATCAACTTGACAGCAACTTTTTCTTTTTTCAATTTTATTTTGGTTAGTGCGTTCTAGATATTTCTCACTGAGCATGTGAATCACCAGTATTAATCTCTAGAGACCTAGCACAGTCCCCTACACAAAAAAGGCACTAGACACGGATGTGTTGGATATTCTGTACTGTGTATTAACCTGTGTGTACTCTTCCAACAGAAAAAACATGCTACGGGACCAGGGCCTTAGCATGGGTTTTCCTGCTCTCTGAGTGACCTTGACAAGTTGCTTAAACATTTGAACCTCAGGTCTGTAAAATGGGAATATGAAAGGGTCAAATAGCTCTTTCTTAAAATTGTGGTGAAAGGAAATAAGCTTATGCTAGCAGGTAACTTCTGTAAACTAGCGTACAACTGTGAGGTGTTATCTTGGTGCATTATTGTTGTTGGTCCAGTGGATCTCAAAATGTGACCCAAGAACGCTAGTTCCTCAGGAATAACAAGTAAACCTTTTCTAAAAAACTAAGTAAATTAGGACATATCAAAGTCTTTAAAGTACTAATAAATACTGTAAGTTTCTAAGAAAGGAGTGTGGTTCACACATTTCCCACTCACTTTTTCAGAGTCTTTTCTCACAGAACCCCTTAAAGAACTTATGCTTTAGTAGGGCACACTCTAGGAAACACAGAACTAGTATTTAGGCTGAGTCTTCCCTGATTTTTCTGGCAGATTTCGTCCCTTGTTTGTTCATCCCCTTCTTGGCCCTTTCACCTTGGTTATGCAGACGGCTCTCTCTAGAGAAGAAACAGTGTGGCAGTCCATTGAGGGACAAAGCTGGAAATCTGGTTCTTAGCTGTTTCTTTACCTCTCAAATGACCTTCCCTTTCCGGCTTCTTTCTCTCTGGGTTTAATGGGTTTGAAGGCAGTGTAATGGACCCAGAGGAGTGCTGGTGGTGCACTGGTTAAAGTGTTTGGCTGCCAACTGGAAGCTCAGTAATTTGAACATACCAGCCACACCACTGGAAAAAAGACTTGGTAATCGGCTCCCTTAAAGACTACAGCCTTGGAGACACTATAAAGTTACTGTGAGATGGAATCAGATCCACAGTAGTGGGATTTTTTTGTTTGGTTTGTTTTGTTTTGTTTACAAATGATTCAAGAGCGACTAGTTTTCTCCCATCCTCTTCTTCTCCTTCTTTTCACTAAATCTATAATTTTAGAACAATTTTGTTGTCCTGTGCTATATTTTACAACATAAATGAAATGCAAACTATACAGTTTAAAATATTGCTTAGAATTTTAATAAATAAAATCACTTTAAGGGTTAGAGAGTATATATTAATCTATATTAATTTTGAAGTTTTTTTTTTTCTCTTCTAGGTTTGGGGTCACTTTAGAACACGGTAATGCTGATAATCTATGATGCACATGTGGTCATTTCAACAACTTTGGTATGCCTATCCCTTCTTGAGATTTTCATGAGATGCTACATAGATAGAAAGATGGATGGGTGGGTGGGTGGATGGGTGGACGGGTGGACGGGTGGATAGGTAGATGGATGGATGGATGGATGGATACAATTCAATTCTGACTCAGTGGTGACATGCACAGCAGAATGAAATGTTGCTTAGTCTTGTGTCATCCTTATGATTGGGTCCATGGACCCATGTTTTGGTCCATCCTTTCTGCTATTGTGCCAATACTACTATTGTTGTACTTGCTACTAAGTCGATTCTAATTCAGGGTGACCCCATGTGACAGAGTAGAACTGGCCCACAGGGTTTTGTATACTATCTTTATGGGAGCAGATCACCAGATCTTCCTTTCTCAGAGCCGCTGCGGGTGTTCCGATTGCCAGCCATTAACAGCCCAGCTCTTAACTATCTGCACCATGAGGGCTCCTTTACTGTATGGCAAAAGCTGAGACTTAGAGAGGTTAAGTGATTAGTCCAAGTTCAAGATCCAGAAGTAACAGAGCTGGCACTGTTGGTGTTATTTGTTGTCTTTGAGTCAACTTTCACTCATGGTGAGCTCACGTATGAGAGAGCAAAGCGTTGCCCAGTACTGTGCCATCTTCATGATCTTTGTCACACTCAGTTTATTCTTGTGACTGTTGAGCTGGTATTAGGACAAAGATATTCAAAGTCTAGGCTGTTCTCTACCAATAGAAAGTGTTAGGAACAGCCCCTACCCTTCCCCCATCTCTATTACCTCTCTCTCTTCTTCCATTTCTTTTTTCTGTTTGATCTGCTTCTAACTTTCCACTTATCTATTATCTTATTGTTTCCAGCAGTGCACTCCAAGCTACTATAGACAAATCTACTGTACCTTGAAAACTTGAAAGCATCTCGTGCCCCATCCAAGGCAGAAGGAAGCAACATAAACAAAAAAAAAACATTTAATTTATTGAGTGGGATGAGTCTATTTCCTATCTGCTTTGTTCAACATCACTGAGTAACTGACTCTGCAAGAAAGAGGGAACAAGCTCTGGCAGAGCAGGAGGAACCAGAGTTAAGTTTTGCATTTCAGAAATATTTTTGCCTAGATACCATGTCATAATTTCATCAGATTAGAGCCTATTTTCCTGATGGAACAGTGATAAAAAGAACAAAAACAAAAACATTGGCATCAAGTCCAGAGTTTACCGAAAATCAGCCAGGAGTGAAGCAATTTGCTGGTGCTATCCAGGTGTCTGAGACCTTTGTCCTCATCAAGGGCTCTTATGATTAGTTTATGAGAACCAGAAAGTCTATATAAGTTTCGCCTTGCTATCACTGCATATGCACCACCTATCAGTTTGTTGTACTGTCGTGGCTTGCGTGTTGCTGTGATGCTAAAAGCTGTGTCACCACTGTTTCGCATACCAGCAGAATCACTGATAGTGGACAGTTTTTAGCAGACCTTCCACATTAAGACAATGTAGGAAGAAGAGTCTAGTGATCTACTTCTGAAAAACAGCCAATGAAAACGTTACGGCTCACAGCATAAGACTGGTTAACTCACTCACTTTGGACACAGCATCAGGAAGAATCAATTGTTGGAGAAGGATGTCATGTTTGGTGATGTAGAGGGCTAGTGAGAGAGACTCTTGGTGAGATGAATTTGCAAATATATCCTCATGCTAGTGATCATAAAGTTGCCTCAGGGCTGGGCGATACTTTATTCTAGTATATATAAGGTCACCACATTGGCATAAACTATCATTTTCATCCTTATCATGACCATATATGTACTTCTACATTTATCATCAAGGGATATGGGAGTACGAGTAAGAGGCAGGTGACAGAGGGTGACAGGTCTTGTTATAAAATAGACAAAAGACAATGGATAGATAACAAGTACAGATGGACAGAGATTGTGAAGGACTTACTGTCTTAAAAGCTCTAAAGGTTTTGAAGGAATAAGCATATTCACCTTTAATTTTCCTGTGCCTTGCAATCTATGCTGGAAGTCAGAAGGTCAGGCCTACTTTGTAGGTCTATGTTTCCCAACACTCCACCCAATGGATAAGCAAAAGTGATGTGTGTCTTACCCCTGATGGTGACAACCTGGACAAAACGAGCTGTCCTCCACAGTCTGCCTAGGTCTCAACAGCTGTGATAGGGTGGCTGCTCATAGGCAGGGGTTCATCGTAGGCCTAGTTTCTGTTCTCTTCCACTTGCCAAGCCGTCTGTTTCTCACCTGCCTGAAGATTATAGCCTTGTTTCCATTCGGCCACCTTCCCACAAACATGGGAAACAGAATATGACAAATGGTGATAAGTGAAGAGTAAGGAGTCACCAAGGTTACAAAGTTGATCATCAACAGATTTACCCACAATTATAAAATTTGGCTCCTTTTAATTCATTTTCATCTGTGTGCCAAGAGCAATCTGTCATATGGAAGACCAGCCCTCTTTGTAAATTTCACTTGCCAAGTCAGTTGGAGACCAGATGGTAACATGACCCTTTGTTGGGCTCCTCATTCTCCCTAAGAATCACATGTTCATGGAAAAGCCAAACATCTTACCAGTGGTTTGGGAGCATAGATTTCTTTTTTCATCACAGACACACACATGCAAATCACAGCCTGCACCATCCTGCTTGCTCTTGTTACTGTTGTTAGCTGTTGGCGAGTAAGCCCTCAACCAATGGTGACCCCGTGTACAGCATAGACAGCCACTGCCTGATCCTGTGCCGGCCTGTAGTCTGTTGTGGATCAGACCATTAGAATCCATAATGTTTTCACTGGCTGATTTTTGGAAGCAGATCTTCAGACCTTTCTTCCTATTCCATCTTAGTGTGGAAGATCTTTTGAAACTTGTTCAGCATCATAATATAGAAGCTACCATTGATAGATGAGTGGTGACCTCATATAGGAGCAGTGGTCAGGAACTGAACCAGAGTCTCCTGCATGGAAGGTGAGAATTCTGTCATTAAATTACCAATGTCCTGCTCTTACTGCTAGAATGTTGTAATTTTGTACTAGCTGAAAAGGAAAAGCTTTGCATAGGGAGTACCATCCTGTGTATTTCTGTCACCTCATCCTCGCTATGGGCAAGGCTGCCATAGTACAACCCATTCCTCTTTGTGTACATGCTGGGTTCGAGCCAGCTGTGGCACATTAGCGAAAAGAAACAGCTCATAGTGCCCACACTCTGTGAGTCCCCAGCTGCTCTCATCACTTGCCACTTGGGGTTTGATGAGTGCTATGCTGCTGCTCCTCTGTAAAGTCAAAAGAGAGCAACAAGAAGAAAGCCAAGACACTGAAACCAACTCCGTATTTTCATGTTATCAGAATTTTTCTGTTTTATAATGTCTGGGAAGGAAAAGACAATATGAAAATAAAGTTGTGAAGCTGCTAAAGAATAGCTCCTTTTACCTGCTTGACTTCATGATCAGTTAACAGCAGGCTTAGCAGCTGACAGAGAAGGAGGGAGGAAAGTTCCAGTTAAGTAACCCCCTTGGAATAAACCTCACTAATTATAAAAATTATGGACTAGTTAATATAAACCAAATCTACTTTTTACCAAGCAACTATAAACCCTGGTGGCCTAGTGGTTATGTGCTATGGCTGCTAACCAAAAGGTTGGCAGTTCAAAGCCACTACATACTTCTTGGAAACTCTATGGAACCATTGTATTATGTCCTACAAGGTTGCTACGAGTTGGAATCAACTCCGTGGCACTATTTTTTTCTTTTAAATACTTTTATATAGAATCCATGGTGGCATAAAGGTTAACAGCTATGGAATCAAAACGTCAGCAGTTTGAATCCACCAGATGCTCCTTGCAAACTCTATAGCATAGTTCTACTCTATCTTATAGGATCACTGTAAGTTGGAATCAACTGAATGACAGCAAATTTGGCTTTATTTATCTATTTGGGGGGTTAAATAGTTATCATTTGATAACCACCCTGTGCTATTGAAATATTTTGTGTTTTCATAAGTCATATGCTAATACAATGGATCCTGGATGCAGAACACTCCTTTTCTCTTCATTCTGACTTGCCCAAAGTCACATTTGTGCCAAGGGTTGTAACAAATGCTTTTCCCACCTGCACTGATTTAGTGCTCAGAGTAGTAGAATGATGTTAGAGCTACTATGATTGCCTAGCTTGCACCTGTTGCACCATTGTACTTTGGAAACAGATAAGTTGTATTCTATATTTCACAAATGAAGAGGAATTTTTGGATTTTGGACTTCAAGCTGACTTAAGATTTTTGATATGATATAAAGGGGTGAATGTGTTTAACATGTGGCAAGGACGTGAATTTTTAGGGGCCATAGGGTGGAATGTTGTGGATTGAATTGTGTCCCTCCAAAATACACATCATCTTGGCTAGGATGTGATTCCTAGTATTTTATGATTGTCCACCATTTTGTCATCTGATACAGTTTTCTTATGTGTTGTAAATCTGCTCCTATGATGTTAATGAGGCAGGATTAAAGGCAGTTATGTTAATGAGTCAGGGCTCCATCTATAACATTCAGTTGTGTCTTGAGTGGATCCCTTTTGAGATGTGACAGAGGGAAGTGAACAAATAGACATTTGGACATTCTACCACCAAGAAAGTGGAGCCAAGAGCAGTATATGTCCTTTGGACTCAGGATTCCTGTGCTGAGACACTCTTAAACCAAAGGAAGATTGATGACAACGAACTTCCTTCTGATCTATGAGACAGAGAAAGCCTTACCTTGAAGCTGGTGCCCTGAATTCTGACTTCCAGCCTCCTAGACCATGAGAGAATAAACAACTGTTTTTAAAGTCATCCACTTGTGGTATTTCTATAACAGCGCTGCTGGATAACTAAGACAGTGATCATCCCATTTTGAGGATGGAGACATTGAAGCACAGAGAGGTTAAGTGGCCCACCCACGGTCTTACAACTTATATGTAGGAAGTCAGAATCTGAGCTGAGGTTATCTAGCTCTAGAGTCTATGCTGCTGAGCATTTTCCTCCAGTAGTTCCCACCTAGGGCTGATTGCATTTGACAGAGTACAGTGGCATTGTCTAGAGACATTTTTGTTTGTCACAGTTTGGAGAGGTGTTATTTGTATCTAGAGGGTATAGGACAGGGGTGCTGTTAAACTTTCTATGATTTACAGGACAAGTCCAACAACAAAGAAAAATCTGACCCAAAATGCCAGTAATGCCAAGGTGAGAAATCTTGACTTACAGGACACAGGACACATGGACAGTAAATCTATGTATCATCAGTCTCTCTGTCTCAGCTGTCTCTTTTCTTCTGCTTGCCTGTCTGTGTCATTTATCTCTTTTTGTGTCTGTCTTTCTTCTATCTATCACTTATCTAATTTGCCCTTCCTCTGCTCTGAGAAGACAGCTAGAAGGTCTATTCTTTTGAAAAGGCCCTTGAAGTATTTATTACGAGAAAACTGCTTGAAATACTTTTTATCAAAGAGTTATAGAGCTTGATGAGGTTACAAATTCTGGTTCTTTGTGTGCTTGTGTGTTACAGTGTATGAAAGTGTGTGTGTGTGCCTGGCTCTGTTTCAGTTCCTTTGGACTTTCCCCTTAGCTGTGGAAAGTCCGTAACTTTCCTGAGTCCTTGAAACCACTTGACCTTTGAGTACAGACCTGATCCAGGTTGAGTCCACTGGGCAAGGACGCTGACAACACCACATCCTGCAGTCATTCTAGTTTTAATTGCTTCCAAATTGCATTACATACTACACTAATCACACTTCTTGTATCACATTAACAACACAGTCCACACTATGTTTACATGTCTTCTATAGTATACTAATACACATCTTTCACATCACACTAATAATGTATCTTGTATTACAGTAACAAGAGTCCGTGTTATATTAACACACGCCCTATATTACACTAATAGCATTTCTCATATTATGTTTTAACAGCAGTCCACACTATATCCACACACATTCTGTGTTACACTGATAACACATTTTGTATTACATTAACAACACAGTCCACAACTGTATTAACACATATTTTATATTACACTAACACACCATTTATTTTAGACATCATGCTATTAACACATCTTGCATTATGTTAACAACACAGTCCACAGTATATCAACACACATTCTGTATTACACTAAAACAACATATTACTCATCACACTAATAACGCATCTTATATTACAATAATAATGTATTTCACACAATATTAATATACATTCTGTATTTCACAAATGCACACTGAATATTTTCTTTTAATGCATTACATATTACATTAATATGCATTACACATTAAATTACTGTACATTACATATTATATTATCAACACATTATACATTATAGTAATATGCATTATGCACCACTGAAAACCTATTATATATTGTCTTAGTCATCTAATGCTGCTGTAACAGAAATACCACAAGTCGATGGCTTTAAGAAAGAGAAATTCATAAAAAAGCAGGCTAAAAGTCCAGATTCAGGGTGTCAGCTCCAAAGGAGTCTTTCTCTTTTATCTCTGGAGAAAAGTCCTCATCATCAATCTTTCCCTGGACTTGGAACTTCTGAGGCACAGGGACCCCAGGTCCTTTCCAAAAGATACACTCTGCTCCCAGAGCTGCTTTCCTGGTAGTGTGGGGTTCCCCACTCCCTGATTGCTTTCCTTTTCTTTATGGCCCTCAAAGCACAATGCAATCTAACACTTTGAGTCTTGCCCACCAACACAACTGCTACCCATCCTCCCCAATAACATCACAGGGGCAGAGTTTACAACATGGAGGAATATTACACAATGCCAGCCAAATTGCTACACACATATTTTGGAGTACACAGTTGAATCTATGAAGCATACTAAATTACCATACATCTATTATTACATTAATGACATATTCCTTATGTATTCATTTAGCTGCATACCTCATGTTATGTGATAGTATATCACATTAATATACATTACACATTATGTTATTAATACATTACATAAAACACTGGTATGCATGTCTAGTTGTTTCACTAGAGCAGATCTCATCTCTTTTCAGAGACCAGAGTTCAATGCTTTCATGTTCCTGGTCATCTACAGTTTTGGTTATCAGCTACAACTGGTCTAGACAGTTCCCTAAATGGGTACCTTCCAGCTCAGTTTGTGTGGGGGTCCTTCAGCTGTCCAGGACTTCAAGTGGGAGGCTCACTGCTCTCGTTATCCCCACAATGCTCTCACAGCACCAGGCCTTACTCCAGTGGAATCTCCTGCAAGCTCTTTTCAAAAACTCTCAAAAGCCACTTACCTATCTCTTCTCAACAGGAGCCCACACACTTGGCCAGAGAGTCTTAGTGAAAAGGTGTTTAGTTCTTGGCACCTCTAGACCTCCTACAGTGATTATCAGCACCTACAGCACCTAGCTTGGGATACATAAGGAGTAGACATTAAACAAAAATTCCTCATTAATTACTTAGAATTGCAGTTATTATTGCAGGGGGAAAAAAACAACCCCAAACAAGATGCTTTGTAAGCATAGTTAACCATGGAAGAAATCATCTCCTCCCAATCCTAGGCCTGTGTTCTGGGTCCTGTCTCCCTCCTGGTAAGTTTGTCTCAAGCCCTGCCTTCCTTTCTTTCAGACACATGTGTCTGAGCCAAAAAGTAAAAGGTGGGTGAAATTTTTCACTTCATGGAGTCTCATCCACCCCATCAAAATCAATAAATGTAGGTGGACATTTGGGAAGAGGTATTTGTACACAAGCAGTTAGAAAGCTGCTGGATGAAGACTCTGCCCTAAAAGTACTTCAAAGTACTCCTCTCTCAATATACGGAAAGCTGATGGAGGGCGACAGCCATGTGTTGCTCCTCGTGTAAGATCCCTGTCATCTCTGCAAGATCTCAAAGGTCTAGAGCTAATGTTCAGCCAGTTATCATGATGCAATGATAACACTAATATAGGCTGCTATGCAATAAACCAACTACGAGACCTGCAATCTTATCTACAAGGAATGCTACTTACACTGTGTGATGGTTAAGACTGTGTGTCAATTTGGCCAGGCCAAGAACTTCAGTGTTTCAGCAGTTGTATGATATTGTGATCACTTCCCTGTTAAGACTGATAGGTAATCGCCCCCATAATGGCATCTGCTGTGAGTAGCCAATCAATCGAAAGGGCATTTGCTTGGGCCATGTGGCTTCCATTGAATATGAGTGGATGTTCTGACAAGGCTCAGGGGCTTTTTGCTCTTGCTGGAACCTGCAGTCAGCTCCCGTTTATCTGCTCTCCAGTTCCTTGGAATACTGCTAGCAGTTTACCTGGAGTCTTGCCTAACCATCTTAGATTCTTCTCCCTTAGCACCCTGTAAACAAGAGCTCTGCCATGTGATGTTCTGATCTTTGGTTTGCCAGCCTCTGCAGCTAGGCAAATCTGCAGAGGTCTCTATCCTGATCCATGGACTTGGGATGCAACCTCTGCCACTGAATAAGCCATCTCAATATAAATCTGTCTACATATGTACTTATGGAAACCCTGATGGCATACTGGTTAGGAACAGTGGCTGCTAACCAAAAGTTTGCCCGTTTAAACCCACCAGGCACTCCTTGAAAACCCCGTTAGGCAGTTCTTCTCTGTCTTACAGGGTTATTATGAGTCAGAATTAACTCAACAGCATTGGGTTTGGTATACACACGCACACTTCACTGCATTTGCTTCTCTAGAGAACCAAGCCTAAGGCACCTTGTCTCTAGTCTTTACCATCCATCTGTTGGTGAGGTTCACATGATGCTAAGGTGCGGAGCAGGTTTCTCACAAATCTTCCAGGTGAAAACAGATGATGAAAAGCCTGAAGATGGACTTCAGAAAGTCAGCCAATGTATCTCAATGGTCCAGTCAGAGCTGCTCATAGGGATGGTACAGGACTGGCAGTATTTTTTTCTTGTGTTCTTTATAGGGCTACAATGAGTCAGAGGCTGACTGGATGGCAGCTAATAACAACAACCCATTTGACAAACCCTTGTTTCCTCTGTAGAGGAAGACAAACCCTGTCTTCCTTGTAGAGGAAGCCATGAGTCACTGAGTATTCCTGAAGCACCCAGGTTGGAATTTGGTTTGTGGTTGTACAGGTGGAACCTGGTAGGCCCAGGTCTGGCAACATCTCAAACTGCGTCACCTTATGTGAAGAGAAAAGTAAGTGTACTTTCTTCCAACTGTCCATTTCATCCACACTGCTTGCACCTGGGACTCAATTTTTTTTTCTCACCAGTAAGAGAGACAGGCACCCCCCACTGGTCATTATCAGCTTTTCATTGCTGTGAGACACACAGTATAACCGGCCTAGGTGTGAAAAGGACTGCTGGTGCCACTCAAGGCTGGCCTGTCCTTGCACTACCCCTGGCTCTCTCCAGATCATGTCTTCTTGGACCTAAATGGGGCCTTTAGAGTTTGCAGGTACATGTTGGTACTAGTCCCTTCTCTAGCATTAGCATCCTCCATCAAAAAAAGCAAAGAAAAAAATAAAAAAAGATGAAAGCATTGATTTAAGCCAGAAAGTACTAGGAATAAACAGAAGCACAAATGAAATAACAAACAAACAAATAAATAAATAGACAAACCCACATGCCATCTAGTTGGCACAGAGAAAGCCTTGAAGGAAACCTCAGTGAGCAGAACTGGTGCCACTTCAACCACAGTCTGGCAAAGTGAGTTTTTGGTGAAATTCAAAGACCTCTGCCTCACCTCTTATAGATGAAAATTCATTAAATGTGTGTGCCATTTAGAAAGCTGAGTAAAGTGAATGTAATTGTGCTGTAATCTGCTGCCTCTGAATCAGGCACTATCCCCAGGGTTAGCATTTGGGCTGCAAATTTTATTACATAAAATTGAAGATACCAACATAAAAGGATTATTGACTCATTGGGTATTGCAGCTGGTAAAAAGATTTTAGAAACTATTGAAAAGCACTTACACTGTACTAACTAGGGTTACACTCTGTTCAAAACACCTTGTTTATTCATTTAGTTCTCAAAACAACACTATGCTGACAAATATTGTATGACACTACTACTATAAAAACTCATGAGAATGTTTATACACAAAAAGAAATAAGCCTTGATAGGTAAGAGGTGGTAGTGTGGTGAGGACGTAGGTAAGCAGTAACTGTGGTGAAGGGTAAGACAGTACACGGTACCGAGGAAGCCAGCACAGTTTGCACAAGGCAAAGTCACAGAAGGTCCACAGACACATGCAAACTCCCTGAGGGACCAAACTGCTGATCTGGGGAACGTCTAGCTCAACTAGCATAACCCAGTTAATAAGGAAAATATTCCACATTCTACTTTGGTGAGTAGTGTCTGGTGTCTTAAAAGCCTGTGAGCAGTCATCTAAGATATTCTGCTTGTCTCACCCCTTTGAGAGCAAGGGAGAATGAAGAAAACCAAAGACAGACAGGAAAGATTAGTTCAAATGACTAATGGACAACAACTACCACGGCTGCCACCATAATGAGTCCAACACAACTACATGGCACCTGGCTATCACTACCGACTGCTCTGGCAGAGATTGCAATATAGCGTCTTGGACAGAGCTGAAGAAAAATGTAGAACGAAATTCTAACTCACCAAAATGACCAGACTTACTGGCCTGACAGAAAGCCAAAGTATGGCTTTCAGATATATTTTT
The DNA here is from genome assembly GCA_028571685.1 of Heterohyrax brucei. Classification (NCBI taxonomy): domain Eukaryota; kingdom Metazoa; phylum Chordata; class Mammalia; order Hyracoidea; family Procaviidae; genus Heterohyrax; species Heterohyrax brucei. The sequence goes on along the minus strand of CM053157.1, from coordinate 38,975,760 downwards.
AGCTCGGTAGTGAATTCACTCCTGAGGCTGACCCTTCATCCAAAGATAAGACAGGCCCACAAAACAAAACAAGGCTAAAGGTGCACACCTGCCTGAGGCAGTGGTAAGGCAGGAGGGAACAGAAACGCTGCCAACAGGGAACCGAAGGTCAAGAAGAGAGAATGTTGACATGCCATGCGTTTGAAAATCAGTGTCGTAAAATAATATGTGTACTAGCTGTTTAATAAGAAGTTAGTTTGTTCTGTAAACCTTCATCTAAAGTACAATAATAATAATAATAATGAAACCTGTATTATGTTGTTGTTAGTTGCCGTTGAGGCAATTCTGACTCATGATGAGCCCATGAGTGCAGAGTAGAACTGCTCCATAGGGTTTCCAAGGCTGTGATCATTTGGAAGCAGATCACCAGGCCTCTCTTCCAGAACAGCTCTGGATAGGTTCAAACTGCCAACTTTTCAGCTAGTAGTCAAGTGCTTAACCAGGGACTCCTGGCCCTATGCTTAGCTACAACTATTATCTCAAATCAATAGACAAAGAAAGTGAAGCACAGAAAGGTCAAGTCCTATGCTAAGGACACACAGGTGATAAGGAATCATACCCCCTTGGTCTGGCCCAAAGCCAGGCTGTTAACCACAATACCACATCCAAGACAATAAAACAAAGTGGCAGATGAAATATTGCCAATGACCAGAAACACTAAGAGTTTTGGATTTTCCACTCACTATCTTTCTCCAAACAAAAGTAAAATATCTTCTACTTCATTTCTTTTGTCTGGAGCTTACATAAATGCTTATAAATAGATGGTCTGTGAGCAAAAGGCACATTAGGTTCAAGCTTAGGTCTGACTGAAGCACTTCTGTTGTGATCTAGGAGCATATTTCCTTTACTTTCACTGAATCCTCTCTTATCAACTCATTTGCCTGCCCTTTGCCTTTTTCTCCTGAAAGTAAAAGCAGGAACACATGTGTCTATTTAGCAGGATCTGCCTGTGACAGAAAATGCAACCCTGTGGTCCTGAAAGCAGTTGCACAGATGGTTAATGCATCTAGCTGCTAACCAAAAGGTTGGTGGTTCTAGACCTGGCATTTTACTTCTGAAAAATCAGTCATTGAAGACTCTGTGGAGCCCAGTTCTATTCTGACACACAGAGGACTCACCAAGAGTACAGTCCCGAAGGCATAGCTAATAGCTAAATTTCTTTCAGCTAAGCGGTTACTTCCTGCTCACCTATCCCTTTGGGCCTCTAGGCCAAGGGTGGAATTGACAATGACACCCTGGTACCCAGCTCAGCCTTGTCGGAGTCCTATTTATAGTTGCTACAGAGGGCTGAGTTTCTATACCCAGATCTTCAGTTTTCTACATTTGCATGCACACTGTGGGAAGGGACTTAAGAGGGGTCAAAGTGTCTGCAGCTTCAAGACACTCATCCTACCTGCTCATCTTACCTTAGCTCTGCTTTGACATAAGCGATGCTGGACAGACCTAAGGGCTTGATTTACTTGCAGGTCTCTCAGCTTTGATACTGTTGACATTTAGAGGCTGATAATTCTCTGTGGTGGTGGGCTGCCCTGTGCACTATGTTATCATCATGCATGGCCTCTACCCATTAGATGCCAGTAGAACTGCTCTAGCTATGACAACAATAATGTCTGCAAACATTGCCAAATGTCTCCTGGGAGGCAAACTCATCCCCTATTGAAAGCCATTGGCTTAGTCTAATAACTCTAAAACAAATAAATAGTTTTGGAATTGAGTTTAGCACCCCCAGATGAGATCAAAAACCTCTGAATTGGACCCAGTGTTGATCTTGTTTTTCCAAATTATTTAAATTCATCATTAAATGGCTGTTCAGACTGGCCCAAGAGCAGAGGGAAGGGTCATTTTGAAATGTCTCAGGAGTAAACCTAGCTTTTATCTACCTCATTCAGTATTCTTTATGAGATTTCAGAAACAGCTAGAAGTAGCAGTCCACATTTTGAATGTGTACACCCAGTTCACAGTGAGATTCTGAGGTCTTAGAAGCAAATCTGAGAAAGATCAAAACTCTAAATCTTCTAAACCATGCAGGTAGATGTGGACTGAACCCCACCCTCCCACCCCCACCACCGTTGCTTCCATATTTCCTCTTCTGCTATCTTTAAACTACTCTTAGCAGTTGATCTTAGTACCAGTAACAATTTACCATCAGAACCTTACAGTTTAGATGATTTATGGAATTTGGAAATGTATGTCTGGAAACCTCAAATAGAACACCTCAGTGTCTATGCAATGCCTAATACCTACTCCACAAGGTATCTAACACATAGAATTGGAGAATACTTCAGCTGTTGCTTAGAGTATTGATGTTCACATGCACAAAGTGATTGGACATGATTTCCAGAGGGCATCCACCAATGCTCTTGGATATTTTCATTGTTTATGTCCTGGCAGTAAAAGATTAAGAGCGCAGTTGCTAACTGACAGGGTGGTGGTTCCAACTCACCCAGAGGCTCTGCAAGAGAAAGATCTGGGAATCTGTTCCCTTAAAGTGGCCTAGAAAATTCCTCTGGGGCAATTCTACTCTGTTTTATGAAATCACTGTGAGTTGAAAATCAACTCAGTGACACCTAGAAACAGCAAGGCCAGGCCCAACAATGGAGTCACAGGAGTTAATGAGTCCTTGAACGGAAGTGCACGTTATCTCTGCTGGGAGACCACTTGAAATCTTTTGATGCTGATTTTCAGTACACTGACAAATTCATTTCACATTATAGAAAACATCTTAAATGGAAAAGAGAAAAATCTTCCTGACAACTTATTTTAAATTTCATCTCCAAAAAAGTCATTTCTTTCTGTGGTAGACAGAATTCTAAGATGATCACAATGACCCACAGCTTTGAATGATTCCTTTCCCTGGAGCTCGGTGAAGACATCTGGATATGAGAGACAGTACTTCTGTGATCATGTTACCTCATATCACAAAAGGGATTTTTGCAAATGCATTTAAGAGGGCAGTGATGATCAAATTCTCACCTCCCATGTGGAAGAGCAGAGTTCTACTCATGGCCAATGAATCTCAGACACAGCCACCACCCGTCTGTCCGTGCAGGCTTGCATGTTGTTGTCATGCTAAATAGACTTCAGCGAAGCTTCTAGACTTAGAAGGACTATGAAGAAATCTTGACAATCTGCTTTCCCAAAATGAGTCTAAAGTTTGATCTCTTTGTGCAGGGTATCACTATGGGCTGAAGGCAGCCAACAATAACAAAAGAGATTTAAATTCCTAAACTGTTGAATGTGTACACTTTGCAGAATATTCTTATAGACCAAGAAGCAGTCATTTGAACAGAACAGGAAACAGCTCATGGTTTAAAATCAGGAAAGCTGTGTGTTAGTGTTGTATCCTTTTACCCATACTTACTCAGTCTGTATGTGGAGAAAGTAATCCCAGAAGCTGCATTGTATGAGAAGAATGTATCGTCGGGATTGGAGGAACACTTATTAACAGCCTGTGATACGCAGAAAACACGATCTTCCTTGCTTAAAGTGAAAAGACATTGGAGGACTTACTGATGAAGATCAACACTATAGCATTCAGTATGGATTATACCTTAAAATAAAGAAAATGGAAACTCTCACAACTGGACAAATAAGCAGCATTATGGTATATAGAGAAAATATTGAAGTTGTCAAGGCTTTCATTTTACTTGCAGCCACAATCACTACCCATGGAAGCAGCAGTCAATAAATCAAATGATGGATTGCATTGGGCAAGTCTGTCTCAAAAGACCTCTTTAAAGTGAAGATGTCTCTTTGAGGACTAAGATGCATGTTACTCAAACCATGGTGTTTTTGGTTACCTCATATACATGTGAAAGCTGGACAATGAATTAGGAAGAACAAAGAAGAATTGATGCCTTTAAAATATGGTGCTGTCAAAAATACTGACAGTATATGGACTGCCAGAAGAATAACAAATCTATCTTGAAGAAACTGAGCCAGAATAGTCCTTAGAAGCAAGGATGGTAAGACTTTATCTCACATACTTTGGATATTTTATTGGGAGGGAAAAGTCCCTGGAGAAGGACACTATGTATGGTAGAGAGTGACAAAAAGGAAAACCGTCAGTGAGATGACATGACACAATGACCGCAACCACGGGCTCAAACATAGCAATGACTGTGAGAATGGACAGGACTGGGCAGTGCTTTGTTCTGTTTTACAGGGTCACTATGACACAGAATTGACTTGACAACACCTAACAGCAACAGTCCACTTACTGAATTAATCAAAAAGGAAATCACCTTGGATAGGTCTTATCTAATCAAGTGCTCTTTTAGTGTCTAGAGGCAGAACAAGCAAGAGAGATATGTTTATACCGACCTGGAAGAAAGCAAGTCATCATGCTACAACTGCCTGTTAAGCAACCTACATACCTAGAACCCAAGGGTGTTATCAAGAAGCTGTAAGCAACCCCCAGGTGGCAAGCAGCAAAAGATTAAGATCAGTAACTTCAATTCAACAACCAGGAAGATTTGAATTCTACCAGTAACGAATGATATTGAAAGAGGACCTAAACCCTCAGATCAGGTTGTGGTCACAGATTACATCTTGATTTCAGCTTGACAAGACTCTCACCAGAAGATCCAGCTATTCTGTACACAGACTCCTGACTCAGAAACTGTAAGGTAATAAATTTATGTCATTTTACACTACTAAAGTCTATGATAGTTTGCTATGCAGTGATAGAAAGCTAATAAACTTTCAATTTATTATGTTCCTAAATGGGCAGATGTTGTTTTGGTTATATTTGCTTTTCTGTGTGTTTCGTTCTGACTTAAAAGTGTAACTGTGAAATTCAGATGATGAAATGCTGACTCTGATTGAATTATATGGGAATTTTTTAGAAAAAAAATATTTTGAGTATTGAAATAAAATGCCTTCAAAGTAGAACCAGTAATTCTTGGCTTTTGTTCCTTCTTACAGAATTTTCATACAAGCTGAAAGAGAAATAGAAGAGTGGACAAAACAGAACCATAGGCAGAGTTCCATGTATCCTCTAATGGAAAAATCACAAATATAGCAAAAATAGATATTGTTTCATACAATATGTCTGTCAATACATCGGTAAAGATTTTGTCCAGAGTGCTCTCAATGGCCTCATGCTTTAAGGCAAGCCTTCTATGTTGTTGTCGCTGTTAGGTGCTATCGAGTTGTTTCTATTTCATAGTGACCCTGCTTACAAAAGAATAAAATACTGCCCAGTCCTGCACCATCCTCACAATCATTGCAGTGTTTGAGCCCGTTGTTTCACCCACTGTATCAGTTGATCTCATTGAGGGTCTTCCTTTTTTTCACTGACCATCTGGCTTACCAAAGGACTTGTTCCTCCTGATAGTATGTCCAAATCATGTGCTATGAAACCTCACCATCCTGGCTTCTGAGGGGCATTCTTGCTGTCCTTCTTCCAAGACAGATTTTTTCATTCTTCTGGCAATCCATAGTATATTCAGTGTTCTTTGCCAGCACCACAATTCAAAGGCATCAGTTCTTCTCTGGTCTTCTTTATTCATTGTCCAGCTTTCACTTGCTTAGGAGATGATTGAAAACACCATGGCATGGGTCAGATGCAGCTTAGTCTTCAAAGTGACATTTTTGCTTCAAAGCATTTGACATCAAAGCCTTCCATACTTTCCTGAAAATTCTAGGAGCTTGCAAAAGGTCTTTTGCTTTGTTTTTCTTTTAAAAAAGCAAACTCTTATAAGTGCTTTAAGCATTTTTCTCTCAGGAAACAAATGTTACTTAAGAAAATTATCTAGCTCTGTTCTTTCTTGTTGTTGTTTAATATAAGATGGATCTCTTTCAAAGAAAATCCTTCTAAATATTTTTGTTTCATTTCTAACCAAGCCCATTGCAATTCAGTGAATCTGACACCAGTTAGGTATTTCACTCTTATGCGTGATATTTTCCCTAAGAGACACACTTTAGAAGCTGCTCAAGTGTTCCAATATACATGAAGTTAAAAAAAATTAAGGTTTTACATCTTAAAATAAGTTTGTAACTGCCATACCCCAAACCAAAGCCATTTCCATCAGGTAAACTCCAACTCAGAGCAACCCAACAGGACAGAGCAGAAACTGCTCCATAGAGTTTCCAAGGAGCACCTGGTAGATTTGAACTGCCAACCTTTTGGTCAGTAGCTGTAGCACTTAACGACTATACCACCAAGGTTTCTGTAACTGTCATAGATAAAGTAAACACACACCACACGTATGACGTGTACATCACAAGGGGATAGATATACAGATATAAGTGATCATAGTTTTGTTTATAAGCATGTGTGTGTGATTCTCAAATCATTAAATGGACATTATCTTTGTGTTAGTGAAGCATTGGTAGTTTAGTGGTAGAATTCACAAATTACTGTCATTTGCTGTGATCATATTAATTTACTTATAAATCCACCCAACCGTAAACACCGTGAGAGCAAGGAACTTGTCTATCTTGTTCATCCCTCCAACAGTCTTTGTCAACAGTTATGCAACAAACATTTGTTAGAAGAAAGGAAAGAAAAAAAAAAGGAGGAAGGGCAGGAGGGAGGAAGACTGAGAAGGAGGCAGAGAAGAAAGTAGAGAGGAAGAAGTTTAAATGCCTACCACAATGACTATCACATAACATAGGTACTCAACACACTTCCATTTTTCTACCACTTAGAAGCACTGTAAATTTTGGCACTCTTTAGGGCTTATTTCTCTTATCTGTAAAATGGCAACATGACATGTAAAACCCACCTGATAGAGTTGTTACAAGGAATAAATGAAAAATAAATGAGAAGTCTATACTTCGTGCAGACATGTAATATATCTTCATTAGTTATTAACTATTAATATTGTTAAAATCTGTGCCCATTCCAAAGAAAGATGAACCAACATAATGCAGAAATTATCACACAATATCATTAATATCATAGGCAATTAAAATTTTCCTGATGATTATTCAAAAATGGTTACAGTAGTGAATAAACAAGGAATTGTCAGAAATTCAAGCTGGTTTAAGATGAAGATTTGAAAAGAGGTCTATCACTGCTGATGTCAAATGAATCTTGGCTAAAAGTAGAAAAATATTTGTCTGTATTTTCCTGACTGTTCAAAAGCATCCGACTGTGTGGATCACAATACATTATAGATAACATTGGAAGGAGTTGGTATTCCTGAATACTTAATTGTGCTCATGAGGCACCTGTATGTAGACCAAGAGGTGGTAATTCAGACAGAATAATAACATACTGACTGGTTTAAAGTCAGGAAAATTGTGCATCAGGGTTGTATCCTTTCACTACAATTACTCAGTCTGTATGCTGAGCAAATAATCCAAGAAGCTGGACTCCATGAAGAAGAATGGGACATCAGAATTGGAGAAAGACTCATTAACAATCTGCAACATGCAGAAGACACAACTGTACTCAATGAGAGGGAAGAGGATTTGACTTGCTTATTGATGAAAATCTGCAGTGTGATGGATTACTTTTGTGTTAACTTTCCCTGCATGGTTTTGTAACTTCCGCCCAGGTGACTGAGTCCAAAAGAATAAAAACCAAGCTCACTGCCACTGAGTTGATTCTGACTCATAGTAAATCTATGGGATAGAGTTGAACTGCTCCACAGAGTTTCCAAGGAGCACCCGGGGGATTTCAACTGCCAACCTTCTAGTTAGCAGCCATAGCAGATAACCACTACGCCACCAGGTGCACACAAGATGATTGTGGCCCATCAAGCGTGTTGGACAGTTTTGCCATCCCACTGGACTTGAAATGAGCCACCCCAGAGAGAGGAAGGAGAGGATTGTCATCCTGCCACTCAGTAAGCATAGCCAGGATCAGTATGTCCTTTGGATCAGGAATCTCTATGTGGAAAAGCTCCAGGAGACAGAGAGATAGGGCTGTAATTGAAGGAATCAAGGAGCAGCAACAGAGATCCAGCAGCAGGAGATGGTGTGGTTGGCTATATGGCCCAGGGAGATTGAGAGCTAATTGCTTTGGGGCAAAGGCTGAGGGCCAAGGAAAGGTGTGCCTGCAAGCACAGCTGAGAAGAGGCTGTCCTGATAGAAACTGTATCCTGAGTATTCCTGAGCATGACTTGCAACTGTTATTTCCTTACTAAACTCCATAATCATGAGCACTGTCAGTGAGTTCTGTGGAGATATTGCAGTGGAACATGGAACTTAACAAAGAAGCAGAGAGTGTCATGGCAGCCACTGTTGCTTTCAGAAATAATAGAGATAATAGAGAGGAGGAGGCATTTAGAGGAGGCAAACTTAATTGTTCTAAGTGCCACATGCCTCATTGCTAACTACCACTACGGTCACTTTCGGAGTACTCCCCTTGGGAAGCTATGCACCAATACCAGCACCCAGTCTACCATCCGAAGCAATTTGGGAACTCTTTCTGGAGTGGAAATCATGCACAGTGGCACAGTGGCAAGTTCGCAAGCTTAATTGTCCAGTTGTCTGTGAGCGAGTTTTTAGCAGTAAACAAACAACTGTGTTGGAGCACCCTCCCTACTCATGTGATCTGGCCCCCAATGATTTTTTCTTTACCCGAAAATAAGTGAAATATTGAAAGGAAGACATTTTGATGACATTCAGGACGTCAAGGGTAATAAGATGAGAGGTCGGACAGCCATTCCAGAAAACAAGTTCAAAAATTGCTTTGAAGTGTAGACTAGATGCTGGCATCAGTGCATAGCTTTCCCAGGGAAGTACGTTGAAGGTCACTGGCATGATATTCAACAATGCGGTACATAGCACTTTCTAGGATGAATTTGCAAACTTGTTGGATCTCATATCTGACTTCTGTCACATAGGATTCAGCCTTAGGCTTTGATCCTGATTCTGCTTCCCCCTATTGAATTTAAAGGAGGTTAGACACTACCCCATGCTAATTTTTACAAGGTCAAAGATTGTACTCTTCAGTATGGATTATATCTCAAAATAAGGCGAAACCAAACCAAACTCACTACCATCAAGTCAATGCCAACTTATAGCGACTCTATAGACAGAGTAGAACTGCTGCATAGAGTTTCCAAGGTAGATTTGAACTGAAAACCTTCTGGTTAGCAGCCATAGCACTTAACCACCAAACCATCTCAAAATAAAGAAAATAAAAATCCTTACAAGTGAACCAATAAGCAACATCGTGAGAAACTGAGAGAAGATAGAAGTTGTAAAGGATTTCATTTTACTTGGATCCACAAACAATTCTTAATGGAAGCAGCAGTGAAGAAATCAAATGATGGATTACATGAGGCAAATCTGCTGCAAAAGACCTCTTTAAAAATGTTGAAAAGCAAAGATGTCACTGAGGACTAAGGTGTACCTGACCCAAGCCATGGTATTTTAAATTGTCTAATACCCACACAAAACCTGGACAATGAATAATGAAGACTGAAGAATTGAAGCTTTTGAATTAAGATGTTTGTAAAGAATATTGAATACAGTGTGGACTGCTAGACGAAGGAACAAATCTGTCTTGGAAGAAGTACAGCCAGAATGCTCCTTAGAAGCCAGGATGGTGACTTCATGTTATGTACTTTGGCCAGGTTACCAGGTAAGACTAGTCCCTGAAGAAGACATCATGACAGAATGACACAGTGGCTATGACAATGACTCAACCAGAGCAATAATTGTGAGGACAGTACAGGACTGGGCAGCATCTCCTTCTGTGGTACATAGGGTTACTATGATTCAGAAGTGAATTAACAGCATCCAAGATTAATTTTGTTGTTATTAACCTCAAATGGCACCATTAAGCGTAAATGTCTGTGTTTTAATTGAAATAGATTTCATAGATTACAAGAATTCAAATTATGTCTTCTTTCATGAAAGTAACCATCATGTTATCTTTTCCATCACTCATGTCTTAGTTTGTGGTCCTGTGGTGGCCTGTGTGTTGCCGTGATGGTGGAAGCTATACTGCTGGTATTCAAAGTGGCATAATTGTCACCAATGGTGGATGGCTTTCAGAGGACCTCCCAGACTAAGATGCCCTAGGGGAAAAAGCCTGTCTAAGAATTAGCCAGTGAAAACCTTTGAATCACAACAAATTATATCCAGTGTAACACTGGGTATTGAGCTCTTAGGCTAGAAGACACAGTGGCTACAACAATGGACTTCATCATACTAATGATCATAAAGGTGGTTCAGGACCAGGCAATGTTTTGTTCTGTCATACATGGGGATACCATAGGTCAGAGTCAACTCAATGGCAGCTAACAACAAATTACATCATTAATAAATAAAACTAGAAATAATCATCAGTGTTTACATTTAGTTGAGATAACCAAACCTAAACTGTAATATGAGTCCACCCAAACCCCTTAATTGAAAAGTGACATCTAAGTAAAATAAATCATACAAAAACAATGTCTATGTTGTCGTGAATCCACCTTTGTATTTCTGAATGGTTATAGAAGTTTACTTAAATATAAGTGAGAACTTTTTTCCTTACTCCAAACAATGAAAAATAAAACAAAGTACCATCAGCAAATGAACACCTAAGCAACAACTTTCTTTTTTTCTTCTTTTTTATTGTGTTTATGTGAAAGTATACAAACCAAATCAATTTTGCGTGCCTGCCTATCTGCAGCTCCTTCTTCTCTCCTTGCCCACTGACAGCACACTCTTTCTCATTCTGTACTTCTAGTATCCTCTTAACAAGCTCCTATCCCTTCCTGTCTACTCTCTTCTCACCCATCTAGAGAGAGACCAGTAAGACAGCATCCTATAAATGCATAGAACCATAAAGTACCCATACCATATGGTCACATTTTGTCCCTGTGTCCAGTCCATTTTTGTCCAAAGAGTTGACCTCACTAGTACTTGCTGGTCAGAGGCAGCATCAGGTCTAGGGAGCATGCTTCCAGGGGATCCTCGAGGACATCAGACCATCAGCTGTGGTCTTTTAGAAGAGTCCTTGAGCAGCACTCCTCCTTTTCTCTTGTTGCCACAGGGACTCTACTTTGTGTGTCTCATCACAGCTGTCTTTGATAGTGGCTGGGCACCATATGGTTATTCTGGTTACATGCTGATACACTCTCCCATTTACATGGGTCTATTTTTTCTCGTGTCTTTGTTGTTCTCAGTGATTATCTCTTCTGCATGACTTGGGACCATTCAGTATACCTTAGATAGCAGCTTGCTAGCTTTTAAGACACCATATGCCGCTCACCACTATGGGGTGCAAAAGACCCTCTTAGCAATAGATTAGTTGTGACAATTGACCTCAGTGTCCCCCCAAAATGTGGTCCCCAGACCCCTGCCCCTGCTACTCTATACTTGCAATGATTTTCTTTTCAGAGCCTGGAGGATATATAGTGTCATTTCTTCCTCTGAAAAATACCTTATTTTTTTAATTTTATTTCCCACAATGAATTTACTCAAGGACTTTAAAAGATTTACTGATGGGGTGGAGTCAAGAAGGGGACTAAACACACATCTCCCTAAGTGCCTCTGGAAACAAAGACCTGAACTGATAATCAAATGGAGCCTTCTGGACATCTAGTGAGCCTTAGGACACAGCACAGGGATATTAATTTGGACTTCATACCACTGAGCGGAAAGCTTCCTCTCTTTTGCTGACCCCCCTTCTTGGTGAGTGCTGGCTTTCATGAACTGAGGGTAACTCGCCATTTTAACTTATTTTTCCTCTGTCTTGGCTGGCAGGCAGAGCTAGGACTTGACTGGCAGCTGGTCTCAGATGCACTACTGGTGTGATTGGTGGGCAAGATTACTATATTTTCAGAGCCCGGCTTTGGACTCTGTGCATCTCAGTATCTTTGGTCTCTTTTTCCATGTCCACCATTGACTGGCCTGTTCTGGGGCAGGTAGGCAGCTTGTGTGGGATTCCATCTTGTTCCACTGGAAGGTGGATTACCCATACGGAGGCCTCAGGAGGACCTAATTCCTAGGCTTGCAGGCAGCACCTCCCCGGAGGAGAGTGCTTTTCTGGCAGAAAAGCAGTATCCTATACAGTGTCACCTATGGATGGGGCTGGACAGCAGAGGCCAGCAGGGCAGTAGCCTTTCTTTATTTTGAACTAGTCTATAACATTTGGGATTGGATATAGAGGTGCTTACTTTGCTGGCTGGGAAGAGGGACCTAGACACCTAAACTCTGACTGACTTTGCAAGTTCTCAGATACTTTTTACCTCTTCTTTTAAGACGGCCTAGAGAAACAACTGTGGTCCATCCTCACAGCATCTCTCCCAGTCTCTATTGACTCACATGATCCCCAAAAAGTAACGAACTCATAACCAAGAAATACCCATGGCTTCAGAAGGCCCCCAAAAGAAACAACCAAAGAACTTCCCAGATGAAGAAACCTTTCTGAAACTATCAGAAGGTGAATACAAAAGGATTATATATAGAGCCCTCCTAGACGTTATACAAAATGTGGCACAGCAAAATGAAAAATAAAGCAAGCTCTTCGATGTGACAGAACACCAGTACCCTGAAATCCAACAGATCGAGAACAAAATCAAAGAGATGGAAACTTCAATTCATAGCCAAGAAAACAGGATGGAACAAGTGGAAACCATTCAGAGGGAAACCCTGTAGGCTTTCGTCAGATTTCTCAGCAGAAACCACGCTGGCATGGAGGCAGTGGCATGACATATTCAAAGCCTTGAAGCAGAAGAACTTACAACCAAGAATTATATATCCCGAAAAACTATCTTTCAAATATGAAAATGAAATTAAGACAGTCACAGATAAACAGAAACTGAAGGTCTTTGTAAAAACCAAACCAAAGCTATAAGAAATACTGAAACAATCTTTTGCCTTAGAAGAACAAAGCCACTAACTTGATATTTTAGAAGCAAATACAGGACACATCACCCAGAAACCTACTCAGTTAGGGAAGGCTCCAAGCTCTATCAAAGCTGTAGTATTAGAAGAAGTGACCTAGTGATCATATCATGAAAACTACGATGTCATCATATTAAAAAGAGGGATGTACTACAGTCATTATTGTCCTTCCAGCTGCAGAGGAAGTTAGTAAGACTGGTAGCAATTAAAACTGGGTTTAAACATAGGCTATTAAGAGGAGTCACAGGGGGCAGACACAAGCACAATAAAGATGTAACATATCAAATCAAGAAACGTAATACAGGAGTTTTAACAACCACAAAACCAACCTGAAAAAAATGAAAAATCAACTCACAAAGAAGATTGTCCCAGAACAGATTAATAAGAACAACGAAGAAAACATCGACAGAAAAATAAATGTATCACAATGACAGCACTGAACACATACCTATCAATAATTACATGGAATATAAATGAACTGGACACTCCAGTAAAGACACATCGAATGACATCTTGGATCAAAAGACATGACTCATCCATATGTTGCCTGCAAGAAACTCACCTTAGACTTAAAGATATGAACAAACTGAAAATTAAAAGATGGAAGAATATATATCAAGGTAACATTACACAAAGAAGAGCAGATGTGGCAATTCTACTCTCAAGTAAAACAGATTTTAACATAAAATCCACCATCATGGGCAAGGATGGACACTATTGCTGAAAGGTTCAACACACAAGCAGGACTTAACAATATCGAATATGCATCTAATATTAGAGCACCTAAATACATCAAAGAAACACTGACTACACTCAAAAATGAGACAGATCACTACACAATAACAGTGACTTCAACACTCCACTCTCAATACTGGACATGTCTTCAAGAAAAAAGCTCAATAAAGACACAGAAGACCTTATTGCCACAATTAACTAGCTAGACCTAATTGATATATGCAGAACTTTCTATTCATCAGCAGACAACTACACTTTCTTCTTCAGTGCACATGAAACATTCTCCAGCATAGACCATGTGTTAGGACATAAAGAAATTCTCAACAAAATCTGTATCACTGAATTAATGAAAAGCATCTTTACAGATCACAAAGCCATGAAAGTCAAAATCAATAGCAGAAGAAACATAGATAGAAAGTGGAACACATGGAAACTGAATAACATCTTGCTCAGAAAGCTATGGGTTATAGCAGAAATCAAGGATGAAATAAAGAAATTTATGGACTTGGCTTGGCTTTAGTGAGAATGAAAAGACTTCCTACCAGAACCTATGGGATACAGCCAAAGCAGTGCTCAGAGGTCAGTTTATCTTCATAAATGCGCACATCTGGAAGGAAGAAACCAAATCAAAGAACTAACCCTACAGTTTGAACAAGTAGAAAGAGAACAACAGAGGAACCCCTCAGGCACAGAGGATAGAAGAACAATTGAAAAAATTGAAAAGACCAAAAGCTGATTTTTTGAAAGACCAACAAAATTGACAAACCACTGGCTAAACTTACTATAGAAAAACAGGAAAGGAAACAAATAACCCAGATAAGAGATGAGAAGGGAGTTGTCATAACAGATCCAACAGAAATCAAAAATAGAATGCTATGAAAGACTGTACTCTAACAAATTTGAAAACCTAGAGGAAATGGATAAATTCCTTGATTTATATCACCTACCCAAATTATCACAAGGTGAAGCAAAACAACTTAATAAGCCCATTACAAAGTAACAGATTGAAAAAGTCATCCAAAAACGGCCAACCAAAAAAAGCCTGGGCCCAGATGGCTTCACCATAGAATTCTACCAAGCTTTTAGAGAAGAACAATCTCCAATAGTACTGAGACTACTTCATAACATAGAAAGGAATGGAATACTCCCAAATATCATTTTATTAAGCCAGCGTAACCATGGTACCGAAGTCAGGAAAGACCCAACCAAAAAGGAGAATTACAGAGTGATATCATTCATGAGTCTAGACACAAAAATCTTCAACAAAATTCTTGCCAATAGAATACAACAACATATCGAAAAAATAATCCATCATGACCAAGTTGGATTCATACCAGCGATGCAAGGCTGGTATGAAAAACATTAATGTGATCAACCACATAAATAACACAGAAGACAAGAATCACCCGATTTTGTCTATTGATGCAGAAAAGGCACTTGATAAAGTCCAACACCCATTCATGCTAAAAACTCTCAGCAAAATAGGAATAGACGGCAAATTCCTCAATGCAATAATGGCCATTTATACAAAGCCAACTGCCGATGTCATCCTGAATGGAGAGAGACTGAAACAGTTTCCCTTGAGAACAGAAACTAGACAAGGATGCCCACTTTCACGTCTCCTATTCCACATTGTGCTAGAAGTTCTAGCCAGAGCAGTTGAACAAGACCAAGAAATAAAGGGCATCAACACTAGCAAAGAAGTAAAAGTCTCCATATTTGCGGATGATATGATTGTATACCCAGGGAATGCTGAAGAATTCTTAACTAGTCAAACTGATAAAAGAGTTTGGCAAAGTCTCAGGATACAAGATAAACATAAGTAAATCAGTAGGATTCCTTTATACCAACAATGAGGTTATTAAGGAAGGAATCACTCAATCAATACCATTTACTATAGCCCCTAAGAAAATAGAGTACCTAGGAATTAATCTAACCAGAGAAATAACAGACCTTTACAGAGAGAACTACAAATCTTTACTATAAAAAACTAAGAGAGACTTACATAAATGGAAAAAAACCTACCCTGCTCATGGGTAGGAAGACTTAACATTGTGAAAATGTCTATTTTGCCCAGAGCAATCTGCTTATATAATGCAATCCCAATACTAATTTGCAGAGACATTTTTTAATGAGATGGAGAAATAAATCACCAACTTTGTCTGGAAAGGGAAGAAGCCCAGGATAAGTAAAGCACTACTGAAGAAGAGGAACACACTGGGAGACCTCTCATGACCCGACTTTATAACCTATTATACTGCCACAGAGTCAAAACAGTGTGGTACTGGTACAAAAATAGATAGATCAATGGAATGGAATTGAGACCCCAGGGATGATACCATCTTTCTATGAATAGCTGATATTCAACAAAGACCCTAAGACATTAAACTGGGGAAAAAACAATCTCTTCAACAAATGGTGCTAGCAAAATTGGATATCCATCTGTAAAATTTGAGACAAGACTCATACCTTACACCTTATACAAAAACCAACTAAAACTGGATAAAATACCTAAATATCAAATCTAAAACAATAAAGCTCATCCAAGAAAAAGTAGGAACATCAACAGAAGTTTTAATACACAACGTAGACAGACTTCAAAATCTGTCAAATAAAACACAAATAACAGAAGAGAGAACAGACAAATGGGAACTATTAAGAATCAAACACTTTTGCTCATCCCAAGACTTTATTAATAGAATTAAAAGGCCATCTACGGAATGGGAAAAAATATTTGGCAATTACATGTCAGACTAGTCTCTGTGGCGCAGTTAGCACGTTCAACTGTTAACCAAAAGGTTGGTGGTTCAAGCCCACTCAGGGACTGGTCTCCACTTGGAAATTCTGGTGGTATAGAGGTTAAGTACTGTGGTTGCTAACCAAAAGGTCGGAGGTTGAAATCCTCCAGGTGCTCCTTGGAAACCCTATGGGACAGTTCGACTCTGTCCTATAGGGTTGCTATGAGTCAGAACTGACTCAATGGCAGTGGTTTTTATATGTCAGATCAATGCCTGATCTCCATAATCTATAAGGTACTACAAAATATCAATAAGAAAAAGATAAATCATCCAATTAAGCATTGGGCAAAGGAGATGGATGGGCACTTCTCTAAAGAGGAGATCCAGGCAGCCAAAAAACATATGCAGACATGCTCACGATCGTTAGCTATTAAAGAAATTCAAATCAAAACTACAGTGAGATACCATCTCACCCCAACAAGGTTGGCCATGATCCAAAAATGCAAAACAACAAATGCTGGAGAGGCTGTGGAGAAATTGCAACTCTCTCACACTGTCAGTAGGAGCACAAAATGGTGCAACCTCTCTGGAAAGCAATCTGGCACTTCCTTAAAAAGCCAGATCTAGATACACCATTTGACCCAGTAATTCCACTGCTCATAAGATATCCTGCAGAATCAAGGCCATTCACACCAACTGATACATGCGCACGAATGTTTATTGCAGCACAGTCCACAACAGCAAAAAGATGGAGTCAACCCAGATGCCCAAAAACAGAGGAATGGATAGGTAAACTATGGTATATATACTCAATGGAATAATGAGCAATGATAAAGAACAGCGATGATTTTAGGAAACATCTCATAACCTGGTTTCAACTGGAGGGCATTACGTTGAGTGAAAGTAGTCAATGACGTAAGGACAAATATTGTACGAGACCCCTACTAGAAGAACTTAAAAACAGACTCACACATAGAAGAAAAGACTCTCTGATGGCTGCAAGAGCAGTGAGTGAGGGAGGGAGGGGGGATGGTTTAGATTAGAGAGTTGATACAAATTTGGGTTGGGTGAAATCTCTGACAGCACACATTAGAAAGAAAATCAGTACTAACTGGACTTCAGCATAACATGATTGACCTTCCCATTTTAATCCAATATTACAAGGACTGAGTAGCTGGGGTGGGGGGCTGCTCTCAGAGGAAACCTCGGCCATTTAGCACAACTAATGTTTTGCTAAGGGAACCTTCTGCACCCCACATTGGTGAGTGGCATCTGAGGTCTTAAAAGCTGCCAAACTGCCATCTGGGGGTAAAGCAAATTATCCCAGCTTAGCAGGAATGGTTGATCACCAAGGACCAAAACGACATGGGGAAAGAGAACCCAGAAGACAAAGAGACCCATGTGAGTGGGTGACTACATTGACTTGTGACCGGAAGAACTGTATGGTGCCCAGCCACCACCAGTGATAGCCGTGATGGAGCTCACAAAGTTGAGTCTCACTGGCAACACAAGAATAAAAAGGAGTGTACTCTGAGATCTCCAACAAACGACTGCAATTGATGGTCCACAGGCCTCGGATCTCCCCTGGGAGCATGGCCCCTGGGCCTGATGCTGCCCCTGTCTATTAATCATAACGGAGGTCATCTCTCAGACAGGAATCGATTGGACTTGGCAATGCAGAGTGACCATATCGTGTGCGTACTTTATGGTTCTACGCATCTACAGGATGTTGTCCTGCTGACCTCTTACTGGAGGAAGGGGAGCGGGTGGAGAGGAGGGGATTCGAGTTTGTTGGGAGGATAAGACATGTATGGAGCATAAAGGAAGAGTGTGCTGTCACCGGGCAGGGAGAGCAGTGGCAGCTGTATATAGGCAAATTTATATGGGAATGTACATTTTCATTCAATCCTAACAATAATAATAATAATTACTGAAAAATCGATTAAAAATTGAAAATCGATGACAAGAATTGTGCTTTTGGCCAAGAACTGCCCTTTAATCAGCTAATAGAAAGACAAGAGTGGTGAAGATGAAACAGAATGCCATTTTTGGCATTTCTACCACACTGTTTCTTATTCTCAGAGCTCGCTAAATGTATAACTGCTGAGAGCTATTCCAGGTGCTCGCTTCTAGCTTCATAGCTTGATTTATAATCTCTAGTGATAGAGATGGAGAGTCCTGTTCTCTGAGAGCAGAAGCAGCAGCAACCTCTGCTTTCTTCCGAAGGATGTCACGAGAAATCAATGGAAACTGGATCTTGTACTGACTTGAATAAAATGATACTTTGCCACAGTACCAGCCTGCTGGGGAGGGAGAAGCCTCTAGATTTTGACTGCAGGTGCCTGCAAAGACTACATGTTTCACATGACCTTTGCGTTTTTCTCTGTAGATATACCAAAGGGCCAGGTGTGTGTGTGTGTGTGTGTGTGTGTGTGTGTGTGTGTGTGTGTGTGTGTGTGTATACACACGTATTATTGTGATTGTCATGGGCCATCGAGTTGGTTTTGACTCATTAGCAAACCATGTGACAGAATGGAGCTGCCTGTACAGTTTTCTAGGCTGTGTTCTTAATGTGAGCACATCTTCAGTTGTTTTTCCTGCTGGGTGAATTCAAATAATCAACCTTTCAAGTAATGGCCAAGAGCTTAACCATTATGCCGTATACACATTAATCACCTGATTTCATTATTCTGGGTCAAGTACTGAATCTCATCATGTAAGTATCAGTGTCTCTACCTCTTCAAAGTGAGATAATAATGACATTAGCAACGCTGTTCAGTGAGTGTTTACTATGTTTCAGCTCTGTATTGGTCATTTCAGGTAAAGAAAGTGGGAGTATGAAAGGTTAGCAGACCTGCCTAAGAGTGTTCTGGAAGTGAAGGTGTGTGTGTTGCGTTGAGTGTCAACTTGATCTTTTTTTTTAATTTTTAATTTTTTTATTGTGATTAAGTGCAAGCTCACAATCCAAGTCAGTGTTCTATGTAAACCCCCAGCACCCACCTCACTGTAACCTAGCTGCTCTTCTCACCCTATGACAGCACACTCTTCTCTTTCATCTTTACTTCAAGTACCCACCCACTCAGCCAACACTTGTCTCCTTCAACTTGAACTGTAAGTGAAATGTTTATTTTTGAGATGAATAGAAGATCCTGAGAACCATCTAGTGTTTTCTTCTCGATACAGCCCCAAGCCCTCTGGCTTTTCTCTGAGTTCTTTAAAGTGTAGAAGGTGGTAAGCTCAACAAGCAACAGCATAAAACAAAACTCTCATAGTTGGTAACACTCCCAGAGGTTGAATTTTCTCCCCAAAGATTCCTTGATTTCTCCTGTTGGTTGCCTTCTGGTGGACCCATCAAACAAATGTTCATTAGACACACCCCAAAACATCCACATTGTATCCAGCTAATTTCCAAACTGAAGTTTACCCACCTAACCACACAGACGCAATAATCACCCCACTCAGTGAAGAGTGATATGCTAAATCTAAAGCAACAGCGATTAGTAACACACAAGAAATTTGTCATCTGACAAGGGATTTAGATAGCTGAAGGAATCACTAAAGCACAATATGGTAAGATCCTGGGTAGAGGAGCCACAGAAGTTGTGGCACAGCATGAGAGGGACCCTTAAGCCCAGTGAGACCTCGCAAGAAAAATCTTGTGAAAGCAGAAGAACATAAATTGAGACAACTTGGTATGTGAATGTTATCATGGTGAAGGTGGGAACTGAGAACAACCTAGGTAAAGGTAAAATCATGAGGAAAGTCTGAGAAGCAAGAAATGAGTTTTGTAGGTAACTGGTAACTTCAGGAAAGGGTAAGACAGTATACAATGAAGTCAGCACAGCTTGATCAAATCAAAGTCATAGAAGCTTCATAGATATATCCGAACTCCTTGAGGCATTGAGTTACTGAGTTGAGGGATGAGGACCATGGTCTCAGGGAACATCTAGCTCGATTGGCATAACATAGGTTATAAAGAAAATGTTCTATAGTCTACTTCAGTGAGTAGTGTGTCTGGAGTCTTAAAAGCATGTGAGCAGTCATCTAAGATAAATGTAGTGGTCTCACCCCATCTAGAACAAGAGAGAATGAAGAAACATCAAAGACACAAGGGAAAGATTTGTTTAAAGGATTAATAGACCACAACTACCACAGCCTCCACCAAACTGTGTCTAGCACCTCTCGATGGCACCTGGCTATTGCCACTAACTGGTCTCACAATAGAGGGTCCTGGACAGAGTGAGAGAAAAATGTAGAACAGAATTCAAACTCATAAAAAAAGGGCCAGACACTGGAGAAACAGCTAAAGTATGATTTCTGGACATTCTTTTAACTCAATACTGAAGTTACTCCTGAAGTTCAGTGCAGCCAAAGATTAGACAGGCATATAAAGCAAATAATAACACATGTAGCTCAATCGTACGAAGTCTGACAATTAATTCCATGAACATAATTGTTCTAAGGTTACATACCTCATTGCTGGATATCACTACAATCACCTTCGAAGTACTCCTTTTGGGAAGCTACACATCTATGCCAGCTCCTAGTCCATCCTCCAAAACAGTTTTGGAATACTTTTGTGGCCATTGCACATAGTGGCAAGGTGACAAGTTTGTGAACTTAACTGTACAGTTTTCTTTGAGGGAGGTTTAACCAGTACAAAAATAACTGCATTGAAACACCCTCCTTACTTACCTGGTCTGGACCCCAATGACTTTTTCTTTACCAAAAGATAACAGAAATATTGAAAGGAAGACATTCTGATGACATTTGAGAAATCAAAGGTAATACAGTGACAGCTCTGATGGCTCTTCCAGAAAGAGAGTTCGAAAATTGCTTTGAAGTGTGGACTAGGTGCTGGCATCTGTGCCTAGCTTCTCAAAGGGAGTTCTTCAAAGATGACTGTAGTGATATTCAGCAAAGAGGTATGTCGCACTTTTCTAGGACGAGTTTGCAAACTTAATTGGCAGTCCTCATGTATGTGAGACTAAATGGGCACAGTAGCCCAGGGGCAAGGATGAAAAAGCAAAAGGGTACAGGAAAGCTGGATGAATGGAAATGGGAACTCAAAGTTTACAAGGGGAGGATGTTAACATGTGGGGTTGGCAACCAGCATTACAAAACAATATGTATGTTAATTATTTAATGAGAACCTAATTTGCTCTGTAAACTTTCACCTAAACCACCATAGGAAAAAAATAAGAAAGAAATTTAGATATCTTGTCTAGTTTAATCCTCACTTCTTATGAGCAAGACTGATGAGACTTCGACTTGACTGCTTTGGGCATGTCATCACCAAAGACCAATCACTAGGGAGATATGTTATGTTTGGTAAAGCAGAAGAGCAACATAAATTAGAAAGACCATGGTTCCAGTGTCATTTTTTGATGAAATGGAGAAGTGTATCACCAACTTTGGAAAGGGAAGAAATCCCGGCTTAGTAAAGCACTACTGAAGAAGAGGAACATGATGGAAGGCCTCACATTGCCTGGCCTCAGAAACTATTACACTGCTACAGCAGTCAAAACAGCCTGGTACTGGTACAGAAAGAAACGTATAGACCAATGGAATAGAGTGGAGACCCCAGAGATTCCATCAGCGTCTTATGAACAGTCGATATTTGACAAAGGCCCTAGGATTGTAAACTGGGGTAAAAATAGTCTCTTTAGCAAATGGTGTTGGCAAATTGGGTATCAATCTGCAAAATACTGAAACAAGACCCATAGCTCACACCTTACACAAAAACTAACTCTAAATGGATCAAGGACCTAAATATCAAACCTAAAACTATAAATATCATGCAAGAAAAAAAATAGGATCAAAGACGGATGTTCTATTACACAGTTTAGGTAGGCTTCAGAATCTAATAAACAGAGCACAATTAACAGAAGAAAAAATAGATAAATGGGAACTACTAAGAATCAAATACTTTTGCTCAACCAAATACTATGAAAAGAATTAAAAGACCACCTACAGAACGGGAAACAATACCTGCTGGATCATCATCTGATCTCCATAGTTTACAAGGTTCTGCAAAATATCAACAAGAAAAAGGAAAATAACCCAATTAAGTGATGGGCAAAGGAGATGGGCAGACCGTTCATTCGAGAGGACATCCAGGCAGCCAAAAGACATATGAGAATACACTCATGGTCATTAGCTGTCAGAGAAATCCAAATCAAAACTATGATGAGATACCATCTCACCTGAACAAGGTTGCCCATGGTCCAAAAAACACAAAGCAACAAATGCTGGAGAGGCTGTCAAGAGATTGGAACTCTCATACACTGCAGGTGGGACTGCAAGTTGGTATAACTTGTTTGGAAAGCAATCTAGTGCTTCCTTAAAAAGCTGAAAGTAGATATATCATTTGATCCTGTAATACCACTGCTTGGAATTTATCCTTCAACAAAGAAGGCTGTCACATGAAAAGACAGATGCGCAAGAATGTTCATTGCAGCACAGTCCACAATAGCTAAAAGATGGAATCAACCCAGATGCCCATCAACAGATGAATGGATAAACAAACTATGGTACATATACCCAACGGAACACTATGCTATGATAAAAAGTGATGTAGGTTTTAGAAAACATCTCACAACATGGTTTCAATTGGAAGATATTATGCTGAGTGAAATCAGTGTCAAAAGGACAAATATTGTATGAGACTCCTGTTATAAGGACCTAAAAGTAGAATTATCTACAGAAGAAAATAATTTTGTTGGCTACAAGGCAGGAGTGAGGTTTATCATAGATGTTATAATTGATGGATGTTAGAAATTTTATTCATTTATTATAATTAAATTTTAAATAAAAAATATATACATACATATAAAAGAGAAACCTTCAGTGAGATGAATTGACACAATCGCCACAACAATGGTCTTAAACATATCGATGATCGTGCAGATGGTGCAGAATCAGGCAATGTTACATGGCCACTTGGTGGCAACTAACAGCAATGTGATTTAATATGGAAAGGGCATGAAATTTCATTTAAGACGTGGTAGAAGTTGATGCTGCAGCATCCTCAGGGGTCAGGTCATGAAGAACCCTGAAAGACATGTTAAGAAGCTTAGATGTGGGACTGAAAGAAAAAATAAGCCCCTGGTAGATCTGCCAAATTTTTGCTCTCAGATAGCTTATTTACAATCCTCAGCAGCAGAGATGCAGAGCCATATCGTCTGATAGCAAAAACTAGGAGGATTATGCTATGTATGTGCTTCTGTAAAGTTACTCTTGTCATAGTGTAAGAACAAAACAGCAACTGGGGAAATCTGAGAGTCTGGCTACTAGGTAGGAAGCTATTACAATAGTCTAAATGGAAAACAATTTGGACCTGGTCTAACCTCTAGCAAGTGATGGTGGGGAAAATGGACAGACAGGAGAGTGGCAGGTGACAGGACTAGATGATAACTTAAATTGAGGTGTTAAAGAAAAGAATGTATGATGAACCCTGAATGACAGTCCGGGCATGCCCTTCTGAACAAAAGGCCAGAGGAAGGGTTAAACTTCTATGTCTAAGGGTACTTCTCTATGTCCATATGAGGCTATGGGAGTGGTTTCAGGAAGGCTGAGGCCCTAATTAGCCAAGGTTAGGGTCCTGCAGAATATTATAAAGGGCTTCTTAGGGGTAGACGTCATGAAGGAGTCACCTCAGTCTCAATAAGTGAAAGTCTGCCATCTGGCTCAGGGCAAAATCTCTAGCCCTGGCATTGTACCATAGTATAGCTCCACTGATTGAGCACATAGATCTACTCAGGGATTGGCCTGTTGCATCTTATTTCATCCTCTTGAAAACCTTGGTACATGTGCTTAGTCTGCATTTTAAAGATCTTCAAATAAGCTTAGAGAGAAGACATTTTCACACAGCTGTTAAATGCTAGAGATAACGTTTCCATCCCAAATCAAACCAAACCCATTGCCGTCAGGTAGATTCTGGCTCAGGGCAACCCTATAGACGAGAATTGTCCCATATAATTTTCAAGGCATACCTGGTGAATTCGAACAGCCAACCTTTATTGTACTGAAGAGGTCTATTTTTCCTCTTACGGGCAGAGAAAACACAAGGTGATTCCAGCAGTGGATAGGACCCTCCAGAAGTAATCAGGGACCCAGGAAAAGAGAAAACCACAATGCATCGGTTAGGTAGCTTTGGCCAATGATAAAAATAGTAGTGATAAGCAGCAGCTGACATTTATTGAGTGCTTAATATGGATGAGACACTGCTGTAATTCATTTAATCTTCCTAAAAACCATGTGAAACAGGCACTGTATTTATCCCCACTTTGTTGTGTGAAGAAGTTTTAGATTTGAAGCAATAGGTCTCCCTTACTCCCTGACTCAAAAAAAAAAAAAAAAAAAACAACACCAAACCCATTGCTTTAGAGTCAATTTCAACTCATGGTGACCCTATACGATGAGCAGAACTTCCCCAGAGAGTTTCCAAGGAGCTAGTGGATTCAGACTGCTGAACTTCTAGCTAACAGTTGAGCTCCCAACAATTGCACCACCAGAGCTTAGCATGTTAAACAACTCTTCCAAATTGACAGAGCTACCATGTGGTGAAACAAGTTGCCGTCAAGTTGACCCCAACTCATGGGGACCTCATGTTTGTCACAGTAGCACTGTGCTCCATAGAGTTTTCGATGGCTTGTCCTTTGGGAGTAGGTCTCCAGGCTTTTCTTCGGAGGTTCTTCTAGATGAACATCTGACTTTTCAGTTGACAGCCAAGTGCTTTAGTTATTTGTACCACCTATGAATCAGGATGGAAATCCAGGCATCTTGGCTTCAAAGCTCACCCTCTTAATCACTTGCCTTATTCAGCTAGTGCTGCTTGTAACAGAAATACCAAAGCGGATGGCTTTAACAAAGATAAATTTATTTTCTTAAAGAAGGCTAAAAGTCTAAATTCAGGGCATTGGCCTCAGGAGAAGCTGTTGTCTGTTGTCTGTAGAAGAATGCCCATATTGTCAATCTTCCCCCAGACTGGTTGCTTCTGAGGCACAAGGGCCTTGGATTCCAAAGATACACTCAGCTCCAGGCACTACTTCTTGGTGGTATGAGATCCTCAGTTCTAGGCTTTTTTCTCTTTCCTTTATATCTCAAGAGATTGCCTGACGGCACAAAACAGACTTACAAATTGAGTCTTGCCTCACTAACACAGCCATCACCCATCCTCCGTCATTCACGTCATGGAGGCAGGATATACATCACATAGGAGCATCACACAGTACAGGAATCATGCCTAATCAAATTGTTACATGTGTTTTTTGGGAAACAATTCAATCCATTTTCAGGCTAAACACAATTTTTTAAAAAACTGTTTGTTCTTGTTTTTGTTTCCTTTCGTGCTTTGTGAATGTAGCCTAAGATGTCCCAGGTCATCAAAAGACATGAAACAATCAAATGTTGTGTTGTTACTTCATTTTGAAGAAAATCAATTTTGATGAAAAGAAGTGCAAATATACAGACGTTTTAGCAATGGATCGTTTTTCTTCCCTTAGTGAATGACACAGAAACAAAGTCAGCTTTTGGAGTTCCTGAAGATCGTGAGTACTACAACTCAAATCACGTATGCTGGTAATAAAAAATTGAGAAGTTAGAGTTAATTTTAAGCAGAAGTTCACATTAGATATAATTAAAATCTGCAGAGGAACTTATATCAGACTAATCCACAAGTAACATTCTCACAAATAACAATTACAGACTACCACTTCTTTGATCTCTTCTGCCCTCCAAGCCAAGTTGCCACCCAGTGCATATACATATATATGCATAGACTGCAGTAAAAAGTGAAGAAATGTTGGCAGAATCTGGAGGCAAATGAGTCATTCAGAGAAGGGAACTGCATGGAGTGAGATCAAATTCTATTTGGCATTTTACCTGGCAGCATTCCCTAATCTACAACATGATCAGGCTAGAGCTCTGGCATAAAGCTGAAATCTTATATATTTGAGGACTAGAGAATAGATTCTTGATTTCCAAAACTGCTGGAGAATGACAAGAGTGGTATCTGAAAGAAGGGGGTCAAGAAGGGATCACCAAAAATTTGTGTAAAAATCCCACCAAGATCCTTGGTTGACAGACAGCATGTAGCAAAATGTGCCATGTGTATGGAGCTCTTCAAGAAGCGGGGCAGGAGGCAGCAGCTAGGAGACTTAGGGAATTAAGAGGAAATATCAGCTCTAGCCTACCACAGGGAAGGTAGAGTTTGGAGTTTGAATCTAGACAGTTTTGCTACTTGTTAGAACAAAAATCAATCTTTGGCAGTCTCTGTAACATAACAACCACACTGTTCTAGATAAAATATTAGGAGATGTAAAGATATAAGAAAATGTGGTCCCAGTAGTCAAAACAGCGTGGTACTGGTACAAAAAGAAATATATAGACCAATGTAACAGTTGAGACCCCAGATATGCCACCATCCTCTTGTGAACAGTTGATATTAAGCAAAGGCCCTATGATTGTAAACTGGGATAAAAAACAGTCTCTTTAACAAAATTGGATATCCATCTGCAAAAAACTGAAACAAGACCCTTATCTCACACTTTACACAAAAACTAACTCAAAATGGATCGAAGACATAAATAACAAATCTAAAACTGTAAAGATCATGCAAAAAAAAGGGGGGGTCAACAATGGAAGTTCTAATATACAACTTAAACATACTTCAAAATCTGGCAAAGCATGAT
Source organism: Heterohyrax brucei (assembly GCA_028571685.1). Lineage (NCBI taxonomy): Eukaryota > Metazoa > Chordata > Mammalia > Hyracoidea > Procaviidae > Heterohyrax > Heterohyrax brucei. Next base: position 38,948,753 of record CM053157.1, on the reverse strand, counting down.
CAACAGAAGAGAACATAGATAAATAGGAACTACTAAGAATAAAACACTTTTGCTCATCCAAAGACATTATAAAAAGAGTTAAAAGACCACCTACAGAAGGAGAAAAAATATCCGGCAACTGCATGTCAGACTGAACTCTGATCTCCATAACCTACAAGATATTGCAAAATATCAACAAGCAAAAGGTAAATAACACAACTAAACAATGGACAAAGGATATGAGCAGACACTTCATCAGAAAGGCAGCCAAAAGACACATGAAGAAATGCTTATAATCATTAGCTATCAGAGAAATCCAAATCAAAACTACAGTGAGATACCACATCACCCAAACAAGGTTGGCCATGATACAAAAAACACAAAACAACGAATGCTGGAGAGGCTGTGGAGAGATCAGAACTCTCCTACACTGCCGGTGGGATGACAAGTTGGTACAACCTGTTTGGAAAGCAATCTGGCGCTTCCTTAAAAAGCTGGAAATAGGTATACCATTTGATCCAGTAACTCCACTTCTCAGAATATGTACTACAGAAACAAAGGCTGTCACATGAACAGAATATATACTACAGAAACAAAGGCTGTCACATGAACAGATACATGTACATGAATGTTTATTGCAGCACAGTCCACAATAGCAAAAAGATGGAATCAACTTAGATGCCTATCAACAGACAAATGGATAAACAAACTATGGGACATATACTCAGTGAAACACTAAACAATGATAAAGAACAGTAATGATTTTAGGAAGCATCTCATAATCTGGCTTCAATCAGAAGACACGCTGAGTGAAATCAGTCAACAGCAAAAGGACAAATACTGTCTGAGATCCCTGCTATAGGGACTTAAAAATAGATTTATGTACATAAGAAAAGACTCTTTGATGGCAACAAGGGTGGTGAGGGAGGGAAAGGGTTGGGCAGAGATTAAATAATTAATAGACATTTGGCTAGGTAAAACAGTGACAACACACAGTAGAAGCAGATCAACTTAACTGGACTTCAGCATAAACTGAAAACTCTTCTAATCTCAACCCAATACTGTAAGAATAGAGTAGCAGAGGTTGGGACCTGGGGATCATGCTCTTGGGGGACATCGAGGCCAGTTGGTATAACTAGCCTATTGCTTATAGAGTCTTCTGCATTCCATATTGGTGAGGGCATCTGGGGTCTTAAAAGCTAGCAAGCAGCCATCTCAGGTACATCAAATGGTCCCAACTCAGCTGGAACAGATGATGACCAAGAACAAAAAGGACATGAGGAAAAAGGAGCCCAGAAGTTAGAAGGATCTTTGTAATGGGACTGGAAAAAACAGATGGTGCCTGACAACCACCAAAGACAACCATGTTGGGGCACACAATGTTGAGTTGCTGTGGCAACATGAGAAAAAGAGGAGTGCAATTCAAGAACTCTACTAAAAGACCAGAATTGATAGTCTGACGGTCTGGAGGACCCCCTGGCAGCATGACCCTTGACTTTCTGCTGCCCCTGACCAGAAAACACTACTGAGGTCAACTGTTTAGGCAAAAATGGACTAGACCCGGGAACACAATGTGACCACATAGTGTGTGTACTTTATGGTTCTATGCATTTATAGGAGGCTGTCCTACTGGTCACTTTCTGGATGGGAGAGAAGAGGGTTAGATAGGAGGGAACAGAAACTTATTAAAAGGATACCACAGGTACAGAATTAAAAGGAGGAATGTGCTGCCACCAGGCAAGGAGAGAAAACAGAAGGAGCTGCAGATAGATTGGCATGCAAAATTGATTTTGATTGTATGCTTTCACTTAATCACAATAACAAACCTATTTAGAACAAAAAGAAAGAAAGAAAGAAAACATGGTCCATGGTAGATAGATGAGGTACTCATATACTGATTCCAAGAAGACTCAGATGTTAGAATTGTTAAAGAACTTCCAAGCACCTATGATAAATATTTGCAAAGATTTAAAAGAGGCAATGTCATGATGAAATAATCATGATAGAAGAAAATGAAATAACAATAACAGTAATAAAGTAACATGGAAATTCTAGAAAATAAATTAAAATATCTATAATGACATCTGCATTAGAAGCAGATTGGGAAAGGCAAAAGAATAAACAAGTGGGGCAAATAGAAAAGAAATAGCAACATGATAGACAAAAATCCATTTGGGTAATTAATTTCATTAAATGTAAATGAAGTAAAACTTTTAGTTAAAAGAAAGAGATTGTCAAACTGGATATGTATATATAAGGTTCAAATACATGGTATCTATTAAAAATTTTAAAAATATGTGTTTAAGTAAAAAACATACAAACACAAACATTCTAGAAGTCAACCAAAAAACATGCCATGGAAAAAGTATGCATAAGAAAACTGGAGAGGCTATATTAATACTGGACAAACAGATTTCAGGATAAGGAGCATTATTCTTGATTAAGAGATGTATTTTAAGATGATAAATCTAATCTCATAAAGAAAGAGAAATAATCATAAATGGATATAAATTTAATAAAACTGCTTCAAACTGCATAAAGCAAAACCTAATGAAATAAAGTCACAAAATAGACACATCTACAGTATTTTATAGGACTAAGTAGACAATAATCACTAAGGATATTGAATATCTGAAAAACGCTACTAGCCCACTTGACCCAATTGACTATAAAATAACACACCCAGTTATTATAGGAAGCGTATTCTTTTTCACAAAGACACATAATACACTGGGCCATTAAACAGATTTCACTCAATAAACTGCAGAAGAATCAGTTCTTACAGAGTGTGCTTTCTGTTTACAGTAGAACTGAATTAGATTAATTACAATAAACTACATGAAAAACTCCAAATACTTTTAAATTAAAGGCACTATATTTCTAAATAATCTGTGGGTTAAAGAAGAGATTAAAGTACAAATTAGAAAATATTTCAAATGGAATGAAAATGAAAATAGAATGTATCAAAATTTGTGGAAATCAGTTTTAAGTAATTCTAGTTGGGAAATGTCAAAATCAAGTATTAGGTTAATAATCTGTTTTCATATTCAGAATCTAATAAAATTCAGTCAAATTACACTCAATTTAAGGAGAAAGAAATAATACATAAAAATAGGTAGTGGAAAATAAAGCCACAAGTTGATTCCCTTTACTCACCTCTCAGAATTTACCTTTCTCTTCTGGGTCAACTTTTCTTTCTTTTTTTAAAATTCCACCTCATACAAAGACAGGGAAACACTTGCCCTATGCTTAACTCTGGGTCCCAGGTCCAAGGCTAGGTAAATGCATTGTGTGTCCCACATGTGGACTCTGCAAAGGATTTTGGTCAACAAAACATCTTAGTCAATCTACTATCTGAGACCACAAAGGCTAAGTTGAGGTGTCTGCTCTCAAGTTCTCTCTTAACTCATGGAGTGCTGTGAGTTTCGGAATAACTCAGAACCACAATATTTTCTATCTAACTTCCTTTTACCTACTTTGGCACTAAGGTAAAGGAAAGTTAATTACTTGCATATTTGATCAACTGAAAAAACATAGACTGTGTACTTTTTGTCCTCATCAATTAAGACTTCTCGTCTAGAGAAACCAAACCATTTCCTTGACTTTCAAGTTGTATATAAGAAATTCTGGCTGTTTTGTTTTGTACCTGCAGAAAGGCTAGGCTTTGTAAAAACAATGCTGAATTTAATAATGATTCTAGTACTTTAGAACTGACAAATCTCTGTCTCATGCTTGCTCTCAGGAGAGCTTTCCAGTAATTAGGAGGTATGGACTGGGCTGGTCATCTGCCACCCTTATTTACAGATGAGATAATGACTCTGTTGCCTTCATTCTTGGACTAGTCTGGTCCCAGGCATGACTGGTTTATGCATACTTTGTTTGACTGTGCAAAAAGGAATCTTCAGAATTTGACCTTTACGTGAAACAAAACCAGTTAATCAACTTCCTTCTCATGCATTTATCCTTTTCTCAGTTCCATTTAACTCCCAAAATAGCACTGCATGTGGAAAATAGGCTTTAGAGCAAGACTGTAAGTCGAATTTAACGTCTGCCACCTACTAACAAAATGACTTTGGGTAATTATCTTAACTGCTCCACATCCTCACTAGTATTTGCTCTAGTCCATGTTTTAGATTGTAGCCACTCTAATGGGTGTGTGGTGCAGTGGTGAGTATGTCAGGCTGTAACCAAAAACTTGACAGTTTGAATCCACCAACTTCTCCTTGGAACCACTATGGGTCAGTTCTAGTTTCTCCTGTAGGATTGCTGTGAGTCAGAGTGGACTTGACAACAATGAGTTTGCTTCAAAAAAAAAAAAAGACAAACATTGTTAAGTGCTTGGCTGCTAATTAAAAGGCTGGCAGTTCAAACTCACCCAATAGCGTTACAGAAAAAAGATCTGGTGATTTTCTTCTGTGAAGATTATACTCAAGACAGTCCTATGGGTAGAAAACACCTCAGTGGCACTTAACAACAACAGTAATATCATCCTTGGAATCCCTGGGCAGTGCAAGATGAAATGGTCAACTATTAACTGACAGGTGAGTAATTTGATCCACCCAGAAGTAATTCAGAAGAAAGTCCTGGTGATCTGTTTCTTCAACATCATAGCCATGAAAACTCTGTGGAGCAGTTCTACCTTGACTCATGGAGTCACCATGAGTCAGAACCAACTCAACAACAAGTGGCAAAATAATTTTGAGGGAAAATGTTCAAAGCAATACTGACAAGTATCAATAAATATGGTTTTAGTTAGCAAACTCCCTAAGAAGGATTAAACAGCACTTAGAAAGCACTCACTGTGCAACTATTTCTTCACAAGCTAAAAGCCAGCATCTTTGCATCCAGCAATGCACCAAAACCTGAAACACATTGTCCTTCAATCTTCTTCATCCAAAAATAAGCACTCTTAATGAAAGTATCAAGAGGAAGTATTGTGGATTGAATTGTGTTTCCCTGAAATACATATTAACTTGGCAAGGCCATGATTCCCAGTATTGTCCTTCATTTTATGCAGAATCAGTGTGGGATATATCCCATAGTCTTATAAGAGAGTGTGACTCAGCTCACACCTTTGTTCAAGTCATACTCTTATTCAATCATACCCTTAAGTTACACTCTTATTCAAGTCACATTCTTGCTTGAGTCACAGGTTTTATTTTATAAGTAATAAAAGCAGAGAGAAGACAGCAGAAAAGAGAGAAACTTTGCTACCACAAAGAAAGAAGAGCCTGGAGTAGCACATGTGCTTTGGACCTGGAGGCTCTATACTGAGAACCGCCTAGAGCTAAGGGTAAATTGATATCAAGACACATGGAGATCTCCAAGGGGCCAGGAAAAAGAAGCTGAAGAGGCAAGGATACTTGCCAAGATCTGACAGAGGTAGAAAGCCTTCTCCTAGAGCCTGTACCCTGAAATCAGACTTCCAGCCTCCTAAATTGTGAGAAAACAAGTTTTTGCTTGTTTAAGCCACTGTATTAGGGTGGATTCTACAGAGAACCCATATAAACATACATAGAGAGAGAGAAAGATTTATATCAAGGAAATGGCTCATTGTGGTTACAGAGGCTAGAAAATCCTAAGTCCATAGATCAGGAGGTTTCTCATGACTCATGTAACTGCAGGGACTGGTGAACTGCAGGTCAGGCAGTTAGGTTCTGCCCCACAGACTGTGGAGGCTGATGAATTCCAGGTTTACTAGGTAAGTTGATAGTTAAAGCCCCCAAAACTGGAGTTCAGATGAACTCCAACTGCAGGACACAGAGTGAGCTAGAACCAATAATCTTTTGCAGAAAGTCCACCTATATGGGATGCAGGCTACATCCCCAAGGAAACTCGTTTTCAACCGATTGGGGTAACAGACAACTGATTGAGGTTACAGATCTCATCACAGAGGTAACTATATTATTACCTCATATTCATACTACATCATAACTGCCAAACCACTGAGGATCTTGACCCAGTCAAGTTGAGGTAAGTTGACACACAACCTCAATGATCATAGCTACCCATTAATTTGTCATATTTCTGTTATAGAAACACTAGAAAACTAAGAATGAAAAAGGGAATTTGTTTTTCCAGTTGCTTTTGAGGATTTTCCTACAATAGGAGGCTGTCCCTGGTGAGGTCTTCCTTATGACACTTCAGTCAATTATGGCTGCCACTAATACTTCTAGAAAGTTCTCTAGGTGGAGAGAATCAGGACTGAAAGCAACTGACATGACAAGCAGGCACTGGAATTTGAGGGTTCTAAGTTATTGTCTATGTTTTACACTTTGAGTGAGCTCGTATCTTAAACTTTACCAATAGACACATACTCTTGAATTCTGCAGCTTGGTCCCACAATGTAGAAAGTTTAAAAGAATCAAATATTTTAGTATTTCAACATTAGAACAAATATTTCTGAGACTGTCTCAGAAAGCTCTTTGGAATTAACAGTGCTCACTACATGATGAAAAAGCCACTCATTTATGATTGTTCTTTCAGCCAGAAGAGTGTCTGGTAGTAACATTGCAAACAGAATTTGAGAGCCAGATCATGAGTAAACCAACAAAACCAAACCAAACCCATTGCTGTCAAGTTGATTCTGACTGACAGTGACTCTATAGAACAGAGTAGAACAGCCCCATCAAGTTTCCAAGAAGCACCTGCTGGATTTGAATTGCTAACTTTTTGGTTAGTAGCCGTAGTATTTAACCACTATGCCATCACAGCTTCCAGATCATGAGTAGGAACATCATAACAGAGTGAAAGTTGGGAAATGGGTTTTCTTTAGCAATAAATCTTGAAAAACTTGGTTTGAGGTTTCACCAGGAGCTTATAACATCATAGAAAAATTGAATTTGCAAATGTAATTAAGCAAAGTAAATCAAAAAGTGCATGGACAATATAGCAGGATATTACAGTTCCTGATCACGTAAGCAATATACATACTGTCCACAGAAAATATGAAAAATGCACCTATGACATGTAGAAGAAAATAAAAATCACTCAGTCCTAGTGCTAGAGATAATCATTTTCTGATACATAAGTATTATTGTGATTATGCTCTATTTATATTTCTCACCTGCTTTTTCATATGATTTAATCCTAATTTTATTTCAGTACTTGAATAGCAGACTCCTACAACACCTATGGCCAAAAAAAAAAATCGTTGAAATCTAGAGTTTACGTATGAAATTTACTTAAATTTTGCATTCTACTACAAAACATGTACATGTTTTGATATATGATATATAAATATAAATATAAAGTATAATGCATCATAGGTAAGTAAGTACACTGCATAAATATAAAATAAAAGTAAAATTTACAAGACATGCAAATAAAATGAATAAAATGTATCTAAAACCAATGAAACCCACCGCTGTCAAGTTGATTCTGACTCACAGCAACACTATTGGGCGGAGTAGAAACTGTTCCATAGAGTTTCCAAAGAATGCCTGGCAGATTTGAACTGCTGACATTTTGGTTAGCAGACATAGCACTTAACACACTACACCACCAGGCTTTCCAAACACTAAGTAAGTGAGAGTAACTATGCCCTGCCCTTTTTAAATTTTTAGTTTTTGAAACTTTTTAACTAGGCTATTTAAAGCTTTCTGTGTTGGAAGAAGTACAGCCCAAATGCTCCTTAAAAGCAAGGATGGCAGAACTATGTCTCACATACTTTGGCATGTCCCAGAAGGAGGAAACAGACACTGAGGAAGGACATCATGTTTGGCAGATTAGAGGGTCAGTGAAAAAGAGGAAAATCTTCAATGAGATGGATTGACTCAGTGGCCTCAACAATGGCCTCAAGCCTAACAATAATTGTGAGGAAAGTACAGGACCAGGCTGTGTTTTGTTCTGTTGCACATACAGTTCCTGTGAGTGAGGGCCAACCTGACTACGCCTAACAACATTTAAAACTGTCTATAGGGACGGCACTTGGCACAGGGTCACCATGAGTCAGAATCAGCAGCACTGGGTTTGTTCTTTATTTTTATTTTTTTATTAACCACATGTAGTCTGTAAGTAGCACAAATGATTAAGTGCTTGACTATTAGCCAAAAGGTTGCTGGTTTGAGTCCATCCAGAGGTCCCTCAGAAGAAAGTCCTAGAGATCTGCTTCTGAAAGATCGTAGTCAATGAAAACCCTATGGATAGCAGTCATACTATGAAACATGCGGGGTCACCATGAGTTGAAATGCATTCATCAGCAACATATTTTTGTTTTTGTTTTAAATTAACCACAGGCCTAAAACTTTCTTTGCCCAATTTGAGATAGCATCCTTACGATGTTCTGTCACTGGAAAATAACTTGATGTTTTGTTCCATTGGCAGTTCCAGTGGTATTTTTCTACATACAACTACTTGCGTATGGAAAAACTAATATCCTTTTAAGGTCTTCTTGCAATAATTTCAGAGCTGGGAGGGGGTAGGTTTCCTTAAGAACAATAAACCTTCAGCATTGGCAGCATAGAGTTGGACTGAGGTCCTCATTTGTTAGACATGAATCTATCAACTCACAGAAAAAATAAAAAATTGACAGGTTGAATATCTTATCTTTTACATTTTCCTCTCTCAAATTTCATACAATCTGTTAGTCTAGGAATAGCAGCAGGTAACAAAATGGATCAGTGTGTGACAAAGGATGAGTTGCAGAACCATTCATAAATAGGTACTCAGGCATGGTGTGACAGCTCGCTTTCTGCGTGTTCTCTGGGTAGTGACTTTCTATTGCACATAAATAATGAAGTCAGATTTTCCTCCAGCATGATTTTTCTGAATGGACTTAAATACATCAATATTTCATGATACTCTTCACAAGCCCCCCTGAGTAGTCCAGAAACTGAACTCAGCAATCATCAGGACCCCAAAAAGGCAGCTCACTCAACAGGGTCATGAAGATGCTTGCAGCAAGTGAGAAATTGAATCCCTGGTGGCACAAATGGTTAAGTGTTAGACTAGCAGCTGAAAGTTGGGCATTTCCAATCCATCACAGGCTCCCTGGGACACAAGCCTGGTGATTTCCTTCAGAAAATTCACAGCTATTAAGAACCCTGTAGAGTAGATCTATTATGTACACATGAGGTTGCCATGAACTGGAATGGACTAGACAGCAATTAACAGTGGCAGGAAATTGACAGGCAGGTCTACATGGCCTGTCAAAGCCAAATCTCACCTGATTTCTCCTTAATGCGGTTTTTATTAAATGTTTTATTAAATGTTTCTTAATAATTTTCTTACTGTGTCTGAACTTAGGAATTACAACTGTGCTTTTGGGTTTATTGTATGACTTTGCCTGTAGGCCTTGCCCCGGAAGACGTTAAAATTCAAATAAGGATCAGAGTTTACTTTCTTTGTAGAACTATCTTCATCTAACAGGATGGTAATAATACCATCGACGTGACAAGTACCCTCATGATGCCAGGATTTCTTTTTTTAATTCTTTAAAGGTAACGTCAGGAGAAAATTGAAAGAAATATGACTATCCCTCAACACTGTTGTGTTGTTGCTAGTTGCTGTTTAGTCCAATTCCTGGCAGCATTGTGCTCGGTCCCGTGCCATCTACACAATCATTACTTTGCTTGAGCCCATTGTGTTTTGAGTGTGTTCCAATGTGATCCATAAGGCGTTCCCTGGCTGAGTTTTTGAAGTGGACCACCAGTCTTTCTAATTTCCTACTTATCATCCCCTCAGATACCTTATCTACTTCTGTTTGTCATCACTCATTACGTCTGGAAATACTGAACAGTTATCATCCAAAGTCTTTCTTGGCTGAACAAGTCATTGGCTCTTCCTAGTATCACATCTGTACCAAGGACATGACGAGCACCCTCTGGTCTCAACCTTCATGTCGCCACTGGAGAAGAATAGGGTCCTCTCACAGCTCCAGGACACTCCTGGTATCAGTTTGGGCAGAAACTTATCAAGTGACAGAGATTAAGATTAGAATATGCAATTATGTACTTGCTGTTGGGCAAATATTAAGAAACATTACCCTAAATCCATGGCATTAAATACGAGCTCAAAGTAATACATTGAAATGTGATGATATCTACACTAGCAGAGACTTTTCTCCTTGAAACTCTCAGAGATTTATGGGGAAGACAAAACTGGGCAGGAAATTAAAACTGTTTATTTTGTCTGCCAAACAGAATGAGGAATCTTATCCTATGTGCGTGTGCATGTATAACCATATATGTACATTGTGAGAGGAAGAGGCCGTCTTGGGTACAATCTTCCAAATTTATCTGGAAAGGGTGTTTAGCAATTGTTCCTCAAGACCAGTCAAGTCTGGGAAACAAGGAAAACTTCAGTGATAGAAAAAAGGTAAACACTTAGTCCACTTGTACCCAAGTTTAGAGGGGAGCGCCAGTACCCAGGGTGAGAAGAATCCCTGTGTGTTCTGGCAATATGCTGTGGCTTCCTCAAAGCCAAACCAGGGGTGACAAAAGCTGTACTTCAAATCCTGACACCAAACTCTGGGTCAGGAGTCAGGGACCTCTGCAAAGATAGTATCAGAAGTCCCAGAACACTGGAGCAGAAGGTGGTCCAAGACTGGAGTAATTATAAAGTGAAAGAGACCGTGAGTTTGCACGAATGGGCTGCAGGGCAGGATGGTTCAAGCTTTGCCTTTGTCCTGAAACAAAGCACCCAGGTCAGTTACAAATGGAAGCCATTTCTACAAAATCAAGGATCCAAGTGAGTCTGCCCCTGTTTTCTAGAGAGTCTATGGCCCTGGAAAAGGCTCAGATTTGGATATCAAGGTTCCAAGGTCAGTCCTAACTCAGCTGCTTTCAGACTGCAGAATCATGAGATTTACCACCATCTGACAGTTTGTTGTATCCTGATGGCTTGTGTGCTGCTATGATATTAGAAGCTATCCCACTGGTATTTCAAATGCCAGCGGGGTCACCCATGGTGGACAGGTTTTAGCAGAGCTTTCAGAATGAAGAAGAAAGGCATACTGATCTACTGCTGAAAAATTGCCCAGTTGGTCGCAAAAGAACGTTGTCCGATATACTGCTGGAAGATGAGCCCCCTTAGAGGAAACACACCAAAAATGCACAATGGCCACAACAATGTTCTTGAAAAAACCAACAATCGTGAAGATGGTACAGGACTGCGCCACATTCAGTACTGTTGTACATGAATTGTCATGAGTTGGATCAGACTCAAGGACTACTAACATGTCTTGGAACAGTCGTGTGACTTTGCTGAGACCTCTTTCCATAACCTGAAACCTGAGGATAATAAAATATCCCCCAGAGGGAAACAATGTAGGGTCCCTGAGGCAACATGAGAAAAAGATGAATGCAATCCAAGAACTCCAATAAAAGAACTGAATTCACGGTCTGACAATGTGGAGGATCCCCTGGGAACATGGCCCCTAGACTTGCTGCTGTCCCTGACTGGAAATCAGTAATGAGTCAACTCTTTAGACAGGAATGGACTGAACTTAGGGATACAATGTGACTTCATGGTGTTTGTACTTTACGGTTCTATGCATTTACAGGATGCTGACCTGCTGGTCTCTTTCTAGGTGGGAAAGAAGAGTGTGGAGAGGGAGGACAGAAGCTTGGTAAAAGCATACTAGATACACAGCATGAAAAGGAGTAGTGTGCTGTCACCAGGCGGAGTGAGCAGAGGGAGCAGCAGATAGGTCACATGCAAAACCAATTTGAATTGTATATTTTCACTTAATCACAATAATAAATAAATAAAATATCCCCCAGAGGAGGTGGATAGCTCACACTTGTAAAAACGACTAGCACATACTAAGCATCTAATTATTTTTTTCTTATGGAAGTTTAACTTTGCTAAATTTTGAGGTGATATAGAAGGATGGCCTTTAAAAATCTGGAGAGGGTGATCATTGTGTTACACGAATGTGTAACTGAACATTTTTTCAGCATCCTGGAAGTTTCGCATTCATCCTTTTTGTGTGTGTGTGTTTAAGTGAAAGTTTACAATTATACTTTCATATACAAAAACTTATACACACTCCTATACATACTGCCATGTGACCCTAACTACTCTCTTGACACTACAATAGCACATTCTTCCTCATCAATCTATATTTCTCTTGTTCATTTGACCAGCTCCTGTACCACTCTGCTGTTCCCTGTCAACTCTGAGCAGGAGCTGTCCAGTTAATCTCCTCCTGTATGTGCCTAGCCAAGAAACTATCTCTAAACTAACATCATTTTATGTCTTATGTATAAGCTCACTCTTCTTCTGAAGAGTCAGCTTCCAGAATAGTTTCAGTTCTGTGTTAACAGAGAATTCGGTGGCCATGCCTTCCAGTGACTCTCCAGTCCATCAGACCATCAGGTCTGGTCTTTTTACTAGGTTTCAAGTTCTGCATCCTGAATTTCTCCTGCTCCATCAGAAACTCTTTGCTGAGTTCCCTGTAAGGGCAGTCTGGTGGTAGCCAGGCACCATCTAGTTCTTCTCGTCTCTTGTTCACGTTATCTCTGTTGTATGTTGCCCTTTCTGTCTCTTGGGCTCACACTTTCCCCTTGTCATTGATCTGTTCTTTCTCTTTTGTCCAGGTGGATTGAAACCAATTCACGCTTCTTGGATAGCCGCTTGCTAGCTTTTAAGACCCTAGACAACATTCACCAATTGGGATGCAGAACATTTGCTTAAAGAAAGGTTATTCTGGTTGACCTGGATGTCCCTTGGAGCCATGGTCCTCAGACCCTTGACCCTGATACTGTGTCTCCGGAAGTGTTATTTCTGAATAATTCTAAGCTTTGGGTTTTGTCCATTTGTACTGACTTCTCTGTTGTGTGTTATCTCTCCCTTCACCTAAAATAGTTCTTATAGATTATCTAGTTAGCGAATATCCCTCTCCTTCCCACTCCCCCTCATAACCATCAAAGAATGTTTTCTTCTGTTTCAACCAGTTCTAGAGTCCTTATAATGATGTGTCATACAGTATTGTCTTTTTGCAACTAGTTTTGCAACTAATTTAGCATAATGTCCTCCAGATTCTTCCATTTAATGAGATGTGTCCCAAATTCATCATTGTTTCTTATCATTGCACAGTATTCCATTGTGTGAGTATACCATAGGTTATTTATTCATTCATCAACTGAAGGGCACCTAGATTGATTCCATCTTTTTGCTGTTGTGAATAGTGCTGTAATTAACATTGCTGTAGGGGAGGACTGAGAATTAGATTCACAAACTCATCCTAGAAAAAGAGCTACGCAACTCGTTGCTGAATGTCACTACAGTCACCTTTGAAGTACTCCCGTTGGGAAGCCAGGCACTGATGCCAGCACCTAGTCCACCCTTCAAAGCCAGTTTTGGAACTCTTTCTGGAATGACCATCAGAGCTTTCATCGTATCATTCCTGGTGTTCTGAATGTCATCAGAATGTCTTCCTTTTGATATTAAGTCCATGAACTTGCCACTGTGCCACCATGTGCTATGGCCACTCCATAGAGTTCCAAAATTGCTCTGAAGGGTGGACTAAGTGCTGGCATCAATTATAGCTTCCCAAGGGGAGTACTTCAAAGGTGACTGTAGTGATATTCAGAAATGAGGTATGTAGCACTTAGAACAATCAAGCTCATGGACTTAACTGTCATATATCTATTTGTGTGGCAGGTCTTATTTTTCTAGGATGTACTCCAAGAATTGAGATTGCTGGATCACATGGTATTTCTATTTCTAGATTTTTAAAGAAGAGCCGGATCAATTTCCAAAGTGATTTACCATTTTACATTCCCAGCAGCAATGAGAAAGTAGTTCAGTCTTCCCACAGCCTCTCCAACATTTATTAGTTTGTGTTTTTTGGATTAATGTCAGCCATGTTGGAATGAGGTGGTATCTCATTGTAGTATTAATTTTCATTTCTCTGATGGCACTTGGCTTTTGGCTGATGGCTAATGATTGAGAGCATTTTCTCACATATTGTTAGGCACCCGAATATCTTTTTTGGTGAAGTGTGTATTTATATCCTTTGCCCATTTTTTTTTTAATTATCATTGAGTGAAAATGTACATTTCCATATAAATTTGCATACCCGGCTATATGCAGCTCCCACTGCTCTCCCTGCTCGGTAACAGGGCGTTCTTCCTCTCTGCTCCATATACCTCTTATCCTCCCAACAGTCTCCTGTCCCCTCCTCTCCACCCACTCCTCTGTCTCCAGTAAGAGGTCAGCAGGATGACATCCTATAGATGCATAGAACCATAAAGTGTACACAGGATATGGTCACTGGGTGTCACCACGTCCAATCCATTCCAGTCTGAAGAGGTGACCTCCATTATGATCTATGGACAGGGGCAAGATCATGGCCACAGGCCATGCTCCCAGCAGAACCCCTAGGCCCCTGGACCACCAATTGTGGTCTTTTAATGGATATCACAGGGTGCACCCTTTTTATTCTTGTGTTGCCAGTTAAACTCAACTGTGCGATTTGCCCATTTTTTTCAATTGGATTATTTATCTTTTGGTTGTTGAGGTTTTGCAATATTTTATAGATTATAGAAATTAGATTCTGACTGGATTTGTGGTAGCCAATTTTTTTCCCCAGTCTGTGAGTTATCTTTTCACTTTGTTGTTGACATCTTAGGATGAGCATAAATGTTTGATTTTTAGGAATTCCAAATTATCTATTTTTCTCTTTTGATGATTGTGCATTTTACAATCTGTTCATGCCTTGCACTGGGACTCCCAGCATTCTCCCTATCTTTTCTTCCCTGATTTTTGTCATTTTAGATTTCATATTTAGGTCTGTGACCTGTTTTGAATTAATTTTCATGCAGGGTGTGAGATATGGGTCTTGTTTGATTTTCTTTTTTTGCAGATCCAGTTATGACAACACCATTTGTTAAAGAGAATGTAGTTTTCCCAGTTTATGGGGTTAAGGCCTCTGTCAAGTATCAGCTACTTATAAGTGAATGATTTTATGTTTATATTCTCAATTCTGTCCCATTGATCTGCGTCTGTTGTACCGGTACCAGGTTGTTTTGGCTATTTTAGCAGTACAGTATTTCTAATGCTGGGTAGTACGTGTCCCCTGCTTTGCTCTTCTTATACATTGTTTTACTTATCCAGGATTTCTTCTTTTTCCATATTAATTTGGTGATTTGTTTCCCCAACTCAGTGAAAAAAATGTCACTGGAATTTGCTTTGGGACTGCATTGTATGTATAGACCATTTTAGGTAGAATAGACATTTTCACGATGTTCAATCACCCCATCCATGTATAAGGTAGGTTTCTCCACTTATGTAGGTCTCTTTTTATTTTTTGCGGTAGTGTCTTGTAGTTTTCTTGCGTAGGTCTTTTACATATCTGGTTAGATTTATTACTAAGTATTGTCTCTCTTTGGGAGCTGTTGTATATGATATTGATTCAGTGATTTCCTCTTTGACATCCTCTTTCTTGGTGTAGAAGAATCCAACTGATTTTTGTATGTTTATCTTGTATCTTGATTATTTGCTTAACTCTTCCTTAGTCCTAGTAGTTTTTCTTTGCAGATTCTCTATTGAGTTTTCCATGCATGGTATCATATCTTCTGCAAATAGAGATAGTTTTACTCCATCCTTACCAATTTGAATGCCCTTTATTTCTTGTTCCAGCCTTATTGCTCTGGTTAGAACCTCCAGCAAAATGTTGAATAAAAGTGGTAACGAAGAGCTTCCTTGTCTCGTTCTGTTCTCAAGGGGAAAGCCCTCAGAGTCTCCCCATTTAAAAGGATGTTGGCTATGGGCTCTGCGTAGATGCTCTTTATTATGTTGAGAAATTTCCCTTCTTTTCCTGTTTTGCTAAGTTTTAACAGGAAAGGGTGCTGGACTTTGCTAAATGCCTTTTTATGTGTCCATTGATAAAGTCAAGTGGTTTTTATTTTTTGTTTTATTTGTGTGTTTGAGTACATTGATTTCTTTTCTAATGTTATCCCTAGTATGATTCCCACTTGAACACGGTGAATTTTATATACATATATATATGTGGTTGAATTCTATTTGCTGGAATTTTGTTGAAGGTTTTTGTATCTAAGTTCATGAGAGATTTTGATGTGTAATTTTCTTTCTTTGTAATGTCCTTACCTGGTTTCGGTATCAAGGTTATGCTGACTTCTTAGAATGAGTTTTGGAGTATTCTGTCTTTTTCTATGCTTTGAAATGCCTTTAATAATAAGCAGTGTCAATGTTTCCCTGAAAGCTTGATAGAATTTTCCAGTGAAGTCATCAGGGACAGGACTTTTTTTTGGTGGAGTTGGTTTTAAATTAGCTTTTCAACATCTTCTTTTGTTATGGGGTTATTTAGTTATTTTACCTTTGTGTTGCTTTACAGAGGCAGTGTGCCTCTTCATGGTATTGTTATAATTTTTTCAATTTCAGTTGGATCTGTTGTGATATCACCCCTCTCATTCTTATTCAGGTTATTTGTTTCCTCTTCTTTTTATTTGTCAGTTTGGCCAATGTTTTATCAATCTCACTGATTTTTTCAAAGAACCAGCTTTGTGTCTTGTTAACTCTTTCAATCATTTTTCTATTCTCTAATTCATTTATTATTTTTATTATTTGTCTTCTTCTGTTGCCTGAAGGGTTATTTTGCTGTTCTTTTTCTATTTGTTTGAGTTGAAGCATTAATGCTTTGATTTGGGCCCTTTCTTCTTTTTGAATACATGCATTTATTAAGATAAATTGATCTCTGTGCAATACTTTTGCTGTGTTCCAGAGGTTCTGGTAGGAGGTGCTCTCAGTCTCATTTGTTTTTGTGAATGTCTTTATCCTGTCCTTGGTTTCTTGTATAACCCAGCAGTTTTTAAGCAAGATGTTCAGTTTCCATGTGTTTTATTTTTTCCCCTTGCTTTTTCTGCTGTTCATTTCAATCTTTATGGCTTTATGGTTTGAAAAGATGCTGTGCAATATTTCAATGTTTTGGATTTTGCTAAGGCTTGCTTTATGGCCTAATGGGAGGTCTATTCTGTAAAATATTTCACATGCATTGGAAAGGAAAGTATACGTGGCTTCCACTGGGTACAGTATTCTGTATATGTCTATGAGGTCAAGTTGGTTGATTGCAGCATTTAGGTAATCTATGTCAGTTGTGAGCTTCTTTCTGCATGTTCTGTCTGTCACCAAAAGTAGTGTTGAAATCTCCCACTGCTATTATATAAATGTCTTTCTCACTTTCAAATGCTGTTAGGGTTTGTTTGATGTACTTAGTGTCCCTATCATTGGTTGCATAAATATTTAACATGGTTATGTTCTGATGTATTGGTTCTTTAATCAGTACAGTGCCCTTTGTCCGCTGTGGTGGCTTTTATTTTAAAGTCTATTTTATCAGAGATTAATATTGCCACTCATGCTGTTTTTGAATGTTGTTTGCCTGGTGTATGTTTTTCCATCCATTGAGTTTTAGTTTGTGTCATTTGTAGACATATATAGACAGATCATGTTTTGTTTTTTACCAATTCTGCTACTATTTTTGTCTTTATTAGTGTATTTAACCCATTTACATTCGACATAATTATTGATAGGTAATTTAGTGTTTACTTTCTTTTGTGTGTTGCTGACAATTTCTTTATTCAACTTGATTTTCTTTTCTGTGTCATTTTTCTTTATGGTTTTTCTTTTCGTCTTTTTCATTGTTGTTGATTTTGTTTTTGCTAAGACTTCTTGGCATTGTTTCCTATTTTCAGGGTATGTAATTCTTGGGTGGCAATTTTTTTGTTTGTTTGTTTCAACGCTTTACATATTTCATCCCATTGCCATCTTGCCTGTGTGGCTTCTGCTGAGTAGTCCAAGCCTAGTCTTATTGATTCTCCTTTATAGATTGTTTTTCATTTAATCCTAGCTGCCTATAACAGCTTCTCTTTAGTGCTGGTAAGCTTCATTATAATATGTCTTGGTGTATTTCTTTTAGAACTTACCTTGTGAGGAGTTCAATAAGCATCTTGGACAGAAATTTTATGTCAGTAAATCTTCAATAATTCTCTCTGTATTTTGTGTTATCTGCCCTCCCTCCCACCACCAGTTCTGGTACTTCAATCATTCATAAATTGTTCCTCTTGATAGAGTCCAGCATAATTCTTAGTGTTTCTTCAATTTTGTAATCTTTTAATCTGATTTTTCCTTGTATATGCTGGTGGCAGTTGCTTTGTCTTCACTCTCAGTAACTCTGCACTACATTACCTCAATTCAGTTCCTTGCAGTTTCTATTGAATTGTCTAATTCTGTAATTTTATCTTTAATCTGTTGAATTTCAGACCATTGTTGTTCAAGTATTTCTTTCAGCTTGTTTAGCTTTTCATTATTCTCTGCTGCATTTTCCTGATCTCCTTCCTGATCTCTTGATGAGCTCTAAACATTACTCTTCTGTATTCTACCTCTGAAAATTTTATGAATTCCTCATCGTCTGGAAATTTTATAGATTCTTCGTTTTGGGAGTGTTGTGAAGCCATAGTGTTCTGCTTTGTTAAATGATGTGCTACTGACTGTTGCCTCCAAGTCATCAGAAAGTTGTGGCAATTTATTTATTTATATTTGTTTACTGTGTCCTAGCTTATATACACATATATTTTTAATTTTCCTTTTAAATGTCCAAATAGGCTGACTGTGTGGACTACTTTGATTATTGGGACCTTAGAAATTCTGACATCCTTTCATGTTAGCCCAGGTGTCAGTTTACATTCCTTGTACATATTTGGATTGGGAGCCCAGGTATTTGGCCACCAAGTGTGTGGTTCCTGCTCTTCTACAGAGTTCTATCTGGGGAAAGAAGTTTATTGTGGACATAAGTTGCTGGTTGTACATGCTGAGAAAGGAAGGGGCTAGCAGTTATATGCATCCTAGGCAACGGACCAGTTTCTGCACTGAGTTCCTGGCTCAGTGGGATGGACAGAACTCTCCCCACCATTTATTAAATTGTTCCCTCTTTGCGCCTACAAGAATAGCTCAAGATGTATGTAAGGGGTCTCACCTTGGGTTCAAATACAGCATCACAGTTTGGCATTCAAGAAGAGAGTGCGAAGCCTTAAAAAAAGGGAGAAAGGATTAGCCTGAAGGAAAGCCTCAGATCTGTGTAAGTTCTCAGGCACATAGCTCATGATGCTGAAATGGAAGTCCTCTGTGATTCTTCAGGTGTGACTATCTGAAGCTCAGCTTCCCCACAGAGAATGATGCTGTCCACGTGCTGCTGCTCGGTTTGCTGCACTGGCAGCAGGGGGTCATCCAGTACTGTGTGGATTCCCACTGGACAAATTCTGACTAGTCTGGGTGGTTCTGGGCCTACCCTCCCCTCCTCATCACCCAGTCTAATCTCTCAGCTTCCCCCCAGTGTTCAGGGCTCCTAAAATGTCCTGTGTAATCCCTTCAGTTGTTGTTCTAGTTCTTTGTTGTTAGAGGGTACACAAATGCTTGTGGTTACTCCTCTATCTTTGTCCCACCTCCTCATGTTCATGCTTTTATATAGACAATTATTTTATTTTCAGAGAAGGCATAATAATTGTTTATTTTCTATCTGTGAAAAAATATTATAGAAAAACTGGAAAACTTCTAAAGAAACTTCTACACATGACAAAAAAAGTGAATAAATTACAGTTCTGTTGATTCCACCTTATAGCAACCTATAAGAGCAGAATGGCCCTATAGGGTTGGCAAGGAGCAGCCTGTGGATATAGCCACCAAATCTCTGGTTCACCGAAGTCATCTACCCTAGGAAAAATCACCATTTATGATTAACTGTATTTCCTTGTAATGTATACTTCTTTATGTTTACTAAAAGTCATATTAAACTAGGACCATAATGTACATACAATCTGATGTTTTGCTTTTTTCTCTTTAAAACTGTATCTTAATCATTTTTCATATGATGCTGAAACAACATTTTAACAGCTATACCATTTTCCACTGCCTGAGTGTACATGTTTTAATTATACTTAGTTTAGTTTTTTTCCCCTTCTTTTTTTTTTTTATTATGACTGAGTGAAAATATACAATCCCATATAAATTTGCATACCAGTCAACGAGCAGCTCCCACTGCTTTCCCTACCTGGTGATAGCACACTCCTCTATGTTCTGCACATGTCATCTCCTCCTAACAATCTCCTATCCCCTCCTCTCCACCCTTTCCCCCAAGTCGAGTAAGAGGTCAGACGGATGATGAATAAAACCATAAAGTGCACACATGATATGGTCACTCTGTGTCACCAAGTCCAATTCATTTCTGTCTGAAGAGGTGACCTCCATTGTGATTTATGGACAGGGGTAGCATCAGGGCCAGGGGCCATGCTCCCAGGGGAGCTCTGAGGCCTCTGGACCATCAACTGCAGTCTTTTAGTGGAGATCTCAGGGTGCACCCCTTTTTATTCTTGTATTGCCAGTGAGACTCAACTTTGTGAACCCCATAATGGCTGTCACTGGTGGTGGCCAGGCACCATCCAGTTCTTCCGGTCACATGTCTATGTCATCACCCGATCACATGGGTCTCTCTGTCTTCTGGGTTCTCTTTGCCCCATGTCATTTTGGTCCTTGGAGATCATCGGTTCCTTCTGAGTTGGGACAATTTGGTGTACCTCAGATGGCAGTTTGGCAGCTTTTAAGATCCTAGATGCCACTCAGCAAAGTGGGGTGCAAAAGGGTCTATTAGCAAAATAGTAGTTGCCCCAACTGACCTCAATGTCTCCTGAGAGCATGGTCCCCAGACCCCCTCCCCCCAGCTACTCTGTCTTTGCAATATTGGGTTAAGATGGGAGGAGTAATCATGTTATGTGGAGCCAAAGCCAAGTGCCAGAAGTCCAGTTAAAATTGACCTTCTTTCTAATGTGTGCTGTCACAGATTTCACCCAACCAACTTTATATCACCTATCTAATCAATACCCTATTCTCTTCTTCCCTCTCTTGTCACCCTTGCCGCCATCACAGAGTCTTTTCTTCTATGCATAAGTCTATTTTTAAGTTCTTCTAGTAGGGGTCTCATGCAATATTTGTCTTTGTGTCACTGACTATTTACACTCAACATCATGTCTCCCAATTGAAACCAGGTTATGAGATGCTTCCCAAAATCATCGTTGTTCTTCATCACTGCATAGTGTTCCATTGAGTATATATACCATAGTATACTTATCCGTTCCTCTGTTGTTGGGCATCTGGGTTGATTCCATCTTTTTGCTGTTGTGGACTGTGCTGCAATAAACATTTGTGTGCATGCATCTGTTGGTGTAAATGGTCTTGATTCTGTAGGGTATATTCCAAGCAGTGGAATTACTGAGTTAAATGGTATATCTAGATCCAGCTTTTCAAGGAAGCTTTCCAAAGAGGTTGCACTGTTTCACAATCCCCCCAACAGTGTAGGAGAGTTGTAGGAATTTCTCCACAGCCTCTCCAGCCTTTGTTGTTTCGTGTTTTTTGGATCATGGCCAATGTTTTGGGGATGAGATGGTATCCTTTTGAAGTTTTAATTTGAATTTCTTTAATAACTAATGATTGTGAGCATGTTCACATGTGTGTTTCGGCTGCCAGGATCTCCTCTTTAGAGAAGTATCTGTCCATCTCCTTTGCCCTTCGCTTAATTGGATGATTTATGTTTTTCTTATTGATATTTTGTAGTACCTTATAAATTATGGAGGTCAGGTGTGAGTCTGACATATAGTTGCCAAATATTTTTTCCCTTCTATATGTGGTCTTTTAATTCTGTTGATTAAAGTCTTTGGGTGAACAAAAGCGATTGATGCTTAGTAGTTCCCATTTACCTATTTTCTCTTCTGTTGATTGTGGTTTGCTTCTCACATTTTGAAGCCTGTCCACATTGGGTATTAGAATTTCCATTGTTGATCCTAATTTTTCTTGAATGAGCTTTATCATTTTAGATTTGATATTTAGGTCTTTTATCTAGTTGGAGTTGGTTTTTGTATAAGATGTGAGATATGGGTCTTGTTTCAATTTTTTGCAGCCAGCCAAGCCAAGTGCCGTCGAGTCGGATTGCAGATGGATTTCTAATTTTTCCAGCGCCATTTGTTGAAGCAATTGTTTTTACCCCGGTGTAATGTCTTAGGTCCTTTGTTGAATATCAACTGTTCATAGGAAGATGGTGGCATCTCTGGGGTCTCAATTCTGTTCCACTGATATATCTGTCTCTTTTTTGTACCAGCACCAGGCTGTTTTGATGATTGTGGCAGTGTAATAGGTTCTAAAGTCAGGTAGTAAGAGGCCTCCCAGTGTGTTCTTCTTCTTCAGTAGTGCTTTGCTTATCTGGGGCTTCTTCCCTTTCCAAACAAAGTCAGTGATGTGTTTCTCTACCTCATTAAAAAAATTGTCCCTGGAATTTGTGTTGGGATTGCATTGTATTAGTAAATTGCTTTGGGTAAAATAGACATTTTCACAATGTTAATTCTTCCTATACATGAGCAGGGTAGGTTTCTCCATTTATGTAAGTCTTTCTTAGTTTCTTGTAGTAAGGTCTTGTACTTCTCTTTGTAAAGGTCTGTTATTTCTCAGGTTATATTCATTCCTAGGTATTTTATCTTCTTGGGAACTATAATAAATGGTATTTATTTGGTGATTTCTTCTTTAATAATCTCATTGTTAATATAAAGAAATCCCACTGATTTACTTATGTTTATCTTGTACTCTATGACTTTGCTGAACTCTTCTATCAATTTGAGTAGCTTACTCATGCATTCTTTAGGATTCTCTGCATATACACTCATATCATTGGCAAATAGGGAGATTTTTACTTCCCCTTTCCTGATGCATATGCGCTTTATTTCTTGGTCTTGTCTAATTGCTCTAGCTAGAACTTCTAGTACAATGTTGAATGGGAGCAGTGAGAGTGGGCATCCTTGTCTAGTTCCTGTAATCAAGGGGAATTGTTTCAGTCTTTCTCCATTCAGGAAGATGTAGCCAGTTGGCTTTGTATAAATGGTCCTTATTGCATTGAGGAATTTGCCTTCTATTCCTGTTTTGCTCAGAGTTTTTAGCATGAATGGGTGTTGGACTTTATCAAATGCCTTTTCTGCATCAATAGACAAAATCAGATGATTCTTGTCTTTTGTGCTATTTATGTGGTTGATCACATTAATTGTTTTTCTGATGTTGAACCAGCCTTGCATCCCTGGTATGAATCCAACTTGGTCGTGAGGAATTATTTTCTTGATATGTTGTTGTCTTCTATTGGCAAGAATTTTGTTGAAGATTTTTGCATCTAGATTCATGAGTGATATCGGTCTGTAATTCTCCTTTTTGGTAGGGCCTTTCCCTGGCTTTGATACCAGGGTTATGCTGGCTTCATAGAATGAATTTGGGTGTATTCCATCCCTTTATATATTGTGAAATAGTCTCAGTAGTACTGGGGAGATAGCTCTTCTCTCAAATCTTGTTAGAATTCTGCAGTAAAGCCATCTGGGCCTGGGCTTATTTTGATTGGGAGTTTTTTGATAACTTTTTCAATCTCTTCCTTTGTGATGGGTTTAAATTAAGCTGTTCTGCTTCAGCTTGTGATAATTTTGGTAGGTGATATGAATCAAGGAATTTGTCCATTTCCTCTAGGTTGTCAAATTTGTTAGAGAACAGTCTTTCATAGTATTCTGTTACGATATTTTTGATTTGTCCTTGATCTGTTGTGACAACTCCCCTCTCATTTCTTATTTGGGTTGTTTGTTTCCTTTCCTGTTTTTCTTTAATAAGTTTAGCCAATAGTTTGTCAATTTTGTTGATATTTTCAAGAAAACAGCTTTTGGTCTTTTCAATGTTTTCAGTTGTTCTATTCTCTAATTTGCTTAGTTCTGGTCTAATCTTTACAGTCTGTTTTCCTCTGGTACCTGAGGGGTTCCACTGTTGCTCTACTTGTTCTAGCTGTAGGGTTAGATCTTTGGTTTAGGTTCTTTATTCCTTCTGGATGTGTGCATTTATAGAGATAAACTGAACTCTGAGTGCTGCTTTGGCTGTAGCCCATAGGTTCTGGTAAGAAGTGTTTTCATTCTTGTTGGAATCCATAAAGTTGTTTATTTCATCCTTGATTTCTTCTGTAATGCATGGCTTTTTGAGCAAGTTGTTGTTCCGTTTCCATGTGTTCCAGTTTCCATCTGTGTTTTCTCTGCTATGGATTTTGACTTTAATGGCTTTGTGCTCTGAGAAAATGCTTTGCAATAATTTAATCGTATGGATTTTGTTGAGATTTTCTTTATGTCCGAACACGTGGTCTGTTCTGGAAAATGTTTCATGTGCACTGGAGAAGAAGGTGTAGTTGTCTGCTAAATGGATAGAAATTTCTGTATACGTCAATGAGGTCTAGTTGGTTAATCGTGGCAGTGAGATCTTCTGTGTCTTTAATGAGCTATTTTCTAGGTGATCTGTCTAATATTGAGAGTGGTGTGTTGAAGTCTCCCACTATTGTTGTGGACTGATTTTTCATTTTTGAGCATAGTCAGTGTTTCTTTGATGTATTTAGATGCTCTAGTATTGGGTACATAAGTATTTAATATTAAGTCCTGCTTGTGTACTGAACCTTTCAGCAATAAATAGTGTCCATCCTTGTCCACAGTGGTGGATTTTACATTAAAATTTATTTTATCTGAGATTAGCATTGCCACACCTGCTCTTCCTTGTATATTGTGAGCTTGATATATATTCTTCCATCTTTTAATTTTCAGTTTGTTCCTATATTTAAGTCTAATGTGAGTTTCTTGTAAGCAACATATGGATGGATCATGTCTTTTGATCCAAGATGCCACTTGTCTCGTTACTGGAATGTTTGGTCCATTTACTTTCAATATAATTATTGATAAATATGTGTTCAGTGCCGCCACTGTGATACATTTATTTTTGTGTTGATGTTTTCTCCATTGTTCTGGGACATTCTTCTTTTGAGCTGATTTTTCACCTTTCTCAGTGTTGGTTTTGTGGCTGTTGAAGACCCTGTATTACGTTTCTTGATTTGATATGTTGCTTCTGTACTGTGCTTTGCAGCTGCCCCAGTAATGTCCCTTAAGAGTCTATGTTTAAACACAATTTTAGCTACCACAAGTCTTATTAACTTCCTCTACATCTGAAAGGGCTATAAGGACTGTAGTACATCCCTCTTTTTAATATGATGACATCATAGTTTTCATGATATGATCACTGGATCACTTCTCTTAATATTACAGCTTTGATTGATTTGGGAGCCTTCCCAAAGTAAGTTTCTGGATGATGTGTCTTATAATTCGTACTAAAATATAAAATTAATGGTTTTGTTCTTCTAAGCCAAGAACTTCTTTCAGTATTACGTGTAGCTTTGGTTTGGTTTTTACAAAGTCTCTGAGTTTCTGTCTACCTGTGAATGTCTTAATTTTGTTTTCATATTTTAAAGATGGTTTTGCAGGATATAAAATTCTCAGTTAGAAGTTCTCCTTCAAGACTGAATGTGTCATCCCCTTGTCTCTATGCTAGCATCATTTCTGCTGAGAAATGAGGTGAAACCCTGCAGGGTTTCCCTCTAAATGTTAGCTTTGTTTTGAGTTCTGCTGCCTTTAAGAGTTTCTGCTTGTGTTTCGTTTTGTTAAGCTTAGTTATAATACGTCTTGGAGTCTTTCTTTGGGATCTATATTGAGTGGCATTTGATATGCATCTCGGATATCTGTATTCTCTTCTTTCATAGTTTCTGGAAAGTTTTCTGTCAGCAGCTCAGCAACAATATACTCTGTGTTCTCAGGTGTCCCACCCTGTTCAGAAACTCCAAATAATTGTAGATTGTTCCTTTTAATGGAGTCCCACATGCTTCTTAATGTTTCTTCATTTTTCTTGTTTCTTTTTTCTGATTTCTCTTCATAGATGCTGGAGTAAGTAGCTCTGTCTTCCAAGTCAGAAAGCCTATTTTCCATTTGTTCCATTCTGTTTTCTTACCTTTGAACTGAATTTTCTATGTCTTTGATTTTGTTCTTGATCTGTTGAACTTCAGAGTACTGGTGTTCTATCAGATCAAACAGCTTGCTTAATTTTTCATTTTGCTGTGCTGCATTTTGAATAAGGTCTAGGAGGGCTCTATGAATAATCCTTTTGTACTTGCCCTCCAATAGTTTCAGAATGGCTTCTTCATTTGGGAATTTCTTTGGATCTTTCTCCTGTGGGCCTTCTGAAGCCATCACTAAATTCTTCCTATTGTTCCGGTCCAAAGTTTGTTGCTTTTGGGGCATCTGTAGGTTGTTTTGTTTATCCTGTATTACCTTAATGGGATTGAAAGCTCAGGCTGAAAAGTAAGCTGATCACCAGACACCTCTATGTACTGCAGTGACTGAGCTCAGTGAAATCTCTGGGGTAGCAGACTCCATCTCCTGATTGGCAAAGACAAAGACCCACTTATAGAGTCACTGGGAACCATCAGCTGACCCTATAATGTGAGACAGTAAAGGCTGTAAGAGATGCCATCTGGATGCACCACATTTATTTCTCTATTGAAAGGTTAATGGTATCTAACAGCTTCCAAATTTAGTCAGGCTTTCAGGTGTGTAAGTCCCTCTTCCCAGCTGGCAAAGCACCTCTATGTCAAAGGCTACTTTTTTACTGGAAAAGTGCTCTCTGGGCAGGCACTGCCTCCCAGCCTGGGAATTAGGTCCAGCTGAGGCCTCTGTATAGGAAACTCCACCTGCCAGTGAATCAAGATGGTGTCTGGCACAAGCTACCCTGCCCGCCTCTGAAAAGGCTATTCATTAGTAGAGATTCAGTGAGTCTGAGAGAGAGAAGTCAGAGGTGCTGTGTTGCACAGATTCCAAGGCTAGGCTCTCAAAATGTGGTGACTCTGCTGGCCCATCTCATCAGCAATGTGTCTGAGCCTTGCTGCCAGTCAATCTGCAGACCCTCCCACAGCCTGAGACAGAGAAAAAAAAAGTTAAAATGGCGATTTACCTTCAGTCCACAAGAGCCAACACTCATCAAGAGTGAGGGTCAGTGAAAGATAAGTTGGTTCCCCGCTTGGTGGTATGTAGACCAAATAGACAGTCCTATGCTGTGTCCTAGGACTCACTAGGTGTCTGGAAGGCTCTGTTTAATTATCAGTTCAGGCCTTGGTTTCCAGAGGGATTTAGGGAGATGTGTGTTTAGTCTGCCATCTTGACTCTGCCCCAGCTTAGTTTTTTGTTACAATAAATTATGTAACAGTTTGTTTTTTACTTTCTTAGATTGGATTCCATGAGGTGATGTTAATCAAGTATGATTTTAAGTCTTTGAACTGTATGGCAACATTCTTCTCAAAAATATGTTGCCAATTTATAACTTTAGTAACAGGATGTTAAAGTGCTCTGTAGTTAAAGTACTTGGCTGCTAACTGAAAAGTCAGTAGTTTGAACCTATCAGGCAATCTATGGGAGAATGAGTGGCAGTAAGCATCCATAAAGATTTAAAGCACTGGAAGCCCTATGGAGCGGTTCTACTGTGTCCCATCGAGTTGCTATGATTTAGAATCAACTCAGTGACAGTGTTGTGGGTTTTTTGTTTGTTTATTTGTCCGACTCGACGGCACTTGGCGATTTGGCTATTTGTTTCAACAGTTAGGGAAGTCCGTAGGTGGTGGAAACAGTTTGTACTCAGCTGTAAACACACAGATTGATAATTTGGACCCATCCAACCGTGCTATGGGAGAAAGATCTGGCAATCTGCTTCCATAAAGATTACAAGAAAGAAAGTGTTATCAACCAATTCTACTGCAGAATTTATGATGTTGCCATGGGTCTGAATTGACTGAATAGCAATGTGTAACAGGTAACAGGGAAAGCTCTTTAGCATTAAAGATGCTGTGTAAATCTTTGCTAATTTGACCAATAAAAAGTATCAAGTTATAATTTTTCTTATTTGTATTTCATTGAGTTTTAGAAAAAGTGAGTATTTGTGTGCTTTGGTAATTAGCACTTTGTATTACCTGAATTGTTCAGGTGCTTTTCTGTGCAAGTTTTAGTGTTTTAGTTACTTGTATCTCTTAATGACATTATCAATTGTATTTCTTTTACATGATATAAATATTTTATATATCTCATTTTAGAATATTGTTTAAAATTGAATTAGCTATGTATTGCAACATAACAAATGATTTCAAAACTTAGCAGCTTAAAGCAAACATTTATTGTTGCAATTTCTGTGGATCAAAAGTGCTAAATGAAGAAGCTTAAGTGGATTGCTCTGTCTCAGGGTCTCTCATAAGGTTGTAGTCAAGATGTTAGTTAGGACTGCAGATGTCTAATGGCTTGACTGCAGCTGGTGACTCTGTTTGCGAGATGGTTCCCTGCCATAGCTCTTGGCAGGAGGCTTTGGGTCTTCACTATATGAGGCTCTTCCTAGGACTATTTGGGTGTGCTTATGACAAAGCAGGTGGCTTCTCCTGGAGCAAATGATTTATTTAAGACTGAATAGGACTAAAACCACAATGACTTTTATGACCTAACCTGGGAAATTGTGTTGTTATTTTCACATTATCCTGTTATACACCAAAACTCAAAAGTACCTCTCCCATTGCCATCAAGTTGGTTCCTACTCATAGTGACCTTATAGGACAGAGTAGAATTGTCCCATACGGTTTCTAAGGAGTGCCTGCCAAGCCAAGCCAAGTGCCGTCGAGTCGGAAGGAGTGCCTGGTGGATTCAAATTGCCGGCTTTCTGGTTAGTAAGTATAGCTCTTAACCACTGCATCCCCAGGGTTTCCAGTTGGTATGCATGATAATGTTATTCACCTTGGGAAAGGACTACACAAGATCATGAATATTAGGAGCTAGGGATCATTTGAGGTGTTCTTGTAGGCTGGTTACCACGGTGATGATTTTGACACAAAAGTTTTCATTTCTTCATTTTCTTTCGATGCATTTATGGAATTAAATTTGTTGATTTTCACTTTTGAGATTTTTCTGCCACGTTACTTTTATACTTAGAAAGTACTTCTACTTCATAATATAAGAAAAGTAGTTCAACCTTTTTTTTTCTGGGTCTTTGATTTTTTTTTTTAACATTTGTTTCTGTAATATAGTTTAAATATCTGTCAGTGAACAATGTGAAGTAAATAAGTTGCTTAGACTTCTAGTCCAAAAGGATGACTTTCTACTCCAAGCATATATGTTGTTGTTGTTAGGTATTATCCAGTCAGTTCAAATTCCTAGCAATCCTACATACAACAAAATGAAGCACTACCTGGTCCTGTGTCATCCTTACAGTTCTTGCTGTGTTATAACCCATTCTTGCAACTACTGTGTCAATTCATATGATTGAGAGTCTTTCTGTTTTTCACTCACCTTCAACTTGACAATGCATGATGTTCTTTAGGGACTGCTCCTTCCTGATAATGTCCAAAGTATGTGGGACAAATTCTCTCATCCTCACTTTTAAGGAACACTCTGGCACTACTTCTTCTGAGATGGGTTTTTTCATTCTTTTGGCAGTCCATGGTATATTCAATATTCTTTGTCAACACCATAATTCAAATGCATCAATTCTTCAGTCTTTTATATATAAATACTATATAATGTAACATGTTAAAACTAGATAGAAGAGACTGAAACCCCAAAAAGAGTTCTGTCAGTATGAGAACTATAAAAGAGAACTCTGACCACGAGTTTTAAGCCAGAACTGAAGCTGCAGAGTCCATGGAGGATTTGGACTTGGACATAAACCCTGAGGTCCGAGGCCTTGGGTTTTAAAGACGATTTAGGTCGAGACAATGAAGCATGAGGTCTAAACTTCCACCTAAGGGTAAGCATTGCGGTGGTGACCAGAGAAGAAAAGGTCAACAAATTTAAGTGAACACCATAGAACTAGACTTGGAGATAGGCAGAAAAAAAAAAAAAAAAGCAAAGCTGGAATCACAATATTTTAAAAAGTATAAGAGCCATATGATAAATTTATTCCAATTAATTTGGAAAGTTAAGTGTTAATATTTTCTAGAAGAATTACATTTTCAAAATTGAAACCATGTAGTATCTATCTCCTTGTTTTGTTGGAATGAATTGCTTCTTGGTCTGTGTATAGGTTCCTCATGAGCACAATTAAGTGTTCTGACCTTACTGTTCTTTGCAATGTTATCAATAATTTGTTATTATCTACATAGTTGAATGCTTTTTGAATGTTTATTACAAATCTTGATATTTGTAAATAATTCAATGAAACAATCTAGCACTTACTCATAAAAAATGAAGTTGAGATGATAGACTATGTCTAGCTAGCAGAGATTTGATACTAGTCATAAGCAAATTCTCACCACTCACCCATCAATTTGTTGTACTCTGGTGGCTTGTGTATTGCTGTGATGCTGGGCTGCTTTAAATGGACAGGTTTCAGCAGAGCTTCCAGATTAAGACAGACTAGGAGGAAGGACTTAGTGATCTACTTCTGGAAAAACTGGCCAGTGAAAACCTTATTAATACCAGGGGAACTTTCTCTAATATAGTACCAAAAGATAGGCCACTCAGGTTGGAAGGCACTGAAAATATGACTAGGGAAGAATTGCCTCCTCCTATAGAGTATCACATGGATGGAGTCAAGCTTTGGTGACCTTTATTTGCTAATGTGGCCTGACTCAAGGAGACGCAGCTATAAACAATGAAATTTAGAATGTATAAAGTATGAATCTAGGAAGATTGGGAGTTGTCAGAAATGAAATGGAACTCACAAAGATCAATGTCCCAGGCATTAGTGAGCTGAAATGGAATAGTATTGGCCATTTTGAATCAGACAATTATATGGTCTATAATGCTGGGAATGACAGTTTAAGGAGAAATGATATCACATTTATCATCCAAAAAATAACATTTTGGTATCCATCCCAAAGTATAATACTATCAGTGATGGTTTAATATCTATATACCTACAAGAAAGGCCAGTTATAAGACTAGCATTCAAATTTACACACCAACCACTAATGCTACAGTTGGACAAATTGACGCAGAGTGACCATATATTTGATGCATTTTATGGTTCTATGCATCTATAGGATACCATCCTGCTGACCTCTGGCTGGAGGAAGGAGAGTGGTGGAGAGGAGGGGAAAGGAGACTGTTGGGAAGACAAGACATGTATGGAGCAGAGAGGAACAGTGTGCTGTCAGTGGGCAGGGAGAACAGTGGAAGCTGCATATAGGTGGGCATGTAAATTTATATGGGAATGTACATTTTCACTCAGTTATAATAAAAAAAAGAAAAGAAAAATGGAAGAAATAAAGTAAAAGAGCTGGATGGTTTTCTTAACTCAAGGTCTTTACATATGTCACGATGCTACTTTAGCCTTCTCAAGCTGCTCTTTTGAAATCTTTTCAGCTCTTCCTTGATTTTTCTGTTATTGATTTCTACTTTCTGGCTTTATGGTCTGAAAAGATGTTTAGTAGTACTTGGATGGCTTGACATTTGTTAAAGCTTGCTTTATGACCCAATACGTGGTTTATTCTGAAGAATGTTCCATGTTCTTTGGAAAAGAAAGTATACTTGGCTGCTTTTGGGTGGAGTGTTCTGCATATGTCTATAAGGTCTAGTTGGTTGATTGTGGGATTCAGATGTTCCATATCTTTATTGAGTTTTTTTTGCTGGATGTTCTTTCCTTCACTGAAATTTGTGTGTTAAAGTCTCCTACTTTTATTGTGGGACTGTCTATTTCGATTTTCAGTGCAATTAAGAGTTTGTTTTATGTATTTTAGAGCCCTGTTGTTGGGTGTATAAATAATATGGTTAAATCCTCCTGATGTATTGACCCTTTAATCTTTATATCATGTTATTCCTTATCTAATGTTGTGGATTTTACTTTAAAGTCCATTTTTATCAGAAATTAATAGTGCTGCTCCTGTTTTGAATGTTGTTTGCTTGATATATTTTCTTCCATCTTTTGAGTTTTAGTTTGTTTGTGTCTTTAAATCTAAGACTTTTTACCTATAGGCAGCATATATAGAGATCCTGATTTTTTATCCAATTGGCCACTCTGTATCTTTTTATTGGTGCAATTAGTCCATTTACGTTCAGTGTAAATTTTGTTAGGTATGAGTTTAGTGCTGTCATTTTGAAGTCTTTTTTGGTGTATTATAAACAATTATTTTGTTCCAGTTGATTTTCTTTAACGTGTTTTCTTTTCATCTTCTTCATTGTTGGTGGCTTTTTATTTGCTGAGACTTCATGCTTTTCTTGTTGTTTATTTTATTGCATAGGATTGTTAATTTCTTTTGTGGTTATCTTAATATTTAGTCCTATTTTTCTGAACTTAAACAAATCTTTAATTTCTTTGTATTATCTTAAGTTCCTTTCCATAGGAGAGATATGCCAAACTTTTTAACTCTCTCTTTTTTGTTATAATGCTTACATAATGACATTTCTGTTTCTCTATTTTCAGTGTTTTGCCTTTGATTCAGTTCTGTGATTGCTCTATTTGGTTTGATATCCAGATTTTCAGTGTTTTGCCTTTGATTTAGTTCTGTGATTGCTCTATTTGTTTTGATATCCAGTAACTCTGTTCTCTGTTCTAGTCTTGGGTTGTTTTCTGATGTTATTGATTTTCTAGTGAAATGACTCTCTTTAGTATTTCTGGTAATTTTGTTTTGTTTTGCAAATTTCCTCAATTTCTGTTTTTCTGGGAATATTCTAATTTTACCATCATGTTTGACATACATTTTTTCTGGCTGTATAATCCGGACTGACAATTATTTTCCTTCAAGTCTTCGTACATGTCATACCAGTGCCTTCTTGCTTGTATGGTTTCTGCTGAGTAGTCTGACTTTAGTCTTATTGACTCTACTTTGTCAATTCTATTTTGCTTATCCCTAGCCAATTTTAAAACTTTCTCATTATCTTTAGTTTGGTCAAGTCTGGTTATAATATGTCTTTCTTTTGTGATCTACCTTGAGTGGAGTTTGAGGGTCTTGGGAGGGTATTGGATAGATATCTCCTCATCTTTCAAGATATCAGAAAAGTTTTCTGTCAGCAAATCTTCAACAGTTCTCTCTGTGTTTTCTGTCACCCTCCCTACTCCTTTCTGATATTCCAGTCACTGATAGACTATTCTTCTTGGTAGAATCTCATACAATTCTTAGTGTTTCTTGATTTTTTAAATAATTTTTTTATCTGATTTTTCTTCAGATACGTTAGTGTCATGTATTAGTAGCCTCGCTAATTTGACCTTCCATTGCCTCAATTCTCCTCCTTTGATTTTCTATTAAGTTGTCTAACTTTGTAATTTTATTATTAATTTTCTGAATTTCTAAGTCTTGTCTGTGCATGCTTTTTTACATGCATTCAATTTGTTATTATGCTCTGCTACCTGTTGCTTCATTTCCTTCTTGATCTTTAAAGAGTTATATATATTAATCTTTTGTATTCTACCTCCAATAATTCCAGAAAGTTCTGTTCATCTGGAAAATTTCCTGATTCTGTATTTTGGAAACTTTCTGAAGTCATTGTGGTCTATGTCTTCTAGCGATTTGGTATCAACTGTTGTCTCTGTGCCATCATTAAGTTGTTGAATATATTTCTTTTATGTTTGCTTACTGTGTTCTATATTCTCATTTTGTTTTGAAATGTCTAAATAGACTGGTCATGTGTACTAGTTTGGTTATTGGTACCTTCTAAGCTCTAACATCTTATCACCAGGTGGTTAGAAATTTTCCTAGACTAGAGAGCAGAGAAGTCCATTTACTTTTCTTATATGGATTCAGCTCAGATGTCCAGGATGTCAGTCACACAATGTGAGGTGCAGGTTATCCCCTACTGCCCTAGATGGGCAGGGGTGATTGGTGTAGGCATATGTATGTGGCTGTATGTGTTGAGTGTTCAACTCTTTTATATCATCATTTCTTCCTCTAGTTTAGCTGCTCAACATTCAAGAACAAGTTTGAAAGTCTCTTTTCACATCCATTTTCATCTTTTGTCCCTCTTCTTGTCTTTTTAAAAGGTTTATACAGAATATTTAAAAAGATAGATCAAGAAGTTAAAGTAAAATAATACAGCGAAATGTGCAAAGCCCTCCCCCAAACAAACCAAACCTAGTGCACTGAGTCTATGCCAACTCATAATGGCCCTATAGGACAGAGAAAAACTTCCCTATAGAATTTCCAAAGAGCACCTGGCAGGTATGAACTGCCTACAATTGGTTAGCAGCTGTAGCACTAAACCATTACACCAACAGAGTTTATAAAACCAGAAGGGAAGAACATGTTCAGCATTTCTTAATCTGAAAGAACTGGAAAAAAAAATTCAAACCTTGAGATGTAATACAAAAAGATTTTCATGGGCAAAATATTGAACAACACATGAAGTATCAAAAGAATTTGGCATACACAGAGTCACTATATTCAAAAGAATTGGTCAATGTGTGACCATTTCAGGAGGTAATATATAATCAAGAATCAAGTGTACTAAAGGAAGAAGTCCAAACTGAAGACATTAGCAAAAACCAAGACTTCAGGTATTAACAGAATACCAAATGAGATGTTTCAACAAACAGATGTGACGTCAAAGTGCTTGCATT
The DNA here is from genome assembly GCA_028571685.1 of Heterohyrax brucei. NCBI lineage: Eukaryota > Metazoa > Chordata > Mammalia > Hyracoidea > Procaviidae > Heterohyrax > Heterohyrax brucei. The sequence continues at coordinate 38,914,370 of CM053157.1, read as the reverse complement.
TTCATGTCAAGAAAGCCAGATGACAGCTATCTTGCCAACTGACTGGAAGAGGTCCAAGTTTTTCCTATTCCAAAGAAAGGTGATCCCACAGAATTTGGAAATTTTTAAGCAATATCATTAATATTATAAGCAAGTAAAATTTTGCTGAAGACAATTCAAAAGTGGTTGCAGCAGTACTTTGACAGTGAACTTCAGAAATCCAAGACAGAGTCTGAAGAGGATGTGGATGAGGGACACCATTGTTGAGGCCAGATTAATCTTGGCTGAAAGAAGAGGCTACTAGGAAAATATTTACTGGTATTTTATTGACCATGCAACGACGTTAAAGTGTGTGGATCATAACAAATTATGGATAACATTGTGAAGAATGGGAATTATAGAACATTTAATTGTCTTATGAGGAACCTGTACATAGATAAAGAGTGAGTCATTCAAACAGAACAAGGAGATCTGGTGTGGTTTCAAATCAGGAAAGGTGCATGTCAGGGTTGTAACACTTCATCATGCTTATTCAGTATGTATGCTAAGAAATAATTCAAGAAGCTGGACTGTATGAAGAAGAACAGGGCATCAGGATTGCAGGAAGACTCACTGGTGACTTATAATATGCAGGTGACACAATCTTGACTGTTGAAAGCAAAGAGGACTTGAAGCACTTTCTAATGAAGATCAAAGACTACAGCCTTCAGAATGAATCACACTTCAGCATAAAGAAAGTGAAAATTCTCACAACTGGACAAATAAGCAATATTACAATAAATGGAGAAAAGATTGATGTTATCCATTTTACTTGGGTCAACATTTAACACCCATGGATGTAGCAATAAGGAAATCAAAAGACATACTGGGTAGATGTCTTGCAAAAGACCTCCTTAAAGTGTTAAAAAGCAAAGATGTCACTTTAAGTACTAAGGTACATTTAACTCAATTCATGGTATCTGTAATCACTTCTCATGCATGGAAAACTAGACAACGAATAAGGAAGACTGAATAAGAATTGATGCCTTTGAACTACGGTATGAACAAACAATATCAAATATACTATGGAATGCCAAAAGAATGAACAAATCTGTCTTGGAAGAAACAAGGATAGTGAAAGCTTGTCTTATGTACTTTGGACATATTGTCAGGAGGGACCAATCTCTGGTGAAAGACATCACACTTGGTAAAGTAGAAGGTCAGTGAAAGAGAGGAAGACAGTCACTGATAGATTGACACAAGGGCTGTAAGATTGGGCTCAAGCGTAGCAATGACTGTGAACACAATGCAGGATTCGACAATATTTCCTTTTGTTGTTAACAAGGTTGCTATGAGCCAGAACCAACTGAACAGCTCCTGGCAGGAACCTAAGCAAGTATGATATTAACTTTACAAGCTTTCCCTATAAAGCCACGAAGGATGCTTTCCTCTTTTATGTAATATCGCATTGGAGATTCTCAAGAAAACAAAGAAATTTCAGCAATGCTTTTGGAAAGAACATCAGGCATACACATGGAAATAGTTATAAGAATAATTTTTAAAAAGATCTCATTTAAAATAGTTAATCAAATAATCCTGTTTCCAAAACTGTAAGACTACTAAAAAACATGCTAATTAAAAAATATTTATAATTTATATATTTACTTTATTATATGTCCTTTAGTATATATTTTCTGAAGTCCTGGTGGCACAGTTTTTAAGAGATTGGCTAATAATCAAAAGGTCAGCATTTTGAATCCACTATCCACTCTGGAAACCATATGGAGCTGTTCTACTCTGTCCTACAGTGTTACTATGAGTTGATAGCAACTTGACAACAACACGTTTCATTTTTTGGCAGTAGTACACATTTATGTATAATTCAGTACCTATAATATAATAAACTATTATATGTAATATGTAAGTAATTATATAAAATAATTTAAAAATATAATAAAAGAGGTGGATATGCTTATGTAAAAAGTGAAAAATTAAAAAAACTACAAAAAAACACACATAAGAATCCCTATGTAAACTGCAATTGTTAGTTGCTATTGAGTCAGCTCTGCATCATGGCATCTTTATGTATAACAAGACAAAACATTGCCTTTTCATGCACTGACTCCATGATCATTCATATAATTGAGTCTATTGTTGTGACTACAGAGGTTTTTCTTTGCTTTCACTGACTTTCTGCCAAGCATTTCTTTTTTTAGCAAGTAGTCTTTCTGATGACGTGTCCAAAGTAAAGTCTTGTCATCCTTCCTTCTAAATAACATTCTGCTTTCATTTCTTCTAAGACTGATTTTTTGATTCTTCTGAAGTCCATGCTGTAAATATTTCATATTCTAAGCAGTGATATGTCATATTATGAATGAAAAGACATAATTTTGGGAATATGGTAATTCTCTGCATGTAAATAGAGAAGTTTAATTTAATTTCAAACAAAATCCTACCAAGGCTTTTTCAATTTTTATTTTTGGGTGGAAATTGGCAAGCTGATCTTTATATCAATTTGGAAGAGTAAAAGTTCAGAATTAGTCAAGATAATTTAGAAGATGAAGGAGGACAAGAAAGACACAAAAAGGAGAGAGGAGTGAATAGTCACTCCAGCAGATGTAAGACTTACTATAAAATACAGTAATTTTGAAAGTGTGGTATTTCCGCACAGTTAATTAAGCCAACCAATGGAAATAGACTACAAAACCCAGGAACAAATCCATATATATTTGGGAACTTGGTAAATGGCCAAGACCCACGGCTACTGAGTCAATACCAACTATTTTAAATCAGTGGAAAGGGTAATGTATTAAAGGAATGTTATTAAAACACTTAGTTTTTCATATGGAAAATTAAAAATATATGTATAATCTCTAACACAATGCTACATACAAAAATAATTTCCAAATAGATTAAAAAGTTAAATATACAAAACCAAACTGAAAGCAACTTGAAGAATATGTAGAAACATTTATATATGATAATAAGCAGGAATTAATTTAGGAAACAATGCATAAAATTTGGAAATTAGAAAGAGAAAAACAGATGACAGCACATAAAAATTTAAAAAGCTGCTATATAAAAATACACTGCAATTATATTAAGAGAAGCTCCTACCATACAGAAGATATTTGTAACACACAGCAGGAAGAGGATTCCAAATCCCTTGGTATCAAGTCCTGACTGCCAGTGCTTTCTTCCTCTAAACCATCTGATGGTTTCAAACTACCAACCTTCCAATTTGCAGCTGAGTGCTTTCAACAATATACCACCAGGGCTCCTTAGAAAATGGATTAGTACTCAATTATATGGTGAACTCCTGCAAATCAATAAAGAGAAAACAAACGAAGAAATGTTTCAAAGAGTAGTTGTAAGTAAATCAAAGAAGAGGTAAATAAAAAAGCTAAAGAACTTAAGAAAATATTATCAACCTTTCTAGAAAAACATTTTAAATAGCTTTATTGATATATAATTCATATATAAGCACTCCTTAGATTTTCTAGATAGAAGTCAATCTTTCTGGAAATTGAGTAAAATGACTGAAATAATTGGACAGGCAAAATTTATAATATTTTGGAAAAATGTGCTAAGATGATAACGTTTCTGTGCTGTGTGTAAATTAATACAAACACATCAGAGAACAACTTGCCAATATCTGGTATAGTTGTGCGTAATGAGCCCTACGTCCCAGCCGTTACCCTTTTAGGAGAACATAGAATATACATAATGTTGGTGTTGTTAGCTGCTGTCTAGTCAACTCCAGTTGATGGTGGCCTTACTTACAAAAGAATGAAATGTTGCCCATCTCTACAACATCTTCACAGCTTCCATCATGTTCTAGATCACTGTTGCAGCCATCGTGCCAGTCCATCTCACTGAGGGTCTCCCTCACTCTCAGGTTCACCAACATGATACTCTTCTTTAGTGATTAATCTCTTATGATACCAAACCAATGAGTAAGACAATGTTCTGGAGTGATTCATAAGGTTTTCACTGGCTAATTTTCAGTGGCAGATTGTCAGGCCTTTCTTTTTCTTTATTGTGATTGAGTGAAAGTATTCAATCCAAATTAAATTTGCATGCCCACCTGTCTGCAGCTCCATCTACTCTTCTTGCCCGGTGACACCGCACTCCTCCTTTTCATTCTATTCTTGTTGTATCCTCTTAATCTCCAGTCACCTTCTCTCCACCCTCCACTCATCTATCTAGAGACTAGCAGGACAGCATCCTATAAAGGCAGAGAACCATAAAGTACACACACCATGTGGTCATATTCTGTCCGTGAGTCCAGCCCATTTTTGTCCAAAGAGTTGACCTTGGTAGTGTTTTCTGGACAGGGGCAGCAGCAGATTGGGAGGCCGCACTCCCAAGGGATTGCCCAGTGTGTTGGACTATCAGTTCTGGTCTTTTAGTAGAGTTCTTGAGCCGTACTCCTCTTTTTCTTGTGTTGCCACAGGGAACTCAACTTTGTGTGCCCCATCACAGCAGTCGTTGGTGGTAACCAGGCACCATCTGGTTCTTTTGGTCATGTGTTGATACAGTCTCCTATTCACATGAGCCTGTCGTCTCTTGGTCACTTTTTCCCTAATGTCTTCATTGTTCTTGGTCATTATCTGTTCCAGATGAGTTACGACCATTTGGTGTACCTCAGATGGCAGCTTGCTAGCTTTTAAGAACTGAGATGCTACTCACTAATGTGGGGTGCTTAAGACTGTCTTAGCAATAGGCTACTTGTGCCACTTGTCCTTGATATCACCTAGACCATGGTCCCGAAACCCCCTCCCCATTCCCACTACTCTATCTTTGCAATATTGAGTTAAGATTACAAGAGTTTTCAGTTTATGGTGAGCTCCAGTTAAGTTGATCTACTTTCTACTGTGTGCTGTTACTGCTTTTACCTAGTCAAATTTCTGTCAACCATCTAACCTATGACTCTTACCCTCCCTTGTAACTGTCAAAGAGTCTTCTGTATGTAAGTCTATTTTTAAGTCCTCATATTTAGGGGTCTCATAAAATATTTGTCCTTTTGCCACTTAATGATTTCACTCAGCATGTCTTCCATTTGAAACCAGGTTATGAGATGCTTCCTGAAGTCATCATTGTTCTTTAGCATTGCATAGTGTTTCACTGAGTATATGTACCATAGTTTGTTTACCTATTCATCTGTTGATGGACATCTTGGTTGATTCCATCTTTTTGCTACTGTAGAGTGTGCTGCAATAAACATTTCTGTGCATGTATCTGTTCTTGTGACAGCCTTTGTTTCTGTAGGATGTATTCCAAGCTGTGAGATTAATGGATCAAATGATACCTATTTCCAGCTTTTTAAGGAAACACCAGATTGTTTTCCAAAGAGGTTGTACCAATTTGCAATCACCAGCAGTGTAAGGAGTTCCAATTTCTCCACAGCCTTTCCAGCATTTGTTGTTTTGTGTTTTTTGCATTATGGCCAACTTTGTTGTGCTGAGATGGTATCTAATTGTAGTTTTGATTTGGATTTCTCTAATAGCTAATGATCATGAGCATTTCTTCATGTGTCTTTTGGCTGCATGGAGGTCCTCTTTGGTGAAGTACTTTTCTATCTCCTTTATCCATCTCTTAGTTGGGTTATTTACCATTTTCTTGTTGATATTTTGTAGTGCCTTGTAGATTACAGAGATCACACATCGGTCCAACATGTAATTGCCAAATATTTTTTCCCATTCTGTAGGTGATCGTTTAACTCTTTTCGATAAAGTCTTTGGATGAGCAAAAGTGTTTGATTTTTAGTAATTCTAATCTATCTTCTCTTTTGCTGATCATGCTTTGTCAGATTTTGAAGTCTGTCTAAGCCATGTATTAAAACTTCCACTGTTGACCCTATTTTTTTCTTGCATGACCTTTATCATTTTATGTTTGATATTTAGGTCTTTTATTCAATTTGAGTTTGTTTTTGTGCAAGGTCTGGGATATGAGTCTTATATCAACTTTTTGTGAAGAAGGATATCCAATTTTGCCAACACCATTTGTTAAAGAGACTATTTTTACCCCAATTTACAAATCTTAGTGCCTTTGTTGTATATCAACTATTCATAGGAGGATGGTGACATCTCTGAGGTCTCAACTCTTGTTCCATAGATCTGTCTCTTTTTGTACCAGCACCAGGCTGTTTTGTCTACTGTGGCAATGTAATAGGTTCTAAAGTTGATTAGCGTGGGTCTTTCCACTGTATTCCTCTTCTTCAGTAGTACTTCACATAACCAGAGTTTCTTCCCTTTCCAAACAAATTTGATGATTTGTTTCTACATCTCATTAAAAAGTGACACTGCAGTTTGTATTGGGATTGCATTGTGTACACAGATTGCTTTGGGTAAAATAGACATTTTCACAATGTTAGGTGTTCCTATCCATGAGCAGGGCAGATTTCTCAATTTAAATAAATCTGTCATAGGTTATTGTAGTAAGGTTTCATAGTTCTCTCTGTACAGGTCTCTTAATTTCTCTAGTTAGATTTATTCCTAGGTATTTATCTCCTTGGGAGCTATACTAAATGGTATTGATTTGGTGATTTCTCCTTTGATGATCTCTTTGTTGGTTTAAAGGAATCCTACTGATTTACTTATGTTTATCTTATATCGTGATACTTTGCTGAACTCTTCTATTAGTTTAAGTAGTTTTCTGTAGGGTTCCCTGCATATACCATCATATCATCAGCAAATAGGAAGATTTTTACTTCTTTGCCAATACAGATGCCCATTATTTCTTTGTCTCTTCTAATTGCTCTGGCCAGAACTTTTAGTACAGTGTTGAATAACAGTGGTGACAGTGGGTATCCTTGTCTGTTTCCTGTTCTCTAGGAGAATTGTTTTAGTTTCTCTCCATTCCTGATGATGTAGGTGGTTGGCTTTGCATAGAGTACCTTATTGCTCTGAGGAATTTCCCCACTATTCCTATTTTACTGAGAGTTTTTAGCATGAGTCAGTGTTGGACTTTGTCAAATGCCTTTTCTGCATCAGCTGACAAAATCAGGTCATTCTTATCCTTTGTGCTATTTATGTGGTTGATCACATTAATCATTTTTCTGATGTTGAATCAGTCCTGCATACCTGATATGAATTTAACTTGGTCATGAATTGTTTTTTGATGTATTGTTGAACTCTATTGCCAAGGATTTTGCTGGAGATTTTTACATCTAGGTTCATGAGTGCTATTGGCCTGTAATTTTCTGTTTTTGTCGGACCTTCCTCTGGCTTTAATATCAGGGTTATGCTGACTTCATAGAATGAATTTGGGAGTATTCCATCCCTTTCTATACTGTGAAATAGTATTGGAGTTAACTCTTCTTTAAAAGTTTGGTAGAATTCTCTGGTGAAGGTATCTGGACAAGGATTTTTTTTGTTTCGTAGTTTTTGATGACTTTTTCAATCTCTTCCTTTATGGTGGTTTATTAAATTGTTCTATTTCTCCTTGTGATAATTTTGGTAGTTGATATGACTCTAGAAATCTGTCCATTTCCTCTAGGTTTTCGAATCTGTTAGAGTACAGTCTTTTGTAGTATTCTGTTATGATATTTTTTATATCATTTGGGCCCATATTGACATTTCCTATCTGATTTCTCATTTCTTATTCGGGTTATTTCTTTCTTCTCCAGTTTTTCTTTCATATGCTTAGTCAATGGTTTGTAAATTTTGTTGATCTTTTCAAAAAACCAGCTTTTGGTTTTATTTATTTTTTCAATGGTACTTACATTTTCTAATTCATTTAGTTCTGCTTGAATCTTTATTACACTTTCTTCTAGTGCCTGAAGGGTTCTTTTTTTCCTCTTTTTCTGTTTGTTCAAACTGTAGGGTTAATTCTTTAGTTTGGATTCTTGCTTCCTTCCTGTTGTGTGCATTTATAGAGACAAACCGACCTCTGATCACTGCTTTGGCTGTGGTTCTTGTAGGATGTGCTTTCATTCTCATTTGATTCCATAAATTTCTTTATTTCATCTGTGATTACTTCTATGACTCATGGCTTTTTGAGAAAGGTGTTCTTCAGTTTCCATGAATTCAAATTTCTACCTATGTTTTTTCTGCTATTGATTTCAACTTTTATGGCTTTATTGTCTGACAAGATGCTTTATGGTCTGGATTTTGTTGACACTTGCTTTATGTATCAAAGCGTGGTCTACTCTGGAAAATGTTCCATGTACATTGGAGAAGGAGACCTACCAATCTGTTGATGTGTAGAAAATTCTGTATATTTCAATGAGGTTTACTTCCTTAATTGTCACAATAAGTTCTTCTGTATCTTTACTGAGCACTTTTCTGTACATTACTGAAAGTGGAGTGTTGACATCTCCAGCTATTATTGTGGGGAGATCTATTTCTTTTTTCAATGTTGTCAGTGTTTGATGTATTTAGATTCTCTGGTATTGGGTGCATAAATATTTAATATTGCTGTGTCCTGCTTATGTATTGAAACTTTCAGCAGTAAATAGTGTTCTTGTCCACTATACTGGGTTTTACATTGAAATCTATTTTATCTCAGATTAGTATTTCCACTCCTACTCTTCTTCATGTGTTGTTGGCTTAGTGTATATTTTTTCATCCTTTAATTTTAAGTTTGTTCATATCTTTGAGTCTAAAGTGCATTTCTTATAAGCAAGATAGAAGTGGATCGTGCCTTTTGATCCACAATGTCACTTGCTGTCTCTTTATTGGAGCACTCAGTCCATTTACATTCAGTGTAATTATTGATAGATATGTGTTTAGTGCTGCCATTTTCATGCCTTTATTTTTGCATTGTTGATGTTTTCTATGGCACTCTTCATATTGCGTTCTAGGTCATTGTTCTTTATGGATTGACTTTTCATCTTTTTCAGTGTTGGTTTTGTGTTCGTTGAAACTCCTGTATTATGTTTCTCGTTTTGATATGTTGTTATTTTGTTTTGTGGTTGCCCCTATAATCACCCTTAATATTCTAAGTTTAAACCAGATTTCAACTACTGCGTATCTTTTTAATTTCCTGTCCATCTGAAAGATTTATAACTATTCTTATACATCCCTCCTTTTAGTGTGTTGATGTCATAGTTTTTGTGATATGATCTCCAGTTCTCTGCTTTTAATATTGTGGTTTTGATTGGGCTTTGTGACTTCCCTAGCTGAGTAGGATTCTAGATGCTGTGTCTTGTATTGCCTCATTAAGTGTACATTTCATGCTTTTGTTTTTCTAAGCAAAGAGCGTCTTTCAGTATTTCTTATAGTTTCGGTTTGTTTTTTACAGAGTCTCTAAGTTTCTGTTTATATGTGAATGTCTTAGTTACGTCTTTGTATTTGAGAGATAATTTTGTAGGATATACAATTCTTGCTTGGAAGTTTTGCTCCTTCAAGTCTTTGAATATATCATCCCACTGTCTGCTTGCCAAGATCACTTCTGCTGAGAAGTCAGATGAAAGCCTATAGAGCTTCTCTGGGAATGTCAGCTTTGCTTTAAGCCTTGCTGCCTTTAAGAGCCTCTCTTTATGTTTCATTTTATTAAGGTTGATTGTAGCATGTCTTGGTGTCCTTTTTTCGGGTCTTTCTTTGTGGCATGTTAGATAAACATCTTGGATATCTAGGTTCTCTTTTTTCATAATTTCAGGGAAGTTTTCTGTAAGTAACTGTACAGCAATACTCTGTATTTTCACCTATTACTCTCTGTTCAGAAACTCCAATTATTCATAAACTATTCTTCTTAATTGAGTCTTACATGTTATTTAATGTGTCTTCATTTTCCTTATTTCTTTTATTTCATCCATAATTTCTTCTATGAGTCATGGCTTTTTGAGCAAGTTGTTGTTCAGTTTCCACGAATTCAAATTTGTACCTATGTTTTTTCTGCTATTGATTTCAACTTTTATGGCTTTATGGTCTGACAAGATGCTTTATGGTTTCTCCTCATGAATGCTGGTGTCATTTGCTCTGTCCTTAGGCTCACTAACTCTAGCTTCCATTTCCTCAATTCTGCTCTTTTGGGTTTGGATTGAATTGTCTTATTCTGTAATTGTATTATTCATCTTCTGAATTTCAGATTGTCAAAGTTGCGTCAGATCAAATAGCTTGCTTAACTTTTCATTTTGTTCTGCTGAATTTTGCTTACTCTCTAGAGGGCTCTCTATATAATTCTTTTGTACTCCACCTCCAACAATATCAGAAAGGCTTCTTCATCTGGGAAGCTTTTTGATTTTTTTATTTTGGAAGTTTTATGACACCATGGTGGACTGTTTCTTTAAATGATTAGCTGTGGATTGTTGCCTATTGTTCTAGATTGTTGCCACCATCTAGAAGCTGTTTGGTTTCTCTGGGGTTACCTCAACAGGAGCTGAAGTGTAGTTATAAAAGGGGAGTTGGTCGCCAGCTGCTTCTGTGTACTCTAGTGACTGTCCCCAGGGGGACTCTCTGAGGTGGCAGGCTCTGCTTTCTGGCTGGCAAAGGTGGACCCCTACATTTGGAGTCAGTAGGGGTCTGTCAGCCAGCACTATGATATGGATTAATGAAGGGTGAAGGAGATGCTGCCAGACTGCTCAGCAGTCAGTTCTCTATGTGGTCTTATTTTAACAAGGTACCTTATTACTAAGTGAGGAGTGTCCAACAATGGCCAAAATCAGTCAGGCCCTCAGACGTGGCAGGCTCTGCCTTCTCACTGACAACAAAAGCACCTCATAAGTTTTCCCCAGATGTTATGATGTGGTTCAAATTAGGGAGGGTTTAGGACCTTGCTGCCATCCTCTGCCAGGCCCCACCTGTACCTCTAGGCACCACTGTCCTACCACAGCTTTTCTGCTGGAGCAGCACTTTTCTGCTGGAACAGTTGCTGTTCCATGTGAGAATTAGCCCCAGCTAATACCTCCAGTTGGTTGACTTCATCTCCCAGGTAACCTAGGTGGTATCTGGCCTGAGCTGCCCTACCTGCAGTGAAACAGAAGAGTCTATGGTGCAGCTCAAAAATGAGAGGGTGGAGGGACAGTGGTGCCCTCAGTCAGCTGCCAGACTCTCAATATGTGGCTATTCCAAATATGATCTCTCTACTATGCTATATGCTATTTACTTAAGCACTGTGGTTCAGTGTATTAGCCAGCTCATGCACAACCCTCACCTCCCAAATATCAAAGGTGTCAGTACCTGCAGTCCTCTCAGACAGTGGGTCAGCAGAAGCAGGACTCAGCACTGCTGCCTTGTCTTTTAGACAGGCAGTTACCTCATTCTGGTGTATAGTGTAATCTGACAACCCTATGCCAGATCCTGGGGCTACCTGGATGTCCACATTACTCCATTCAGTTGTCATTCCAGGTCCTAGTTCACAGAGGGAATTGAGGAGATGTGTGTCTAGTGTGCCATCTTGTCCCTGTCTCAACCTTTCTTTTACTATGTCTTAGTTTGGAAGCTCTACTGTAATCTGTCCACCATAGAAGACCCATCTGATGTCTGAAATATCAGTAGTGTAATGTTTACAGTCATAGAAACATGAAAGACACCACAGTACGACAAACTGAAAGAAAATGGTGATATACAACACAGAAAACTTTTATACATCTGAGGAGACCTGTTCAGCTTTGTTCATTGCAGCATTTTTTGCAATTGTCACAAACTGAAAGCAGTCCAGATGTCTATCAACAGTAAGATGCATAAATAAATTGTGGTAAAGCCACACAATGGAATACTACATAGAAGTGGAATGAATGAACTTTATCTGCATATACCATCATGGATCAAATTTGAAATCAACAATATTGAATGAAAAAGACAAGTTGAAGAATTGTACTTCAGCAGAGACTGGCCAGCTGTATATTAAGTTTATTTCTCTTTTCCGACAGGCTGTAGTTCCCAATCTCCTTTGCAGTTAAACTGATGTTGTTAGCTACCTTCCAGTCATTCTTGACTCATGGTGACACAGTATGTAATGAGATCAGACCCTTGTAATCCAGTGGGTTTTCACTTTCTGATTTTCAGAAGATCTATAGGCTTTTCTTCCTAGTCTGTCTTAGTCTGGAAGCTCTGCTGAAACCTGTTCAGCATTTCAGTTGATAGGCTGTGTTTCTGAGTTTAGGTCAAGGAAGTTCGGGTGCAGTTTCCTGGTCTGGCCACTAGAAATCTCACTAGCAACCCTGCACTCTCTCTTTGCTCTGGGTATCCACCTTCAGAGTAACCTTGAGTATTCGTCAGTTGCAGTCTCTGAATGACAGCTAGAAGCAAACTCTTTCCCCTACCTTTTCCCTATCCAAATATACCCTCCCTGATATGACTTTCTGTGAACCAAACTTTGCTTTTCAGTAAGCTGTGAGTTCCTTAGGCTTGTTATAGAGGCTAACAAAACCTAACTAAAATACAAACCAGATAAAACTTAAAAATATGAAAATACAATCTGTATTCATATTGTGTATAGTCCTAAAAAGTGAGTTCCTAGTAACATAAATGGGCATTTACATAACTCAGGACTCTACAGACATTTCTTGTAAAGGGCAGATCAAGTAGTAAGTAGTTTTGGTGGGTTCTATGTGTCACTGTCACATTTGGTCCCCTCTGATGCTGTAGCATGAAAGCAGCTGCAGATAGCACATAATACAAATGAGTTTTGTCTGGTTTGGTCTACAAGCTATAGTCTGTCCAATTCTGATCTATATTTTTTATCCCTAGTTTCTTCATCTGTAAAATGAGGATGATAATATTAGTATCTACCTAAAATTGTTTTTTGGTAGATGACCTAATGAAATAGCTACCACATAGGAACTGCTTGAAATAATATCTGGTATATAACAACAACAACAACAACAAGTTGCTGTCTAGTCAAGTCAGCACCACGTGTGCAGAGTAGAAATGAGATTCATAGTGTTTTTATAGTTGTGACCTTTCAGAAGCAGATCACCAGGCCTTTCTTCCAAGGTATCTCTGAATGGTTTCCCACTGCCAACCCTTCAACTAGTAGCTAAGTATTTAACCATATGTGGTACTCAAGGCCTCCACCCTCATATATAATATGCCATAAATAACTATCATTATTTTTGTTGTATTTTGTCTTCCTCCTATGGCTGCTACTACTGTTACTACTACAGGAAGGCCAAAGGTAGGATCCATGGGACTAAGAGAATATAACATTAATGAACTTGAATGCTGGACTAAGAATGCCATGTGCATGCTTTTACTCAAAAAAGTCTTCTGGGAAAAGTACCATTACCTATTATTTTACTTTCACAAATGAGGAAACTGAGTAGTTGAGCAACTCATTAACTAATAAATCAAGAACTAATATATGAATGAGTGTTTATATACCTGTTATTGTTGAGTTGGAATTGACAGGTACATGAACACAGGCCAGTCTGGCATCTCTTTCAGCTAATCCATGGAGCTAGAAAATGCCTTTGGGAGTGAGTGAAGAAGTAGTACTGGAAAATCTAACTGGGAAAATCTACATAAGTATCATCTGAGTTGATGATTACACACATGCCTTTAAGTTAGTCATTAAAAAATAGGTGATTGCAAAAACTATATATGTCTTCCTTACCATACTCAACTTTATAAGTTTTTCTCCCAAATATTTCAAAGAGAATAAAGGAGAAATTAGCAATAGAAAAGGTTGATTATAAAACTGAAGGGCAATAAGGATAAGGTGTTACTAGCTATATTGGGTGCTGCAACTTTGGAAGAAAAATCAGAGAATAACAGAGCCTCTCTAGCATGCAGCTTGGAGCTCCTGTCAAACCGTTGTCAGAAAAGAAAGCAATGCCTGAACCCTACGTCTGCTCACTTGAGAGGTCAGTGAACACATCAACGTTCTTTCCAAACAGTTTTTCCATTAATTTTTAAACTCTTGGGCATTTCACAATAAAATAATACTAAGCTTCTAATTCACTTACGTGCACATCATAAAAATCTTATTTTATTAAAAAGTCTCTTGGCTTTTAGCCCCATGTCAAGTATATTCGACCAAAAATAGGAGACACCATGGAGTAATACAATCATTTTCCAAAAATCAGCTAAAAAATTTTTGCTAGTCTGTAAAGAAATTTACAAGGGTGGAGAGAAAACATGAAAAATGAAGAAAAATGCAGTGAATTATTTACAAAGATGTATTTATTCAACTTAAGTGACATAGTATCTTCTATTATTTTGCTGTAATATCCTCTCTTTTAACTTAATTGGTAAAGACTATTGTTCCATTTACCATTTTGTTGTTTGGAGCGATTGATTTTGTTTCATTGTGTCTTGGTTATCTTAAAAAAAAAAGTTGCCGTCTGGTGGATTCCGACTCATAGCACTGTTATAGGACAAAGTAGAACTGCTCCATAGTTTCCAAGCAGTGCCTGTTGAATTCAAACTGCCTACCTTTCGGATGGAAGCCATAACACTCAGCCACTACACTATCAGTGTTTCTTTGGTTAGCTAGTGCTGCTATAATAGAAATATCACAAGTAGATGGTATTAACAAACAGACATTAATTCTCTTATAGTCTAAGAGGCTAGAAGTCCCAATTCAGGGTACCACTTACAGCAGAAAGTCTTCTCTCTCTCTCTCAGCTCTGAATTTCTCAGTTAGGGGACCTCTGGTCCAAAGGATGTGCTATTGTTCTGGATCATGTAATGCTGAGAATCATGGCGTAGCCAAATTATCAGATATTTGGGGGAAACAATATTCAATTCATGACACCCTGTATAATTTTATGTTTAGTCTGTTGTTCTTTATTTGACTGCCTTGCTAATTAAATTTAAAGCCTTTTTTTTCTTTCACTAGTATGTATGTAGATTTTCTTTTAAATGTTATTTTAGCTGAATGCCACATTTTTGGATTTGATGTTTTTATTTCTGTTTATTTGTAACAGTTTTTAATTATAACCTTTTCTATGATTCATGTTTATTTAGAAGAGTGCCACTATGGAGGTCACTAAGTTGAGTCTCACTGGCAACACAAGAATAAAAAGGGGTGCACCCTGATATCTCCACTAAAAGACTGCAGTTGAAGGTCCAGTGGCTTTGGGGCTCCCCTGGGAGCATGGCCCCTGGCCCTGATGCTACCGTTGCCCATAAATCATAATGAAGGTCCACTCTTCGAACACGAATGGATTGGACTTGGTGATGCAGAGTGACCATATATTGGATGCACTTTATGATTCTATGCACCTGTAGGATATCATCCTTCTGACCTCTGGCGGGAGTAAGGGGAGTAGGTGGAGAGGAGTGGAAAGGAGACTGTTGGGAGGATGAGACATGTATGGAGTGGAGAGGAATAGCGTGCTGTCACCGGGCAGGGAGAGCAGTGGAAGCTGCATATAGGTGGGCATGTAAATTTATATGGGAATGTACATTTTTACTCAGTCATAATTGAAAAACAAAACTGAAATGTTTTAAACATACGCATGTTGTTAATTAATTCTTAAATGATTATTTTCCATTTTTTAAATTTTGTGCCGAAACAATAGATTATTTGATATTTTAAAGATAGCTTTGTTTCTTACTTAAAGGTCAGTTTTTGTAAGTGTTCTGTCGGTATATGTAACCAATCTATGTCCCTTGCTTAAGAGAGAAGGGTTACATAAATGCTAATTAGATAAAGCTTGTCAATTTCCTCTTTAAAATTTTCAGGTACATAATGTTTATAGCTGATCTCAATTTCTGAGGCAATATCTTAAATTTCTAATAATATAAATTCATCCATTTCATCTAGTAGTTTTCTCTTATTTGTTGTATTTATTTTTAGACTATGTTGCTATATATGTACTTGCCTTTTGGCTGGCTAGATACAATTTTGGAACTGTCATATGTTTTTTCTCAAATTGTATTTCTTTCATGATTAGTGATCCTCAGCTGGTCATTTTTTAAAAAATACTTTAAAGACTATTTTGTCTGATGTTAGTATTAGCTGTATCTGTTTTCTTCTGATTAGGCATTGACGGTACCAGCCGTCAGACGAACAGAGCTGAGGGGAAAGCACGGGAGCTGAATAAGACCGAAACAATCACATCAGGGGGGACTCAGTCAAGCTGAGATGTTTATTTCTTTTCTTGAGCAAACTTTTATACAGCACACACTTCTTTGTTTATTCTTAACTCTAGTCTTTCTCACGCACCTGTGTTCCCTAGTTCTCAAAACCTCTGATCTAATAATTAGCCCTATCCAAGGACAGCCACATGTTGTTATTCTTTCTTGGGATATTGCTAAGCAGTCAGTTCTCATGACCTTGCTGGCACAATATTTTTCTTAAGTGAGCCTTGCCCAGTAAATTTCTCTAAGATTTTCTTTAAGATGATTTCGGCTCCCGACATATTCCCCCTTTTTCTTTTTATAGAATCCAGCTGTGTCACAGCTGATCCATTCTGCGTGTCTGTCTTAGGTTGTGCTTCTTTATCTCTGTGCCTTTCCCGTCATCGGAACCCTAGCCTCTAGCGATAGGGCCCTGTCTTAGGCAAACACAGATCAAGAAGCATCTTACCCGTCTCTGACTACCGCAGTGGGTTACATAGAAAACATGGGGGGTTTGTGCTGTGTTTCCAGCTTTAGGTGATGAACATCTATTAGTGGCCATTGGCAGCGGTAGGTGCCAAATTTGGTCAAGAGATCCAGCAAACATGTTTTTAAGGTTATTCAGAAGATTTCCAGCTGTTGCAGCAGCATTAAAGGGTAAATGGGCATGACTTAGTGCCAGAATTTCTGAATGTGACCGTGTTAAGTGCAGAGTTTCATTAGTATGTTTCTACATATCTTTTAGATGTTGTTTAACTTTTTCCCATGTATCTGTGCTTATATTGTGAGTTTTGTTAGTTACACAAATCTAGATAAATCCAGCATGACAAGTCAGCCTGGCTTGGTGTTGCAAAGTTTGGACCAGATTTTCCTATTACTTCTACAGCTTTAAACAGTAGCTCTAACTTTGTTTTACTTTTAGACCAATCATTTCCTGAGTACTCATAAGTTGTGACATATTATGAACCACATTATCTGTAAATTGAGCAGTCTGTACATTCTGAGTAATGACCACGGCAATTATAGCAGATACAAGTGCAGTTATTCCCATAATAACTAATCCCCACAGCCTGCTTAGGCCTAATCAACTCTTGCAATTTTTCTATCACTTGTAGCCCTTTGTCCCGACAAGTTCACAGGCAGTAACACAAAGGGAGGCTGATGTAGAACAATCATAAGTTTCTCTTCCCCAAGGGGGCCCACACAATCAGCAAGATTACAGTTAAAGCATATTGTGTTAAAACAGGTTACATTCTGGCAGGTTTCATTGCCCTGTGTGACAGTCACCTTTTTCCAAGTGATGTTCATATTTTTCTCACTGGAATTCCCTTTAAGTATTACATTGGTCCCTGTCACACAAGTTGTGACTGTTTTATTCAGGAGAGATTGGGTTAGTTTATGTCCAAGTCCAGAGTTGTCTTCATTTCAGCCATTGGAAACATAGCCCCCTGTGTTATTTAGGTTGATGATGTTGTAGCAGCCGCTGTACACTGCAGGGATGTTGTTTCCTAGGCAGAGTACTCTCCCTGTTCCTAGACCCGTGTCATTCCACACTCGGTGAATTGTTGTTTGATTGTAAGCAATGCGCGTCTCCCAACCCCAAACACTGGCATGTAGCACTGGAGGACTCGGAACATATGCCCAGTATAGTGCCCCTTCAGCCGCCGGGATCATCAGGAGGAGCCACAGCCACACTGTCGCCCTTGGGTTCCTCTGCCAGGCACACCAACCTCTCAGGAAGCCACCGCGCTCCATCGGCATCCTGTGGAAAAACAAAAACATGCCCTCGTCCCCAGATAAGCACAGGGTCGGGGCCGTTCCATACCCCTGTTAGGGGGTCCTTCCACTTTACTAAAGCGAAATGTGTGCATGTATGTGGATGCCAGAAGCTCTCTGCAGGTGACCACCTGTCCCGGTCTAAAGTTAAAAAATTTAAGATGAAGAGTGAATGATTAAGAAAGTTCTGAGGGGTACAGGGGTATAGTTCCCCCTTTTTTATTTTTTCAAGTTGGTGTTTGAGGGTACCATGGGCTCGCTCAACAATACCTTGACCCTGGGGGTTATAAGGTATTCCTGTCTTGTGTTGAATGTATAATTGTGTGCAAAAGGTTTGAAATGCCCAACCGGTGTAGCCGGTGCCATTGTCAGTTTTTATGATTCGTGGCAGTCCTAAAATAGAGAAACACCGGAGACAGTGAGTTATAACATGCTTACTTGCTTCACCCGCAGCGGCAGTGGCAATGATGAAACCGGAAAATGTATCTATGGTAACGTGGACATACTTACTTTTACCAAAAGAGGGGATATGAGTAACATCCATTTGCCACAGGTGATTAGGTAGGAGACCTCGCGGGTTTATTCCATAATGGGGGACTGAAAAATGTTGTGGGCAAATCTGACATTGTTTTACAATTTGCCTTGCGGCTTCCCGGGGAATTTGGAATATGCGGTGAAGACTATAACTATTTTGATGATGAATTGCATGAGAGGATTGAGCCTCCTGAATCTTAGAAAGTCCAATAACTTGTGTTGCTTGATCAACAAGATCATTTCCCTGTGAGAGGCATCCTGGGAGCCCAGAATGTGCACAAATATGAGCAACAAAGAAACAGTGTGTTCGCTCCCGGATACTGGTTTGTATTTGACTGAACAATTGATTAACTTCTGGATTGGCAGCTTGGATAACCGGTGCAGTTTCAAGCCAAGGAAGAGCATTAGCCATATATCGACTATCAGTATAGAGGTTGAATGGCTGCTGTGCACACTGTTGAAATACCACAGCAACGGCTCGGAGCTCTACTATTTGTGCCGAGGCAGAAGGGGATGCAATCTGATAGAGTCTGCCGTTAATGGAATAGGCAAATGTACCATTAGAGGAGCCATTAGTAAATACCAAAGAGGCATCATGAATAGGATGGAGGCTGGTGACTTTGGGGAGGACAAAAGCATGCTGTGAAGCAAATTGCAACAGCTTATGGGACGGGTAGTGGGATTCTAACTGTCCAGGGTATTGCAGCAATGCGATACCCCAGTTGTCGCAGTTGGTGAAGAGCCAATGAATTTTATGTTTTGGAATTGGTAGGATAATTTTAGGGGGCTCTTTGCCGAAATACCGGCGAGCTTCTGTGCAACACTGTTGAACTAAGACAGCTAGTATTTCATCATAGGGTTGTAGTACTCTGGAAGGGGATACGGGCAAGTGAATCCAAAGAAGAGGACCCTCCTGCCAAAGAACGGCTGTTGGCATATGTTTCGTAGGAAGGATACAGGCACACCAGGTTCTGTCATAATCTAAGTACGTCACTTGTTGACTGGAAAGGGCCTTCTCAATCTTTTGTAAGGCCAGGCGTCCCTCAACAGTAAGTTCTCTGAGAGATGTAGGATTAGAATTTCCTTTAAGTATATCAAATAAGGGTTTGAGATCTGCTGTGGTTATTCCTAAGCTTGATCTGAACCAATTAATGTTCCCCAAGAGCTTTTGAAAATCATTGAGGGTTTTTAAGTTGTCTTTCTGTAGCTGAATTTTTTGAGGAATAATGTGTTTAGGATATAACAAATAACCCAAGTAAGAAAAAGGTGAGGTTGGCATTTTCATAAGCTAGCTGTTTAATTAAGAGTGTTCCAGCTTCAGTGACGCCCAAAAGCCTTTCTGCTGTTTTTAAAAGGCGGGAGACAAAATCTTGATAGGGCTCATCAGGGCCCTGCCTAATCTTAGACAAGTCCTCAGTCGGCTTGCCTGTAGGGGGTAACTTGTTCCAGGCTTTTTTAGCAGCCGCACTGATTTACGCATAAATTCCAGGGTTATACTGTAACTGATAACTCAGGTCGCCCCACTGCCCTTCCCCCACCAACATCTCGTAGGGAGCCGCGACCTGGTTGAGTCTATTTGTGTCTGAAGTTGTTCGACACTGGTCTGAAAACTCTGATTTCCGCAGCAAAAAAATCCCCGCCCCCCCGAAAGACATACTTTTGCCAGCATTTTCCAATCTGCCGGAGGCAGAGCATCCGTGGCAATGTTTTCCAGCAGCACCAGAGTAAAAGGTGCTGTAGGGCCATAGGACACGCTGGAAGTTTTTAGTTCTTTTAATTGTTTAAAGGGAATTGGCCTATGCCTTCTTTGTGGATTTCCCTGTTGATCTAATTCCTCATATACTGGATACAGATGCTCAAATCCCTCCGTGCTCTCCCCTTGTCTAGTGGCTTGTTGAAGAGATGCCTGCAGAGGGGATATTTGCATTTTTATAGGCTAGAGCCGGGGTGATTGTACCACCACGATCACCGGCTTCGGAACTGCTGGGTCAGGTGGATCTAAGCCTGCTATAACACTGGGTGTGGGGCTGGGTGGCAGCAGAAGACTTAATGGTTTCAAAGGGGAAAAATGAGTCAACAATTTATTAAGTTGCTGTTGCATTTCCTCAACAGCCTTAAGGAGATTGGGGTCACTTGCTGGAGGAGCAGATTCGGCCAAATTGATCAGGGCTGCAGGGTGATCTCTGGGATGATATAAAGCAGCTGCCTCTAAATCAGCTGGGGACGCGGGGTCTAACTCCTCATTTTCTTCATTCTCTTCCTCCAAAAGAGGCGTGCTGGGGAGAATTCCATTACCAGCGCCGTTATTTTCCCTTTCGTTTTCTGTTATGGAGGAGAGAGGAACCTTCTCTATTTCATGACGGAGATCCAAACAATCCCTGACTAATGACCAAAGACTAAAGGCATCTACGGGCATTTTTTCTGGCCCACGGGCAGAAAAATAAACTTTCATTTTTTCTCCAACTTTCATCCACGTTGCTAAATCAACACTTCCCTCTTCAGGAAAACAGGGATATATTTTCTCAACAAATTCAAGAAACCTTAAAAGTTGATTGTGCCCAACCTTCATACCCCGACCTTTTAGCATGTGTCAGAGCATTTGTGCGAATAGGACTCTACTGCTGGTAGTTCCCATTCTTCCCCTGATGTTTCTCTAATATCGCCGCCCCTTTACTTACCTCGTGTGCACACCTTGTAACTCGCGGCGGCTCGTCGCGGTATTCTTTCTTACCTCAGGTCCCTGTTCAGGCGCCACTTGACGGTACCAGCCGTCAGACGAACAGAGATGAGGGGAAAGTGCATGAGCTGAATAAGACCGAAACAATCACATCAGGGGGGACTCAGTCAAGCTGAGACGTTTATTTCTTTTCTTGAGCAAACTTTTACACAGCACACACTTCTTTGTTTATTCTTAACTCTAGTCTTTCTCACGCACCTGTGTTCCTTAGTTCTCAAAACCTCTGATCTAATAATTAGCCCTATCCAAGGACAGCCACATGTTGTTATTCTTTCTTGGGATATTGCTAAGCAGTCAGTTCTCATGACCTTGCTGGCACAATATTTTTCTTAAGTGAGCCTTGCCCAGTAAATTTCTCTAAGATTTTCTTTAAGATGATTTCGGCTCCCGACAAGGCCTCATTATATTTTCACTTATATTTTTTATCTGTCTTAGGTTACCAAAGGGTTGAAATTGCCTTGTCTCTCTGGGTCTCACAAGTTTTGTTACCTTTGACAAGTACAGTTTTACCACTTTTCTATCACTATTAGTGGAAAATATTTTAGTTTTCGTTCTCTGACAGATTTTCACCTTGTACAGTTCTGGCTTCCATAGGCTTGTCATATATCTTTTCTTTTTTGATCTTTTCCTGCATTCTTTGCTTTTAGAAATTATTTTTCTTTCTTTAATTATTATTCCTGTTTTCTCCTCTCTATTCCTTTGAAACTTATTTCTGTTCTTTATTTTTTTACTGGTAATGCCAAGGCATATTTGATTTTAATGTTAACAAATAGAGACACAGTAAACTCCACAAGCATGTGATACTCTCCAAGTCCAATTCTCCCTCTTATCTCCTAGGTTATGTTTACCTAAGAGTTTAGTTCAATATTTTATGTTATTTGTTGTTGTACCAGTTTCATGTTTCCTAAATCAGTTATAGTTACTTTGTACAATCATTGCTTGTTAGATTTACCAATGTGTTTACCAGTTGTTTACTTACTGCTATTTCCTACCATATATGTTTTCCTCTGTTTGATTTTCTATGAAGTACATATTTTAAAAGCTTGCGGCTATCACTTAATTTTTGTATAAATAAAAATGTTTTCATTTCATTTTCATCTTGAATGACAACGTAAACCTGTTGTTGAGTTGATTCTGCCTCTTAGAGATACCGTAGGACACAGCAAAGCTGCACCAGACGTTTCCAAAAGAGCAACTGGTGGTTTCAAACTCCCAACCTTTTGGTTAACAGTCATAGCTCTTAACTACTATACCACTAGGGCTCCTGAATGACAGCATAGTTGTATACAAATTGCTAAAGTGATATTTTCTCTCTGTATGTTAGTTGCATTATTTTATTATATTCTATTCTCTATTTGTACCGTTGAGGACTCTGCTGTAGACTAACAGTTGCTTCTTTATGAATAAGCTGTTTTTCTCTCCATTGTTAGTATCTTATTTTTGTATTGTTTTGTATATTCCTTCTTCCTTATTTTTTTCTATTCCCTTCCTGGAACACATACAAAACAAATATTGAAGTTATTCGTTCTCTCATACTTTCCATCCCTTTATCTCTTTCTGCTAATCTTAGGCATGTCCTTATATCTGTCTTCAATTAACTAAACTTCTCTGTTAACTGAGGACTGTCTTTACTTCTACCAAGATTCCAAAAAGAAGCTCTGACCTGGAACAGTCTGTGTGATAATTTCTTAGCTAGGAATTCCTGGATAAAGTGGGAGTGCAAGTTTGAACCCTAACTGTATATTGGGAAAAAGGGCTATGGTAACGAACTCTTCAGGAACTTCCCCTTTTCCTCTCCTCAAATGCAGGTAGAAGCAGACAGGCCTCATTGTTTTAACTCTGTGCTGACAGACAGATACTTTCCTGGTCCAACCTTTACAGAGTCCCACCATAATGGGAGGAAACCTTGATAGCATAGTGGTTAAGTGCTATGGCTGCTACCCAAAAGGTTAGCAGTTGGCATCTGCCAGGCACTCCCTGGAAACTCTGTGGGGCAGTTCTGTGTCACATAGGGTTGGTTTTAGTTGGAATCCACTGGACAGCAAAAGGTTTGGTTTGGTGTCGATGCTAATGGGAGGAAGCTCAGTTCCCATTCTTACCTTGTGTTATTCCAAGATATCCATGCCTGCCACTGTGTGTCCACTGAGAACTCAGGCTCTTAAATTTCCAAAACTGAAGTCCCCTCTACTCCCGTTGTCCTAGCATCAAGTAACTTATTTCTGGCACTGCTAGTGAAAGCTTACCAAAGTATTCAAAAAAAAAAAATATATACTATCTAACATTTCTAAATATCTGTATCAGGAAACTTTCCAGGTTATCCAATTTGCTAAATGCTAGCCACATACACTGCCATTTCAAGAGCGATGCTGATCACCTGACCTAGGGCATTGGTTAAGTGCTACATCTGCCAACTGAAAGGTCAGCAGTTCGATTCCACCAGGCACTCCTTGGAAACTCTATGGAGTAGTTCTATTCTGTCCTACAAGCTCACTATGGGTCAGAATTGACAGGACAGCAGTGGGTAGTTTTTGTTTGTTTGGGTTTACTTTTTTTTTTTTTTTGGTTTTAGGGTGTTACAGAAGATAATCCCAAGGGATGTTTTCTTGTATGTGATATAAAAGAGCTGAAGGATTAAAATGCAGAACATATCTTCTAAAAAATACAAAATTAACATTTTGTATCTAACACTAAATTAACACCTTGATCTGATGTTCTAAACGATGAATTATACATTTATGTTTCTTTAGTTGGTTCCTCCCTGTTGAGGTCTCCATTTTCTTGGTAGCTGTGAGACATTACACTGTGACTTAGAACAGCAAATGCAATTTCATGAACACCCAGCAGATGGCAGAAATATAACCAGGCTCCATTGAAGGGCCAAGTGCTACTCCAGATGAGAAATAAGAAGACAAGAAGAATCATTTCTCATTAAAGAAGAATTTTACTGGAGTGCTGGAGATGTATGAAATTTGAGACATTCAGAAAAGCTGATGTGCTGTAACATATCCCAAATGACACGTGAGAATATTTACTGCCAACATAACTCTATTTAATTTTGTTGAGTTTCCTCAAATGGAATGAAACAAATGATTCTCCCAACAGTGGAGCAAGAAGACAGAGGGGCAAAACACCCAAGCAGGGGCAGTCTGCATTTTATGGAACATTTTCACAAGGTGAGCCTTTTTTTAATGGTAAAACATTTTTTTTCTTACCCACATCAACCAAAAATGATGTCCCCCCCCCACCCCCAAACAAGAAATATACAAAAAATCAGGCTTAGCTAGTTTGTCACAGCATGAGGTTACCATGGACTCTCCTCTTTGAACTCCAGGCCTTTTGAACTGACAACCCCAACTTTGAGGAGTGAGAGCTCCACCCTTATATTGCTCAGTACACTGAGCTGCTGGTGAGACAAGTGTTTGCCTAATTCCTGTCGACTCCAAGGAGGTGGGAGAAATTCCTTGTGAGGCAAGGGAGGCTGTAGAGAAGAGCAGTATTTAAAACTCATGTCTCTGGTGCCTAAATACAAGTGAATTAAGCTCTTCATTTTACCTCATGCTCTACAACAGCACAGAAATACACACTCGGGAACCCACACAGATTTTACTGGAAAGGCTCTGCTCCCCCTCACCTTCCCTCATCATGAGGGCCCCAGGGGAACACAGCATGGGCCAAATCTATGTGGTAAGTGTTAAAGCCAAGAAGGACTGTGGACAGTTTTGCACACCGGAGAGCTCAGTGGTTTAAGGGACTGCTGTTCTCTTTCAATTACAACCAAGGCCATCTGGGCTCTTGGAATTGAAATTCCTGCATGCAAGATAGAGCAGAACTCCAAGATGAAAAAGTCCAGCATACAATTTAATCACAAGGATAGAAAAATTAAAAACTGATACAAAATATTCAGATCAGGTATGAGTATAAAAGGGAAGGATAGGATGATGACATTGACAGTGTCAGTTTCTGAACTGATTACAGTAAAAGAGGAAAAGAAGCACGGGGTGAGAAAGCGCTATTAAACACAAATGAGCTAAAAAAATATTGGCTATAATCTGCACTGATTCAGGGGAATGTGGAAAGTCACCATGGGAAAACTTGAAACCACTCTTTGTGTTGTTCTTTGTAGATGACCCTGGGACACTGTGGAGTATTCCATTAGCATATATGCTTTTTCTGGAATGGCCATCAGAGCTGTTATCATATTACCCTTGATGTAATGAGTGTCATTAAAAGGTCTTCCTTTCAATATTTCCTTTATCTTCAGGTAAAGAAAAAAGTCACTGGAGGCCAGACAGGTGAGTAGAGAGGGTGTTCCAGCAGAGATATTTGTTTACTGGTTACAAACTCCTTCACAGACAGCTCTACAATTAAGTCTGCAAACTTGCCACTGTGCCACCTTGCATAATGGCCATTCCAGAAAGAGTTCTAAAATTGCCTTGAAGGCTATATAGCTTCCCAAATGGAGTACTTCCAAGTTGACCACAGTGGTATTCAGCAATGAGGTATGTAGCACTTAGAACAATTAAGTTTGTGGACTTAATTGTCAGACCTTGCATTGTTTGTTGTGGAGGGAAATTTAGTCAATATGAAACTTCCAATTTTCACAATATGAAAGGAACATATGATAATGGGTATAACTACTCAGTGATGAGTAATATGTATTTTGTGTACTAACGTTAGTAAAACTGAGATCTTTTTCCACGACATTGGGCTGTGGTTTTTCTATATTCTTAGTTTGCTATTGCTGCAACTCATTGTGAAGGAAAATAATACTTTCTGTTTTATCAGTGACTGGTTCAACTGCCTCTTTTAATGTGTGTCACATTTTTCTCACTTCATTCTAAGACTTCCAGTACTGATGGAAATATCTGCTATGTTTAAATACGGTTATTTTTTTCTCATGCACTGTTTTTAGCTGGAATAAGTCATACGCCTCCCTACTTTACTTGGATATCAGCTTTTCTGTTTTCCTTGCAATAGAGTTTATGTTGAACTCTTTAAATACAAATTGAAAAGTCAGATGGCTAGATTACTAAAAACAAATTAGGGTGAAACATTTTGTTTAAATTTCCATGGGAATCTGCTTGTGTTTTCTTGCTTAGCATATATATTAATAATATTTGTTCTATTATGGAAATCCAACATTGGTAAGAGGCAAATTTGTTTTTACTTCTCTAAATATTTCCTATAGAGGAGAACTCATTGCTAAGTCTGAGGCAAGTAAATGCAGCATTCTACTGGACACTTAGTTAAATTACAATAACAAGTACTACAGTTAAGTTACAGCATCAAGTACTGTAGTTAAACAGGGCACAATGCAGTACTCAATCTGTGGAAAGTTACAGTTTCACATAAGCTATCATCTTAATTGTGTTCCCCTTGAACTCAGGATATAAGCTATCCTTTAGATATATTGTGAGTAAAAGGGTCAAATATTTAAGCTTCTGAAGTTAGAAAACTGTAACGAAAGTTTAAGTTTTCAAATGTAGCTGACCTTCTCTTATTCTGTACTGTGTACAGTATTTCTTAACCAGGCGATGTTGCCTGTAGGGTGATACTGCCCTGCAAGAGACACTCATTTGTAAATGTCTAGAGATGATGCTTTGAGTTCTTTACAACTGAGACAGAGAATGCTAATGGCATGTAGTGTGTGGAGGTCCACTACATCCTACAGTACAAAAAACAGTCTCCCACAACAAAGAAATATCAAAATATCAATAGTGCTGATATTGAGAAATGATGATACATTATGTAATTTTTAATAAAAGTACTAAGAAACTCATGCCATCTGTTATGGATTGAATTGTATCCCTCCAAAAACATGTGTACTAATTCGATTGGGCCATGTTCCCTGCATTCTGTGATTGTCTTCTGTTTTGTGATTTTCCTGTGCTGGAAATCCTAATCTCTGCCCTTGGCTAATACAGGATTATGTTAGAGAGGATTAGGGTGGGACTGTAAGGTCTCCTCCTGGCTCCAATGCAAAAAGAGTTTCCCTGGAGTGTAGCTTGCACCAACTTTAATCTTCTTAACCTGGGGTGACGAACCTCAGGTCTGATGGATACACTCTTCTTCCGGTTCTGTTTTCTTGATGGTATGAGGTTCCCAACTCGCTGCTTGTCCCCCTTTCCTGCCCCAAGATGCTCTCTGGCTAAATACTGATGATGCAACACAAGGACCTTCCTCCAAAGCCAAAAAGAGGGAACGCCTTCCCCTATAGCCAAGCCCCTATAGCAGACACCCTGAATTTGGATTTATTGCCTACTGGACTATGCAAGAACAAACTTCTCTTTGTTAAAGCCACCCACTTATAAGATCTCTGTTAGAGCAGTACCAGATGACTGAGATACTATCCGTTGCCACTGAGTTGATTCTGACTCATGGTGACCCCAGGTGTTATAAGATAGAAGTGCTCCACAGAGCTTTCATGACTGCAGTCTTTATCTATGTAGATTGCCAGACCTTTCTTCTGTGGCATCAGTAGGGGCTTCTAACTGCTAGCACTATCCAGGGATCTTATTAAATAGTTAGTACATAGTTTGTTTTATGACATTGGTTAACAACCCCATGATACATCAACGCTCTCCTTTCTCTAACTTGTGTTCCCTAATACCAACTTTCCTGTCCCTTCTTACGTTGTAGTACTTTCACTGGGCTGGTGTGCCCTTTTAGTCTCATTTTCTTTTATGGGCTTGACTAATCTTCGTATGAAGGTTAAACCTCGAGAGTGACTTAGATAGAAGGATGTCTGGGGGCCATACTCCTGGGGTTTCTCCAATCTCTGGCAGACGAGTAAGTCTTGTTTTCTTTTTTCCCCCATCAGTGAGTTAGGATTTTGTTCTACATGTTTCTCCAGCTCTCTCCAGAACTGTTTCTTGTCATTCCTGTCAGAGCAGTCACTCCTGGTAACTGAGCACCATCTAGTTGTATGGAATTCAGTTTGCTAGAGACTGTGGTTGTTGTGGTCCTTTAGAACTTTGGACTAATCTTTCCCTTGTAGCTTTAGTATTTATTATTATTATCCTTTGTTTCTGAAGGGGTGAGACTAGTGGAGTGTATTAGATGGCTGCTCACAGGCCTTTTGAGACCTCAGACACTATTTCCCGAAGTAGAATGTAGAGTATTTTCTTTACTGACCACATCGTGTCAGTTGAGCAAGATGTTCTCCAAGACCACGGTGCCTACGGCCCTCAGCCCAGAAATTAAGTCCCTCAAGGAGTTTGGACTTGTCTAGGAAGCTTCCATGAGCTTGCCTTGGATGAGTTGTACTGGCTTTCCCAGTTTTGTGTACTGTTGTAATGTTTACCAAAGTTACCATTATCTATAGTCTATTTAGTGTTTTGCCATTTTCATCTCTCCTCTCCCCCATAGCCATAAAAGAAATTTTCTTTTTGTGTGTTAAAACCTTGTCGTGAATTTTTACAGTAGTGGCCTCGTACACTGTTTCTCCTTTTTGATTGACTTATTTCACTTAGCTTAATGCCCTCCAGATCCACCCATGTTATGAAATGCTCCACAGAATCATCGTTCTTTAATGTGCCATAATATTCCATTGTGTATATGTACAATGGTTTGTTTATCCATTCATCTGTTGATGGGCATCTAGATTGTTTCCATTTTTTGCTCTTGTGAATAGTGCTCTAATGAACATGGGTGTGCATGTGTCTATTCACATGATGACTCTTATTTCTCTGCATATCTTCCTAGGAGCGGAATTGCTGCATCAAATGGTATTTCTGTTGCCAGATTTCTAAGCAAGTGCAGTGTTGTTTTCCAAAATTGTTCTATCATTTTGCATTCCCACCAGCAGTGCATAAGAGTATAGACCTTCCTACAGCCTCTGCAGCATTTAATATTTCCTGTGTTTTTGACTGGTGCCGGTAATCTCTTGGTGAGATGGTATCTCACTGTGGTTTTGATTTGCATTTCTCTGATGGCTGGTGACGTTAGGCATTTCTTCATGTGTCTTCTAGCTGCTTTAATGTCACCTCTGATGAAGTGTCTTTTCATTTCCTTTGACCATTTTTTAATTGGATTATTTGTCTTTTTGTCACAGAGACAATGGGCTTTGCTACAGGTTTTAGAGATCAGACATTCATCCAATTTGAAATAGCCAAAAAAAAACCCTCAATCC
Source organism: Heterohyrax brucei (assembly GCA_028571685.1). Taxonomy (NCBI): domain Eukaryota; kingdom Metazoa; phylum Chordata; class Mammalia; order Hyracoidea; family Procaviidae; genus Heterohyrax; species Heterohyrax brucei. Next base: position 38,885,281 of record CM053157.1, on the reverse strand, counting down.
GTAAGTTTTCATTTTGATTCTTTTGGTGAAGTCTTTTGAATAGTATAAGATACCAGTTATCCAGCTTACCTTCTTAAGCTTGTGTGTTGTTGATTATTGTTGGTATCCTGTTAATACCATGTATTAGGACCTGTAGTATTGATTCTATTTTTTCTTCTATGAAATTTTTGGTTTTATATTTAGGTTTTTGATCATTTTGAATTAGTTTTTGTATATGGTATGAAGTGTGTGTCTTGTTTCATTTTTTCACAGGTAGACATCTAGTTTTGCTGTCCCATTTGTTAAAAAAAACTATCTTTTCACCGTTTGATGGACATTGGGACCTTGTCAAAGATCTGGTGATTGTAGGTAGATAGACTTACGTCCGCATTCTCAGTTCTGTTCCACTGGTCAATTTATCTGTTGCATTGGTACCAGGCTGTTTTGACCTGTATAGTAGGTCCCTAGACCAGGTAGTGTGAGTCCTCCTACTCTCTTCTTGAAAAGCACTTTACTTATCTGGAATTGCTTCTCTTTCCTCATTGAGTTAATGATCAGTTTTTCCATCTCTTTAAAGAATGCTTTTGGCATTTGAATTGCAATTGCATTGTATGTATACATTGCTTTGAGTAGAATGGTTAGTTCATAAAGTTGAGTCTACCTGCCCATGAGCATGATACGTTTTTCCAGTTATGTAGATTCTTTCAGTCTCTTCCAGTCTTTCTACAGGTCTTTTACATACCTGGTTAGATTTATTCCTAAGTTGTTACTCCCCGCCCCAGGGGCTATTATAAATGGAATTGTCTTCCTGATTTCTTTTTCATTGTTCCCTTTACTGGTGTACAGAAATCCAACTGATTTTTGTATATTTACTTTGTATCCTGCCACTATGCTGAATCTGTTAGTTCCGGTAGTTTTCTAATGGAGTCTTTTACATTGTCTGTGTATCAGAAATCCTGGTGGCATAGTGCGTTAAGAGCTACATTTGCTAACTAAAAGGTCAGCAGTTGAAACCCACCAGGCACTCCTTGGAAACTCTGTGGGGCCTTTCTACTTCGACCTCTAGGGTAGCTATGAGTTGGACCTGACTCCACAGCAGTGGATTTAGTTTGATTTTGGTTTATGTATAGTATCATAACTTTTTCCTCACCAATTTTGGATCCCCCTTGTTTCATTTTCTTGCCTTTTTATTGCTCTAGGTATGACTTCCAGCACAATGTTAAATAGGAGTGGTGACAAGAGGCGTCCTTGTCTTATTTCTGTTCTTGATGGGAGTATTTTCAGACCCTCTCCATTCAGAATGATGTCCACTGTAGGGAAGTTCACTATTTTGTTGAGAAATTTCCCTTCTATACCTATTTTATTGAGAGTTCTCGTGTTGAACTTTGCTGAATGCCTTTTCTGCATCAGTTGTGGTGGCCATGAGATTCTTTTATTTTCTTGTACTTATGTGGTAGATTACGTTGATTGATTTTCTGATAATGAATCATCCTTGCACACCTGGTATGAATCTTACTTGGTCATGGTGTATTTTTTTTTTTTTTTGATATAATGCTGGATTTTATTGGCTAGAATTTTGTTGTGAGTTTTTGCATCTATACCTATGGAAATATTGGCCTGTAATTTTCATTTTTTGCAATCTCTTTGCCTGGTTTTGGTATCAGGGTTATGCTGGATTCATAGAATGAATTTAAAAGTATCACTGCTTTTTTATGTTTTGAAATACTTTGTATAGTACTGTCGAGAGCTCTTATCTAAATGTTTAGAAGAATTCTCCAGTGAAGCCTTCTGAGCCAGGTTTTTTTTTTTTTTTGTTGTTGTTTGTTTGTTTTTGATGTTGCTGTTGGGAGTCATTTATTTATTTAAATTGCATTTTCAATCTTTTTTCAACATCATTGCATGTTAGTGTAGGTAGTGTATTTGCTCATTTTCTCCAGGTTTTCAAATTTATATATATTGATGAATAATTTTACGTATTATTGTATTACAGTCATTTTTATTTTAGTAATTGTGTTGTAATGCCCCCCATTTCATTTGTTACATGTTCTCTGGGGATTGTGCCTTTAATTACTATAATGATAGTACTCTTTTTTTTTTGTCTTTCTGGTGGATTTTGTTTCTCTTTTGTCTGTCTAGCTAGTAGTTAGTCAGTTTTATTGATTCTTTCAAAGAACCAACTTTCGCTTTTGTTCATTCTTTCTATTGTTTCCCTATTCTCTCACTATTGCCTCTGTGATGATCTTTCTTTTTTCCTTTCTTCTAGTGATTGTGGGCTTCTTGAGTCTGAGTTGTGTAGCTAATGTTTTGGTTTTGTCCCTTCTTTTTTGATGTATGCATCTATGCTATAAATTGACCTGTGGGAACTGCCTTTGCTGTGTCCCAAATGTTTTGGTATGATATATTTTCATTCTCATTTGATTCTAGGAAATTTTTTATTCCATCTCTGATTTTATCTATTATGGTGGTTTTTAAGTAGGATGCTATTTGGTTTCCACATAATTGTTTTTTTCCCCTTTGTTCTTCCTGTTATTAATTTCTACTTTGCACTGTGGTCAGAAAAAATAATTTACATTATCTCAATATTTTGGATTTTGTTGAGGGTTGCTCAGTGGCCCAAGATGTGGTCTATTCTTCTATTTGACATGTGTTAGATCTGCCTTGTATTCTTGTGGTAAATAACCCTTGTTTGTTTTTATATGTTGATGAATGCATGTTGTGGATTTTGTGTCATGTTCATAAAATATACTGGCCTCTAGTTTTCTTGTGATGTCTTCATCTTGTTTGGGTATTCAGGGAATACTAACCTCATGGAAAGAGTTGAGAATTGTTCCTTCTTCATTTATATTTTGGAAGACTTTGTAAATAATTGCTATAAATTCTTTTAATAATAGAATTTACCAGAGAAGCCACCTGAGTGAGCCTGTGCTTTTCTTTTTGTGTGTGTGTGAAATTATTCAATATCATTATTTGTTATAAGTCTGTTCAGATTTTCTATTTCTTCCTACATCAACTTCAGTAGTTTGCATTTTTCCAGGAATTTGTCTGTCAGTTATCTAATGTGTTGGCATGTACTTGTTCACAGTATTCCTTTGCAATCTTTTTTATTTCTGTAAGGTTGGTGGTAATGTTCTCATTTCATTCCTGTTTTAAATAGTTTGGGTCTTTTATTTGTTTTCAAGCTAGAGTTTCATCAGTTTTTCTGATCTTAGAACTAACGTCTGGGTTCATTAATTTTCTTTATTGCTTTTCTAATCTCTTGCATTAATTTCTGATCTAATCGTTAATTCCTTGATTCTGCTTTAACTTTACTTCCTTTTTGAGTGTCTGGAAATCCTGGTTGCATAGTGATTAAATGCTACAGCTGCTAACCAAAAGTTTGCCAGTTTGAATCCACCAGGTCTTCCTTGGAAACTCTATGAGACAGTTCTACTCTGTCCCATAGGCTTACTCTGAGTCAGAATCAACTCAGCGCAAGTTATTTTTTCCCCCACTTTCTTAGGTAGAAGATTGGGTGATTTTCTGAGATCTTTACACTTTTTCAATACATGAACTTACTGCTATAAATTTACCCCTTAACAGTAATTTTGATGTGTACTATTTTCATTTTCCTCTCACATGACATTAAGTTGGTCGTACTATGTCGGCTTGTATGTTGCTGTGGCACTGGAAGCTATGCAGCCAATATTCAGATACCAGCAGGGTCATCCATGTTGGACAGGTTTCAGCTGAGCTTTCAGACTAAGACAGAGCAGGAAGAAGGACCTGGCAGTCTACTTCTGAAAAGAATTAGCCAGTGAAAACCTTATGAATAACAGTGGAATGTTGTCTGAAATTATGTCAGAAACAAGCCACCTACGTTGGAAAGCACTCAAAAGACACCTAGGGGATAGCTGCCTCCTTAAGGTAGAATTGACCTTAATAATGTGGATGCAATCAAACTTTCAGAACCTTCATTGGCTGATATAGCTTGACTCAAAATGAAAAGAAACAACTGCAAATAATACAGGATGTATGCAGTATGAATCTAGGAAAATGAAATTGCCAAAAGTGAACTGGAACACATAAACATCAATATCATAGGCATTAGTGAGCTGAAATGTACTGGCATTGGCTATTTTGAATCATACAGTCATATGGTCTACTATACCAAGAATGACAACCTGCAGAATAATGGCTTTGTATTCACTGTCAAATACAACGTTTCAAGATCTATCCTGAAATACAATGTTGTCAGTGATAGGATAATATGCATATACCTATAAGAAAGAACATTTAATATGACTATTATTCAGATTTATACACCAATGACTAAGGCCAAAGGTGAAGAAACTGAAGAGTTTTACTAGCTTCTGCAGTTTGAAATAGGCTGAACATGAGATCAAGATGCATTGGTAATTACTAATAATTGGAATGCAAAGACTGGAAACAAAGAAAGATTACTAGTTGGAAAATGTGTCCTTCACAATAGAAATTATGACAAAGATTGCATGATAGAATGTTGCAACACCAACATCTTCTTTACTGCAAATATCTTTTTTTTTTTTTTACCAACATAAACAGTGACTATAAGGACTACCAACTAAGTTCTCGAACTCATCTTAGAAAAAGTGCTACATATCTCACTGTGGAACGTCACTATAAGCACTGGTGTTGGTGCACAACTTCCCAAAGGGAAAGCTTCAAAGGTGACTGTAGTGATATTCAGCAATGAGTTATGTACCACCTAGAACAATTAAGTTCTTGGACTTAATCGTGAGACTTTGTGTACACATGGATCTTGCCAGATGGAATACACAGAAATCAAATCAAGTAGTTCTGTAGAAAGAAATGATAGAAAAGCTCCATATTAACAATTAAAACTGGGCCAGGTGCTGACCGTGGCGCATATCATCAATTGCTCACAGGCAAGCTCAAATTGAAACTGAAGAAAATTAGAAAAAGTCCAAGAGAGTCAATGTATGACCTTGAATATATCCTACCTGAGTTTACAGATCATCTGAAAAATAGATTTGACAGGTTGAAAACTAGTGACTGAAGACCAGATGAGTTATGGAATGACATCAATGGTATTATTCATGAAGAAAGCATGAGGTCATTAGAAAGACAGGAAGGACTCAATTGGTTGTCAGAGGAGACTCTGCAATTTGTTCTTGAACATCTAGTAGCTAAAGGCAAAGGAAAAAATGATGAAGTAAAGAAACTGAACCAAAAATTCAAAGGACGGCTTGAGAAGACTAAGTATTATAATGATGTGTGCAAAGAGCTCCAGATAGAAAACCAAAAGGAAAGGGCATTCTTTGCATTTCTCAAGCTGAAAGAACTGAAGAAAAAATTCAAGTCTGGGGTTGCAATAGTGAAGCATTCTACAGTGAAAATCCTAAATGATGCAGGAAGCATTAAAAGAAGATGAGAGGAATACATCAAGTCATTATACCAAAAAGAATTGCTCAGTGTTCAACTATTTCAAGCATATAATCAAGAACCAATGATAGAGAAGGAAGAAGTTGAAGCTGCACTGATGGTATTAGAGTAAAACAAGTCTCCAGAAATTAATGGAACATAAATTGAGTTGTTTCAACAAATGGAGGCGGCACTGGAAGTGCTCACTCATCTGTGCCAAGAAAATTGGAACAGAGCTACCTGGCCAACTAACCAGAAGAGATCCATGCTTATACCTATTCCCAAGTAAAATTATCCAATCAAATGTTGAAATTATCAAACAATGTTATTAATGTCACACACAAGTAAAATTTTTCTAAAGGTTATTCAAAAGTGGCTACAGCAGTATATAGACAAGGAACTACCAGAAATTCAATCTGGATTCAGAAAAGGATGTAAAGCCAGGGATATCATTGATGTCAGATGGATCTCAGGTGAAAACAGAGAACAGCAGAGAGATCTTTACTTTTTTTATGTGCTGTGAATAGGTGTTAGACTGTGTGGATTGTAACAAATCGTGAATAATATTGTGAAGAATGGGAATTCCAGAACATTTAATTTTGCTCATGAGGAGTCTGTACATGGATCAAGAGGCAGTCTTTCAAACAGAACAGGGTTGCATGGTTTAAAGTTGAGAAAAGTGTGTGTCAGGGTTGCATCCTTGCCACATATGTTCAATCTGTATGCTGAGCAAATAATCCAAGAAGCTGGACTAAGTGAAGAAGAATGAGACATCAGGATTGGAGGAAGAATCATTAGCAATCTGCATTATGCAAATGACACAACTTTACTTGCTGAAAGTGAAGAGGATGTGAAACACTGATGATGATCAAAGACCACACTCTTCAGTACTGATTATACCTTAACATCAAGAAAACAAATAAGTCACAACTGGACCAATAAGCAACATCATGAAAAACAAAGAAAAGACTGAGGTTGTCAAACATTTCATTTTACTTGGTTCCACAATCAACAACCATGGAAGCAGTAGTCAGGAAATCAAAAGACACATTGCATTGGGAAAATCTGTTGCAAAGACTTCTTTAAAGTATTGAAAAGCGAAGAGGTCACCTTGAAAATTAAGATGCACCCGATCTAAGCCACGGTTTTATCTTTTTACATTTTTTTATTAAGTGAAAATATACAGTCCAAGTCAATTTTGCATACCTGTCTTTCTACAACTCTATCTGCACTCCCCACGCAATGACAGCACGCTCCTCCTTTTCACTCTTCTAGTATCCTCACAACAAAAACTGACCCCTCCTCTTAACGTTCTCCTCTCCCTTCTAGAAAAAACCAGTAGGGCATCCTTCTTTAAATGTATACAACCATGAAGTATACATACCACATGCTCATTCTGCATCCCTGAGTCCAGCCCCTTCTTTGTCTAAAGTGTTGACCTCACTACTGGTTTCAGGTCTGAGGCAGCAGCAAATCGAGGGGCCATGTTCCCAAGGAACCCTCCAGGTTGTTGGACCATCAGTTCTAGTCTTTTAGTGGAGTTCTTGATCTGTACTCCTCTTTTTTCTCATGCAATGTCAGGGACTCTACATCGTGTCCCCTCTCAAGACTGCTTTTGGTGGTAGCCAGGCATCATCTGGTTCTTCTGGTCTCATGCTGTTTTAGTCTCCCAATCATGTGGGTCCTCTGTCTCTTGGGCTCATTTTTCCTTGTTTCTTTTATGTTTTTGGTCATCATTTGTTACAGGTGAAATGGGACCAAATGATGCTTCTCAGATGGCAGCTTACTGGCTTTTAAGACCCCAGATGCCAATCACCAATATGGGGTGCAGAAAACTCTCTTAGTAAGGCTAGTTATGCTACTTGACCTCAGTGTCCCATGAAAACATGGTCCCCAGCCCCCTGTCCCTGCTACTCTATCCTTGGAAATGTTGCGTTGAATTTAAAAAACTTTTTAGATTACGGTGTAGTCCATTTATGCTGAACTGCCTTCTACTGAGTGTTGTCACACCCTTCACCTAACCAAATTCCTATCAAGTAATCTATGGGCAACCCTCTCCCTCCCTCCCCACACTTGTAGCCATCTAAAAGTCTTTTCTTCTGTTCTTAAGTACTTTAAAATCCTTATAATAGTGGTCTCATACAATACTTGTCCTTTTGCATCTGACTGATTTCACTCAGCATGTCTTCTAGTAGATATCAGGTTAAGAGATGCTTCCTAAAATCATCTTTGCTCTTTATCATTGCATAGTGTTCCATTGGGTAAATATATCATGGTTTGTTTAGCTATTTATCTGTTGATGGACACTTAGGCTGACTCCATTATTTGCTATTGTGGACTGTGCAACCATGCTATTTTCAGTCACATCAAATGCATGTGAAAGCTGGAGAATGAATAAGGAAGACAGAAGAATTGATGCCTTTGAATTATGGTGTTGGAGAAGAATATCAAACATGCTCTGGACTGCCAAAAGATCAAACAGATCTGTTCTGGAAGTAGCGCAACCAGAGTGTACGCTGGAAGCAAAGATGTTGAGACTGCATCTTACATACTATGGACATGTTGTCAGGAGGGATCAGTCCCTGGAGAAGGGCATCATGCTTGGTAAAGTAGAGAGTCAGCAAAAAAAAAAAAGAAGAAGAAGACTTTCAACAAGATGGATTGACACAGTGGCTGCAACAATGGGCTCAGGCATACCAGTGACTGTGGCATGACACAAGACCAGGCAATGTTTTGTTCTGTTGTATACAGTGCCTTTATGAGTCAGAACCAGCTTGAGCGCACCTAACAACAGCAGCAATTTTTATTTTCATTCATCTCAATATACTTTCTAATTTCTCTTTTACTAATCATTTACTTAGGAGATGTATTGTTTAATTTCCATGCACGTTTTTTAATTTCTAAGATTTCCTTTGGTTATTGTGGTCAAAGAATACACTTTGCGTGATTTCAAACCTTTAAAATTTGCACTTTTTTTTCATGATCTATCACATGGTTTGTCCTGGAGAATGTTCCATGTGTACCTGAGAAGAATGTACGTTCTGCTGTTGGGTAGATTGTTATTTGCATGTCAGTTGAGTTGGTTTATACTTTTGTTCAAATCTTTTGTATCTTTTTTTTCCTAGTTCTTCTATATATGTTTTAAATTGAAGTATTGAAGTCTCTAACCACTAGTGTTGAATTTTATATCTCCCCCTGAAGTGTTATTATTTTTTGCTTCTTATCTTTTAGGCTCCTGCTGTTGGGTGAATAAAAATAAAAACCAAACCCATGGTTGTTAAGTTGATTCTGACTCATAGAAACCATGTAGGATAGGGTAGAACTGCCCCGTAGGGTTTCGAAGGAGTACCTGGTAGATTAAAACTAGCAACTTTCATGATTAGCAGTTACAGCACTTATTCACCAGGCTTTCATTAGGTGAATAGGTGTTCATAATTGTATCTTCTTGATATACTGACTCTTATCATTATAACATTTTCCTTTTATCTCTAGTAACATTTGTTGTTTTTAAATTGATTTTATCTGATGTTAGTATAGTTAGTTACTCAACCTCTCTTCTGGTTGCTCTTTGTATAGTATATGTATTTTTCCTATTCTACTTTCAAACTATTCATTTCTTTGAATGTGAAGTGCTTCCTGTAGATGACATATACTTGAAAACTGCTTTTTTAAAAAACCTTTCCTGACAGTCTTTGCTTTTATTGGATTGATTAATGCATCTATATTTAGTGTTATTATTAATATAGATAGATTTATGTCTACCATTTAGCTTCTTTATTTCCATGTGTCTCGAGTATCCTTATGTTCCTTGACTCCTTTTTTACTTTTTTTTGTGCAATGAATATTTAAAATGTAAAACTTTAATCATCTTTTTCACTATATTATCTGAGTTATTCTCTTAAGATTTACAGTATAATTCTTACCTTATCAGATCCTACTTCAGAACTGTGCTTACTTTAATTCCAGTAAGATACAGAAATCTTACTCTGCAGAGCTCTGTTTCCTTTCCCCCTCTTTGTGCTATTACTGTTATTCATATATGCCTACAAACCGAACAAGAAGTTATTACAATCATTGCCTTTGAAGCCTTGGTGGCACAGTGGTTACAGTGCTTGATGGCTAATTAAAAGGTTAGTAGTTTGAGTCTGCCAGCTGCTCCATGGAAATCTCTGGTCCATTTTACACTGTCCTATAGGTTCGCTGTGAGTTGAAATCAAATCAACAGGGCAACAAGGACTGGGCTTTTAAAGAAGCTGAAAAAAGAAAGTACGTATTTACAGAGTTTATAATACTTATTTTCTTATTTCTTATGTTTGGTTCTCTTCATTGGCTCCTGCATATTCAAGTTGCTGGTGACATTTCCTTACTCTGATACAGCTTTGCTCCATCCCTCCTCCTATATGCTGTTATAGTCATACAAGGACTGCCAGTTAAGTTCACAAATTCATCCTAGAAAAAGTGCTACATACCTCATTGCTGAATATCACTGGGTCACTTTCAAAGTACTCCCCTTGGGAAGCTATGCACCAATGCCAGCGCCTAGTCTACTCTTCAAAGCAGTTTTGGAACTCTTGTTCTGGAATGGCCATCAGAGCTATTGTCATATTACTTTTGATATCTTATAATATCATCAAAATGTCTTCCTTTCTATTATCTTTAGGTAATGGGGGCCAGATCAGGAGAGTGAGGTGGGTGTTCCATTATATTTATTTGTTTACTGGCTAAAAACTCCCTCACAGACAACTATACAATCACATTCAAGAACTTGCCATCTTGCCACCATGTGCAGTGGCCATTACAGAAAGAGTTTCAAACTTGCTTTGAACGGTGTACTAGACATTGGTGTCAGTGCATAGCTTCCCAAGGAGAGTACTTCGAAGGTAATCATAGTGATATTCAGCAACGAGGCATGTGGCACTTAGAGTAAGTAAGTGCATGGACTTAGTTGTCAGAACTTGTATGTGTTATATTTCTGTATGATGTAAACCCTGGGTTACATTTTGCCAAAAGTTTCTACTCAATATAATAAGGTGATTAGTTTCTGGACCTGAGGATTCTTGTTAGACCAAAGAGAAGTACTCAAGTGAAACAACTGCTTTCTAGATAGACATGTAAATGGTAATGAACTGACTTCATCAGGAGGTCTCAATTGCTGCAGGAAGACATCATGTTTGGTAGTGTAGAAGGTCAGTGAAAAACAAACACATCCACTGAGATGGGCTGCCATACTGTCTGCAACAAAAGGCTCAAACATACCAGCAATTGTGAAGATGGCACAGGATCAAATAAAATTTCCCTCTGTTATACGTAAGGTTGCTGTGAGTCAGAGAACTTGATGGCAACTAATAACGAAAAGAACAAATGACTATGGATCTCTTCAAACAAATGCTAAGGGATGGGTTTAAATGAAGTCTACAGTTTGTTCAATTCAGTGTTCTCCAAATCATTAAAGAGAGCTTCACACTGCTCCTTTGAATAGGCCAGAGATGCACTGAAACTCTCACAACTGATATTCCTATGGTCATAGAGACCTAGCTCAACTGTTGTCTTTAGCAATATCAGAGAGGTTTTTGTTTGTCAATATAAACATTCTGACAAGATACGAATTTACACAGAAAGCTAAATAATGAGAAACTGCTTTTAAGAATGTTTTGCACTTCTAAAAAATTATTTTATGTTTATAAATGTAAAATTCATTCATTAGCCCAAGTCAGACAAGTCTGAGAATGAAAGCATACACTAAGCTGGCAACAGAGGTATTTTCTGATTCATGACTAAGCCATCCAGGTGGAGGTAATACCTGTCAGGCAGGTTAGGTACATTGCTAGATCATTTTTCCAGTGCTCAAACACGGTGTGATGTTCAGACAACCACATAAGGTAGTCTCCTGCCAAAATCAAGACATACTGGAAACTGATCTGAGATCTTAACTTTCAAGAAAGTTAAATATTGTTAATGAATAAGCCAAACTAAACCCACTGCCACTGAGTCGATTCCTACTCATAGTGACTCTATTGTACAGAGTAGAACTGCCCTATAGAGTTTCCAAGGAGCACCTGGAGGATTTCCAGGGCCAATCTTTTGGTTAGCAGACTTAGCACTTAACCGCCACGACACTATGGTTTCCTTGTCAAATGAATAGTTTCAGTAAATCTGATAGCTCCTTGGATACACTGCTGGCACAGTGGTTAACTGCCATGGCTGCTAACCAAAAGTTGATGATTTCAGTTCATCAGGAGCTCCTTGGAAAATCTATGGGACTGTTCTCTTCCTTCCAGTATGGTTGCTGTAAGTCAGAGTCAATTTGAGGGCAATGGGTTTTTTGTTGTTTGACTTTGGATACAGAAACATTGCCTTCTTCTTTGGAAACTTTCTTGAAGTAGCATAGGAAGTCTCCCTCCTTTTCTTTTTGCGTTTGATTGTTAGAAAATCTTTTAAAAAATTCCTTCAGGTCTTGCAAAACTCTGTTACTTTGCCCAAAAAAGTTGAACTGGAAGTTGAGCTTATATGTAACCCCTCATAAAGAAAGTGAAGACATCCCCAATGCTACCCCAGGAAACATTGTGCTGGCGGCCTAGTGAACGGAATTTATCCTCATTGTTTTCTTTGATGTACATTTACTCTGTCAACAAAATAAAAGTTTAACATTCTTTTTTTTTACTTTTTTTATTATGACTGAGTGAAAATGTACATTTTCGTATAAATTTACATGCCCACCTATATGCAGCTTCCACTGCTCTCCCTGCCCAGTGACAGCACACTATTCCTCTCTGCTCCATACATGTCACATCCTCCCAACAGTCTCCTTTCCTCTCCTCTCCACCCACTCTCCTTCCTACAGCCAGAGGTCAGCAGGATGATATCCTATAGATGTATAGAACCATAAAGCGCATCCAATATATGGTCACTCTGCATCACCAAGTCCAATCCATTCGTGTCCAAAGAGTGGACCTTCGTTATGATTTATGGGCAATGGCAGCATCAGGGCCAGGGGCCATACTCCCAGGAGAACGCCGAAACTGCTGAACCGTCAATTGAGGTCTTTCAGTGGAGATACCAGGGTACACCACTTTTTATTCTTGTGTTGCCAGTGAGATTCAACTTAGTGAGCTCCATTGCGGCTATCACTGGTGGTGGCCGGGCACCATCTGGTTCTTCTGATCCCAAGTCAATGTAGGCACCCAGTCGTGTGGGTCTCTATCATCTTGGTTGTCTTTACCCTATACCATTTTGGTCATCAGAGAGTATCTGTTCCTGCTGAGTTGGGACCATTTGCTGTGCCCTCGGATGACAGCTTGGCAGCTTTTCAGATCCCAGATGCCACTCACCAATGTGGGGTGCAGACAGCCCTCTTAGTAAAAGGCTAGTTGTGCCAATTGGCTTTGATTTTGCCAAGGTCTCCTGCCCCCTGCCCCAGCTACTATATCCTTGCAATATTGGGTTAAGATGGAAGGAATATACAAGTTATGCTGAAGTCTACTAAATATTGTTCTTGTTTCTAATGTGTGCTATCACCGCTTTCACCCAACCAGATTTCTAGAAACTATCTAATCTGAACCCTCCCCTGCTCACTATACCGCCCTCCCCTCCCTTGCAGCTGTCAAAGAGTCTTTTCTTCTATACATAAGTCTGTTTTTGAGATCTTATCGTAGAGGTCTCATAAAATATTTGTCCTTTTGTCACTGACTACTTTCACTCAACAGAATGTCTTCCAGTTGAAACCAGGTTATGAGATGTTTCCTGGAATCATCGTCATTCTTTATCATTGCATAGTGCTCCATTGAGTATATATACCATAGTTTACCTATCCATTCCTCTGTTGTTGGGCATCTGGGTTGATTCCATCTTTTTGCTATCGTGGACTGTGCTGCAATAAACATTCTTGTGCATGTGTCCATTGGTGTGAAAGGCTTTGATTCTGTAGGATATATTGAAGTAGTGGAATTACTAGGTCAAATGGTATATCAATATCCATTTTTTTAAGGAAGCACCAGATTGCTTTATAAAGAGTCTGGACCATTTTGCAACCCCACCAACAGTGTAGGAGAGTTCCACTTTCTCCACAGCCTCTCCAGCATTGGTTATTTTGTGTTTTTTGGATCATGGCCAACCTTGTTGGGGTGAGATGGTATCTCATTGTCGTCTTGATTTGAATTTCTTCAATAAGTAAAGATCGTGAACATGATCGTATGTGTTTTTTGGCTGCCTGGGTCTCCTCTTTAGAGGAATGTCTGCCCATCTCCTTTGCCCATTGCTTAATTGGATGATTTATCTTCTTCTGATTGATACTTTGTAGTACCTTATAGACTATGGAGATCAGGCATCGGTCTGACATAGAGTTGCCAAATATTTTTTCTCATTCTGTAGGTGGCCTTTTAATTCTATTAATAAAATCTTTGGATGATCAAAAGTGTTTGATTCTTAATAGTTCCCATTTACCTATTTTCTCTTCTGTTGACAGTGGTTTGTTTGACAGATTTTGAAGTCTGTCTACATTGTGTATTAAAACTTACATTGTTGTTTCTACCTTTTCTTGGATGAGCTTTATCGTTTTAGGTTTGATATTTAGGTCTTTTAGACAGTTGGAGTTGGTTTTTGTATAAGGTGTAAGGTATTGATCTTGTTTCAGTTTATTGCATATAAATATTCAATTGTGCCAGCACCATTTGTTGAAGATACTGTTTTTATCTCAGTTTAATGTCTTAGGGCCTTTGTTGAGTATCAGCTCTTCATAGGCAGATGGTGTCATCTCTGGGGTCTCATTGAGGTTCCATTGATCGATCTGTCTGTTCTTGTATCAGTACCAGGCTGTTTTGATCTCTGTGGCAGTGTAGTATGTTCTAAGGTTGGGTAATGAGAGGCCTCCCAGTGTGTTCTTCATCTTTAGTAGTACCTTCCTTATCTGGGACTTCTTTCCTTCCCAAACAAATTTGGTGATTTGCTTTTTCATCTCATTAAAAAATGACGCTGGAACGTGTATTGGGATTGCATTATGTAAGTAGACTGCTTTGGGTAAAACAGACATTTTCACAATGTTAAGTCTCCCTATCCATGAGCAGGGTAGGTTTTTCCATTTATCTAAGTCTCTCTTAGTTTCTTGTAGTAAGGGCTTGTAGTTCTCTTTGTAAAGGTCTGTTGTTTCTCTGGTTAGATTAATTCCTAGGTACTTTATCTTCTTAGGGGCATAGTAAATGGTATTGACTTGACTTGATGATTTCTTCATTAACAGTCTCTTTGTTGGAATAAAGGAATCCTTCTGATTTACTTATGTTTATCTTGCATCCAGAAGCTTTGCTGAAGTCTTCTATCAGTTTGAGTAGTTTACTTATAGATTCTTGGGGATTCTCTGAATATACAATCATATCATCTGCAAACAGAGAGATTTTGACGTCTTCTTTGCCCATGCAGATGCCCTTTATTTCTTGGTCTTGTCTAATTGCTCTGGCTAGAACTTCCAATACCATGTTGAGTAGGAGAGGTTAGAGTGTGCATCCTTGTCTAGTTCCTATTCTCAAGGGAAAGTCTTTCAGTCTCTCTCCATTCAAGATGACATAGGCAAATTGGCTTTGTATAAATGGCACTTACTGAGTTGAGGAATTTTCCATCTATGCCTATTTTGTTAAGAGTTTTTAGCATGAATGGGTATTGGATTTTGTCAAATGTCTTTTCTGCATCAATGGACAAAATCAGGTGATTCTTGTCTTTTGTGTTATTTATGTGGTTAATCACTTTAATTGTTTTTCTGATGTTGAACTAGCCTTGCATCCCCTGTACAAATACCACTTGGTCATGATGGATTGTTTTTTAGATATGTTGTTGTATTCTATTGGCAAGAATTTTGTTGAAGATTTTTGCATCTAGATTCATGGGTGAAATCAGTCTGTAGTTCTTTTTTGTTGGGTCTTTCCCTGGCTTTGGTATCAGGGTTATGCTGGCTTCATTGAAAGAGTTTGGGAGTACTCCATCCCTTTCTATACTGTGTAATAGTCTCAGTAGTATTGGAGATAACTCTTCTCTAAAAGCTTGGTAGAATTCTGCAGTGAAGCTATCAGGGCCTGGACTTCGTTTGGTTGGCAGTGTTTTGATGACATTTTCAATATCTTTCTTTGTGATGGGTTTATTAAGTTGTTCTGCTTCACGTTGTGATAATTTGGGTAGATGTTATGAATCAAGGAGTTTGTCCATTTCCCCTAGGTTTTCAAATTTGTTAGAGGACAGTCTTTCATAGTATTCTGTTAATCTTTTTTATTTCTGTTGGATCTGTGGTGACAACCCCCATCTCATTTCTAATTTGGGTTATTTGTTTCCTTTCCTGCTTTTCTTTAGTAAGTTTAGCCAGTGGTTTGTCAATTTTGTTTACCTTTTCAAACAAACAGCTTTTGGTCTTTTCAATTTTTCAATAGCTTTTCTATTCTCTAATTCATTTAGCTCTGCTCTAATCTTTATGATCTGGTTTCTTCTGATGCCTGAGGGGTTCCTCTGTTGTTCTCTCTCTACTTGTTCAAGCTGTAGGGTTAGTTCCTTGATTCGGTTTCTTCCTTCCAGATGTGTGCATTTATGGAGATAAACGGACCTCTGAGGACTGCTTTGGCTGTATCCGATATGTTCTGTAGGAAGTGTTTTCATTCTCATTGGAATCCATAAATTTCTTTATTTCATTCTTAATTTCTTCTATAACCCATGGTTTTTTGAACAGGATGTTGTTCAGTTTCCAAGAGTTCCCTTTTCTATCTGTTTTTTCTGCTACTGATTTTGACTTTTATGGCTTTATGATCTGAGAGGATGCTTTGCAGTAATTCAATGGTATGGATTTGTTAAGAATTGCATTATGTCCTAACACATGGTCAACTCTGGAGAATGTTCCATGTGCACTGGAGAAGGTGTAGGTGTCTGCTGATGGGTGGAAAGTTCTGTATATATTGATGATGTTTAGTTGGTTAATTGTGACAACAAGGTCTTCTGTATCTTTACTGAGCTTTTCTCTAGATGATCTGTCCAGTATTGAGAGTGGAGTGTTGAAGTCTCCTACTATTATTGTGGAGTGATCTAACTCTTTTTTGAGTGTAATCAGTGTTTCTTCGATGTATTTAGGTGCTCTGATATTAGGTGCATAAATATTTTTTATTTTATTTTATTTTTTAATGACTGAGTGAAAATGTACATTTCCGTATAAATTTACATGCCTACCTATATGCAGCTTCCACTGCTCTCCTTGCCCGGTGACAGCACACTGTTCCTCTTTGCTCCATACATGTCTCATCCTCCCAACAGTCTCCTTTCACAAATGTTTAATAGAGTTAGGTCTTACTTGTGTATTGAACCTTTCAGCAATAAATAGTGTCCATCTTTGTCCATGCTGGTGGATTTTACATTATAATTGCTTTTGTCTGAGATTAGAATTGCCACCCCTGCTCGTCTTTGTTCATTGTTAGCTTGATATATATTCTTCCATCCTTTAATTTTCAATTTGTTCCTATCTTTAGGTCTCAAGTGAGTTTCTTGTAGAGAACCTATGGATGGTTCATGTCTTTTGATCCAAGACACCACTTGATTTCTCTTTACTGGAGCATTCAGTCCATTCACATTCAATGTAATTATTGATAGGTATGTGTTCACTGCTGCCATTGTGATATGTTTATTTGTGTGTTGATGTTTTCTCTATTCTTACTAGTCTGCTTTGGGACATTCTTTTTTGTGAGTTGATTTTTCACCTTTTTCAGAGCTTGTTTTCTAGTTGTTGAGATTCCTGTGTTACATTTCTTGAAATGGTATGATACATCTTTGTTGTGCTTTACAGCTGCCCCTATGATACCCCTTAATAAAGTATATATAAACCCAATTTTAATTACTACCAGTCTTGCCATCTTCCTCTCCATCTGAAAGGACTATACTGACTGTAGTACATTCCGCTTTTTAATATGATGGCACCATAGTTTTCATGATAATCACTGGATTGCTTCTTTCAGTATTAAAGCTGTGATTGAATTTGGAGCCTTCCATAACTGAGTAGAGTTCTGAGTAATGTGTTGTTTTAAAATAGAAAGTTAATGGTTTTGTTCTTCTAAGCCAAAGCCAAGAGATTCTTTCAGTGTTTCTTGTAGTTTTGGTTTGGTTTTTACAAGGTCCCTGAGTTTCTGTTTATCTGGGAATGTCTTAATTTCATTTTCATATGTGAAAGACAGTTTTGCAGGATATATAATTCTTGGTTGGAAGTTCTTCTCCTTCAAGGTTTTGAATGTGTCATGCCACTGTCTCCGTGCCAGCATGGTTTCTGCTGAGAAATCTGACGAAAGCCTACAGATTTTCCCTCTGAATGTTACCTTTGCTTTGAGTCTTGCTGCCTTTAAGAGTTGCTGCTTATGTTTCATTTTGTTAAGCTTGATTATAATATGTCTTGGAGTCTTTCTTTTGAGATCTATATTGGGTGGCATATGATATGCATCTGAGATGTCAATGTTCTCTTCCTTCATGATTTCTGGGAAGTTTTTTTTGTCAGCAGCTCAGCAACAATACTCTCTGTGTTCTCAGGTATTTCATCCTGTTCCGGGACTCCAATTAATAGAAGGTTGTTCCTCTTAATAGAGTCCCACATACTTCTTAATGCTTCTTTATTTTTCTTGTTTCTTTTTTCTGATTTCTACTCATAGAGGCTGGCGTCAGTAGCTCTGTCTTCCAAGTCAGAAACTGTTTTTTCCATTTGTTCCATTCTGTTTTTCTTGGCTTTGAATGGAAGTTTCTGTGTCTTTGGTTTTGTTCCTGATCTGTTGAGTTTCAGAGTACTGGTATTTCATCAGATCGAACAGCTTGTTTAATTTTTCCTTTTGTTCTGCTGAATTATAGATTATCAAAAATATTTAGATACTGAGTACTTAAAACTATTTTTATATTACTACTTAAAGGCATTTTTGTCTGTTGATCTGTGACACACTCTGGATGTTATTTGTTCACTTTTATTGGCAGCTATGTGAAATATGAAGGAAAAACACAAGAAGTTTGATGAGTGCCAATCACATGTGATTTTCTCTAGCATAAGTATACAGTTTTTCTAAAGATACATGATTTAGACTGAGTTAATATTTCATGACCCAACTTCTTTGTTATTCAGTTTTTCCCGTGGACTTCAAGTCATTTGTTTCTTCAACAGATAAATGCTTCATTGTTTCATCACAATTCTTGTTCAGGAAAGGCTATCCCTTCAGGCAGCTCTGCTGTCAGCTCCATCTGTTTTCCATCTTATCTACCAGGTTGGGATGGGACATACTGCTTAATCTAGTGAGGACAGTGTGGTGGGTCTACCTGTGGTTGGTATTCTGCACGTGCTCACATAATTTTCTTCTTTGTTATCACTTGCTCTGATCAGTACTAGTATCAATTCACAAAAATGCAGCTGTGCCAAGGATTTTGTACAAGTAAAATGTTAATCAAATCATTTTCTAATTATATTAGAAGAAACTTATTATCCTTCTCTTTATTAGTTTTTAATGTATTCTCACACTAACACCTTTCACCATTGGTCAGAGGGAAGAAACACATCATCTTCTATCTTTGTTTATCTACTACTTTGCCTTTAAGAGAATCGGTAATCAGTAAAAGGGTCTTTCCTATTTGATTCTTAGGTTCTCTTAAGCCCATTAACAGCATAGAGTGGTGTTCAGATTGAATTGTGCCACCAAAAAGAGATACATGGAAGTTCTAATGACTGTTTTGAACAGGAATTTTGAAGATGCTATCAGTTAAAATTAGGTCATGCTAGAGCAGGGTGATTTTAAACAACATTACTGGTGTCCTCATAAAACAGGAGAATAGACACAAAGTGAAGATAACCATGTGAAGATGGGGACAAAGATGGAGTTATACTACAGATGCAAGCTAAGGAATGAAAGGGGCTATGAGAAGTTGGAAGAGACAAGAAAGGATTTTCTTCTAGAGAGTTCATAGGGACTACGGCCCTGTTAACACTTTGAATTTAGACTTCTGGCTTCTAGAATTGTGAGATAATGAATTTGTGCAATTTTAAGCCACCTGTTTTGTGGTACTTTGTCATGACAGCCATAGAAAACAAATAACACACATGGGTATATGGGTAGATTCTCAAGCAAGATGTTTGGTTCTAAGCCTTCCTCTAAATTTTACTTATACCATTCACAACCTATAGACAATTTTTCAGACCATGCGTGCAACTGTGACGACTGGCTCTGTGAATTTATGCAGCTGGGTTTCCATCAAAATGAATTTGACTCGGAAAATATCCAATGACTGCTTTGGTTACAAGGGTTCTCCATGAGAATACCTTAGTCTTAAGCATGGTAAGAATGCTACAGTTTTCAACTGTTCACATTCCAGCAAAGTACTGATTTCTATAGACGGGCTTAAGAAACAATTTAGGCATAAGCTCTGTGTTTGTAACTGTCTTCACATACAAGTGGATGGACAAATTGAGTTTGTTTTTCATGACTTGAGAAGCCCAGAAGCAGGCAGCACGGAGGTGCCAGGCTAACTCATACACTATCCAGGGACTCCAGTTCCTCCTTTCTTTCTAATCAACCATCCTCAGTACAAGTTTATTGCCCTGTATCATGAGAGGGCTGATTGATCTACCACCAGCAGGAAGAAAGTAAAAAGCAGAGGGGGAGAAAAATGACATGACCAAATATGTAACTTCCTGAAGAGATTTTCTTGAGGTGAGGTGGATCCCTTACCCAAAATCTGGTTTGGATATTGAAACTCATGATATCATACATGTACCCATAAAAAGAGTATAAAAGGGTTTATTAGTCATGTTCCAGGCTTTCTGGTTAACAGTAGGGCAGAGCAGAAAAGGAGATCTAAAAATAGCTTGCGAGATGGCAGGAAAAGGAGACTGGCTTGGCCTTTATGTGGCTAGGGGTTAAGCCCATAGTGAGGGTTCTTGCAGTCTGCTGAGGGCTTGCAGAATATAAAATTCCCACTTGTATCAAAGGAGGCAGCATTTGTATTCTGATACAAGTTTGCCCAGATGTGGGATAAATGGGGCAGAGAGAGCGGTGGGGTTTTCAATCCACTGAAAGTCAGTCATAAAAAATGGAGTCAGACTCTTTATTATGCCGTCTTGGTAAACAGGTGCTCAGATCTCATTGATGCAAAGGTAGACTGAGAACTGTGTTGTAGCTGGCTCACGGTTGATGGTCAGTGCACAAAAAATTGAGTGTGATTGTGTGAGCTATGCAAGCATCCTCAATTGTCGCCACCCTCCTGCTCTCTCGGCTTCATTTGGCGATGAAAGGCAACGCTGGCTGTTCATCAGGGTCAGTGACATTCAGGAACTTCGCTCATTTTTGTAGACTATAGGGTCCACTGGACTATAGTAATGTGTCTTTTTCTAAGGCTCAGAGAACAGACAGTAGTTGTCCTTTGGAGGAACCCCTGGGTGGTGGAAATGCTTAAGGACTGCTTTTAAAAGATTGTGACCATTTGAGGGGGGAAAATTTGGTAAGATTATATATAGTGAAACCTCTGAGAGCTAGAGTTTGACAAACTGCCCTGTTTTTCTGGGTCTCACAAGTTTTCCACCTTTGAGAGGATACAGTCTTACCATTTCTCTATCACTCTCTATTAAAGGACAGTGTGTGAGTTTTCCTTCTCTGACTGGTTTCTACCTTACACAGGTTCTGGCTTATGCAGGTTTTCTGGTATGTGGATGCACTTTGCAAGGCATGAAGTGATTACTCAAAATAAAGAGTCACCTTTCATGCCACACTAGGACCCAGGACATGTGTTCAGTTATAAATATAGGCATGCAACTGTAGATATCATAAGTTCAAGTACAATGATAAATGCCTTTTCTTAAACTGCGAAGACAAAATGAACATGCATATGTGTGTGTGTGTGTGTGTGTGTGTGTGTATTTTAAAAAGCTTAATTTGATGTCCAGGCTGGAAATTGTAACATGTTAGTTAAAACCTGGTGGGGAAATTCTCTGAAAAATTATTCATAAAGAGAAGAAATTTTCCCCAGTAGCAAAAACAAAAGGGAGAACTAGGAGTATTAGGTAAAAGTGTTTCTAACACACTGTTGTCTAGGGCTCTGTGTAGAAAAATAAGAGTATAGGAAAAATGTTCCACACTTTCAGTTCTGTATCTCTTCTGTCTTCCCTTCCTTCACAAAGTGTTTCTGTGTACAGATATTGCTCTCTGCTTAAAAGTAATCCTGCAGCTGGGTGGCAAGTCATCTGGGAAGTTTGTAAGTAAAACTCCTATCAGTAGATGTGATGGTTAAAGTCCTGTGTCACCTTCAATGAGCCATGATTCATACTGGTTTGGCAGTTGTGATGTATTTTGGCATTGCATAATGTGATCACCTCCATGACAGATTTACCAATCAGATGAAAGGGAGTGTCCTTGGGGTGTGGCCTGCATCCAATATAGGTGGACTTTCTTGCAAGGCTATGTGCTTTTGCTGGTTCTGAATCTTGTAACTGGTTCCTGTTCATTTGATCTCTGGTTCTTTGGACTTGAGCTAACAGCTTACCTGCAATCTTCCCTGCCAGTTTTTGGATTTGTGGATCTTTCCACCCCGTGAACAAGCCACTGTGGTCTCTTACTTTCCAACCTTAGGGTTAACAGCCCTTGTGGCTTCATGAATCAGGAGATGCCTCTTTCCTGCCTCATGAATTTAGGACATACCAGCCTCTATAACCTCCCGAGCCATGTTTGTTTATATATATTTACGTGTTTTACATGTTTATTTATATATATTTACATGTTTTGCTACTGTTTCTCTAAAAAACACAACCTAAGACAACAGGTGTGCAAATCTGACAAGCAGTGTCTCCAGGATATTTGTAGATGATGGTCAGCTTGCTGAAACAAGGTATCTTCTACTTAACCATCAAAGCTGTGATTATGGGCTTGCATTCTAGGAGGAAGAAGAATCCAAAACAAGATTTAAAAAATTTTTTTTAATGTATATATCTTAGTCAGACAACCTTGGAGGAATATTCACATTCACCATACTAGGAATTCAACAAGAAATATCTTTGATTTGACATTTGCCTTACAACTTTGATGTTTGTAGCTGTCCCTCAGTTTCCAAGAAGTCGTTCTCTGACGAATCCAAGGTCATAAAACCACCAAATCAGAAAGTGAATGCAAGCTAAGAGCCACTTGGAACACTCCAGTGGGGCATCCACTGGAGGCCCAGAGGGATGGTTCCTTTGGCGGGAATTCTCAACATGTGAGATCCAAAAAGGTTCTTTGGAGTCTGAAGTTATTTTCCTCTTTTTTATTTGCTCCGTCCCCTTTTTTTCTGAATTTTTTCAAAAAAAAATAATTTCCCTTGCGAGCTGGAGAGACAGGAAAGGTAATTAACTTCAACTACATTTTCGGTACCCTGTAAAAGCTAAATAAAGCATAGTAATTAAATAAGAAATGAGGTACAGCACCTGTATGAAAGATCGTCGCAAGCCAGTGAGCAAACCGAAGCTGTGAGAAAGGTCTGCACCTCCAACTTATTTTGACAAACAGATTTGGGTTAGAAAGGAAATACATGTGCTACTATTCCCAGCACCAGAAACACAGTGAGGACCCTCTTCACTGCTTTAAGTGAAAACAGAAATTGATTCTTGTGTGTCTGCTTTGCTGTGACAGCCCTATGGTGAAAAAATGACATTTTTGCTGTGAATTTATCATTCGATGCAGATGTTTGGCTCCTGTTTCCAGATCTTGTCAGCAAAGTTAACGTTAAAAACTTGAAATAAGAATCACAGTTTATTTCTGTTTTCTGATGAGGTGTAAACTTGCCTGAGGTATATCTTTTACTGCAGCCTCTTGAAGTTGCTTCTAGTTTGGTGGTGTAGTATGCAAATTCTGTCTTCGTGTTAAGAAGAGTTGGATTTTTTTAATTATGTGTATTAGTCACGTCTTTCCCCACTCCCACCTTTAGCTCTGCAAGTACTATCACGCTTTATGACATGGATTTTTGATTTTCCATCTTTGTTTTTTTCAAAAAACGATTGTGGACTTCCTTCCACCTCTAGAGTTTCAAAGTCTGCAAAAAATGAAAACAACAGAGAATCTGTAAAGTTGTGAAGCCTAGACCTTTCCTTAAAGAGGACAAAGGTCTGAACTTGATACACTCTGTCCCATTTTCCTGATTAGAAATGGTTAAAAAGTAGCCAGGAAGTTCTGAAAAGGCAAAAGTGCTTATGATAATAAGTTAAGCACAGCAAGGAAGCTTTTTTTTTTTCTTTTCTTTTTTTGAGCGTAAGTATTAATGTGGGTTGAGGAGTAATCTTACACTGGTTGTCTATTTTCCTTTTAGAAGGTCATGGAAAGTTGTTCTTAGAATGTGTCTGAGCTAAAATTATTCTCTGAAGGTGTCTGAGCTGCAAAATAGCCATTATGGTACAGAGAAGACAGTCTTTCTTCCAAAATGATTTTTAACATTTATGAAGTCTAAGTTAAAAAAAGAACACTGATTGCCTTACAGGTAAAATTCCTGGAATTCTCTA
The DNA here is from genome assembly GCA_028571685.1 of Heterohyrax brucei. Classification (NCBI taxonomy): domain Eukaryota; kingdom Metazoa; phylum Chordata; class Mammalia; order Hyracoidea; family Procaviidae; genus Heterohyrax; species Heterohyrax brucei. The sequence goes on along the minus strand of CM053157.1, from coordinate 38,861,415 downwards.
TTTCATGGGTTTAGTACATTTCTTGACCTAATAACACTTGATCAAACACTGCCTTAAAGACTGACTTCTTTTGAAAAATAAAACTGCAACTTCCACTGCTAGTATCATGTTTTGGCATTTGGTTTACAAAACTCAGTTTTGTTGTGCCTTTCTTGAAATGCCCATCTCCGGTGACAGGTTTCTATAGCTAACAGGTAAAAACCAAACATCAGTGTCTTGTTTATAATAGAAATCACACTTCTATGTAGTTATTGTAGTTGAATTTAGCAAACACACTGAAATCAAGTTCATTTGTTCAAATTATTGACATAGTCTCTGTGACTTAGTGAGATTAATGAGTATGCAAATACAATAAAAAAGAAGCTCAAGATAGAGCACATCACAGAACACACTGTACCTTATTGTTAAAAATATACTTGGACAGTCCATGGAATTTGTTCTAACAGCATAATCAGTTCTTTACTGTGGTTTTCCTGCCAGCTGGGGAGCCTTGCGTCACCAAGGGTCAGGGCCAAGTGTCTGGTTTGCACTTTGTTAAGACATGTTTTTCTTGCTGAGAACTTTCAGGTTTTCAATTTCCCCAACTGCAAATCAGCAAGGTCACCTTCCTATGCAGCCAGGTATTGCTTTTGTTCGTGCTGCCTCATTGAAGTTTTGGATGTTGGAGTTCAAAGTATGAGCAGGCTGTGTGAGCCCAGAGCACCCGTGACATGATCTGCTGGGTACTTCCCTGTCTGTTAGCGGAAAGCAGAAGTCTGGAGAAGCTCACTGGAGTTTCCATTTTGTACTAATGAACCTACTCTCCCAAAGCAAGCCCTCATCTACAAACAGCAAACCCATGACATTGTGAAAAGTTGAAGCAACTACTTAGATAAATTTCGGCCAAGTATACTATTGAAGTGATACAGAACTGGTATCCCTAGGGACAACCCCATTTCTTAGTCTGAATTTTTCAACAATGAGTTACTCTTTTGTTCTGCTTTGTTCCCATAGACCAGTCTTAGGGTCTGATAAGTTGCTTCTATCCATAAGGGCAGGGCTTATCCTTATCAGGCCAGTGAGTACTTAGACTCCTTGGCCGCTCTACTGGCCTCTAGTAACCTGTGACTCACACTGCATTCATTGGTTATTTTGTTTTGCACAGTAAAGGCATGAACATTTCGTTTTCCATGCTCTCACTTGGTTATTTCCCCAAACACAAAATGCAATCAGGAATCCAACAATAAGATGGTGCTACCCAAAGCCAGTTGCTCCTAACCCCCCACGATTTCCACTTCTGCTTTTCTGGTGCTTGTTCCTGCCTCAGCAATAATGACTCAGGGTTGTTACAAACCCAAAACCCACCACTCTCAAGTCAATTCCAACTCATAGCGACCCTATAGTAGCTGGGGTATTACATGGGGCTGTCTGTGGGAGAGAACGGGATAGGTATAGACATTGTTGTTAGGTGCCATGGAGTCAATTTTAACTCATATTGACCCTACAGTTGTTATTCGTTGTCATTCAGTTGCCTCTGACTCTTGGTGACTCTACATACAACAGAAGAAAACTTTGCCCTGTCCTGCTCCATCTTCATGACTGTTAATATGTTCTAGTCTATTGTTATGACCACTGTGTACTTTAAGAACATCCCAGACTGGGAAGCTTATCTGCCAGCACTGTGTCGGACAATATTCTGTTATGATTCATAGGATATTCACTGGCTGACAGATAGGTGGTGAACGTATAGACGTGTGTGTGTGTATACATGTAAGTGGAGAGAGAGAGAGAAACGTATTTTAAGACATTGTTGTGGCAGGGCTAAGATAGTTGAGTAGTTGAATGCTTCCTGTGAAGAGCAAATGTTCCTGTAAGAACAAAGACACTCACAAAAACAAATGTGTTGATTATACGACATCCTAGGAGCCATGCACATTAAAGGGAAAGTGGTTAAATCAAACTGAGCAACATGTCAGAAGTACCTATGACATGCCAGCTCTGACCCTGTGGGAACTGGAACCCCACAGGAGGATCTGCAGCAGTGAGCATGGGGAGTGCAGCAGTGGCTTTCAGAAAGCATCATACTCAGTGGGAGAGAGCAGTGGAGAGCACATTCACACATTCACACCACCAGAATCAGTGAAAAACAGCATTGAGTTATCAAAAGCTAAGCAGCTTGCATCTACTCTACTATGTGTAGATCTGAAACTTTTCATTGGGATAATTCTCCCTCCCTTTTAGGTGCACTTCTCCATCCCTTCTCTGTGAGGCACTTAGCTCCAAAGATTGATGTGTTACCTTGGTCAGAAGTAGGACTCCTTATGCAAGCCTGAGCCATTCTCATAGAGTTGGGGAAGGAACAATTTAACAACAAGGCTGAGGGTAGGAGGACCTGACAGTTCCCCTATGCCAGAAATTCAGGGCAGAAGCAGTTCTTTGGTGTAGAATCAGGGAACATACATTCCTCACAGATATTCATGGATGGCTGTCACCCATCCCTGTCTTTCTCAGCAAGCAAGTACAGACAGATACCTGTGCCTCCAACCATCACCCCTGCCCACCTAGGATTGCATGGGAAAGCCTTCCAGACATGTTGGTGATTGACTACTTAGGCACCTTGGCTGAATACTATAAGAAAAGTAAATGGAAGCCTGGCCTCATATGCCTCGTAAGAGCTCTGACCACCTGGAAACATGATGTTAGGGCCTCAAAGTCACCAATAATCAAGTTAGATCACACCAGCCTATTTTATTATTTCAAAACAAAACAAGAAGCTATAACACAGCTATAAGCACACATAAAATGAACAAATATAAAAACTTCCCAATGGCTCAAAAACAACAGTTAATATAAAACCACTGACAAAGGCGAACCACAATGGCTTCCCAAAGCTCCCAAGAGAAAGAATTAAGAAACTTTCCAAATAATGAGAACTTCCTAGGATTATTGGAGATATGTCATGGATTGAATTGTGTCCCCCCAAAAACGTATGTGTTGATTTGACTTGGTCAGGAGTTCTAAAATGGTGCCCTTCCTCCCATGTGTTGTGAATCCTGCCTCTGTGATATTGATGATGGAGAATGGTTTCCAGTTGTGTTAGTGAGGCAGGACTCAAGCATGTGAAATATTAGGGAGAGAAGTGAGCTGAGGAAGTTGGAAACCTCACACTACCGAGAGAGAAGCACCGAGAGCGGAGCACATCCCTTGGACCCAAGGTTCCTGTGCCGAGATGCTCTCACTGGATTTGGATTCAGCCTACTGGACTGTGATGATTTTTCTTACTGAATGGACTTACAATTTGTAAATGGATTTGCAGCTTACCAGGCTGTCTCAATAAAGCTTCTCCTCATGAAAACTTCCACTCGTGGTTATTTTCTGTTAGAGCAGTACGCGGTGACTAGGACAAGGTATTTAACAAAAGATCAACATTTAGAACTCTTGAAGAAGTCAGAAAAGAGATCATGCAAAATGCAGTAGAGAATAATGACAAATTGAACAGGATATAAGAAAGCATAGACAGACATAGCAAGTAGAAATTCAGAGGATGAATAAAATGTGCAGAATTAGACAACTCATTAGAAAGTCTAAAGAGCAGAGTGGAGGCAACGGAAGACAGAATTAATGAGGTTTAAGATAAAGCAATTGACACCAACATATATGGGGAAAATCAGGTAAAAGAACTTTAAAATAAAGAAACACTAGGAGTTACATGAGACTAGCAAGAGGAATAATCTATGAGTGATTGGAATACTAGAGTGCTGTGGGGGTGGGGGCAAAAAATACAGAGAGGATTGTTTAAGATTTGTTGACAGAAAACTCATGATGAAAGATGATCACTGAACTCCTTTCAAGGTATATTTCAAAAGAAAGACAATGAGACATATTATAATCAAACTTGTCAAAGCTAAAGATAAGGAGAGAATTTTAATGATGGATAGGGGTAAATGAAAAATAATCTTCAAAGGAGAATCAATAAGACTAAGCTGGACCATCAATTGCGGTCTTTTAGTGGAGATCTCAGGGTGCACCCCTTTTTATTCTTGTGTTGTCAGTGAGACTCAACTTCATGATCTCCATCACGACTATCACTGGTGGTGGCCAGCCACCATCCAGTTCTTCCAGTCAGCAGGAATGGATTTTGGTCTTGGTGATCATCCGTTCCTGTTGAGTTGGGACCACTTGGTGTACCTCCGATGGCAACAAGCTAGATTATAAGACCCCAGATGCCACTCACCAACATGGTGTGCAGAAGACTCTCTTAGCAATATGCTAGTTATGCCAATTGGCCTCTATTTCCCCTGAAAGCATGGCTCCCAGACCCCTGCCCCTGCTACTCTGACCTTGCAATATTGAGTTAAGACTGGAGAAGTAGTCATGTTATGTTGAAGTCCAATTAAATTGATCTTTCTAATGGGTGCTGTCACTGATTTCACCAAGCCAAATGGCTATCAACTATCTAATCTGTAACCTACCCTCAGCCTCCCTCCCTCCCCACACTTGCAGCCAGCTAAGAGTCTTTTCTTCTATACATTAGTCTGTTTTTAAGTTCTTATCATAGGGGTCTCATGTAATATTTGTCCTTTTGTGACTGACTACTTTCACTCAACATAATGACTTCCAGTTGAAACCAGGTTATGAGATACCGGCTAAAATCGTCATTGTTCTTTATCATTGCACAGTGTTCCATTGAGTATACACACCATAGTTTATTTGTCCATCTGGGTTTATTCCATCATTTTGCTGTTGTGGACTGTGCTGCAATAAACATTCTTGTGCATGTATCTGCTGGTGTGAATGCCCTTGATTCTGTAGGATATATTCCAAACAGTAGAATTACTCAGTCAAATGGTATGTCTAGTTCCATCTTTTTTTTTTTTTTTTTAATTAAATAAAAAAATGAAAGTGTACATACTCTGTGCTTACAATACTGGGTTAAGAGAGGAGGAGTACACAAGTTGTGTCGAAGTCCCATTAATATTGATCTTCTTACTAATGTGTATTGTCACCAATTTCACCCAACCAAATTTCTAACAATTATCTAATCTAAAGCCTCGCCTCTTGTCTTTCCCCTTCCCACCTTCCCCACCCTTGTAGTTGTCAAAGAGTCTTTTCTGTTATGTATGAGTATGCTTTTAAGTTTTTATTGTAGGGTTTTCATATAATAATTGTCCTTCTGTCGCTGACTAGTTTCACTCAACATAATGTCCTCCAGTTGAGACCAAATTGAGAGATGTTTCCTGCTATCATTGTTGTTCTTTATCAGTGTATAGTACTCCATGGAGTAGATACACCAAAGTTTACCCATCCATTCTTCTGTCGTTGGTCATCTGGGTTGATTCCAACATTTTGCTATCGTGGACTGTGCTGCAATGAACATTCGTGTGCATATAGCAATTGATGCAAATGGTCTTGATTTTGTAGGATATATTCCGAGTAGAGGAATTACTGGGTCAAATGGTATATCTATAGCCATTATTTTAAGGTAATGCCAAATTGGTTTCCAAAGAGGTTGCACCATTCTGCAATCCCACCAAAAGTGAAGGAGAGTTCCAATCTCTCCACAGCCTCTCCAACATTTATTGTTTTGCTTTTTCTGGATCATGGCCAATCTTGTTGGGGTAATGTGGTATCTCATTGTCGTTTTGATTTGAATTGCTTTGATAATTAATGATCGTGAACATATCTGCATGTTTTTTTTGGCTGCCTGGATCTTCTCTTTAGAGAAGTGTCTGTCCATCTCCTTTGTTCATCACTTAATTGGATGATTTGTCTATTTCTGATAGATATTTTTGTAGAACCTTACAGATTGTGGAGATCAGGCGTCGATCTGACATAGAGATGCCAAATATTATTTCCCATTCTGTAGGTGGTCTTTTAATTCTTTTGATAAAGTCTTTGGATGAGCAAAAATGTTTGATTCTTATTAATTCCCATTTATCTATTTTCTCTTCTGATGAATGTGTTTTGTTTGTCAGATTTTGAAGTCTGTCTATATTGCATATTAAAATGTCCATTGTTGACCCTATCTTATTTTGGATGAGCTTTATCATTTTAGTTCTTATGTTCATGTCTTTTATCCAATTTGAGTTGATTTTTGTTTAGGGTGTGAGATATGGGTCTTGTTTCAATTTTTTGCAGATGGATATCCAACTTTTCCACAAACATTTGTTAAAGAGTTTGCTTTTACCACAGTTTAAATTCTTAGGGCCTTTGTCGAATATCAACTGTTCATAGGAGGATGGTGGTATCTCTGGGCTGTCAACTCTGTTCCATTGGTATATACGTCTCTTTTTGTACCAGGACCAGGCCTTTTTGATTACTGTGGTGATGTAATAGGCTCTAAAGTTGGGTAGTGAGAGGCCTCCCAGTGTGTTCTTCTCCTTCATAAGTGCTTTACTTATCCATTGCTTCTTCCTTCTCCAAGCAAAGTTGGTGATTTGTTCCTCCATCTCATTAAAAAATGTCTCTGGAATTTGTATTGGGATTGCATTATATAAGTAGATTGCTTTGGGCAAAATAGACATTTTCACAACGTTAAGTCTTCCTATCCACGAGCAGGGTAGTCTTCTCCATTGATGTAAGTTTCTCTTGGTTTCTTGTAGTAAGATCTCTGTTTGTAAAGGTCTGTTACTTCTCTAGTCAGATTTATTCCTAGGTATTTTATCTTCTTATGGGCTATAGTAAATAGTATTGCTTCAGTGATTTCTTCTTTAATAATATCATCATTAGTATGAAGGAATCCTACTGATTTACTTATGTTTATCTTGTATCCTGATACTTTGCTGAACTCTTCTATCATATCGAGTAGTTTACTTATGGATTCTTTCGGATTCTCTGTGCATACAATCATATCCGCTGCAAAAAGGGAGATTTTTACTTATCCTTTGTCGATGCAGATACCCTTTATTTCTTGGTCTTGTCTAATTGCTCTTGCTAGAACTTCTAGTACAGTGTTGAATAAGAGAGGTGAGAGTGGACATCCTTGTCTAGTTCTCATTTGCAAGGGGAGTTGTTTCAGTCTCTCTCCATTCAGGATGACGTAGGCAGTTGGTTTTGTATAAATGGCCCTTATTACGTTAAGGAATTTGCCGTCTATTCCTATCTTACTAAGAGATTTTAGCATAGATGGGTGTTGACTTTATGAAATGTCTTTTCTACATCAGTTGACAAAATCAGGTAATTCTTGTCTTTTGTGTTATTTATGTGATTGATCACATTAATTGTTTTCTGATGTTGAACCAGACTATCATCCCTGATATGAATCCAGTGTGGTCGTGATGAATTATTTTTTTGATATGTTGTTGAGTTCTACTGGCTAGTATTTTGTTGAACGTTTTTGCATCTAAGTTCATGAGTGATATTGGTTTATAGTTCTCCTTTTTTGTTGGGTCTCTCCCTGGCCTTGGTATCAGGATTATGCTGGCATCATAGAACAAATCTGGGAGTATTCCATCCCTTTCTATGTTATGAAATAGTCTCAGTAGTATTGGAGTTAACTCTTCTCTAAAAGCTTGGTAGAATTCTATGGTGAAGCCATCTATCTGGGACTGGGCTTTTTTGGTTGGTAGTTTTTTTAATGACTTTTTCAATCTCCTCCTTTGTGACGGGTTTATTAAGTCGTTCTGCTTCACTTTGTGATAATGTTGGTAAGTGATATGAATCTATGAATTTGTCCATTTCTTCTAGGTTTCAAAATCTGTTACAGTACAGTCTTTAATAGTATTCTTTTATATTTTTGATTTTTGGTGGATCTGTTGTGACATCACCCCTCTCATTTCTTATTTGAGTTATTTTCTTCCTTTGCTGTTTTTCTTTAGTAAGTTTAGCCAATGTTTTAGGGTCACCATGAGTTGGACCTGACTCAATGGCACTGGTTTTTATTAATTTTTGTTGATCTTTTCAAAAACCAGCTTTTGGTGTTTTCAATTTTTCTTCTATTCTCTAATTCATTTAGTTTTGCTCTAATCTTTATGATCTGTTTTCTTCTGGTACCTGAGGGATTCCTCTGTTGTTCTGTTTCTAATTTTTCAAGCTGTAGGGTTAGTTCTTTGGGTTCTTTCTTCCTTCTGGATGTGTGCATTTATAGACAGAAACTCATCCCTGAGCACTGATTTTCCTATATCCCATAGGTTCTGGTAGGAAGTGTTTTCAGTCTCATTTGAATCCATAAATTTCTTCATTTCATCCTTGATTTCCTCGATAACCCCTAGTTTTTGCACAAGATGTTGTTCAGTTTCCATGAGTTCCAATTTCTATGTATATTTTTTCTGCTATTGATTCCAATTTTTATGGCTTTATGGTCCTAGAAGATGCTTTGGAATAATTAAATGGCATGGATTTTGCTGAGATTTTCTTTATGTCCTAACACATGGTCTATTCTGGAAAATGTTCCATGTGCACTGGAGAAGTAGGTGTAGTTATCTGCTGATGGATAGAAAGGTCTGTATATGACGATGAGGTTTAATTGGTTATTTGTGGCAGTAAGATCTGTCTTTATTGAACTTTATTTCTAGAAGATGTGTCCAATACTGAGAGTAGAGTGTTGAAGTCTCCCACTATTACTGTGTAATGATCTATCTCATTTTTTTAATGTAGTCAGTGTTTATTCAATGTATTTAGATGTTCTAGTATTGAGTGCATAAACATTTAATATTGTCAAGTCCTCCTTGTATTACTCATGTATATTGAACCTTTCAGTAATAGTGCCCATCCTTGTCCATGATGGTGGATTTTACATTAAAATCTATCTTATCTGAGATTGGCATTGCCACACCTGTTCTTCTTTGTATATTGTTAGCTTGGTATTTATTATTCCATCTTTTAATTTTCCATTTGTTCAGGTTTTTAAATCTAAGGTGAGTTTCTTGTAAGCAACATATAGACTGGTCGTGTCTTTTGACCCATGATGTCACTAGTTATCTCTTTATTGGAGCATTCAGTCCGTTTGCATTCAATGTAATTATTGATCCCACCAGCCAAGTGCTGTTGATAGGTATGAGTTTAGTGCTTCATTATGAAGTGTTCATTTGTGTGTTGATGTTTTCTCTGTTGCTCTTACTATTCTATTCTGGGACATTGCTTCATATGGAAAGGGAAGAAGCCCCAGATAAGTGTAGCTTACTAAAGAAACACAAAGTGGGAGGACTCACATTACCTGACTTTAGAACCTATTAATTACTATGGTAATTGAACAATGGAAGTTAAAAGAGCATGGTACTGGTACAAAAACAGACACACAGGTAAATGAAACAGAAATGAGAATACAGACATAAAATCATTCAACTACAAGCAGGTGATATTTGATAAAGGCTCAATGTCTGTAAATTGGGGAAAAGACAGTGACTCAAACAAATGGTTGGCATAACTGGATATCCAATTGTGAAAAAAGAAACAACACCCATATCTTTTATCATGAAAGGAAACTAATTCAAAATGGATCAAATGACTAAACATAAAACCTAAAATGATACAGATCATGGAAATAAATCAGGTATAATGCTGTGAGTCCTAACATGTCATAAGTGGAATATAAAACACTACTAAAAACGCACAAACACCAGAAGAGAAAATAGATAACTGGGAACTTCTCATTCAAAGACTTCACCAAAAGAGTAAAAAGACAACCTACAGACTGGTGGGTGGATGGCTATGACAAGTCTGATCAGCATCTAATCTCTAAAATCTACAAGGTAACTGGAAAACCTCAACAACAAAAAGACAAATAGTTAAAAATGAATAAAGGATATGAACAGACACTTCACCAGTGAAGATATCCAGATAGCTAACAGATACACAAGGAAATGCTCACTAGCATTAGTCATTCTGTGTCTGACATACTTTGGACATGTTGTCGGGAGAGATCAGTTCCTGGAGAAGGACATCATTCTTGGTAGAGTGGAAGGTCAGCAAAAAAGAAGAAGATCCTCAATGAGATAGATTGACACACTGGACACAACAATGGGCTAAGCATAAAAATGATTGTGGCATGGTGCAAGACTGAGCAGTATTTCCTTCTATTGTGCATAGGTTTGCTATGAGATTGAATCAATTTGACAGCACCTAACAACATTAGTCATTACAGAAATCCAAATAAAAACTACAGTAAGGTACCATGCCACCCCAACAAGACTGGCATTAATCCAAAAAGTACAAAATAAAAAATGTTGGAGTGGCTGTGGAGATACTGGAACACCTATACTCTGCTGGTGGGAATTTAAAAATGGTACAACCACTTTGGAAACTGATGTGATGCTTTGTTAATAACCTAGAAATAGAAATACCCTATGCTCTAGCAACCCCACCTCTTGGAATATGTCCTAGAGAAATAACAGTTGTCATACAAATAGATACATGCATAATGTTCACCACAGCACCATCCACAACAGCAAAAAGATAGAATCAACCTGCCAAGCCAAGTGCCGTTGAACTAGCTGCCTAATAATGGATAAATGGATAACCAAACTAAGTATATTCACACAAAGGAATACTATACGAAGATAAAGAACAATGATGATCTTGGTAACTTAATATGGAGGAATGTGGAATGCATTATGCTGAATGAAATTAGTTGCAAAAGGACAGCTATTCTATTAGACCACTGTCACAAGGACTTCGCAAAATGTATAAACGCAGGAGAAAACATACTTTGATGTTTATGAGAGTGGGGGGATGAGAGAGGAGCATTTACTAATTTGATAGTAGATAAGAATTATTTTAGGTGAATGGAGGGACAACACAGTAGAGGAGAAGTCAGTACAGTTGGACTTAACCAAAAGGTAAGAAGTTTTCTACTGCAACAAAACACATAAAGGAACAGAGTAGCAGTGAGAGGGGTATAGGAACCATGGTTTCAGGGGACATCTATGCCAATTGGCATAAAAAGTTTATTAAAAAATGTTTTGCATCCCAGTCTGGTGAGTGGCTCTGGGGTCTTAAAATCTAGCAAGCAGCCATCTAAGAAGCATCAGCTGGTCTCAACTCACCTGGAGCAAAAACGAATGAAGAACATCAAATATAGGAAAATATGAGCCCAGGAGACAGAAAGGGTCACTTAATTCAAGGACTGTATCATCATGAAACCAGAAAAACTAGATGGTGCCTGGCTACCACCAGTGGCTGTCCTTGTAGGAAATTCAATAAAGTATCTCTGATGAAGTAGAAGAACTGTGTATACAGAGCTTAAATTGTAGTAAAAAGATCAGACTTGGTGGTCTGATAGACTGGACAGTCCCTGGAAAACATGGACCCTGGACTGTGTTAGCCCAAGACTGAAACTATTTCAGAAGCCAACTCCTCAGACAAAGATTGAGCTAGTGTATAAGGCATAAAATAATATTGATGAAGAGTGTGCTTCTTGTCTTAAGTAGACATAGGAGACTAACTGGGCAGCTCCTGTCTAGAGATAAGATGAAAAGACAGAAGGGTACAGCAGCTGGCTGAATGCACATGAGATATACAGAGTGGAAGGGAGGAGTGTGCTGTTACAGTGTGGTGACAGCAGCTTGGATCACATAAAATGTGTGTAAGATTTTGTATGAGAAACTGACTGATATTGTAAACTTTCACCTAAGACAATAAAAATTAAAAGAGAGAGTGAGGAACGATAAGAGGAAGAGGAGGGAGGGAAGGAGAGAGAGAAAGAAGGAAACAGAGAAAGAAACAAAGTAAAAAACAAGAAACAAAGGAAATTTGACTTGTGAATGTAGGGACTAGGAAGTCCAAAATCTATAGATCAGGCAACAGGCTGGTGATTCCCTCAGTCTTGTGTCCCAAAATCAGTAGATCCGGAAACAGGAAGAGTTCGGGGGTGTGCTAGCAAGATTTGTGTTTATACTCTGGAGGCAGAACACAGCCTTAGGGAAGCTTCTTGTTTGCTCCTCTGGCCTTCAACTGATCTGGATGACTTATAACCAAGGTATGGATTGTGTGATTTGCTTTATTTAAGGCCAGTTGATTTAGTGACATGTAACTACATTATTACCCATCTGTCATTTTACTGCACTGAAGTGACTTGCATGTTTTTGTGATGCTGGAGACTATGCCACCAGTATTTCAAATACCATCAGATTCACCTATGGTGGACAGGTTTCCACAAAGCTTTCAGACTAAGACTACGATGCAATGTCTGGAGACCTATTTTTGAAAATTAGACAAAAATCCTGTGCATAAAATAGTCAACACAATGGACTCACATCTGCCAATAATCATGAAGCTGGCCAAGGACTTGACTATGTTTCATTCTGTCATGCCAGACTCCTGGCAACTAACAACACCTACTACTTCGTAATAACATCTAGACTACTGTTTGACCAAAGAACTGGGCACCAGAGCCTAGCCAAGTTGACATATAAAATTAGCCATCATCAATTACTATTTTTAAAGATGGAGGGCCTCATCCAATATTTAAACCATTTTATTTGACCCAAGTAGTTTCATTTCTAGTGCCTTGGTAACACAGTGGTTAAGAGCTATGGCTGCTAACAAAAAAGTTGGCAGGTCAAATTCACCAGCCACTCCGTGGAAACCCTATGGGGAAGTTCTGCTCTGTCCTATGGGGTTGCTAAGATCTTGAATTGACTCAGTGCAACAGATTTGGTTTGGTTTAATTTCATTCGAGATTATTATAATGGTTTGTGGAGCCCTACAAGATCTTTTCCCACAAGTCCCTCCTACTGTAGTGTTAGTTTGTTGATCATCTCCTAGCATATGTCCAACCTCCTCCCTGCCGAAGGCCTACCTCTCAAAAGCTCTGGCTTCACTTATTTTTTGATCCTTACTGCACTTTGCTCAAAAGTAGTCTAGCCTGTTCATTTCCTTACTTCCTGTCACTCTCATTGACTTTGTTTTCCTCCGTAGCATTCATCCACATCTAACCAGTTATTTCTGATTCATGGTGACCCTATGTGTGTCAGAGTAGAAGAATGCTCCTTAGGGTTTTTAACAGCTAATTTTTTTAAGTAAATCACTAGGACTTTCTTCTAAGGAGCATCTGGGTGGACCCAAACTACCAACCATAATGTAGACATAGATATTTATTTTTAAGCTCAAAATAAGAATAAAGTAAACTCAATTGGGTAGGGGCTTTTGTTGTTGTTAACTGTTGTCTCCTTAACAGCTAGAAGAGTGCCGGGGTCATAGACGATGCTTAATCAAAGCTTGTTGGATATTGAGTATACAAAATCATTAAGCTGAATGGCACAGTGTGCAGAGACAAAAAAATATCACAGTTTGTTTCTTCACATGGCTGGGTGACATCAACCCAGCACTGACCTTCTCTTGCCCTTAATTTTGTTATTTATACAATCATTGAAATTTATCCTAAACATTCAGATTTTGAATAGCTTTTAGTTGCAAAACTTTGAATTTTATTTGTCTTCTGGATCTTCCTAGTAGAGCATAATTTCATTAAGGCAAAATTATAAAACACGTGCCTTTTCACTCCATGAAATTCCCAGATCAATCACTGCACTTAAAACAGAACCTCATAGCTACTAAGTCAGTTCTGACTCAGTAGATGCTAAATAACTACTGGTTGGAAACAATCTTTTTATGAAGATCTCATCTTCACTTTAACTAGGAAAGCTAGTTCAAATGGTTCATTTTATGGGTCTATCTTGATCAGTTAGATCAGGAATTAGCAAGCTTTACTTGTAAAAGGCAATGTAGCAAATATTTGGGGTTTGTGGAGCATACATCACTGTTGCAACTAACTCTGCTGTTTTGGCATGAAAATATCCATAGACAATATTTGAACAAATGTGTGTGTCTGTGTTCCAATAAGCCCTTCTTTACAAAAACAAAGAAGAAGCTCTATTTGGCCTATAGGTCTTACTTTGTTGTCTCCTGTACTATATTGTTAGTGCCATAAAAAAACCATTTCCTAAACATGAACTGTTTGATTTTAGTCTCTAAGTTAGACACAGCTATGATATATAGCTCTGTGAGATAATAAAGCATAGTAGATAAGCACTCGGCTGCTAGCCAAAAACAGGTCAGTGGTTCAAACTCACCAGCCACTGTGAGGGAGAAAGGTGCAGCAGTCTGCCCTTGTGAAGACTTCAGCCTTAGAAACCCTATGGGGCAGTTCTACTGTGCTCTGTAGAGTCATTGTGATTTGGAATCAACTCAATGACAATGGTTGAAATTTCTTCTCCTTCAAGGCTTTAAATGTGTCATCTCATTGTCTCTGTGCCAGCATTGTTTTTGCTGAGAAATCAGATCAAAGCCTGCAGGGTTTCCCTCTGAATGTTAGCTTTGCTTTGAGTCTTGCTGCCTTTAAAATTTTCTGCTTTAATTAAAAAAAAATTAAATAAAGAATGAACATATGTTAAAAAATAAATAAAAACAAAATAGAACTGGCTTGGAAGCTAAAAAAAAATTTCTGCTTGTGCTTCATTTTGTTAAGCTTGGTTATAATATGTTTTGGACTCTTTCTTTTAGGATCTACATTGAGTGGTGTTCAATATGCAACTTGAAAGTCTATATTCTCTTCTTTCATAATTTCTAAGAAGTGTTCTGTTGGCCACTCAGCAACAATACTTTCTGTGTTCTCAGGTGTCCCACCCTGTTCAGGAACTCCAATTAATCATAGACTGTTCCTCTTCATAGAGTTCCACATGCTTCTTAATGCTTCTTCGTTTTTCTTGTCTCTTTTTTCTGATTAGTCCTCATAGATGCTGGAGTCAGTAACTTTGTCTTCCAAGTCAGAAAGTCTATTTTACATTTGTTCAATTCTGTTTTCTTGGTTTTGAACTGAATTTTCTACCTCTTTGATTTTGTTACTGATCTGTTGGACTTCAGAGTACCGGTGTTCTATCAGATCAAACAGCTTGCTGAATTTCTCATTGTGCTCTGTTGCATTTTGTATAAGGTCTAGGAGGGCTCTATAAATAATCCTTTTGTACTTGCCCTCTGATAGTTTCAAGAAGGCTTCTTCATCTGGGAAGTTCTCTGGCTCTTTCTTTTGTGGGCCTTCTGAAGCCATATGTGAATTCTTGCTAATGTTCTGGTCCAAAGTTTGTTGCTTTTGGGGCATATGGAGGTTGGTTTGTTTCTCCGATGTTACCTTAACGGGGTTCAAGCTCAGTCTGAAAAGCAAGTTGATCACCAGATACCTCTACGTGCTGCAGTGACTGGGCTCAGTGGAATCTCTGGGGTAGCAGGCTCCACCTCCTGATTGGCTAAGACACAGCCCCACTTACAGAGTCACTGGGGAGCCATCAGCCGACTCTATAATGTGAGGCAGTAAAGGCTAGAAGAGAAGCCATCTAGATGCACTACAGTTATTTCTCCATTGTAGGGTAAAAGGTATCTGACAGCTTCCAAAATTAGTCAGGCTTTCCTTTCAGGTGTGCAAGTCCCTCTTCCCATCTGGCAAAGAAAGCACCTCTATATCAAAAACTGCTCTACTGCTGGAGAAGCACTCTCTGGGTAGGCACTGCCTCCCAGCCTGGGAATTAGGTCCAGCTGAGGCCTCCAAATAAGAAACTCTGCCTCCCAGTGAATCAAGATGGTGTCCCACACAAGCTTCCCCACCCGCCTAGGAAAGGGCTATTCAATGGCTGAGATCCAGAGATTCCCAGAGATAGAGAGAGAGAGATTAGAGGTGTCGAGTTGCACAGATTCCAAGACCAAGATTTCAAGATGTGGTGACTGCTCGCTGATCTCATGAGCAGTGCGTCTGAGCCTGAGCCTTGCTGCCAGTCACCTCAGCCCTTCCAGCCAGTCAAGGCAGAGAAGAAAAAAAAGTCAAAATGGTGTTTCACCTTCAATCCACAAGAATCGGGACTCAACAAGGGTAGAGAGTCAGAGAAAGAAGTTTTCCACTTAATGGTATGTAGACCAAATAGACAGTCCTATGCCATGTCCTAATGCTCACTAGGTGTCCAGAAGTCTTCGTTTAATTATCAGTTCAGACCTTGGTTTCCAGAGGAATTTAGGGAAACGTGTTTAGTATACCACCTCAACTCGATAACAATGGGATATGAAATAATATCTTATTATTTGTGTCTTGACTCCACTCCCTTTATTGTATCCATTACATCCTTATTTATATATATTATATATATCCTTTATTATATCTATCCTTATAATATGTGTCTTGACTCCACCCTGTCAACTGGGTAACAGTGGGATATGAAATAATATTAACTGCATTTTTATTGTGGGCCATTTGTTACTTGGTTAAAGACTTGCTAAGTGACTCTCCAGTCCCTAGAGACTGTGTGTGCTTGGTAAAGTAGAGGGTCAGTAAAAAGGGAGACCCTCAACAAGATGGATTGATAAAGTAGCTTCAAGAATGCGCTTAAACATAGCAATGATTGTGAAGATGGCACAGGGCTCAACATTGTCTAGTTCTGTTGTTCATAGTGTCACCACGACTTGGAATTGACTCAGCAGTGCCTAACAAGAACAACTGACTCTCAAGCTTAATGTTCTTTAGAACCACAGAAGAAATGTATGGAGGCATTGATTTTTCTTCTGTTTTTCTTTTTCTTTGGTTTTTGGGATCCCACCTGTATGACCATTTTGTTTACACAAACTAAACCTGAGACTGAAGCAAAGCTTAAGGCATTGATCCACTAAGCTGTTTGTGGTCAAACTGGTTTCTTATCCACTAGATTCTTGAAGTGGAAAGGAAATAACTACCAGATTAGATGTGTTTTCAGGAAGGATAAAAGCGTAATGAAACCCAAACTGCACCTCCTTCTTTCTCTTGAGGATTAATCACAAATAATCCTTTTGTACAAGGTGGTATGAAGGGTGGACTTTGGTCCCTTGGTTTAGATTCTAAAAGTGTCAGGAGAGCAGAATGTGTCCCCATTGCAGGCTCACTCTGGGACAGAAAGCCAGCCAGAACTGGAACTGAAGGTCTTTCCTCATCTGGTTGCTATTAAACCTATGTCCACCCAAACACAGCCTTGATAACAATCCTGAGTGAGTCTGGATTGTCTCTGGGATGTTCTGACTTGTAGCATCCCTATGTAGGCAGGCCTGAGTGAGTCCCACCCATTCTAGAAATGTCTTTATCTTTGGTTCTACCCAAGTTCCTGCACACTTAGAACTCAAAATGACTCAGGCAAGCAGGAAAAGGGAGAATCTGGAAAATGCTGCCTCAGCCTAAGCCCTATGAGCAGCAAATGAGACAGCTGTCATTAGGCTTATAGCAACATTTAAGGTATCTTCTCAGCAGAATTACCAAGTACCAATGGTTTCTCTGGACTAAGAGCAGTGTCATTTCTTATTAAGGATGGGTAATCAAAGTAGCCAAAGTTGTCATTTCTTATTAAGGACAGGTAATCAAAGTAGCCAAAGTTGTAGGCTGGGAGCAGACCAAAGAGGCAGTTTATGGAATTGCACCCATCCTGAGGTAAATGACTACAAAGGCATTGTCAGCCTAAGATTGATCCTTCTTTGGTTACTCATCCACAGCACAAAAAAAGGCACAACTAACTCCACCAGCACAGAGGATTTTTTAAGCATCGTCATTACAGGGTCTGAAAACTAAGGAAGTCATAAGGAACAGCTCAAGGGGCAGATCTGAAGGGTTGGGGGCCTGGATTCTAAATCATGTTTTACCTCATCCTGGTTGTACTCCCAGGGAGTCCCTGGATGGCACAAACAATTAAGTGCTCAGCTACTAAGCCAAAGTTCACAGAATCCAGCAAGCAGCAACTTGAAGAAAGGTCTGGCAATCTATTTCAAAAATATCAGCCATTGAAAACTGACTGGTTTTACTTTGTGGGAGGTGTCTATTCCCAACATCTCTGTAGATCTACTTCTCTGATTCTCAACTCAGGCTTCATTCAGCTCAGTTGAAAATCTTAAAAATAACATTGGTGTCCAGGCCTTACTCTAGACCAATTAAATCAGTCTCTTGGTCACTTCAAAAGTAAATCTCTCCAGGTAAATCTAACGTGTAGCTAAAATGAGGTTCCACTGCTTTTCTTCATTAGCGCCATGATACTATAAATACAGGAAAGAAATCAAGGCTTCACATTAGTTCATTCTCATTAGAATCCACCTAGAGTTCATATTTCTACTGAAGATACACTGAATCACAAACTACATTTTGAACTTGTGTATTTTCAGAAAAGTAGAAATTTTGGGAATTTGCAAAAACTAAACCAAACTTATAAGAATTATTAAATGGAGTCCTTTGATGAGAAAATAAGTAACATCTATTAAAACCTGAGACTAGAATACAGGAGAGAGGAACTGGATGTCTACCCAGACAATGAAATCACAAAACTAAATCAAAGACAAGACACTAAAAATAGGGAAAAAGGTGTCATTACATAAACCTTATAATAAAACAGAGGGACTTAAAAAATAAATGTAGTCACAGGTCTTTCATATGGAGAGGAAATCAAGGTAATAAAAAGAAATTAAACACTGGTTTAAATATTGAGGAAATTCACAGTCCTATATAAAAAAAAGGGAAGAAATGAAAAACAAGAAAAGAAAACATACAAAGTGACTCAGCATAGAAGATTAAGTGAAACAGGGTGTCTACAATGCACAAAAAAAGACATCAAAATGACAGCATTAAATTCATACCTATTAATAATTACACTGAATGTAAATAAATTAAATGCACCGAAAAGAGATGGGAACTGGCAGAATGGTTAAAAAAAAAAAAAGATTCATCTATATGCTGCCTATAGGAGTTACAGCTTAGACTTAAAGACAAGCTGAAACATAAAGGAGGAAAAAAGTACATCAAGCCAACAAGATACAAAAAAGTGCACGAGTGGCAATATTAATTCCTGATGAAAGTCTTTTTTTTATATTTTATTTAACGTGACTGAGGGAAAATTTACATTCCCGTATAAATTTACATGCCCACCTATATGCAACTTCCACTGCTCTCCCTGGCCGGTGACAGCACACTATTCCTCTCCGCTCCAATGCTTGTCTCATCCTCCCAACAGCCACCTTTCCTCTCCTCTCCACCCTCTCTCCTTCCTCCAGCCAGAGGTCAGCAGGGTGATATCCTATAGATGTATAGAAGCATAAAGTGCAACTAATATATGGTCACTCTACATTGCCAAGTCCAATCCATTCCTGTCCAAAGAGTGGACCTTTGTTATACTTTATGGGTAAGGGCAGCATCAGGGTGGGGGCCATGCTCTCAAGGGAACCCCCAAACCACTGGACCATCAATTGAGGTCCTTTATTGGAGATCTCAGGATGCACCCCTTTTTATTCTTGTGTTGCCAGTGAGACTCAGCCTAGTGAACTCCATTGTGGATATCACTGGTGGTGGCCGGGCACCATCTGGTTCTTCTGGACCCAAGTCGATGAAGGCATCCACTCTTGCGAGTCTCTCTGTCTTCTAGGTTGTCTTTACTGCATGCCATTTTGGTCCTCGGTGAGCATCCATTCCTGCTGAGTTGGGACCATTTGCTGTGTCCTCGGATGGCAGCTTGGCAGCTTTTAAGACCCCAGACGCCACTCACCAATGTGGGGTGCAGAGAGGTCTCTTAGCAAAACGCTAGTTGTGCAAATTGGCCTCGATTTCGCCTAAGAGCATGGTCTCCTACCCCCTGCCCCAGCTACTCTATCCTTGCAATATTGGGTTAAGATGGAAGGAGCACTCAAGTTATGCTGAAGTTCACTTAATGCTGTTCTTGTTTCTAATGTGTGCCATCACCGCTTTCTCCCAACCGGATTTCTAGCAACTATCTAAGCTAAACCCTTCCCCCCTGACACTCCCTTGCAGCTGTCAGAGTCTTTTCTTCTATACACAAGTCTGTTTTTGAGATCTTATCGTAGAGGTCTCATGCAGTATTTGTCCCTTTGTTGCTGACTATTTTCACTCAACATAATGTCTTCCAGTTGAAACCAGGTTAGGACATGTTTCCTGGAATCATCGTTATTCTTTATCATTGCGTAGTGCTCCATTGAGTATATATACCATAGTTTACCTATCCATTCTTCTGTTGTTGGCCATCTGGGTTGATTCCATCTTTTTCCTATCATGGACTGTGCTGTGGACTCGTGGACTCGTGCATGTGTCCGTTGGTGTGAAAGGCCTTGATTCTGTAGGATATATTCCAAGTAGTGGAATTACTGGGTCAAATGGTATATCAACATCCATTTTTTTAAGGAAGCGCCAGATTGCTTTCCAAAGAGGCTGGACCATGTTGCAACCCCACCAACAGTGTAAGAGGGTTCCACTTTCTCCACAGCCTCTCCAGCATTTGTTGTTTTGTGTTTTCTGGATCATGGCCAGTCTTGTTGGGGTGAGATGGTATCTCATTATCGTCTTGATTTGAATAACTAAAGATCGTGAACATGAATGCATGTGTTTTTTGGCTGCCTGGATCTCCTCTTTAGTGAAATGTCTGTCCATCTCCTTTGCCCATCGCTTAATTGGATGACTATCTTCTTCTTATTGATATTTTGTAGTATCTTATAGATTACGGAGATCAGACATTGGTCTGACACAGAGCTGACATTGAGACCCCAGAGATGACACCATCTGCCTATGAACAGTTGATATTTGACAAAGGCCCTAAGACATTAAACTGGGGTAAAACAGTATCTTCAACAAATGGTGCTGGCAAAATTGGTTATCCATCTGCAATAAACTGAATCAAGATCCATATCTTACATCTTACACAAAAACCAACTCCAAATAGATAAAAGACAGAGCTGCCAAATATTTTTTCCCATTCTGTGGGTGTTCTTTTAATTCTATTAATAAAGTCTTTGGATGAGCAAAAGTGTTTGATTCTTAATAGTTCCCATTTATCTATTTTCTCTTCTGTTGATTGTGGTTTCTTTGACAGATTTTGGAGTCTGTCTTCACCGTATATTAAAACTTCCATTGTTCTTCCTACCTTTTCTTGTATGTGCTTTATCGTTTTAGGTTTGATATTTAGGTCTTTTATCCATTTGGAGTTGGTTTTTGTGTAAGATGTAAGATATGGATCTTGATTCAGTTTATTGCAGATGGATAACCAATTTTGCCAGCACCATTTGTTGAAGATACTGTTTTTACCCCAGTTTAATGTCTTAGGGCCTTTGTCAAATATCAACTGTTCATAGGCAGATGGTGTCATCTCTGGGGTCTCAATTCTGTTCCATTAATCCATCTGTCTGTTCTTGTACCAGTACCAGGCTGTTTTGACCACTGTGGCAGTGTAGTATGTTCTAAAGCTGGGTAATGAGAGGCCTCCCAGTGTGTTCTTCTTCTTTAGTAGTACCTTACCTATCCGGGGCTTCTTCTCTTTCCAAACAAAATTGGTGATTTGTTTCTCCATCTCATTAAAAAATGATGCTGGAATTTGTATTGGGATTGCATTGTATAAATAAATTGCTTTGGATAAAATAGACATTTTCACAATGTTAAGTCTTCCTGTCCATGAGCAGGGTAGGTTTTTCCATTTATCTAAGTCTTAGTTTCTTGTAGTAAGGATTTGTAGTTCTCTTTGTAAAGGTCTGTTGTTTCTCTGGTTAGATTAATTCCTAGGTACCTTATCTTCTTAGGGACTATCGTAAATGGTATTGATTTGATAATTTCTTCCTTAACAGTCTCGTTGTTGGTATAAAGGAATCCTACTGATTTACTTATGTTTATCTTGTAACTTGAGACTTTGCTGAAGTCTTCTATTAGTTTGAGTGGCTTACTTATAGATTCCTTGGTGTTCTCTGCATATACAATCATATCATCTGCAAACAGGGAGATTTTAACTTCCTATTTGCCGATGCAGATGCCCTTTATTTCTTGGTCTGATGAAACAGTTTTTAAACTAATATCCACCATACTGCATAAGGAAAGATACCACATAATAATTAAAGACTCAGTACTCCATGAAAACTATACCATATTAAATATGTGGTCTGACAATTAACTCCATGAACTTAATTGTTCTAAGTGCTACATACTTCATTGCTAAATATCACTATGGTTACCTTTGAAGTACTCCCCTTGGGAAACTATGCACCGATCCCAGTGCCTAGTCTATCCTTCAAAGCAGTTTTGGAATTTTCTGGATGTGCCGTTACACATAATGGCAAGGTGGTAAGTTCACTAAGTTAATTGTATAGTTGTCTGTGAGGGAGTTTTTAGCCAGTAAACAAATAATCATATTAGAACACCCTCCCTACTCATCTGATCTTGCCCCCAGTGATTTTGTTCTTTACCTGAAAATAAAGGAAATATTGAAAGAAAGACATTTTGATGACATTCAGGACATAAAAGGTAATACGATGATAACTCTGATGGACATTGTAGAAAAAGTTCGAAAGTTACTTTTAAGTGTGGACTAGGTGTTGGTGTCAGTGCATGACTTCCCAAGGGGAGTACTTTGAAGATGACTATAGTGACATTCAGCAATGAGGTATGTAGTGCCTTTTCCAGGATGAGTTTGCAAACTTAATGACCAGTCCTCATATTTATGCACCTGACAGAACTCCAAAATACATAAAGCAGACTTTAAATGAGTTGAAAACTGAAATAGACAGCTCCACAATAACAGTAGGAGACTTCAACATAACCACATTTGGTGAACGGCAGAGCATACACAAAAATGCTCAATAAAGACACAAAAGATTTCAATGCTACAATCAAAAAACTTGACCACATAGAAATCCACAGTACACTCTACCCAATAATAGCCAAGTACTTTCTTTGCCAATGCATACAGAACATTCTCAAGAATAGACCACATATTAGGCCATAAAGCAAGCCTTAACAAAATTCAAAGCATCAAATTTTTACAAAACTTATTTTAAGACCATAAAGCCACAACAGTAGAAATCAAGAAAGAAGCCATGAGGAAAACACACAAAAAAATCAAACACAGGTGAACTAAACAACACTTTTCTCAACAACTACTGGGTTACACAAGAAATTAAGGATGATGTGAGGAAATATATAGAATCAAATGAGAATGAAAACACATCCCACCAGAACCTTTAAGACATAGCAAAGGCAGTGCTCACAGGTCAATTTATCTGAATAAATGCACACATCCAAAAAGAAGACAGGGCCCCAAAAATCAAACCATTAACCCTACTACTTGAGCAAGTAGAAAGGAGAGCAGTGAAGTAAGCCCTTGGGCACTGAAAGAAAACAAATAATAAAAATTATGCAAAAGTAGATAATGAGAGAATAGAAAAACAATTGAAAAACTTAACAACACCAAAAGTTGGTTATTTGAGAAGATCAACAAAGTTGATAAACCGTTGGCCAAAATGACAAAAGAATCTACATTTTAACAAGTTCCCCCTGGTGATTCTTATAGTATAATAAATTTCTTTAATTAATTTATTTATTTATATTATGATTCAATGAAAATGTACATTCCTATATAAATTTGGATGACCACCTATATGCAGCTCCCACTGCTCTCCCTGCTTGGTGACAGCACACCCTTCCTCTCTGCTCCATGCATGTCCTATCTTCCCAACAATCTACTATCCCCACCTCTCCACGCACTCCACTTCCTCCAGTAAGAGGTCAGCAGGAGAACATCCTATAGATGCATAAAACCATAAAGCGCACACACTATATGGTCACTCTGTGTTGTCAAGTCCAATCCATTCCTGACTGAAGAGTTGATGTTCATTATGATTTATGGGCAGGAGCAGCATCAGGGCCAGGGACCATGTTCTCAGGGAAACTCTGAAGCCCCTGGACTATCAATTGTGGCCTTCTAGTAGAGATCTCAGGGTGCATCCCTTTTTATTCTTGTGTTGCCAGTGAGATTCAACTTTGTTAGCTTCATTACGCCTATCACTGGTGGTGGCTGGGCACCATCTGGTTCTTCTGGTCACAAGTCGATGTAGATACCCACTCATGTGGGTCTTTCTGTCTTCTGGGTTCTTTTTCCCACATGTCGTTTTGGTCTTCGGTGATCATCTATTCCTGCTTAGTTGGGACCATTTGCTGTACCCTCAGATGGCAGCTTGGCAGCTTTTAAGACCCCAGATGCCACTCACTAATGTGGGGTGCAGACAGCCCTCTTAGCAAAATGCCAGTTGTGCCAATTGGCCTCACTATCACTTGAGAGCATGGTCCCCAGCCCCTTGCCCCAGCTACTCTGTCCTTGCACTGTTGGATTAAGATGGAAGGAGTACTCAGGTTATGTTGAAGTCCACTTAATATTGTTCTTCTTTCTAATGTGTGCTGCCACCAATTTTACTCAACCAAATTTCTATCAACTGTCCAGTCTAAACCCTCCTCCTCCTTCCCTTCCCACCCTTGAAGCCATCAAAGAGTCTTTTCTTCTATGTATGAGTTTGTTTTTAAGTTCTTATAGTAGGGGTCTCATACAATATTTGTCTTTGTGTCACTGACTACTTTCACTCAGTGTAATGTCCTCCAATTGAAACCGGGTTATGAGATGTTTCCTGAAATCAATGTTATTCTTTATCATTGCATATTGTTCCATTGAGTATATATACCATAGTTTACCTATCCATTCCTCTGTTGTTGGGCATTTGGGTTGATTCCATCTTTTTGCAATTGTGCACTGTGCTGCAATAAACGTTGGTGTGCATGTATCAGTTGGTGTCAATGGCCTTGATTCTGTAGAATATATTCCGAGCAGTGGAATTACTGGGTCAAATGGCATATCTAGATCCAGCTTTTTAAGGATGTGCTAGATTGCTTTCCAAAGAGATTGCACCATTTTGCAATCCCACCAACAGTGTAGGAGAGTTTCAATTTCTCCACAGCCTCTCCAGCATTGGCTGTTTTGTGTTTTTTGGATCATGGCCAACCCTGTTGGGGTGAAATGATATCTCATTGTAGTCTTGATTGAATTTCCTTAATAGCTAATGATTGTGAGCATGTCCGCATGTGTTCTTTTGCTGTGTGGATCTCCTCTTTAGAGAAGCATCTGTCCATGTCTTTTGCCCATCACTTAACTGAATGATTTATCTCTTTCTTATTGATATTTTCTAGTACCGTATAGATTATGGAGATCAGGCATCGGTCTGACATGTAGTTGCCAAATATTTTTTCCATTCTGCAGGTGTCCTTTTAATTCTATTAATAAAGTCTTTAGATGAGCAAAAGTGTTTGATTCTTAATAGTTTCCATTTATCTATTTTCTCTTCTGTTGTTTGTAGTTTGTTTGATAGGCTTTGAAGTCTGTGTATGCTGTGTATTAAACATTCCATTGTTCTCACTTTTTCTTGGATGAGCTTTATAGTTTTAGATGTGATATTTAGGTCTTTTTATCCAGTTTGAGTTGGTTTTTGTAAGGTGTAAGATATAGGTCTTTTTCAATTTATGACAGATGGATATCCAGTTTTGCCAGTAACATTTGTTGAAGAGATTGTTTTTACCCCAGTTTAGTCTCTTAGGGCCTTTGTCGAATATCACCTGTTCATAGGAAGATGGTGTCATCTCTAGGGTCTCAATTTGGTTCCACTAACCTATCTTTCTCTTTTTGTGTCAGTACCAGTCTGTATTGACTACTGCGGCAGTGTAATAGGTTCTAAAATCGGGTAATGAGAGTCCTCCCAGTGTGTGTTCTTTTTCAGTAGTGCTTTTCTTATCTGTGGCTTCTTCCCTTTCTGAACAAAGTTGGTGATTTATTTCTCCATCTCATTAAAAAATGTCTCTGGAAATTAGTATTGGGATTGCATTATATAAGTAGATTGCTTTGGGTAAAATAGACATTTCATAATGTTCAGTCTTCCTACCCATGAGCAGAGGAGGTTTTTTTCCATTTATGTAAGTCTATCTTAGTTTCTTGTAGTAAGGACTTGTAGTTCTCTTTGTAAAGCTCTGTTATTTCTCTGGTTAGATGTATTCCTAGGTACTTTAACTTATTAAGGGCTATAGTAAATGGTATTGACTTGGTGATTTCTTCATTAATAATCTTGTTGTTGGCGTTAAGTAATCCTACTGATTTACTTATGTTTATCTTGTATCCTGAGACTTTGCTGAACTCCTCTATCAATCTGAGTAGTTTACTTATGGATTCTTCAGGATTCTCTGCATATACAATCATATCATCTGCAAATAGGGAGATTGTGACTTCTTCTTTGCTGATGCAGATGCCCTTTATTTCTTGGCCTTGTCTAATTGTTCTGGCTAGAACTTCTAGTACAATGTTGAATAAGAGAGGTGAGAGTGGGCATCCTTGTCTAGTTCCTGTTCCCAAGGGAAACTTTTTCAGTCTCCGTTCAGGATGACACAGGCATTTGGCTTTGTATAGGTGGCTCTTATTGCATTGAGTAATTTGCCTTCTATTCCTATTTTGCTGAGTTTTTAGCATGAATGGGTGTTGGACTTTATCAAATGCCTTTTCTGCATCAGTAGACAAAATCAGGTGATTCTTGTCTTTTGGGCTATTTATGTGGTTGATCACATTAATTGTTTTTCTGATGTTGAACCAGCCTTGCATCCCTGGTATGAATCCAACTTGGTCATGATGGATTATTTTTTGGATATGTTGTTGTATTCTATTGGCAAGAATGTAGTTGAAGATTTTGGCATCTAGATTCATGAGTGGTATCTGTCTATGGTTCTCTTTTTTGGTTGGGTCTTTCCCTGGCTTTGGAATCAGGGTTATGTTGGCTTCATAGAACAAATTTGGGAATATTCCATCCCTTTCTATACTGTAAAATAGTCTCAGCAGTATCAGAGATAACTCTTCTCTAAAAGCTTGGTAGAATTCTGCAGTGAAGCTGTCTGGGCCAGGACTTTTTTTGGTTGGCAGTTTTTTGATGGCTTTTTGAATCTCTTCCTTTGCGATGGGTTTATTAAATTGTTCTGCTTCACTTTTTGATAATTTTGGTGGGTGATATGAATCAAGAATTCATCCATTTCCTCTAGGTTTTCCAATTTGTTAGAGTACAGTCTTTCATAGTATTGTTGTGACATTTTTGATTTCTGTTGGATCTGTTATGACAATTCCCCTCTCATTTCTTATTTGGGTTATTTGTTTCCTTTCCTGTTTTTCTTCAGCAAGTTTAGACAATGGTTTGTCAATTTTGTTAATCTTTTCAAAAACCCTGCTTTTGGTCTTTTCAATTTTTTCAGTGGTTCTTCTGTTCTCTTATTCATTTAGTTCTGCTTTAATCTTTATGAACTGTTTTCGTCTGGTGCCTGAGGAGTTCCTCTGTTGCTCTCTTTCTACTTGTTCAAGCTGCACGGTTAGTTCTTTGATTTGATTTCTTCCTTCCAGATGTGTGCAATTACAGAGATAAAGTGACCTCTGTGCATTGCTTTGTCTGTATCCGATAGGTTCTGGTAGAAAGTGTTTTCATCCTTATTGTAATCCATAAATTTATTTATTTCATCCTTCATTTCTTCTATAACTTATGGCTTTTTGAGCAAAATGTTGTTCAGTTTCCATGAGTTCCACTTTTTACCTATTTTTTTTTTTGCTACTGATTTCAACTTTTATGGCTTTATGATCCGAGAAGACTCTTTGCGTTAATTCAATGGTATGAATTTTGTTGAGAATGGTAGTAATTGAAATTGGGTTTATACATAGTTTGTTAAGGGGGATCATTGGGTCAGCCATAAAGAACAATAAAGATCCAACATATTAAATCAAGAAATGTACTACAGGAATCTCAACAATGAGAAAACCAACCCTGAAAAAGGTGAAAAGTCAACATCTTGTTTTATATTCTAACACATCGTCTATTCTGGAGAATGATCCATGCGCACTGGAGAAGAAGATGTAGTTGTTTGCTGATGGATAGAAAGTTCTGTATATGTCGATGAAGTGTAGTTGGTTAATTGTGGCAATTAGATCTTCTGTGTCTTTATTGACTTTTTTCTATATGATCTATCCAATATTGAGAATGGAGTGTTGAAGTCTCCCACTATTATTGTGGAGTGATCTGTCTCATTTTTGAGTGTAGTCAGTGTTTCTTCTACGTATTTAGGTGCTCTAATATTAGGTGCATAAATATTTAATGTTGTTAAGTCCTGCTTGTGTATTGAACCTTTCAGCAATAAATAGTATCCGTCCTTGTCCTGGATGGTGGATTTTACATTAAAATCTATTTTACCTCTGACTCGACAGCACTGGGCTGTGCTTACCTAAGTGTAGAATCACCACACCTGCTCTTTTTGGTGTATTGTTCGCTTGATATGTATTCTTCCATCCTTTAATTTTCAGTTTGTACATATCTTTAAGTCTAAGGTGAATTTCTTGTAGGGAACATATGGATGAGTGGTGCCTTTGACCCAAGAAGTCACTCAATATCTCTTTACTTGAGTGTTCTGTTCATTCACATTCAGTGCAATTATTGATAGGTATGTGTTCAGTGCTGCCATTGTGATATGTTTATTTTTGTGTTGATATTTTCTCTGATGTTCTTATTAATCTGTTCTAGGGCATTCTTCTTTGTGAGTTGATTTTTCACCTTTTTCAGCATTGGTTTTCTGATTGTTAAGACTCCTGTAGTACATTTCTTGATTTGATATGCTGCATCTTTATTGTGCTTTATGGCTGCCCCTAAGATCCTCCTTAATAAACTATGTATAAACCCAATTTCAGTTACTATCATTCTTATTGACTTCCTCTCCATCTGCAAGGACTATAGTGACTGTAGTACATTCCTCTTTTTAATGTGATGACATCCTAGTTTTCATGATATGATCACTGTATTATTTCTTTCCCTATTGTAGCTTTGCTTGAGTTTGGACACTTCCCAATCTGAAGAAGATTCTGGGTGATGTATCCTATATTTGCTTCTAAAATACAAAGTTAGTGGTTTTGTTCTTCTAAGCCAAAGCCAAGAGATTCTTTCAGTATTTCTTGTAGTTTTGGTTTGGTTTTTACAAAGTCTCTGAGTTTCTGTTTATCTGCGAATGTCATAATTTCATCTTCATATTTGAAAGATAGTTTTTCAGGATATATAATTCTTGGTTGGAAGTTCTTCTCTTTCAAGGCTTTGAATGTGTCATGCCACTGTCTCTGTGCCAACATTGTTTCTGCTAAGAAATCTGATGAAAGCCTACAGGGTTTCCCTCTGAAAGTTAGCTTTGCTTTGAGTCTTTCTGCCTTTAAGAATTTCTGCTTTTGTTTCATTTTGTTAAGCTTGATTATAATATGTCTTGGAGTCTTTCTTTTGAGATCTATATTGACTGGAATTTGATATTTATCTTGGATATCTACATTCTCTTTCATAATTTCTGGAAAGTGTTCTGTCAGCAGCTCAGCAACATTACTCTTTGTGTTGTCAGGTGTCTCACCCTGTTCAGGAACTCCAATTAATCATAGATTGTTCCTATTAATAGAGTCCCACATAGTTCTTAATGCTTCTTCATTTTTCTTGTCTCTCTTTTTCTGATTTCTCCTCATGGATGCTGGAGTCAGTAACTTTGTCTTCCAAATCAGAAAGTCTATTTTCTGTTTGTTCCATTCTGTTTTCTTGGCTTTGAATTGAAGTTTCTATGTCTTTGATTTTGTTGTTGATCTGCTGGATTTCAGAGTACAGGTGTTCCATCAGATCAAACAGCTTGCTTAATTTTTCATTTTGCTCTGTTACATTTTGTGTAAGGTCTAGGAGGGCTCCATACACAATCCTTTTGTATTCACCTACCAATAGTTTCAGAAAGGTTTCTTCATCTGGGAAGTTTTGTGGTGTTTTATTTTGGGGGCTTTCTGAAGCCATGGGTGATTTCTTAGGTTACATATTTTTGCAGAGTTTGTTGTTTTCTGGGTATCATGTGAGTCAATAGATGCTCAGAGAGATGCTGTGAGGATGGATAGCAGTTGTTTCTCTACCTACCCAACCCTGTTTCTCCAGGCCATCTTAAAATGAAAGGTAAAAGGTATCTGACAACTTCCAAAGTCGGTCAGGTTTTCAGGTCTATAGGTCCCTTGTCCCAGCTGAAAGAGTAAGCACCTCTATATCAAACCCCAGATGTTATAAACTAGCTCGAAATAGAGAAAGGCTACTGCCCTGCTGGCCTCTGCTGTCAGTCCACAGCTGTAGGTAACACTGTGTAGAGTATGATTTTTCTGTCAGAAAAGCACTGTGCTCTGGGCAGGTGCTGCCTCCCAGCCCAAGAATTAGGTCCAGCCAGGCCTTCATAAGGGTACCTCCACCTCCCAGTGGAACAAGATGGTATCTTGCACAAGCTCGCCACCTAGCTGGGTCCAGGCTAATCTATGTCAGAGGCAGAAAGAGAGGTCAAAGGTGCCAAGGTGCACAGAGTCCACAGCCTCTGTTGCCATTGATGACACTGTGTAATATACTGCTTTTCTGCTGGAAAAGTGCTTTCCTCTGGGCAAGCACTGCCTCCCCGCTTAGGAACTAGGTCCAGCTTGGGCCTCTGTATGGTTGTCTCTGCCTCCGATGGAACAAGATGACATCCTGCACAAGCTCTGCGCCTGCCTGCATATAAGCTATGTGGAAAGAGAGGTCAAAGGTGCTGAGATGCACAGAATCCAAAGCTGGGCTCTCAAAATTGGTAGGCAGTTTTGCCTACCAATCCCACTAGCAGTGCATCTGAGGTTAGCAGCTAGTCAAGTCCCAGTTCCACCCACCAGCTAACACAGAAAATTTCAAATGGTGAGTTACTTTCACTCTGTGAAAGCCAGTTCTTGTGAGGTCCGTGAAAGAGAGGAGGTTTTCCATTCGGTGGTATGAAGTCCAAATTAACAGCCCTATGCCACATCCTAGGGCTCACTAGGTGTCCAGAAGACTCCATTTAATTATCGATTCAGGTCTTAGTTTCCAGAGGGACTTAGAGAAACGTGTGTTTAGTCTACCATTTTGACTCTGCCCTAGTATAATAAATTTCAAAAACCACTACTCTACTAATGATTCTCAGAATTAGTCCTTAACCAGCAGCATTAGCATCTCCTGGAAGCTTGTTAGGAGTCCAAATTCTTAGCATGGTTTTCAACCAGAGCAAACCAGATCAGAGCCCTGAATGAAATAAAGAAGATTATCACCAGCTATACCCAATCTCTGTACCATAGAGCTTTCTCATGAGACTGTATTTGGATCCAGCCTGAGATCACTTTATATGTGATTCCTTTTATATTTTAAAAAACAAACAAAAACAGACTGTAGGTACCAACATCTGGTACTGAAGGAAGAAGTCCAAGCTACACCAGAAGCATTAGCAAAAACAAGGTTTTGAGAATTAATGGAATACCAGTGCAGATGTGTCAACAAACAGATGAAACACTGAAAGTGCTCCCTCATCTGTGTCAAGAGATTTGAAAAATAGCTAGCTTTCTGGCCATTTAACTGTAAGAGATCTGTATCTATTTTATGCCTTTTCCTGTGAAAAGTGATCTAAAAGAATGCAGAAACTATTGAACAGTATCATTAATATAACATGTACATAAAATTTTGCTTTCAAAAGTGGCTACAGCAGTATACTGACAGGGAACTGCTAGAAATTCAAGCTGCATTCGCAAGAGGACATGGAACCAGAAATATCATTACTGATGTCATATGGATCCTGGCTGAAATCGGAGAATACCAGAAAATGTTTACCTGTGTTTAACTGACTATGCGAAGGCATTTGACTATGATTTGACTATGTGGATCATAATAAATTATAGATGACATTACAAAGAATGGGAATTCCAAAACACTTAATTTGGCTCATGAAGAACCTGTACATATATCAAGAGGCAGTCATTTGAACAGAATAAGAGTGTGTTATGGAATTTAAAATCAGGAAAGGTGTGTGTCATGGCTGCATCATTTCACCATACTTATTCAATCTGTATGTTGAGCAAATCATCAAGGAAGCAGGGCTACATGAAGAGGATCAGGGCATCAGGACTGAAGGAAGACTCATTAAATCCCCATAATATGTAGATAACACACCTTGCTTGCTGAAATTGAAGAGGACTTGAAGCACTTACTGATGAAGATCAAAGATTGCAGCCTTCAGTATGGATTACATCTCAATATAAACAAAACAGAAAACCTTACAACTGAACCAATAAGCAACTTCATGATAAACAGAGAAAAGACTGAGGTTGTCAAGGATTTTATTTTACTTAGATCCACAAGTACCAGTCTGGAAACCAATGCATTGCATTGGGCAGATGGGCTGCAAACAACCTCTTTGAAGTATTGATCAAAGATGTCACTGTAAAGAATAATGTGTGCCTGACCCAAGCCATAACATCTTCAATTATCTTATATGCATGCAAAACTGGGCAATGAATAAGGAAGATCTAAGAAAAATTGACACCTTTGAATTATAGTGTTGGCAAAGAATAATGACTATACCATGAACTGCCAAAAGAATGGAAACTCTGGTGGCATAGTGGTTAAGTACTATGTTTGTTAACCAAAAGGATGGCAGTTAGGATCTGCCAGGCAGATACTTCAGAACTCTATGGAGCAGTGTTTTACACTGTCCTATAGAACAGCTATGAATTGGAATTCATTCAAACAGTAGTGGATTTGGCCAAAAGAATGAGCAACTCTGTCTTGGAAGAAATACAGCTGGACTGCTCCTTAAAACCAAGGATGACACAACTATAGCTCACATACTTTGAACACGTTATCAGCAGCTATCAGTCTTTGGATGAAAACATCATGCTTGGTAAAGTAGAGGATTCAGCAAAAAAGAGGAAGAACATCAGTTAGTTGGATTGCTGCAGTGGCTGCAATGATGGGCTCAAGCAAACAATGATTTTAAGGATAGTGCAGGATCAGGCAGTATTTTTTTGTTGTTATTATTGTACATAGGGCCACTATGGGTTGGTACCAACTCAAAGGCACCTAATAACAACAATGCCACAGCTAGAAATGCATCAGGATTCCAGTCTGACTCATTTGGGGCCATTTTTGCCTTGTTCAAGGTGCCATTCATTACCACAGCCAGTTAATCCTTAGATGATCCATACTACCTGCGAATTCACAGTGTGTGATGCAATGATTCTGTGTGAGCTTTAAAGTGAGAAAGAGATATCAAGATTTGAATAGCTGGTCCTTGAATTGTTAGCTATAAGACTTCGGGTAAGTGACTTACTTGAAGACTCAGTTTTCACATCTGTGTTGTACCAAGTTGCCATCCAGTAGACTCTGACTCATGGTGAGCTTATATACGAAATGTGACAATTAAGTTTGTGATCTCATTCTAGGAAACAATGCTACATACCTCACTGCTGAATATCACTATGGTTACCTGCTAAGTACTCCCCTTGGAAAGCTATGCACTGACACCACCACCTAGTCCACCCTTCAAACCAATTTTGAAAACTCTTTTTCTGGAAAGACCATCAGAGTTGTTGTCATGTTACCCTTGATGTCCTGAACGTCATCAAAATGTCTTCCTTTCAATATTCGTTTTATCTTTAGGTAAAGAAGAAAGTTATTGGGGGCCAGATAAGTTGAGTGGAGTGGATGTCCGAATACAATTACTTGTTTACTGGCTAAAAACTTTCTCACCAGCATTTGACACCTTACCACCGTACACAATGGACACTGCATAAAGAGTTCCTAAATTGCTTTGAAGAGTTGACTAGGTGCTGGGATCAGTGAATAGCTTCCCAAGAGGAGTACTTCAAAAGAGACCATAATGATATTCAGCAATGAGGTATGTAGCACTCAGAACAATTAAGTTCATGGGACTTAATTGTCAGACCTCATATAACAGAATAAAGCACTGTCTCTTCCTGCAGCATCTCTCTCACCTAGTCACAACCAAACCCACTGCCATCAAGTCAATTCCAACTTATAATGAACCCATAGCACAGAGGAGAACTGCCCCATAGGGTTTCCAAGGCTATAATCTTTGATGAAAGTCAGATCCTTCTCCTGTGGAGTGGTTGGTGGTTTGGAGCTTCAGACTTTTCAGATAACAGTCAAATGCTTAACCCCTGTGCTACCATAAAGGGGGAAAATAATACCTATCTCACAGATTCTAATTTTATTAATATTATAGAAAATGTACCATGTAAATTAATTAATAATTAATGATAATCAAATAATCAAAGTACTCAAATTATGGACCAAAGGTAAGCCTTCAACAGATGGTAATTATTATTATTTGGACTAAAAGGAATTGAGCATCTGGACCAGGGCCCGGTGTCCTCATTGCATGGGACAACTATTCAAGAATAAGAATCAAGCCTACTAAGAGATATTTGTTTTGTCTTGAAGACGTTAACTCATTTGTTTGCTTGTATTCTCAACACAAGTTCAGTCAGATTCCGGGATATTGGTTGCTTGTTGGAATATGATGAAGATGAACTTTTGGAGGAATGTTTCTGTAAAAGACAAGTCAAAAGTAAAAATTTCAGGGC
Organism: Heterohyrax brucei; assembly: GCA_028571685.1. Taxonomy (NCBI): domain Eukaryota; kingdom Metazoa; phylum Chordata; class Mammalia; order Hyracoidea; family Procaviidae; genus Heterohyrax; species Heterohyrax brucei. The sequence continues at coordinate 38,827,216 of CM053157.1, read as the reverse complement.
TGTCTTTGTGAATTCGCTGTAGCTCATGTGAGAGTGAAGATACGTCCTTATCCCCTTCTATCAGCTAGGGGTCAAGAGATGAATTATGACGATCTGGATGGTTGTGTTTAAAATCCTAGTTAAAATCTGCCTTAAACATACAAAGTGAATCCATGTATGAATCTAGGCTAGGAGCAGACCAGAGGGGCAGTTCATGGAGTTAGATGTACCTTGAAATAAATGCTCTCCAAGATTTGTTGTTGTGAGGTGCCATCAAGTCAGTTCCAACTCATAGCAACTCTATGGACAACAGAAGAAAACCGTGCCATGTTGCAACTGTTGATGTCCTTAAGCCCATTATTGCAGCCACCATGCCCATTTACTTAGTTGAGGGTCTTCCTCGTTTTTTCTCTGACCCTCTATTTCACCAAGAATGATGTCCTTCTCCAGGTATTTATCCCTCCTGACAACGTGAGATCTTTTGCAGCAGATTTTCCTGATGCAACGTGTCTTTTGATGTCTTGACTGCTGCTTCTGTGAGTATTGATTGTGGAACCAAGTAAAACGAAATCCTTGACAGCTTCAGTCTCTTTTTCCATTTGTCATGAAGTTGTTTACTGGTCCAGTTGTGAGGGTTTTTGTTCTTGATGTTGTGGTTGATGCTTTGACATCAATAAATAAATGAATAGGAAATATATTACAAAGCAAACAGAATCTTCTGGGTAATCTTTAGGAGGTAATTCAAGCTAAGTTTGTCATCCTGTTACAACTAAAATACTTGCTATCCTGGTTAAGTACTGGGTATCTGTATCTGTGTGTTTTAAAGGATCAAACGATTACTTTGTTATCTCTAAGACTGGCAGTACCAGTCCCTCTTCAGAAATGCAACATCTGGGATTTGCTATTCACAATAGAATAAATGCATTCTTGAGAACCAAGCTTAAATTTAGTCCTTCCAACAGGAGACTTCTTGGGTTGAATGTTGTCCTGAGCTTCAATTAAAAAAGAAAAAGTCAAGTCACATAGTAAAACTAGAAAATGAAGCATGGATAGATGGGTGGATGGATGGATGGATGAACGGACGGACAGATGGACGGACGGACAGACGGACGGACGGATGGATGGATAGATGGATTTAACATGACACTGTAGTTAAATTTCCATTACTCTGTGTCATGGACTGAATTATGTCTGTCAAAAGTATATGTCAACTTGGTTAGGCCATGATTCCCAGTATTGTGTTGTTGTCTTTGTTAAAGCCACTCACTTGTGGCACTTCTATTATAGTAGCACTAGACTACTAAGACACTTTGTATGTTTGTCTGTTCTTGATGGTCATTTTGAAAATTAGACTCTGACTAAGGCTGGAATTACTGTTGTCATCTTTGTTGCATCTTGTATTTCCCCACATTTCACGAACACACATACATGGTGCCAAGTGTACAAGTAATCTTCCATTACCCAGTCCCCTTGTTTCTCCACAACCTGAAATCCAACTCCTATCAGACAGAGTCCTGGTGGCCCCATGGTTAAAGGTTGTTAGCTCAAATCCACCACCAGATCATAGAAGAAAATAGATTAGAGCCTTGGAAACCCTGTGAGACAATTCTACTCTATCCTATAGGGTCATTTTGAGCTGGAATCGTCTCTACAGACACATGTTTTTGGTTGTATCAAATACTACAAAGTGCCTTCATGATGCAGGCTTCCTTCATAACTAAAGTTTCATCTCTACAACTCAGTGAACAAGTGAACACTGCTTGTAAACATGGGCCAGGTTGACCCTGCACAAGTAAAGTTGGATACTTCACTGTAAGTTTTCACCTTATATTTCTTGCTGGTAAGAACATACTGCATGATAAGGGGCAGCCAGCAGTATATATATGCCTCTGCTTTCATCTGCAAATCTCCATACTTGCACGCATAAGCAAATAACTTACATCTCATACTTGATTTGGTGCTGGGTAGTATAAGCATTTCAACAGCAAATAAGAAACAGAAGGGCATCTGAGCGATGTCAAATGTTATTTTAGGTTCTCTAGTCAAGATACTAGACACACCCTCATGCTTTATCATTGAAATGCAAACATCTTGTTAAAGCTGAGAAACAATGCTTAACTAAGTGTCACAGACCTTAACAGCTTGTCACACTACACTGGAAGATACTTCGGGAAAACTGACACAATAAAACTCAGTTTCCTAGAAGCAAGCTGATTAAATTCTATTTATCCAAGTACAGTCAGTCCCTGGGATACTATGACTTAAGGACACTTGTACTTGCCCTTCAGTGTGATGCAAATCTGCCCTCACTCTGAAACAATTGAACCAATTCCAACTTATAAGAAATTATCATAATCAACTACAGCTGGCTGCAGGTGCTACTTTTAAATCATTAAAAAGTCTTCCAGCCATTTCTTGCACTAAAACCAAAAAAACTAAACTCACTGCCATCGAGTCGATTCCAGCTGACAGGCACCCTATAAAGTAGGACTACCTGATAGAGTTTCCAAGGAGCCCGTGGTAAATTTGAATTGTCCAGCTTTTGGTTAGCAACTGTAACTCTTAACCACTACAATCCCAGAGTCTCCTTTTTGCACTAAAGTAAGGCTAAATAAGAACTATGTACACCTGTTCTGACTTTACCTACAAATTTGCCTTAAAGACAGAGTTAGGAATGGATCTCAGTCATAAAACAGGGAACGGCTTGTAATACAAACTTTTTGACTACTACTGGAGTGGTCTGATGATGAAACAGGCAAAAGCTGGGAAAGTCACAGTGCCTATGACTTTGCCTTTGCCCTGGGAGGAAACGCAAATCATTTGAGGTATTTTTAAGACAGCTCTGCATAAGGACTGGTAAAAGCATAGCAGATCTGGAAGGTACCAGAGTAAGCAGTTTATCTGCCCTAAAATTCAAACACGGAGGAAGAAATGAGAAACCAAGTATGAGAGCAGGCATTTGCATATGATCATCTCTGGTTAGGATTTCAAGCAAAATAAATTGAATACACTCCTTCAGAGTGTCTTAGTCATCTGGTGCTGCCATAACAGAGATATCACAAAATGAGAGTTGACTAGTAAGATAAGATACACCATTTAGCAATTTGAAAATAAAATAAACCACAGTGATGTGACATTTGCCAAAGAGATTACAATGAGTGTAAACTGATGATTCAAGTACTCTTGTTATGCTTTAATCTTGTTGTGGCTTTCAAAAGAGAAATCTTATTCTGTCACAGTCCACTAGGCTACAAGTCCACATTTAGGGCATCAGCTCTAGGGGAAATCTTTCTCTGTTGGCTCTGGAGGGAGGTCATCAATCTTCCCCTGGACTGGGAGATTCTGACTTAGAAGAACCCCAGGTCCTTTCCAAAGGACATGACCTGCTCCCAGCACTGCTTCTTGGTGATTTATGGTCCCCGGCTCTCTGCTTGCTTCCCTTTCCTTTATAGCCCAAGAGATGGCCTCAAGGTCCAATACAATCATACACATTGACTCCTGCCCCACCAACACAACTGCTGCCCATCCTCCCTTATTGACATCATAAAGGCAAGACTTACAACATGGAAGAACATCATAGAATATCAGGAATCACGGCCCAGCCAATTTTCTGCACACATTTTTGGGAGGACACAATTCAATCAACAGCACAGAGGCTTAGTACAGTAGGCAGAAAAGAAATCTCAGTGTTGGTCACCTTCATGAAATTGAGCTCTTAAATGTCCTATTACAAAGAGTGCCATGCCAGGCATTTTCCAGACACTGGCTTATGGTTCACTTAATCTTAAGAACCCTGGGAGGTAAATTTGTTTTCCTCAGTTCATTGTGCCAAAAGCAGCTCAGAGAAATCAAGAAACTTGCTTCAGATCACACAGTTACAAAGTAACCATTCTAGAATTTGAGTCCAAGACTGTCTGAGTCTAGATTCATTCTTTCTCTTTTTTCTATTACTCTGGACATCTCGTAGAAAACCTGTGGCATGTAGTGCTTAACGGTTTGGCAGCTAACCGAAAGGTTGGCAGTTTACCACCTGGTACTGCTTGAAAACCCTAGGGGACAGTTCTACTCTGTCTTGTTGAGCTGCTATAGGTTGAAACCGACTTAATGGCAATGATGTGGAGTTTTGGTTTTTTGTTTGCTTTGTCCATCTTCACAGAAAGAATGAGTGAATGTCCCAAGGCAAGTACTACATTTGAAGTTCAACTTTTCTGCTGACACCTGTGCTGTAAAATGAGAGTTGACTAGTAAAATAAGATACACCCTTTAGCAATTTGAAAATAAAATGAAACACAGTGATGTGATGTTTACCAAAGAGATTACAATGAGTGTAAGCTGATAATCCAAGTACTCTTGTTGTTGTGCATGCTTCACTGGGTGAGAAGTATTATTTACCAATAAACCATAACTCTGAGCCTTTGGAAGCTCTGCTGTCTACTAAGTAAACACAGATTTCACAAGAGAAGCGAGCTAAGGCAAATTTTTAGTGACTAGTACAAGTTTCCTAATGAAAGTGAGTTTGAAGAGGAACAAATCGTAAGTCAATACCCACTTTGGGTTAGAGTGACAAATAGTAAATCAAGGAAAGTAGAACAGAGTGAAGGATAGGCATAGAAAATGTACACACAACTAATAAGCACATGAAAACATACTCAACATCACTAGTTATTAGAAACAAGTAAATCAAAACTATAATAAGATACTACTTCATCCTTACAAAAAAAAATCAAACTAAACTTATTTCTGCTAAATTGATTTCAACTCATAGTAACCCTATAGGGCAAAGCAGAACTGTCTCGTAAAGTTTCTAAGGAACACTGGTAGTTTCTAACTGCTGACCTTCTGGTTAGCATCCATGGCACTTAACCACTAACAGTTTCTTCATCTCTGCCAGTATAACTATTACAGATCCCTAGTGATGCAAAAGCTAAGCCCTTGGCTGCTAAACCAAAGGTCAGTGGTTCAAACCCACCCAGAAGTTCTGTAGCAAAAAATCCTGGATATCGGCTTCTGTAAAGATGATAGTTGTCGCTGTTAGGTGCTATAGAATCTGTTCCATTTCACAGGGACACTATGCACAATAGAATGAAACACAGCCCAATTCTGTGCCATCCTCACAATCATTGCTATGTCTGAGCCAGTTGTTGCCCACTGTGTCAATTCATCTCATTGAGGGTTGTCATGAGTTGAATTGTGTCACCCCCAAAAATATGCATAACAATTTTGTTGGGCCATGATTCCCAGTGTTGTGATGTTCCTATATGTTGTAAACCCTGTCTCTACGATGTTAATGAGGGAGGATGGGCAGCAGTTGGGTTGGTGGGACAAGAGTCAGTGTGTAAGACTGCACTGTGCTTTGATGCAGTCTCTCGAGATATAAAAGAAGGAAGCTAGCAGAGAGATTTGGAGACCTTATTCCACCAAGAAAGCAGTGCTGGAACAGAATGAACCCTTGGAAAGGACCTTATATCCCTGTACCTCGGAAACTCCCAGTCCAGGAGAAGATAGACGACAAGGACCTTCCTCCACAGCCGACAGAGAATGCCTTTCCCTGAGGCTAATGCCCTTAATTTGTACTTGTAGCCACTAGACTGTGACAAAGTAAAATTTCTCTTCATTAAAGCCATACATACACTGTGGTATTTCTGTTATAACAACACTAGACAACTAAGACAAGGGACTTCCTCTTTTTCACTGACACTTTACCAAGGACATCTTCTTCTCGAGGCTCTGGTCTGTCCTGACAATGTGTCCAAACTACAGGAGATGAAGTCTCACCATCTATGTTTCTAAGTATGGATGTAGTTTATTAAAGACAGATTTTATTGTTCTTCTGGTACACTATGGTATAGTCAATATTCTTTGTCAACACTATAATTCAAATGCATGGATTATTCTTTGGCTTTCTTTATTCATTGTCCAGCTTTTGCAGGTATATAAGGCAATTGAAAATGGCTTTGGTCAGGAACACCTTCATCCTCACGGTGACATCCTTGCTTGTTAATACTTTAAAAGAGTCTTTTGCAGTGGATACACCCAGTGTAATACATTATTTAATTTCTTGACTGCTGCTTCTGTAGATGTTGACTGTAGATCCAAGTACAATGAAATCCTTGACAATGTCAGTCTTTTCTGTTTATCATGATGTTGCTTATTGGTCCAGCTGTGAAGATTCTGCTTTCTTTATGATGAGGTGAAATCCATACTGAAGGCAGTAGCCCTAGATCTTCATCAGTAAATGCTTCAAGTCCTCTTCACTTTCAGCAAGGAAGGTTGTGTCATCTGCATACTGTGGGTTGTTAATGAATCTTCCTCCAACCCTGATACTTCATTCTTCTTCATAGAATCCACCTTCTCAGATTATTTGCTCAACATACAGATTGAATAAATGTGGTGAAAGGTACAACTCTGATGCATACCATTCCTGATTTTAAACCACAAAGTATCTCCTTGTTCTGTTTGAACAACTGCATCTCAGTCTATATATAGGTTCCTTATGAGCACAATTAAATGCTCTGGAATCCTAATTCTTTGTAATATTATCCATTATTTGTTACTATCTACATAGCTGAAAGATGTCACTCTGAAGACAAAAGTGTTTTTGACCCAAGCCATGGTGATTACAATCACCTCACATACATGCAAAAGCTGGGAAATGAATAAGGAATATCTAAGAATTGGCTTGGCTAAGAATTGACCCCTTTGAATTGCAATATTAGTGAAGAATATTGAATATACCAGGGACTGCGAAAAGAACAAACATATTTGTCCTGGAGGAAGTGCAACTGGAATGCTCCTTAGAACCTGGGATGGGATGATGAGACTATATCTCATAAAATTTGGACACATTATCAGGAAGGATCAGTCCCTAGAGAAGGACATCACGCTTAGTAGAGGGTCGTTGAAAACGAGGAACGCCTCAATGGTTGGACAGACATAATGGCTGCAACAGTGGGCTCAAGCATAGCAATAATTGTGAACATGATCCAGGACCAGGTAATATTTCTTTCTGTGGTACATAGGATAGCTATGGGTTGGAAATGACTTGATGTCATCTAGCAACAACAATAATAGCAACACAGTTTAAAGTCTCTACTTAGAAAAACATAGGTAAATGTCTTTTTGACATTCTCTGCTTTCAGCCACAATCTCTGTAAATTCTACAGCCTAGGAAACTCTATGGGGGCAATTCTTCTCTGTCTGTGGGTTAGAATCAACTCAAAGGCAGACAACCACAACAGCAGAATAATTCTTACTAGAAAAACATAAAATAATAAATATTGACAAGATATGGAAAAATTGGAATGTTCATCTACTGCTGGTGGGATTTTAAAATGGTACAGCTGCTATGAAAATTATTTGACAATACCTCAAATAGTTAGATGTAGAATTACTTTTAATAACAATAATAATAGTAACCTGTTGCTATTGAATCATTCTGACTCGGTGTCCCTCTGCAATAGAGTAGAATGTCCCTATAGATTTTCTAAGGAGTATCTGGTGGATTCAAACTGTCATAGTTAGCAGCCATAGCCCTTATCTTCTATACTACCAACATATTCAAAATTACCTTATGACTCAGCAGTTCCAAGCCTAATTATATTCCCAAAAGAACTAGATTCAGGAACGCAAAGAAATACTTGTACAGCAATGTTCATTGCAGTACTATTCGCAGTAGCCAAAAGGTAGTAATAACCCAGATGTCTATCAGCAGATGGATGATGTTATGGATTGCATTGTGTCCACCTCCAACTGTGTACCACTTGGTTTGATTTTTAGCATTGTGTGACTGTATTCCACTTTGTGATCTGATGTGATTATCTCACATGTTGTAAACTCTAACCTCTATGATGTTGATTGGGAGTTCTGGCTAAGAATCTGGCTGTTAACCAAAAGATCAGCAGTTCACATCCAACAGCCACTCCTTAGAAACCCTATGGGGTAGTTCTACTGTGTCCAATTGGGTTGCAATAAATTGGAATCAACTTGACAGCAATGGGTTTATGATGTTAATAAGGCAGGATTAGAGCCAATACTGTTAATTATGATAACCAGGAGGATTAGGTTAGATCATGAGTCAATTACTTACAAGATAGAAAAGCAGGCAGAAAGGAGAGGGACCTCATACCACCAAGAACGAAGAACCAGGAAGGAAGCACATCCTTTGGACCTGAAGTCTCTGTCCTGGGAAGCTCCTATAACAGGGAATGATTGATAACAGAGATGTCTCCGTGTAACTGGCAGAGAAAGAGAGCCTTTCCCCTGGAGCTGGCACCCAGAATTTGGACTTCTAGCCCTTCTAAACTGTGAGAGAATAAACTGCTGTTTGTTAAAACCATCCACTGGTGGTATTTCTGTAAAACCAATACTAGAAATCTAAAACAAATTTATAACAAATTGTGGTACATGCATGCAATGGAACATTATTCAGCTATAACCCATTGACCTACCACTGAGTCTTCTGTAATGCATAGTGACTTTGTAGGACAGAGTAAAACTGACCTATAGAGTCCCAAGTCTATGAAAGCAGACCACCACATCTTTGTCTAATATATTCAACCATAAAGAGAAATAGAGTTCTCCTATGACATAGATACTGCTTAGAAGCAAGACTAGTGAAACTCTGCTGAGGCCTGTCACCCACAAAAGCCCCTGTGAACAAAGTCACAAGCTTATGTGATGAAAAACGGAGGCATTTCCCCCATGATATATTTCTGGCCATACTCTCCTTGATAATATTTTGCAACCTGATCAAACCTTCCTCAAAAACATCTCCTTACTTCCCAGCACAAGGATCAAAGAAGAAGGGTTTTACAACCTCCTCAGCTTAATGAATTCCAATGCAGCACGCCCCGCCTGAGAGTATTGGGGTCAGCACAACCCCACTGGCTTCTCCCAGCTGCACATCCCCCTTCCCAGAAAAAACAAGATTGCAGAAAGGCTCTGGGAAGCTCCCCAGGAACGACCCCTCACACAGCCCTTAGAATATAGATATTCCACTCCCTACATCAGGAAGACAGATAAGCTTCCAAGTTTATTGTGTTTGGTATGACAAATAGACAAATGCTAAAGAAATACCCTTCTTAGGATAGTTTAAGAGAAGCTTAGAGTGAGGGACGGTGGGCACTCACTTTCCCCACAGTTAGACATAAAAAGAGCAGAGAAGGAACAAATAGAGACAGTCAGATTAACTTTTAAGATGAGCCTATCCTTCCTGCACCTTTGACCTCAAGGATAGAGCTGAAGGTATAGCTTTATTCTCACTGTTGATTATAATCACAATATAGTTGTCTTGGACTATTACCTAAAAGGCCCTAATGATTAACATGAAAAAGGACTACAAGGTATTGATTTTTTACTAGCTAACAGAGAGGACTCTAATAATTAACATGAAAAGAGACCACTGTCGGGCCATTATTTAGAAGACCCTAATGATTAACATGAAGAGAGACCACAAGGTACTCACGAGGTACCCACTTCTTGCTAGCCAACCACCTACGTGGTCACAGTATAGTTACCTCATTGACTATAAAAAATAAAGGAAGACAGACCTTAACGGGCTGCCATTCTCCAAAACTTTCCTGTCTCGTCATTTTCCTCCTCCGCCGACGCCACCCAACCCCTTCGTGTTCCTGAAACCCTGCCGGGGCTGGCTCCCTGCAAAACTCTGTCTGGCTTACTTTGGACAAGTTATCAGAAGGGCTCATTCCCTGGAGAAGGACATGGCAATTGGTAAAGTGCAAGGTCAGTGAAAAAGAGAGACCCTCAATGAAATTGACTGACACAGTGACTGCAACAATGGACTCAAACATATCAACCACTGGTTGATGGTACAGGACCAGGCAACATTTCATGCTGTTGTACATAAAGTCATAGCCAACTCCAAGGCACCTAAGAACAACAAATGACATGGATGAACTTTGAAAATAAAGAGGAAATACTGCATGAGCCTTTAAACTAGAATATGCAAATACACAGAGACCAAAGTTCATCACAGGTTATCTGAGGCAGATGGAAGAGATAGCAAGGAAGTTCTGCGTAAAGGGCACAGAGTTATCATTAAGGGTGATGGAAACAGTTGGAAACAAATGTGTAGTGGTGACTGTTGTGCAACAAGGTCAATGTAGTTAAGGTCACTGAATAAAACTCGAAACAAGTTGCTTGCCATCAAGTTGAGTCTGACTCATAGTGACCCTATAGGACAGAGCAGAACTGCTGCGTAGAGTTTCCAAGGAGTCCATCAGCCTGATGGACTGAAACAGTTGACTTTTTGGTTAACAGCCATAGCACTTAACCACTATGCAATCAGGGTTTCCAGTGTCACTGAATGATATACTTTGAAATGGTTGAAATGCTTTGTGGCATATTTTTAACACAACCAAAAAAATCTTAAATGTAAACAAAAAATAAAATAAAGCTATGAATACTAAAGAGAGTGCAAGAGAGAGAAAGGATACATTAAGGTGAAATAACTCCATAAATATTTCTCAATGGGGAAATAAAAAAAATCAAGTAATTGCCAAAAGAAAAAGAAAAAGAAATAGCTCTTTATTTCCAAACTGTACAGGTGTTGTCTTCATCAGGGAAATTTAGAGCTGCATGACTTTGGTGTTAGGAGCTTGATCTTAGGTCATAAGGTATAGCTTCTATTCTTCAATGAACCACTAAGAGGAAGAACAATATGAAAAACACCCATTTATCAAGCATTCTGTAGCATCTCTTTCTTCTACTGTGACTCAGTGGTCACTCTCCACATACACTTGATGGTGAAAGATGATAGTGGATCAACAGTGACTGTAAACAGCTTTCTTTCTCTTAAAGTCTTTTCTTGGTTTAATAAATTTGTTGTGGCTTTAAGTAATGCTTTGACTTCTCCAAGCAATGTTTGCTCACTTAGCACCTTAGCACCTTGCTGAAGTAGATAAGGAATAGGTGGTGTTTATATTTGTGATCTTAAGAGTGCCCAGCAGCTTATTGCTATACTCATAGCCCTTCTTTCAGCGTGAAGTCCTTTAGAGTTTATGACAGTTTGGTTGGAATCTTGCACTTTACGTAATGTAGCCAATTTGCATTACTCATTTTTTCCACAATAACTAGAATATTTGGCACTAAGGTGAACTTTTGCAACAGAAAAGCTTCCAGAATAAAAAAAAAAATAGTTTTTAGCTCAGTTCTCTAGCAAATACTAAATATTTAACTGAGTTCTGAGAATTATCACAGGCTTTCCTGCATTCATGTCATACAGAATTATTATATGACAAAAAATCAGAGTTTTAATGACATTCTTCTGCATGGCTATCAGAGGTAGAAATTATATGGATTTGTAGGAAGAGTTTGCGTGGTCACAACAAGGAGGCTACAGCAGAGTCATATCACTAAGTGTTAAATACAATAAAAGACCAGAAAACATACAATATATACCCAATGACTTATGGCGGAGCCAGGACTCAAATTTAGGGAAGATGAAAAGAAGCACTACCTGTGTTGTTGTTGTTGTTCAATGTCGTTGATTGGCCCCATGCACAACAGAATGCAACTCTGTCCAGTCCTTTGCCATCGTTGTGACTAGTTATAGACTGGACCATTGTGATCACTGGGTTTTCATTGGCTGTTTCTGGAAGTAAATTGCCAGACCTTTCTTCCTAGTTCATCTTCCTCTGGAAGCTCAGCTGAAATCTGCTCAGCCTCATAGCAACACACAAGTCTCCACTGACTACAGGTGGTGGCTGTACGTGAGGTGCATTGGTTGGAAGTTGAACCTCAGTCTTCTGACAATGTCCACAAATATGAGCTAGGAATCAAACTATCAAGGGAAAAAGCATCTGAACAAGGGAGGTCTGCAGGGATACTTGGGCTGTTTGATGGAATTTGGTGATGAAGGAGAGTTTCTGTGTTCGGCAGGTAGAATCAAACACTGTGTCTGGACATCAGTGTTAGCAACTCAAGAAGAGGGATACTCCATCACCTTGGTGAACTTTTTCTTCACAGCTAAAATATGTGGTTTCTCACAAAGCAAGGACCAATCACTAAAATATGAAAACAGGAGAAAGTGTGAAATGATTCATTTATGACTTTTGTCTTCCACAGTTGATCTTTGAAAATTCGCAGCATGATTATAGCATTTTCTCCAACATCCTAATTCAAGTATTCTGAAAATAGCTCTTGGAGTATGTAAAAATGTTGTGTTTGGCAATCTGGTGGAGCTAGGATCCATGCCCTCAGATATCTCACAATCTAGCCTAAGAGACTCCCTGTAGAGCTGACTCAGAGTTAAATGACAGTAAAGCATTAGTAGAAGAGGTGAGTTAATGTAAGCCAGCACATAACACATTTGCCAGCTGAATGATATGGGTAGACTTCCAAAAGAAGATGCAAGCCTCTGGTTTGCAGTGTTTTGAAGATAGTAATTCCACCCTGTGGATGTTACTTATCTATTGATTAGCCCATGTCATCAACAATGAAAAACTGTCATTGTTGGATGCTCTCTATTGAAGAGAATGACCACGCAACAGTTTGCTTGTAAAAGTGAATCTGACAAATTGTGTCTTTAAGTTGCAGTGTAAGGTTGCGCCACTCCAGCTAAAGCAATGAAACTCACTATGAAAAAGGCAGCAAAATACCTTGACGTTTGATTAACAACAGTCGTATGTTACAATTCATGAGTTTCAAAACCATGCTGTGAGTGGGAACTTAGAATCATCCACTACTATCTTCACGGAGATTTAAAGGGAGGTGGTCTGTATGTCTATACAGTGAGAGACATTTCCTACATCTAATTTTTTATGTACACATTGTCTTCTTTGACACAGTCAGATCTTATACATGCTTTAGCAAATGTGACTGACACAGTGGCTAAAAAATGGGCTCAAGCATTAACAGCAATTGTCAGGATCATGGAGAACTGGGTAGTTTTTCTTTCTGTAGTACATGGGGTCGATACGAGCTGGAACCACCTTGAGGGCACTAAACGACTGCAAATGTATGTCCCGTGCTAACGAATTAGGATATCATGAACAGGTTGAAATTTTTACTTTCCAGTTTTTTTTTTTTTCCCTGAATTTACAGCCCACTACAAAACAGCTGAGGACATGCTGGGAAATAAAAATCAAGTCAGTTGCCGCTGAGTCGATTCAGACTCATGGTGACCCCCATGTGTTAGAGTAGAACTGTGCACCATAGTTTTCAGTGACTGATTTTTTGAACGTCGATCACTAGGGCCTCTGAGGCACCTCTACATGTACTCAAAATGCCAACTTTTCTGTTAGCAGCCAAGTACATTAACTATATGCACTTCTCAGGGCCTCCCACAGGGAAATAGAGTGACCAAACCTCCCAGTTTTCCAGGGATTGAAGGATTTCCCAGGACAGAGTAATTTCAGGAGCTAAAATGGAGACAGTCACAGGAAAACCAGGATGGTTGGTCACCCTACAGAGGGTTAAGTTGGAGGTAGTATTTCTACTCAATAGCTTTTTCATGTTTAAGTAATTTTTGTGCCATCTGCTATCCGACTCGACAGCACTTGGCTTTTGGCTGGCTACAAAGAGGATCCAGTGAGGCCCTGAAATAGCCTCTGATTTCCTGGGAGAAAATTCTTCTTGTTGGGGATAATGGTGGTAGGAAGGACAAGTCTCTGGAGGAAAACAGATTGCTTTCTGTGTAGCTGCTTCTCATCTGGGATCCTCAAAGAACTGGGAGGGACAGACATGATCGACAAGTCTGTTAGAAGGACCTAAAGGACAGGTGAATCTGCTAACTAGTTCTTTGGAACCTGGTTCAAAAACTAGTAAATGAAAACAGAACCAAGTATAGACTGTAATTCTGTGAGAATTATTCACTGTTTCTCTGCAGAGGGTCTTCCTTTAGTCAAACAGAGTTAACTGCCTTCGCCACTATGGCTGGGAAAATTTTCAAAAGCCAAATTACCCAAAAGGCCAGTTTTTCTTGGGAAAATCTCTATTTGGCCTATGAAAAATGCTTTTGGCCTTATTTGATCAGTGCTAGTCCCTAGCACAGGTCAGTGGTGGTTCAGTGGTAGAATTCTTGTGTTCTGTGGGGGAGACTCAGGTTGGATTCTATGCCAATGGACAAAAACCACCCATCCGTCCATGTAGGCTTGCATTTGCTATGATGCTGAAAAAGTTTCAACACAGCTTCCGGAGTAAGACCTACTTGGCAGGAACAAAAACTTGGCAATCTACTTCTGTATATCAGACAATGAAAACCCTATGGTTGGTAACAATCCAATCCCCAAATGATCTTGGGGATGGCAGAGGACCAGGCACTATTTTGTTGGAGTCACCATGAGTTGGGGAGCTGATAAAAAGAAGCCCCTAGTACCATAAGATTGTGCTAGTTGATTTCTCAAGTGGCTTCTCAGCTTTTTCAAAACTGGTAATTTTAGAATTTCTCAGGTGTTTCACACAATATAAAACAGACATATTTTTACCTAAATAATGCCCCCAAACTTGGCATTTATGGTCATTATTCTGTAGTCAAGAAAAGAGAGCCATACACTTATATAATTGCTTCTCTACTTGCCTGAATCTTTGTTTAGGCAGAGGGAAAAAAAAGTATTTTATGAGTTCTAAGTTAAGGGAAACTGAACAGAGAGAGGAGTTAATGTGATATAACAGATTCTTGTTTTGGCCATACGGTGTGAATGAGACTGAGAAAATATTTGAACTGGCCCCCATTTTCACAAGGCAAAATGAAACTATTCTGAGTAAGCTCTTAGATTCCTCAGAGATGTCCCAAGTATCTTCATAATCAGCCTTGACACTGAGAGCAAAAGGTAACTCTGAGAACAGGCGTTGTCATTTGCTTCTACTTCTTTTCTAACCTAACCTGTGATAGTACCCACTAAAAGAACATCTTATGCCTGTGTCTCTGGAGTAATTATCCTTATTTTTCTCCTGAAATTTATTGGTTGAGACTCCAAGTCCATCAGCCTAGTCTATGAATGAGAGGAAAACAAGAATTGTGTTGTCACATGGCCTATATCAATGCCACCTTTTGCATAGGCTTCTGCTACTTGAGCAATATATATGAGCACAAATGTGTATAGATGGAGGCACCAACAGGATGACACAGCATTGAGGATCTTTAATGAGGAGTTGTTGTAAATTTGAGATCCCATACTCCATGACATTATGAAGATCACTCCTCTTCTAGTCTTCTATGTCTTACTTAGCAGAATTAAGAAACTCAGCTGGTTGATCTCTAGGTGTCTTCAAACTCTAGCTACATCCATGTGATTTCTCTCCTTGCTTCCTTTCTAGAACATTACTATTACTGAAAGTTTCCCTCTCCCTCAGAGCCAAACCATGAAGAGGGACATAGAATGGAAGGAAGCTGCTGGGTGGGAGAGGTGGGATTGCAAAGGGGCAAGAAGAGTCATATGAGTTTCATGAAGATGGCACATGGGGCAGGTGAGTTGCTTTACTAACATGGAATATCCAGGACAAGTTCTGAACAAGCTCATTTTTGCTTGGCAATTTAAAAGTCTGAATGGAACACAGAAAGCAGCCATAAAACTAACTTGAGCTCTGATTCTTTAATTTCCAAAAAGTTAACAAGGAAACCCTAGTTGCATAGTGGTTAAGTGCTACTGCTGCTAACCAGAAAGGTTAGCAGTTCAAATCTGCATTAAATAAAATGTGACTTTTATTCTTTTGTGGTTATTGGAGAGAAGGATTTCTCTCTCTCTATGAGGTCAAAATAAGGCAAATTTGATTTGCAGTCTTTCATACTTACTGAAACACACTTGATCATTCTTGAGACCCTTGCTGTCTAAACTTTATGAGGCTAAGGTTAGAGCTACATTGTTTAAGTGTCATTAAGTGAATCACCTGGCCCCCATTTTTTAAAATATTTGCCATTATTTATTTTGTTTATTTCTTTTGGAATGCCTACAACTCTTCTTTGTCCCCACTTGGAAAAATCTAGCAGACTAACCTCAATTGTTTTCTCCTCTGGAGACCTAACTCCCAGGCAGAATTAAAATTTCTTTCTGTAGCCTTCTAGAATATTTTGATCATATAGCACTTATACTGTATTATGGTTAGCTATTTACCTATTTTATGATGAACTTTAATTTATTCAAGTGCAGAGACTGAAGTTTTTGTAATCCAGCAAAGAGTTACTAATCCAACAGAATTAGCATGGTATTGGTGACAAGTTGTTCTGTAGAAGTCCTTGTTGGGATCCTCCTGATATTGATTGAG
Source organism: Heterohyrax brucei (assembly GCA_028571685.1). Taxonomy (NCBI): domain Eukaryota; kingdom Metazoa; phylum Chordata; class Mammalia; order Hyracoidea; family Procaviidae; genus Heterohyrax; species Heterohyrax brucei. The sequence goes on along the minus strand of CM053157.1, from coordinate 38,811,016 downwards.
TAACTAACTATGTGCACAATAAGACCATACACATCTTAAGGTGAATAGCACATTTTATTCTGGAATTTCTAGTTTTGTTTCATTATAGATGGAAAACTGGTGGTCTGTAGGAGGAAGGCAAGGGATGATGAAGACATAAGGAGGCCATGATTAAAACTACTATCCATGTAAAGGAAAACTTTCAAAAAAAATCACAGGATTAGCAATTATTGTCAACATTCTTGGTAGGCTCCCCAGATTCCCTTGCTCCTTGGTTCTAAGCCCCATTTTTAAGCTTATGTGCACATTATCCCTAATGTCCTAGGTCTTCTACAACCATCTTTGAAAGACTACCCTTGGCCATGAGAGCCCTTTGTGTCATGGAAGCAGAGAGCCAGGATGTTTGGTAAATCATGTGCCTCACCACTGGCTATTAGTCAACAATAGCTGGAGTAGGAAGCCCAGCTCCCTTACCTAAGATGCTATGTTAACTCCAGAGCTTTGCACATATCAGGTAGATGCTAGGATGCAGCTAGAAATCACATATTTGCTTGGATTCTTCCTTCCCTGACTTGTTTGCCCTACTCCCTTGTGGGTTTCTCCCAAGAGAAATTCCTTAATAAATTGTACATACATCCTTGTCTCAACATTCACTTCTAGATTGGCCACCGTAAGATGAGGTTTCAGCTTTGTGGGTTCTTCATACAAACTCCTCACTAGACAGATCCAAGGCAGAAAAGCTTCCACATCTGGCCTGAAGTCTTGAAAGAGTTAAAAGAGGCATATTCAGCTCACCTACATGGTGGAAACAAACTGCAGGCAATTTGTTGGGCAAACCATGTCTCAGCTGGAAAGGACTCTTCAAGTGGGCCGGGGCATAGGAGACTCCAATGAAGTCTTAGATACTGACATAACCCTCCATAAATATTTTCATATCTAATTCAAGTAAAAGAGAATCTATTCAAAGGTACAAATGCATTTTTCCCTCTCATTGCACTTAAAGGGTTTTTTTGGTCTCAGTTCAAGCCAAGATGAGAATTGGAAGCACTACAGCAACTTTTTTCTTTTTTGGAAATTTTTCTTGGGAAATGAGTTTCTTGAAAAAAACTGGTTCTTATGAACTTTTCTGCACAGTTTTTCAGACATCTTTTCAGAGCTTGGGATAAAAAGCCATACTTCAGGTATATGTTCTATTCAAATTTAACACATTGAAGAATCTAACTAACTTCTTAGCTAAAGACAAACAAAAAGAAAAGAAACATGATTTACTGAATACTCATCCATGTCATGTTTTCTTTTTAGGTTCACTGACCAATAACACTGACTATAGTCCATTACAACACTGTTAGTTGTGTTATTTCACTTAATTTTATGCTGTAGATTCTTAGACCCACGTAGTGAAGCAGTTTTCAGTCACTGATGTGAGTAAATTGGGTCACACAACATAATTTTTGTCCTCTTTTCTCTCTTTGTTTTTACTTTCCTTATTTAGTCTCAGAAATTTACAGAAATAGTTAAAGCAGGTCACTCAGTTATTAGACGATTTAGAACAGAGACTGTTCCCTAAAAAAGAAATCTCATGGAACCTTACTCTACAATGCTATCACTCACGTCATAACCCTGTAGTCATGCATCTATAATGCTTCACTTACTTTGGTGAACTCTGTTGGAACTACAACCTCAAGGGTTAATCATTGATAAGCCACCAAATTAAAGTAATAATAATAATATGGTCTTAACATGTAAATTCATTACTTTTTTTCTCTTTTTTTCAAAAATTGTGTTTCAAGCAACAGTTTACAATTTGAGTCAGCTTCTCACACAAAAACTTACACACATGTTGTTATGTGACACTAGCTTCTCTCCTCACACTGTGACAGCATACCCTTCCCCTCCACCCTGGATTTTCTGCATACATTCAACCAGCTCTTGTCTCCTTCTTTCTTCACAACTCACCTCCGGGCAGGAGCTGCCCAGTTAGTCTTCCTCTATCTACTCAAGCCAAGAAGCACATTCTTCACCAATATCATTTTGTGTCTTATAGACCAGTTCAATCTTTCTCTGAGGAGTTGGCTTCTAGAATGATTTCAGTTCTGGGCTAACACAGAGTCTGGGGGACCATGTCTTCTAGGGATCCTCCAATCAGTTAGACCATCAAGTCTAGTCTTTCTTACCAGAGTTCAAGTTCTGCACTCTCTTTTTCTCCCAGTCCATCAGGGACTCTTAATCTTTGTTGAGTTCCCTGTAAGGGGAATCATTGGAGGTAGCTGGACATCATCTAGTTCTTCCAGTCTCATACTGTTGTAGTCTTTGGTTTATGTGACCCTGCCTGTCTCTTGGGCTTGTATTTTCCTTATGCTTTTGATGTTCTTCATTCTCTTTTGCTCCAGATGTATTAAAACCCACTGATGCTTCTTAGACCGCCACTTGCTAGCTTTAGCGATCTCAGATGTCACACACCAGAGTGGATGCTGAACATTTTCTCAACAAACTTTGATAGACTAGTTGACCTAGAAGTCCCTTGAAACCATGGTCACTAGACCCCTGACCTTACTTCTCTGTCCCTCAAAGAATTTGGTTGTATTTAAAAAACTTCTTAGCTTCTGGTTTAGTCCAACTGTGCTGACGTCTTCTCTACTGTGTGTTGTCTACCCCTTCATCTAAAGCAATTCTTGACTGGTATCAAATTAGTATTTCCCTCCTTCTCCACCCTCGTAACCATCAAAGACTGTTTTATTTTGTGTTTAAAACTTTTCTTGAGTTTTTGTAATAGTGGTCTCGTGCAATAATTGCCCTCCTGTGGCTGACTTCCACACTTTTCCATGCTGTGAGATGTTTTACAAATTCATCATTGTTGTCTTTATTATTGCATAATATTCCATTGTGTGAACATATCATAGTTTTTCCATTCATCATTGATGGTCATCTAGGTTGATTCTATCTTTTTGCTGTTGTGGACAGTGTTGTGATGAATATTGGTGTACATGTATCTATTTGTGTGGTGGCTCTTATTTCTTTATCATATATGGAGTCTAAAAAGTGGAGGTGCTAGATTATGTATTTTCATGTCTAGCTTTTAAAGAAAGCACCAAATCTATTTCTAAAGTGGTTGTGCCATTTGACATTCCCAACAGCAGTATGTAAGTGTTTCAGTCTCTCCACTGCCTCTACAACATTTATTATTTTGTGTGTTTTTTTAATTAGTGTCAGTGTTATTGGGGTGAAATGCTACCTCCTTATAATTTTGATTTGCATTTCTCTTACGGCTAGTGATAGTATATCCTCATAGATCTGTTAGCCACCTGAATGTCTTCTTTGATGAAGTGCCTGTTCATATCCTTTGCCCATTTTTCAACTGAGTTATTGTCTTTTTGCTGTTGAAATTTTGCAGCATCTTCCAAATTTTGGAGATAAGATGCTAGCATCAGATTTGTCATAGCCAAAAAATTGTCCCCAGTCTGTAGGTTGCCTTTTGACTCCTTTGATAAAGTCTTTGGATGAGCATAAGTGTTTGATTTTTTTGCCTTCCCAGTTGTCTATTTTCAATTCTGGTGTTTATGTACTGTTTGTAATGTTTGGTAGTCTGTTCATGCCACATATTGGGGCTTCCAGATTGTCTCTACATGTTTCTTCCATGATCTTTATTGTTTTAGATATTATATTTATGTTTTTGATCCATTTTGAGATTTTGTGTGTGTGTGTGTTCATGGTGTGAGACATGGGTCTTGCTTCACTTTCTGGCAGAGAGATATCCAGTTATGCCAATATAATTTGCTAAACAGCCTATCTTTTCCCCAATTTATGGACATTGGACCTTGTCAAATATCAGCTGCTTTATATGCGAATGATTTTATATTTGGATTGTCAATTCTTTAACATGTAAATTTATGATATATTCATGCTACTTTTGACTCACTTTCTTCTTTCATGATTTTTAAGACTGCTATGAATGAATATGAACTCTACTATGTACGGTCTTGCAACAACTAGAACTTGCCAGGCTATTAAATGATGGCTGTAATTCATGCAGTGTATTACTTGATACTCAAAGGAATCTCCACATACATATGTATGTCCACAACAGACTAATTTGAGTAAAATTTAGCATAATGAAAAATGCATGAGCTAAGAGGAAGAATTTCTGTTTGACTCTTGATCCACAAGCTTCTAGCTCTGTGGTCGAGCAAATCACTTACTGATCCTGAAAGGCTTCGGTTTTCTTGCTCTTAAAATGCAACTAATCATGCTTGCACTTTGGTTTGAGCACAAAATTAGCAACATTTCTGAAAAAGCTTTATAAATTGAGAAATAGCATTTAAATGTTAGTTTCTTAAAGCTAAGGCTGGAAACAGTTATTAAAATATGGAGATAGGAAATGTTGAGTTGGCAAATGTGTTATATATATCTTTATAACAGTAAAAAAATAAAGTAAAAAATAGACAAATAGGCATATGGAGATATAAACTAAAGTTTAATTGTAACAAATGACATCCTCTATTTATAATATTTTATTAATTCACTTGGCACATATTTTGGAGGGACAAGGATGTGCTCAGGTATTACTTGAGGGATGCTTCTCAAGTAGACAGGAGTGATCAAGCTCAGGTTGCTAACCAAAATTTAGTAATTTGAATCTACCAGCCATTCCTTGGAAACCCTATGAGATAGTTTTACTTTGTCCTGTAGTGTTGCTATGAGTCAGAATCCACTCAACGATAATGGGTTTGTTTTGGTTTTGTTTGGATCAAACTCTAAAATGGAGTATTAAAACAAAACCAAACCATTGTTGTCTATTAGATTCCCATTCATAATGACCCTAAGTGGCAGAGTAGAACTGCTTCGTAGGGTTTCTAAAAAGTGGTGGTTGGTGGATTCAGATTTTTATTAACAGTGAGGTTTTTAACCACTGTGTCACCGCAGCAAATAATAGACAGGACTGTTTCAAAAAATGGTAAATGATACAACCATACAAGGGGGTATTGAAGTATGGAGTTCGAGAGGGACCGTATTAGATAAGAAGATACAAATAAAATCTAAGAAGTTACCATTTGGGCTAAGTTCTGAATGGTGATAAGGAGTCAGACCAATGAATCATGATCAGAAGAACACTCCAGGGAGAGGAAACCAAAGAAAGTGTTGCTATTGATTCTGAATCTTGATGATCCTGTGCGTCAGAATATAACTGTACTGTACAGAGTTTTCAAAAGCTGATTATCTGGAAACAGGTTTCCAGGACTTTCTTCCCAGGTACCTCTGGATGAACTTGTATTGCCAGTCTTCTGACCAGCAGCCAAGTGCATTAACTGTTTTGCCATCAATGGATTCCAAACCCATTGCTATCAAGTCAGTTCTGACTCATAGCAACCCTATAGGACAGACTAGAACTGCCCTCACAGCACTTCCATGGAATACTTGGTAGATTGTAACTGCTGATTTTTGGGTTAGCAGCTGGACTGTTAACCTCTATGCCACCAGGAAAAGCCTGTACCCATCACATGAGATAGAATACAGTTAAATCTTTAATCCAAGGTCTTCCTTTTTTTGTTTTTCTTCACTTCAGTGTATGCTCATTTTTATATTGGACTTTTACAGTATTCTGCTGGGGTGCATCACTGATCCTAGAGTTCTGGAGTAAGACTCAGAAACTTTAAGTCTAAACATTGTGTAGGCTCTTTATCTTCCCAAGCTCTAAGCCCTTGAAAGCCCAGGGTCCTCTCTCAGAGGTCACCACTTACATATCCAGACTGAAGAGGATCCCCCCCAAAACAGAAAGGGACAAAAGGAAAAAAAGACCAGTGTGTTCCATTTCCACAGAGGAAACACAGAAATGCATAGTTTTTGCCAGGTTTTCAGTCAGGGAGTGAGCGAGAGTTGAAAATGTGCAGATCAAGTCCTTGGAAAAGCAGCACCCTGCACAGGTGAAGTGGTGGGCATGTGAATCCAGGGGAGAATGAAGATCACTTGTTTCCAACGAAAACAATACCCCTCTTGCCCCATACCCTCCAATATAAAACAAATGCAACATTCTGGCCCCTCTGAGGTACAGAGGTCCTGTAAATACGTCATAAGCACCTTCGTAACGAAGATAGCCTTTGCTTCACTTGGCACAGCTTTGCACCTATGTGGGGGACCTTATTAGGAAAGACACTTACAGGAAACTCGTTTTGCTCAGGACTTACCAAGATTCAGTAGTAGAACTCTAAGCCTCTATGTGGAAGACCAGGGTTCCAATCCCAGCCAATGCACCTCACACACAGCCACAACTTGTCAGTGGAGACTTGCGTGCTGCTGTGATGCTGGATAGGTTTCATGTTACGGTGATGCTGAACAAGTAGTTTCACTAGGGCTTCCAGACTAAAATCGAGAAGAAAGGCCTGAAAGAAGAAGAAAAGTCAACCAGTGAAAATCCTACAGGGATCACAATGATCTGATCCGTAACTAGTCATGAGGATGGTACAGGACTGAGCAGCATTTTCTTTATACATGAAGTAGCTAGGAGTCAGTGGCTGATGTGGGTGCAACTAACAACTGCCCTCTGGCCCTGGGAAGGTGATCAACCACATGAGCCTTAGACTAGCTTCCAGTGACATGAAACAGCTCAGGCTAGGAAGGACGGACTGCATTCCAGAAATAAGTTCACTGCTTCCCTTTCCAGAGAGCAAAAGATCTCCCCTTCGATTTCTGCCTCAAGGATGGAATTCCACCCACTTCTCATAAAAAAGCCTAAGTCTTGCAAGAACGTTAGAAACTAAATTCCAATGTGAGTCCCTACTCCCAGTTTCCTGGACCCAGAAGGACTCAACTGCACCCACGTCTGTCCAATGACTTTAGATTTTTGATCAGGGAAACCAGATACTGCAGGAAAATTCAACAAGATCAAGAGGGGATTAAGCTAGAAACATGCATTTTCCTCTCTTTCATCCTGCTTATGAGCATGCATGTTTGCTACATGTATAGTCTGTTCCAGTTTGTGCTGACTTCCCAAGAAGGCAGTGAGTGTTGTTAATATTCATTTGGAATGGGAAAGAGAAGAGGAGTGGAGAACACAGAAGAAAGCTTATTAGAAAAGATAATCTGGTTATTTATTTATCATTTACTTAGATAAAGGTACCTCCAAAAGCCTTTGATAAGAGTCACTGAAGTTTCTTCAGAGATTAACTGGTGTTTATTTTAAAAGGGCATCATTTTAATTTAGACAGGTAGGTGTTTGCAGAGCCAGGAGGTGGGTGTCCATTATAATCCTTTGCTGGTTTGTAGATTTCCTTAAGACAAACTGCTGACATCATGGGCTCCTTTCTCAGATTCCTTCTCTCTCCTTCTCTCGCCCTCTCTCTCTCTCCCTACTTTCCTCCCTTTGCTCCCTCCCGCCTCCCTCTTTCCCTTTCCTCCCTCCCTCCTTCCCTCCGCCCAATCTCTCCCAATCTCTTTCTCTTTTTAGCTCCTTCAGGTAATTCCTACTCAAACTTGTACCAACTTGCTTTTGACTGACAGTGAGCAGGGAAAGGGAGTTTTCTTCATCTGGAGAAAACCTAAGCACCTATCTTTTTCCAAGGCAATCTGCATGAACTTTTTTTCTTTGCCTTGTTTTAATCCCATGTCCTGCCAGGAGTCCACGTTCATTGCAGGTAAGAAGTCTGCACTTACTTCAACATTGGTGCATGTGGCAAACTAGAGGATCTTCTAGAAATGCTTTACTTCCAAAGGTAATGATAAAGTTGTGATTCTTTTTAAAACAGACTTAAATTATCCAAGACTCTAAACGTATTGGGGGGAATTTACAAGTGCTGTTCGCGTATGGAAAACGGGTTTTTACTTAATGATAGGATAGGAAAAAAACAGTTTTATTCTTTCCTGAGAAACAGTCTCCAGATGTTGTCTTGTTTGCTGAGGGTGAAAGTGATCCAGATCGCGGGAGAATTACTCCCCCTTCTCTTTACAAGTGTTTTTTTTTTTTTTTCCTCCTGGTGTCTGTCAGAGCAAGTTTGTTATTGATTTTAGCGATTATATAATTCTTTTGGTGATTTTCTGTCAGTTTGGGTTGCCAAAAGATGAAGCCTCAGAGGACTATTTTAAAATCTGTTACCTATCCTTATGAGAAAAAAAAAAAAAAAAAGCTATGTAAGTTTTCTGTGGTAGGTATAAGAAATGTAAACAGTTCTGGCTTTGGAAACATGAAATTTCCTCATGACCCATGGATGATGATTATTATTATTATTTTACTGGGCTGGGTATAGTTTTATCAGACTTTATACTATTCTCAGCAAATAAGCGTCACACAGGGCGAAACGTCCACTTGGCTGGTATGAAGCCGAACTTTATGTCCTCTCTGCACTTCCGCATTTAGTTGCCTGAAGTAAATAAGATTTTTTTTTTTTTTTTGTCTGTTTGTAGCTACTTATTGACCTCACAATTTCTTTGAGTCATTGGTTGCGGCATTTACAGCAAAAGCGGCATTCTGTTTTACAAAATTAAACAACCAAATAGTTCCCACCAGGAAACTTTTAGATTGATTTCTTCTTATCTGAAATTATCTGGGTCTGTTTTTCTTTGATTTATAGGAAGAGTTTTGAAAACATTGCGATTCTTAAAGTTTTGCTTGTTTAACCTCAAAATCACACGCATATAATCAACTATAACCTTAGTTCACCTGTCCTGTTTTGTCTTGTCGATGCTAAAACAGATATGTAACGATAGACAATGGCCTTAGGGTACAAATTCTTTCCAATTCAAAAGTGCCTCAAGAAGGAAACAGTAGAATAGAACTATAATGCATTTTTAAGCACCATAGTTTTGTGAAAACTAAGTACCAGAGCAACTTCCCAATGAACAGCTAAGCACTTAACCTCACACTTAGCTTCTACCGGGACCATTCTTTTCATTATTTCCTAAGTTTATTTATTTTTTTTAGCAGTGTCTTCTTTTTTTAAGCTGAGAATCCAATATATGATCATTCTGGGAGGGACTTAAAGGCCTGATAATAAGATTTCCCAGCAGCTTAGAAAAGGTGGAAGAGTTTAAGCAAATCACTGGTAGTCCTACCTCAGAAATGCTAATCAAATAACAGATCTGATGTTTCTGCACAGAGTTAAACAGACGCATAAGTAGTTTAAGGGTTTTATATAAGTAAATTTAGTTCAGTTGTATGATTCCAGTTGCTTAAGGAAAACACATTTTGAAGGAGATCTCCCTCCGTCTTCCCACTCCTTCCCACCAACAGTTGTGGTCATTTTACAGAAAGTGCTATTTCCCCAATTTCCTCTCTACACACTATAACTTGATGCAGACAGCTTGTATCTGGTGGGGTGGGGGGGTCACAGAGAGGAGGAGAGAAAGAGAGACCCCATGCTTCACATGCCAGCAGTGCTGGAGAGCCAAGAAAAGCAGATCTCTCTCTTAGTTAGCAAAGGGCTGAATGTACTCTCATTCTGCTTTGGTGTTGAAGAAGTCCAGAAAAAAATGCACTTTCTTATTTGGGCGTGTACGTGTGTGTGTGTGTGTATGTGTGTGCGTGCATGTAATCATATACCTGATAACAACAAAAAGTATGACACAAGAAAAACCACTCCTATGTGGTTCTAGGCACCAAACACAGAGTCAAGTTTTTTTGGACTGACTGAGTGTCAAGTACTAGAATTAGTCTTCCTATGAACATATCTTTGGCTATGAATATATCTGTCAGACATGGAGCAATGCACTGCTTTCTTTGCACAAATAGCTCCAGAAACCAGGGCTGCCTGTAGAGTGTATTTGTATGTCTGATGCATTAGTATCTTAGAACAGAATTAACTGCCCAGAGAATGAGCTGAAAACTGGGTAAGGCTACAGAGGACTAGCCTCCGGGAACACTGCTTTAAGACATATAACCTCATGACTTATTTTTGTCACTCTACTATAATGAAGAGATATGTTATGGATTGAATTGCATCCACCCCAAAATGTGTGTAACAATTTGGCCAGGGTATGATTCCCGTATTGTGTGATGTTCCTCCATGCTGTAAACTCTGCCTCTAGGAAGTCAATGAGAGGGTAGACAGCAGTTGTGTTGTTGGAGCAGGACTCCTTGTATAAGACTGTAGTGTTCCCTGAAGCAATCTTTTGAGAGAAATTATAAAGGAAAGGGAGAAAAGAGAGCAGAGAGTTGGGTACCCCACGCCACCAGGAAAGAAGCAGATCCAGAATCCGAGTGCCTCCTTTGGAAAGGACCTAGAATAGCTGTGCATCAGAAAGTTCCAGTCTGGAGAAGACTGACAAGAACTTCCTCCAGAGCCAGCAGAGAAAGACTTCCCTTGGAGGCGACACCCTGAATTTGGACTGTCAGCCTACTGGACTGCAACAAAATAAAATTTCTCATTTTAAAGCAATTCACTTACAGTATTTCTATTAAAGTAGCACTAGATGACTGAAACAGAATTTGGTACTGAGAGTGGGGTGCTACTTTAACAAATACACAAAATGGGAAGGTCGTTTTGAAACCATGAATGGATGGAAGACTCAGAAGGAACTCAAGAGGACTATTAACACTGAAGAAGGCACAATGGTCATGACCTTGAGGGTTTCTAAGGGTGGAGCCATGGCTTCTGGTGTTTCTAAGGGTAGAGTTGCCACTCAGTTGAACTAGGAAAATGGTCCACCTAAATCTGAGGGAGCAGAGTTGCTATCCTAGAGGGTTTGGAAGGCAGAGCTGTAGCCCAGGGCTGAGGGTCCTCCCCTTAGAATCTGCAGAGTGTGGCCAATACCTACAGTCAGGAGGGTAGGGTCATTTTATACAATGTCTCAGAGAATGAAAAATTATTTTCAAAGCCTTGAGGGCTAACACAATGTGTTCTGCTAATTTGCTTGGTGCCCTTTAAGTCTTCTTTCCCCGAAATTTCTTCCATTTGTAATGGAAATGTCTAGTTTCTGCCTGATTGTTCTGCCATTGTATTTTGGAAATAAGTAACTTGTATTCTAGGCTTCACAGTTGAAGAGGAATTTCTGGATTTTGGACTTGGACTTTAAGACTTTTGCTATGATAGGGTCAATGTGTTTTACATGTTGCAAGAATGTGATGTTTGTGTGGACATAGCGTAGAATGTCATGGATTGAATTATGTTTCCCAAAACTGCACCTAGCAATGTGGGTAGGCAATGATTCCCAGTGTCATGTGATGTTCCTCTGTGCTGTAAACTCTGCCTCTAGGATGTTAATGAGGGAAGATGGGCAGACTTGAACTTCTAATCTTTTGGCTAGCAGCTGAGCACATTGTGCTGGGGTGGGGCAGGACTAGATGTATAATATTCTAGTGTGCCTTGAGGCAATCCCTGGAGATACAACAAAAAAAGGGAGGCAAGCAAGCAGGGGGTTAGGGACTGCATACTGCCAGGAAGAAGCAGTTCCAGGAGCTGAGTGCCTTCTTTGGAAAGGACCTGGGTCCCTGTGCATCAGAAGCTCTCATTCTGGGGGAAGACTGACAACAAGGACCTTCCTCCAGAGCCATCAGAGAAAGCCTTCCCCTGGAGCCAACACTCTGAATTTGAACTTTTAGCCTGCTGGACTTTGACAAAATAAAATTTATCTTTTAAAAACCATCTACTTGTGGTATTTCTGTTAAAGTAGCATTAGATGGTTAAAAAAGGTAATATAGCTGCTGTCTCTTCCACTGCAAAGTTCAAACATTTCGTACTGGAGTGTATCAGATGTCTTCCTTCAAGTCCAAAGGACTCAACCCCAAAAGTTATCAGAAAACTATTGCAAGAGTGAATGTTGGCTTCAATATCTGCAAAAAAACAAAGAGCATATCATTTGCTAATGTGCTGATGCAAGAGGAAAAATAGGCAAAGGCTATTATCTATCCTTTGCTTTCTTCTGCCCTTCATCTTATATGAGCCAGCTAGAGAGTGGGGTGTAGGTGCAGCTGTAGGTGGAGGGGAGGCAAGACAGGGTAGCAAAGTGAAAAAGGGCAGGCTTATTCTTTCCCTTTCAAGGAGGTAGTGCCTTGGGATGCAGATCTGACCCACACCCCTAGCTCTTTGCCACTGCCCAGGTATCTTCTTGGTGCTAGTTTTAGAGACAGATGAAGAGGTTCCTCAGCCAGGTAGTAGCTTTAGAAGCCAGCAGCCTCCAAAGTGCCAATTTTTCCCCAGCTATATTCTCATTTACAAGAGCAAAGAAAGTCTTCCTTCCCCCATGTTTTATAGCGGAGTGAAGGACGTTTAAAATCTAAAAATAAAAATTTTATTTCCTGAGCTTTACTTTATTGAAACTAAAGAAAAACTAAACAATTTTAAAAGACATTCCTGATGAAAGATGAGGTGAGAAAATTGAATGTAATAACTGCTGTCACCTCTGTGAAGGACTCTCTGGATCATCTCAGATAGTAGTGTGGGCTACTCCGATAGGTATAATGCAGTTGCAGCCCAAATAACAAGCCCTTACTATAAGAAAGAAAGCAAGTAAGAGAGAAAGGAAGAAGAAGGAAGGAAGGAAGGAAACAAGAAAGGAAGCAAGGAAGAAAACAATGAAGGACAGTAGGTCAACTTCATGCATGTCAGAGTAGAACTTTCTCCGCAGAGTTTTCAACGGCTGATTTTTTGAAAGTACATTATCAAGCCTTTCTTTGGAGGCATCGCTGGGTGGACTTTAACTGTCAGCCTTTCGGCTAGAAGCTGAACATCTAGAAAATTTGCATCACCCGGGCACTCCTGTTACTGCATTACCAGGGCTTTTTAGCCAATAACTTATTTTTAAAAAATCTATTTAATTGTGATTTAAGGACAATTTTACAATCTATATCTTTTTGCCATAAAACACCGAGGACTTTCCCCACTGTTCTATTCTAGCTGCCCCCTCTCCCAGGACATCATGCTTCCCCTTTTGTCTGGAACTTCTCATAACCCTTTGAGGTCTGGCCCCCTCGCCCAACCATCTCAGCTCCAGAAAAGAGCCTCTCAGACAACCCTATGTACATGTTTAAAGGTTTATTCATCACCAGCTTCACTGTATGTTTTGTATAGTCCAGTTCAGTCTTTGGGGAGCTGGCCCCAGTGCTGGTTGCAGTTTGGGGTTAGAGTTCAGGGGCCTTGCTCCCAGGGGGATCCTTCATTTGGAAGGATCTTCAAGTACTGTCTTTTGGTAGAGTTTAGCTCTGCCCTCTACACCTTTTCCCACTATGTCCGAGGCTCAATTCTGTGTACCCAATCCAGGCTGTCATTGGTGATGGCCAGGCATTGTCTAGTTATTCTGTTCCCAGGCTCATATGTCCCCTTCCATCTAATGGGCTCATTTTTTCCACCTGTCCTCGATGATTCTTTCATAAAGAAAAGATCTAAGCGTTATGATCTCCATTTGGACTACAGGGTCACAAAGCCCTAGTGTCTTCAGTGGGTACCGTGCCTTAGTTTATGAATAGTTCAACAATACAATTTGACTAGAAGTGCACGTTAGTGCCCCAATTCCTAAAATATGTATTTATAGACTTAAAATTCTACAGCAGAACATTCTAGATATTTTATTACTAAAGGAAGATAGACTGCAGCTTATGATGCTGCTTACCATGTCAGAAAACACACAAGAAAGAGGAGACGTTTTCAATTTGGGGACTCAGAAACACATATGTACCAATGATCCAATTTGTTTTCTGTTGGAAACAGTAAATACAAAGAAGAAACAGTTGAAACGGTTAGAAACACAATGACCAAATTTTTGTTTTTCACCCCAAGACCCTACAGCCCAAGTTCGGTTATATAAGGATCCACATTAAACAAAGTATGGCACCCCTTCCTTTGCAAGTGGTTACCAGTCATCGTGGTCACATTGGCTATTCATATCCTTAAGGATGGCCTCAAGGTCAATAGATTTCTGAACCTAACCAGGTACGGGGGTTATAGATAACCTTTACTCCCAGAGGTAGAGCTCGGCCATTTGCACACAAAAGGGGCAACACAGAAAGGGATACAGTCAGGGTATTTTAGGGACCCAAGTGACCTCTGCTGGAGTTTCAGTCCACATCCTGCCTTAGCTGGAGTTGCTCTGGTGTCTAATTTTTTTTCCTGTTTTCTTCAGCGCCAGCACCAGAAGCTGATCAGAGTTTTATGGAGCCTGAAAATTATACAAGAGGCCCTGGATAGTGCAAGTGGCTAGGTACTCAACTCCTAGCCAAATGGTTGGTGGTTTGCAACCACCCACAAGCACCTCAGAAGAAAGGCCAGGTGATCTGCTTCTGAAAAGTCAGCCTTGGAAATGTTACAGAGCACAGTTCTACTCTGACACACTTGGGGTCACCACGAGTCACAATCAACTCCATGGCAATCCATTTGCTCTTGTTCATTTATTTTGAAAGATTATAGTTTGTTTTGGAAGATTAAACAATTTAGGGGTCTTTTTGAAGGAAACTGAATGCAAAATTATAATTATGAGAGTCAAATCAGATAGAAAGTTTGTATGGGCTGATGCAAGTGAGGAGCACTGAAGTGTGAGTTCATTAACTTCATGATAAATCCACCTTGTGTCGTACACAATAAAGGCCAAATATTTGTTTGAATGGTTGAATTAATGTATGCAAATTTTAGCTTCTGGCTTTCCTCTAAGTAAATCAGAAAAATGATACACAAGTATACCAAATAACTATGCTTATACATACCTAATGATCAATGAGATAGGGAAAAACCAACTGGATGCTAGCTAGAATTCTGCTCATTTCACCAGCTTTTTTCAATGAAATGTAGACTCTTAGTTTGTGGCTGAGCTTTCAGGTTGTATCTAGGCTCGAGGGTAAAATGCTATCGAAGCTAGTTTTCCTACGGACAGAGCATGCTGCTAATTTCTATGACAGAAATAATGGTAGGATTTTTCACTTGAAAAGCTCTCAACTGAAAGAAAACCTGAAGAACATCACACCATTCATGAGCCTAGACTTTAGAACAATATTAAATGCATCAAGAAGGTGCTCCTCTTTGAAAGAAATTGAGAGTTTTCACCTGTGAAATATCTGTGTCTGGTCTAGGCATCCTCCTCCTTTAGTCTCCATCAATGCTGTGTGCAGTGGCCAGTAACAATTTACACTGTCATTTCTCGTTATTAATGTGGTTAAGCCTATTCCTGTCAGCCCAGGTATGATCCCACGCAGTGGTATTTATATTTTGAAGTATTTGTGGATGGATATCTTGCTTCACCTTAGTCCTTTTTGCCAAAGAACATAAGAGTGGCTCCATAAGTCTTGCTTTCCTACTTCCTAAGTTATCCTTTGTGTCTATCCATATGTTTTCAAGAAGTCCGAAAATATTATCCTTTGCTTTAAAATATTGTGATGGGGACAGATTCAAGATGGCAGACTAAACACACATCTTCCTAAATCCCTCTGGAAACCAAGACCTGAATCGATAATTAAATGGAGCCTTCTGGACACCTAGTGAGCCCTAGGATGTGGCATAGGGCTGTTAATTTGGACTTCATACCACTGAATGCAAAAGCTTCTCTCTTTCGGTGAGCACAGGCTTGCATGGACCAAAGCCAGGTGACAAGCTTGTGTGGGACACCATCTTGTTCCACTGGGTGGTGGATATTCCCACATGGAAGCCTCAGGTAGACCTAATTCTGGGGCTGGGAGGCAGTGCCTGCCCCAAGGAGAGCACTTTTCTGGTAGAAAAGCAGTATACTGCACAGTATCACCTACAGCTGGGGCCTGACAGCAGAGGCCAGCAGGGCGGTAGCCTTTCTGTATTTTGAGCTAGTTTATAATATCTGCAGTTCTATATAAAGGTGCTTACTTTGCCAGTTGGGAAGAGGGACCCATACACCTGAAAACCTGACTGACTTTGGAAGTTGGCAGATACTTTTTACCTCTCATTTTAAGATGGCCTAAAGAAACAACTGAAGTCCATCCTCAAAGCATCTCTCCTAGCCTCTTTTGACTCACATGATGCCTCAAAAGCAACAGACTCTGGAGAAAACCACAACCAAGAAATCACCATGGCTTCAGAAGGCCCCCCAAAGAAAGCACTTCAGAACTTCCCAGACGAAGAAGTGTTTCTGAAACTATCGGAAGGTGAATGTCAAGGCAAAGCCAAGTGCCGTCGAGTTGGAGCCGATAGAAAAGGATTATATAGAGAGCCTTCCTAGACCTTACACAAAATGCAGCAGAGCACAATGAAAAATTAAGCAAGCTGTTTGATCTGATGGAAGATTACAATTGCCACATCTACTCTTCTTTGTGTATTGTAAGCTTGATATATATTCTTCCATCCTTTAATTTTCAGTTTGTATCTTGAAGTCTAAGACAATGGAAGAATGTATATGTCTTGGCGTCTTTCTTTTGCGTTCTATATTGAATGCTGTTTGATATGCATCTTGAATATCTAAATCCTCTTCTTTCATAATTTCTAGGAAGTGTTCTGTAAGCAGCTCAGCAATGGTACTCTCTGTGTTCTCAGGTGTTTTGCCCTGTTCAGGAACTCTAATTAATTGCAGATAGTTCCTCTTAATAGAGTCTCACATGCTTCTTGATGCTTCTTCATTGTTCTTGTTTCTTTTTTTTCTGATTTCTCCTCATAGATGCTGGAGTCAGTAGCTCTGTCTTCCAAATCTGAAAGTCTATTTTCCATTCACTCTGTTCTGTTTTCTTGACTTTGAGTTGAAGTTTCTGTATCTTTGATTTTGTTCTTGGTCTGTTGGATTTCAGAGTACTGGTGTTCCATCAGTTCAATACACAAGCAGGACTTAACAACATTAAATACTTATGAACCTAATATCACTCAAAAAGGAGATAGATCACTCCACAATAATAGTAAGAGATTTCAACACTCCATTCTCAATATTGGACAGACTGTCTAGAAAAAAATTCAATAAGGACACAGAAGACCTTATTGCCACAATTAACCAACTAGACATCATCGACATATGCAGAACTTCCAATCCATCAGCAGACAACTACAACTTCTTCTCCAGTGCACGTGGAACATTCTCCAGAATAGACCATGTGTTAGGACATAAAGCAATTCTTAACAAAATCCATTCCACTGAATTAATGCAAAGCATCTTCTCAGATCATCAAACCATAAAATTCAAAATCAATAGCAGAAGAAACATAGATAAAATATCGTGACAACTGGTACCATCTGTATTCTTCCTGTGAACTCCATCCTCATCCACCCACTAGCAGTTAAAGAAAATATGTGAACTCTGAAGTGCCTGCACCAAACAAAACCCATCTCCATCGAGTCAATTCCAACTCATAGTGACCCTAAAGGACAGAGTAGAACTGCCCCATATCGTTTCTAAGACTGTAAGTCTTTACGAAAGTAGATTGTCACATTTTTCTCCTGAGTGACTAGTGCTTTTGAAACTTCCAATCTTTCAGTTAGTAGCTGAGCACCTTAACCACTGTACCGCCTGTGCCTAGAATTCTCTAAATATTGAACAATGAGAGTTCTAATCTTTTACATATATCTATCCAGAAGTCCTTGAAAAGGATTATAGCAAGCTACGTCACACACATTATATACACAGCAAGCTACACTGCATCATGCACAAGTGATAAGGATTTTGTGTGTCTTTATCTGTAACATTAATGATGACACTGTGTAGACATGTTATTGTTATTGTCTTATGTTGCGAGTTGGCACACACTCATAACGACTCTGTGTGTTACAGAGCACAGCTAGCTGTTCCATAAAGTTTTATAAGCTGTAATCTTTATGGAAGGAGATTGCCTGGTCTTTTTTATTTTTTATTTTGATAGAGTGAAAGTATACAATCCAAATTAAATTTGCATATCCACCTATCTGCAGCTCCTTCTGATCTCCTTGCCTGGTAACAGCACACTCCTATTTTCCATTTTATACGTGTCGTATCCTCTTAACAATCCCCTATCTCCTCCTCTCTACCCTTTACACACTCTTCTATAAGAGGCCAATAGGACAGTATCCTATAGATTCATGGAACAATAAAGTGCACACAACATATGGTCACATTATGTCCCTGAGTCCAATCCATTCCTGTCCAAAGAGGTGACCTCAGTAATGTTTTCTGGTCAGGGGCAGCAGAAGGTCCAGGGGCTCTGCTCCCAGAGGAACCCCCAGGACTCTGGACCATCAATTGTGATCTTTTAGTGGAGTTCTTGAGGTGCACAGCTCTTTTTCTCATGTTGCTACTGGGACTTGACACTGTGTGCCCCATCATGGCTGTCCTTGCTGGTGGCCAGGCATCATCTGGTTCTTTTGGTCACGTGTTAATGTAGCCACCCATTCACATGGGTCCATGTCTTCTGGGCTTTTTTTCCTCCATTTCTTTGCTGTCCTCAGGGATCTGATCATCTGTTTCAGCTGAATTGGCACAATTTGGTGCACCTCAGATGTCAGCTTGCTAGCTTTTCAGACTGCAGATGCCACTCACAAATATGGAGTGCAGAAGAACCACTTAGCAATAGGCTAGTTAGGCCAGTTGGCCTCGATGTCCCTTGACAGCATGTTCTCAAGACCCCCACCCCTGGTACTACAATATTGGGTTAAGATTAGAAGACTTTCCAGTTTATGTTGATGTCCAGTTAAGTTGATCTTCTTTCTACTGTGTGCTGTCACTGCTTTCAACCAACCAAATTTCTATCAACTATCTGATCTATAACCAGCCCTGTCCTTCCCTCCATCCCCTCCCTTGCAGCTGTCAGTCTTTTCTTCTGTAAACGACTCTGTCCCTAAGTTCTTACATGAAGAGTCTCATACTATATTTGTCCTTGTGTTGCTGATTGATTTCACTCAACATAAGGTATTCCAGTTGAAACCAGGTTATGACGTGCTTCCTAAAATCCTCATTGTTCTTTATCAATATGTAGTGTTCCATTGAATATATATACCATAGTTTGTTTATCCATTCATCTGTTAGCCATCTGGGTTGATTCCATCTTTTTGCTATAGTGGATTGCGCTGCAATAAACATTCGTGTGCATGTATCCGTTCACATGACTGTCCTTGATTGTGTAGGATAGCAGTGGGATTACTGGATCAAATAGTGTACCTACTTCCAGCTTTTCACAGAGTGCCAAATTGCTTTCCAAAGATGTTGTACCGTTTTGCAATCCTACTAGAAATGTAGGAGAGTTCCAATTTCTCCACAGCCTTTCCTGCATTTGTTGTTTTGTGTTCTTTGGATCACAGCCAAGCTTGTTGGGATGAGACGATATCTCATTGTGCTATTTTTTTAATAGCTAATGATCGTGAGCATTTCCTCATGTGTCTTTTGGCTGCCTGGATGTCATCTTCAGTGAAGTGTCTGTCCATCTCCTTTGCCCATCACTTAATTGGGTTACTTACCCTTTTCTTGTTGATATTTTGTAATACCTTGTAGATTATAGAGATCAGATTTCAGTCTGACATGTAGTTGACAAATATTTTTTCCCATTCTGTAGGGTGTCTTGTAATTTTTTTAATAAAGTTTTATGATAAGCAAAGGTGTTTGATTCTTAGTAGTTTCCATTATTTTCTTTTTTGTTAATCATGCTTTGTCTTTTGAAGTCTTTCTAAGCTATGTATTAAAACTTCCATTGTTGATCCTATTTTTTCTTGCATGATCTTTATCACTTTAAGTTTGATATTTGGATCTTTTATCCAATTAGAATTAGTTTTTGTGTAAGGTGTCAGATATGGTTCTTGTTTAAACTTTTTGCAGATGTATATTCAATTTTACCAGCATCATTTGTTAAACAGACTGTTTCTACCCCAATTTACAATCTTAGGATCTTTGTTGAATATCAGCTGTTCATAGGAGGATGATGGCATCTCTGGGGTCTCAGCTCTGTTCCATTGGTCTATATGTCTGCTTTTGTACCAGTACCAGGCTATTTTGACTACTGTGGGAGTGTAGCAGGTTCTAAGGTCAGATAGTGTGAGGCCTCCCACTGTATTCTTCTTCAGTAGTGCTTTGCTTATCCAGAATTTCCTCCTTTTCCAAACAAAATTGGTCATTTGTTTTTCCATCTCATTAAAAAATGTCACTGGAATTTGTATTGGGATTGCATTATGTAAGCCAATTGCTTTGGGTAAAACAGACATTTTCATAATGTTAAATCCTCCTACCCATGAGCAGGGTATATTTGTCCATTGAAGTCTCTGTTTATTCCAGCAAGGTCCTGCAGTGCTCTTTGTATAGACATCTTATTTGTCTAGTTAGATTTATTCCTAAGTATATTATCTTCTTGGGAGCTGTAGTAAATCGTGTTGATTTGATGATTTCTACTTTAATGATCTCATTGTTGGTATAGAGGACTCCTACTGATTTACTTATGTTTATCTTATATCCTGATACTTTGCCTAACTCTCCTATTAGTTCCAGTAGTTTACTTATGGATTCTTTAGGATTCTCTGTCTATACAATCATATCCTTTGCAAATAGGAAGATTTTTACTACTTCTTTGCCAATGTGGATGTCTCTTATTTCTTTGTCTTGTGTCATTGCTCTGGCCAGAACTTCTAGCACAATGTTGAATAGAAGTGGTGAGAGTGGGCATTCTTGTCTAGTTTCTGTTCTCCAGGGGAATTCTTTCAGTCGCTCTCCATTTAAGATGATGCAGGCTGTTGGCTTTGCATACACGCCCCTTATTGCACCAAGAAACATCTCTTCTTTTCCTATTTTGCTGTGAGTTTTTAGCATGAGTGGATGTTAGACATTGTTAAATGCCTTTCCTGCATCAATTGACAAAATCAAGTGATTCTTCTCTTTTGTGTTATTTATGTGGTTGATCACATTAATTGTTTTTGTGTTGTTGGACCAGCCTGGCATCCCTGGCATAAATCCAATTTGGTCATGATGAATTACTTTTTTGATATGTTTTTGAATTCTATTGTCAAGGATTTTGTTCAAGATTTTTGCATCTAGGTTCAAGAGAGATATGGTTTTGTAATTTTCTTTTTTTGTGGGATCTTCCTGGGCTTTGGTATCAGGGTTATGCTAGCTTCACAGAATGAAATTGAGAGTATTCCATCCCTTTCTATGCTGTGAAATAGTCTCAGCAGTACTGGAGTTTACTCTTCTCTAAAAGCTTGGTAGAATTCCGTGGTGAAGCCATATGGGCCAGGGCTTTTTTTGATTGGTAGTGTTTTAATAACTTTTTCAATCTCTTCCTTTGTGATGGGTTTGTTAAATTGTTCTGTTACTCCTTGTGATAATTTTTGTAGGTGATACGAATCTAGGAATTTGTCCATTTCTTCCAGGTTTTCAAATCTATTACAGTACAGTCTTTCATAGTATTCTGTTATGATACTTTTGATTTCAGTTGGGTCTGTTGTGACATCTCCCACTGCATTTCTTATTCAGGTTATTTGTTTCCACCTGTTTTTCATTTGTAAATTTAGACAATGATTTGTCAGTTTTGTTGATCTTTTCACAAAAATGGCTTATGGTTTTGTTCATTTTTTCAATTGTTCTTCTATTCTCTAATTCATTTAGCTCTGCTCTAATATATGTTATCTGTTTTCTTCTAATGCCTGAGGGGTTCCTCTGTTGCTCTCTTTCTACTTGTTCAAGCTGTAGTGTTAGCTCTTTGGTTTGGATCCTTTCTTCCTTCCAGATGTGTACACTTACAGAGAAAAACTGATCTTTGAGCACTGTTTTTACTGTATCCCATAGTTTTTGGTAGGATGTGTTTTCGCTCTCATTTGATTCCATAGATTTCTTTATTTCACTCTTGATTTCTTCTATAACACATGGATTTTTGGGCAAGGTGTTGTTCAGTTTCCATGAGTTCCAGTTTCTATCTCTTTTTTTTCTGCTGTTGATTTTGACTTTTATGGCTTTAAGATCTGAGAAGATGCTTGCAATCATTCAGTGATTTGGATTTTGTTGAAATTTGCTTTATTTCCTAACATATTGTCTATTATGGAAAATGTTCTGTGTGGATTGGAAGGGTGTAGTTATCTGTTGATGGATAAAAAGTTCTGTATATGTTGATGAAGTCTAATTGGTTAATTGTTGCAATATGATCTCCTGTGTCTTTACTGAGCTTTTATGTAGGTGACCTGTCCATTACTGAAAGTGGAGTGTTGAAGTCTCCAACTATTATGGTGGAGTAATTTATCTCATTTTTCAATGTAGTCATTGTTTGTTTTATGTATTTATATGCTGTAGTATTGAACACTTCAGCAATAAATGGTGACTGTCCTTGTCCATGATGGTGGATTTTACATTAAAATCTATTTTATCTGAGATTAGTATTGCCACACCTGCTCTTCTTTGTGTATTGTTAGCTTGATATATATATTATTCCATCCTCTAAATTTTGGTTTGTTCATATCTTTAGGTCTAAGGTGTGTTTCTTGTAAGCAACGTATAGACATGTCTTGTCTTTTGATACAAGATGCCACTCATTGTTTCTTTACTGGAGTGTTCAGTCCATTTACATTCAGTGTAATTATTGATAGCTATGTGTTTAGTACTGTCATTTTGATGTATCTATTTTTGTGTTGCTGTTTTCTATGTTGCTCTTAATATTCTGTTCTGGGTGATTCTTCTTTATGGGTTGATTTCTCATCTTTTTTCTGTGTTGGTTTTGTGTTTGTTGAGACTCCTGTATTACGTTTCTTGTTTTGATATGTTATATTGTTATTTTGTTATTGTGCTTTGTGGCTACCCCTATGATCCCCTTTACTATTCAATTTTTAAACCCAATTTTAACTTCTACATATCTTTTTAACTTCTTCTCCATCTGAGAGGACTGTAACTTGTATAGTACATCCCTCTTTTTAGTGTCATGGTTTTTCATGATGTGATCACTGGTTCTCTTCTTTTAATATTGTGGCTTTGATTGAGTTTTGTGGCTTCCCTAATTTAGTAAGTTTCTGGATGTTGTGTCCTGCATTGCCTCCTTATGTATACACTTAATGGCTATGTTTTTCTAAGCAAAGAGATTCTTTCAATGTTTCTTGTAGTTTTGATTTGGTTCTTACAAAGTCTCGAAGCTTCTCTTTATTTGGGAATGTCTTAATTTCATCTTCATATTTGACAGACAGTTTTGCAGGATATATAACTCTCGGTTGAAAGTTTTTCTCTTTCAAGGCTCTAAATGTGTCATTCCACTGCTTCCTTGCTGACATCATTTCTACCAAGAAGTCAGAAAGAAGCCTACAGGGCTTCCCTCTGAATGTTAGCTTTGCTTTGAGTCTCATTGCCTTTAAGAGTTTCTGCTTATGTTTCATTTTATTAAGCTTCATTATAATATGTCTTGGTGTCTTTCTTTTGGAGTCTATTTTTTGTGGCATTTGATGCATGTCTTGAATATCTATATTCTATTCTTTCATAATTTAAGTGAAGTTTACTGTCCACAACTCAATAATGATACTTTTTGTGCTTTCTGCTTTACTTCTCTGTTCAGAAACTTCAGTTAATTGTACATTATTCCTATTGATAGAGTCTCACATGTTTCTGAATGCTTTTTCATTTTCTAAATTTCTTTTCTCTGATTTCTCCTCATAAATGCTGGTGTCAGTTCCTCTATTCTCAAGGTGACTAAGTCTGACTTCCAGTTCCTCAATTCTGCTCTTTTGGCTTTGAATCACGCTATCTAATTCCGTAATTTTGTTATTGATCTGTTGGATCTCAGAACATTTATGTTCCATCAGTTCATATAGCTTGCTTAATTTTTCATTTTGCTTCACTGCATTTTGTTTAATCTCTAGAACGGCTCTGTACATAATTCTTTTGTAGCCAACCTCCAGTAGTTTCAGAGAGTCTTCTTCATCTGGGAAGTTTTTTGATTCTTTAGTTTGGGAGTTTTCTGAGCCATGGTGGGCTGTTTCTTTAAATGCTTAGTGACAGTTTGTGGCCTTCAAGTCATCTAGAGGGTGTTTAGTTTCTGTAGTGTTGCCTCAACAGGAGCTGAGGCGTAGTTCTGAGAAGAGAGTTGGTCAACAACCACCTCTGTGTAGTCTAGTGACTGGGGCCAGTAGACTCCCTGGTTGTCAGTCTCTGCCTCCTGGCTGGCAAAGACACCACCCTACTTATGGAGTCACTGGAGTCACTGAACCACCTATCATGTGGATCAGTAAAGGCTGTAAGAGATGCTATCAGGCTGCACAGCAGTTATTTCTCTAGTCAGTCTTATTTTACAATGCTAAAAGCTATCTGATAGCTTCCAAAATCAGTCAAGCTGTCAGGTGTGGCAGTCCCCACCTTCCAGCTGACAACCTAAGCACCTCTTTGGCAGTCCCTAGATGCTATGATGTAGCTCAAGTAGGGAGGGGCTACAGCCCTACTGCTATCCTCTTCCAGGCCCTACCTCTAAGGTAACACTATGCTAAACACAGGTTTTCAGCTGGAAGAGTGCTCCTAGACTAGCACTGCCTCCCAGCCTGGGAATTAGCTCTTGCTGAGGCCTCCAGTTGGGTAAATTTCCCTCCCAGTAGACCAAGATGGTGTCCAAGTCAAGCTGACCCTCCTAGCACAAATCAGCAGAATCTATGGTGGAGCTCAGAAAAGAGACAGTGGAGGGGCTGTCTTGCCCTCAGTTTGCCTCTAGGCTCACAACACATGGCTATCCCACACACTGTCTCTCCACTGCGCTATACTTGGTTCACCTCAGCACTGCAGCTCGACATATCTGCTGGCTCATGCCCATCCCCCACCTATTGGCCTATAAAAAGAAAACAAATTAAAAGAACCGGTACCTATCGGTCTGCCCAAGTGGTGAGTCAGCAAGAATGGGGCTCAATGAGAGAGAATTTTCCTGTTAATGGCATGTAGTCTGATCAGACAACTCTATGCTGTGTCCTAGGGAATATTTGCTCAGCATACAGACAAAGTAAGGATAAAACACTTTCCTGATTTTAAACCATGCTCTATCCCCTTGTTCTGTTTGAATGACTGCCTCTTGATTTAGATAAAGATTCCACATGAGCACAATTGTGTGTTATGGAATTCCGTTCTTCACAATGTTTTCTGTAATTTGTTATGATTCACATAGGTGTATGTTTTTGCATAGTCAATAAAACAGATAAACATCTTTCTGGTATAAGCATGAAGAAATAATAGGTATAAAGAGGCAATATTTCCATGTTAACAAGATTATAACACAATAGTGTTCTATTTTAAACATCTTGTCTTGGTTAATAAATTTCCAACTACAAAGTCCCCTAAGGTACAGACTGAAGATAAAAATATCCAAAGAAAAATTTCCTTCTAAATAGTGTAAAAATGTCAAACATTCATCATGACCTTTAACATCACTTATTAACAAAGGAGTTGGATGTGATGTCAGATGACTTTCTCCTTTTTAACACGGATACTGCATTAAACTGAATAAGAGAGACTCAGGTCTCTAGCTACTGACACCACAAACTACCTAGCTACCAGGATCTTATGGGAATTAAGTCAGGAGTGAGTGTGGCAGGCCAGAAGAGGGGCTGATTTCTTCTAGGGGCCAAGATCATCTTGTCGAGGTGCCTTTATGAATCAATTTTCTGGGAACTGGGGACTAAAGCTGTAGGGTAAATGACCTAGTTTTACCCTAATTAAAGTGACCTTTGTCCCTGTCTCCAGAATAATAACCATTAGAATAATTGGTGTCCCTTGGTCTGGAACTTTCAGGCCACATCTGAGCATTTGTATTGGAGAGTAAGGGCTGACCAGAACAGAAAAGACTCACTCAACTAACATCCAGAGCTACATCATATGGAACTATTACATAAGACTATTGTATAAGACTGCTTGATAAAAGCCCTCAACACAAAGAAGGTTCATTGAGTTTCCTGGTTGTTGAGAACATCTGCTCTCAGAAGAGTAGATTTCCCTTGTGACATGGAATCTTAACACTTGAAACTCTCCTGAACCTTGCCCTCTGCGTCTCTTCATTTGTATCTTTTCTAACTATAATAAATCTAGAGTCAAATACTCTCCATGAACACCAACAAATTATTAAACTCAGAGGGACAGTGAGAGCCAGAAGGTTAGAAATTAAGAGAGTTATGTGTACTCCTGGGCTCCCAGCTGGAGTCCTGAAGGGATTGTGGGAAACCAGTCCTGAATTTGTGATCAGCAGGCAAAAGTTTGGGATGTTGTGTGGACTCCCGCAACTTGTGGTGGCTGACATCTGCCTATTTGACAACGTGGAAGATGTCGTCCTTTTAGCTTGTGAGTGCCAACCTAGATCTGAATGGCTAGTGCCATAGATAGTGCTGCAGGGTGGCTGGTGATGAGGACAGAGGAGTTGTAATGGCTCAGTCTCCACATTTGGTGGATTAGTTTCATGCTGATCCATACTTGCACACCTGGCAATAAGGAAGGCACCCTTATCACACAGATCCCTTAGTTACCAATCAGATGTGTCTTGCATCCTGTCCATGGTCAAGAGACAAGTCAGATACAAGAGGAAAGGTCCTGAAATACAATCAAATTTAACAACAAAGTATCTTCTATTCCGAGTGGTTCCAGTGACAAGCAGTGTTTTCTGAGGAGGATTCTCTGTACCTTTATGTTTGCAAGAAACAGAAAGTCCTTCACTCAGTCAGATTTGGGAAATGCATAAATTTGAGTAAATGTATAAATATGCATAAAGAGAAGTTAGTATTAAGGAAATGGCTCACATAATTGTAGATGCTGGAACATGGGTCAGGCTGGAGACTTCTGATTGACATAGACACAGGGGCTAGCAAACTCAAGATTGGCAGGTCAGAGAGCAAGGCTCTGGCTCACAAGCTGAGAAGACCAATGAACCAAAAGATCACCAGGCAAGACAGAAGTAAGCTGCTAGTTCAAGTCCTGAGAATCAGAGATCAGGTGAACAGAAGCCACCTGCGAAATTCAGAGCCATTAAAATCTCAGGAGGCTTTCCATAAAGTCCACTTGTATTCAGTGCAGGCCTCACCCTAAGAAAACTCCCTTTTAACTGATTGGCTACTCACATCATATCCCTTCATGAAAGTGGTCACAGTGTATCAAATCTCGTCATGAAAGTGATCACATCATCATCATATGACTGCCAAACTACATCATAACTGCCAAAACACTGGGAATCATGGCCTAGCAAAGATGACGTACAGCCTTAATGATCACAGTGTGGGAAGCAAGGCATCACGTGCATCAAAAGAGCCACTTGGTTGGGGAGCTGCACTACCTTGGCAGGCAACTGGACATCCTATGAGATTGTAACGCGGCAGCTTAGAGACATCTTCAAATAATTTATTTACTCACATCCCTTTACTTCTTTATATCTACCCTATTCCCACAAAGATTTAAGTGAATTTACAAAGATACATTCATACATCCTCACACAAATGTATTATCTGCCATAGAGTCAGCTCCAACTCACAGTATCCTTATGTATGCCAGTATGTTCAAGTCCCTCATTGTGGCTACTGTGCCAATCCATCTCACCAGGGCTCTCCTTCCACCGTCACTGGTCCTGTAGTTCACCAAAAAGGATGTCTTTCTCTAATGTTCAATCCCTACTGATGACACACCCATACCAAAAGAGTTGGACAATGTTTTTGTGATCTACAAGCCTTTCATCAGTTAATATTCAGTGGTAACTCACCAGACCTTTCTCTCTAGTCTGTCTTTGTTGGAAGGTTCTGCTGAAACCTGCTGACCATGGGTGACACTGCTGGTATTTGAAATGCTGGTGGCATAGCTTCCAGTGTCACAGCTAGACATAAGCCAACACAAGTATGACAAAGTGACAAGTAGATGAGAATACACAAATATAACATGGATTAAAAGTAGATAAGAGGCCAAAAATAATGGTAAACCCAAAGACGGAATTTGATTAAATTATTTACGTATATAATTTTTAAAATTTGAAGGAAAATGTAACTAAGTATACACAGACACATAGTAGTGGACTCTTATTTGCATATTTTATTTCATATTTGAACCTTGGAATTAGGCAATTGCTGAACCTGAACTTGATTTTACATACACTGTATTTTATATTTCTTTCGAAAGACAGTGTCTCTATGGAACTTTTTTCTTTTTAACATCACTATGCCTGCAATTTAATTTTTCATAACTGAAGTTGTAAACTTTCTCCATTGGCTTAGGCTCAATTCCAGCATCAAAGAAACATCTCTAGCCCACTAAGCCTGGACCAAGTACTGTGATTCTCACAACACTGTAGACATAGGTCGTCTGCTCAGTCCTAACTTTACAAAGACTCAGTTACCTGCTTATCTCCCACACTGACTTACAAGCTCCCGGGCAATGGAGACTGTGTCTGGCTCTCCTTTGGTGTTGCCAGTGCTAGAATCAAGTATTTGTTTCCTCAGGCTATCTGTTGACTTAACAAAATGTGTTCTGTATTTGTTGACTCAAATTTTTTGCTGTAAGTACATCTTTTGTTGCATTGTGAATCTATACCCATTCTAGCCTGCAAATGCAGAACTTTTCATCTGCAGTATTTGGAAATACATATATCCAAAAACTATATCTTGGTGCCTTTTCCCCTTTGAAGATACCTCAGGTGCCACAAATGATTAAGTACTCAATTATGAACTGAAAAATTGGCAATTGAAAGACATTCAGAGGTGCTTTGGAAGAAAGGTCTGGCAGTCTACTTCTGGAAGATCATACCTGTTGAAAACGCTATAGAGTAGGGGTCACCATTAGTCAGAATCAATTCAAAGGTGACTAGTTTGGTTCATATTTTGGTTTCTCTCTTAGAGTCTCTAGGTAGTACAGTTAATGCTTTTGGCTACTAACCCAAAGATTTGAGGTTCAAGTTCACCCAGAGACACTTCAAAAGAAAGGCTTAGTAATCTATTTCCAAAAAATCAACTGTTAAAAAATCATATGGAACATAGTTCTACACTGATGCATGTGGGATTGCCATGATGAAAACTGTTCATTTTTTTGCTTTTCTCCTTTCATAGATGTTGCAAAGGGATAGATTTGTTGGCAGAATTACAAAGTGGGGTTATTAAAGAGAGAGACAAGTTTCCTGCGTGTCAACAAAGACAGCACTGTCTGCCTACAATACAGTAGTTGTATAAACCCGGCAGGGGGAAAAGAGGAGACATGCAGAGTATTTGGAAAGGAGAAAAATGAAGAACACTGAAATAAAGCAGAAAAGTAAATATAGAGCCAGCAGGGTTCAATGCGGGGATGTGGGAAGGAAAAGAAAACAAGGGAAAGAAATAAAAGGAAGAATTTACTGAAATCCTGCGTGGTGAAGGGTGATTTGATCCATGGTGCAGCAAATCCATGAAACAACATAATTAGCATCGTTTTCATTTCTCACAAGTGCTATATTTAGACATGGTCTATGTTAGCATACCTGTGGTAGTAAAGGTATTTGACTGTTAATATGCTTCAAATTTTAAGTTAAAGAGAATTTTGTAAGATTTCCCCTCCCCCTTTTTTTATTATGACTGAATGAAAATGTACATTCCTGTGTAAATTTACATGCCCACCTATATGCAGCTTCCACTGCTCTCCCTGCCCGGTGACAGCACACTATTCCTCTCCGCTCCAATGCTTGTCTCATCCTCCCAACAGCCACCTTTCCTCTCCTCTCCACTCGCTCTCCTTCCTCCAGCCAGAGGTCAGCAGGATGACACGCTACAGATGCATAGAACCATAAAGTGCATCCAATATATGGTCACTGTGCATCGCCAAGCCCAATCCATTCGTGTGTGAAGAGTGGACCTTCGTTATGATTTATGGGCAAGGGCAGCATCAGAGGCGGGGGCCATGCTCCCAGGGGAACCCTGAAACTGCTGGGCTATCAATTGAGGTCTTTTAGTGGAGATCTCAGGGTGCACCCCTGTTTATTCTTGGGTTGCCAGTCAGACTCAACGTAGTGAGCTCCATCACGGCTATCACTGGTGGTGGCCGGGCACCATCCAGTTCTTCCAGTCCCAAGTTGATGTAGGTACCCACTCATGTGGGTCTCTCTATCTTCTGGGTTGTCTTTACCCTGTGTCATTTTCGTCCTTGGTGAGCATCCGTTCCTGCTAAGTTGGAGCATGCGTTCCTGCTGAGTTGGGACCATTTGCTGTGCCCTCTGATGGCAGCTTGGCAGCTTTTAAGACCTCAGACGCCACTCACCAATGTGGAGTGCAGAGAGCCGTCTTAGCGAAATGCTAGTTGTGCCAATTGACCTCGGTTTCGCCTAAGAGCAAGACTCTTTGACAGCTGCAAGGGAGGGGAGGGAGAGAGGATGAGGGGGGAAGGGTTTAGATTAGATAGTTGCTAGAAATCTGGTTGGGTGAGATCAATGATAGCACACATTAGAAACAAGAACAATATTAAGTGGACTTCAGCATAACTTGAATACTCCTTCCATCTTAACCCAATATTGCAAGGATAGAGTAGCTGGGGCCAGGGGGGAGGGTGGGCATGCTCCTAAGATTTTACCATTTTAAAGAGGAAATACTATATGGATAAAATGCATAAGACCCACTTTTCTGTGATTACAATTGTCTGTCTCAGAGCAGTCTGTGGTGGTATAGGGCATTTCAGAGTCCAGGACTACATGGAAATCTGTATATTTAAACATGAGCTTTGTAGCTATAGATATTAACTTGTCCAGTATTCTGTGAATGTTTCCTAATCTATACTTTCTATAGATGAAGAAATAGTCTAAGGATTAGGAACCCTATAGCTGGTAGAAATGCATTATTGAATGAAGATACTGAATAGTTGGAGTTTCTGGGTAGTACAAATGGTTACCACACTCAGCTGCTAACCAAAATGTTAGTGGTTTGAGTCTACCCAGAGGCACCTCAGGAGAAAAGTCTGGTGATCTACTTCTAAATAATCAGCTAGTGAAAGCCCAACAGAGTACAGCTCTACTCTGACATACTTGGGGTTGCAGTCAACTTGATGGCAATTGTTTTGTTTTGGGTAGTTATGCTCTAACCCTCAGGCATCCCCACTCAGCACATGTTTGTTGGGCATTTTCTTTGCAGTGGTAGTACTTCAGAAGATATAGATGCAGAAGACTGAAGGAGCCTCCCATATTCTGTGGGGAGGAGGCTTGAATGGAAATGGAGATGGAGAAACAGACAAAATATACAAAGCACAAGAAGGGCTATGGTTCAAACTGTGGCTTGGCGAGAATTATGCGAGGGGTCCTGGCAAAGGACTGTGAAAGTAGCAGAGGGAAAGAGCACATCCTTCCTTCAGAGAGTTGGGAAAGGCTTTGGGGCATCTGTGATGATCCTTGAAGAATAATAACGGTTGAGTCAGGATGAGGAGGAGAAGCCATCAAAGGTCAGGAGAATGGCAATGAGGAAAGCACAATAGAAGGAAAGTGAAGAAAAGCCCACATGTGGACAGGTGTTGAGGTGACCACAGTGAAGAAATGGGAGAGTGAGGACAACAGTCAAGATGAGGATTTTAACTGATACTGCTAAGGGCTTGCTAAAGGCCAGACATAGTACTTAATGCTTTTTTGTCCTTGCAACTGCTTGCGAAGCAGGCTTTATTGTTAGCCTCCTTTTAGAGATGAGGAAAGCAGGACACAGGAGTCCAGACTTGCTTACTGTGGCCAGCTCCAGGAGGGGTTAAGCTGAGCTCTAAAGTGAAACTGTCATCTCTAGAGGTCATCCCCTTAGTTCCTCTGTCATGGAGATAACACTCAATGGTAGGCTGCTTGGGAAGGATGGGTTGAGAAGGACTGATTGTGGAAGACTGGTTGGAAAGGACTACTTGGGGAGTGGTTCTGAAGAACTGGTTTTGAAGAATTAGTTTTAAAGAATTGGTTGTGAAGATTGGTTGGGAGGACTGGTTGGGGCTGAGTTTGATGAAGAAAAAGAGTCACTGAAGGTTTTATTTTTGGTTTTAGACCAGAAAACTAGTGGGTTCTGAGCTGCACTTTAGAAATATCAGTCTGGCAGTGGTGTGGGGAGATCATGGCAGGCGATTGACTAGTTGGAAGGGTATTTTGAGAGGCTGGATAATAACTACAGTAGATCTGGGTCACAGCAGTAGCTGTAGGCATTGAAAGAGGGACACTTATGCCTCATGCATTAAGAAAGATTCTCTGGGCTCAGGCAGAGTTCAAGACAGGAGTGAAACAATTAAAAGATATTAGAAAGCTGGGGGAATGTGGATGCTGTGGTTAGGAAGTAAAAGTCAGGAGAAGTCAATGGACTTGGGAAGAATAGTATGAGTTGAGTTTTGAACAACTAAATGCTGAAAACTCAGCAGTTTTTACATGGAGATGTCTCAGAAGATGTTGGAAATACTTGTTAGATCTCAGGGAAGATGTTGGTATTAATTGTTGCTACAATTGCCTTCAAATCAGCCCTTGACTCATGGTGACACTGTAAAACAGAACAAAATGTTACCTGGCCCTCTGCCATCCCCATGATTGACTGCAGAGCAGATTGTTGTGATCCACAGGGTGTTCACTAGCTGACTTTCAGAAGTAGACTGCCAAGGCTTTTTTCCAAGTCTGTCTTAGTCTGGAAGTTCCATCAGAACCAGTTCAGCATCACAGTAATAAAAAAGCTCCCACTGACAGAAGGGTAGTGGCTGTATATAAAGTACATTGCTCAGAAATTAATCCTGGGTCACCAGAGGGAAAACAGGAATTCTATCACTGAACTACCACTGCATCTTTGCTTGTAGATGAGCAATAGTTGAAGTAATAGGCTGAAGAATGGTCAACTGTGTAAGGTACAGAATGCCAAGAAAGTACAAAAAGAAAATAAGAGGACAAGCATAAGATTTGGGGAGACACAATTCAGGGGTTGGAGAAGAACACTCCAGAAAGCAGAAAGAGAATGAATCATCAGAGAAATAGATAGAAGACCAAAGAGTCTCTGGTCCAATAGTAAATAACAGGAATTTTCTGAAGAAGACACTGTTAACAGTGTTACTGTTGGTTCATATAACAAAAGGAAGGAGATGGAATCCTGAAAAGGCTTGGAAGTCAAGGGAAAGAAGCAGTGGAGAGTTTAAAGGTACAACAAGAAAAGACGGCAGAAGAGAGTTTGGTTGCTAGGTTACCAACACACACTCCAGGTTAATGTGGAGGAATTGAGAGATAAATGTTCGGCTGGCAAATCCCAGAGGCTGGGATTCTCAAAGGCTGGAGAGCAGCTGTTTCTAAGGGTGACTATTTCTTGTCCTCTGTTTACTCTTTAATGTGTGGCTAACCCGTACCCTTTCCCTCCTTAAAGTCAATGAAGTTATACAATAAATTAATCCTATGTAATGATTTTTAAAACATGTGCTTAGCTTGGGAGGATGATTATATGTTCAGCTATAGTCTGATGAATCATATGACAGTTACTGAAAACATGAAAATTCCAGCAACTTCAGCTCCTTTAAAACTTGGTGAATTACCTAGGTTTTGTGAGTTACGTGTTTTGGTTTTCTGACAAAAATCTGTATAAACTGCAAGCCCATTCTTGAATGTGTTTCCAGTAAAAAGAAGAATATAATGCAATATCCAAATTTGCTAATTACTGTAATGATTAAAGCAAGACTTTTTGAGTTTACTGTTTCATAATTTGATGACCTTTTGAACAGAAACAGGATCTGACAAAGATAGCTGTAACAGTAGAGAGAGAGGTAAGCAATGCCAGCTCTCTTAAAACAGTTAATGGATTTGAACCTACATGCAATTTGAAGTGTATTTTGCTGGGACTACCTTCTAGTTTTTCAGAGCTGTACTGCAGTTAGCAAAATGTGAGGTACCATATTATAGTAGTTTAGAAAAAAATCACAGCCTTAATTTTCTTGGCAAACATATATTAAGAACTGGGTAGGAGAATAAAAATGTCTAACAAAAGTACTTAGAAACATACAGAAAAAAAAAAGATGGGAAGAGGGTGAGGAAGAGCCCATCTGAGATCATTTAGAAGCACTGAAGACAAAGGGTCATTTTGATAAGACAGACTGATCAAATGAAAAGACCACGATTTTGGAATCCCACATACTTGGGTATGAATTCCAGGTGTGCAGAGTCCTTTCCTAGTTTCCATGTGGGAGACCCAGGCTCAATTCCCAGCCAAGAAACCTCATACACAGCCACCATATTTCAGTTGGTGAAGGCTTGTGTGTTCTTATGATATTGAACAGGTTTCAGTTAAGCTTCCAGAGTTAAGACCGACTAGGAAGAAAGACTTGGCAATCTACTTCTGAAAATCAGTGAGTAAAAACTTGGGGGTCACAACAGTATGACCCTGGCTGCATTGTATTCCACTGCACCTGGGGTCATCAAATGTCAGGGACTGACTTGATGACTGCTAACCACAATAGTCTCCTAGCCATAGTACATTGGTAAGTTACACTACTGTTCTGAGCCTCAATTTCCTAGCAAATTGCATGGATACGGGAAGCAATGAAGAGAAGTTGGTCCTTCTCTCTCCACTCCAGGTCCCAGTCCTCCTCAACTATTTCTCTCTATCCTCCTTCCCTACCGGGAAGTGAACTCAAGGATTTTGCTTTAGGCAGCTAGTGAAAAGCTTAGGCTTGAAGTCTCCTCTTAATGGGAATGGGGCGTGTGTGGTCCTCATCAAGTGATCTAACTTATTGGTGACTTATTTATGAGCCTGAGAGAAATTCCTGTTAACAGGGACAATATTGTTGTTGTTAGCTGCCACAAGAGGCTCCAATTTATGATGACCCCATATACAACAAAATAGAATATTTTTGATTCTGTATCATCTTCATGATAACTGGCATGCTCTAGCCCATTTCTGTGGCTATTGTGTATTATGCCAACCTAGGAGGCTCCTCTTCCAGCTCTATATCAGACAATGTTCTGTTGTGATCTGTAGAGTTTTCATTGGCTAATTTTCAGAAGCAGATCACCACAATTCTTCCCAGTCCACCATAATTGGAAAGTTCCAGTGAAACCAATTCACCAAAGATGACCCTGGTAGTATTTGAAATAACTGGTGACACAGTTTCCCACATCACAGCAAAATGAAAGCCACCAAACTATGACAGACTGACAGACAAAATGATCAAATGAGATGATTTTTGTGACAGTGTTGGGGAAATCCCTTCTGTGAAATGTCTTTTATGACTCAGTATGCAGTACTCAAAACCCACTACCACAGGGTCGATACTGACTCATAGCAGCCCTATAGACAAAGTAGAACTTCCTGATATATTTTCCAAGGAGTACCTGACAGATTTGAACTGCTACTCTTCTGGTTAGCAGCCATGATATTTAACCCCTAGGCTGCTGGGGTTTCTAGTATGGAATGAACAGTTTTGAAATGATCAAAAATCATTCCTATCTTCTTCCCTAATGATGTTATTTATATATATTCTGTTGTTGTTGTTGTTAGCTGCTTTAGAGTCAGTTCTTACTCATAATGACTGAGTGTACAACAGAACAAAGCACTACGTGGTCCAGAGCCAGCCTGACAATTGTTGTTATACTTGAGCCCATTGTTGCTTTCCAACACGGGGGTCTCTTCTTCTGGCTTTGTATCACACAATGTCACACTGCTAATCATGAGGTTTTCAATGGCTAGTTCTCTTCAGAAATACACGACCAGCTCCTTCTTCCTAGTCTGTCTTAGTCTGGAAACTCAGCTGAAACCTTTCTGCTATGGCTGATCCTGCTGCTATTTGAATAGCTGTGGGGTGAATTTCCAGTAAACAAAGTTTAGCTTTTGAAAACTCACTTTGTAAAGAAACCCTGAATTCCAGAGTCTAAGTTGCCACTCTTAGGCATAATACCAAGCAGTTCTTTCTTTTATTAAACCTTTCAAAGGGAATACATCCCTCTCTTAACTAAAAATTTGACCAGTAAGGGTTTACATGTGACAGCTAGCATACTGCATTTGCCTCTGGAAGCAACTATTCTTCAAACTAAATAAGAAATCACTAGTGCAGTTATTTTCCTTGAGTTTCTTTCTTTGGTATTCAAAGTATACTAAAACTATATATATATATATATATATATATATGCTGAAATGTTAGAAAGGTTACTCTCTCTTAAGCTTTCTAAAAGGAGGAGAGTGACACAGAAGAGAAAGAAATGAACTTGGCACACCAGTGAACCATGCTCTGGAATTTGGGTTGGTCTAGGAAAAAGTACAGAACTCTGTGGAAAATATACGTGGATGTGCAAGAAATCCCTGTAAACTATAAATTGACTACATAGCGCATGAGCTGGCATGGAGAGAAACCACAGTGCTTTGCAAAGTAAGGTAAGACAGGGCTAAGAGTAAATTGTGAGCTAGGGTTCACTCAGGTGTGACTGTGTGATGGGGATGGTTACATGCTTTTAATTATTAGCAGCCTTAACTATGTCTTTAACCTGACCATTGTAAAGTATGTACCATCGGAGATATCTGTGGGTGACCTGTTTATCATCAAAGTCTTCATTAGTGTTCAATTACCCAAGCTCCTTTTTCACCTCCCCCTACCAACCATCCTGTTCAGTTAAGCTGCTCAGTTTATTCCCAGCTCATTCCCTTTATCCATGTGGTTCATTTTCCTTGAAAGCCATGATATTTTTTCCTTCTTCTGTCAGAATCTCATTACCCACCTTCAAGGTCAGTGGAGGCTCATCGTTCCCTTCCCTATGGAGCCTGATCACTTCTGTGTTTCCTGATTTCCATTTTCTCTAAGCTGAACAAAGACCATGAGAACCTAATCCTATACTGTGTTGTGATTCCAGGAATTGGTTGGTGTAGGTACTGCCTGTTGTGCCTATTAGAGTACAGCTTTCAGGAAGGCCATGAAAACATTGTACTGGAGCTAAAATCAGCCATCTGCTGAGCTTTGCTTGCTTGGCACTCTGGGCTGGGTATATTCCATTCACTGTAATGTCTAACGCAAGGTGACTCTATTAACCTCCCTTACCCAGAATCTAATGACAATAATAGCAGGTGTTGCAACTCATGATTACCTCATGTATAACAGAACAAAATATTGCCTGATCCTGCATCATCCTTACAATCAGCAGCATATTCAAGTCCATCATTGTTGCTATGGCGCCAGTCCATCTCACTGAGGGCTCTCATAACCTTGCTGGCCCTCTAATTCACCAAACACGATGGCGTCTTTCAGCAGTGGATGCTGCTGTGATTAATACTAAAGCGTCTAAGTGATGTGACTAAAGTGTCTAAGTAAAAAAATGTTCTATTGTGATCCATAAGGTTTCATACTTAATTTTCGGAATTAGATCATCAAGCCTTTCTTCCTAGACTATTTTTTTCTGGAAGCTCTGCTAAAACCTGTCTACCAGTGGTGAATTATTCTTGCTAGCATTTAAAATATTGGTGGCACAGCTTCAAGCATCACAGCCGCACACAAGTCATCCCAACATGACACTGACAGCCAAGTGGAGCTTCCAAAATATAGGAAACTGAAAATCAAGGGGATATTGTCCCTTATCCAAAGTCACCCCCATCCCCCAGTTACTTTTCACAAAGTATCTCATTTAATTTTAAGAATGATCCCCTGAAGTAGGTCTTATTATCCCCATTTTAGAAGATGGTGACACCAGCTTCCAGTTTCCAAATAACCTGGCCCCGAGGTCATGACCAGAAGACTTCAGATTTGAACTCAAGCCTGTCAGCAGCTCCAATCCAATGCCTTTCGCACTATATCACACTGCTTTCCTATCACCAAAAGCCCCAGCACAAATTTGAGCATGGACTAGCATTAAAGGAATATGTGATGATTCGTCCTCTTGTCAAAATCAAGGAAAGGTAACAAAAATCTGCATGTTTGCCCAGAGCAGTGTTCTCCCATATATTTAAGGCAGAACCAAGACAAAACTACTTCTACTTCTTTGCTTTATAGTAACAAGTTAAAGGGATTCATCATCATGTTAATATTTAAGAGAATATGCAATGATTTTTATCTTCTGGGTCAAAAAATTCTCTGCATACAACATGCATTACCAAAGAATTTTAAATGCAGTAAACATCTTTATAGTATCTCTAAGTATGTATAAGTATAACATCTCTAAAGTATGTTGCCCAAGACACTTGTAACTGGCAACAATGCTCTTGTCCTCTGATGCCAAATGAGGCTAGGCACCAGGAGGCAACAAAAACAGGAGAGGGTCTAATTTTAATAAACTCTCACCTTTCTAAACCCTCTCAGTAGCAAAACTGTGCCTGCCATCTTCCAAGAAATGTGTTCACATAAATTGTCTCACTATTTAAATAAGCTTAAATTTGGGGCTTAGTCTCTCTGTATTTTGTCTTTACATTTCTCGTCATACGAAGATAAAGCTTAAAAGGGCCTCAGAGAATTTATCCTTCCTTGGTTGGCATCACCCATGCCACATACAGATGAGGAAACTGAGCGCCAGAGGTGACATGTGACTTGTCCAAAGCCTTGCAGCTCTTGGAATAATTGGCATCAGAACACAGTTCTTCTGACAGAGTCTACGATTTCTCACTATACCTCCTCTTAACTCAGGCAGAACCTGAAAATGAAAAGGTGGACCAAAACTCAGGGAGAAACAAAATAATTAAGCAGTTTATTAGTTTGGAGCATTTGAACCATGGTGTTGGCACAGAATATTGAATATACTGCCAAAGGAATGAACAGATTTGTCTTAGAAGAAATACCACTTGAATGTCCCTTTGAATCAAGAACGGTGAAGTGAGACTTAGGCTCGCTTACTTTGGACACATCATCAAAAAAGACCAATGGCTAAAAAAGGGCATCATGTTTGGTAAAATAGAGGTTAACAAAAAACAAGGGAAACCCTCTTTTGAGATGGATTGGCACAATCAAACATGCCAATGATCATGAAGATGGTGCAAAACAGGTGATTTTTTTAAAATTGGGATTAAGTGAAAGCATAACATCCAAATCAATTTTGCATGCCTGCCTATCGGCAGCTCCTTCTGCTCTCCTTACCCAGTGACGACACACTCCTCCTTTTCACTCTGTACTTCTAGTATCCTCTTACAATCTCCTGTCCTCTCTTCTCTAACCTCCTCTTCTACCTGGAAAGAGACCAGCATCCTACAAATGCATAGAACCACAGAGTACACACACCATGTGGTCATACTGTGTCCATGAGTCTATTTTTGTCCAAAGAGTTGTCCTTAGTAGTGTTTTCTGGTCAGGGCAGCAGCAGGTCTAGGGGCCATGCTCCCAGGCGATCCTCCAGGCCATCGGGCCATCAGTTGTGTTCTTAAGGAGATTTCTTGAGCTGCACCCCTCTTTTTCTCATGTTGCCATAGGGACTCTACATTGTGTACCCCATCAAGGCTGTCTTTGACAGTGGCTGGGCAGCATCTGGTTCTTCTGGCCACATGTTGATACAGTCTCCCATTGATATGGGTTCTTCTGTTTTCCGATTTCTTTTTTCCTTATGTGTTTGTTGTTCTTGGTGATCGTCTGTTCTGTACAAGTTAGGATCATTTGATATACCCCAGTTGGCACTTTACTAGCTTTTAAGGCCCTAGATGCCACTCACCAACAGGGGGTGCAGTAGAGTCTTTTAGCAATAGGCTAGTTATGCCAATTTGCCTTGATGTCCCGTGGAAGTATGGTCTCCAGACCCCTGCCCCTGCTACTCTATTCTTGCAATACTGGGTTGAAAATTGAAGAGATTTCAGTTTATGGTGAACTTCAGCTAAATTCATCTACTTTCTACTGTGTGCTGTCTCTCCTTTCACCTAACCAAATTTCTGTCAACTATCTAATCTATGACCAACCCTCTCCCTCTTTCCCCACCCTTGTAGCCATCAAAGAATCTTGTCTTCTGAATATGAATCTATTTTTAAGTCTTTACACTAGGACTCTGATACAATGTTTGCCCTTTTGTGACTGACTGATTTCACTCAGCATAGTCTTCCAGTTGGAACTGAATTATGTTTCCTAAAATCATCATTGTTCTTTATCATTGCATAGTGTTTCATTGAGTATATGTACCATAGTTTGTTTATCCATTCATCTGTTGATAAGCGTCTGGGTTGACTCTATGTTTTGCTATTGTGGACTGTTCTGCAATAAATATTCGTGTGCATGTAACTGTGTGTATGATAGCCTTTGTCTCTGTAGGATATATTCCCAGTAGTGGGATTATTGGATCAAATAGTGTATCTATTTCCAGATGTTTAAGGAAGCACAAAATTGCTTACTAATTTACTTGTCATTTTGCAATCCCACCAGTGTAGGAGAATTCCCATCTCTCCACAGCCTCTCTGGCACTTGTTGTTTTGTATTTTTTTGGATACTGGACAACCTTGTTGGGGTGAGATGGTATCTCATTTGTAGTTCTGATTTGGATTTGTCTGATGGTTAATGATCGCAAGCATTTCCTCATGTGTCTTTTCGTTGCCTGAATATCCTCTGTGGTGAAGTTTCTGTCTACATCATTTGCCCATTGCTTAATTGGTTAATTTATCATTTTTCTTGTTGTTATTTTGCAGTACCTTGTAGATTATGGAGATCAGATGTCAGTCCAGCATGTAGTTACCAAGTATTTTCTCCCAATCTGTGGGTTTTCTTTTAACTCTTTTGATAAAGTCTTTGGATGAACAAAAGTGTTTGACTCCTGGTAAATCTATTTTCTCTTCTGTTAGTAGTACTTTGTTTCTCAGATTTTGAAGTCTCTCTAAGCAGTAGATTAGAACTTTCACTGTGGACTCTATTTTTTGTAGCATGATCTTTGTCATTTCAGGATTGGTATTTAGGTCTTTGATCCATTTTGAGTTATTCTTTGTGTAAGGGAAACCCTGGTAGCACAGTAGGTTAAATGCTATGTCTGCTAACCAAAAGGTTGGCAGTTCAAATCCGCCAGGTGCTTCTTGGAAACTCTGTGGGGCAGTTCTTCTGTGACTTCTTGGATCACTGTTAGTTGGACCCAACTCCACTGCAGTGGCTCTGGATTTTTGTTTTTTTGCGTAAAGTGTGAGATATGGGTCTTGTTTCAACTTTTTGCAGATAAATATCCAATTTTGCCAACACTGTTTGTTAAAGAGACTGTTTTTACCCCAGTTTACAATCTTAAGGACTTCATGGAATAGTAACTATTCATAAGATGATGGTGGCATCCCTGGGGGTCTCAATTCTGTTTCATTGGTCTATATATCTCTTTTCGTACCAGTACCAGGCTATTTTGACTACCGTGGCAGTGTAGTAAGTTCTAGAGCTGGGTAGTGTGAGATCTCCTACTGTGTTCCTCTTCTTCAGTAGTGCTTTACTTACCTGGGATTTCTTCCCTTTCCAAACAAACTTGGTGATTTGTTTCTTCATCTCATTAAAAAATGTCACTGGAATTTGTACCGAAATTGCATTGTATATGTGGATTGCTTTGGATAAAATACGCATTTTGACAATGTTAAGTCTTCCTATCAATGAGCTGGGCAGGTTTCTTCACTTATTTAAGTCTCTTTTGGTTTCTTGCAGTAAGGTCTTGTAATTCTCTCTGTATAGGTCTCATATTTCTCTGGTTAGATTTACTCCTAGGTATTTTATATTCTTGGGGACTACAGTAAATGGTGTTGATTTGGTAATTTCTTCTTTTATGATCTCTTCGTTGTTGTAAAGGAATCCTACTGATTTATTTATTTTTATCTTATATCCTGATACTCTGCTGAACTCTGCTAATAGTTCCAGTAGTTTTCTTATGGATTCTTTAGGATTCTCTGCATATATAATCATATCTTCTGAAAATGGGGAGATTTTTACTTCTTTTTTACTGATGTAGATGCCCTTTACTTCTTTGTCTTGTCTAACTGTTCTGGCAAGAACCTCTAGTACAGTGTTGAAGTGGCACGAGTGGGCATCCTTGCCTAGTTCCCATTCTGAAGGGGAATTCTTTCAGTCTCTCTCCATTCAGGATGATGTAGGAGGTTTACTTAGCATAGATGCCCCTTATTGCACTGAAGAATTTCTCCTCTATTCCTGTTTTGCTGAGTTTTTAGCATGAATGGATATTAGACTCTTTTGAATGCCTTTTCTGCATCAATTGACAAAATCAGATAATTTTTATCCTTTGTGCTATTTATGTGGTTAATCACATTAGTTGTTTTTCTGATGCTGAAGCAGACTTACCTCCCGGGTATGAATCCAAATTGGTCATGATGAACTACTTTTTTTTTTTTTTATATGTTATTGAACTCTATTGGCTACAATTTTGTGGAAGATTTTTGCATCTAGGTTCATGAGTGACATTGATCTCTAATTTTCTTTTTTCTGTGTGTGGGATCTTTCCCTGGTTTTGGTATCAGAGTTATGCTGGCTTAATAGAATGAATTTGGAAGTATTCCATCGCTTTCTATGCTGTGAAATAGCATCAGTAGCACTGAAGTCAATTCTTCTCTAAAAGTTTGGTAGAATTCTTTGTTGAAGCCATCTGGGCCAGGACTCTTTTTGGTTGGTAGTTTTTTTTATTACTTTTTCAATCTCTTCCTTTGTGACTTGAGTTGCTCTACTTCTGCTTGTGATAATTTTGGCAGGTGACATGAATCTAGAAATTTTTCCATTTCCTCTAGGTTCTCAAATCTGTTACTGTACAGTCTTTTGTAGTAATCTATTATGATACTTTTGATTTCAGTTGGATCTGCTGTGCCATCTCCCATCTTATTTCTTATTCAACTTATTGCTTCCTCTCCTGTTTTTCTTTTGTAAGTTTAGCCTATGGTTTATCACTTTGTTGATCTTTTCAAAGAACAAGCTTTTGGTCTTGTTAATTTTTTCAATTGCTCTTCTGTTCTGTAATTCATTTAGTTCTGATGAAGAACAGGTAAACTTTTATGGTGCTATACATAAGATCACCAAGAGCTGGAGTTGACTTGTGGAAAATGAACAATAGTGGTAACAATAGTAATTTAGAGACAGAGATGAGGGGAGTGAGTGGAAAGAAATATACCATTGGTTAAATCTTTACAAGTTTCATAAAGGTGAACCCTTGTTGTGTAGTGATTAAGAGCTGTGACTGCTAACCAAAAAGTTGACAGTTTGAAACCACCAGGCACTTCCTGGAAACTTTTTGGGGCAATTCTAGTTTGTCATATGGGGTCACCGTGAGTTAGAATCAACTTGGTGGCAGAGGGTTTGGTTTCGGACTTTGGTATTACCATCAACTGTGATCAAGTTGATTGTGACTCGTGGAGACCCTATGTGTAAGAGAAAAAGTGTACTCCAAAGGGTTTTCAATGGTCAATATTTTGTAAGGAGATTACAAAACCTTTCATCCAAGGTGCTTCTTGGTGGATTCAAATCTCCTACATTTACATTAGCTGCTGACTGCATTAATCGTCTGCACCATTCAGTGACTCCAAAAAGTATATAATTCTTATTTTTCCTACCTATTGAAATTAAATTAGCATTCCTTTCTTAAATGCTGTCATTCCTAAGCATTGTTCTCTAAAGAAAAATCTTGGAGATGGAATTCAGTAGCTTTGTAGTTTCTCTCTAGTTGGAAAGCTGGAAGCCTGTGTGCATAGTGCTTGGAGTGCACTGTCACCCTAGTCCTGGCTGCTGGACCTGGTCAGCATTAGTTTGTGCAGCCATTCCACATCCTGTGTAGAAGAAGCCATTTGCAGAAATGCATATGGCGGTCATAAAAAAATGAAGGTGCATGAGAGCAATGCCATGGCACAAGAAGTTGTTAGCATGTTCCCGTTTGTTTATAATTATCCTTGCAACCAAAGATTGAGAAGGGGAGAGTGCTGATCTGTCATGGGATTGACAATTAGTGTCACAATACAGTACATGTACTGATTGTTTAGTGAGAAACTAGTTTGCTCTGTAAACCTTCACCTGAAGTACGACAAAGAATAATAATTATCTACAGCAAGGGGCTGCTCACTAGCTTGATGTTTCAAAAGCAGATTGCAAAACCTCTGACCTTCCACCCTCAGGCCCATGACAGAAAGCATGAGGCCTGTGATGGCTCTGAGACCTACTAAAAATGCAAGATTCAATCCGATAATTTTCCAGGGGTCAAAAACACTTCAGAGAGAATTCAAGAGACACAAAGAATTTCTGGTGTCTCCTACACCAGTAACCAGTTGCGGGCAACTCTGACTCACGGTGACCCTATGCGTTTCAGAGTAGAACCGTGCTCAGTAGGATTTCAATGGCTGGTTTTTGTCAGAAGCAGATCACCAGGGCTTTGTTCCAATGTGCCTGTGGGTAAAATCAAACCTTCAACCTTTTGGTCAGCAGCCAAGTGCATCCGTGTTACCTAGACCCTCTGAAAAATAAAAAAAATGCTTGGACTACCTTTCAGGCCTCTATGGTAGTTTTGCTTACCAGTTTGGATTGACAACTACCTTAAAATCAAAGAACTCTTTGCCATCCAGTTGATTCCAACTCAAAACAAAACCGATAGTACAGAATAGTACTGCCTCATAAAGTTTCCAAGAAGCACCTGGTGGATTTGAACTGCTGACTCTTAGGGTAACAGCTATAATGCTTAGCCACTACACCACCAGAGTTTCCTGCCAGATACATTAGAAGGGGGAAAAAAAAAGCCTAGAGCTATATCAGA
This sequence comes from Heterohyrax brucei, assembly GCA_028571685.1. Lineage (NCBI taxonomy): Eukaryota > Metazoa > Chordata > Mammalia > Hyracoidea > Procaviidae > Heterohyrax > Heterohyrax brucei. The sequence continues at coordinate 38,766,693 of CM053157.1, read as the reverse complement.
AAATAAATACCTTTTGATGCAAGGAGACTGACTTTCACCCATGAAGCCCAGGTGGGCCTGGGGAGTACTTTGCCCTTTCAGGAGGTGGTGGGCACTGAAGGTCCTGCTTGAATGCCTAGTGTCCTCCTGCTGTGGGTGGAGGGCATGTTCCCTCCCACTTGTCCAGGAGTCACAAAAGCACAGAGCCTGCAGATATGGGCTGCACAGGGCGCTCCCAGTAGTCAGTAGCATCTTCAGATATCTAGAATCTGTAGCTTATCACAGCCCCAGCATGTGGATTTAAGGTAAGGACCACAGGGCACCTCTGGTCAGTTAACCAGGGTGGTACAGAAGGAAGAGAAAACAACACTCAAACCTCAAAGACCAAGGAATTTCTGGAAGACACAAAGTAATTCATTTTGATCTCAGGCATGACAATGTCCCACTACCCCATTTTTCTTCTTCATTTCAACTAGTGTGTATCTTACTGGTTTAAAGAAAAAACTCACACTTTTGAAACTTCCAGTACTTAAAAATATGATTAATCAATACACTGAGATTAGAAACAAAAAACACTGACTTTGTCAAGAAAATGGCTGATTAATGCTTAAATCCTCTACTGTAAAAGTTGACTCCTTGATTTGTACACATAAACAAAGCTTTTGGGCATAATAAACCCCAAACCAAATATGCTGCTGTTGAGTTGATTCTGACTCATAGTGACCCTACAGGTTGGAATAAAACTGCCCCATAGAGTTTCCAAGGAGAACCTGGTGGATTTGAACTGCCAACTTCATAGTTAGCAGATGTAGCACTTATTCACTACACCACCGGGGTTTCCACTTGGGTATGATGCTGCAGTGCTTTCAGCTATGCAAAAGGTTCATCTCAATAATAACACAGCAAGTATGCTTTTATAAAGAGCTATTAGCTATAAAAACACCTGTAGCACAGTGATTAAGCTTTGGACTGCTAACCAAAGTGCCTATAGTTTGTGTATACCAGTCACTCTTTGGAAATAATGGAGCAATCCCTCTCTGTCTTGTGGGGTCACTTGAGTCAGAATCACCTCATTTGCAACAAGTTTAGTTTGATTTCATTAGCCATTAGCACGAATTAAATTTTCAAATAAATAACCTATGGAGTTCATACTGAATTTTCCCTGAGCCTTAAAAAACATGATTTCATTTATAAGACGTATAACAAGTACAGTCATTTGAAAAAGCATGCATAGCTTTGTTTCTTCCAAGAGTATGTACAATAGTAGTCAAAAGTCGTATTAAGATTTTTAAAATATTCAACAAAAGTGGCTATCTGGTATCCTAATTATCTTTACTAATTATTCAGTTGACATTTTATCTTAGGATTTCAGTACCTGTTGGATCCAACTCATCGGCACTTGGCTTGGCTAATGGTTAAGGTTGTGTGTTCACTTAACTGGGTCGTGATTCTCAGTTATATCATGAATTGACAGTTATGTGATAGTTAATTTGTGAGTTACATAATGATGTAATTTAGTAGTTACATAATAATATAGTTATCTTCCATTTTGTGACACAATGCCATCACCTCCATATAATCAACCAAACAGTTGTCCTTGGAATTTCTTAAAAAGAGTGGCCTGCATTGAATACAAATGGACTTTCTGACAAAGCTTGCTGACTTTTGCTTGCTCTCTGTGCTGCATCTGGCTCATCATCATATGACCTTGGGACTTTATCCAGTGACGTGCAATGTTGCCTGCCTGTCTTGAATTTGTCAGTTCTTGGGAAACTACCCAGTGGCCTCCCACATTGCCTGCCTGCATGAGTCAGATCTGACTCGACAGCACTTGGCTTGGCTTTGGTCTTGAATTTGTCAACTTCCACAGCCCGTAAGCCAATGGCCTGCTTGCTGACCTGCTGATCTTGGGTTTGTCAGCCCCTGCTACTATGTGAGTGAGAAGAAGCTTCAGCCTGATGCCTGACCCACAGATCTGGAACTTGCCAGCCTCTACAAATACATTAACCATTTCCTTGAGATAAATCTCTCTCTCTCTCTCTCTTTACCATGTATGTGTGTGTTTGTGTGTACATGTATACCCTTCATTGATTTTACTTCTCTAGAGAAGCCAACTTAAGAGAGAACCTAACCAAGATCTGGTTAACTCTTATTCACCACTTACAAGAGGGATATAAGGGGGTCTGTGCTGATTGCCCAAAATTCATCTTAGCTCTGCAGCGTGATTAACACTTGTATAACTTTATTTAGTATCCTCAGCTACTATCCTGATGTTTGAAAAGTTCCTTTTCTCTCCATGTTCAAGACACAATTTTCCAAGCTTATAAATATTGAAAACCATCCATTTCTGGTAATCATCTAGCAGATCTGTTTCAATGTTACATCAGTGTCCAGTCATTTTCTGTGTTTGATTACCCATGACACATAAAATTTCTCCCACCACATCTGAGATTATGCTTTGAAGGGACAACTTATTTTAAAAATCAGGATACTGCCTAAAACTAAGGGCTTTGTGTGCATAGACTAAACAGAGCTGCGGTAGTTCAGAGTCTGTGTTTTTTAGCATCAGTAGTTAAATGCTTAATGTAAATGTTAAACAAGTAAGCGAAATTTCAGAATTTCACATGCATCTTAGCAGTCACCATTGACCATGCTAGGAGAGGACTTAGAGCTCATTTAGTCCAACCTTCTCATTTTACAGATGAGGAAAACAGGCTAATTGATAGCTAGTGATACAAAATTATAGATCTTCTAAAACTAGATAGTAGAGTTCTTAATGTGCTCAATTACTGTACAGATTCCATGAGCTGATGAGTGTGCTGTGACCTTGAGCATTTACATTCTGTGGTTTTCAAATGTTTAGTTTTTGTTTTTAATGTGATATCTGTAGTCCTGAGCCTTGGTACCACCAAGGACTTGCCAGTCTTCTACTCTGAACAGTTCACCTCTCCCATACTCAACCAGGGCTCCAAAGATGCTCACTTTTGGTGGAGCCTTGATAGATGTAACTAGAGACAACAGTTCATGCTTGGGAAATTCACAGTGTCCTTATTGCTGGTTGAAGTCCTTTTTTCATGTCTTGTTACATCTTCTACTTGTTACTCAGAATCTAGCCCATGCCTACGCCACACTCTTCAGCCTGTTGCTGTTATAGCTACCCCCGCCCCAACCAATTATGCCATCTTTCCCTTTACTAAGATCACATATCTATAATTTTCACGCTCTCTCCTCAAAATTTTCCAATAAATTTCCTTGTTGTTTTTCCCCTTCCCACAAGTGGAACATAAACTATATGAGACCAATGGCCATGTCTGTACTATTGTATATTCAGTGCCTAGAACAGTCTGGAAAATAGTTGTTGCTCGATAAATGCTTGCTGAATGAGGAGATCATTTCCTCTTTTTCTTCTGTCTTAGGGAAACAAATGTCCTTCTAATTCCTAAGGCTTACTGTCCTGGGATCATCAGAGCCTCTTTGTTCACCCTGAAATATTTGATCTCCAGATTATCTCCCCTTTCTTGAAATCTTGCCTCTTCAATTGTCCACTCTGATTAAGCTGCATAGCTGTTTAGCAATCCAGCTGCTCTTTCTGAAGATCTTTTGCTGGAAAGTCCTCTCTCATTCTACTCTTCAATACAGACAGCCTTCAAGATTCTGCCCTCAGCTGGCCTCTCTTGATAGTCTTTCTTGCTTGCAAATCTCAATTCACATGCAATCAACTTTGACCTCTATCTGCAGCAATCCCCAAATATCCATTGCCAGGCCCAAATGTACTTGCTAGAGATGGACAGGAGTCCTGGTAGTGCAGAGGTTAAGAGCTCAGCTGCTAACAAAACATCAGTGGTTCATATCCACCGGCTGCTCCTTGGAAATACAAAAGGCCAGCTCTACTCTATCATCTGTAATTTCTATGAGTTGGAATGGAGTCAACAGCAGCAGGTTTGGTTTAGAAATGGACACTTCAAACCAAACATGTTCAGAGCAGAACTTATCCTATTGCCTTCAGTGCCCTCTGCTATTCATCCAAATCTTCCCCTCCATCCAGGAACAAAACCTCAGAGTCCTCTTCAGCTCTGTCCACCCACTACCACTTGACATTTAATAAATGTGTGAATTTAATCTGATCAACCAAGGTGGTGATACATGTCTGCTGTGTGTTGCTCAGACTAAGTAAGTGGACCCCTAAAGAATCTCCTTATGGATACCCTTCTCATTTCAATATGCTATATGATCTCAGCTTCTTTTCCCTGTTGAAAAATAATAGTTTGATCTTGAATTAAAATTAATTGCCAGTATTTTCCTGATTTGGCCTCATACAAGTTTCTTTAGGTATCTTAATAGATTCACTAGAAACAAATGGGGAACTTTATACTGCCACTGTGTAAATCCATCTCATTGAGGGTCTTCTTCCCTTTTGCTGACCCTCTACTTTACCAAGCATAGTGTCCTTCTCTAGGGGCTGATAAATCCTGATAACATGTCCAAAGCATATGAGGTATACTCTTGCCACCCTTGTTTCTAAGAGGCATTCTGGTTATACTTCTTCTATTTTTTACTGGCTAATTGTTTCCAGAAGTAGACTGCCAAGTTCTTCTTTCTAGTCTATCTTAGTCTGGAAGGTCAGCTGAAACCTGTCGACCAAGAGTTATCCTTCTGGTGTTTGAATACCAGTAGCACAGCTTCTAGCATCACAGGAACATGCAAGTCCCAAGAGTATAGCCAACTGACAGACACATGGGAGACCCATTTCATGGTTTATTTATAATGGTAATAAGACAAACCAAACCAGTAGTCATAGAATCAATTCCAACTGACAGTGATCCCAGAGTAATGAGAGTAGAACTGTGCTGTGTGGGGTTTTCAGTGACAAATTTTTCTTTTTTTTTTTTTTTGTTGTAAACTACCAGACTTTTCTTCTAAGGTTTCTCTGAGTAAAGCCAAACTAACTTTCAGTTAGCTGTAAGCATATTAACTATTTGTATGACTCAGGGACTCTAAAATTGTAATAACAGTTGCATACTAGAAAATGGATTCCATTTCTCATGACTGAGAAGTGAGTGGTAGTCTATCCAAAGTAACCTTAGCCACTTAGAGTTTCATAAGTAAATCCTAGAGATCAGATATGATGGTCTTCTCTTATACTACCATGGGCTGATGGGAAGGAGAGGAGGTAAAATTAGGAGAAACACAAGCTAACCCAACAAATCTATGAGCCTTTTCTACTCCCTTCTTGCCATGGTCTTAATGTTAAATCCATGGGCTTCCTACAGTTGTTGAGGACAGCTGCTACAATGGACATGGAATTATTGTAGACAAATAAAAACATTGTTGCCATCAAGTTGGTTCGAACTTTTCGCAACCTGTAGGACAGAATAAAATTGCCCCATAGAGTTTACAAGGAGTGGCTGGTAGATTCAAAATGCAAACTTACTGGATAGCAGTCAAGCTCTTAACCACGATGGGGCCCTGGAATAATGCCTGTGCTAGTTGGTATATGTGTGTGGAGGGGAGAGGATTAAGTTAATAGTGAATCTATGAACATGTGAAAGCACTGCATTTTAAGTTGATGAAAATTTGAGCAAAAGACAGTGATGATGATTGTGCAACATAGTTGATCTAATTAGTGTCACTAAATTGTACATGTGAGAAATGTTGAACTGGCAAATGTATTACCTATATTTTTGCAATAATAAAAAATGGAGAAAAAAAGAGTCTCTAATCTGCAGGTATGATTAATCATATCCTAAGACAAGGTTGGCAGTTCAAATCCACCAGGCATTCTTTGAATATTCTGTGGGTCAGTTCTACCCTGGCCCCTGGGGTCGCCATGAGTTGGATCCGACTTGACAGCATTTGGCTGGCTAAAGATGTAAATCACTCTTGAAGAAAAAACCATATATGAACACCCGTGTACTCTTTGAGGATGCTAGTGAGTCATAACCTAAGAGTCATCTCCTAAGTGAGCTGAAAGCTTTAGTCTAACTTCCAAGAGTGTCTGACTCAGAAAAGATAAAAGGAAGTGCTTCCTATCCCAGGGGATTTCAACGTAATGGAAACACATTTCCCACAGAGGTAGAACAATGTGTAGATATAAATCACTTCAAAGAAGTAATTTGGAGAAGTGCCCATGTAGTGATAAATGTGTTTAAACAGCTCTCATGTTTTGTGCCAAATCTTTGCCATTCATTAATTCTCTGATTTATCATTTGATTATTAACTCATATATTGGTTCATTCATTGACTCATGTATAGGCATTTAGTCATTGAAATTTATTTTGAGCACCAATTGTGTGCCAGGTACTATACCATGGTGAGCACAAAATTAAACATGGTCCAATCCCTGACTGATCTCAAAGAACTCACCGTCTAAATGTGGAGACAGATACATGATGAGAAAATCTGATAGTCTGTGGTAAGTGTAGTGATATCCACCAAACTGTTATGTGGCACAGAGATCAACAGTGATTCTGTGGTAGGATTCTCACCTGCCATGCAGGAGACCTGTGTTCCATTCTTGGCCAATACACCTCATGACCAGCCACCACTCACCTGTTAGTGGAGGCTTGTGTGTTGCTGTGATGCTGAATAGGTTTCAATGGCACTTACAGACTAAGACAGGTTAGGAGGAAAAGCATGATGGTCTACTTCTGAAAATTAGCTAGTAACAACCTTACAGGTCACAACAATACAGTTCACACCAATCATGGGGTGGGACACTGGATATGGGTCCACCATGATTTGGGAATGAGTCAAGGGCAGCTAACAACAATAACAACATTTAGTGGTAAAGAAGAAAACAGATACTGAAGTGGAGAGGAGTCCACCTGGTGAAGGACTGCCGAGGCAACTGGAAGGATCAAGCACTAGGATGAGCTTTCAGGCAGAGGGGACAGTGGCAACAAAGGCAGGTGGAAAGGTGTGAGGCAACATAGGGTGTATGGGGAAGTGAAGGAAAATCATTGTTGTTGTGTAAATGGTAGAGGGATGTTTTAGTCACCTGGTACTGCTCTAACAGAAAATGCCACGATTGGATGGCATTAACAAAGAAAGTTTATTCTTACACAGCCCATAGGTTGCAAGTCCAAATTCAGGACGTCTGCTTCAGGGGAAGGCTTTCCCCACTGTCAGCTCTGGAAGAAAGTCATTGTGTTGCATCAGTCTTTGGTTGGGAAACATCTTGGGTCAGAAACCTCAGGTCTGAAAGACGCGCTCTTCTCCCAGTACTGCATTCTTGATTGTGTGAGGTTCCCAACTCTCTGCTTGCTTCCCTTTCCTTTTATCTTTCGTAGGATGAAAGAATTAAGGGTGGTGCAAGACACATTCTATGGAAATTCTCTTTACAGTGTAAGAGGGAGATGATCTTATAAAGGGATTTACAGTCCCACCCTAATCCTTTAACATACAGCATAGAAAAATTACAAAATGGAGGACAATCATAAAATATTGGGAATCGTGGCCCAGCCACATGGCTACACATATTTTCGGGGTGACACAGTTCAATTCATGACAAGGGAGAACATCCAGAGATACAGCTAAAATGATAGCCAGGGGCTAGACCTTGAAAAACTTTGGATGTCAGGCAGGCAATTTGGACATGCTCCTGTAAGAGATGAGAAACAATTTTAGGGTTGACATGGGGAATGACAAGGACAGATTCTCATTTTTAAAAGGTTATGTTTGCATTTTAGATCACTTTCTAAAAAAGGACATGATAGTTGTTAAAGTAGAGGGTCAGGAAACACAGGCAAAACCCTCCATGAGATGGGTTGATGTAGTGACTACAACAATGGGCTCAAACATACCAAAGGTTTTAAACATGGCACAGGATGTGGCAATGCTTTTTTGTTTTTTATTTTCTGTTACACATAAGGTAGTATTGAGTTGGAGCTGAGTCAATGATAACTAACAGCAGCAACATTTTGGATTTTAGAGAGGTTACTCAAAAATAAATATAGATTGGAAAGGCATTGTAAAGAAAGTGGGGCAGAGGCAAGAGGTTAGTGCACAGGTGCTGCCATATTCTGGAAAAGATACAGTGAAGATCTGAACCAGATAGTCATGAAAGGAACAATAAGCAGGAGACAGAAACATGAATTAAGGATGCAAAAGTGAAGATGATATTACTGGGAGTCATAAGATGGGAGGTAGCATGAAAGGAGATCCTTAGTATCTGGCTTGGGCAACTGTGGAGGCCAGGCACATAACTGAATAATAAAAAACAAGAGTAGGTTTAGGAGGAGAGTTGGGGACAACTTTTGTGATGACTCAGCCAAATATCCAGCCAGACAGCACTGAGTATGGGCAGCAAGCAGTACACCATCTATGTCTTACGTTGCTAAGTAATTGTACATATTTGTGTAGGAATCTCTGAGTCATACAGTTAATGCATTTGGCTGCTGGCCACTAAGTTAGAGGTATGAGTCTACCCAGAGGAACTTCAGAAGAAAGACCTAGTAATCTACTTCTGAAAAACTGGTCATTGAGAAGCCGGAGTTAGTGAGCTTGAAGTTAGAGCAAATGGCACAAGAATTTATGAGGAGAAATTAGAGAAAAGAAATAAGAAAAATGAAGATGCATTAAGAAACATGTGAGACTCTATTAAGAGGAATGATCTACAATTAACTGGAGTTTCTGAGCAGGGAGGGACAAGTGGAAAATACAGAGAGTATTGTTGTAGAGTTGCTTACAGAAAACTTTCCTGAAATTATGGGAGAATATAGATTTCTGAGATGCATACTGAACACCACAAACAGTAGACCCCAAAAGAAAGACAAAAAGACATATTATAATCAAATTTAATAAAATAAAACATAAACAGAGGCTCTTAAAGGCAGGAACCCTTAAAGCAAAGCTAACATTCAGCTGGAAGCCATGTAGTCTTTTGTCTGACTTCTCAGCTGAAACAATGTTGACAGGAAGCAGTGGAATGACACATTCAAAGCCCTGAAGGAGGCAAACATCCAACCAAGAATTATACATCCTGCAAAACTGCCTTGCAAATAAGATGGTAAAATTAAGACATTTACAGATACACAAAAGATTAGATTCTTTGTAAAAAAAAGAAAAGAAAAGAAAAAACTACAAGAAATATGGAAAGAAGTTCTTTGCTAACAAAAACAAAAGCATTAAGTATATACTTAAAAAGGCAATGCAAAACACATCATCTTGAATCCTACTCAGAGGAGTCACAAAGCTACAATATGAAAAGAAACTATGATATCATTACACTAAAAAGAGGGATAGATTACAGTAGTTATAACCCTTTCGGATAGAGAGAAAATTAAAAAGATAAGCAGAAGTTAAATTCTGGTTTAAACTTAGAAGAGTAAGGGGGATAATAAGGGTAGCTGCAAAGCAAAGTAACAGTGTGCCACATCAAAATTAGAAACAATACAAGAGTCTCAACAAACACAAAACCAACACTGAAAAACATGAAAAGTAAACCCATAAAGAAGAATGACCCAGAAAAGAATATTAACAGCATCATAGAAAACATCAACACAAAAATAAATGCATCAAAATGACAGCATTAAACACATACCTATCAATAATTATACAGAATGCAAATGGACTGAATGCTCCAATAAAGAGATAATAAGTGACATCATGGATCAAAAGACTCAATTCATCTATATGTTGCTTATAAGAAACATACCTTAGGCTCAAACATATGAACAATCTGAAAATTAAAAGATGGAGAATGATATACCATGCAAAAAACATATGAAGAAGAGCAGGAGTGGAAATACTAATCTCAGGTAAAGTAGATTTTAATGCAAAATCCACCATTGTGGACAGGATGGTCACTTTTTATTGCTGAAAGTTTCAAAACATAAGCAGGACATAACAATATTAAATAATTATGAACCCAATAGCAAAGCATTTAATTACATTGAACAAATGCTGACAACACTGAAAAACGAGATAGATTACTCCACAATAATAGTTGGAGACTTCAATACTCCCCTTTTAATAATGGACACATCATCCAGAAGAAATTTCAGTAAAGATAAAGATCTTAAGGCCACAATTAACCAACTGGACGTCATCAACACATACAGAACTTTTTACCCATCAATGAATAAGTACACCTTCTTTTCCAATGGAAATGGAATATTTTCCAGAAGAGAACATTGAAGCATAAATCAAGTCTCAACAAAATCCAAGTCATTCGATTATTGCAAAGTATTTCCTTGGACCATAAAGTCATAACAGTTGAAATCAATAGCAGAAAAAGCATAGGTAGAAATTTGAACTCATGGGAACAGAACAACACAATCAAAAATCCATGGATTATAGAAGAACTCAAGGATGAAATAAAGAATTTTTTGGAATAAAATGAGAATGAAAACACATCCAGCCAGAAGCTATGGGATACAGCAAAAGCGCAGCTCAAAGATCAGTTTATCTCTATAAATGCACACTTCCAGAAGGAAGAAAGGGTGCAAACAAAATAATTAACCCTACAGCTTGAACATATAGAAAGAGAGCAACAGAGGAAACCCTCGGTCGCCAGAAGAAAACAGATAATAAAGATTAGAGTAGACCTAAATGAATTACAGAATAAAGAACAATTTAAAAACTTCACAAAACAGAAACTAGTTTTTTAAAAAGAGATCAACAAAGTTGATAAACTATTGGCTAAACTTACCAAAGAAAAATGGAAGAGGAAACATTTAACCTGAATAAGAAATGAGATGGGAGATGTCACAACAGACCCAACTGAAGTCAAAAGTATCATAACACAGTATTACAAAAGACTGTCCTCTAACAGATTTGAAAACATAGAAGGAATGGACAAATTTCTAAATTCATATCACCTACCAAGATTATCACAAGCAGAAACAGAACAATTTAATAAACCCATCACAAAGGAAGAGATTGAAAAAGTCATCAAAAAACTATCTACCCCCAAAAGTCCTGGCCCAGATGGCTTCACCAGAGAAGTTTACCAAACTTTTGGAGAAGAGTTAATTCCAATACTATTGAGATTATTTCACATCGTAGAAAGGGGTGGAATACTCCCAAATTCATTCTATGAAGCAAGCATAACCCTGATACCAAAGCCAGGGTGGAAAAAAACAAAAACCCATTACTGTCTAGTCGGGTCCCACTCATGGCAACCCTAGAGACGAGGGTGTAACTGCCACCTAGAGTTTCCAAGGAGTGCCTGGTGGATTTTAACTGTTGACCTTTTCATTAGCAGAGGTGGAACTTAACTCAGTGTACCACCAGGGTTTCCAGTCAAAAAGCCGGGAAAAGATCCCACAATATCACTCATGAACCTGGATGAAAAAACTTTCAACAAAATGCTTGCCAATAGAATTCAACAACATACCAAAAAAACAATTCATCATGACCCAGTTGGATTCATACCAGGGATGCAACATCAGAAAAGCAATTAATGTGATCAACCACATAAACAGCACAAAGGATAAGAATCACCTGATTTTGTCAACTGATACAGAAAAGGCATTTGACAAAGTCCAGCACCCACTCATGCCAAAAACTCTCAGCAAGTAAGAATAGAGGGGTAATTCCTCAATGCAATAACAGACATCTATGCAAAGCCAACCACCTACATCATCCTACATAGAGACTGAAAGAGTTCCCCTAGAGAACAGAAATTAGACAAGAATGCCCATTCTCACCACTTCTACTCAACATTGTACTAGAGTGCGATTAGACAAGACAAAGAATTAAAGGGCATCTGCATTGGCAAAGAAGTAAAAATCTCCCTATTCGCAGATGATCTGATTGTATATGCAGAGAAACCTAAACTACTAGAACTAATAGAAGAGTTCAGCAAAGTGTAAGGATATAAGATAAACATAAGTAATCAGTAGGATTTCTGTATACCAACAAAGAGATCATCAAAGAGGTCACCAAATCAATACTGTTTAACTATAGCCCCCAAGAAGATAAAATTCTTAGAAATAAATCTAACTAGAGAAATAAGAGACCTATATAGGGAACTAGAGAAATAAGAGACCTATGCAGAGAGAACTACAAGATCTTACTACAAGAAACCAAAAGAGACTTACAAAAATAAAGAAACCTACCCAGCTCATGGATAGAGAGACTTAAAATTGTGAAAATGTCTGTTTTACTCAGTGATCTACATGTACACTGCAATCCCAACGCAAAATTCCAGAGTCATTTTTTTTTTAATGAGATGGAGAAACAAATCACAAACTTTGTTGGGAAAGGGAAGAAGCTCCAGGTAATTAAAGCACTGCTGAAGAATAGGAACACAATGGGAGACCTCTCACTACCTGACCTTATAACCTATTATATTGCCACGGTAGTCAAAACAGCTTGGTACCGGTAGAAAAAGACGCATATAGATTGAAGCACTAGAGTTGAGACCCCAGAGATGCCATCATCCTCTTATGAACACCTTATATTCAGCAAAGGTCCTAAGACTGTAAATTGGAGTAAAAACAGTCTCTTTAACAAATGGTGTGGGCAAAATTGGATATCCTTCTGAAAAAAATTGAAACAAGGCCCATATCTTATACCTTACATGAAAATTAACTCAAAATGGATCAAAAACCTAAATATCAATCCTAAAATGATAAACACCATGCAAGAAAAATCAGGTTCAATACACAGCTTAGACAGACTTCAAAATCTGACAAACTAACCACAATCAACAGAAGCAAAAATAGGTAAATGGGAATTACTAAGAATCAAACACTTTTGCTCATCCAAAGACTTTATCAAAAGAGTTAAAAGATCACCCACAGAATGGGAAAATAATATTTGGCAACTACGTGTTGGACTGACATCTGATCTCCATAACCTACAAGGTACTGCAAAATAACAAAAAGAAAATGGTAAATAACCCAATTAAACGATGGGCAAAGGAGATGGACAGACATTTCACTAAAGAGTATATCCAGGCAGCCCAAAGACACATGAGGAAGTTCTCTTGATGTTTAGCTATCAGAGAAATCCAAATCAAAACTACAATGAGATACCATCTCACCCCAACAATGTTGTCCGTGATCCAAAAAACACAAAACAACAAATGCCGGAGAGGCTGTGGAGATATGGGAATTCTCCTACACTGCTAGTGGGATTGCAAAATGGTACAACTCTTTGGAAAGCAATTTGATGCTTTCTTAAAAAGCTGGAATAGATATACCATTTGATCCAGTAATCTGACTGCTCGGATTATATGCTAGAGAAACAAAGGCTGTCACATAAACAGATACATGCACACAAATGTTTATTGCAGAACAGTCCACAATAGCTGAAAGATGTAATCAACTCAGATGTCCATCAACAGATGAATGCATCAACAAACTATAGTACATTTACTCAGTGGAACACTATACAATGATAAAGAACAGTCATGATTATAGGAAGCATCTTATAACCTGGTTTCAGTTCGAAGGCATGATACTGAATGAAATCAGTCAGCTGCCAAAGGACAAATTATTGTATGAGACCCCTACTATGAAAAAAAAACACAACTAAACCCAGTGCCATCGAGTTGAGTCAGACTCACAGAGATCCTAGAGGTCAGCTTAGAACTGACCCATAGGCTTTCCAAGGAGTGCCTGGAGGATTTGAACTGCTGACCTTTCAGTTAGCAGATGTACAGTTTAAACCACTATGCCGCCAGGGTTTCCACGACTACTATAAGGATTTAAAAATGCACTTATGTACAGAAGAAAAGACTCTTGGATGGCTACAAGGGTGGCGAGGGAGGGAGACAGTTGGTCATAGATTAGCTAGTTGACAGAAATTTGGTTAGGTGAATGCAGTGACAGCATACAGTAGAAAGTAGAACAACTTAACTGGACTTCACCACAAACTGAAAACTCTTCTAATCTGAACCCAATATTGCAAAGGTAGAGCAGTAGAGGTGGGGTCTGGGGATCATCTCTAAGGGTACATCAGGGCCAACTGGCCATAATTAGCCCACGACTAAGAGAGTCTCCTGCACCCCATATTGGTGAGTGGCATCTGGGTTCTTAAAAGCTAGCAAGCTGCCATCTGAGGTACACCAAGTAGTCCCAACTCATCTGGAACAAATGATCTCCAAGAACAACAAAGACACAAGTTAAAAAGAGGTCAGGAGACAGAAAGATGCATGTGAATGGGAGACTGTATCAACACTATCTGGTCCTTTTGGTCACATGTTGATACAGTCTCCCATTCACATGCATCCTTCTGTCTCCTGACCTCTTTTTAACTTGTGTCTTTGTTGTTCTTGGAGATCATTTGTTCCTGCTTGAACCTCTTTTTATTTGTTTTTGCCAGAATTTTACCAGAGTCACTCTAAAGTTTGGAACTGAGTTATATGAACTGTTGACAATCCTGGTCATAGTGTATAATCTGAATTAATAGCAGTGATTAGTTTGATAATCATTCTTATAATTATATATCACAAATAAGCATATAATTTCATTACATGGAGATAATATTCTAGGAGACAGAGGTACAGGGGAGTGTGTAGGGATAGTGCCTATCCTAGAATGGGCTATGTCCCAGAATATCAGGAAAGCTGGTGAAGAGCGGGGGGAGGGGGGCTTTCCAGTGGATGGCACTGTGTGTTTTAAAGGCTTCAGATCAACTGATGGAGAACAAGCATATTTGCACAGCTGCAGATTGTTCAGGATCGCTTGAATAGGGAGCAGACTGATTTGTGGGGTGCTGGTGACATAGTAGACAGGTGTTATGTCTATTAACCAAAAGGTTGGTGGTTCAAGTCCATCAGGAGTTTCTTAGAAATTCTATAGGGCAATTGCAATCTGTCCTATAGAGTAGCTATGAGTCAGAATCGATTCAATCACAATGTGTTTGGTTTGGCTTTGGAGGCTAGATAGCAGGTAGGACTAGTCCTGAGTGATCTCTGTCATGTTAGGGAGCTGAAGTTTTGGTTTGTAGGTAATGAGGGCAACTGATCCGTACAACTTTAGTGGGATCGTCAAGAATGCACTGAACGCTGGAGTTACACAGGGCAACCTTATGTATAAGAGAACAGAACATTGTCCAGTCCTGCACCATCTTTTTAATTGTTGGTATGCTTGAACTCACTGTTGTAGCTGTTATGCCAAGCAATCTCATTAAGGGTTTTCTTCATTTTCACTGCCCCTCTACTTTACCAAACCAATTAACTTTTTCTACTAATCGGTCTTTTCTGATGATGTGTCCCAAGCAAGTGAACCAAAATCTCTCCATCCTTCATTCTAAGGAATGTGCTGATTGTATTTTTTCTAAGATTGATTTGCTCATTTTTCTTGCAGTCCATGGCACGTTCAATATTGTACAGCAACACTACAGTTTGAATGCATCAATTCTTCCTTGGTCTTTCTTTTCCTTGTCCAGTTTTTGTGTTATAGGAAGCAACTGAAAAGGCCATGGCAATTAGAACAAGGATGAATCTGGAGGACATTACGCTGAGTGAAGTAAGTCCATCACAGAAAGACTAATATTGCATGGCTTCACTTTATAAGTGAAAAATAGCTATGCATGCAATGATTACCAGGGACAAGTGGAGGAGGGAGGGAGAGTAACTTTCTAGGTAGTAGACACTTGTTGTTTTTGATGATGGGAAAGGCAACACCCACTATAGGTTAAGTCTTTCACAACATGACCAAGGAAACTGATAACGATAAGAAGTACACAACAATAAGGGACAACTTTGGTAAATGCTGTAACATATAAAATTTTGCAGCAGTGGTGATAACAATAAAAAAATGTGTATAGTTGTACAAGTAGGTTATATATCCGTATAAGTGTATAGAAAGGCACATGTAATTATATGGATGTGTGTGTATAAGTGTACCTGTAGGCATGTGTATATATATGCTTGTGTGCACTGCATATATATTCATGTATACAGTAAACAAAAAACAAAACCCATTGCCTTTGAGTTTATTCTAATTCATAGCAGAACTATGAGACAGAACATAATTTTTTTTAATTGGAACTTATTCAGTTGTGTAAACTTTTACAAACAAATACAGTAATATAAAACAAAAAGTATGGTTTGAGTGAGGACATCTTAGTCATTGAAGTGAGGTATTTGCTTTTTAGAACTACAAAGAAGTCTTGCAGCAGATTTGCCCATGTGCTATGTCGTTTGACATCTTCACTGCTGCATCCATGGATGTTGATTGTTGACCAGAGTAAAATGAAATCGTTGATAACTTCAATTATTTTTCTTCATTTATCATAATGTTGTTTATCAGTCCAGTTACAAGAAATTTCAACTTCTTCACATTCAGGTATAATCCACATGGTCTACCAAGGTATTTCAGCTGTATCACTCTTTCTGATTTCTCCCCTTGAACACTGGATCTCTTGGCTGAAAATAGGCCTGGAAAACAAGAAAGAGCATTAGTAATTGACTACATAGTTTTAATTCAGAAACCAATTTACTTAATGGCCCCTTCGAATGTCGTTTCTATTGTCTTTAATCAACCTTGCACATATATTATTGGGTGTTGAGCTGAGTTGGAGAACTGAGTCCTTTCATGCTATATTGTTTCTGTGGGCCATGGACCTAATTTTCAGAGTAAGCACTTTTCTATTTTAGCTATCCATCAGGTTTCATTGGCACCAGTTACACAATATAAAAGATGTTGACATTTGAAAAATTTGTATCCAACCACATGCTGCATGGTGTGTAACACATCCAATACTGCATAATGTAAACTGATCCATAAATGAGACCAAGATATATCCCTCAGATTAGAACACAACAGGCTTTGGAAATTTATATCAATTTTTTGCAGCTGGATATCCAATTTTGCCAGCACCATTTGTTGAAAAGATTGTTTTCACCCCAGTTTAATCTCTTAGGGCTTTTGTCGAATATCAGTTGTTCATAGGAAGATGGTGTCATCTCTGGTGTCTCAGTTCTGTTTCATTTATCTGTCTGTCTGTTTTTGTACCAGTACCGCGGCTGTTTTGACTACTGTGGCGGTGTAATAAGTTCTGAAGTTGGGTAGGGAGAGGCCTCCCAGGGTGTTCTTCAGTAGTGCTTTACTTATCCAGGGCTTCTTCCCTTTCCAAACAAAGTTGGTAATTTGTTTCTCCGTCTCATTAAAAAATGTCACTGGAATTTGTACTGGGATTGCATTATGTAAGCCGATTGCTTTGGGTAAAACAGATATTTTCACAATGTTAAGCCTTCCTATCCACGAACAGGGTAGGTTTTTCCATTTATGTAAGGTTCTTTTGGTTTCTTGCAATAAGGTCTTGTAATTCTCTCTGTATAGGTCTCATATTTCTCTGGTTAGATTTATTCCTAGGTACTTTATCTTCTTAGGGGCTATAGTAAATGGTATTGATTGGGTGATTTCTTCATTAATAATCTCATTGTTGGTATTAAGGAATCCTACTGATTTACTTATGTTTATGTTGTATCCTGAGATTTTGCTGAAGTCTTCTATCAGTTTGAGTAGTTTCCTTATAGATTCTTTGGGATTCTCTGCATATACAATCATATCCTCTGCAAATCAGGAGACTTTTTACTTCTTCTTTGCCTATGCAGATGCCTTTTATTCCTTGGTCTTGTCTAATTGCTCTGGCTAGAACCTCTAGTACAATGTTGAATAGGAGAGGTGAGAATGGGCATCCTTGTCTAGTTTCTGTTCTCAAGGGAAACTGTTTCAGTCTTTCTCCATTCAGGATGATATAGACAGTTGGTGTATAAATGGCTCTTATTGCATTGAGGAATGTGCCATCTATTCCTATTTTGCTGAGAGTTTTTAGCATGAATGGGTGTTGGACTTTATTAAATGCCTTTTCTGCATCAATAGACTAAATCAGGTGATTCCTGTCTTTTGTGTTATTTATGTGGCTGATCACATTAATTGTTTTTCTGATGTTGAACCAGCCTTGCATCCCTGATATGAATCCAACTTGTTCATGATGGATTATTTTTTGTATATGTTGTCATATTGTATTGGCAAGAATTTTGTTGAAGATTTTTGCATCTAGATTCATGAGTGATATCTGTCTGTAGTTCTCCTTTATGGTTGGGTTTTCCTCTGGCTTTGGTACCAGGGTTATGCTGGCTTCATAAAATGGATTTGGGAATATTCCATCCCTTTCTGCACTGTGAAATAGTCTCAGTAGTATTGGAGATAACTCTTCTCTAAAAGCTTGGTAGAGTTCCACAGTGAAGCCATCTGGCCCCAAGCTTTTTTTCGTTGGTAGTTTTTTGATGACTTTTTCAACCTCTTCCTTTGTGATGGGTTTATTAGTTGTTCAGCTTCACCTTGTGATAATTTTGGTAGGTGATATGAATCAAGGAATTTGTCCATTTCCTCTAGGTTTTCAAATTTGTTAGAGCACAGACTTTCATAGTATTCTGTTATGATATTTTTGATTTCTCCTTGATCTGTTGTGACAACTCCCCTCTCATTTGTTATTTGGGTTATTTGTTTCCTTTCCTGTTTTTCTTCAGTAAGTTTAGCTGATGGTCTGTCAGTTTTGTTGATCTTTTCAAAAAACCAGCTTTTGGTCTTTTCAATTTTTTCAATTGTTATTCTATGCTCTAATTTGTTTACTTCTGCTCTAATCTTTATGCTCTGTTTTCTCCTGGTGCTTGAGGGGTTACTCTGTTGTTCTCTCTACCTGTTTGAGCTGTAGGGTTAGTTCTTTGATTTGGTTTCTTTCTTCCTTCCAGATGTGTGCATTTGTGGAGATAAACTGACCTTTGAACACTGCTTTGGCTGTATCCTATATGTTCTGGTAGGAAGTGCTTTCATTCTCACTGGAGTCTGTAAGTTTCTTTATTTCATCCTTGATTTCTTCTATAACCCTTGGCTTTTTGAGCAAGATGTTGTTTGGTTTCCATGAGTTCTGCTTTCTGTGTATGTTTTTTCTGCTATTGATTTCGACTTTTATAGCTTTATGATCCGAGAAGATGCTTTGCATTAACTGAGTGGTATGGATTTGTTGAAAATTGCTTTATGTATCAACACATGGTCTATTCTGGAGAATGTTCCATGCATACTGGAGGAGATGGTGTAGCTGCCCACTGATGGAGGGAAAGTTCTGTGTATGTAGATGAGGTCTAGTTGGTTAATTGTGGCAATAAGTTCTTCTGTGATTTTACTGAGCTGTTTTCTAGATGATCTGTCCAATATTGAGAGTGGTGCATTGAAGCCTCCCACCATCACTGCAGAGTGATCTATCTCATTTTTGAGTGTAGTCAGTGCTTCTCCAATGTATTTAGGTGCCCTAATGTTAGGCACATAAATATTTAATGTTATTAAGTCCTTTTTGTGTATTGAATCTTTCAGCAATAAATAATGTCCATCCTTGTCCACAATGGCAGATCCTTCATTAAAGTCTATTTTACATGAGATTACAATTGCCACATCTACTCTTCTTTGTGTATTGTTAGCTTGATATATATTCTTCCATTCTTTAATTTTCAGTCTGTTCATATTTTAAGCCTAAGGTGAATTTCTTGGAGGCAACATATGGACGGGTCGCGTCTTTTGATCCAAGAACTCACTCGATGTCTCTTTACTGGAGCATTCAGTCCATTCACATTCAGTGTGATTATTGATAGGCGTGTGTTAAGTGCTGCTATTGTGATATGTTTATTTTTGTGTTGATGTTTTCTCTGTTGTTCTTATTAATCTGTTCTGGGACATTTTTGTTTGTGAGTTGATTTTTCACCTTTTTCAGGGTTGGTTTTGTCATTGTTGAGACTCCTGTATTACATTTCTTGATTTGATATGTTGGCTCTTTACTGTGCTTTATGGCAGCCCCTGTGATACCCCTTAAGAAACTGTGTGTAAACCCAATTCCAATTACTATCATTCCTATCAACTTCCTCTCCATCTGGAAGGACTATAATGACTGTAGTATGTCCCTCTTTTTAATATAACATTACAGTTTTTATGATATGATCACTGGGTTATTTATTTCACTATTATAGCTTTGACTGAGTTTAGAGCCTTCCCTAACTGAGTAGGATTCTGGGTGACGTGTCCTGTATTTGCTTCTAAAATATAAATTTAGTGGTTTTGTTCTTCTAAGCCAAAGCCTGAGATTCAGTATTTCTTGTAGCTTTGGTTTGGTTTTTACAAAGTCTCTGAGTTTCTGTTTATCTGTGAATGTCTTAATTGCATTTTCATTTATTTATTTTTTTAATATGACTGAGTGAAATTGTACAGTCCTGTATAAATTTACATGCCCACCTATATGCAACTTCCACTGCTCTCCCTGCCCTCTGACAGCACACTATTCCTTTCTGCTCCATATATGTCTCATCCTCCCAACAGTCTCCTTTCCCCTCCTCTCCACCCACTCTCCTTCCTCTAGCCGGAGGTCAGCAGAATGATATCCTACAGATGCATAGAACCATAAGGTGCATCCAATATATGGTCACTCTGCATCACCAAATCCAATCCATTCGTGTCCAAAGAGTGGACCTTTGCTATGATTTATAGGCAAAGGCAGCATCAGGTCTAGGGGCCATGCTCCCAGAGGAACCCTGAAGCTGCTGGACCATCAGTTGAGGTCTTTTAGTGGAGATCTCAGGGTGCACTCCTTTTTATCCTTGTGTTGCCAGTGACACTCAACTTAGTGAGCTCCATCGCGGCTCTAACTGGTGGTGGCCGGGCACCATCTGGTTAGTTTTGCAGGATATGTAATTCTTGGTTGGAAGTTCTTCTCCTTCAAGGTTTTGAATCTGTCATGCCACTGTCTCCACATCAGCATTGTTTCTGCTGAGAAATCTGACGAAAGCCTACAGGGTTTCCCTCTGAATGTTAGTATTGCTTTGAGTCTTGCTGCCTTTAAGAGTTTCTGCTTATGTTTCATTTTGTTAAGCATGAGTCGGATCCAACCCAATGGCACTTGGCTTGGCTTGGCTGATCATAATACGCCTTTGAGTCTTTGTTTTGAGATCTGTATTGAGAGGCGTTCAATACGCATCTTGGATATCTGTATTCTCTTCTTTCATAATTTCTGGGAAGTTTTCTGTCAGCAGCTCAGCCACAATACTCTCTATTCTCAAATACCTCACCCTGTTCAGGAACTCCTGTTAATCATAGATTGTTCCTCTTAATCGAGTCCTACATGCTTCTTAATGCTTCTTCATTTTTCTTGTGTCTTTTCTCTGATTTCTCCTCTTAGATGCTGGAGTCAGTAGCTCTGTCTTCCAAATCAGAAAATCTCTTTTCCATTTGTTCCATTCTATTTTCTTGGCTTGGAATTGAAGTTCCTATGTGTTTGATTTTGTTCTTGATCTGTTGAATTTCAGAGTATTAATGTTCCATCAGATCAAACAGCTTGCTTAATTTTTAATTTTGCTCTGCTGCATTTTTTATAAGGTCTGCCAAAGCCAAGTGCCATCGAGGAAGGCTATATATATATAATCCTTCTGTATTCAACTCCTGATAGTTTCAGGAAAGCTTCTTCATCTGGAAAGTTCTGAGGTGCTTTCTTTTAGGGGCCTTCTGAAGCTGTGGTGATTTCTTAGTTAAGGTTTTCTCCAGAGTTTGCTGCTTTTGGGGCATCACGTGAGTCAAGAGAGGCTGGGAGAGATGCTATGAGGATGGAACACAGTTGTTTCTCTAGGCTGCCTTACAATAAGAGGTAAAAAGTATCTGACAGCGTCCGAAGTCAGTCAGCTTTTCAAGTGTATAGGTCCTTCTTCCCAGCTGGCAAAGTAAAGCACCTCTATATTGAACCCCAGATGTTATAAACTAGCTGAGTCTGTTATAAACTAGTTGAGTCTGCTGTCAGGCCCCAGCTGTAAGCAATACTGTGTAGCATACTGCTTTTCTACTGGAAAAGCACTCTTCTCTGAGCAGCCGCTGCCTATCAGCCCAGGAATTAGGTTCCGCGGAGGCTTCCGTATGGGTATCTCTGCCTCCCAGTAGAACAAGATGGTGTTCTGCACAAGCTCACCACCTGGTTGGGAACAGGCTACTCTATGGCATATACATAGAGGCCAAAGGTGCCGAGATGAACAGAGTCCACAGCCCCTGTTGTCGGGCCCCAGCCGTAGGTGACACTGTGTAAACTACTGCTTTTCTGCTGGAAACGTGCTCTCCCCCTGGCAGGTGCTGCCTCTCAGCCTAGAAACTAAGTCTAGCTGGGGCCTCCATATGGGTGTATCTGCCTCCCAATGGATCAAAATGGCATCCCACACAAGTTTGCCACAGCTTCAGTACTGGCTGCTATGTGGCGGAGGCAGAAAGAGAGGCCAGAGTTGCTGAAATGCACAGAGTCCAAAACCGGGCTCTTAAAATATGACAATTTTGTTCGTTGATCCCACCAATAGTTCATCTGTGATTAGCAGCTAGTCAAGTCCCAGCTCCACCCACTGGCTAAGACAGAGAAAAAAAATAAAAATGGTGAGTTACCTTTGGTCTGTACAAGCCTCTGCTTGCCAAGAGTAGGGTCAGCAAAAGAGAGGAGGTTTTGCATTCAGTGGTATGAAGTCCAAGTTAACAGCCCTATGCCACAATGTAGGGCTCACTAGATGTCCAGAAGTTTAATTATCAATTCAGGTTTTGGTTTCCAGAGGGATTTAGGGAGACATGTGTTTAGTCTGCCATTTTGACTCTGCCCACCGCCCCCCCGGGCTTTTGAAATTTATGAGAACACACAGCATGCGTTGCTGGATAACCCTAAGCCAAACCCATTGCTGTTAAGTTGATTCTGACTCATTATCAACCCTATAGGACAGAGTAGAACTGCTCCCCACAGTTTACAAGGGGTAACTGATGGGTTTGAACTGCCAACCTTTTGTCTAGTGGCTGAATGGTTAACCACTGTGCCACCAGAGCTCCTTGGTGAATTACAGGAATGTAGTGAATGAATAATAAGCATTCATATATATTAATTTCAATATTTATTGGGGACTCTGTGTATGTGTGTGTGTGAGTTGTGTGTGTATGTGATTTTTTTTCTCCTCTTTGAAAAGAGAGCCATGGTAACTTACTTCCAGAAAAAGGGCCTGTTGAGTTGAGCAGTGTGTGGAAATGGTTGTTATTATTCAGAATGAAAGAGACTCTTGGTTTAGCACTCTTCACTTAATGTTAGTACCATGGGGTCTCTGATGACAAGGAAAGATCATAGTGTTGGTTTTTGGGTTTGCTTCCTATAAAGGATGTTTCTAGATGTAAACCAAGTACTAGAAAGCCACTGCTGATTACAGGATTGTTTTGTAACACTGTATAGTGGTGATTTATAAGCAGAGGCTACTTTTTTAGAGATCAGCAGTAACCTTTACCTTTATCCTATACATCAAACAATATGCCTAGTAGCTCCTCGGATACCTCTTTCTCAACAGTGTTCTGAAAGAGATAATACACTTTATGCACTGAGGCATTCATTTTATTGAATGGATCACCTACTGTTTTATGCCTCCAGAATGGTGCAAGCTTTGATCAACCACAGGAGAAATGATTGCTCCCACTGTTTTCTCTATCTGTGTTCTGTGGTTCAGATGAGGAACAATGGTTTACAAGAGGGTGATTATTATTCAAAATGTGGCCCTTGTTCCCCAGTCTCAGCATCACCTGGGAATTTGTTAGAAATTCAAATTCTAAGGCCCCAACAGAGGAACTTCTATATCAAAATCTGTATTTGAACACCATCCCCAGAGAATTTGTATACATGTTCAAGTTTAAACTGTGGTCTGTGGCAATGAACTCAAAGCTTTATAATCACTGCCCCCCTAAAAAGAATACAAAAATATTTGGGGATGTACACCCACAATATATGAATATTTGCTATAGTACTAATACACCAGGTACATTTTAAATATTAGCAAAAATTTTCAATGATGAAGTAAAAACTAAGTATGAATGGTTCTAATATTTTCTTGCTATCCCTCGTTGGATTACTGGTATAGCCCATGTTGGTCTATGGAAGCAAAGAATAGTCTGAAGGAAATATTAGATTCTTTTATATGCAATGTCCAGAGTGCTTAAGGCCTCTGGGATGATGAGACACAAATAGAAAGTAAGTTTTTGGAAGGAATTCTACATATTCATGCTCATGGTGTTTGTGGTTTTCATGAATTTGGGAAATACACAACTCATTTTCACTCAAGGCAGGGTTTTATAGGATGTTGTTTGTGCTAGAAGACAAAATTGGATGTCTAAGTCTTTGAATACTCTGGGGGTCAGTTCTACCCTGGCGCCTAGGGTTGCCATGAGTCAGATCCGACTCAACGGCACTTGGCTTGGCAAGTGTTTGTGCTTAGCCCCGTCATTCAAGTCAGTTGAGTATTTGAGTACCTTCATGTGCCTCACTCTGGACAGTCCTCCTCTTTGATTTACAGCACCATGTACGGTAACTCAGTTACTGAATCTGGATGACTCAGAGTGACTCAAACAGTGTCTCCTAACATTCTCCCTTCTTCTTGCCCATCCTGTTTACCCTTCAAACGTTAACTTCTTACATGTGCCAGGCATTATGCTTGTCATTAGAAATTAAAAATAAAAAAAATGAATTAAACACCTGCTCTGCAGAACCTGCTCTAGAGAGAAGGACAAGCTAGGAAGCAGATCACTAAGCAGTGCAGTAAGTGCTATCATCAGATGAACACAACTTGCAAAAGGCAGAAGAGTGGAGAAGATGGACTCTTCCTGGAAACCTGAGGAGGTACCATTTGATTTGGACCTTGAGGGAGGCATAGAAGTTTGTCAGGCAGACAGCAGAGAAGGAATTTGAGATAAAGGGACTTACTTGAGCAAGAGTTTGGGCATTCTGCTTTGGTGTGCTAGCTATTCTAATTCTGTCAATTAAAAGAAGCCTTAATGATATAAAATGTTATAAAATAATAATCATGAACACTTACTAGACAATAACAAGTTGGGCTCAAGTTGATTCTTACTCATGGTGTGGCCTCAGCTGTTGCAGAGTAAAAGTCACAGGGTTTTCAATGGCTGTGACCTTTGGGAAGAAAACACTGTCCAGTCTTGCACCTTTGGGAAGCAGATTTTTAGGACTTTCTTCCTAGGCACCTTTGGGCTAGTTTGAACAACAAACTTTTGATTAGTAGTTGAGTGCTTAACTATTTGCTCCCTCCAGGGACTCCTGACTGAATACTGCTGTTGTTTTTGTTGGATGCCTTGACTCAGCTCTGACTCAGTGAGTCAAAATCTAACAAAACAAAACACTGTCCAGTCCTGTGCCATCCTTGCAATCTTTGCTATGTTTGAGCCCATTGTTGCAGCCAGTGTGTCCATCCATACTGAATACTAGGTTCTTGAATTTTTGTAATTGAAATGTCTCCAAGGGTAAATTATTTCATAAGGTTTGCCCACAATAGGGTGTGGAAAGTTTCTCAGTAGAACATAGTAAGTATTTCTCATTTACAGTAAAATCTGGAATGCCTGGGAAATGTCTGTGTTAGGAAAATTGAATTTTCAGATTAACTGCATAAAAATGGAAAATCTGGTTGAAAAATCAGTCCAATTTTGCTTTCTTTTGAAGAGATAACTACTGTTACCGTTTTACAGGCATTTTGTTTTAGTCTTGCCTAAAGAGAGAAAAACAGAGTAATGCCACTGGGTATTCAGCCTTATTCATTGCTTTTTTGTGTGTAGAACATATTGTAGCTTTTTACCATGATTTTTAAGGACTACCTTGTATTTACTCTTATAAATATTTAATAAACTTAAAATCATGTACATGTTGTTGGATATCCAGGTTGTTTCCAATGCCTTAGTAGCACAATAAGATAGAGAACTCTCTGGTAAGGAATTCCAACATACATTCTCTACTGACTCTTAGAAATAAATTTACTCAGTCAAAGAGTAGCAATAAATGGTTTAAAATTTTTGGTAGACACTGTCAAATTGCCACACATACACACACACACGCACACACAAAGTGCCATACCAAATTACTCTATCAGAGTATGGAGCTATTCATCTCTGCAAACTTGCTGTCTTAGTTGCCTGGTATTGCTCTAACAGAAATAACACAAGGGGATGTCTTTAACAAATAAATGTTTATTCTCACATAGTCCAGTAGGCTAGAAATCTGAATTCATAGTGCCAGCTCCAAGGGAACCCACTATCTCTCTGTTGACTCTGAAGGAAGGTGCTTGCAGTGCATCAATCTTTCTGCGGTCTGAGAGCATCTCAGAACAGAAACCTCAAGTCCAAAGGATGTGCTCTGTTCCCAGTGCTGCTGTCTTGGTGGTATGAAGTCCTCAACTTTCTACTCGCTTCCCTTTCATCTCTTATGGTACAAGCTACACTCCAGGAAAATTTCCTTTACATGGAGCAGGGAGGTGACCTTAGGAAGAGTGTTAAAGTTCCACCCTAATCTTCTTTAACATAACCCAGTTTATTAACCACAGGCAGAGATTAAGATTTATAGCATAGGAAAATCACAAAATGACAGACAATCCCAAAATACTGGGAATCATGCCCCAGTCAAATTGTTACACACATTTTTGGGTGGACACAATTCAGTCCATCACACTTGT
Source organism: Heterohyrax brucei (assembly GCA_028571685.1). Lineage (NCBI taxonomy): Eukaryota > Metazoa > Chordata > Mammalia > Hyracoidea > Procaviidae > Heterohyrax > Heterohyrax brucei. The sequence continues at coordinate 38,740,268 of CM053157.1, read as the reverse complement.
CAATATACAATGTTGACATAGGTTTTAAATCTTTGGTAATTTCATAAGTGAAATTGAGTCCCTTGTACTTTCCTGTTTCTTAGATGGATGGTTCCTCATCAGTCTCTTGACAGTGTGTTGCCCTCAGCATGGCCCTAAGCTGCCCAGGACTTAGTCTTGTCTCGCTTCTCCCCTCTGCTGTCTCTAGAGGAAACTCATGTACTGGTTGTTAGCTGCCATGGAGTCAGTCCCCAATTAACGTGACCGTGTGCACAACAGAATGAGACACTGCCCAGTCATGTACAATCTGAATGATCAGCTGAGGTCCAGACCATTGTGATCCACAGCTAACTGGCTACTTTTCAGGAGTAGATCACTAGGCCTTTTTTTCTAGTCCATCTTAGTCTGGAAGAACCACTGAAACCTGCTCAGCATCATAGCAACACACAAGCTTCCAGTGACAGACAAGTAGCAGTTGCACATCAGGTGCATTGGCCTGGAATGGAACCCAGGTCTTCTGCATGGAAGGTGAGACTTCTACCACTGAACAACCACTGTTCCTGTGCCAGCAACAGTAATTATTATTATTACCATTCTGCAGATGAGAAAATGGAGTGCCAGAGGAAGTAAGAAACTTGCTCAGAGTAACCCAGTTTGTATTAACAGAAGCAGAGTCCAGTGGTCTGATCTATACTATGCTGTCTCTAAAGAAGTATTTAATTATTATTATTATTTTTTCAAAGTATGGAGGAGGTAACTTTCAACCTGGCTCTTCCAGGATAGGTGAGACGTAACTGAGAAGTGGAAGAATAGAGAAAGTTCAGGAAGAAATTATCCCCTCACAGATGTGGAGCTGTTGTAAGGGCATTGGTCTGCTTGGGGAAGGCAAGTACAGGCCCAACCTTTAGACTAAGGAGAACGAAGCTGAGGGGGCAGAGGCAGGTAGAGCCGGTTCCTAAAATCATTTGTTTTGGCTTTTCAAAGGTGTTCAGGATTTATTCTGTCAGTGATGACAGCCGCTCAAGGATCATGAAGGGGAGTGTTGTCAGAATTAGCACTCTGCAGATGAATAAGCTTTCTTTTTTTCCTGGTAGGAGTTATGAGGAAACCATGGTAATATATAGCTCAGGTGACTGAACAGTATGCTAATTGGAATACTCCAGTTTACCTAATTCCTAGCAATGCTAGCATAAGGTTGCCATGGCCTAGAATTACCTATCTACTGCAGCTGTTTTCTGTTATTTCCTCCTTTGTTTCTACGTTAGAAAGTGCAGCAACACTTCGAGAGTAGAGCAGGGAGTTGGAATGCCTCCTTGCTGATACTGTTGGTCCAACTACATCATCACAAACTTCATGCTAACAATTGACAGTTACCAAAAATTAACCTTTTGCTGTTGAATTGATTCTGACTCATAGAAGCCCCAATGGCACAGTGGTCTAGAGTTCAGCAGCAAACAAAAAGGCTGGCAGTCCTAATCTACCACCACTCTTTGGAAACCTTATGGGACAGTTCTAATCTGTCTAACAGGGTCACAATGAGATGGATTCAACTCCATGGCGATAAATTGGAGTTTGATCTCTATGAAAGCAGATTGCTACATCTTTCACCCTCAGAGCTACTGGCATCATGGCTGAGTGCTTAATCACTGTGCCACCAGGGTTTCTTTGGAACCACTGGAAGAAAAAGGCAAACACTGCAATGAAGCCAATTCTGATTCATAGTGACCATACAGGACAGAGTAGAACTGCTCCATAGGGCTTCCAAGGAGTGGCTAGCAGATTCAAACTACTGTCCTTTTGGTTAGCAGCCCAGCTCTTGACCACTGTGCAACCAAGGCTGTTGTTGTTATGAGGTGCCATCAAGTTGGTTCCAACTCACAGGAACCCCAACTTATTGCAAGTAATTGCCAGATACCTGTTTTATTTTTCCTCCTCCTTAACTACATGAATGCCATTGTTTTATACCATCTTCTCCTCTATATCACCTCTGAAATATTCCAGACAGGAGTAATAAGTGAGATTCCATGAGCTAGCTGAAGAAATCTCCACCCTGGAGAGAGAAGTTTGGGCAAGGCATTAGGGCAGTTCTGCAGCACAGCTCACCCACCCCGCCCCCCAGACATAAATTTGCCTGTTTTACCAGTCATTTCACAACAGTGCATGCCCAAGCTGTGCCTTGATTACAGGGGAGAGCATGCTTATTACCCAAGGTCTCCACATGTTGGAGCAGGGTGAGACCAAGGGTGGTAAACCAAAGGAAATTTCCATCTGCTCTCAGCTGCTGCACATTCTTACTCTATAGGAAAGTTAGCTGTTATTAAGTAATAATGTGCAGCTGAAGTTGGTCACTCATAACAACAGACAGATGTATAATGTTTTATTTGGGTTAGCCAGCTCTCTCACAAATAAAAGACCTTAAATTAAACTGTCTTTACAAAAATATTCGGCAAATGATATCTTTGACTATTCCACCGCTCAGATTCTTTGCCATGGAAAATAGAAAATGAGTATCCTGTTGAATGCAGTGTCTGTTGAAACTTGCCCTTGCAGAGTAGAGAAAGGTTGGTGTTTTATGGGAAAAAAAAAAGTGTGTGTATATATATATACGTACGTATATATAATCTGAATTGAGGAGTAATATGTATAACTACACAAAACACATTTAGAGATGGAAAAGAATTTTTTTTGGTGCTTATGGAATCTGAAATAATAATAATGGAATGGAAACAGGAAAAAGGCTAAGTATTTGCAGTGACAAATTATATCATTGAACACTCACATGCAATGCAAAATGTAAGACTTCAGTGGAGTACATGATTCTTTCACAACATATCGACAGGGAAAGCAGAAGACATCTCCAAGCCATCACTGACACACTCTAGCCACATAATCATTTCCAAACTTGAGATTTCAAATTCTGATCCTCTACCTGGAGGGCTTCTTCAATCACTGATTTTCAGGCAGCATCCTTAGAGTTTCTGATTCAGCAGCTCAGGTGTGGGAGCTGAGAATGTGCATTTCTAATAAGCTCATATCTAAAAGCAAAGATGTCACTTTGATGACTAAGGTGCGCCTGACTCAAACCACGTTTTTTTTTTTTCCAGAAACCTTACATGCATGCAAAAGTTGTATAATGAAAAAGAAGTGGGTGAATTCAAACTGAGGTGTTGCTGAAATATATTGAATATACCATGGGCTGCCAAACCAAGAAAACCCAAACCTCCACTGCCTTTGGGTTGGTTCGAACTCATAGAAACCCTATAGACAGAGTAGAACTGACTCATAGAGTTTCCAAGGAGTGCCTGGCAGATTTGAAGTGCTGACTTTTTGATTAGTAGCCATAGCACTTAACCACTGTGCCACTAGGCTTTCTGTGAACTTCCAAAGGAACAACAAAATCAGCCTCAGAAGAAACACAACTGGAATGCTCCTAGAGGTGAGGGAAGCAGGATATCAGCTTACTTGCTTTGGATACATCATTAGGGAAGACCAATTTCTACGTCGTGTATGGAATCCCTAAAAGAGATGGATTGACACAAGAGCTACAACAAAGGACTCAAACACACCAATGATCATGAAGGTGGCACAAGACTGGGCAATTCTTTTATAAGAGGTCTGATAATTAAGTCCATGAACTTAATTGTTACAAGTGCTACATACCTCATTGCTGAACATCACTATGGTCATCTTCAAAGTCCTCCCCTTGGGAAGCTATGCACTGATACTAGCACCTAATCCACCCTTCAAAGCAATTTTGGAACTCTTTCTAGAATGGCCATTGTGCATGGTGGCACGGTGGAAAGTTCACCAACTTAATTTTATAGTTGTCTGTGTGAGGGAATTTTTAGCCAGTAAACAAATAACTGTATTAGAACACCCTCCCTACTCACCTGATCTGGCCCCCAATGGCTTTTTTCCTTACCCCAAAATAAAAGAAATATTGAAAGGAAGACATTTTGATGGCATTCAGGACATCAAGGGTAATATGACAACAGCTCTGATGGCCATTCCAGAAAGAATTCCAAAATTGCTTTGAAGGGTGGACTAGGTGCTGGAGTCAGTGCACAGCTTCCCCACGGGAGTACTTCAAAGGTGACTACAGTGATACTCAGCAATGAGGTACCTAAGGTCTCGGAGAGTAGGGGCCAATTCTACAGCAACTAGCAACAACAGCAGCAGCAATACAAATAAACTTGCAGGTGATGCTAATGTTGCCACTTGTGGGATCACACTGTTCTGTGCTTTCCTGTCTTAATCAGACAGCAAGATGCATAGCTTATTTCAAGGCAACAAAGACAGATGTCTGTCCGTAAAATGAACTAAAATCACAGAATTTGGCTTCCAGTCCTGTCTTGACTCTGGCTCAGTCACCCTGGACAATCTTTTTGTTTCTGTTTCTCCCAATACATAAAGTGAGGGGTTCAGACTTCTACCACATTCCTTAAAGTCTTCCCAAATGTCAGATAAATGCCAAATATACAATGGATACAGAAGAAGACATGAAACCAGTGAAATCATCACTGACGTCAGATGGATCTTGGCTGAAAGCAAAGAATACCAGAAAGATGTTTGCTTGCTTTTTATTAACTGTGCAGAAGCATTCGACTGTGTGGATCATACTAAATTATGGGTATTGTTGTAGAGAATGGGAATTCCAGAACACCTAAATGTGCACTTAAAGAATCTGTATATGGATCAAGAGTCAGTTGTGCTAACAGAACGAAGGGATACTGCGTGGTTTAAAGTCAGGAAGGTGTGTGTCAGGGTTGTATCCTTTCACCATACCTTTTTAATCTATAGGCCAAGCAAATAATCCAAGAAGCTGGATTATACAAAGAGCAAGGCATCAGGATTGGAGGACGACTCATTAGCAACCTGCGTTACGCAGTTGACACCACCTTACTTGCTGGAAATTAAGAAGAGTTGATACACTTACTGATGAAGATCAAGGACCACAGCCTTCAGTGTGGATTGCATCTCAACATCAGGAAAACAAAAATCCTCACAACTAGACCAGTAAGCAATACTGTCATAAATGGAGAAAGGATTGAGGTTGTCAGGGATTTCATTTTTCTTGTGTTCACAATCAATGTCCATAGAAGCAACAGTCAAGAAATAAAAAGAAGCATTGCATTTGGAAAATCTGCTGCAAAAGAGCCCTTCAAAGTATTCAGAAGTAAAGATATCACCTTGAAGAGTAAAATGTGCTGACCCAAGCCACAGTATTTTCAGTTGCATCATATGCATGTGAAAGCTGGACCATGAACAAAGAAGACAGAAGAAGAATTGATGCATTTGAATTGTGGTGTTGGAGAAGAATGTCGAACGTATGATGGGCTGCCAAAAGAACAAACAGATCTGTTCTGGAAGAAGTACAACCAAAGTGCTCCTTGGAAGCAAAGACGGCAAGACTGCATCTTACATACTTTGGATATGTTGTCAGGAAGGATCAGTGCCTGCAGAAGGACGTCATGCTTGGGAGAGTGCAGGTTTAATGTAAAAGAGGAAGACCCTTGACACAGTAGTCACAACAGTGGACTTAAGCATAAAAACAATTGTGGACATGGCAAAGACCAGGCAGTATTTTGTTCTGCTGTTCATAGGGTCGCTATGAGTTGGAACCTACTCAGCAGCCCTAACAACAACATACAGTAAAACCTGAAAAGCTGGAACTTGGTGGGACTGATTTGTTTTTCTGGGTCTTGCAAGTTTTCCACCTTTTGACAGGGTTCAGTCTTACCACTTTGGTGTTGCTAGTTTTAGTGGAAAATACCTGAGTTTTCTTTCTCCAACAGGTTTCTGTCTTACATAGGTTCTAGCTTTTGTAAGTTTTACTGTCTATAACTAAGAAAGTTTCTTTGCTATAAAGCCTTCTCAGAGCTTGTAATAGTGTGACGCTCCAAAAAGTAGATCAGTAAAGGTATTTGGGGTTTCAATAGACAAAGATTTCCAAAATTACAGTTGACTGCAACTCATGGTGATCCCATGTGTATCAGAATAGAACTGTTCTCCATAGGGTTTTTAATGCCTGATTTTTATTTTTCCAGAAGTAGCTTGCCAGACCTTTCTTTTGGGGCACTGCTGGGCAGACTTGAATCTCCAGCCTTTCAGTTGGAAGCCAAGTGTGTTAACCATTGATACCATTCAAGAACTCCTTTCTGAAATTCCTCTACCACAAATCCCTTTACTCATGGGATGTCTCCAGCACATTCTCAGAGAAAGGATGAGTGAGAAGACTGCGCAATGTGATATAACAGGATTTATTTATGTGGCTTTTTTGGCCCTTGGTTTGTCATTCTTCCAAAATAATTGGTCAGACCACAGTCCACTAAAGGATCAGTTGGTCTGTAATTTGCATAAGCAACTTATAAGGGATTGGTTGGTTTTCTTTTCACCTTTATACGGATTGGCTGGTGAGCCTACCCAATAACTGATAAAAACCGTAGAATGCAGAGGCTTCAATGGTGCTCCCTGATCTAGAAGAATGAAAACCAACACCCACTGCAGTTGAGTTCATTCTTATTTAAAGTGACCCTAAAGGACAGAGTAGAACTGCCGCCATAGAGTTTCCAAGGAGTGCCTGTTGAATGCAAACTGCAGACCTTTAGGTTGGTGGTCATAACTCTTAACCACTACACTACAAGGGTTTCCTTATCTAGGACAGCCTGGAGTAAAGCTCATCATTTGGACATGGGCCCTGCACTGAGAACTTCCCAGAAAAGCCATAATACGTGTCAACGGTTGTAACACTGAGCTGGTAACACTTATGTCTGAGAGAAACGGTGGCAGACAGTGCAGAGCCAAGTAGAGAGGAACACCACAGTGTGAGCAGAGGCATGCACAAGACTGGCTGGGAGCAAGTTAGCCCAGGGAAGCAGCCTAGGGACTTCCAGACAGGAGGGAGCCAGCGGAGCTGAGAGCCTCACAAAGCAGAACTAGCCACAGTCAAGGCCTGTGCATGCAGGCAGACAAGCAGAGCAAGCAGCAGCATGAGGACCGAACTGTTCTGCCTTTGGCCTCAGCAGATACCCTGGCTGGCTGCGCCAAGAGCTGCAAGCTGAGAGGGCTAAAAAGAGGCCTGCAGAGGCTTGGGCAGACACTGGCAGTGTATGCCCAGAGTTGTCCCAAGGCTGCTAGTTGAGACCTGGATCAGCAGGACAGGGAGCCAGCCCAAGCCAAGAAAATTCACAGAGAAACAGACTAAACAGAGTCATGCTGTACCTGACCTCAGCTGATAGCACACCTGCTGGGAGACAGGGAAAGCTGCTCACACCTGCTGTGCCTGTCCAAAAACACAGAAATGGACACTAGTCACTTAGGAAAGGTGAGCAAGTCCCCTTTCAAAGATAAGTAGTTTCCTCTCCTACAACATTAAGTGGGGTTCTCATAAGGGTGGAGGGGTTAGGTTCGCCTCAAATCTGTTGTTTTCTATTTACCATCTATAATAACAACTGCTTTCAGTTGCCAAAATTTTGTAAAGTGTCTTCGTGTGTTTGTCCGTTCAGCTTGGAATAGTAGAACCCTCATCCTATAATCTCATAATTACTTGGGATTTAGAGGTACAACCGGCGTGTAGCTGCACATACACACATACATGCACACAGTTCACCTGTAATCGAAGGAAGAAGCCTCAGAGCACCCTTCAGTTAGATGCTTATCTCCCTCAGAAACTAGTTTCCCTCCCAAGAGAATGCATCTAAACCAAAACCTAGAATGTTTTACTGGCTAATTAGCTGGCTACCATATTTGTATATTTAATCGTATTGATTTCTTTCTGCCTCATCCCAAAGAATCCATTCCTTCATTGGAACATAATGAGGCTGATGTCTTTATACAAGCTGAATTATGTACTTGTTGATTACCTACATGTTTCTGTACAACTCATTAAATGACAAATAGTGTCAATCATCAGTTCTCAAAGTGCAATCCCTGGACCGCCATCATCTGCACCACCTGGGAACATATTAAAAATTCAGATTCTCACACCTCATCTCAGACCTACTGAATCAGAAACTCTGAGGTAGGGCCTGGCCGTTTGCAATTTATCAAGTCCTCTAGGTGAATCTGATACTCTCTGAAGTTAGACAAACACTGTTCCTGAGATTAGAAACACAGACCATGGATTCAAACAGATTTTGTTCTGCATCACAGTTTCCTCGTATAAGCTATGGGAAGAATAGCAGTATCTATTTCTGAATATACATGAGAATTCATATATCCATTTCCAGTTGCTGTCGAGATAATTCTGACTGATAGCAACTCTATTCATGTCCAAGTAGAACTATGCTACATAGGATTTTCAATGGTTGATTTTTCAGAAGTAGATGGCCAGGTATTTCTTCTGAGGCACCTCTGGGTAGACTTAAGCCTTGAAGCTCTCAGTTAGCAGCAAGTACATTAATCATTTGCACTACCTAGGGTCTCTCCATCATTTATACCACCCGATATATGACTGAAAACCCTGGTTGTGTGGTTTGTATGTGCTACATCTGCCAACAAAAAGGCCAGCAGTTCTAATCTGCCAGGCGCTCTTTAGAAACACTATGAAGCAGTTCCACCCTGTCCTATAGGGTTTCTATGACTCAGAATTAACACAACGGCAGTGGGTTTTTGGTATATGAGGCTTGGCACAAGATACATCATCAACCTGTTACAGATGCTAAACATTTAAGGAGCAGGGACTTATTTTATGATCTGTCTCTGTGAGTTAATTCTGAAGACAGAGGTAGAACAGTGGTCAGATAGGAGCACGGCCATGGAAACAGACAGATCTGGTTTGATAATTAGCTCCTCCATTTATTAGCTTTATGAACTTGTGCTGAGTTTTTGCTGTCACTGAGTCAGCTCCAACTCAAGGCAACCTTGTGTATAACAGTAAGAAAAGCACCTGTGCCATCTTCCTACTTGTTGTGTTTGAATGCGTTGTTGGGATGTGGTCTCAGCTCCTCTCAATGACAGTTTCCTTCAGTTTCACTGACCCTCTGCTTTACCAGACATTTCTAGTCTAGTGTCCATTTCTAGTGACTGGTATTTCCTGATTACATGTCCAGTGTAAGTGTGCTGAACCCTCACCATCCTCCCTTCAAAGGATCATTTCTTCTAAGACTTATTGTTTGCCCTTAAGTCCACAGTTCTTTCCTAATGCCACCATTTGAACATATATAGATTACTTAATCCCTCTGATGTTAGTTTCTTAATTCAGAAAAACGGAGAAAATAGTACTTTCTTCACAAAGAGAAAGACTACAAAAAATGTTTTGTAGCTGATATGAAGAATTCCTTGCCCCTTTCAAGTATCCATTTCCCAAATGAAAGCATAAAATCAATGAAAATGATGGCCCCAAGCCAGCTCAGTGCGTCTGTATTGTCACAGAACAAAGAGGGCTCCAGGTCCTTAAACCAGGGGGTTGTTGCTCCATGAAAAATTTAGTATTAGGATATGATGCTCTTATAACTTTCCCTGAAAAACTGTCTTTGTCATGGGAAATAACTTAAATATTGGTTCTGAAGTAATTTAATGGTAGGAAATAGTCATCTTTTCTATGTTGTGCTTAGGAATCAGACAAATAGTCTTCCTGTTAGACTCTTATTAGATCTGGGTTTCCTCTGTTTGTATTTAGTCATAGAACAACATTCAGAGTTCATATTAGGATATTTCAGGATTTCACGCTCTTTCCTTTAAGTGCTGTACATTGTAGGTTGGGCATATACTCCTACTGCTCGCTTACGAACCGTCTTGTTACTTGACAGTTCACATTTAGACAACAGTAAAAAATCTACTACCCAGCCAGTTTTCACATTAACAACGTACATCTGGCAGTAAAAGTACTGAGGAGTGAGGTGAGAGCAATGCTGGTTATGGTAGTCACAGTTATGTGTCAATTCAGCTGTGCCTTGATTCTCAGTGGTTTGGAAGCTATATAGTGATGTAAGTGGGCATTTGTATAATGATGTAGTCAGCTTCCGTTGTGTGATCTGATCTTCCATTTTATCATAATGGCCTGGTCTTTGGAACTTAACCATGTCAGTGAGGAGTGGGTGTGATCCTAAAATACAAGAACAGATTCTATTACTAAGCTTTCACTAGGCTTTGCTTTAATAATGAACAACTCCCAGAACTTAGCACCAAGAATTTAGCTGTAGCTAGTCACTTGATAACATTTGACACAAAGGAATAGAGACAACACTCTCCCTACACAAGGCCACGGCCAGGAAGGGGTCCTCAAAGGATATGCCCGGGAGAGAGTTGTGGCAAATACCTGGAAGCAGCCTACAACCTATCACAACTAACAATTACCCTGGCTCTGCTACTAAGTTCCAAGTTTATATCTTTAAAGCATAGCCATTGAGTGAAAGGAACCAGTTACTTTTTGTCTTAGAGTTGATCCCAACTCAAGGTGACCTCATACATGTCACAGTGGACCCATGTTCCATAGGGTTTTCAATGACTGACTTTTCAGAAGTAGACCATGGGGCCTTTCTCCTGAGGCACCTCTGGATAGACTTGAATCTCCAACCTTTGGTTAATAGCCAAGCACATTAACCATTTGCACCATCCAGGAACTTTGAAAGAGAGGAAACTAGATGGCAAATGTGCCACCATCTCAACTTGTATACCTCCTGAGATTCTTACAATGCTCATGGAGAAAACTGACCAATTGTGCAACCTCCGAGAAGCTGGTGTTCCTTTTAGCCATTCTCAGTTCTCCATTGCCTTAGGGGAAAAAGAATGAATTGGCAGAAGTGAAGAATCATTTCTATAGCGAAAAAAACACAAAAAGACTGGGGGTGCCCTTCAGAATCTGCCAGGAGGCAACTTTGGCCACCTTGTTCTTTGTAAATGATCATGCACATTTTGAAGTTTACCTAGGCAAAGCCATGTGTGTTTTCAGCTGGCACTGAAGAAGTCAAGAAAGGGATCCAAACAGCCATACCAGCTATTGAGGTGAATCCTAGACTGCTTTGAAGAGGAGAGAGGAAAGTGGCACAAAGCTAAAGCCTGGTGCATGCCTTTGTGTAGCCATGGTCACAGGACCCAAAGAAAGGATCGCTAAGCCTGACCAGTTTTATTTTCAATTATTTTTTAAACTTTCTGAGATCAGTGAACTTCATGTACACTGTTGGCATGTATTTTCTCCTACTTAATATTTAAACCAAGGAGACTTATTGGCATGGTTGTTAAAGTACTTAGCTGCTAACCGAAAGGTCAATGGTCCAAACCCACCTGCTGCTCCATGGGAGAAATACGTGGTAATCTGCCTCCATAAAGATTTACAGCCTTGGAAGCCCTATGGGGCAGTTCTCCTCTGTTTTATTGGGGTCCTTATGAGTCAGAATCAACTCAACAGTAATGCATTTGGTTTGGTTTGATTTGGTTTGGATATTTAAATGTGTATGTAATTATTAGAGAATTATTAGTATGTATGGATTGCCAAGTGCCATCAAGTCGGATGTATGTGTTAGTGTATGTAATTATTAGTACATATGTATTAGTGAAAATTATTTGGAGTATTTCTGGTTCCAAAACAACAATAACAAAATACATCAAAAAGTTGTTTAGTCAGAAATACTTGACACCCAAGAAACCTTTTAAAGCAACTTTTCTTACAAACATGAAGCTCTGTCTTGCTAGAGCTTAAGTCAGATCCCCAAATTCTAATTTTATTCTGGAAATCCAAGGTTATGCTTTGATTTGGATTTCATTCTGCCACCCCTCGACATTCCTTTGGAAGGTATGTGGGATGAGGTCATTTGAGGCCTGGTTAAGAAGCTTCAGTTTTGCTATCTTCCCATTCTTCCATTTTTTGACATGAGCATATACTCTGCCTACCCTCACAGAAAGATTGATTATTTTCCCAGAATGAGAAAATTGAAAACTTCTGAAGTTCAATTCAGTCAAGTTCTAAGTTTTCAGCAGGACTCAGTTTTGTACTAACTGGGCATGAAAAAAAAAATCATTCTTACCTGATTTTTCCACCCTATTAAAGTATCCACTAGGCAATATGAAGTACCTCTGCTAAAACTTGTAGAAAAAGAGGCATTCACAGATACACAGGTTAGCCAAAGTTTTCGGTGAGGGTCTACTATGGGGATAGAAGATTCCTCTGTACTTAACTTTGGCTTTTTTTTTAAAGCTAGAATTGCTTAATTTTTTAATTAGATTCTTTGTATGTTGCTGTTTCAAAAAGTTAATAGTTAACCTTGGACCACTAAGAAGCTAGTGTTCATTTACAAGAATGGTAGAAGTCCAGACATTCCTGAAAATTGAGAAAGAGATATATTCATACCTAGTTGCAATAGCGTTAGTTTAGAACACCAAGAGAAGGAAAACTGTTGATTCAATTCAATCTGTATGTCATAATGTAATGATTCTCAAATTGTGTTGCTGGACCAGCAGTATCTGTAACTCTGGGCACCCTAGGCCAACTAAATCAGAAACTCTGAGCCTACCAGGTAATTCTGATGCAGCTGAAGTTATACAACTCTGCTATGATAGGTAAGAGCATGGGCACCTTTGTAGGTATATTCTTGCTAGCTACGGGTTGATGGGAAGTTGGGGAAATCATTTAGCCTCTCTGTGCCTAGTTTCCTCCTCATAGGGACAATGATGGTGTTTAACTGACAGGGTTGATGTTAGGGTTTTTGAGTCTACATATGGAAAGCTCAGAAACCCTGAATAGCATAGTGGTTGATTGCTGCAGCTGCTAACCAAAAGGCTGGCACTCCTTTGAAACTCTGTAAGGGCAGTTCTACTCTGTCCTATAGGGTGAGTATGAATCAGAACTGACTCAATAGCAACAGTTTTTTTTTTTTTTTTGAAAGCTCTTAGAACAGTGCCTGGTACTGTTAGCTATTTATCATCTTCATCATCGTTATTGCTATTATTTATCTCAATCATAATTATTATTATTTCAATGCATCATTCCCACTTTGCTTAACTTCTGGCTCTGTTCTTCCTTTGTAAGTATTTTTTCTAAGGGATCACTGACTTTCTGGTCATTTCTGAGTGGACTACTTTCTGATCCCATACTAGATCCCAGCTCACTGTGGTTGGCTTCTTTGATCATCCATTCTTGCAAGAGCCTGTCTTTTGATGGAATTATTTCTTCCCCGCAGGCAGTAGTGGAAACTCATCTTCCATTTTCCCAGTTCTTGTTGTTTTACCTCTTACACTAGAGGTACACTTTTTCATGAGTCGGATCCGACTCGACGACACTTGGCAAATGCTGTCTAAAATATGCCTTCTATTCAGTTGTAATGTTCTACTCTGCCCTGTAGGGTCGCTATGAGTCGGAATCGACGCGACGGCAGTGGGTTTGGCTTTTTGGTTATTCAGTTATAAATAGATTTGTTTTCTTTCCTTTATCTCCAAAAAGTAAGTGCTACAGAATATAAACTTTAGTACACTTCATGGTGTTTATCACTTTTTTGGCTGAAGGTAGGAGAGGGCAAGATTCACTTCATTTCAATAAAGGTATCTCCATCCACAGGATTGCAACACCAACCAACAAGTTGAAACAGTATAATGAAAACTTGAGGAACACATACTATTTCCAGAGAACAGAGAAAACTACTAGTGACTTACTTATGGGGTTGTTGTTGTGTGCCATTGAGTTGATTCCAACTCATAGAAACTCATAGAAAAGAGTAGAACTGCCCCATAGGGTTTTCTAGACAGATCTACCAGGTCTTTTCTTTTGAGGAGCTGCTAATGGGTTTAAACAGCCAACTTTTCCATTATCAGCTGATGGCTTAACCATTGACCTACCAGGGCTATTTTTATTCATAAATTTAAACCAAAACCCAAACCTGTTGACGTTAAGTTGGTTCCTACACATGGCAACCCTATAGAACAGAGAATTGTCCCATGGGTTTCCAAGATATGAACTGCAGACTTTTTGATTAGCAGTCACAGTTCTTAACCGTTATGCCATCAGGGTTTGCATTTATGATGTTAGAATAATTAGGAGAGGATATTCTTTTGTCATTCTTTGCATTTTTAACTTTTGGAGAGTTGTTATTGTCTCTTACCATTTTAGAAGTTAAGCCAGGTGGTTGCAGAATCACTGAGGAAAAAAAAAAATTAGACAGTGCATGAAATTATAGGAAATAAGTATGTGTGTCAACAATTAATTTCATGGAAGAAGACTGCTGAGAAATAAAATAAAAATACTGTGAGTTGAGAACATATAATGAGGCATAAATAGTAAAACACAGGGAGACTGGTGTATCTGGACAGGGCAGTGATGAGGTCACTGGCCAAACATAGTAGGAACACACAGAAGAAATTTTGTCTTCAGGAGGTCACATGGGATGATAAGCAGGAGCACTTAAACTATAAAAGGATCATTTTTGTAGGTAATTGGTGGATCCAAAAGTGAATATGGAGAGGGTTGTTATGAATTGAATTGTGTCCTTCAAAAGACATGCTGAATTTTTAACCCCAGTACCTATAAACAATACCATGTTTGGAAATAGTCTTTGAAAGTGTTGTCAGTTAACAACAGGTCATACCAGAGGAGGGTGGGTCTTAATCCAATTTGAGTGGCATCCTAAAAAAGAAAAGAACAGGCGTCGAGAGACAGAGAGAAGACTGCTAGATGATCTAGAGCCAAGGAATGCCTGGGTCAGCCGCAAGTCAGTAAAGAAAAGTCCCTCCCTGACAGCTTTCAGAGGACAGCATACCCCTGCTGACAGGCTGAATTGGGACTCCTGGCCAGAACTGAGAGACAATACTTTTATGTTCTCACAGGCCACACAATGCATGATAGTTACAGCCACTCTTAGAAACTAATCGTGTGTGTGTACGTGTGGGGGGGGGGTGTGTGTAAGAGGGTGATAAAAATATGTGTGTGTATATGCACATATATGATGTAAGGAAAATTATTTCAGAAAAGTAAGATGCAAAAGTATCTCTTGAATTTACAGCAGGTTATATTAAACCTTGGAGGCTTAAGGGGGGATTTTGTGGCATGCTAAGAACCATAGCTTCCAAAGAGTTTGACTGTCTTTTTCTGCCACCAACCAGCTATATCGTGAAGACAAGTCACTCCCAACTTGACCTTCTCTTCTGCAAGATGAGTATACGTTGAGATGGTTTCAACAGTCCTTTCAACTCTAGCATTTTCTGATGCAACCTTAATGCATTTCCACAAGTGGTAAAAATATTCTAAACTCTTCCCTTCCAGTTGCCACTGTTTACTTCCTCTGCGCTTCCTCTTCCTGCCTCCCTGTTTGCTGGTCTGCTCACAGCCGGCCTCAATGGGGGTGGGGGAACCCACTCTTTCCAGCGGGCCTCATGATTGAGTTCTTCAGAAATCTATAGTAAGGACTTATAGTGGTTGGGGGTTCCGTTTAATTCTGAAAATGTTTCTTGAGCCTTTATTCTGTGCACCACACTGGATTACCAGGGACTGGAGAGTCAGTGCTGCCATCCTAGCCCACAGAGGAGTGATTAAGGGCTAGGTTCATTGAGGTACTCTCACCTAATGCTGACAAACACCATGTGTCCCTCTTTTTTTCAGGGAGTAGCAGAACCCAATGGTAGCCAGGTGGGTGAAGGGAAACGAGGACATTCCATCTGCCGTAAGGAAGACACCTTCTGACCTGCTGAGTGCCGGACCAGGTAGTAAAAGGCATGAGGGCATAGGGCACTGACGGGGAGGGAGAGGATGGAGCAGGCCGACAGCACTCTTATTGTTCACCAACTATCCTGGTTTTCAGAGAGGTACTGAGTGCAAGAACCAGAAAGCCCCCAGTCTTGTCTGCTTGTGTATAATCACCAGATCTCAGGAGTAGACGACTGATGTCATCAGTCCTAGCTAGTTGAAACCTGTTGTCATCAAGTGTATTCTCACTCATGGCAATCCCAGGTGTGTCGGGGTAGAACTGTGCCCTTAGTGTTTTCAGGTCATTTTTCAGAAGTTAGAACACCAGGCCTTTCTTCCAAGGTGCTTCTGGGTAAACTCAGAACTCAACATTTTGGTGAGCAGCCAAGTGCATTTGCTACTTGTATTGCCCACCCCTCAAAAAGAAAGAAAGAAAAAAAAAGAAAAAGAAAAAACATTGCTATCCAGTTGATTCTGACTCAAAACAATCCTATAGGACAGAGTAGAGCTGCCCCACAGAGTTTCCAAGTATAATCTTTACAGAAGCGGACAGCCACATCTTGTTCTCACAGAGTGCCTGGTGGGTTCACACCAGTGACCTTTCAGGTAGCAACCCAGCTCTGTAACCCGTGCACTACCAGGATTCCTTTTTGCCACACTCGGGGACGCAGAAACACAGCAAAGGAGATTTCAGCTGAGAGAGAAAAGGACTCAGTCCACCTCAAGGCTGTCTTGTTACCCCTTTGAAAGAGACGTTCAAACAGGAGCTTCCTAGCACTGCCTTCATGTAAACAGGGCCAAGTTTTCTAGAATCTGGCAGAATGTGGAGTTCAGAGCTTTAAGCCTGGGGCTGTGCTTGTCCCCATGGGGCACTTGGGTATCAGACTCAAAAACTCTAGCCTCTGTTTTTATTTCAGTGGGTTGAATGTTATCCACTTCCCTTAGATGTTTTCTTTAAAAAAAAAAAAAAAAAAAAAGAGGCATGCCATTACTTGTGCCTAAGCCACATCTGTCTCTGGCAGGGCCAGCATTCCGAGCTCGTGTGTGCATTAGCCAGTCTCCAAACTTGCATTTCGGTCACTTTCCTCTTGGCTACTGAGAAGTGCACCGAAGGTATAGTAAAGCTTATGTTCATCGATTACATCCTGTGTTTTTCTTCTAAATTGACACCAACATAATTGGATTGAGCTTCTCCAAGTCAAAGAAATTCTAAATAGCTTACAGCATCCTTAGCAACCTAAAAATGGAGGTGGGGGGAACTCATTTCAAAGGGACATTCAGTAAGTGACACACTCCTAATAATGTAACAGGAAAATGAAAATGCCCAGCAGATCTGCTACATCCTGCACAGGTGGTCGTCCCTGATGGCTCCTGCTTCAGTTTCCTCTGTATCTTGAAGGGGATTACCCAGGAGATCACTTTCAAAACTTCTGTTTGGTTAATGCAGCTCTAACAGAAAAGTTGATTACATGAAATCTCAGACCACTGGATGCTGTTTCTTTTTTTTTAAAGGGAAAATTTCTTCCATCCTTAAAATACCAATAAAATGAGGTGGGGAGGACATGTCAGCCAGGTAGTGTTACCCGTAAACACTCACATTATCTTTTCAAGGAATGTAAGGGGCGATTCAGCTAAGTCATCAGACAGGTAGTATAAAATACTCTGTCACCCAGAGCCAGGTTGTTCCATCTGTTAATACCAGACAGAGCATTCCCTGGGCTGGACGTGGAAGTCAGCACCTCTCTGAGTATGTCTTTCCAACATAGTGGTAGGTATTTTCATTTATTTACTTTCTCATTTGCTCTTTAAAATATATTTCTTCTGTTGGCTCTGCTTAGTTCTACAGAGGTGAGGCAGAATTTTTGTGCATAAATTGTCTTACCTGAAATAATATATTGGTAGCACTTTTCTAAGAAATGCTAGTATATCGATAGTTATTTATAAAGCTTAATGATTCACCGTAAACTTGTTTTTGTTTGATAAATTCATGTTTGAGTTTTTTTCTTTTTCCTCCCAATGTCATAGAGAAATAGGAGAGATCATGATTCTAGATTATTCATGGGCTTTAGAAGGAAAGTACATTGCTCTTACAGAAGATGTCATGTAAATACGTGGATTTATTTCCATTGAAGTTTTAATTTTGTGTTAATATTATCCAGTGCTATATCAAAAATTATCATAGCAGGGTAGATTTGTGTCAGTACTGATCATCTGTGCAGTTAAGTTGTTTTTCTAATTTTCTATAATGGAAGATCATGATAGATACTTGAACACAAGTACGTGTTTATAAAATACTAAAATGCGTGCAGGAGAGCAGGCTATCACAATAAGAAGCATAGTATTGTTTTTGAGTATGAGGCACGTCATTGGCACTTTATTATCTCATTTATATTTGTGATGAGAAGTAGATTCCATTCCTATTTTATAGATTAGGAAGGTGTCTTAGTTACCTAGTGCTGCTATAACAGAAACACCACAAATCGGTGCCTTAATGAACAGAAATTTATTTTCCCCCTGTCTGAGAGGATAGAAATCCAAATCCAGAGTGCCTGCAAGAGGAGGAAAGCTTAACTCTCTTCATTAACTCTGAGGCAAGGTCCTTTCCTCTTCACCTTCTGCTTCCTGATTCCTTGGAGATCTTTGTGTGTTTTGACATTTGTTTTACCCCATCTCTCTCTCTCTGTCTCTCTGCTAGTTTAGTCTCTTTGTATCTCAAAGAAGATGGACTCCATACTACACCAACCCAGCTTCATTAAGATAACAAAGACAATCCATTTCCAACTGAATTATAACCACAGGCCTAGAAGTTAGGATTTACAATGCAAGTTTTGGGGGAACATAATTCAATCGAGAACAGGGGATGAAGTACACAGAAGTGAAATAGCTTACCCGGAGTCTCCCAGCTAGTAAATTGCAGATCAACATTCAAACCTGAGTCTGGTTTTCTCCAACATCTACTAGCTACTGTTGCATTAGAATCAATTTATGATGACCCCGTTTGTTTTAGAGTCGAACTGTGAGCATTAGAGATTTTAAGGGGTGATTTTTTTCAAAGACAATCACCAGTCCTCTCTTCTCAGGTGCCTCAGGGTAGACCCAAACCTCCAACTTTTTGGTTAGCTGCTGAGCATACTAATCATTTGTGCCTTCTAGTGACTCCAACATCAACACTCCCCTATCTCCACCCTAACAGCAACCTCAAGCACAAATCAATTGCCTTCAGAATTTTGTGACTTCTGCCTCTTCTTTTTTTTCTTAAAAGTCTATGTATCTATTCATAGTTATTTCTCATTGATTACTCTATTGTTATTTTATAGACATTTACCAACACTGGACCAAAATGAAATGCCTTTCTTTGTTCTTTCCTTAGGTGGTTCCAAGAGCATGGCTGTGGACAATATTCACATTAACGTGTCCAGTGCTCCCCTGGTGAAGCACGCTGCTGGAATGCAGCTCAAGACCAACAGACCCCGAGTCATGTCCAAAAGTGGACACAGCAATGTGAGAATTGACAAAGTGGATGGCATATTCCTACTCTATCTTCAGGATTTGTGGACGACCGTTATCGATATGAAGTGGAGATACAAGCTCACCCTGTTTGCGGCCACTTTTGTAATGACCTGGTTCCTCTTTGGAGTCGTCTACTACGCTATTGCATTTATTCACGGGGACCTGGAGCCGAGTAAGCACACTTCGAATCATACTCCCTGCATCATGAAAGTGGACTCCTTAACGGGGGCGTTCCTCTTTTCCCTGGAGTCCCAGACAACCATTGGCTATGGAGTCCGTTCTATCACTGAGGAATGCCCTCATGCCATTTTCTTGCTGGTTGCTCAACTGGTCATCACAACCTTGATTGAGATTTTCATTACAGGCACCTTTCTGGCCAAAATCGCAAGACCCAAAAAGCGAGCTGAGACCATCAAGTTCAGCCACTGTGCCGTCATCACCAAGCAGAACGGGAAGCTGTGCTTGGTAATCCAGGTGGCCAACATGAGAAAGAGTCTCCTGATCCAGTGCCAGCTCTCTGGCAAGCTCCTGCAGACGCATTACACCAAGGAGGGGGAACGGATCCTCCTCAACCAAGCCACCGTCAAGTTCCACGTGGACTCCTCTTCCGAAAGCCCCTTTCTCATTTTACCCATGACTTTCTACCACGTACTGGATGAGACGAGTCCCCTGAGAGACCTTACTCCGCAAAATCTAAAAGAGAAGGAGTTTGAACTGGTGGTTCTCCTCAACGCCACTGTAGAATCAACCAGTGCAGTCTGCCAGAGCCGAACATCTTACATCCCAGAGGAGATCTACTGGGGTTTTGAGTTTGTGCCTGTCGTTTCTCTCTCCAAAAACGGAAAGTATGTGGCTGATTTCAGTCAATTCGAACAGATACGGAAGAGCTCAGACTGCACCTTCTACTGTGCAGACTCAGAGAAGCAGAAACTGGAGGAAAAGTACAGGCAGGAGGATCAGAGACAAAGAGAACTGAGGACACTTTTGCTACAACAGAGCAACGTCTGATCTCAGTGGTGTCATCTCGGTTTGACTCTGCAAGCTGTCTCCCCCTCAGAGCTCCCTTAAAACACATGGGAAAAATGGTAGTGTGTGGATACACTCTAAAAAACTGCACAGACTAGTACAAAGTCCATCTTGTACTTTGATCGTTGCCTGAACAAGCTTTTCCATGTCTTGCGGTAGGGTAGGGGAGCTCCTTAAATGCTTAGTCTGCAGTGAACACTCAACATTCAAATTTCTGATAATGGGACTATGTTTAGAAAAGTTTGGTGTCAGGCAATTGAAATAATGTCTTTCTGGATGGACAAAGATTTAACAAAGCCACTATTGAAAGGAAATGCATTTCTATCCAAGTGCATTAGCCATAATATAAGATATTTAGACTTAACGGCACTTGGCTAGCAAAGGCATTATGATGGCCAAGTGTTGAAAGGTGAATCAGTATTCACTTATCTCCTTGCTTTAGAACTTGCTCTTCTTTTTTCAAGTAGAGAAAATGTTGTCTAAAATGATGGCAATCTGGTAAGACCTTCAAAAGATGGTGAGGATATTCATAACTCCCCCAAACAATTCAATTTTTACTATTCTTCAGTAGACTGAATTATACAGGACAAATCAGGAATTAGCAATTGTGAAAACATACAGAGGGAACTATTTGTTCACATAATTTTTGTTTTTAATGGACACATACACTAACTAACCCAGGTGGAGGATGATTCATGGTGACCCCATGTGTGTCAGAGCAGAACTGTGTTCCACAGGGTGTTGTATGGCTGATTTTCAGAAATAGATTGCCAGACCTTTCTTCTTCTGGGTGGACTCAAATCACCAATCTCTTAGTTAGCACCTGAGTGCATTAACCGTACCACACAGGGAATACTGAAATATTCTAGCCCATTTCTATTCCAAATATGGCTTATAGACCAGCAACATTAGCATCATCTGGGAGCTGATTAGAAACACAGAACCTCAGCCTCAGCCAGACCTACTGAATCAGAGTACAAGATGTAATTTGTGTGCACTTTGATATCCAAGAAATTCTGCTCTGGACAGTACTTTCAATGCCACTTTCTGAAGTCATATGGAAGCATAACTCTGTGGGTGCTATATCTTGGTGGCCTCCAAAGCTGTCTTCTGTCTTCAGTTCATTATGGGCCACTGTTTTTTTTTCATTCACTGTCTATTAAAACGCCTTGTCCACAAAGTAACTGTGTAGAATGGTTCACTGATATTCCAAGAGCAAAATACAAGTATTAAGAGCAATGGTCATCTCTGCCATCCTAAAAACGTGTCTTGTTGATTATATTTGGCACAAAGGAAAAATGAGGGCATGTAACAAAAAAGCCTGTCACTCAGATCGTGAAGTTTATAAGATTTTGTTCAGGCAGTGAAGAAGAGACACTGAGAGTAAGAAGCTGACAAGCAAGATGACTCCTCAAAGCATGAGAAAAATTTGATTATCTGATAAGATATAAAGAATATTCTCAGTATGTGAACAACTTTTAACTGACTATATTACAGAAGTAACATCTTGCTTCTAACTGAATTTGGAAGTCTGGTGCCTGCATTTTTAGGGCAGAGAATAAATGAGGTAGGATGGGCTAAATGTCCCAAAGGTGAATTCTCATTTAACTCAAAGCAAAGCAAACTTGCATATCCACTGAAAGCGATTGTTCCTGTGAATGTGCTTATGCACACAGGCATACACATAAGCCCTCATGTTCTCAGAGACACTCTCAGACACACATACATTTACTACACACACACACACACGCGTGCGCATGCACACACACACACACACACACACACACACACACACACACTTATCCTGGCTTGTCAAGCATAACTGTGGTAGTTGTCAAAGAAAGATGTTTGCAATTAATGTCTAATGTCTGGTGCCACAAGACTCTGAACACTGAGACTCGGAAAAAACGGGGAAGGTAAACTGGATTCTGATTTTCAGTGAAATGATGAAATAGATTACAGTAAACCTAGCCATATTTTGATGTTACTATATTTTCAAACTTCATCTCATTATACAGAAAAGGTGATCCAAAAAAAAAATCTCTGGCTTGGAATTAAACTAATCAAATGAAAGTGTAAGAATAATGGGGGATTAAGTTTATAAAAGTTTATAAAAACAATCTCAGTGCACAAAGGGACAATTTTTTCTTAATTATTCAAGAGGATTTTTTTTTCTTTCTCTACTGACAGTTTAATAGCAGATTGCTTTAGATCTTCATTTTTTAAAAAAATATATATGTTAATGTAGTTAGACAACCTCCTTTTTGTTGCTATACTTTTTTTATGTTATGTTGTGGTATAATCAACAACAAAGTACTGTCATAGGCATGTTTACAGCTTTTCTGTTCCTAATTCTTTTCACAGTATTTACATTGTTGCTACTTTAAATTGTGATGAAGATTAGAAAACTTGCTTAATTTTCTTTTATGTTGTGTAATAATATGGCACCGAGATTCAGAAATCTATTTGTATTTTCATCTAACGTATTACAGTTTCAGCTAAATTCGCATGACTAGATCATCTGATCTTTTCTACTACACAAAAAATATATACAGAGTATCTGAAAAGCCTTGTCCATGTTAATGAATCATATTGTAACATTGTATTTGGTAGATAGCTTTAGAGTTGTGTTTGCTTTGAATTTTATCATTTCACAGGAGCACTTAATTGTTTCTTCTTTCTGCAAACGTTTTTGCTGTTGAGAGTCCACTTGCTTCTGACTCATAGCAACCCCACATGACCAAGCAGAACTGCCCCATGGAGTTTTTTGGAGTGTATCTTTACAGAAGCAGATTGCCAGGTCTTTTCCCCACAGAGCCACTGGGTAAGTCTGAATTGCTAACGCTTTGGTTAACAGCTGAGTGCTTAACGATTATGCCACCCAGGTTCTTGTACCAAATATTCTTGTGTTGATATGCTAACCAAAGATTCAGGTAGCAAACTTACGTTGTTCTCTCTGGGCAGTCTTCTGATTGAAACAGATTCATGCTCTTCACCGACACCAAAGAGCAGCCAAATCATTGGAGTGTTTTGACCTGAGAAACTCTTCTTAGTGAGACTGTTAAAAAAATGCTGTGTTCCGTTTGGGAAGCCAAAAGTAAATAGCAGCAAATCAATATAATCTACAAGTCATGTCTTATTTCGCTAATATAATGTACCGTACTTACATGGTGCCTTGTAACCAACGGCCCCAGACAGAACTGCAAAGATACGCTTGTTGACTTTCCCAATGATCCACCTTTGGGATTTGGTGGGAGGCACACATTGATTCTCTCTTGCACTCTTGGGGAAGTCATAGCACAGAGGAAACTCCAGAAATCTAACATGACTGGTTAAAAATGGAAAATGCCATACACTGGCACATCAGCTATTCAGAATAATTTCAAAAAAAACACTTTGATTTTTTTAAAGTTAAATCTTTATTTTTAATTGATTATGATTTTGATATAAAGGAAATGTAACAAACAAAAAAAGGTACACTTACACTCCGATATTATAAGTCCCACTGTTGTTTGGGTTTCCAAACTGCATGTATTATGAGGAAGGAAAAGAAGGAAGAAAATTTCTTAAAAAAAACCTATGTCTTCAAGTTGGTAGTTCAGCAAAGGACCATCCTAGAGCTTGGCTGGGTGTTTTGTCGTTGTGGCCAAAAGGTCAGACATTCATCCATGTGGTGTGAGGAAGATTCCCAGTCTCTTGATGTCAGCTTTTATTCCCACAAGACTTTTTGTTGCCTGTTAAACATTTGAGGCAATTCATTTTGAGTGGAGGTCGTTTTACCATAGTTTTCTGTTATGGGATTTTGTTTCTGTTTTTTATGATAGGTATTCACATTTTAAGTCTTATTTCCAAATTCTGTGTGTACTGGAAATATAGTATTTGATTATTTGACTCTAGATTAGTCCACGATGCCCTTAATTTCCTAAGGAAAGACTTATACTTGAAGGGGACAAGCTTTCACTTTCTAATTGATTGATTAGCTGCTAATGGCACAACAGAACAAATGCTGCACTAATCAGATTGTTGTAATATATGAAGTTTTCATTGGCTGATTTTCAGAAGTAGAACTCCAGATCTTTCTTCCTCATCTGTCTTACTCTGGATGCTCCAGTAAAACTTGTTCAGCACCATAGCAACAGACAAGCCTACAGTGACAGACGCTGTAGCTACACACAAGGTACATTGGCCAGGAACTGAACCCAGGTCTCCCACATGTTTTTTTTGTTGTTGTTAGAAGCCACTGAGTCAGTTCCAACTCATAGTGACTGTATGTACAACAGAAGAAAACACTGCCTGGTCCTGAGCAATGCCCACAATCATTTCTGTGCTTAAGCCCGTTGCTGCAGCCGTTGTGTCAAGGTGTGTTGTTGAAGATCATCTTCTTTTTCACTGACCCTTTATTTTGCCAAGCATGATGTCCTTCTCATCAGTCACAGACTGATCCCTCCTGACATGTCCAAAATATGTAAGACACAGTCTTGCTGTCCTTGCATCCAAGGAGCACTCTGGTTGTACTTTTTTCCAGAGCAGACTTGTTTGTTGTTTTGGCAGTCTGTGGTACACAGAAAGTAAGAATTCTAATCAAAACTTTGGGGGTTCAAGTCGACCCAGAGGTACCTCAGAAGAAAGGGCTTGTAACTTACTTCTGCAAAGTCAATCACAGAACTCCCAGGGAGCATAGTTCTGCTCTGACACACATGTAGCTGTTGTAAGTCAGAAACAACTTGATAGCAACTGGTTTTTGTTTTATTTTACCTTATCTTTAGTCAGAATGACCTTCCAACCAGTTCTTTGTCTTGTGGACAGTAAGGAACAGTTTCTTCTTTCAGAATTACTATGCCTTCTGAGAAGCTTCAGAATCTCCACAGTCAGAACTTGTAATGAAATGGTGTGATTAGACTGTAATTTGTGTTTTTTAAGAACAACAATTACTTCCTTAGACCTTGGCACTCTTCGGTAAACTGTTCTTGTTGTTTGGTTTTATTTAGAAACAAATAGGAGTAAGTATTTGTGTTCCAGATTGAAGAAGGCAGTGGGAAAAGTATAAAAAGAATGCAAGCTAATAGTTAATCAATTAAAAGGAACTTCTACTAGTGAAAAGAAACTTGAAGGGGAAAAATTGGTTACTCAATCTTAAATTATAGCTGACTGGGACATTGTATTCTTTAGGCTTCCCAGGAGAAGCAATTTTCCTACTCTTGTAAGAAACACAGACTGATTAACTCCAACATTTTTCTAAAGTTTTTCCACTAAATACTGATTAAAAAGAAATGAGATAGAAATAAAGTTTCAGCATCCCACACCATCAGTCACTATGTTGCCTCAATTTCCTTCTGACTGGCAACATACTTGGTCAACCGTTTCTCTGAATATGTGTATTTGCTAACCATTCTCCCACTGCCACTGAGTTGATTCTGCTTCTTACCAACCCCATAGGACAGAGTAGAACTGCTTTATAGGAATTACAATGCTGTAACCTTTACAGAAGGAGATGGCCACATCTACCTCCTGTGGAGCTGCTGGTGGGTTCAAACCACCAACCTGCTGTTCAGAAGCTGAGTGCTTGGCCACTGTGCAACCATCGTAGGTGGATTTCATGATAACCTGACTCTTGGCAACTCTATGTGTGTCAGCGTAGACTTGTGCCCCACAGGGATTTCAGTGGCTGATGTTTTAGAAATGGACCTCCAGGTCTTTCTACAGAGGCCCCTCTGAACTTGAATCTCCAGCCTTCCTGTTAGCAGCCAAGTGTGTTAGTTGTTCGTACCACCTAAAAGCCAAAATTAATAATTTGTTAACGTCTAGATTCCCAAAACTTGGTGACAGGAATTTTCATTTTTCAACTAGTACTTTAGCAGCACGTAAAAATAGGCAAAGAAGAACAAGAGAAGGTGTTGATTAGAATTGATAGTTAATTTCTGATAAAATACTAAGAAGAGATGTGAAAATCAATGAATAATATTGGTAAATGAGTGGAGAAGTTAAACATGTCACATATGTAGATAAAAGTTATATAGTTCTGAATGTAATACTACAAACTGTGTGTACAGACCATATCCTTTATTTAGTGATTTTGTCCTCAGCCTTGTATAGACTTTCTTTGGATTTCCTAAATGTTCTGCATTCAACTTTTTCAATAAATGACAAATTGCTTGGGAAATTAAAAATGATGTCATGTGTACCTATTTTCCAAATCTCATGGCCCTACAGGTAATATTGTTACTTGCCATAAAGTCAGCTTGGACTCACAGTGAGCTAGTGTTTAACAGGACAAAGTGATGACCAGATCTATGCTGTCTTTGTGATTGTTGGTATGTCTGAGCCTGTGGTCAAAGCTATTGTGTCACTACATCTTACTGAGGATTTTCTCATTTTGCTGATCCTCCACTTTACCAAGCATGATAATCCTTTTCTAGTGTGCTGCAAACCCACCTGATGAAGAAAGGCCTTTGCTGGCCCTCAGAGGCTCTCTCCATGTGGGTGTGCAGGGACAGCTTCCTACCCTGGCATGAAAGAATTAGACCTGTGGATTTTTGTATTCCTCGCCAGCACTGGATGGACAAAATCAAGGATGAGAAAGTCATCTTAAAAGTCCATAACCAAGTTTTCTTTATCAACTCCCACCCCGTAATCTAGTTGTCATTCTTAATTGCTCTTGCATCAGTTCTGACTCACGACAACCCAACATGCAATAGAAGGAAACATTGCCCAATCCTGTGCTATCTTCTGGTCATTAGAGTTGTTTGGGCCTATTCTTGTGGCTTTTGTCTTAAGCCATCTCAGTAAGGTTTCACTTCATTTTCACTGACCCTCTACCAAACATGATGTCTTTTCCTAGTAATTGGTATTTTCTGATGACAGGTCCCAAGTAAAGAAATACCACCAACTTCATGTTCTAAGGAGTTTTTTGGCTGTATTTCTTCTAAGATGGTTTTGCCCATTCTCTGGCAGTCACAATATATTCAGTATTTGCACCACCACAGGTTGAATGCATCAGTTCTTCTGTCTTCCTTTTTCATTGTCCAGCTTTCAGGAGTAGGTCCAAAAGGACCCACTCATTGCCCAGGATTATTATGGTGATGGAAATTCCAAACAACATGGCTTGGATCAGGTACATCTTAGTCTTCAAAGTGACATACATGTTTTTGAAACTTTAAAGAGGTCTTTTGAAGCAGGTTTGCCCAACACAGTACATCATTTAATCTCTTAACTGCTGCTTCCATGAATATTAATTGTTGATCCCAGAAGAATGAAGGAGGCTTGGCGGCACAGTGGTTAAGGGCTACAGCTGCTAACTAAAAGGTTGGCAGTTTGAATCCACCACCCACTTCTTGGAAACCCAATGAGGCAGTTCTACTCTGTCCTATACTCTGTCATTGTGAGTAGGAATCAGTTTGACAGAAGCGGATTTGGTTTTTTGTTTCTGTAAGATTCAAGGTGAATCTTATCTATCCATAGCTTCCTGTCTACCTAAGATCTTTTAATTTCATCCCTCAAAAATACTAAAGTTAAAAAGTCATAAGCCACTCAAAATTAGATTCCAAGGGAGTACCTATTCTCTAAAAAAGGAAAATCATCTGAAGTTGTTGACTCTGAGCTAAGAAGTGTGACCTCTTAGCATATTACTACTATTATTACAAATGTAGTTAATATTAGGAAAAAGTAAAACACTTCCAAGAAGGTGATAGGACGGGAGTTCAAAGGGAAGAAATTTATTTTCTTTTTTATTCACTGTAGTTTAGCTAAAGTCTTTCATCTGCCATCAAGTCTTATGATTAAGGATGTTGTATTAAATCAAGTTGTAACAGGAAGTATGTTTCGTACGAGAAACGTTTTACAAAAACAAACTCTAGGTCCCAAGAGGAAGCTGTATTTGTGTGCTGAGATGGAGCAGTAAGTAGCAGTCAGGAGAGAAAATCAGGATAACAGCCAACTTGGATCTGTTTGTAAGGAATTGTTTCTGTGGGTGTCATAGAACTGTAAGTTACAAAAGGCTTCAGTAAACAGACTGATCTATTCCAAAAGGACCCAATCCAAAATACCACTTAATGACATTCACAGGATTATTATGGTGTTGGAAATTCCAAACAACATGAAGATTTTACAAGCAAACTGTTACACTCCTTGATAATCCTAGTAGTGTGTGCAATTACCAAAGTCTTTATCACAATGCTGTCTCTTTTTATAAGTAACGTGGCATACTACCTTCCTACTATACTGCAATATGAGTAGCCTTGTTTCCCTGTGATTTTTAAACTCTTCTTCAGCTTGGTCTCAGCTCAGCAGGATTGTGGCTCACGTGTCTCAATTTTGAGCTGCTCCTGGGTACATGCTAGCAATCTCACACTCGCCGATATGCCTGTGCTGCCACCACCTAGCCCAGTCATTCTAGAAATGATCAGCTTTAGCCATTTACTTTTATGTTATTTAAATTTGTATCTCTATTTGTCAAACCATTTCTTAGTTTCATATGTATCTCCTTTACCTTTTCTGTTTCATATATAAAATCAGTGTAACCTCTGAAAGAGTAGCAAGTACAATGAAGCTAATTTTATGATCCTCAGTTTCTCAGCACAGTGATGGTGTTATACTAGGGTTCTGATAAAAAAGGATCTGAAATCGCCTTCAAAAGCCCAAACATAAACTCACTTCAAATTACCTTTTCCAGTGTGGCCTCCATAATAACTTGGGCTTGGCAGTCCACGGTTAACGAACATCTGCTACGAATAGACGAGTTGTCAGTTCAAGAGCATACAGAGGTACCTTGGAAGAAAGGCCTGGTGATCTATTTCTGAAAATCAGTTACTGAAAAGCCTACAGAACCTATACTTATCACCTGGAAACAACCTTTTGAAACTTGAGTGGAAACTATCCCATGAAGTTACCTTTATTGATTTATTTTATTTCTTTTTACTTTTTAAAATCATAGTTTAGGTGGAGTTTGCATTCCGGTCCTCACCCCTGAGCTGGTGTGACTGTTTAGTCCTGTTTTGTTTTATGGGCCTGTCTAATCTTTGGCTGTGGGGCAAACTTCATGTAGTCATCTTTAAATTAAACAACCATTTAGTTCAGTAAGTAAAGAATATCTGTCTCGAGCATTACTCCCTACTGAAGAATTATCTAGAGCAGACTGAATGCCAACAGTAACTGAGGAACAGATGGGAAGCTGAAGGGAAAGAAATCTGAAGTTAACAAGGATTAAACAGTGGTGGCTGAGAAAGTGACAGTGATGACACTGGCAGAGAATATAACCGCTGTTCATGAACAGTTTGTGTAAAAATTGTTAAATGAGTATCTGTTCTGTTGTGTATATTTTCACACACACATACCCAACTAGAAGCACAAGTCAGGGAGTAAAGAAGGACCCCAGTGGTGCAGATGTCAACAGTTCAACTGCTAATCAAATGCTCAGTAGTTTAAAGCCACCAGGAAGCTCTATGGCAGTTCTACTCTGTCGTATAGGATTGCTGTAAGTCAGAACAGAGTTGACAGCAACAGGTTTAACTTCAAATTAAAAAAAAAAAAAGAAAGTCGTATAGAGTACAGTGCTATCCTGCCATACGTGGGGTCGCCAGGAGTCGGAGAAACTTATAGCAAGGTTCGGTACCCGAAGGCAGTGCAGTTTGCTTCCTTCCTGAACACTGAAAAGTACGCCGCATCCCCGCTTCACCTCATTCTTTTGCCGTGGTTGTCCCCTGCTGCAGATTCTTCATTTCATTTTAGTCCACAGTTAAAAATCAAGTTACTGTTTAAAAACAGCCTTTCAGCACTTTGTCACTAAGGAAAGATTTCTTACATTTCATTGCTCTTTTGTTTCCATGGATTAAAAAGAAGAAAGCACTTTATTATCTAAGTCTTAGAGACGTAGGTAAGTGTGTGACCGTAAAGCAATATAACTATCTAAAACCCACAGACCAGATCACATGCAGGTAGAAGAGAGCTGACATCCTGCAAGTAATTTTTAGGGAATCCACACACTCTTAGAACAAGATGACTGCCACGGCTGCAAGCACTCGACAAGTGTCTTTTTTGGAACTTTCTCTTTTGGACTCGTGCTTCATGTATTGCAACATTCTCCACGGTGGCCAGGCTTTGTTCTTTGAATGAGAATGTGACAGTTCAAATACAAAAGGATAGCATATAGTGGGAGGTCAAAATTGAGAAATCTGTGTTTGGGCAACAACAAAAAAGATGATTTTCAGGAAGCAGACAGGACTCTGGAACATAATAGAGACTCAGGTCATTGCACTGCATTTTGTTCATTTTCATCTGCATGGAGTTTCTCAGACATATATCATTTTCCACCCCATAATCTCAAGAGTCTGTTTCCCTTTGATGGGTGAGTGCAGCCAGGGACAGACAGCTGACCATGTTGAAGATATAAGAAGATGCGGCCTTCTCCAGTCTGCATATTTGGGATGAGGAACATGACAATTTCTCACAGATGAGTTTGAAGCCTGGTTTTGAGTTGGAAACACAGCAGGCCAGCCACTGTATTTTCTCTCATCAAGAATCCTTAATTTGGGCAGCTCAGGTGGGATGTCATCTTGGTCAGCTGAGAGGCAGTTATCCATGCCTGAGGTCTCACCTGGGGCTAATTCATCTGCTGAGTTATGCTGAGCAAAAGTGGCTGTGTGGATAGCGCTTCTTCTAGCAGAAAAGCTGTTTTTAAGATGACTGTACCTAGAGATCATAGGAGCTGGACGTTGAGGGGGGCAATGCCCTAACTCCTCCCTTCCTTTAGCCATGTCATACAATCTGTGAATAGCCTATGAGGTGCCATCTCTGTCAGCCAGGAGGTGGGGCTTGCCACCCCTGAGGGCCTGGCTGCTTTCAGCTGCTGCTGGTCAATGCTCTTCTCAGTGGAAAAGCAGCTTTTATGATAAGACCAGCTAGGTGATGCAATGGCAACTGGTGCCTGAGTGTGGTGGTGCCATTTCTACCACCCTTCACTGAACCACGTCATAACATTGACTGATAGCCCCCGAGAGACTCCATAAGTATGGTATCATCATTACCAGTCAGGAGGTGGGGCCTGTCACCTCTGAAGGCCTGGCTACTTTCAGTGGCTGCTGGACAAAGCCACTCTCAGCCATAAAACAGTTTTTAAGACAAGTGCATTTAGAGAATGCGGCAATCCCTGGCAACCAAGTGTGGTGGCATCCTTCTGTCCTCCCTTCCCTGAGTTACACCATACTCTCAACTGGCATGCTGATGGAGAGTCAGCACAAGTAGCTTGCCTCCTTTAGCAGCCAGGAGGTGGAGGCTGCCACCCCTGAGGGCCCAGGTAGGGCCAGCCACTAAGCCAAGCAGCACTGACAGTATCTATATTCCAGAGAAGGTATACATAAGTCAGCTGCACCTAGAGAATGCAGCAGCAGCTGGCAACCAAATCTAGCAGTGCCATTACTAATTCCCTTCATAGAACTATACCACAGCTCCCGTTGGTGTAACATCAGAGATACTGAACAGCTTCTTGATGGCACAAAGACAGCAATCACTATCTAAGCATTTAAAGAAGCAAACCACCATGGCTCCAGAAAACTCCCCAAATAAAGAATCAAAAAACATCCCAGATGAAGAAGTGTTTCCAAAATTATCAGAGATAGAATACAAAAGAATTATGTATGGAGCCCTTCCAGAGATTAAACAAAATGCAACAGAACAAAATGAACAATTAAGTAAGCTATGTGAACTGCTAGAACATAAATGATCTGAAGTCCAGAAGATCAATAATAAAATCACAGAATTAGACAATTCAAAGTAAAACCAAAAGAGTAGGACAGAGGAAATGGAATGCAGAATTAGTGAACATGAAGATAAACCAACTGCCACCAGCATTTATGAGGAGAAATCGGATAAAAGAAACAAGGAAAAAGGAAGAAGCACAAAGAAGCATGTGTGATTTTATCAAGAGATATAATCTATGAATAATTGGAGTTCCAGAAAAGGGAAGGATATCTGAAAATACAGAGAAAAGAGTTAAAGAGTTGCTGAAAAAAGCTTCCCTAAAATCATGAAAGAGGAGAATATAGATATTCAAGACACTTTTCAAACACCGCAAAAATTAGACTCCAAAGAAAGACGTTAAGACATATTATAATCAGGGTTAATAAAATGAAACATAACGAGAAGCTCTTAAAGGCGATGAAGCTTAAAGTAAAACTAATATATAAAGGGAAGCTCTATAGGCATTTGCCTAACTTCTCAGCAGAAACCATGTTGGCACGAAGATGGTGGAATAACAAATACGAAGCCTTAAAGGAGAGAAACTTCCAACCAACAATTATATATCCTGAAAAATGTCTCTCACATATGCCAATGAAATTAATTTGCAGACAAACAAAAGCTAGACACTTTACAAAACCCAAATCAAAACTACAAGAAATAATGAAAGATGCTCTTTGTTTAGAAAAACAAAAACATCAAATGTATACTTAAGGATGCAATGCAGGACACAGTATACATAGTCTTATTCAGCTAGGGAAGTCTCTAAGCTAAATCAAAACTAAAATATTAGAAGTAGGTAATCAATGATCTTAACATGAAAACTAAGACATCATCACACTATAAAGAGAGATATAGTAGGTATAACCCTTTCAGGTGGAGAGGAAATTAAGAAGATATATAGAAGTTAAAGACTGGTTTAAACTTAGAACATTAAGGGGGATCAAAGGAGTAGCTGAAAAGCAAACTAACAATGCAACATATCAAAACAAGAAACACGATACAGGAGTCTCAAAAAATACAAAAACAATGCTGAAAAAGCTGAAAAGGAAACCTATAAAGAAAAATGACCCAGAACAGAATACTAAGAGGAACAAAGAAAATAACAACACAAAAAACAAAGGTACCAAAATGACAGCAATAAACACATGTCTATCAGTAATTACACTGAGTCTAAATGGATTGAGTGCACCATTAAAGAAGCAGAGAGTAACAGTTTGGATAAAAAAAAATGATCCATCTACATGTTGCTTACAAGAAACAGACCTTAGACTCAAAGATGTGAACAAACTGAAAAGCAAAGGATGGAAAACTATATATCAAGCTAACAACATACAACGAACAGCAGGAGTGGCAATACTAATCTCAGATAAAATAGATTTTAATGTAAGGTCCACCATCATGGACAAGGATGGTCACTACTTATTATTAAAAGGTTCAATAGACGAGCAGGACATAACAATATTAAATATGTACTCAATCCCAGACCATCTAAACATATCAAACAAATGCTGACAACACTGAAAAATGAGATAGATTGCTCTGCATAAACAGTCACCTCAACATCAGGAAAACAAAAATCCTCACAATTGGAGCAGTAAGCAACATTGTCATAAATGGCAAAAGGATTAAGGTTGTCAAAGATTTCATTTTACTTGGGTCCACAATCAATGCCCTTGGAAACAGCAGTTAAGAAATCAAAAAAATGCATTGCATTGGTTAAATCTGCTGCAAAGGACCTGTTCAAAGTATTCAAAGTATTCAAAATACTGAGCCATGGTATTTTCAATCGCATCACATGCATGAGAAAGCTGGACCATGAACAAAGAAGACAGAAGAAGAATTGATGTCTTTGAATTGTGGTGTTGGAGAAGAATGTTGAATGTACCATGGACAACCGAAAGAACAAACAGATCTGTTCTGGAAGAAGTTCAACCAGAGTGCTCCTTGGAAGCAAAGATGGCAAGACTGCATTTCATATACTTTGGACATGTTGTTAGGAAAGATTAGTCCCTGGAGAAGGACGTCATGCTTGGTAGAGTAACAGGGTCAGCAAAAAAAGAGGAAGACCCTCGACAAGATGAATCGACACAGTGGCTGCAATAAAGGGCCATAAAAACAATTGTGGACATGGTGCAAGACCAGGCAGTGTTTCATTCTGTTGTTCATATGGTCACTATGAGTTAGAACTGACTCAATGGCACCTAAAACAAACAAACAAACAAACAAACAAAAAAACAATAGGAGACTTCAACACACCACTTTCAGTAATGGACGGATCATCCAGAAAAAAGCTCATTGAAGATACAGAAGATCTTACTGTGAAAATCAACCAACTCAACCTCAGAGACATATACAGAACTTTTTACCCATCAATAGATAAATGCTCCTTCTTTTCCAATGCACATGGAACATTCTCCAGAATAGACCATGTGTTAGGTCATAAAGCAAGTCTCAACAAAATCCAAACCAATGAATTTTTGCAAAGCATCTTCTTAGACCATAAAACCATAAAAGTTAAAATCAAAAGCAGAAAAAAACAGAGGTGGAAATTTGAACTCATGGAAACTGAACAATACCTTGTGCAAAAATCCATGGGTTACAGAAGAAATCAAAGACATGGTAAAGAAATTTATGGAATCAAATGAAAATGAAAACACATGCTACTGGAATCTGTGGGATACAGCAAAAGCAGTGCCCAGAGGTCAGTTTATCTCTGTAAATGCAAACATCCAGAAAGAAGAAAGGACACAAATCAAAGAATTAACCCTACAACTCGAACAATCAGCGAGCAGCAACAGAACCTCTTAGCACCAGAAAAAAAAACAAAAAACAGATAATAAAAATTGGAGGAGAACTAAAGGAATTAGAGGATAGAAACAAAACCAAAGCTGGTTTTTTTTGAAAAGATCAACAAAAGTGATAAACCTTTGTCTAAACTTACCACAGAAAAATAGGAGAGGAAACAAATAACCCAAATAGAAAATGAGATGGGAGATGTCACAACAGACTCAACTGAAACCAAAAGTATGATAACAGAATACAATGAAAAATGGTACTGTAAGAGTCTTGGAAACCTTCCAAAAGGACTAATTCCAAAAGGACAGATTCATATCACCTACCCAAATTATCACAGGGAGAAGTAGAAAAACCCATCACAAAAGAACAGACTAAAAATGTAATCAAAAAACTACCAACCAAAACAAATCCTGGCCCAAATGACTTCACCAGAGAATTCTACCAAATTTTTAGAGAGGAGTTAATTCCAATACCACAGAAGCTATTTCACAACATAGAAAAGGACAGAATACTCCCAAATTCATTGTATGAAGCCAGCATAACCATGATAACAAAGCCAGGGAAAGATCACACACAAGAAAAAGAAAATTACAGACCAATATTGCTCATGAACACAGAATTCAAAAATCTTCAACGAAATACTAGTCAACAGAATTAAACAACATATCAAAAAAATAATTCATCATGACCAAGTAGGATTCATACCAGGAATGCAAGGCTGGTTCAACATCAGAAAAGCAATTAATGTGGTGAACCACATAAATAGCACAAAGGATAAGAATCACCTGATTTCGTCTATTGACGCAGAAAAGGCATTTGACAAAGTCCAACACCCATTCATTTTAAAAACTCTCAGCAGAATAGGAATAGAGAGGAAATTCCTCAATGTAATAGATGACATCTATGCAAAGCCAACAGCCTATATCATTCTGATTAGAGAGAGATTGAAAGAATTTCCCCTGAGAACAGGAACTAGACAAACATGCCCACTGTCACCTCTGCTATTCAACATTGTGCTAGAGGTTCTAGCCAGAGCAATTAGACAAGACAAAGAAATAAAGAGCATCTGTATGGGCAAAGAAGTAGAAATATCCCTATTTGTAGATTATATGATTGTATACACAGAAAATCCTTTAAAAATCAATAAATAAACTAATGGAACTAACAGAGAGTTCAGCAAAGTGTCAAGATATGAGATAAACATAAGTAAATCAGTAGAGTTTCTTTACACCAACAAAGCGATCATCAAAGTGGAAATCATCAAATCAATACCATTTTTCATAGCCCCCAAGAAGTTAAACTACCTAGGAATAAATCTAGCCAGAGAAATATGAGACCTATACAGAGAAGATTCCAGCACTTTACTGCAAGAAACCAAAAAAGACTTCCAAAAGTGGAGAAACCTACCCTGCTCGTGGCTAGGAAGACTTAACATTGTGAAAATGTCTTGAGTCAGACCTGACTCGATGGCAGTGGTTTTTGTTTTTGGTTTTTGTCTGCATATACAATGCAATCTCAATACAAGTTCCAGTGTCATGTTTTAGTGAGATGGAGAAACAAATCATCAACTTTGTTTGAAGAGGGAAAAATCCAG
Organism: Heterohyrax brucei; assembly: GCA_028571685.1. Lineage (NCBI taxonomy): Eukaryota > Metazoa > Chordata > Mammalia > Hyracoidea > Procaviidae > Heterohyrax > Heterohyrax brucei. Next base: position 38,704,026 of record CM053157.1, on the reverse strand, counting down.
GGTATGTAAAGCACTACTGAAGAAGAGGAGCACCATAGGAATCCTCATATTACCCAACCTTGGAAACTATTACATTGCATGGTAGTCAAAACAGTCTTGTACTGCACAAAAAGAGACATATAGACCAATGGAATAGAATTGAGAAATATCATAATCCTTTTATGAATAGTTGATAATCGACAAAGCCCCGAAAGTTGTTAACTAGGGTAAAAATAGTCTCTTTAACAAATGATGTTGGCAAATTGCATATCCATCTGAAAAAAACTGAAACAATACCCATATCTCACACCTTACACAAAAAATACCTTAAAATGGATCAAAGATCCAAATAACAGACCTGAAACAATAAAGATCATGCAAGCAAAACTAGGGTCAACAGTGGAAGTTCTAATACATGGATTAAACAGACTACAAAGTCTGACAAATAATACAGGAACAACTGAAAACAGATAAATGGGAACTACTAAGAATCAAACACTTATGCTCATCCAAAGTCTTTATCAAGAAAGTTAAAAGACTGCCTACAAAATGGGAAAAGATATTTGGCAACTACATATCAGATTGACATCTGATTTCCACAATCTACAAGATACTGCAAAATAGCAACAAGAAAAAGATAAATAACCCAATTAAGCAATGGGCAAAGGAGAACAGCCACTTCACCAAAGAAGACATCCAGACAGCTAAAAGATACATGAAAAAAAACTCATCGTCATTAGCTATCAGAGAAATCCAAATCAAAACTACAATGAGATACCATCTCACCCCAACAAAGCTGACCATGTTCCAAAAAACACAAGACAACAAATGTTGGAGAGTATGCAGAGAGAGTGAAACACTCCTACACTGCTTGTGGGAATGCGATCCAACTCGACAGCACTTGGCTTGGCTTTGGAAAGCAATTTGGAGCTTCCTTAAAAAGCTAGAAATAGAAATACCACATGACCCAGCAATCATAATGCTTGGAATATATCCTACAGAAATTAAGGCAGTCACAAGAACAGATACTTGTTTGTTACAGCACTGTCAACAATAGCAAAAAGATGGAATCAACCCAGATGCCCAGCAACAGATAAATGGATCGACAAACTATGGTACATATACTCAATGGGACACTATGCAATAACAAAGAACAATGATGATTTTAGGAAACATCTCATAACCTGATTTCAATTGGAAGGCATTATGTTGAGTGAAATCAGTTAGTGGCACAAGGACAAATGTTGTATGAGACACCCACTATACAGACTTAAAAAAAGACTCATGTACAGAAGAAAAGACTCTTTGAAGGCAGCAAGGGAGGAGGAGAAGGGAGAGGGCTGGTCACAGATCAGATAGTAAATACAAATTGGTTGGGTGAACACAGTGATAGCACATAGCAGAAAGAAGATCAATTTACCTGGACTTCAACATAAACTGAAAACTCTTCTAATCTTAACCCAATATTGTAAGGATAGAGTGGCAAGGGCAGGGGGCTAGGGACCATGCTCTCAAGGGACATTGAGGCCAATTGGCATAAGCAGCCTATTGCTGAGAGTCTTCTGCACCCCATATTGGTGAGTGTCATCAGGGGTCTTAAAAGCTAGCAAGCTCCTGTCTGAGGTACACCAAATGGTCCCAACTCAGCCAGAACAGATAATCATGCAAAACAACAAGGACATGAGGGGAAAAGAGCTCAGAAGACAGAAGGACCCATGTAAATGTGTGACTGTATCAACATGTGACCAGAAGAACCAGATGATGCCTGGCCACCACCTAAGACAGCCATGGTGGAGCACACAATGTCGAGTCCCACTGGCAACATGAAAAAAAGAGGGGTGTACCTCAAGAACTCCACTAAAAGATGGCAATTGAAGGTCTGAAGGCTGGGGGATTCCCTGGAGCTGGTCCCTAGACCTGTTGCTGCCCCTGATCAGGAAACTTTACTGAGGTCAACTGTTTGGACAGAAATGGATTGGACTTGAGGATAGAATGTGACCACATGGTGTGTGCAGTTTATGGTTCTATGCATCTATGGGATGCTGTCCTATTGGCCTCTTACTAGAAGGGAAAGGATAGGGTGAAGAGGAGGGGACAGGAGATGGTTAAGAGGATATGACATGTATAGAATGGAAAGGAGGAGTGTGCTGTCACCAGGCAAGGAGAACAGAAGTAGCTGCAGATAAGTGGGCATGCAAATTTAGTTTGGATTGTATTCTTTCACTCAATCACCATAATAAAAAAAAAAAAAAAAGAGGAAAAGAAATCCAGTAAGCTACCATCCGAGGTACACCACAGCGTCCCAACTCACCTGGAACAGGTGATCACTGAGTACAACAAAGATACGAGGTAAAAAGAGCCCAGGAGATAGAAGGACTCATATGAATGGGAGACTGTATCAACATGAGACCAGAAGAACAAGATGGTGCCTGGCCACTACCAAAAGCAGTTGCAATGGGAGACACAGTGTAGAGTCCCTGAGGCAACATGAGAAAAAGAGAGTTCAGCTCAAGGACTACTAAAGGACCAGAATTGATGGTTTGACAGCCTGGAGTATCCCATGGGAACATGGTACCTGGAAGCACTGCTGGCCCTGAACAGAAACCAGTACTGAAGTCAACTCCTCAGATGGGAATGGATTGGACTCAGGTACACAATATGACCATATGGTGTGTGTACTTTACGGTTCTATACATTCATAGAAGGCTGTTCTACTGGTTTCTTTCTAGATGGGAGATAAGAGTCTGAAGAGAAGGGAACCAGTGCTCATTAATAGGACGCTATAAAGATAGAGTGAGAAAGAATGATTACCCTGTCACAGCACGAGGAGAGCAAACAGAACCAGAGATAGGCAGGCACGTAAAATTGATTTGGATCGTATACTTTCACTTAATCACAATAAAAAAAGAAAAAAAAAATCCTTATTTTTCCCCCTTCCTTCAAAAAGACAGAAACAAGTTTACACAAATATCCATATTCTTCACAGAAACTTTTACTTTATTCAAGCTATTTTTTTTCCAAATAAGTTTATCTCTTTACTTGAGTTCCATGCTTCTACTGTAATTCTTAGAAGTTCTGGTGCACAACAGTTAAGTTCACCTGCTAACTTAAAGGCTGGCAGTTTGAACCCACCAGGTGTTTCTGTAGGAGAAAGACCTGGAGATTTGCTTCTGTAAATATCACAGCCAATAAAACCCTATGAGGTGTTTCTACTCTGTAACACACAGGGTCACAATGAGTCAAAAATTCACTCGACAGCACCCAACAACAAAAACCATATTTCTTAGCTTATGGTATATGTGTTTTCACCAGCCTAAGGGCTGCTTGGAGTCCCTGGATGATGTAAATGTTAACATGCTCTCCTACTAACCAAAAAAGTTGGAGGTTCAAGTCCACACAGAGGTACATCAGAAGAAAGGCCTGGTGGTCTGCTTCCAAAAAACTCAGTCATTGAAACCACTGTGAAGCATATTTCTACTCTGACACACATGAGGTCAGCATGGAATCCACTCAGCAGCAACTGGTCACTGGTTTGGAGACTGCTTTCTCTATTGAGTGAGTCTGAAACTTGTGCTCTTGGGAGCACACACAGGGTGGGAGCACCACCCTGTCAGCATGCCCAGACTGTGATTCATGATCAACAAACTCACAGCATTACACCAGAATAGAACAAGGTGTACTTCTCCAGGATAAGCATGAGTGGCCTGTTACATGTTAAAATGCATTGCAGCTTGTCCTGTGGTCAGTATATGCCTCTTCTCTTCCTACAAGCCACACATACACACATCAGTCTCATAATGTCTGGTAATACCTTGAATTTGCAGAAAGCATGATAATGTCTACCGTTGTAGAATTCTGAGTGCTTCAAAGAACTTCAAATATTCCATGATCCATTTTCACACCCGATAAAGAAGAACCCAGAAAACTACTTGCTGTCAATTCCATCTCACAGTACTCTTTTGTGTCAGAGTAGAATTGTGCTCCATAAAGTTTTCTGTGTCTAATTTTTTGGAAGTAGATTCTGAAACTTTTGTTCAGAGGTGTCTTTGGGTGGACTTGAACCTTCAATGGTTAGCCACTGAGCATGTCAACCACCTGTACCACCCAAGAATTTCAGTGAAGAAGATAGAATAAGGTCAATTGCTTACACTTTACAGCAAAAGACCCTACAGCTCACTAAGGTTCAGTGCCTCACCCAGGTGACTCAGAGCAATGATTAGGTCTTTTCCTTCCTGTCTAGTGTTCTCCATGAATTTGTAATGTGGGAGTCTAATTGTGGGGCAAATTTCCACATGCTGTTGCAAAACACTGCCCAGTCTTAGGTCATGTCCACAGTCGCTTTTGTCCTTAAGGCAGTTATGTCAGCCAGTGTGTCAGTCCAGCTTATTGAGGGTCTTCTTCTTTTTGGCTGACCCTCCACTCTACCAAGCACAGTGTCCTTCTCCAGGGTTTGATCTTTCCTGATAATATGTCCAAAGTATGTAAGACACAGTCTCTTCATTTTTTGCTTCCAAGGAGCACTCTGGTTGTACTTTTTCCAAAACAGATCTGCTTGTTTTTTGGCAGTCCATGGTACATTCAATATTTTCTTCTCTCAAGCACCACAATTCAAAGTCATCAATTCTTTTTCTGTCTTCCTTATTCACTGTCCAGCTTTCTCATGCATGTGATGTTGTTGGGTCAGGCACACTTTAGTCTTCATGTAACATCTTTACTTTTCTATACTTTAAAGAGATCCTTTACATCAGGTTTTCCCAGTGCAATGTGTCTTTTGATTTCTTGACTGCTCCTTCCATGGACGTTAATTGTGGAACCAAGTAAGATGAAATCCTTGGCAACTTCAGTCCTTTTGCCATTTATCACAGTGTTGCTTGCTGGTCCAGTTGTGAGGATTTTGGTTTTCTTGATGTTGAGATGCAATCCATACTGAAGGCTAAGGTCTGTGATCTTCCTCAGTAAGTGGTTCAAATCCTCTTCACTTTCAGCAACCAAAGTTGTGTCACTGCATAATGCAGGTATTTAATGAGTCTTCCTATAATCTTGATGCCTCGTTCTTCTTCTTATAATCCAGCTTCTAGGATTAGTTGCTTGACATAGAGACTGAAAAGCTATGGTGAAAGGATGCAACCCTGATGCACTCCTTTCCTCACTTTAAACCACGCAGTGTTCCCTTGTTCTGTTCGTACGACTGCCTCTTGATCCATGTACAGATGTATACCACTCAAGGAAAGTACAAGGCTGGGAAGATGGATGAATTGTATAAAGACCTGGTATGTTGTAAAGCTGTATTTCTCAGGGTTTGAGCATGTAGAATATGTATCCAGGAGGTAGCTGAAATGGAGAAATCAGTCCAGAAATAAAAGGCAAAAGAATATGAATACTGCTTACCAAGGTTGGAACAGAATCTACAACCCTGCTTTGATGATTAATGTTGCATATTAAATTGGTTGGCCACGACTCTTGGTGGTTTGGCAGTTATGATGTAGTTTGGTGATCATTTAATGTGATCACTTCTATGAGGAGATCTGATATAATGTGATCACCACCATGATGAGATCTAATATAAGCAGCCAGTCAGTTGAAAGGGAGTTTTCTTGAGAGTGTGGCCTGCATCCAATATAAGTGGACTTTCTGGCAAAGCTTATAGGCTTTTGCTCACACTCGACCTGCTGCTAGATACTGTTCACCTGACCTCCAGCTCTTGGGACTTGAGCTAGCAGTTTACCTGCCAGTCTTGGGTTCGTCAGCCTCTGTGGCTACATGAATCAGGAGAAACCTTTATTCTAACTCACAGACTTGAGATGTTCCAGTCTCTGCAATTGACTGAGCCATTTTCTTGACATGAATCTCTCTCTATATATGCTTATATGTTTTACTGGTTTTGTTTCTCTGGAGAACTAAGACATCAGCCATCCATCTAAGTTGGTGAAAAACTAGACAAATGGGAAACAAGGATCAAGAGACCCTAAAAGAAAGACATGATGATCAAGCACATGTGTCTGGTTTGTTCAAATGGCCTTACAAGTGTTATGATTACACCATATCTCCCTAAGACGAGCAGGCATTGTTGCATTGTTGTTGTTGCTAGCTGCCACAGAGCTGACCTTTACTCATGAAGACCCCATGCGCAGCAGAAAGAAACGCTGCCCAGCCCTACACTACCACCATGGTTGGCTATGGATTGGATCACTGTCATACATAAAGTTTTTATTGGCTGATTTTCAGAAGTAGATTGACCAGCCTTTCTTTCTCATCCGCTATAATCCAGAAGCTCTGCTGAAACTTGTTAAGCATACTGGCAACATGTAAGCCACTACCGACAGGTGGGGGTGGCTATGGATGAGGTGCATTGACTAGGAAACACACCTGGGTCCCCTGCACGAAAGGCAAGATTTTCATCACTGAGCTACCCCTGAACCCTAGGCATTTTTAAGATCCCTGATTTGCAGGTGAGGAAATTGAGGTTCAGAGACTGAGTGATTTGTCCAAAGCTACATGGCTAGTGACAGAGTCAAACATAAAACACAGGTCTTACCAAAGTGAAAACTTGTTTCTTCCCCAGGGCTCTTTCCTGTCTCCCGGATGAGGCAACAGGTACACCCAAAGAAGTCAAAGGAATCTGGTGACTGATGTTCTTGGAACAAATCAGCATTTACTTGGCACTCAACTTTTTAAGTAAAAACAAAACCATGGTTGAGTTGCTATGTTGCCTTAGACCTGACCTGTGGGTGTTCAATTAACAGTAAAGAGCAGACGTGCAAATACCAAGGGATTTTGCGAGAGTTCTGCCAGCTATAAATGCAGCAAGTATGCTTCCAACTGACTGTTTTGCTGAGCTCTAAGGACTTGATTTTAAGAAACTCTACTCGATGATTCAGAGCAACTCCAGTGGGTAATCTCCTAAAGGTCTTGACTGATTGAGCTGAGAGACATGGAAGCTTCATAGAGATAAACAAATACTGATCACAATCTGGGAGCCAACTGGAGTCTAATACTGCTGTCTATGGGGTGTCCTGGGGCTGAGTGAGAAGTCCCTTGGTATTATAAATGGTTTAAGTACTTGGCTGCTAACCAAAAGGCTGGAGGCTCAAGTCTACCCGGAAGTGCCTTGAAAGAATCTTTATGTTCTACTTCCAAAAAAGTCAGCAACTGAAAGCTTTATGGAGCATAGTTCTAGTCTGACATGCATGGGGTCACCACGAGTCAGAATCAACAGGGTGGCAACTTTGTTTAGGGGCGAATGAGAGTCTCCAGTGCAAGCTGCCATTGTTGTGGTAGTGACCAGGGCTAGGGCAGGAGTGACTAAGACTCAGACACTAAAAATCATAAAAACAGGGTAAGGAAATGAGTTCTTAGCAGGTTACTGTAGAGAAAGAATCTGACAGGAGGGTTGGTGGCATTAGGGAAGACTGGTCTGAAAATCCCTCAATTTCATAAGCAGTTAGATAAAGGAAGAGGAAAATGGAAGAGAGATGGAGCATCACTGCACAACAGTAAGAGGATACTGATCAAGGGAATGAAGTTTCAGGAACAGGGACCCAAACACATGGCCTCCAAAGCTAAACCAGGATGCTGCTCCTCCAAAGAGTCAGTGAAGAAGATAAACAAGGCAAAAGCTTTAATTCTGGGGCAAAACACTTAACATGGGACCTCAAGCACAAGGCACTGGCCAAGAAAGGAATGGAAATGTAGCTTTTTCTCTGGAAAGCTGAGCTCAAGGTGAGCTGAACTTGAGATAAGGTGAACTTGGTGAGGACCTGATGGCCCATAGCATCTTCATTTCTTCTCAGTAAGAATTGTGTTAGAAACGAGAGCTAGTGCCTCAGTGGCTGCCAGTGCCACAAATGGAAGCAGAAGTCAAGCACATTATTACAGAGAGGGGCAGGTATTTGCCCATCACTGGGTTAAGCAATTTTTTGCTTCATTTAATATTTAACTAGGCACTTAATATAAAAACCAAACCCGCTGCCACTGAGTCAATTCCAACTCAAAGTGACAGTATAGAACAGAGTAGAACTGTCTCATAGAGGTTTCAAGGAGCATTTGGTGGATCTGAACTGTCGACCTTTTGGTTAGCCACCACAGCTCTTAACCGCTAAACCATCAGAGTTTCCAGGAACTTGGTCTTTACCCAACTACCAAGAAAAGCACTTAAAGCATTGTGTTCTCCACGTGTGTTATACAAAGGAGATAAAAGCAGATTCCTGGAACAGCAGGTATGCTCCAACTGACTGCTTTGCTGAGCTCTAAACATTTATTTGATTTTAAGAATTTATTCTGGCTGGTTCAGAGAAACTCTATGATGGCTAGTCTTTTCAAGGTCTCGACTGATTGAGTTGATAGAGCACAGCAGCTTTGTAGAGATAAGCAAACGCTGATTATAATCAGACCTAACTGGAATCTAACACAGCTGGCTAGGGGGTCTTCTAGGGAGGAATGAGAAGTCCCTGGGTGGTACAAATGGTTAAGTGCTTGGCTGCTAACCCAAAGGTTGTAGGTACATGTCCACCCAGAGCTGCCTCAGCTGATATTCTACTTTCGACAGTCAGCCACTGAAAACCCTGTGGAGCACAGTTCCGTTCTGACACATGTGGAGTCACGTTTTTATTTTTTCCTGTCCACTTCATTACCAGCTTGTCTAAGCTCAATGCTCCTCATAAGTAAATTCAAGAACACGAACCAACAGAGGACTTCTTCTCCTTGGGAGAGATAAAATCTCCCTCTCAGTTACTGTTTGCCCTGGATTTCCCAGTTGGCCAAGCCAAATGGTTGATTATGGATGGTTGAGCCTGCGTGGAAGTGAGGCTGGTGTCTCCCTTTCTGTGATGATTTCTCCTTCCTAGTACAGAAAACCGAGTTTTTCCCCTTGGAAATTGTCTCATCATTTCTTACCCAGGAAGATATTTAAACCTGGTTTCAAATAGTCAGAAGCCAGCCGTACCTTCTGTAAGGTAATCATGTGCTGGGCTTCCTGTTTCTACTGCTACCACAAAGGTCTTGTAGATTTCCCAGTGGTACCAAGAGACTTGAAAGTACTTGACTTCCAGATGTGTGTCGTAATTCTGCCTACCACTTTTGGACATTTTGTGTCTCTTCTCCTTTGGCATGCCAGTAACTCAGGTCTTTTTTGTCAAGGTGATCCTGCCAATGTCTTCCCTTCAAAATTGGAGAATGCCTGGAAAATGTTCACACCAGCATCATTTTGCTGAATCATGAGTCACCACACTGTTCCTGAGAACAATGCTCTTAAATTATGTGTTGTACCACAAACCATTCAGTGCATCCCTGTTTTAGTCAGCTAGGGCTGCTCTAACAAAAATACCACAGAGTGGATGGCTTTAACAAAGAAAGATTTATTCTTACACAGTCCGGTAGGTTGCGAGTCCATATTCAGGGTGTCCGCTCCAGGGAAAGACTTTCCCCTTGACGGCTCTGGAGGAAAGTCCAGTATTGCATCAGTCATTGTCCAGGGAGCGTCCTAACGCAAGAACCTCTGGTCTGAACGACACGTTCTGCTCCCGGTGCTGCTTGCTTGATGGTAGCGAGGTTCTCAAATTGTCCTTGGTTCTTTTTCCTTTTATTCCTTGCAAGCTAAAAGCATTAAGGGTGGGGCAAGCCATACTCCAGGGAAACTTCCCCCATAGCAGGAATTCACAGCCCCACCCTAATCCTTTAACGTACAGGTTAGCAAAACCACACAATGGAGTACAGTCCCAAGATACTGGGAACCATATCCCAGCCACGTGGCTGCACACATTTTTGGGGGGACACAATTCAAACCATGACAATCCCTTTCCTGCAGAAAGCCTGAAACCCACCCTTGTCTTCTCCCTTGCCACAACACCTATGCAACCCCTGTCTACATTGCCAATGAAATTGCTGTCAAGTTGATTTCTTTTCTTCTATTTCAATTGTCCTTCCCTTATCTCAGGCTATCATCTTCTCTTATTTGGTTTTCTAGATAGATTTTAAACCACTAGCTTTTAAGCTGGCTCCCCTGCTTCTAGTCTTTCTTTCTCTAACCCAGTCTCCACACTGCACCAAATGGTCATTCTAAAATGGAAACCCTCACTCAAACTCTTCCAACTTCAGAATAAAGACCACCTGTACTAACATGAATGGAAATTCTGGTGGAGAGTGGTTAAGTGCAACATCTGCTAACCAAAAGATCAGCAACTTGAATCTGTCAGATGCTCCTTTGAAACTCTATGGAGCAGTTCTACTCTGTCCTATAGGGTTACTGTAAGTCAGCATCCACTCAACAGCAGTGAGTTTGGTACTAGCCAGCCAAGTGCCGTTGAGTACTAATATAGGCTAAATGGTGCTCCATCCTGGTAGTCTCCTATCTTGTTATCCCTTTCCTTTGTACTCCATCCCCAAACATCCTGAATTATTTGCATTTTCCTGAAAGTTCTCTTCCTTTTTTAGTCTTTGATAATTTGATTCTACTTTTCACTGTCTAGGATGCCTCCACCCACCCCTGGAAAATTTCTACTTGGTGTCTTGACTTCCTTATACAAATGGTTCTTTAGACTACTCTTGTCATCTAACAGTCAGTTCTGCCCTGTGCATAGCTACAAGCTCTCAGAAGGCTGCCCCAGCAGCAATTGCCTCCATTATGGCTGATTTTATTTACCTTTGGGTAACACTCTTCAATTTCCCTGTTACTTCTCCATAGCAAAGCCCTGCAAAAGAAGCTGCTCCCAGACCCTGGACCACTTTGGTGAATGGCTCCATGCTGGTTCTTTTGAACAGACTAGGGTGAGAGGATTGAGGCAGTGAGATACACACCTCAGGTGTAAAATCTGGGGGCGGGGAGGGGAACCCAAAAACAGTAACCAAGCCATTTTAATGTAGCATTTTAGAACTCAAAATTTATAAAGAAATAATCCATGGTGGCAAACTATCAAAGTTTTAAATAAAGACAGCATCAGTAACAGTGCTTAAAAGGAAAGTTGTAGCTTTAGATATTTATTTTAGAGAAGAATAAAGGTCTACTATCAACAATCTAAGTTCCTATACTAAATTAGGAAAACAAGAGTATTTTGAACCCAATGTAAGTAGAAGGAAGAAAGTTTTAATAACAAGACAGAAATCAAGAAAACAGAAAGTATGCAAATACTAGTTCCACCTCTGGCAACAAACTAGTCCTCTCACAGATAAAAACTGTAAATGCTGTGGAAAAAAATTTAAATTCCCAAGGATTCTAAAGAGTGAAAAAGAGCAAGCAAACTTTGGAGAAGAGTTGGAACTCAGAGGAACTACCCACATGAGAGTAGTTCCCATTTTCAGCCTTGTCCTGGGAATAGTCCCAGTTGTGGTGTTTCATAGGTCAACTAAAACTGCAATAAAAAAGGCCATCATTTTTCAAGTTTAAGAAAAAAGAGAAAATTCTCAGAGAACCAGAACTAGAGAGTAGAGTGAATCCAAGAAAACGGAATCACAATGTTGTGCATGAACTGTGGATAGACCTGAGAAGCCTGTGGGACTCTGTCAAGAGGAATGATCTATGAATAATTGGAATTCCAGAACAGGGAGGGGTAGCAGAAAACAAAGACAGAATTGTTGAAGAGTTGCAGACAGAAAACTTCCCTGACATTACAAAAGAAGAGAACATAGATATTCAAGATGCTTATCAAACTCCACAAAAGTTAGACACCAAGACTTATTAATAAAATGAAACATAAGGAGAGGCTCTTAAAGGCCCACCACTGTGTCCTACTCATAGTGTCCCTAAAAATCAGAGTAAGACTGCCCCATAGAGTTTCAAAGACAGCTAGGCTTAAATCAAAACTAATGTACAAAGGAAACCTTGCAGGCTTTCATTTGACTTCTCGGTAGAAACCATGTTGGCAAGAAGACAGTGGGATGACACGACATCTTGAAAGAGAAAAATTTCCAACCAAGAATTACATATCCTGAAAAATTTTCTCTCAAATATCACAATGAAATTAGGACATTGTCAGATAAACAGAAGCTTAGAGACTTTGTGAACACCAAACCAAATTTACAAGAAATACTGAAAGATGCTCTTCATTTAGAAAATCAATAACATGAGATGCATACTCAAAGATTTAATGTGGGACAGAGCATTCAAAGCTCTACTCAGAGAAGTTGCAAAGCTCAACCAAAGCTAAAATATTAAAATTAGGGAAACAGAAATCTTAACATGAAAACTAGGACATCATCACACTAAAAAGAGGGATATGTTACAATATTTATAGCCCTTTCAGAAAGAGAGAAAGTTGAGATATACGGAAGTTAAAGATTGGTTTCAACTTAGAACATTATGGGGGAAAAAAGGAGTAGCCAAAAAGCAAACTAATAATACTACATATCAAAACAAGAAATATAATTCAAGAGTCTCAAGAGAACAAAACCAACATTGAAAAGGATGAAAAGAAAACTCATGAAGAAAAATAACCCAGAACAGAATATTAAGTGGAACAACAAAAACACAAAAGTAAAGGCATCAAAATGACAGCACTAAATACCTATCTGTCAATAATTACACTGAATGCAAATAAATTGAGCAATCCAATAAAGAGACAGAGAGTTACAGCTCATATGAAAAAATACAGTCAGTCTATATGCTGCTTACTAGAAACACACCTTAGACTCAAAGACATGAACAAACTGGAAATCAAAGGATGGAAAAATACATACCAAGCTAACAACTTGCAAAGAAGAGCAGGACTGGCAATACTAATCTCAGATAAAATAGATTTTAATGTAAAATCCACCAACATGGACAAAAAATGGTCACTATTGCTGAAAGTTTCAATGCATAAGCAGAATTTAACAATATTAAGTATTTATGCACCCAATACAAGAGCATCTAAATACATCAAACAAACACTGACAACACTGAAAAATGAGATAGATCAGTCCATAATAATAGTAGGAGACTTCAACACCTGACTTTCAGTAATGGACAGATCATCCAGAAAAAAGCTCAGTAAAGATGCAGAAGATCTTATTGTGACAATCAACCAATTAGAGCTCATTGACATATACAGAAGTTTTTATCCATCAGCAGGTAAGTACATCTTCTTTTCCAGTATATATGGAACATTCTCCAGAATAGATCATGCATTAGGTCATAAAGCAAGTCTCAACAAAATCCAACCCACTGAATTTTTACAAGCATCTTCTTGGATCATGAAACCATAAAAGTTGAAATCAATAGTGGAAAAAACATGAGTAGAAATCTAAACTCATGGAAATTGAATAACACCTTGCTGAAATATTCATGGGTTATAGAAGAAATCAAAGATGCAATAAGGAAATTCATGGAATTAAATGAGAATGAAAACACATCCTTCCAGAACTGAATGGATATAGCAAAAGCAGTTCTTAGAGGTCAGCTTATATAAATACATATGGATGGAATGAAAAAAGGGCCCAAACCAAAGAATTAACCCTACAACTTGAACAAGCAGGAAGAGAGAAACAAAAGAACCCCTTGGGCACCAGAAGAAAACAAATAACAAAAATTAAAGCAGAACTAAGTGAATTAGAAAACAGAAAAAACAAGTGAAAGAATTAACAAAACCAAATGCTGCTTTTTTGAAAAGATCAACAAAAATGATAAACCACTGTCTAAACTTATGAAAACAAAACAGGAGAGGAAACAACCTGAATAAGTAGTGAGACATGATATGTCACAACAGACCCAACAAAATTAAAAGTGTCATAACAGAATATTTTGAAAAATTATACTCTAACAGATTTGAAAACCAAGAGGAAATGAACAGACTTCTAGGTTCACATCACCTACCAAAATTATCAGAAGTAGAACAGCTTAATAAATGCTTCATAAAAGAAGAGATTGAAAAAGTAATTAAAAACTACTAAGCAAAAAGTCCTGGCCCAGAGGGCTTCATTAGAGAATTCTACCAAACTCTCAGAGAAGAGTTAATTCCAGTACTACTGAGGCTATTTCACAGCATAGCAAAGGACAGAATATTCCCGAATTCATTCCATGAAGCCAGCATAACCCTGATACCAAAGCCAGAGAAAGATCCGAGACAAAAAATGAACATTACAGACCAGTATCACTCATGAACCTACATGAAAAATTCTTCAACAAAATCCTAGCCAACAAATTTAATAATGTATCAAAAAATAATTTATCATGACCAAGATAGATTCATGCCAGGGATGCAAGTTGGTTCAACATCAGAAAAAGAATCAATGTGATCAACCACATAAATAACACAAAGGATCAAAATTGCCTGATTTTGTCAATTGATGCAGAAATGGCATTTGACAAAGTCCAACACACATTTGTGTTAAAAACTCCCAACAAAATAGATATAGAAGAGAAATTCTTCATTGCAATAAGGGGCATCTACACAAAACCAACCACCAACATCATCCTGAATGGAGAGAAACTGAAAGATTCCCTCGCGAGAACAGAAACTAGACAAGAGTGCCCACTGTCACCACTTCTATTCAACATTGTACTAGAGGCTCTAATCAGAGGAATTAGACAAGACAAAGAAATAAAGGGCATCTGTATCATTAAAGAAGTAAAAACATCCCTATTTGCAGATGATATGATCCTACACACAGAAAACTCTAAAGGATCCATAAATAAACTACAGGAACCAATAGAAGAGTTCAGCAAAGTATCCAGATATAAGACAAACATAAATAAATCAATGGAATTCCTTTACACCAATAAAGAGATTATCAAAGAGGAAATGACCAAATCAATACCATTTATGATAGCTCTCAAGAAGATAAAATGCCTAGGAATAAATCTAACCAGAGAAATAAAAAAAAAAAAAAAACTGTACAGAGAAAATTACAAGACCATACTGCAAGAAACTAAAAGAGACTTCGATAAGTGAAGAAACCTACCCTGCTCATGGACAAGAAGACTTAACATTGTGAAAATGTCTATTTTACAAAAAGTGATCCACATATAAGATGCAATCCCAGTACAAATTCTAGTGTCATTGTTTAATGAGATGGAGAAATAAATAACCAACTTTTTTGGAAAGGGAAGAAACTCTGGATAACTGAAGTGCTACTGAAGACGAGGAACACAGTGGGAGGACTCACACTACCCAGCCTTAGATACTATTGCACTGCCATGGTAGTCAAGACAGCCTAGTACTGGTACAAAAATAGATACATAGACCAATGAAACAGAATTGAAAATCCAGAAATATCACTATCCTCCTATGAACAGTTGATATTTAAAAAAGTCCCAAAAGTTGTCAGCTGAGATTAAAACAGTGTCTTTAACAAATGCTGTTGGTAAAATTGGATATCCATCTGCAAAAAACTGAAACCAGACCCATATCTCACACCTTACACAAAAACTAACTCAAAACAGATCAAAGACCTAAATATCAAACCTAAAACAATAAAAATCATGCAAGAAAAATTAGGGACAACAATGGAAGTTCTAATATGTGGCTTAGACAGACTACAAAATTTGACCAACAATGTACAAAGAAAAGAAAATGGATAAATGGAAACTACTAAAAATCAAACACTTATGTTCATCCAAAGACTTCATCAACAGACTTAAAAGACTACCCATAAAATGGGAAAAAATATTTGACAGCTATGTGTTAGGTCGATGTCTGATTTCCATCATCTACAAGATGCTTCAAAATATCAACAAGAAAAAGGTAAGAAACCCAATTAAGCAATGAACGAAGGAGATGGATGGACACTTCACCGAGGAAGACATCCAGGTACCCAAAATGTACATAAGGAAATGCTCACAATCATTAGCTATTACAGAAAATCAAATCAAAATTACAATGAGATACTATCTCACTGCAATGAGGTTGGCAATAATCCAAAAAACAAAAAAACAAATACTGGAGAGTCTGTGGAGAGATTAGAACTCTCTTACACTGTTGGTGACAGTGCAAAATGGTACAACTTCCTTTGGAAACAATTTGGCGCTTTCTTAAAAAAGCTGGAAATAGAAATACTATACAATCCTGCAGTCCCACTGCTTGGAATATATCCTACAGAAATAAAGGCGATAACATGAACAGATACATGCACAAAAATGTTTATTGCACCACTGTCCATAATAGCAAAAAGATGAAATCCACCTAGACACCCGTCAACAGATGACTGGATAAACAAACTGTGGAACATATACACAATGGAACACTACGCAATGATAAAGAACAATGATGATTTTAGGAAACATCTCGTAATCTGGTTTCAAGCAGAAGACATTATGCTGAGTGAAATCAGCCACAAAAAGACAAGTATTGCATGAGACCTCTGCTATAAGTTCTTAAAAATGGACTTATGTACATAAGAAAAGACTCTCTGATGGCTACAAGGGTGGAGAGGAAGGAAGAGTGACGTTCATAGATTAGTTAGGTGATGGAAATTTGATTAGGCAAAGGGAATGACAGCACACAGTAGATAGCCAATCAGCATAAGTGGACTACACCATAAACTGAAAGGTTTTGTATACTCAACCCAATATTTCAAAGGACAGAGTAGCAGGTACAGGGGTCTGGGGGCCATGTTTTCAGTGGACACAGGTCAATTGGCACAACTAGACTTTTACTAAGAGAATTTTCCACACCCCGTATTGGTGAGTGGCATCTGTGTCTTAAAAGCCAGCAGGCTGCTGCCTGAAGAACATCAGTTAGTCACAGCCCTCTTGGAACAGATGATAACCAAGATTATCAAACACATGAGGAAAGAATTTCCACTTTCTATCTATGTTTGTCCTGCTATTGATTTCGACTTTTATGGCTTTACAATCTGAGAAGATGCTTTGCATTAATTCAATGATATGGATTTTATTGAGAATTGCTTTATGTCCTAACACATGGTCTATTCTGGAGAATGTTCCATGTGCATTGGAGAAGAAGGTGTAGTTGTCCTCTGAGGGATAGATAGTTCTGTATATGTCAGTGAGGTCTGGTTGGTTAATTGCAGCAAAAAGGTCTTCAGTGTCTTTACTGAGCTTTTTTCTAGATGATCTGTCTAAGGTTGAGAGTGGAGTGTTGAAGTCTACTGTTATTGTGGAGTGATCTATCTCCTTTTTGTGTGTAGTCAGTGCTTCTTTGACATATTTAGGTGCTCTAATATTAGGTGCATAAATATTTAATATTATTAAGTCCTGCTTGTGTATTGAACCATTCAGCAATAGTGTTCATCCTTGTCCATGATGGTGGATTTTACATTAAAATCTATTTTATCTGAGATTAGAATTGCCACACCTGCTCTTCTTTGTTCATTGTTAGCTTGATACATATTCTTCTATCCTTTAATTTAAATTTGTTCCTATCTTTAAGCCTAAGGTGAGTTTCTTGTAGACAACATATATATGGATCACGTCTTCTGATCCAAGATGGCACTCGATGTTTCTTTACTGGAGCACTCAGTCCATTCACATTCACTGTAATTATTGATAGGTATGTGTTCCGTGCTGCCATTGTGATATGTTTATTTTTGTGTTAATGTTTTCTTTGTTGTTTTTGTTAATCTGTTCTGCCACCTTCTTCTTTGTGAGTTGATTTTTCACCTTTTTCAGGGTTAGTTTTGTGGTTGTTGAGACTCCTGTATTACATTTCTTGATACGGTATGTTGCTTCTTTATTGTACTTTATGGCTGTCCCTATGATCCCGCTTAATAAACTATATATAAACCCAGTTTTGATTGCTACCAGTCTTGTTAACTTCCTTTCCATCTGAAAGGACTATAATCACTGTAGTACATCCCTCTTTTAAACATGAAGATATCATAATTTACTTGATATGATCACTAGATCGTGTCTTTCACTATTACAGCTTTGGTTGTGTTTCAAGCCTTTCCTAACTGAATAGGATTCTGGATAACATGCCCTTGTAAAATATAAATTTAGTTGTTTTGTTCTTCTAAGGCAAGAGATTTTTTCAGTATTTCTTGTAGCTTTGGTTTGGTTTTTACAGTCTCTGAGTTTTTATCTGTGAATGTCTTCATTTCATTTGCATATTTGAATGACAGTTTTGCAGGATATATAATTCTTGGTTGGAAGTTCTCCTCTTTCAGGGCTTTGAATGTGTCAGGCCACTGTCTCTGTGACAGCATTGTTTCTGCTGAGAAATCTGACAAAAGCCTGCTCGGTTTCTCTCTGAATGTTAGCTTTGCTTTGAGTCTTACTGTCTTTAAAAGTTTCTGCTTGTGTTTCATTTTGTTAAGCTTGATTACAATATGTCTTGGAGTCTTTCTATTGAGATCTATATTGAGTGGTGTTCAATACATATCTTGGATATCTATATTCTCTTCTTTCGTAATTTCTGGGAAGTTTTCTGCAAGCAGCTCAGCAATAATACTCTATGTGTTCTCTGGTGTCTCTCCCTGTGCAGGAACTTCAATTAATTTTAGATTGTTCTTAATAGAGTCCCACATGCTTCTTAATGCTTCTTCATTTTTCTTGTGTCTTTTTTCTGGTTTCTCCTCATAGATTTCAGAGTACTGATGTTCCATCATATCGAACAGCTTGCTTAATTTTTCATTTTGTTCTGCTGTATTTTGTATAAGGTCTAGGAGGGCTCTACATACAGTCCTTTTGTATTCACCTTCCGATAGTTTCAGAAAAGCTTCTTTGTCTGGGATGTTTTGAGATGGTTTCTTTTGAAACCTTCTCATGCCATGGTTGATTTCCGGGTTACCATTTTCTCCAGAGTTTGTTGCTTTTTGGGTTTCATGTGGATCAACAGAGGCTGGGAGAGATGCTCTTAAGATGGACCACAGTTGTTTCTCTAGGCCATCTTAAAATGAGAAGTAAAAAGTATTTGACAACTTCCAAAGTCAGTCAAGTTTTCAGGTGTGTACGTACCTCTTCCCAGCTGACAAAGTAAGCACCTCTATATTGAAGCCCAGATGTTACAAACTAGCTCAAAACACAGAAAGTTTACTGGCCTGCTGGCCTCTGCTGCCAGGCCCCAGCTGTAGGTGATACTGTGTAGAATTCTGCTTTCTGCCAGAAAAGTGGTCTCTTCTGGGTAGGCACTGCCTCCCAGCCTGGGAATTAGGTCCAGGTGAGGCTTCTGTATGGATGGCTCCACCTCCCAGCAAAGCAAGATGGTGTCCCGCACAAGCTGGCCACGGTAAGAGAGGCCAAGAGTGCCAAGATGCCCAGAGTGCACAGCCTCCACTGCTGGGCCCCAGCCTCAGGCAACACTGTGCAAAACACCACCTCCCTGCTGGAAAAGCACTCTCCCCCTGGTAGGCACCACCTCCCAGCCTAGGAATCAAGTCTGGCTGGGGCCTACCCCTGGGCTTCTCTGTTTTCCCATGGATCAAGATGGAGCCCTGCACAAGCACATCTGTGTGGCTACCACATGGCGGAGGCAGAGAGATAGGCCAGAGGAGCCCAGATACATAGAGTCCAAAGCCAGGCTCTTGGTACATGGCAATAGCACTTGTCAGTCCCACCAGCAGTGCCTCTGAGACCAGTGGCTAGTCAGGTCCCAGCTCCGCCCACTGGCCAAGACAGAGGAAAAAATAATCACACTGGTGAGTTACCTTCAGTCTGTGTAAGCCTGTGCTCACTGAGAGTGGTGTCAATGAGAGAGAGAAGGTTTTGCATTCAGTGCTATGAAGTCCAAATTAGCAGCCTTAAACCACATCCCAGGGCTCACTAGGTGTCCAGAAGGCTCTGTTTAATTATCACTTCAGGTCTTAGTTTCCAGAAGGATTTAGGGAGATGAGTGTTTAATCCACCATCTTGACTCCGCCCCCCTGTATGAAGAAAGAAGAAGATGAAGAACACACAGGAGACTGGAAGACCCATATGGATTGGGAGACTAAAATCAGCATGAGAGCAGGAGAACCAGATGTTACCTGGCCTCCACCAAAGACAGCCCTGATGGGCAACACAATGTAGAGTCCCCGACATAGCATGAGAAAAAGAGACTTGCAGATCAAGAACTCTATTAAAAGGTCTGAATCAATAGTGTGACATTCTGGAGGGGAACATGGGAACATGGCCCCTAGATTTGCTACTGCTGCAGAACTGAAACCAGTACTGAGGTCAACACTTCAGACAAAGAATGAACTAGACTCGGGGACACAGAGAGTGCGTGTGGTGTGTATACTATATGGTTTTAAACATATGTGGGAGGTTGTCCTACTGGTTTATTGCTAGAGGGGAGAGGAGGAGATAGGTGTTCATTGAGTGGATAGTAAACAGTGGAAAGGAAGGCTGTGCTGTCGCAGGATAAGTAGAACAGAAAGAGTTGCAGAGAGGCATGCATGCAAAAGTGACTTGGATTGTATACTTCCACTTAATCATAATGGAAAAAAGAAAAAGGGTCATCTCAAAGGCCAACTTTGAGATGACCCAGATGCTGTAATTGTTAGATAGAGATTTTAAAGCATCTACTAAACTATGATCACTGAGGTGAAGAAAAATGTGATGATGAATGAAAACCTAAGAAATCTTCCCAGAGAAGGAAAGATGTATGTAAAATAAAACTTTCACTAAATAGTAGAATGGAGGTGAAAAAAAAAAGAATTGATGAACTTGAATATAAATCAGTACAATTTTCCAAACTGGAGAGATAAAAGACTGAAAAAAAAAAAATTAACATCTACCAGGATCCTGTGAGATAATGTTAAATGTCTAATGTACAAGCAGGAGAAAGAATGATGTAAGGAAAAAATATTTGAAGAAATATATTGGCAGAAAACTCTTCTCATTTGATGAAAGACATAAATTTCAGAAGCATGGAGAACTCTGAACAGGGTATATACATACGAAGAAAATCATCGTGTTCATAAATATCCAAACCAAAGGGTTAAAAGTCAAGATGAAGAGAAAATGTTGATTAGAGTCAGGAAAATTACACATTACATACAGAGGAACAGGGTTTTTAAAAACCACAGGCTTCTTGTCAGAAACATGCAGTTCAGGGAACAGCAGAATAAAGTCTGTAAGTACTAGAAAAAAAGTTAACCCAGAATTCTGTTTTCCAGAGAAAGTATCTGCAGCGCAATTAATTACTATTATGTGTGCCTTTTTATCTGTGATTTTACAACACCCACTCAGGTAGGTGTCTGGACAGGACTGTGTGATAGAGTGATTATAGTCTACCAATGGGATTAGTCAGTTTTGTCATGAAAAAGAGCCCATTCCAGAGCAGAGAGGAGTTTACCACCACCAAGGGAGAACAACCAAGAATGGAGAGCACATGCTTTGGATCTGGGATTCCTGTACTGAGAAGCTCCCTGAAGCAGGAGACTGAGAAAGAGAGATAGAGAGCAAGTTATCACTCTGAAGAAGGTGAGAAACCATGGCAGGAAAGACTTGGCAGCAGGAGATGGCACAGTGGGCTTCCTGGATCATGGAGAGAGAAAGCTGAAAGCCTTTGGGGAGAAGCCTAGCTCTGGGGAGAGGCAAGCCAGCAAGCATGATTGAGAGGAGGCTGTCCTGACGGAAGACCTATATCGTGAGTGTTCCTGAGCCTGAGCTGTAACTGTACTTTACTAATAAACTGCATAATGGTGAGTGTGGTTTGTGAGCTCTGTGTGGCCATTGAACCCAGCAGAGAAACTAGGAGGACAGATACAGACCCCACACTGTTTCTGCCATATCGTTCATGAATGAAGGAAAATAATAAGTATTTTCAAATAATAAGAGAATTGCTTCTACCACATAGTTCAAGGAATGTTAAAGGAAGTTTTTCAGTGTAATGGGAAATAACAAACCTTGACCTTCAGGAAGAGACAAAGGACATCAGATATGGTAAATATCTGGGAAAAACTTTTTCCTCTTAAAATATCTGAAATACATGTAACTATATTTATAATTATACAAATGTCTTCAGGATATAATGCATGTGGATGCTATATACACTCATACACATACACAAACACAAAAGTTATAGCATAAAGGATGATGGGAAAGTAAATGGGCCTACAAAGTTGCAAGAGTGCTACACTTTACAATGAAAAAACACTATAATGTTAACTCCAAGTAGACTAGAAGTTAAGATGTATATTAAATCCCTAAAATGAAATACTAGAGCTAATAAACTAAAAGTCATGTGATAAAAGATTTAATTAGAAAAATCAATTGTATTTTTAAACAGCAGCAAAAAATTAAAAAATTCAATTTAAAATAAGTTTAGTTAAATGAATGTAATATTCTCATTTGTAATAGCTTCAAAAATTAAAATATTTAGCAATTCATTTAACAAAATATTTATGACCTGTAACAAAAAGCTAAAAAAATTTACAGAGAGAAATTAAAAAGAATCTAATTAAATGGAGAAATATTCCATTTATTCAGCTTGGAAGTCTGGTTAAGATGCCAAATTCCTCAAACTAATTAACAGATTTATTATACTCCCAATCGAAATTGCAACAGGTTATTTTGAAGAAACTGCCAAGCAGATTTTTAAATTGGTGTG
This sequence comes from Heterohyrax brucei, assembly GCA_028571685.1. Classification (NCBI taxonomy): domain Eukaryota; kingdom Metazoa; phylum Chordata; class Mammalia; order Hyracoidea; family Procaviidae; genus Heterohyrax; species Heterohyrax brucei. The sequence continues at coordinate 38,681,647 of CM053157.1, read as the reverse complement.
GAAATTCAAAAAACCTAAGATAGGCAAAGCCTTAAAAAAAAGAGAACAAAATTGGAGAACATATACTACCTGATTACAGTAGGTACTATAACCACGACTGAACCAAAGCCATTGCCATTCAGGTGATTCTGACTCATAGCAACTTTACAAGGTGGAGTGGAACTGCCTCACAGAGTTTCCAAGAAGTGGCTGACGGAACCAATTGGTTAGCAGCTGAACTCTTAACCACTGCACCACCAGGGCTCCATATTTACTATTAAGACATAGTAATCATGATAGCATAACAATTGCAAGAGAGTAAACAAATTTATCAATGGAACACATTAGAACCAGATCTATACATATGAAGTCAACTGATTATTGACAAAAACGCCAAAGCAATTCAATGGGGAAAGGTAAGTCTTTTCAACAAATGGTGCTGAGATAACCATATACTCATATGGGAAAAGCAAATATAAAAATCTCACCAAATACACAAACATTAAAATGGATCATGGATGGAGCAGAGAGGAATAGTGTGCTGTCACCGAGCAGGGAGAGCAGTGGAAGCTGCATATGGGTGGGCATGTAAATTTATACGGGAATGTACATTTTCACTCAGTCATGATAAAAAAAAAAAATGGATCATGGAATTAAAAACATAAGCTATAAGCATACAACTTCTAGAAGAAAACTTAGGAGAAAATCTTTGTTCCTTGGAGGAGACGGAGCTCTCAAGATGTAACAGCATAAACTGCAAGAGAAAAAGTGGTAAATTAGATTTTATCTAAACTTCAGAATTTTTCCCTTTAAAATAATCAATAAGAAAATAAAATGACAAACCAGAACTGGAGAGTATATTATATAACTTCTCAGGCTGTGGTGCAAACAGCTTGTACCTGACTGGTTACCAAAATTCTAGCAGCATCTGGGATTCTATGAAAGAAAAGACCTGCAGATCTGCTTCCATAAAGATTACAGCCCAGAACACCTATAAAGCTGTTCTGTTCTCTAACACATGAGGTCACTGTGAGTCAGAATTCATTAGACAGCACAAGACAGCAACATATATAGTATACAGAAAGCATCTGCATGTGTGTTATATGAAGGAGCCATGGTAGTGCTGTGGTTTAAGTGATGAACTATTAACTTGAAGGTCAGTGGTTTGAAACTACCAGAGACTTCACAGTAGAAAGATGCAGCAATTTGCTTACACAAAGGTTACACCCTAGGAAACCCTATGGGATTGCTATGACTCAGAATCAACTTGCAGCAGTGAGTGAGGGGGTGCTTTCAATACATAAATAACGTCAGCTCAACAATATAACAAAAACCCAGTTTAAACACTGACTTGCACACACTCTTCTATACATATAAGAAATATGTGATTACTAATGGATACCTATTACCATTTTTCATTGTAGAAATGCAAATTAAACCAAAATTATATGTCATAATGTACATATTATCAAGTCCCCAGGTGGCTAAAATGGTTAACATGCTCAGCTACTGTCATGGATTGAATTGTGTTCCCCCAAAATATGTGTAGCCATGTGGCTGTGCCATGATTCCCAATATTTTGTGATTGTCCTCCATTTTGTGATTTTCCTGTGTTGTATGTTAAAGGATTAGGGTGGAACTGTAAATCCCTTCATAGGATTACCTCCCTGCTTCACTATAAAGGGAATTTCCCTGGAGTATGGCTTGTCCACCCTTAATCCTTTCATCCTACAAGAGATAAACAGAAATAGAAGCAAGTAGAGAATTGGGAACTTCACACCATCAAGAAAGCAGCATCAGAGAGTCAAGCTGGTGGGCTAAGCACACATCTCCTTATATCCCTCTGGAAACCAAGACCTGAATTGACAATCAAACGGAACCTTCTGATCACCTAATCAGCCTCAGGACACGGCACAGAGCTATTAATTGGGACTTCATACCACTGAGCGAAAAACCTCCTCTCTTTCGCTGACTCCCGCTCCTGACTAGCCCCGGCTCTCATGGACGGAAGGTAAACGCACCAGTTTGACTTTTATTTTCCTCTGTCTTGGCCAGCAGGTGGAGCTGGGTCTGTCCTAGCGACTAGACTCAGACGTGCTGCTCGGGGGATAGGCAGGCGAGAATTCCCATATTCTGAAAGCCAGGCTTAAGACTCTGTTAATCTAGCCACTTTGAGCCTTTTGTTTTATATCTGCGTCAGCGGGGTTTGAACGGAATTCTGCAGTCAGTGTGCAGGATGCCATGTTGGTACCGAGATTTTAGTGGGACCTAATTCTTAACCTGGGAGCCAGTGCCTGCAAACAGGACAGCGTTTCTCCGACAGAAAAGCAGTAATTTTCCCAGTGCTGCCTATGTTGCAGGCCCTGCAACAGAAGCAGAGTAATCACTACCTCTCAATGACTTTAGCCCCTCTGTCTGCTGCCTGTCTGGAGGATGCCATCTTGGATATGGTGGCCACAGCTGGACCTAATTCTTAGCTTGGGAGCCAGAGTCTGCCCACAAGAAAGCACTTTTCTATCACAAAAGCAGTACTCTACACACTATCAGCTAAGGCTAAGCCCTGTCAGCAGACGCCAGCAGGGCAGTAGCATTGCTGTATTCTAAACTAGTTTGTTATCATCTGGGGTTGGATATAGTGGCGCTTACTTTGTTAGTTGAGAAGAGGGACCTCTACACCTGAAAACCTAACTGACTTGTGAACTGGTCAGATATTTTTTGCTTTATATTTTAAGACAGCCTAGAGAAACATTTGCAATCCATCCTCACAGTACCTCTTCCAGCTTCTACATACTCACATGGGACCCAAAAAGCAACAGACACTTGTGGCATACAAGAAACCACCCATGGCTTCAGAAGGCTCCCAAACAAAGCAACCAAGGAGTTTTCCAGATGAAGAAACTTTTATGAAAGCATCAGGAAGTGAATACAAAATGATTATATACAGAGCCCTTCTAGACCTTATACAAAATGCAGCAGAACAAAATGAAAAATTAAACAAGCTTTTTGATCTGATGGAACACCAGTACTCTGAAATCCAACAGATCAAGAACAAAATGAAAGACATAGAAACTTCCATGCAAAGCCAAGAAAACAGAATGGAACAAATAGAAAAAAGAATTTCTGATTTGGAAGACAGAGCTACTGATGCCAGCATCTATGAGCAGAAATCAGAAAAAAGAAACAAGAAAAATGAAGAAATATTAAAAAGCATGTGGAACTCTATTAAGAGGCAACCTTCGATTAATTGGAGTCCCTGAACAGGGTGAGACATCTGAGAACACAGAGAGTATCCTTGCTGAGCTGCTGAAAGAAAACTTCCCAGAAATCATGAAGGAAGAGAATATAAACATCTCAGATGCATGTCGTACGCCACCCAATATAGATCTCAAAAGAAAGACTCCAAGACATATTATAATCAAGCTGAACAAAATGAAACATAGGCAGCAACTCTTAAAGGCAGCAAGACTCAAAGCAAAGCTAACATTCAGAGGGAAACCCTGTAGGCTCTCGTCAGATTTCTCAGCAGAAACCATGCTGGCACGGAGACAGTGGCATGACACATTCAAAGCCTTGACGGAAAAGAACTTCCAACCAAGAATTATATATCCTGCAAAACTATCTTTCAAATATGAAAATGAAATTAAGACATTGCAAGATAAACAGAAACTCAGAGACTTTGTAAAAACCAAATCCAAACTACAAGAAATACTGAAAGAAGTTCTTGGCTTTGGCTTAGAAGAACGAAACCACTAACTCTATATTTTAGAACTACACACTACTCAATACTCTACTCTTTTAGGGAAGGCTCCAAAGTCAATCACAGCTTTGATACAGAAAGAAGCAATCCAGTGATCATCATGAAAACTATGGTGTCATCATAATAAAAAGAGGGATGTACTACAGTTGTTACAGTCCTTCCAGATGGAGAGGAGGATGACAAGACTGGTAGTAATTAAAATTAAGTTTATATATAGTTTATTAAAGGGGATCATAGGGACAGCTGTAAAGCACAACAAAGATGTATCATACCATTTCAAGAAATGTAACAAACGAGTCTCAACAACTACAAAACCACCTCTGAAAAAGGTGAAAAATCAACTTACAAAAAAGAATGTCCCAGAACAGACTAATAAGAACAACAGAAAACATCAACATAAAAATAAACATATCACAATGGCAGCAGTGAACACATACCTATCAATAATTACATTGAATGTGAATGGACTGAATGCTCCAGTAAAGAGACACCAAGTGTCATCTTGGATCAAAAGACATGACCCATCCATATGTTGTCTACAAGAAACTCACTTGAGACCTAAAGATAAGAACAAACTGAAAATTAAAGGATGGAAGAATATATATCAAGCTAACAATGAACAAAGAAGAGCAGAAGTGGCAATTCTAATCTCATACAAAAGCAATTTTAATGTCAAATCCACCATCGTGGACAAAGACGGACACTTTATTGTTGAAAGGTTCAGTACAAAAGCAAGACTTAACTATATTAAATATTTATGCACCTAGAGATGGCGTTTGGCAATACTAGAGCACCTAAATACATCGAAGAAACACTGACAATGCTCAAAAGAGAGTTAGAGGACTCCATAATAATAGTGGGAGACTTTAACACTCCTGTCTCATTACTAGACAGACCATCTAGAAAAAAGCTCAGTAAAGATACAGAAGACCTCATTGCCACAATTAACCAACTAAACTTCATTGATATATACAGAACTTTCCACACATCAGCAGACAACTACACCTTCTTCTCCAGTGCACATGGAACATTCTCCAGAATTGACCACGTGATAGGCCATAATGCAATGCTCAATAAAATCCATACCACTGAATTACTGCAAAGCATCTTCTCAGATCATAAAGCCATCAAAGTTGAAATCAATAGTAGAAAAAGCATAGATAGAAAGTGGAACTCTTGGAAACTGAACAACATCTTGCTCAAAAAAACATGGGTTATAGAGGAAATCAAGGATGAAATAAAGAAATTCATGGCTTCCAATGAGAACGAAAACACTTCCTACCAGAACCTATGGGATACAGCCAAAGCAGTGCTCAGAGGTCTGTTCATCTTCATAAATGCACACATCCGGAAGAAAGAAAGAAACCAAATCAAGGAACTAACACTACAGCTTGAACAAGTAGAAAGAGAACAACAGAGGAACCCCTTGGGTACTAGGAGAAATGAGATCATAAATATTAGAGCAGAGCTAAATGAATTAGAGAATAGAAAAACAATTGAAAAAATTGAAAAGACCAAAAGCTGTTTTTTTTTGAAAAGATCAACAAAATTGTCAAACCACTGGCTAAACTTACTAAAGAAAAGCAGGAAAGGAAACAAATAACCCAAATTAGAAATGAGAGGGGAGTTGTCACCACAGATGCAACAGAAATCAAAAATGTCATACCAGAATACTATGAAAAATTGTACTGTAACAAATTTGAAAACCTAGGGGAAATGGACAAATTCCTCGACTCATACGACCTACCCAAATTATCACAACGTGAAGCAGAACAACTTAATAAACCCATCACAAAGGACGAGATTGAAAAGGTCATCAAAACACTACCAACCAAAAAAAGTCTGGGCCCAAATGGCTTCACTGCAGAATTCTACCAAGCATTTAGAGAAGAGTTATCTCAAATACTACTGGGACTATTTCACAGTATAGAAAGGGATGGAGTGCTCCCAAACTCATTCTATGAAGCAAGCATAACCCTGATACCTAAGCCAGAGAAAGACCCAACAAAGAAAGAGAACTACAGACCGATATCACTCATGAATCTACATGCCAAAATCTTCAACAAAATTCTTGCCAACAGAATACAACATATCAAGAAAATAATCCATCATGACCAAGTGGGATTCATACAGGGAGGCAAGGCTGGGTCAACATCAGGAAAACAATTAATGTGATTAACCACATAAATAACACAAAAGACAGGGATCACCTGATTTTGTACATTGATGCAGAAAAGGCATTTGATGAAGTCCAACACCGATTCATGCTAAAAACACTTAACAAAATGGGCATAGACGGCAAATTCCTCAACACAGTAAGGGCCATTTATACAAAGCCAGTTGCCCACATCATCCTGAATGGAGAGAGGCTGAAAGACTTTCCCTTGAGATCAGGAACTAGACAAGGATGCCCACTCTCACCTCTCCTATTCAACATTGTGCTAGAAGTTCTAGCCAGAGCAATTAGACAAGACGAAGAAATAAAGGGCATCTGCATTGGCAAAGAAGAAGTTAAAATCTCCCTGTTCGCAGATGATATGATTGTTTATGCAGAGAACCCCAAGGAATCTATAAGTAAGCTACTCAAACTGATAGAAGAGTTCAGCAAAGTCTCAGGATACAAGATAAACATAAGTAAATCAGTAGGATTCCTTTATATCAACAATGGGACTGTTAAGAAAGAAATTATCAAATCAATACCATTTATGAGAGCCCCTAAGAAGATAAGGTACTTAGGAATTAATCTAACCAGAGAAACAACAGACCTTTACAAAGAGAACTACAGGCCCTTGCTACAAGAAACTAAGAGAGACTTAGATAAATGGAAAAACCTACCCTGCTCATGGATAGGAAGACTTAACATTGTGAAAAATGTCTATTTTACCCAAAGCAATTTATTTATATAATGCAATCCCAATACAAGTTCCAGCATCATTTTTTAATGAGATGGAAAAACAAATCACCTATTTTGTTTGGAAAGGGAAGGAGCCCCAGATAAGAAAGATACTACTAAAGAAGAAGAACACACTGGGAGACCTCTCATTACCTGACCTTAGAACATACTACACTGCCACAGTGGTCAAAACAGCCCGGTACTGGTACAAGAACAGACAGAAGGATCAATGGAACAGAATTAAGACCCCAGAGATGACACCATCTGCCTATGAACAGTTGATATTCGACAAAGGCCCTAAGACATTTAATTGGGGTAAAAACAGTATCTTCAACAAATGGTGCTGTCCAAATTGGTTATCCATCTGCAATAAACTGAATCAAGATCCATATCTTACACCTTATACAAAAACCAAATCCAACTGGATAAAAGACCTAAATATCAAACCTAAAACATTAAAGCTCATCCAAGAAAAGGTAGGAACAGCAATGGAAGTTTTAATACACAACGAGGACAGACTCCAAAATCTGTCAAAGAAACCACAATCAACAGAAGAGAAAATAGATAAATGGGAACTATTAAGAATCAAACACTTTTGCTCATCCAAAGACTTTACTAATAGAATTAAAAGAACACCCACAGAATGGGAAAAAATATTTGGTAACTCTATGTCAGACCGACGCCTGATCTCCATAATCTATAAGATACTACAAAATATCAATAAGAAGATAAACCATCCAATTAACCGACGGGCAAAGGAGATGGACAGACAGTTCACTAAAGAGGAGATCCAGGAAGCCAAAAAACACACGAGGACATGTTCACGATCTTTAGTTATTAAAGAAATTCAAATCAAGACGACAATGAGATACCATCTCACCCGAACAAGATTGGCCATGATCCAGAAAACACAAAACAACAAATGTTGGAGAGGCTGTGGAGAAAGAGGAACCCTCCTACACTGTTGGTGGGGTTGCAAAGTGGTCCAGCCTCTTTGGAAAGCAATCTGGCGCTTCCTTAAAAAAATGGACATCGATATACCATTTGACCCAGTAATTCTACTACTTGGAATATATCCTACAGATTCAAGGCCTTTCAGAGCAATGGACACATGCAGGAGAATGTCTATTGCAGCAGAGTACACGATAGCAAAAAGATGGAATCAACCCAGATGCCCAACAACAGAAGAATGGATAGGTAAACTATGGTACATATACTCAATAGAGCACTGCGCAATGATAAAGAGTAACGATGATTCCAGTAAACATCTTCTAACCTGGTTTCAACTGGAAGACATTATGTTGAGTGAAAGTAGTCAGCGACAAAGGGACAAATACTGTATGAGACCTCTACGATAAGATCTCAAAAACAGACTTATGTATAGAAGAAAAGACTCTTTGACAGCTGCAAGGGAGGGGAGAGAAGAAGGGTGAGGGGAAGGATTAGTTTAGATAGTTGTTAGAAATCTGGTTGGGAGAAAGCGGTGATAACAAACATTAGAAACAACAACAACATTAAGCGGACTTCAGCATGACTTGAGTACTCCTTCCATCTTAACCCAACATTGCAAGGATAGAGTAGCTGGGGCAGGGTGCAGGGCACCATGCTCTTAGGCGAAATCGAGGCCATTGGCACAACTAGCATTTTGCTAAGAGAGCTCTCTGCACCCCACATTGGTGAGTGGTGTCTGGGGTCTTAAAAGCTGCCAAGCTGCCATCCGAGGACACAGCAAATGGTCCCAACTCAGCAGGAATGGATGCTCACCAAGGACCAAAATGACGTGCGGTAAAGACAACCTAGAAGACAGAGAGACCCGCAAGAGTGGGTGCCTTCGTCGACTTGGGACCGGAAGAACTGGATGGTGCCTGGCCACCATCAGTGATAGCCACAATGGAGCTCACTAGGCTGAGTCTCACTGGCAACACAAAAATAAAAAGGAGTGCATCATGAGATCTCCACTAAAAGACCTCGATTGATGGTCCAGCGGTTTCAGGGTTCCCTTGGGAGCATAGCCCCCGGCCCTGATGCTGCCCTTACCCATAAATTATAACAAAGGTCCACTCTTTGGACAGGAATGGATTGGACTTGGCAATGCAGAGTGGCCATATATTGGTTGCACTTTATAGTTCTATACATCTATAGGATATCATCCTGCTGACCTCTGGCTGGAGGAAGCAGAGTGGGTGGAGAGGAGTGGAAAGGAGGCTGTTGGGAGTATGAGACAAGTATGGAGCAGAGAGGAATAGTGTGCTGTCACAGGACAGGGAGAGCAATGGAAGCTGCATATAGGTGGGCATGTAAATTTATACGGGAATGTACATTTTCAGTCAGTCATGTTAAATAAAAAAGGAAAAAAAAAGCAGCATCAGGAAAAGACTGCATCCTTCAGACCTGAGGTTCCTGTTCCAAAACACTCCCTGGACAAAGGCTGATACAATATCAGACTTTCCTCCAGAGCTAACAAGGGGAAAAGCCTTCCCCTGGAGTACACATCCTGAATTTGGACTTGTAGCCTAGTGGACTGTGTAAGAATAAACCTTCCTTTGTTAAAGCCATCCGCTCTGTGGCATTTCTGTTAGAGCAGCCCTAGCTAAATAAAACAGCTACTATCTGAAAGTTTGGTGGTTTGATCCCACCCAAAGGTTCTTCAAAAGAAAGGTCTGTTGACCTGCTTCTGAAAATTCACAGCTATGAAAACTCTGTGAAGTGCAGTTCTGCACCATGTGGGTCACCATGAGTCAGAACTGACTCAGTAAAAACTGGCCTGGTTATTTAAAAAAAAAATGCCATCAAGTCAATTCTCACTTATAGCCACCCTATATTACAAAGCACTGCCAACCTTTTGGTTAGTAGCTGTAGCCTTTAACCACTATGTTACCAGAGTTTCTGGCTTGGTTATTGTCTTGGTAATTCAGTGCTGCTATAAAAGAAATATAAGTGGATGGCTTTCAAAAGAGAAATTAGTTTCCTCACAGTGGCATGGGCTGAGTCCAAATCCAGTGTATTCCCTCCTCCAGGGAAGGCTTTTCCTGTTGACTTTGGAGGAAAGTCTTTGTTGTCACTCTTCCCCTGGACTGGGAGCTTCTGAGGTGCAAAGACCCTGGGTCTGAAGGATGTGCTCTGCTCCTGGCGCTGCTTCTTGGTTTTATGAGATCTCCAATACTCTACTTGCTTCCCTTTCCTTTATATCCCAGCAGAACACCTCAAGAAACAATGCAGTCTTAAACACTGAGTCTTGCCCCAGCAACACAACTGTTGTTCATCCTCTCTCACTAATATCATAGAGATGGGATTTACAACATATAGGAGCATTATCCAGTACTGGAACTCATGCCCTAGCCAAATGGCTACACACGTTTTTCGGGGAACACAGTCCAATCCATGACATTCTATACTTCGCCCCCTGCAAAATCACATCCTTGCAATATAAAAGATATATTTACCCCATCACAGCGAAAGTCTTGAATCCAAATCCAAAATCCATAAATTCCTCTTTAGTTGCAAAATGTAGAACACAAGTTATCTGCTTCCAAAATACTATGGCAGAACAGGCTGGCACAAGCTAGACATTCCATTACAGATAGTAGTAATTGGAGGGAAAGAATGCTTAAAAGACACCAAGCAAATTAACAGAACACATTACTTCAGCCTCAACACTTGAAAATAATCTTCCAGTCTCTGAGACATTTTATGCAATGGCCCTGCCCTCCAGACTCTAGGTATTGGCCCCACTCTCCAGGTTTTGAGTGGAGGCCCTTTGGCCCTGGGCTACAGCTCTGCCTTTTAGTCCCACTGGGACAGCAACTCTACTCTCTTGGCTTTAGGTGCACTATTCTTCTAGTATATCTTAAAAACACCAGAGGCCATGGCTTCACCCTTTGAAACCTCAGAGGTCATGGCCATACCCTTTGAGACTGAGGTAGCTCAGCTCCTTGTGTTCCTTGTCTCTTCGTCTTCTGCTTCCTGTGGCCTCTTGGCCTGGGCCTTGTGACTGCATCTGCCATGCTGGGGCAAGTGTTACAGAGTTCTGTAGCTTCATTGACAAGTGCCTGGAGGCTTCCCATTCTGTCAAGAAGCCTCCAGTGCATAGCCGTTGAGCTCCCTCACTCCACTGGTCAGCTCCAACACCATTTTACACTGCTTACCTGGTTTTGCACAGTCAGTTCGCTCCTGCTTTTTCTCACAGTTTACACCACCTTTGGTGTTAACAGTTCCCCTCAGTTCCCTCTGAGTCTTCTATCCATTCACAGTTCCAAAACTGCTTCCATACTTTAGATATCTGTTAGAGCAGCAACCAATCTCTGGTACCAAATTCTGTCTTAGTAATCTAGTACTGTCATAAGAGAAATACCACAAGTAGATAGTTTTAAAAAGAGAAATTAATTTTCTCTCAGTAAAGTAGGCTAAGTTTTCAAAATTTAGAGAATCAGCTCAAGGGAAAGCTTTCTTTGTTGGCTCTGAAAGGGAAGTCCTTTTCATCAATTTTCCCCTGGACTGGGGACTTCTGACACACAGGGGCCCCAGATCCAAAGGATAAGCTCCGCTTCTAGTGTGAGATCCCCAACTCTCTGCTTGCTTCCCTTTCCTTTATATCTCAAGAGACTGCATCAAGGCACAGTATAATCTTACACATTGAGTCCTGCCCCACCAACACAACTGCCACCTACCCTCACTCATTAACATCATAGAGGTGAGGTTTACAACCTACAGGAATATCATACAATACTGGGAAGTCCTGCCCTAGCCAAATTGCTATATATATTTTTTGGGAGACACAGTTCAATCCATGACAGTAATATACCTATTAGAATGGCTAAAATTAAAAAAAAAGGAATTACTACTGAGTATTTGCATTAAATAGAACTTTACTATTTGCAATAAAGAGAACTCTCATATAGTCCTAGTGAAAGCATAATACAACCACTATGGAAAATTATTTGGCAATTTCTTAAAAAGTTAAATACGTACATACTGTAAGACCCCATCAATTCACTCTTAAGTATTCTCCCAATTAAAATAAAAGTGTATGCCTATGTAAAGCCTTTTACATCGTTGTTCGTAGAAGCTGTACTCACAGTAACAAGAAAGCCTGGAAACAGTCTAAATGGCCATCAACACATCAAAGTACAAACAAATTGTGTCCTATCCACACAATGAATACCACTCAGCCATAAAAATTAATGATCTGGTGAACACAACAACGTAGATGAAAAGTCATTATGCTGAGTGAAAGAAGGCAAACATAAAGGGTACCTTCCACATAATCCTATTTATGTAAAATCCTAAAATATTCAAAGTAATCTGTAGTGACAGAAAGCAAATCAGTTATTGCTCCAAGAATTTAGACACGTGTCACCCATCAGCTAGTAAATGTAAAGGCTACAGTTATCATATGTTAATTTTACCACAATAAATTGGATGAAAAAAAATCAGTGTGCGTGTAACTACTAATGGGCTAGTTGTAATGGACGTTCTGATTCCTTAGCTCCTGGTCCTGAGATTCTGCATGTGCAACATGCTCCCAGATGATGTTTAAGCTGCATACTTACAGGAGTCAAAGAGTCAGACTGTTTAGTCTAGAGAAGCTGTAGCTGAAGACTATTTTATTAATTCTCTTCTCATCTTGGGCATGTGTAACTAGCATCACCTCTCTCAGCTGTGTCATATCCCAGAACTTGCACCCACACATAGTTATCAATCTTTATGTTTTCTGTTACAGTAACAATATCTGGCATTTGTTAATCACATGCTAAGTGTTAGCTATTGTTATAACAGCTGCACTTGAATTTACTTGTTTAATCTCCAGTGCAAAAGCAAATACTTTTATTGTCCTCATAGCAACAAAGAAGGCACAGAAAATGTAAGGAACTTCCCCAAGGTCACTACGGGACGATAAGTTTCTCCTCCTGTATGGCCTTTCTGGCCATGGTTTTATAATCTCATAAAATGATTAGTTGGAACTATGAAAATAAGGTATATAAAACCCTCGTACAGTAATTGAACAATTGATTGGTCAATTGCCATGCAAACTAGGTGCCTGTTTCCTAACTAGGGGCCTGGTTAGTTGTCTAGTATATAGGGAGAAGGTGGAGATGGGTGGATGTGTGTGGTGGAGGAGGCACCTTGAAACTGATAAAGAGCTTGCTATGTAAGTGGCTTACCCAACAGAGGTTTAGAAAGAGACACACAGAGAGACAATGTGTTGTAACACTAAGATAGCAAGAACTAGTGTGAGATGGTGAGGAACGGCTATGAGAAGTGTCCAAGCAACAGCAGAGCCAGTGGAAGCAGGCCCTAGAGGAGGTCCTGGTGGCAGCAGGAGCTGCAAGATGTCTTGATGGGAAGTTGTCCTGATTGACTGTGTCTTGTTTTCTAAGCTGTTGCCATTACTTCCAAGTTAATCCTGACAGTGAATTGTGTCCTGTTACTTTCCTAAAAAGCCACTGAATTGTAAGCATAAGTTCTGTGAGACATTGCAACGTATCACCAAACCCCAAAACAGGACAAGAGTACTGAGAGGAGGGGGAATCTTTGGTGTCAGAGATGATGGAGTGGTACAGCAGCTTAGAGAAGCTGGAAATCTGGGTCATCTTTAACCCTCACCTCATAGGAACCACTTGTGTGCTGATTCTTACTAAACTATGCTTTGTCACCCGACTGATAATTAGAGAAGATAATTCAATCCTAAGTATGCCACACTCTTAACCACTTTACTCCACATCTTCTCTTTGAAGAGTCATTATTACTTGAATATGGCGGGTATAGTTCCCGCATTCAGATCTATTATTTCAGCGTTCTCTAGAGAAAAGAAATTAGTGAGACATATGTGTGTGTATAAATATAACCAAATCCATTGTCATCAAGTTGATGCTGACTCGTAGTGACTGTATATATATGTATACATACACGCACACACACATATGTACACACACACACATACACACAGAACACACACACAAATCTGTCTTGGAAAAAGTATAGCCAGAATTCTCATTAGAAGCAAGAATGGTAAGACTTCATCTTATGTACTTTGGATGTATTATCAGGAGAGATCAGTCCCTGGAAAGATTATGCTTAGTGAAGTAGAAGGTCAGTGAGAAAAAGGAAGGCCTTCATAGAGATGGACTGACACAGTATAACACTGAAAACAGTGGGCTACAGTAACGAGCTCAAGCATAACAGTTGAGAAGAGAGCAAAGGCTTGGGCAATGTTTCATTCTGTTGTATACAAGGCTTTTATAAGTCGGAACTGACTTAATGAAATCTAACAACAAATATACTTCCATACGTATATGTGTATACACATACACATATGTGTAGAGAGAGAGAGAGATTGATTTCTTTCAAGAGACTGGCTTATGTTGTTGTAGAAGCTGGCAAGAAGGTGCAGGCTGGAGACTTCTGGAGGCTTCTGTCCCAAGACTTGTGTGTCAGGAGGTGGAAAGAGTCCAGAATGGAAAGAGAAAATGAGTCCTTGCAAAATATCTATTTCTAGTCTGAAGGTAGACCAAGCCATGAGGAACTCGCCTTTCAACTGATTAATCGCATTATGTTAGACTACACCATGGAAAATGATTACATTATATTGCATTATATTATGAAACAGCAACTAGTGTTTGCTCAAACTACTGGGACCCATAGCCTAGCCAAGTTGACACATAAAATTAATCATCACAGTTACCTCCTTGTCAACTTGTCACCAATACAGATTTCTAATTAAATGAGCCTAACAATGCCCTCTTTACTAAAGAAAATAAGGGTCATTAAAATGAAGCCAAACTCACTATCATCAAGTAGATTCCAACTCATAGCAACCCTGTAGAACTGGTTTTCAAGGAGCAGGTGGTGGATTCAAACTGTCAATATTTTGTTTAACAGCCAAATTCTTAACCAGGGTGCCACCAACATTCCGAGTACCACAAACCCTTACCATTAATCAAATTTGAGAACCAATTTCAGATACCCTAGAACCAAGAAAGAACTCATCCTTAAGAGTCTGTTGAGCATGGTGTGATAGTCTGCTGATCTCCATCCAAGGTCTTCCTTCTTTGTCACAGTTTGTGGAGAGCATTAGTGTTTCAATATCAAATATTTACTGAGGACTTGCCAGGTGCTAGGTTTTATGCAGGAGTGGCGGCTGGCTATTTACATACTTCTGTGTAGGCAGGCCAGACTTTGCCGAGTGACCCAGCATCCAACATGTCCACTGTTTGAGCTTTTTGCCAAGAATTCTGACTGTCATTCCCTTGCCACCCTCATCACTTCTGCCACTAGTGATGTCCTGTTTGAGCAGAGCCAGTCTCAGGCTCTTCCCCAATGTCTCTTTCTAGTCAAGAGAGCCGAGACCTACAAGAGAGTGATGCTGTGGGCTTTTTGGGACTTGGGCTGTTGCTTGGATCTCTGGCTACCAGGGAAATACAGCATCCCTCATACATCTTCGACAGCACTTGGCTTGGCTGGCATACATCCCTGCAAATTGAGGAAATACACTGAAATGAATGCAAGTGATTCTAATGAATTCCCTGCCATAGTCCCAGTAAACATTTCTACCCAGTCAGTCTCTGGGAAAATTGCTCCCTAAACTCACCCTAGGGTCACCATGAGTCGGATCCAACTCGACGGCACTTGGCTTGGAGAAACTCGCTTTTCATCCTCCAGGAAGACTTCATATTCCTCTTCTGGGGTGAAGGAAAGACAGATCCAGGGCCCAAGGATAAGCCTGTAGGAGTGCCAGGTACTAGCTGCTAGCAGTAAATTTTGCAGATGTTGGGGAATAGGCACAGACAACTGGCTAATGGGATAGCAAGAGATCTGAATGATGTGTTAACCGTGTCTACTACTGTACATCACCCTTTCAAGGGTGCTATGAATAATAAGCAGTAAGGGCAGTGGTGGCTCAGTAGTAGTATTCTCCCTTCCGTGGAGAAGACCTGGGCTACATTCTAGGCCAATGCACTTCACATACAGCCACCTGTCAATGGAGAATTACATGTTACTGGTGGCGTAGTAGTTAAGTGCTATGGCTGCTTACCAGAAGGTTAGCAGTTCAAATCTACCAGACACTCTTTGGAAATTCTACAAGGTAGTTCCACTCTGTCCTATAGTATCTTTAGATATTTATGAATCAGAAATACTCAGTGGCAGCTTTTTTTTTTTTTTTTTTTAATTGCGAGACTGAACAGGTTTCAGTTGAGACTCCAGACTGAGATGGACTGGAAAGAAAAGCCTGGAAATCTGCTGCCAAAACCAGCCAGGGGAAACAGCAGATCACAACAGTCCAAACTGCAAGTGATACTGGGGATGGTGCATGACTGGACAGTTTTTGTTCCATTGTATGTGGTGGGATTGCCATGAGGTGGGACCTACTCAACGGCAGCTACCAACAACAGGAGAAGAAAATTTTTGAAGGGAGGGTTATTAAGTACAAGAACAAATTAATAATGAAGGCAGGACTGAACTGGAGTGACAAGAAATCTACATGTGGCTTTGCTCTGAGGCAGAGAGCTGGACCACTTGGCCCCTTGGGAACTTTGCTTACCTATGAGTCTCACTTAGTAAGTTTAGAGTATATTAGGTGACAGGTTCTCTGTGGAAGGTCAGCTGCCAGAGAAGCTGATCCTAGGGGCTGCTGGCCAAGCCCACTTCCCAGTTGGAGCAACATGGCTTCAAAAAGAGCCTGGGTAGCTTCCTGAACATCCCATTGCTCTTACCAAACAGTATTTTGGTGAGTTAAGTGTAAATAAATGAGAAACAGATGGATTTAATTTCCCTTGAAATTAGAGATGGGTGAGCTCTGCCACAGTCTGGAACTGCTGAATGTTTCAAACTGTTTATTTCAAGTGCTTTTGGTTCAGAAAAACTGTAACTAGGGCTTTGCATGTTTTCCTCATATGTATGAAACTTCATGTATTTTAAAAGAAATTCAATCTGCATATTTCAGCTTCTTTATACTTTACCTATCAAAATGTTTAATAAAATTTCCTGGAAATCTGAGAGACATTTCATAACTTTTTCAAATTTTTTTTTAAAGAAATCATCTAGGAAAAAGAACTAATACAGAAGTCTGGAAAAATTGTGTGCTCGAAAATCTGGGTTCAGATGAAAGTTCATACTTTCAGACTTCTGTCCCAGAACTACACTCATGCTGGGTGCACTCAGTCACAATGTTGATAAAGGAATATACAAGAAAAAGGGTATACAGCTCAAGGACTCTATTAAAAAACCAAACTTGATGATCTGACAACCTGGAGTCCCCCTGAGAACATGGCTGCTAGACTTGCTGCTGGCCCAGAGCTGACACCAGTACTGAAGCTGACACTTCAGAGGAAGATTAGACTGAAACAATGGACACAGAGTGATGCAGGTGGCATGTGTACTTTATGGTTTAATATACACACAAGGACAAACAATTAAGTCCACAAACTTAATTATTCTAAGTGCTACATACCTCATTGCTGAATATCGCTAGGGTTACCATAAAAGTACTCCCCTTGGGAAGCTGTACACCTGTGCCATCTATGTCCACCCTTCAAAGCAATTTTGGAACTTTTTTTTAAATTGTAATTAAGTGAAAGCACACAATCCAAATTGGTTTTGTATGGCCACCTATCTGCAGTTCCCTCTGCTCTCCCCACATGGTGAAAGCACATTCCTCATTGTCACTGTATCTAGTAACCTCTTAACAAACATGTCCCCCTGTCTTCACCCTCTTCTCTCCCATCTAGAAAAATACCAGTAGGACAGCCTCCTATAAATATATAGAACCATAAAGCAGGCATGCCATGTGGTCACACTGTGCTCCCGAGTCCAGTCCATTGTTTTCTGAAGAGTTAACTTCAGTACAGGTTTCTGGTCAGGGCCAGCAGCAGGCCTAGAGGCCATGTTCCAGGGTTTCCTTTAGGCTGTTGGACAACTAATTCAGGTCTTTTAGTAGAGTTCATGGGCTGCATATCTCTTATTCTCATGTTGCCACAGGCTCTGTACGTTGTATGCTTTGTCATGGCTGTCTTTGGTGGTGGCAAGGAACCTTCTTGTTCTTCTGATCTCGTGCTGATACAGTCTCCCTTTCATATGGGTCCTTCTACCTCCTGGGCTCTTTTTTCCTCATACCTTTGTTCTCAGTGATCATGTATTCCGTATGAATTGGGACCATTTGGTGTACCTCAGGTGGCAGCACCAATATGAGGGGCAGAAGACTTTTTTAGAAACAGACTAGTTATGCCAGTGGGCCTCAATGTCCCTTGAATGCATGGTTCACAGACCCTCATCCCTGATACTCTATCCTTTGAAATATTGGATTGAGTTTAGAAAACCTTTCAGTTTATGGTGAAGTCCAGTTAAGTTGATCTACTCCCTACTGTGTGCTATCATTGCTTTCACCTAACCAAATTTTTATTGACTATCTAATCTGTGACAAAACTCTCCCACCCTCCCCAGCCTTGTAGCCATCAAAAAGTCTTTTCTTCAAGCACAAGTCTATTTTAAATCCTTATAGCAGGGATTTTATACAGTATTTGTCCTTTTGCCTCTGACTGATTTCACTCAGCATTATGTCTTCCAGTTGAAACCAGGTTATGAGATGCTTCCTAAAATCATCATCATTGCATAGTATTGCACTGAGTAAATATACCATAGTTTATTTACCTATTAAACTGTTGATTGGCTTCTAAATTGATTCCATCTTTTGGCTGTTGTGGATTCTGCAGTAATAAACATTAGTGTGTACGTATCTATTCGTGTGACCACATTTATTCCTGTAGGATATATTCTGAGCAGTGGGATTACTGAATCAAATGGTATGTCTATTTCTAGCTTTCTAAGGAAGTGCCAAATTGCTTTCCAAAGAGGCTGTACTGTTTTGCAATCCTGCCACCAGTGTAGGACAGCTCTTATCTTCCTATCTCTCTACAGCCTCTCCAGCATTTGCTGTTGAGTGTTTTCTGGATTATGGCCAACCTTGTTGGTGTGAGATGGTATCTTATTGTTCTTTTGATTTGGATTTCTGTAATAGCTAGTGATCATGAGCTTTTCCTCATGTGTCTTTTGGCTGCCTGGATGTCTTCTGTGGTGAAGTGGCTGTTCATCTCCTTTGCCCTTTGCTTAATTGGATTATTTACTTTTTTCTTGTTGATATTTTGCAATACCTTGGGTCACCATGAGTCAGATCCTACTCGATGGCACTTGACTGGCTGTAGATTATGGAAATCAGATGTCAATCTGACATGTAGTTGCCAAATATTTTTTCACACTCTGTAGTTAGTCTTTTAACTCTTTCAATAAAGTCTTTGGACGAGCAAAAGTGTTTGATTCTTAATAGTTCCCATTTATCTATTTTCTCTTCTATTAATTATGCTTTGTCAAACTTTGAAGTTTTTCTAAGCCATGTATTACAACTTCCATTGTTAACCCTATTTTCTCTTGCATGATCTTTATTGTATTAGGTTTGATATTTAGGTCTTTGATCCATTTTGAGTTAGTTTTTGTGTAAGGTGTGAGTTATGGGTCCTGTTTCAGTTTCTTGCAGATGGATATACAATTTTGCCAACATCATTCATTAAAGAGACTGTTTTTACCTAGTTTATGACCACTGGGCCTTTGTTGAATATCAACTGTTCGTAGGAGGATAGTGATATTTCTGGGATCTAAGTTCTGTTCCATTAGTTTATATATCTCTTTTTGTACTAATACCAGGCTGTTTTGACTACTGTGGCAGTATAATAGGCTCTAAAGTTAGGTCGTTTGAGGCCTCCCACTGTGTTTCTCTTCTTCAGTAGTGCTTTACTTATTCAGGGTTTCTTTCCTTTCCAAACAAATTTGGTATTTTTTTTTCCATCTCATTAAAAAATGACACTGTGGGCAGGGGAGAGATGCCAAGACGGCAGACTGGAAACACATCTCCTCAATTTCATGTGAGAACTAAGGCCTCAAGTGATAATTGAAGGGAGTACTCTGCACATCCAGGAAGCCATAGAATATGGCATGTGTTGTCAGATTGGATTATGCACCACTATACGGGAAACTACCTCTCCCTAACACAGGGCAGCACACCCTGAGGTCTGCTCCTGCTGACTCACCATTTGGGTGGAGTACAGGTACTGATGCCTTCTTTGTTATCTGGTAGGTGGGAGCCAGCCATGAGCTGACAAATTCACGGCATTGCAGTGCTAATGTAAACAGCATATGATGCAGCAGGGACACCATGCTTGGGATAATCACATTTTAAGAGCCCAGCTGCTGACTGAGGGCACCATTGAACCTCCACTCTCTCTTTTTTGAGCTACACCATAGACCCTACTGTTTAGTAGTGGGAAGAGAAGCTTGACTAAGATGCCATCTTGGTAGGATGGGAGGTGGAGTTACCCAACTGGAGGTCTCACCAGGGGCTAATTCCCAAGCTGAGAAGTAGTACCAGTCCAGAAAGTGCTTTTCCAGCAGAAAGGCTGTGTTTAGCACAGTGTTATCTTATGGGTGGGTTCCAGTTGAGGATGGCAACAGGCCATAACCCATCCCCACTTTGAACTACATCATAGAATCTAGGGACAGGCAAGGCCTGCCACACCTGGGGGTCTGACTGATTTTGGCAGCTGCTGGATAGCTCCCACTTTAACAGTAAAGTATCTTTAAAACTAAGAAGGCCTAGACAAATAACTGTGGAGTGGCCGAGCAGTATCACCTGCAGTCTTCACTGACCCTCATCATAGGGTCAGCTGATGGCCAACCCAGTTTCTTCACAAGCAGGGCGCCATCTTTGACAACAAGAAGGTGAAGTCTGCCACCCAAGAGAGTACTCTGGAATACACAGAGGCAACCGGTGACCAACTCCCTGCTTAAAACTACATCTCAGCTCCTGTTCAGGTAACACCAGAGAAACTGAATAGCCTCTAGATGGTCTGAAGGAAACAAACGATTCCTAGCTGTTTAAAAAAACAGTCCAATATGGCTTCAGAAAAGTCCCAAGACAAAGAATCGAAAAACTTTCCAGATAAAGAAGCCTTTCTAAAACTATCTGAAATTGAGTACAAATAATTACATAGAGAGCCCTTCTAGAGGTTAAAAAAAAATGCAGCAGAGCAAAATGAAAAATTAAGAAAGCTATTTTGAATTGATGGAACATCAACAAATTGAAATCTAGCAGATCAATAACAAAATTACAGAATTAGACAATTCAATACAAAGCCAAAAGAGCAGAATTGAGGAAATAGAAGTCAGACTTAGCGACCTTGAGTATAGAGCAGCTGACACCAGCACTGATAGGAGAAATCAGAAAAATGAAGAAGCATTAAGAAATATACGGGACTCTATAAAAAGGAACAATTTACAAATAACTAGAGTTCCTGAGCAGGGAGGGATACCTGAAAACACAGAGTATCATTGAGTTGCTGACAGAAAACATCCTTGAAATTATGTGAGAAGAGAACATAGAGTTCTAAGATGCATATCAAACACCACAAAAAGTAGACCCCAAAAGAAAGACATCTTGGCATAATCAAGCTTAATGAAATGAAACATACTTAGAGGCTCTTAAAGGCAACAAGGTTCAGATCAAAGCTGGCATTCAGAGGCAAGCTCTGTAGACTTTTTTCTGGCTTCTCAGCAGAAACAATGTTGGCAAGGAAGCAATGGGAAAACACATTCAAAGCCTTGAGGGAGAAAGTTTCCAAAAAAGAATTACATATCTTACAAAACTGTCTTTGAAATATGAATATGAAATTAAGACATTTTCAGAGGAAAACAAGCTTAAAGGCTTTATAAAAACCAAACCAAAGCTACAAGAAATACCAAAAGAAGCTTTTTACCTAGAAAAACAAAGTGATTAAGTATATATTCAAGGAAGCAATGCAGGACACAACATCTAGAATCCTACTCAGTTCAAGAAGTCACAAAGCTCAATCAAAGCTATAATATTAAAAGAGGGGAGCCGGTGATCACATCACATAAACTATAACATCAGATTAAAAAGAAGGATATATTACAGTAGTTATAGTCCCTCCAGATGGAGAAGAAATTAAAAAGATATGCAGAAGTTAAAATTGGGTTTAAACTTACAGTATTAAGGGGGATGATACAGGTAGCTGCAAAGCATATTAACACTGCAGTATATTAAAACAGGAAATATAACACAAGTGTCTCAACGAAATCAGCACTGAAAAAGATGAAAAGTGAACCTGTAAGAATGACCAGAACAGAATATTAAGAGCAACATACAAAGTATCAACACAAAACTAAAGACATCAAAATGACAGCACTGAACACACACCTATCAACAATTACACTGAATATAAATGGACTAAACACTCAGATTAAAAGACAGCAACTGACATTCTGGATCAAAAGATACACTCTATCTATATGCTGCTTACAAGAAACATACTTTAGACTCAAAGACATGAACAAACCGAAAATAAAAGGATGGAAAAATATACACCAAGCTAGAAACATACAAGGAAGGCCAGGAATAGCAATACTAATCTCAGATAAAATAGATTTTAAGTAAAACCTGCCATCATGGACAAGGATGGTCGCTAAATATTGCTGAAAAGCTCAGTACATAAGAAGGACTTAACAATATTAAATATTTATGCACCCAACACCAAAGTATCTAAATACATCAAACAAGCACTGACTACATTGAAAAATGAAATAGATCACTGCACAATAATAGTAGGAGACTTCAACACTGTACTTTCAGTAATAGATAGATCATCCAGAAAGAAAGCTCAGTAAAGATACAGAAGATCTTATTGCAGCAATCAACCAACCATACTCATCAACACATGCAGAACTTTCTATCCACCAACAGATAAGTACACCTTCTTCTCCAGTGCACATGGAATATTTTCCAGAATAGACCCTGTGTTAGCACATAGGGCAAATCTCAACAAAATCCAAAGCATTGAATTATTGTGAAGCATTTTCTTGGACCTTAAAGCCATAAAAGTTGAAATAAATAGCTGATAAAGCATAGATAGAAATTTGAACTCATGGAAACTGAACAACACCTGGCTCAAAAATCCATGAGTTATAGGAGAAATCAAGGACAAAATAATTTATGAAATCAAATGAGAAAAAACACATTCTAACAGAACCTATGGGATACAGCAAAGCAGTGCTCAGAGGTCAATTTATCTCTATAAATGCACACATCCAGAGGGAAGAAAGGACCCAAACCAAAGAAATAACCCTACAGCTTGAACAGATAGAAAGACAGCAACAGAGGAATTCCTCAGGTGTCAGAAGAAAACAGACTATAAAGGTTAGAGCAGAACTAAATAGAGTATAGAAGAAAATTGAAAAAAATAACAAAACCAAAAGCTGGGTTTTTAAAAAGATCAACAAAATTGACAAACCATTGGCTAAGCTTACTAAAGAAAAACAGGAGAGGAAACAAATAACCTGCGTAAGAAATGAGAAGGGAGGTGTCACGACAGATCCAAAGGAAATCAGAAGTATCCTAACAGAATACTAAGAAAGACTATATGCTAACATATTTGAAAACCTGGACGAAATGGGCAAATTCCTAGATTCACATCACCTACTAAAACCACCACAAAAGAAGAACAAAAAAAGTCATTCAAAAACCGCATAACCAAAAACATTCCTGGCCCAGATGGCTTCACCGTTGAATTCTACCAAACTTTTAGAGAACAGTTAACTCCAATACTGCTGAAGTTATCTCACAGCATAGAAAGTGATGGAATATTCCCAGATTCATTCTAGGAAGTCAGCATAACACCAATACCAAAGCCAGGGAAAGATCCCACACACAAAAAAAAATTCAGACCAATATCTCTCATGAACCTAGATGCAAAAATTTTCAACAAAATTCTTGCCGATAGAATTTGACAACATATCAAAAAAAAATTAGTCATGAACAAGTTGGATTCACACCAGGAATGCAAGGCTATTCAACATCAGAAAAACAGTTAATGTGATCTACCACATTAATAGCTCGAAGGATAAGAATCACCTGATTTTGTCAATTGATACAGAAAAGGCGTTTGACAAAGTCCAACATTCATTCATGCTAAAAATTCTCAGCAAAATAGAAATAGAGGGCAGATTCCTCAATGAAATAAGGGGCATCTATGCAAACCCAACCACCTACATCATCCTGGAGAGAAACTGAAAGAATTCCCCTTGAGAATAGGAACTAGACAAGGATACCCACTCTTAAAAGCTAGCAAGCTGCCATCTGAGGTACACTGAGTGGTCCCAGTGCATCAGGAACAGATGATCACTGAGAACAACAAAGACACAAGGCTAAAAAAACCCAGGAGACAGAAGGACCCGTATGAATGCTGACCGTATCAACATGTGACCAGAAGAACCAGATGGTGCCTGGCCACCACCAAAGACAGCCATGTTGGGGCACGCAATGTTGAGTCCCAGTGGCAACAAGAGAAAAAGAGAGGTTCACCTGAAGAACTCCACTAAAAGACTGCAATGGATGGTCTGGGAGCCTAGGAGTTTCCCTGGGAGCATGGTTCCTAGACTTGCTGCTGTCCCTGATCAGAAAACAATACTGAGGTCACCCTTTCATACAAGAATGAACTGGATTTGGGGACATAATGTGACTGTATAGTGTGTGTACTTTATGGTTCTGTGAATTTATAGGATGCTGTCCTACTGGCCACTTACTGGAGGAGAGAGGAGAGGGTAGAAAGCAGGGGACAGGAGATAGTTAAGAGGATAGGACACGTATAACAAAAGAAAGGAGTGTGCTGTCACTGGGCAAAGAGAGAAGAAGGAGCTGCAGTTAGGTGGGCTAGCAAATTTAATCTGAGTTGTACACTTTCACTTAATCACAATAAAAAATAAAAAATGACACTGGAATTTGTATTGGGATTCTATCACTTATGTAGATCACTTTGGATAAAATTGACATTTTCACAATGTTAAGTCTTCCTATCCATGAGCAGGATAGGTTTCTCTGTTTATGTAAGTCTCTTTTGGTTTCTTGAAGTAAGGTCTTGTAATCCTCTCAGTATAGGTCCCTTCTTTCTCTGATTAGGCTTATTCCTACGTATTTTATCTTCTTGGGGGCTGTAGTAAATGGCATTTGTTTGACAGTTTCCTCTTTGATGTTTTCTTTGTTGGTGTTAAGGAATCCTACCAATTTACTTATGTATATCTTATATCGTGATACTTCACTGGTCTCTTCTATTAGTTCCAGTAGTTTACTTACGGATTCTTTAGGATTCTCTGCATATACAATCATATCATCTGCAAACAGAGAGATTTTTACTTCATCTTTGCTGATGCAGATGTCTTTTATTTCTTTGTCTTGTCTAATTGCTTTGGCTAGAACCTCTAGCACAATGTTGAATAGAAGTTGTGAGAGTGGACATCCTTGTCTAGTTCACATTCTCAGGGGAAATTCTTTCAGCCTCTCTCCATTCAGGATGATGTAGGTGGTTGGCTTTAAACAGATGCCTCTTATTGCATTGAGGAGTTTCTCCTCTATTCCCATTTTGCTGAGAGTTTTTAATATGAATGGGTGTTTGGACTTTATCAAATGCCTTTTCTGTATCAATTGACAAAATCAGGTGATACTTATCCTTTGAGTTATTGTTTTTCCGATGCTGAAGCAGCTTTGCATCCCTGATATGAATCTGACTTGCTCATAATGAGTTATTTTTTTGATATGTTCTTGAATTCTATTGGTTAGGGTTTTGTTGAAGATTTTTGATTCTAAGTCATCAATGATACTGGTCTGTAATGTTTGTTTTTTGTGGGATCTTTCCCTGGCTTCGGTTTCAGAGTTATTCTGGCTTCACAGAATGAATTTGGGAGTATTCTTTTCTATGCTGTGAAATAACCTCAGTATTTTTGGAATTAATTCCTTTGTAAAAGCTTGCTGGGATTCTCCAGTGAAGCCTTCTGGGCCAGGACTTTATTTGATTGGTAGTTTTTTTATTACTTTTTAAATCTCATCCTTAGTGATGGGTTTATTAAGTTGTTCTACTTCTCCTTGTGATAATTTTGATAGGTGATATGAATCTAGAAATTTGTCCATTTCCTCTAGGTTTTCAAATCTGTTAGAATACAGTCTTTTGTAGTATTCTGTTATGATACATTTGATTTCAGTTTGAAAGGGCATTTACCTAGATTTCTAATCCACTAAACATAAGAACTCATTGCTTATTGGCCTTTTTGCTCTAAATTCTCTTGATGCTTGAAAAAATTTCTTTGCATAGTGTGTGGATTGAATAGTATTCTACACCCCTACCCCACACTCCAACTCATGTCCATCTCACCCCTTATATATGATGCAATTTGGAAACAGTCTTTTGAGATATAATAAAGTTAAGAAGAGGTCACACTGGATTAGAGTGGACCATAAGTCCAATGACTGGCATCCTTACATAAAGACAGATTTTAAAACACAAAAGAGACACAGAGAAAAATATCATGTGAAGACAGAGGCAAAAACTGGAATTTTGTCGACTGTCATGGTTTGAATTGTGTCCCCCCAAAAATGTGTGCAGCCATGTGGCTGGGATATGGTTCCCAGTATCTTGGAAATGTCCTCCATTGTGTGGTTTTGCTAACCTGTATGTTAAAGGATTAGGGTGGGGCTGTGAATTCCTGCTATGGGGGAAGTTTCCCTGGAGCATGGCTTGCCCCACCCTTAATGCTTTTAGCTTGCAAGGAATAAAAGGAAAAAGAACCAAGGACAATTTGAGAACCTCGCTACCATCAAGCAAGCAGCACCGGGAGCAGAGCACGTCCTTCAGACCAGAGGTTCTTGTGTGAGGACGCTCCCTGGACAATGACTGATGCAATACCGGACTTTCCTCCAGAGCCGACAAGGGGAAAGTCTTTCCCTGGAGCGGACACCCTGAATATGGACTCGCAACCTACCGGACTGTGTAAGAATAAATCTTTCTTTGTTAAAGCCATCCACTCTGTGGTATTTCTGTTAGAGCAGCCCTAGCTGACTAAAACATCGACACAAGTTAAGGATCACTGAGGATTACTGGCAACCATCAGAAGAAAGAGACATGAAACAGTCTTTTCTAGAACTTCAGAGAAAGCATAGGCCTACTGACACCTTGATTTCCAACTTCTGACCTCCAGGATTGTCAAAGAATAATTACATTGTTTTAAGCTATTCCCCAAAACAAACCCACTGCCACTGGGTCAATTCTGACTCACGGAAATTCTATAGGAAAGAGTAGAACTGCCCCATAGTGTTTCCAAGTAGTGGCTGGTGGATTTAAACTGCCAGTTCTTTGGTTAGCAGCTCTGCTCTTAACCACTGTGTTCCCAGGGCTCCTTAAGCTACCCAGCTTACAGTATTTATTATGGCAGTCACGGGGAACTAAGGCAAAGGCCTTCATCACCACTTGAGAAAAATATGACCATCATCGTGATCCCTCATCCCTTTGATCCCATGCAGTCATGCTCAACAATACTTCTAAACGAAAACCTTCCCCTAATCATAGTCAAGTAGACTGGAAGGATCTGAAAAGTCCACGTTCTAGTAGGTGAATTTATTTCTACTGTTATCATAAAAGAAGCTTAAGTTTATCCTATATTTCTTGACTTGCTCCCCATTTGCTGATGGGACAGCTATAGAATATCTCCAAGAACAAACACTGTCATATCTTTTACCCCTGGAGAAAACTTTATCACCCTGTTGCTGGGGTTATGTCTCCAAAGATGTTACTCATTAATCACTTTACTTTCTCTCATCTGCTCCAATAATGTGAGTTGGATCTCCTCTATTACCTTACTTCCTCACTTGATCTCCAAGTGAGATCAGGAATGTATGGAAAGGTTCACCTTAGGAGTTTCTGGCCTGGTAGGAAGGGAACATTCCCTCCACAACTATCTTCACTCCTTCTTATTTGCTCTACCACAACTTCCCCATAAAACAGAAGCACAATTCAGGATTAAAAATTTCTTTGAAGCATTCAGGTTGTCTACTACAACACTTGCTGGGCCCATTGTCACCAACAGATTTATAACTTTATCTTTTTAATTGAATAGTTTTAGTCTTTCATTTTCTTGAGATAGTCTGATTTCACAAATGTCCTCAAAGAATTATAAAGATGGGAAGAAGAGCATCTCCTGTGAATGGTAACAACTTGGTGCCAATTAAAATCAGCCTTTTAATCTGGCACTCTCAACTACTTGGGCTAAAAAACTGAACTCTTGTTCAGTCTTTCCCACTTCAAAATAAGCAAGTAGTCCCCTCCTCCACTTCAGTAAAGTCTAGTGAAACAGCTTAATGCAGTGAAATAGACTAAGTTTGAACTGGGTGACAAATGCTCTTTCCCACCCATGAAAATGGGCCAGCAGTGAGTATAAGCTCTTGTGAGCACACATCCTGCCACAGACAGGACTAGAATAGCTGTTTCTGCTGACACTGTCATCACCCTCCCTCTGCAGAACACTTTCTTTCTTATCAAGTAGAGCAAAGTTAGGAAAACAGTAAGTGAGTCAAGTGTTTACTTGGCTGTTGAATGTTGATAAAATGTTGGCTATAGTGTGGTTCTGGGTCAGGTAAACACTATACAACTCAACCAACATCAGGTGAGAGCGCAACCCAAACAGCGCATGATAGTTCTTAAACAATATCCATTTCTACATTTTTAGCCCAGTCTTTGTTCACTTAGACTCGTGAAGGACTGTGTTTATACTGAGTGCATTACAGAGTCACGTTGGTTGTATTATACCCAGTGGTGTGGTGATCACTGCAAGTGGCTAACTCTCAATGCCAAGAACGGTGAGAAGCCCACTATCAGGCATGAAAAGAAAGAGGCAAAAAAGAGTAGCAGTCCAAGCTGAGGGAGTTGCCAAGATACTGAGCCAATACTAACTTGCTTCTACTTGTAGAAAATTAAAATCAATCTCAGGTCCAAGTGAGATAATCTTCAGACTGTCTGAAAGCTACAGACTGTGGCATGGATTTGTAGAAATCTTTTCAGGCTGCAATTAAGGATGAGAGAGACTCTAAGTCAGATAACAGAAAGGCCAATGTAAACTCACTCATTTGAAAGTAGAATTCATCCTTCCAGAGGGGAAAAAAAAGGAGAATAACAGTAGTAGTTATGACGATAATGATGATTACAAATTAAATTACATCCACTGGGCTGTTTTATTACTCCAACTGGTGTCTGGACTTTCTGGCTACCTCTGAGTTTCACTCAGCAATGTGGCAAAATCTAGACATCTTGCCCTTCTCACCCCAAAAGGGAAGAAAATTATCCCAAATCTATAGCATGAATAATCTATTTGGCTAGTGAACAATCTCTAGATATTTGCACAAAAGTCAAACTATCAAGCAGGTGGGTATTCTCTCTCTGACTGACCTCCTTCCACTTAAACCCCAGAAGATTGAAAAGACCAGGGTGTTTCAAGACCTAGAATTTCCTACTAGACCCTGTCATCAGTGGTCACCATGACCTTGAACATGGTACTGAACTCCCTATGTCCTCTGGAATTTGGGGGCGTGGGGTAATATCTGATGTGCTGCCTTGTTACAAGAAATCAAGGGCATGTGAAAGTCATTTGAGAATAACAAAGTGCCAAACAGGGGCAAAGACTGTGAAACGGGGATACTGTCACTGTGGAGCACTGTGTAAAAGAGACTCATTATATAATCATTAAATTGTATAGAAACTTTTCTCATAAAGGGTTAAAAAACCAATTCATTAATGGAAAAAAGACAGATAATGCCTGCTATAGACTGAATTGTGTCCTCCCAATGCTGTGTGTTTAAATACTGTCCACTGTACCCGTGACTACAGCTCTTTTTGGAAATGGGAATTTTCTTTTGTTATATTAATGGGGTCATAGCAGAGAAAAGTAGGTCTTAAACCTAATCACTTCTGAGTTATAAAACAGACACAGATACACACATACAAGGAAAGAGGAAAACACTTGGTACATCTATAAGACAGATGCATCCTACAATCCTAGGAACACCAAAGATTGCAGGCAGCTACTGGTAACTGAGATAGACCAGGAAAGATAGCCTGCTACCGCTGTGCTCTGTATTTAAACTTTTGACCTCCTGAATAGTGATAATGTGAATTTCTGTCTTTTGAAGTCACCCTGTTGTTGTATTTCTGCTGTGGCTCTAGGAAACGAAGACAAGATTCTTTTTCTTTTACTTTTTATTACTTAGGCTCCATAATCACCCTAGTGTCAGGCACTGCAGGTCGATATTCCCACATACCTTAACACCCAAGCCATCACTGAACCACCAAGCCACATGACACCAGAATCTCATCCAGGAAAACTTTCCAGACAGAACAATGATGGAAAATACAAGGGAAGAGTTAGGAGAAAGGACATAACCAGATAGCAGGCAGAGAAAACAATAATCCATGATTTGTACAGTAGACACAATGATGCATTGCCTAGATTATCTTTCAGTGAAGGACTCAATGCCCCAGCTGCCAGAAGTGCTGTGGTCTCAGCTGCAGAGAGAACCCTGAGTAGTGCAGATTACAGTCAATGATAGATTGAAGATGCAACATGAGGACTCAGCAATTTTCAATGTGTTGGCCTAATACAGGACAATTCTGGAAGGCTAGTTTCACTCCAGAAGTCCGGTGTGGGGTCAGTGAGGCTTCCACCCTTTCTTCCCAGCTCAGCTTCTCCCTCTTCTCACTCCTGCTTTATTTTTCCCTTTCCACAGCCACTGACCACAAGGGCATACTTTAATAAACAGCCTACACTCTAAACTCTATCTCAGGATCTATCCTCTTGGGAATCCATCTTGCAACAGCTAGGAAATTGGGAAGATTTGCATTCTCAAAAGTGAAGGGAGGAAAATGGAAGGGGCACTGTCATCACTTTCCCTTATTGAGTTTCTGCTGTTGCCAGACACTGGAGAACAGTGGAAAGGCCCTAAAAGTTAGGTTCCTGGGCCTTTATAGTCTATTACTTGCAAGCCACATGGTCTTCAGTAAGTTAGCCTCTCAGGGCCTTTGTGTACTCTTTGAAAAAGAGGTGACTAGTCATCCTACCTGCCAATTGAGTCATTGTGAGTGTCAATTAAGAAAATATATGTGAATCTGCTAGTGACTATTTCTTTTCTCTCCAGTATGCTGGCATGAACTTGTACCATGAAACTCGCCTCCAAAATTGCAGTGTGGTAAGACACTGAAAAAAGAGGCAGATGATTCCAAGGTGGCAAGAAAGAGTTTATTTGAGGGATGTATATATGAAGCACGTCCTGGGCTGCAGCAGAACTGAACAGATCTCCATGCCCTACATTTGATGGGCAGCAGTTTTACAATGGTGGTGAACAACAGTGGCTACATGCCAGAGACTTATATAAGGCTGCCTCAGAAAGTTACATAAGAATAACTTGGCAAATGGCAGTGAGCTAGAAGAAACCATGAGGACACTCACATTCAGCCCAGAAATCCTGTTTCTGCTTGAGTCTGCCCTTCAAGGCTGTTTTTCACAATCTGACATGTCCCACCTCTTCTGACAGGTCCCTAAGGGCCCTAAGATGAGGTATTACACCTTTACAGGTAGATGCAGACAGCACTGCTATAGTTGAAGTCGCAGACCACACCAGCAATATAGGCAAACACAACAGAAAAAGACTATACCTGGGTGTCTTAGCTAACTATTGCTGCTGTAACAGAAATACCACAAGTGGTATTTAACAAAAAGAAATTTATTCTCTCATGGTTTAGGAGGCCAGAAGTCCAAATTCAGGGTGCCAGCTCCAGGGGAAGGATTTCTTTCTCTGCTGGCTCTGGGGGATGATCCTTGTCATCTATCTTCCTCTTGGCTAGGAGCTTTTCAGCCCAGGGACTCCAGGTGCAAAACTTGTGCTCCCCTCTCAATTCTTCATGCTTGGTGGTCTCTCTCCTTTTGGCTTGCTTCTCTCTTTCATATCTCAAAAGAGATTGACTCAGATGCAACCTAAGTTTTGAGAATGGAGAGTTTTGACATGCCATGGGATTGTTAACCAACATCATAAAATATTATATGTGCTGTTTAATGAGAAGCTAGTTTGCTCTATAAAACTTTTCTGAAGTACAACTAAGAAAAAAGAAAATGATACAATCTAATTCTGTATGTTGAGTCCTCCCTTATTAACAAAATTGCCTCTCATCCTGCTCATAAACATCATACAGATCAAGACTTATATAAAAAGTAGGATAATCATATCAGACTTCAAAATGATAGGCAGCTACATAACACTGGGAATCATGGCATAAATTGACATACATTTTTGAGAGACACAGTTCAGCACATAACACCAGAAAAAGACCAAGGGCCCCCCAAAAAACTAGCCATCTAGAGGGGAAAGAGAAAAGCCAGGCAGCCACAGAAGACCAGCTATTAAGTGTGCCCAAGGCTTGTGTTTCCTAACATGGCCTAACAAATTAGTTATGTTCTAGTGGTAGGCAGCATATAGCTACAAAGTTCAGTTTTTACTATAGCACGTGTCCTACCTTGAGTGGCTGTTAGAGTATCTAAAGCTATTTGATTCTGAAGAATCATCTTTGATTTGGGTAGTTTTGGCAGTTAATAGCCAAAAGCTTTGTCTACCATCATCCAGGGACTGTTTAGTAAACTTAGAGCTTTAGTTTGCCCCATCACTTCTTTTTTAAAACTATTTTACTGTGCTATAAATGAAGTTCACAATCCAAGTCAATTTACCATGTAAAACCCCTTATACACACCACTATGCAACTGTAGCTGGTCTCCCCATCTGTGCCAGTATACTCCTGCTTTCTACCCTGTATTACCAATATCCATTCAACCAACTCCTGTTCCCCTCCACTCTGTCATCTTGACTCTGAACAAGAGCTGCTCAGACAGCATCATATATCTATTTAAGGCAAGGAGCACATTCTTCGGCAGCAGCACTCTATGTCCTATAGTCAAGTCCAATTTTGTCTAAACAGTTGCCTTTGGTACTGGTTTCAGCTCTGGGCTAACACAGAATCCGGGACATTCTGTTCTTGTGGAAACCTCCAATCTGATGGGCCATCAAGTCTGGACTTTCAAGAAAGTTCTAGTTCTGCACACCCATTTTTCTCCCACTACATCAGGTATTTTACGTTGTGTACCCTGTTAGGGCAGTTGTTGATGGTGGTCAGGCACCATCTGTTCTCATGTTGATGTAGTCTCTAGGTAATTTGGCAGCTTCTGTCTTCTGGGCTTGTATTTTCCTCATGTCCTTGATGTTCTTTATTCTTCTGTGGTTTGGGACCAATTGATATTGCTTAGCTGGCTACTTGCTTGCTTTGAAGACCCCAGATGACGCTCACCAAAGTAGGATGCAGAATATTTTCTTAAAAAAAAAAAAAAGAAACTTAGTTATGCCAGTTAGCTTAGATGTTCCCTGAAACCACGGTCCCCAGACACCATCCTTGCTAGTCTGTCCTTCAAAATGTAGAGTTGTATTTAGAAAACCGTTTAGCTATTGGTGTAGGCCAGTTGTGATAAATTCCCTTCTAGTGTGTGCTGTCATTCCCTTTACCTAAATTAATTTCCATCTACTGCTAACTAGGAATACACCTCTTCCTCCCTCCCCACCCTTTTTACTATCAAAGATTATTTTCTTCTGTGTTTAAACCTTTTTTAAATTCCTTATTAATAGTATTCTCATAAATACTAGTTCTTTTGCAACTGACTAATTTCATTCAGCATAATGTCTTTTGGATGACTCTCTGTTAAGAGGTGTTTCCTGAGATCATTGCTGTTCTTTATCATTGCATAGTATTCCATTGCATGAATATACCACAGTTTGTGTACTCATTCATTTGTTGATAGGCACCTAGATTGATTCCATCTTTTTCCTATTATGGGCAGTGCTGCAAAAAACATCAATGTCCCTATATCTGTTCATATGACGGCACTTATATCTCTAGGATATATCCTAAGAAGTGGGATTGGTAGATCATATGGTATTTCTATTTCTAGCTATTTAAGAAATGCCAAATTGATTTCCAAAGTGGTTGTATCATTTTATTACACTCCCATCAGCAGTGTAGAAGAGTTTCAGTCTCTCCACAACCTTGCTAATATCTATTATTTTGTGTTTTTTGGATTAATGCCATCCTTGTTGGTGAGGAAATCCTGGTGGCATAGTGTTTTAAGTGCTATGTCTGCTAACCAAAAATGGTTGGCAATTCGAATCTGCCAGGCACTCCTTGGAAACTCTATGGAGCAGTTCTACTGTGTTATATAGAGTTGCTATGAGTTAAAATCAAGTTGACAGCACTGGGTGTGGTTTGATTTGGTTTTTAGTGTGAAGTGGTATCTCATTGTAGCTTTGATTTGAATTTCTGTAATGGCTAATAATCATGAGCATTTTCTCATGAATCTGTTAGTACCTGGATATCTTCTTTGGTGAAGTGCCTGTTCATATACTTTGTCCATTTTTTAATTGGGTTGTCTTTTTTCATGTTGAAGTTTTGCAATACCTTGCAGATTAGGGAGACTAGATGCTGATGGGATTTGTGGTAGCCACATATTCTTGCCTAGTCTGTAGGGAGTGTTTTCACTCTTTTGGTGAAATCTTTGGATGAGCATAAGTGATTTTTAGGAGTTCTCAGTTGCCTATTTTCTCTTGTGGTGTTTGTGCATTGTTAGTGATGTTTTGTAGTCTGTTTATGCCATTCAGAGTTGTCCCTGTTTTTTCTTTCATGATCTTTATTGTTTCAGATTTTATATTTAGGTATTCAGTCCATTTTGAATTAGTTTTTTTGTATGGTGCGAGATAAAGGGTCTTGTTTCACTTTTTGCAGATGGATATCTGATTATGTCAACACAATTTGTTAAAGAGACTCTTTTCCCCAGCTTGCAGGCCTTGGGCCTTTATCAAATATCAGGGGTTCATAGGTTGATGAAGTTATAGTTGGATTCTCGATTTTGTTCCCTTGGTCTATGTGTCTGTTTTTGTGCCAGTACCAGGCTGTCTTGACTACTGTGGTAGTGTAGTGGATTTTAAGGTCAGGAAGAGTAAGGCCTCCCAGTTTATTCCTCTTCTTTAGTAAAATTTATTTATCTGTGGATTTCTTCCTTTCCACATGGAGTTTTACTTCTGCATTTCATTAAAAAATGTTGTTGGAAGTTGAATTGGGGTTGCATTGTATGTGTAGATTGCTTTGGGAACTATAGACACTTTCAAATGGTTAAGTTTTCCTATCCAAGAGCAAGGTAGGTTTCTCCAGTTATGTAAGTCACTTTTTGTTTCTTGCAGTAAGGTCTTGTAGTTTTCTTTGTATAGTCTTTTACAACTCTGGTTAGATTTGTCCGTAGATATTTTATCATCTTGGGCACTATAGAAAATGGTAAAGATCTCATGATTTCCTCTTTGGTTAAATTTGTCCCTAGGTATTTTATCATCTTGGGCACTATAGTAAATGGTAAAGATCTCATGATTTCCTCTTTGGCTGTTTCTTTTTTGGTGTAAAGGAATCCCACCAATTTACGTAGGTCTATCTTCTATCTTGATACTCTGCTGAACTCTTATATTACATCCAGTAATTTTTTGGTAGATTCTCTAGGGTTTTCTGTTTATAAGATCATGTCATCCACAAATAGCAATACTTTAACTTCTTCTTTGCCAGTTTGGATGCCCCTTATTTCTTTATGATGCCTAATTGCTCTGGCTAGGACCTCCAGAACAATGTTGAATATGAGTAGTGACAATGGACATCCTTGTCTAGTACCTGTTCTTAAGTGGAGTGTTTTCAGCTTCTCTCCTTTAAGTATGATGCTAGATGTCAGTTTAGCGTAGATGGCCTTTGCTATGTTGAAAATTTTCTCTTCTCTTCCTACTTTACTGAGTTTTTAACATGAATTGTGTCAGAGTTTCTCAAATGCTGTTTCTGCATCATCTGATAGAATCAGTGGCTCGTGTCTTTTGTTTATGTGGTTGATTACATTAATTGTTTTCCTAATGCTGAACCATCCCTGCATCCCTGGTATGAATCCTACTTGGTCATAATGAACTTTTTTTTTTTTTGATGTGTTGTTGAATTGTGTTAGCTAGGATTTTATTAACGATTTTTGTGTCTGAGCTTATGAGAGATATTAGTCTGTAACTCTCCTTTTTTGTGCTGTCTTTACTTGACTTGGGTATCAGTGTTATACTAGCTTCATAGAATGAATTTGGGAATATTCTATACTTTTCTATGTTCTGGAATACCTTCAGAAGTAATGACGTTAACTCTTCTTTGAATGTTTGATAGAATTCTCCAGTGAAGTCATCCAGACTAGAGATTTTTTTGGATGGAAGTTTTTTTAATTACCTTTTCAGTCTATTCATTTGTAATGGGTTTGTTTAGTTCTATCTCTGATTTTGCTAGTTTAGGTAGATGGTGTTTTTCTAGAAAATTGTCCATTTCCTCTAGGTTTTAAAATTTATTAGAGTATAATTTTTCATAGTATTCTTCTATGATTCTTTTATTTTCAGTAGGTCTATTGTGATATCACTCATCTCATTTTTTACTTGGATTATTTGTTTCTTTTCCTGTTTTTATTTTGTATGTTTGGCCAATGGCTTATCAGTTTTGTTTCAGAAAACGAGCTTTTGGACTTGTCTACTCTTTCAGTCATTTTCCTATTTCATTTATTTCTGCTCTACTTTTAATAATTTGCTTTCTTCTGGAGCCTGACGGGTTCTTTTGCTGACATCTTTCTAGTTGTTCAAGTTGATGAGTTAATTCTTTGATTTGTGCTCTTTCTTCTTTTTGGATGTCTGTGTTTATTCAGATGAATTGACCTCTGTACATTGGTTTTGCTGTGTCCCATAGATACGGGTAGGAGGTGTGTTCATTCTCACTTGATTCTATGAAATTCTTAGTGGCATCCTTGATTTCTTTTATTGCCTAGTAGTTCTTGAGCAAAATGTTAGTTTCCATGTTTTTTTACTTTATTTGCATCATTTTCCTGTTATTAATTTCTAGTTTTATGTCTTTGTGGTCTGAGAAGCAGCTTTGTATTATTTCAATATTTTGAATTTTGTGGAGTATTGCTCTGTGACCTAATATGTGGTCAATTCTGGAGAATGTTCCATGTGTATTGCAAAAGGAAGTATACTTGGCTGCTGTTGGATAAAGTGTTCTGAATATGTGTGTGAGGTCAAGTTGGTTGACTGTGGCATTTAAATCTTCCATGTGTTTACTAAGCTTTTCTCAGGATGTTCTGTCCTTTAATGAGAGTAGTGTGTTGAAGTCTCTTACCGATATTGTGGAGCTTTTTATTTCTGTTTTCAGTACAAATAGTGTTTGCTTTACGAATTTTGGAGCCTTGTCACTGGGTGTATAGAGATATTTAGTATGATTGTATCCTCCTGCTGTATAAAGCCTTTGACCTTTATATAGTGACCCTCTTTATCCTGTATGATGGATTTAACTTTCTATTTTGTCAGAGACTAGCTTTGCCATTCCTGTTCTTTTTTGAATATTACTAGCCTGATATATTTTTTCAAACTCTGAGCTGTAGTTCGTTTCTGTCTTTGAGTCTAAGGTGTTTCTACTGTAAGCAGCATATAGATGGGTCAATTTGCTACTCTGCTTCTCTTTATTGGTGTATTTAATCCATTTATATTCAATATGACTATTGATATATACATTGCTAGTATTGTCATTTTGATGTCTTTTTTTGATGTTGTGGACAGTTCCTCTGTTGCACTCCATTTTGTGTATGGAGTGTTTTTCTTTATGTATTTTCTTTTCATGGCTTTTAGTGTTTGTTTTCTTGAAATTATTGTGATCTCATATGTTGGTTTTTGACATGTAGAATTATAGGGCTTTTTTTTTTTGGTTACTCCCTTAGTCCGCTTTATTAATCTAAAAGTAATCCAAACTTGAGTATCTGTGTATCTCCTTGACTCGTTCCACATCTGGAAGATCTATGTGCATATTTTTTTACCCTCTTTTTCATATAATATAGTTGTTTATATCTTGAGGTCTCTCAGTTTCCGTGTTTTGCAATTTAGTTTTGGTTATCATTTTTGGATTTCCTTGCCTGATGGTATCTAGACGCTCTGTCGCGTGTTGGATGTTTACATATATATCCAATGTTATTGATTTCCTAATCAAAGAACTTCCTTTAATGTTACTTGCAGTTTTGGTTTGGTTCTTACAAATTCTCTAAATTTTTGTTTATCTGTAAAAGTCTTAATCTCATCTTCATATTTGAGAGACAATTTTGCAGGGTATATTATTCTTGGTTGGCAGTTTTTTTTTTCTCTCAGAACTTGTCTATGGTATCCTACTGTCTTTTGGCTAGAATCATTTCAGCTGAGTAGGCTGAGCATAATCTTAATAATTTTCCTTTGTAACTTACTGTTTTTGCTTAATTCTGGCTGCCCTCAGTAGTCTCCCCTTGTCTCTAGTTTTATTGAGCTTTATTATGATATGCCTTACTGTATTTTTGGGGGGATCTATCTTGAGTGGCACTCAATAAGCAGTCTGAATGTAGATCTCATCCTGCATGATGTCAGGTATGTTTTCTGTCATCAAGTCTTCAACAATTCTCTCTCTATTTTCAGCTATTGCACCTTGTTCTGATACTCCAATCATTCAAAATATTATTTCTCTTAACAGAGTCCACATCATGCTTAGCGGCTCTTCACTCTCATTGAGTCTTTTTTTCTGATTTTTCCTCATGTATGCTGGTGCCATTTACTTTGTCTTCAAGCTCACTAATTCTTCATTCCATGTCCTCAATCCTGCTCCTTTGACTTTCTATTGAGTTATCAAGCTTGGTGATTTTATTGTTAATCCACTGAATTTCAGAGCACTGCTGCTCAAGCATTTCTTGTAGCTTTTTTAATTTATCAGTGTGCTCTGTTGCATTTTGCATGATCTCTCTCTTGATATCTTGCACAGCTCCGTACACAATCTTTTGTATTCTGTCTCTGATAGTTGCAGGAACTCTTCTTCATCTGGGAAATCTGTTGATGTTTTATTTCAGTTTTCAGAAACCGTGGTAGCATACTTCTTTAGGTGTTTAGAAATTGGTTGTTGTCTTTGAGCCACTCAGAAGTCATTGCAGTGAAAGAAACTTAATAGTTCAGTTGGCCTGAACTTTGTCTTTCTACCATGGCTGGGTTGAAATTTCTTCATGCAGTCTCATTATTTTCTGTTTCTTGACTTTACTGCCCAACACTGGGCTTCTGCCGCTGCCAGCCCAGCTCCCAGATGGGGAAGTTGCACCTGGTCTCAGCGGTACCACTACTGCTTCTGCCTTTGGGTTGGAGGGGTCTCTTATTAAGGTGCTGCACTTTCACAGCCACCTCAAAGGCACCACTGTTGCAGCTGCTTCTAGGTTGGGCAGATCCCTCACAGAGGCTCAGCCTCGGCTCCCAGGTGTGAAGAAAAGGGGAGGTCACACACACACACCTGCTTCCACAAGCTGCAGCTGCAACCAGTGCTGCAGTTTCTGTTGCCCCTCCTCTGGGAGTTTTGTTGATGACTCTCCCATGGTGGAGGGGTGACATGTCCCTTATCAGCAAGCAGCTCCTGGATCACATGCACCTCTCCCTTGTCACTGCCTACAGTGCCTCTGGGTTGGGCTGTCACCCACGAAGCCTTAGTCACAGCCACAGCTCACAGGCAGGGGAGGGGTCGCATATGTCCTCGCCTCCTGTCCTAGTCACACACTACCCCCACATCACTGTCACTGCCACCCCAGGGCCACATACATTCCCAAAACCACCATTGTCTCCAGGCTGCCTGTGGTCTCAAGTCACTGTCCAGGCAACTGAGTGTGTTTCTCCCAGTACCACTGGAGCTAAGCTTCCTTGGCCTGGACCACTCTAGGGCCCACAAGACCACTGATTTCTAATACCATACGACCACTGGTCTAGTCTTAAGGCCCTCTGACCTGTGTAAAAGCCTTCTGTCCTGGGATGCTTTCTTTAGGCAGGTGTGGATCACCTTTGCTCTCAGACATGGTGGTATCTCTCAGTCTCACGTTGCAAATTTGTTTTGGTAGGGGGAGTTTACTGTGCTCACTTCACCTTCTGTGAACAGGGTCTCTTTGTCTGGAGCCTTGTTGTTTCCTCCCTGGTGGTCATGTACTCCTATGATCTTCTTGTCACACAGCCCATTCTTACAAATTTCTCCCAGGTGTTCTGGCCTTTTGGAGTGCCCAGTATGGTTAGATTAACTGATTTTTTTGGTCTTTGTTTTTAGAGGGCTCAGCAGGGTCATGAGGCTGTGGCATCATCTTGACTCCACCACCCGTTTGTTAAGTTCTTCTTTCTGAGTCTCAGAGAATGGCTCAGGGCAGGCTTAAGGAGTTCTACTTCTAATTGGGTTAATGCTGTCAGACTCAAAGGCCAGGCACACTCCAGAGAAGGGAGGGGGACAATGGCTCAGGACAGGCTTGACGAGTCCAATTTCCAGCCATTAATGGCATCAGATTTTAGTGCCAGGTGCAGTGCAGATAAGGTAGTGAAGAGTGCTGTGAGAAGAGAAATAGGCCTATCCCAAAGGAAAACTTTAAATCCATGTGGTAGGTTACCTCAAAGACTTAGCTTTTGATCATCTGGCACTGTTTCCCATTGGCTCTGGAAGCATGAGTGAATTCTGCAGACAGTTCCTGCTGCTGAGGAGAATACCTACTAACCTCGACTGCATGGCTTACCATGGTGGCAGCATGTGTTTCCCAGCAGGTCAAGTCTGTGGAATCCTATGTATTTCTGGTGCTACTCCCTCTTCCTAGTTGTTCAGTCTGATTTCTCAACTTTCCCCATGATATTCCAGGTTTGTAGGATGTCATGTTACTAGGTTCATTTGTTTTTTTAGGATCTTTGTTGTTGGAGGGGCTACAGGAATTGTGTATCTACTCTGCCATCTTGCCCTGATTCTAAGAAGTGAAAAAGAGAACCAAAACAGTTAAAAGGAAATCAGATCAGTGGAAAAGACTATGCTTGTTCCACCTGGTAGGGGCCTGATATAATCCATCTGCTAGTCCATCACAGGCTGTGTTCCTTTATGTATCTTCTTAGGATCATGGGTGTGACCCTAATAATTTGCAATATGTTTTCTCCTTTTCAAAAACACCAGTTGAGAACTTGACTTAACTAATACCATAGTGATACTCTAAACAATCTGTGCTTTTTTATCACACCAAGTACATTGGCTTCTTTCCAAAGGGACATGGAGCCCTCTAAGTTCCTGCAGGCTTGGTCCTTCTCCTCTTTTTGATCTCTTGATAAATGTTCTTTAACCAGTGAGACAACAGCTAGGAAGGCTGCCTGGCATTTTTGTTATCTATAACTTTCTTTTTTGCTCCTTATCTCAGTCAGAGCAGACTTGCCAAGTTAGTTCTACTAGCTGAGAAATTTTTATGTAAGTTTTGTCTTTAGCTGTTACAAACACACAGATTAGAGTCCAGGTGTGTGATACATATACCTATAGTTTAATAAAGAGTTTCTTGTGGTCATTTTGTGGTGTATACAATTATCTGTGGGCTATGTGCTTAAAAATATGAAGTGTTCCTTGCCAAAAATGATGTATAAATTCCAATGTAATAACTGACTTTTGAAATTCCATGGAGAACGGTCTGTGTTGCTGTGAAGTATCTAGTGGTATCATACTTCCCAAAAAACCTTCTTCCTCTTTTTGATTTATAGTTTGTTTCATTTACTTAACTGTTCCATAGCATGTACCCAAATCAGGTGACATGGAGCAGATGCCTTGGGCGTTGACATAAGCATATAAAAAAATTTTGTATGGCAACCACCAAATCACTGTTCTTTACTGCTATGCCTGCCTCTATTTTCCAACCAACACAGGCACTAGTGGAACTTCTCCTTCAGGGGGCACTGTTCTAATTTTTCTATAGTATCTGTTTCTTGGTTTCCTGTTGGGGAAAGAGGTGAATGGTCTGCTGATGAAAGACCGGTTGGCATCCAAGTTTTGAAGGTGATCCCAGATGTCCTTCGACAAGACTTTAACTTGGCTCATTATCATCCACTGCTCATCACACCATTGTCCTATCCACATAGTTAACCCACAGGCTGCTGCCCACCTGTCTGTACACAGGGTTAAGAGATCCACGGGTGACAACCACCCATGCAGCCCTTAATTTGACTCACTGACTGCTTTGCCCTGAGTCAGTTTAAAACTAGCTGGTATCACTGGAGACTTTCATAAGCACTGCCATCCACAGTCATAGTGTAATTCAGCTACAGTCATCTGTGTGGCAGATGCCTGCTAGCAACAGATCTTCCCCTTAGAAGAGAGGGAATGTGGCTCTAGCAGTGTGCTAGCTTGTGTGGGGAGGTCTTCTTGTTATGTCCCTGACCAAGTATAACCTGTAACTCTGGGGAAAATGGTCTGGCAGAAAGGGCACTGAACTGTTGCAAGGATGCACGCCATTTGGTCAGTGTAGCTGTCTGGGCAATAACTGAGGAGGGCATGGGAAAAAAAGCCCATTAACCCACCCATTAATGGCAGAGCTATGTGAAGGGTTACAACGCCCACCCTGTTAACAGTTCTATTTGGCAGTGAACATTATAGGATGCCAAAAAAAAAAAAAAATGTTTCTTCATGGGACTCTATTGATTTTCTGAACAAATACTTATGGGGACGTTAGTTCCCCCCTGATCTTGCCATGAAGCCCAGCCAAAGCCATCTGTAGAACTGCTTACATCTAAAGGTAACCCTTCCTATACTGTTTCAACCACTTTCAATTGTGCAACCAACACTTTTGCTTTCGTGAAAGTTTACTGCTGTACAGTACCCCAATCCCAAGAAGCATCCTTTCTAATCAGTTGATAAAGGCATCTCAGAGCCTGGGACAAGTGGGGAATAAATACTCTTCACTACTGCAAAAGATCCACAAAGATGTACTCTTCTTTTGGTATTGTAGGGATGGGGTAGGCTTGTATCTTGTCACCTACGACTTCAGGCAACATATGCGTCTTACCTGGCCAAATGACCCCTAGGAATTTTACCGACAATCCAAGCTCCTGCACCACTAGAGAATTCATGGCCTATCCTCTTCCCTGTAGGTGGATGATTAAGGCATCTATACATTTCTATACAAGAGAAACATCTTCAACAGTTAACATGTTTGGCTCAGCTGTGAGTCCCAGTATGATGTGACTTTTCCCATGTGTTGTGAATGCTGCCTCCATGATGGCAATGAGGGGAAAAGGGCAGCCGCTCAGCTGTATTGGTAAGGCGGGACTCACTCTACAAGCTTGGATTGTGTTGAGATCATCTCTTGAGAGATAAAAGGAAAGTGAAGTGAGCAGAGTTTTAGTAACCTCATATCATCAGGAAAGTAGTACCAAGAGAAGAGTATGTCCTTTGGATGTAAGATTCTTGTGCCAAGATGTTCTCATATTGAATTTGGACTCTTAGCCTACT
Source organism: Heterohyrax brucei (assembly GCA_028571685.1). Classification (NCBI taxonomy): domain Eukaryota; kingdom Metazoa; phylum Chordata; class Mammalia; order Hyracoidea; family Procaviidae; genus Heterohyrax; species Heterohyrax brucei. The sequence continues at coordinate 38,638,689 of CM053157.1, read as the reverse complement.
AACACAATAAAATTTCTTTCAAAGTCATCCACTTGTGGCATTTCTGTTGGAGCAGCACTAGATGACTAAGACATTGTCTCTTAGGTAAAGTCACAGTGGTCCTGAGTAGACAGAGTTTGAGGAATGCTAAAGCGCACACCGCCAGGGCTAACACAGCATGGGTTTCCATCAAGAATATTATGTTCAAAACTGCAGTAAGTACAGGAGGGATTACCTTGTTCTCTATAGACCAAAAGCTTAATCTAGGACTCATTTGTTTTTTTCACAGGCCATATAGGGTTATTAACAGCCCTGTGGGCTTCCTGAGAGATACCTAACCTTTTTGATTCCTAATTTCACTGATTTTCTTCTGTCTTTCAAGAAACTTATATTGCCTGATGTCTACCATTTTTCATGTGGGGCAGGGTCACGGTTTCCCATGCCACATTTCCTCTCAAGACTGCTTTTATCACCCTCACCCACAGTCAGTATTCTCCTACAAAAGAGACTAAAGTCAATCTCAAGAGGACATCAACCCCTAGAAGATATTCTACTTATTAGGGAAATATAAACTTACTATGGCTTGGAGTGAGTATGTTGTATTTTGTAGTGTCCACAGCATCTGACATAGGTGGATGTACTTTCTGCTCTTACTCACCAATAACCAACGGGGTAGGGGTGTCCTCAAGATTGTGCAGGGTTTCCAAAGGTAAGGGTACACTTAGCCCTGGTATCAGCCAGAGCTAGCACCCACTGCTTGCTTGTTCTTGACTCATGTATTGTGATCGCTACATGGGACTTCCAATTTCCCTGTGAGTCCCTGACATTTGGATGACTTCAGCCCTATACCTAGTCACTGGGGATTGACAGGGTCTACCTAGTGGCAAAGAGTACTTCCTCATGGGGGACAGTGGGACCCAGAAAGTAATATTGTTGTTCTGACTTCATATTCTTCCACAGGCTGACCAAACCACATTCAGCTGTTCACTGATTTTTTTTCTACTGCTGTTCCAGCAGCTACTAAGTCCACCCACATCTGCTTTTGGAATACTTTCAAAGGGCCTTGGATGGTCATCTTGTAGGGTTCTCAGCCTTTCTTTTTTTCCCTTTTGATGGCTCACACCCCCTTCCTCTAGCCATCTCAGTTTTACCAAAGTTGGCTGCAGTTTGTCTCATTTGCAGGATTGTTTGGTCCACTACAAGACTAACTATAGCTACCAGCATGCTGTATTAGAAAGACACAGCTACCTCTAGGATCTTTATGTTCATTTCTGCAGGAAGGAATTTGCTGTCTGGTCCCCAGAACTGCTTAGCATAAATGGCATGGTTGATATCTAGTTCCCATATTAATGCTATAACTCTTTTGCAGAAGATCACTTTCCAACTGTTCCAGAAGATCCCCCTAATGTGTCCACACCCTTCTACAACATGAGATTATCCAATCCATGACAACTTGTATGCTATTTGTGTTCTGAGCTGAGTGTCAAATCTGTCAGAGTGTGGGATGGGTAATTATGCTACTTATTTTTCCTGCCTTGGCTCCATTTAAAGAGATAACATCTCCTCTGATATTCCACAGACACAATGATTGAGTCATAATGATTTTCTTTCCTTTCTGCTGGAATTTCCTACACAATTAAAACAATTCAATAGAAGTATATTCTTGCATTGTTATGAAAAGGGTAGGTAAGATTTCTCATCTATGGTCATTGGATTCATGGATAGCTTTCAAATTATAGGTAATAAGTGGTCATCCCCGGGGGGAGGGCACTCTGCAAAGCCAGTCTCCTCTTCAGCTATCACTTCCACATCTGAGTCTAATTAGATTCACTCTCCAAAGGATTCGTGTCCCAGTCATCTTCCACTAACACTGTCCTGTTCTTTACCTTTCGTACTTTCTTTCCTCTCATCTTTATATAAACTTTCAAGTGAGTGTTTCTAGCTGCACATCCTGTATGTGGATGCAGCTAATCAGTGTAGGTTGTGGTCACACACCACATCTGACACATCCCTTTGTAACTGTAATACTTTCTGCAAAGCTCTTATGTGTACTGCAGCAGTTAGTTGGGTGTCAATGGCCAGCCACCCTATCACCATTATTGCTTTTCTAGCTTCCTTTCCATTTTACGAAGGCTCGAGTCTTACTGCAACTGTACTGTGCCATTTGGTGTTTTCCGAGCATCCTCATACTCACGTAGCAGTCCATGCACACCAAACGTATGGGCCGAACCTTTCCACATGAATGCTGCAGGTTAATCTGGGATTTCCCCTTCAGAGGTCTTGTTATCATTCACTATTTCCAGGCTGGCTTGCTAATTGTCTCAGCATGCACTTCTAATATGGAACATACCTCCCAAAATTGAGGGTGTTGAGAGACTGAAGAAAGAGGCAGGCAACTTTGGGGTGGCAGCAAAGGAGTTCAATAGGGAAACTTATATATGAGACAGGCTCTGGGAAGCAGAGGACTGAGAAGATCCCCATACTCCCCGGTGGGAGGGCAGAGGTTTATAGTGATAGTGAATAAGAGTGGCTACACGCCAGAGACTTAAATAAGGCTACTTCAGCAAGAATGGTGTGGGTCAAGATTATATGCTTTCATTATATCTTTTCAATCTGTATGTGGATCAACTAATCTGAGAAACTGGACTATATGAAGAACAATGCATCAGGAGTGCAGAAAAATTTATTAACAGAGTTACGCATATGACACAAACTTGCTTGCTGAAAGTAAAGAGGATTTGAAACAGTTACTGATGAAGATCAAAGACTAAAGCCTTCAATATGGATTGCACCTAAACATAAAGAAAACAAAAATCCTCACAAATGGACCAGTAAGTAACATCGTGATAAATGGAGAAAGGATTGAGGTATTCAAGGATTTCGGTTTACTTGGTCCCACAATCAACATCCATGGAAGCAGCAGTCAAGAAATCAAAAGACACATTGCACTGGGAAAAATCTGCTGCAAAAGACCTCTTTCAAAGGGTTGAAAAGCAAAGATATCACCCTGAAGACCAAGGTGTGTCTGACCCAAGCCATGGTATTTTCAGTCACATTATATGCATGAACAATGAATAAGGAAGACAAAAGAAGAACAGATGCCCTTGAGTTGTGATGCTGAAGCAGAATAGTGAATGTGCCATGGACTGGCAAAAGAATGAACAGATCTATCCTGGAAGAAGTACAACCAAAGTGCTCCTTGGCAGCAAGGATGGCAAGATTGCATCTTACTTGGACATGTTGCCAGGAGGGATCAATCCTTGGAGAAGGACATCTTGCTTGATAGAGGGTCAGTGAAAAATGGGTTGACACGGTAGCTGCAACAATGTGTTTAAGTACCTAAATAACTGTGGGCGTGGTGCAGTATTTTCTTTTGTTATGCATAGGGTCTCTATGAGTTGGAACCAACTTGATGGCACCTAACAAACAAAACAGCAGGATTCATGTAAGAATGACTTGGCAAACAACAGAGAGCTAGAAGAAATCATGACAGTGCTCATGTTTGACTTTGTAAAGCCTGTTTCTCCTTCAAAAATCTTGGAAAGTTGGTGGAAGCTTGAAAACAAAATCCACAGGACAGCACTTCCAGCCCTGTGCTTTAATCCCAGGCTGGACGAAACAGTAGTGGAGAGGAGCTGGGAGCTACAGGTGATAGATGAGTGGAAGGTGTTGTCTCATTAAACTCTTGTGCAATAGGGAATACTAAGTACTTGATGGCACTTGGCTTGGCTGGCTAAGTACTTGCTATATACCAGCCACTTTGCCAATCTACACAAGTCATGCTCTCATAAGCTCACAGGGCAGTGATGGATATTATCTAAAAAATCCCACAAACAAATATAAACCCCTACTGTGACATTAGCCAAGTAAGAGGAGTCACAGAAGGCCTTCCCAAGACAATGACACTTAATCTGAGACCTAAATGACAAATAAGAGTTATATCTGCAAAGAAAAGGGGAGGTTATTCCTATGCCTAAGAAAAGTGCAAGCATGATAAAGGCCCTGTGGTAAGGGGAGCAGTGGGCACAAGACCCGGGAGAATAAGAGTAAAGCCTGGAGATGCTGAGGTGGGAGATGTGGGTGGCTGAGGGCCCACTGAGTTATGCTCAGTAGTCACCTTTATCCTAAAAGCAAAGAAGAGTCACAGAAGTATTTTAAGTAAAGGAGTCAGATAATTATTCTGGATACACAGAGAAAGACAGAAGGGAGATAGGCAGGAGTTGAGCCCTCACTGTGTACCAAGCAGAGTGCTTATATGAAATACAGGAATCCTATGAAACAGGTACTGCTATAATCTTTATTTTAAAGATAAAGAAACAAAAGTACAGAGAGAACCAATAACCAGGATTCCACCAAGCAGTCTGGATCAAAGTCACACAATTAAATTAACCATTACTGTATACTATAGCTATATCTACTATTAAAATACAAACTAACAAACAAAGCTCTCTGTCAAGTTGACTCTGACTCATAGCAATTCCATAGGACAAAGTAGAACTATCTCATATGATTTCCAAGAAATGACTGATGGATTTGAACTGCTGACCTTTTGATTAGCAGCAGTAGCCCTTAAACCACTATGCCACCAGGGTTTCCATTTCTACTATCAGTAGATCAAATAGGTGGTTATTTTAGTAATTCAATTTTGGATGACAGCAATGGAGCTGGGAAAGAGTGGAAGTATTTTGAAAACATGAAAGAAGTCAAAAGAAAATCCAGAGCTCAGTTATAAATGGGTCATAAAGGTGAGGGAAGAACTTGGAAGAGGTAGTGCTGACACGGCCATGAAAAAGAAAGTGCCACTCACTAAGAAGAGAACCAGTGTTGTGGTGAGTCACGGTTGGGGTGGGAAGCCAGGGGATAGCCTGAGTAAGTTCACTCAGACCTAAAGGTGGTCCTTAGTGACACATGTAGCAGTGTGAATTTCTTGTGAGGAAACATGGTCCTCTCCTCCCACAAGATTCTGGCTCTTCCTACTTGCTCATGATTCACCTGGCATATTCATTTACTGCATTTAACATGTATACAATGAGCACACAGAGGAATGGGCCATTACCTGCCTTTACATCTTTTTGGAAGCAGAGGCATCCCTATCCTTCCTCAGCTTTGGCTTACAAGGATAGAGATGACAAACCACAAGGACATCCTAAGAGGTCTTCCCAGACAGAGTTGCTCACCATCTCAAAGTCACAACCATGTTTGCCACTTGTTTCCTTGTATGAAGGGAAGCCCCGTCTATGAAGTTTTCTCAGTCGGAGTGTAAGTCTTTTAGACACCCGGTAGTGCTATAACAGAAAACACCATGAGTGGAAAGTTTCATGAAGAGAAATTTTATTGTCACCATCCAGTAAGCCACAAATCCATTCACGAGTTGTAAGTCCATTCATTAGGAGGAATTGTCACCATACAGTAGACTGAGTCTAAATTCAGTGAGAGCATCTTGGCACAGAAACCTCAGGTCCAAAGGATGTGCTCTGCTCTCATCACTGCTTTCTGGATGGTGTGAAGTTCCCCATTTACTCTGCTCATTTTTCACCCTTCTATCTCACAAGCTAGCAGTTTGAGTCCTGACTCAGCATCACAGATGCTGCTGCTTCTCCCTCATCACAGAAGCAGGATTCACAACATATGGGAGGAAGTGGGACTCACAGAGGAGTCAAATCAATACTTATGTTTTTGGGAGGATATAGTGCAATCCATGACAGTGGGATTAAAGGAGAAGAAAAATTGGGTTCATTTGAAGAGACAGTTCCAGAAACTGAAAGATAATTGTTTTAAGTAGGTCAATCTTGAACAGATCAATCGAACTGAATAGAGCAATCTTCTTTGTGAAGAATCCTCATTTTTCTTCACAGTTGCTTAAAGGTGCAAATACCAATGCCTACTGTGACCTCTGATTAGGTCTCTTCTTCATAAATAACCAGCAGTAGGATCTTGCATCCATTTAAGAGTGTTATTTGATGGGGCCTCCCAAAATTCAACCTCTCACAGAAGGCCAAATTCTATCTGACTTGATCTATCCCACATGCTGTGGCCCCTTGTAGGGAGATTACAAAGCAGGCAACTAAGTCACACATTTTGTTGCTGCTCAGGACACATGAGACCTCTTGATTTGAGGGTAGGAGAGGAATTGGAGTGGTTGACTCCTTTCAGCCTGAATTCTTAGTCTAATGGTTTGAGGGAAAATGGGATTTCTAGATATACCACAACCTTGGAGGGGAAAGATCTCTGTTTGTAAAACCACGTGGAACACAGTGATGCCTGGCTGGCCGGGAACATTTTGTGATAGAGGAAGACAGCCACAAACAGATCTGTCTTGCTGTCCAGGGCACCAACAACCAACAGAAAACAATCTTTACTAAGATGTTGTCTTTGCTAAGATGCCTCAAGACCTTAGAAACTAGTAACTAACTTTCTCAGTCATTGTTCAAAAGGTTGGAGGTCTGAGTTCAAACTCAGTGGCCTGAAAGATGGGCCTGACAGTCTACCTCCAAGAAATCAGCCACTGTCAACCCCGTGGAGTACATTTTGGCTTTGATACATATGAGGTTGCCATGATTCAGAACTGACTCAGTGGCAACTTGTTGTCAGGCCAAACAGGCAGGAAAAAGTCATATATGAGCAGTTTTATAAAAACAACAGCTTCCTGGACAGGGGAGGACACCCTAAAGTTTGACTTTTGTGTATATCAGGAGATGGGAAAAAAGGAGCAAGAAGGAACATGCACCTGACCCCTAGCTACCCTTTTTCAGGGTGGGAAGGTCGTGTCTGGAATCTCACAAGTTGAAGCTTCCTAAGTCACTCCTGCATCCCAGTTTCCTGGAATCTGCTAAAAGAAAATGGTTAACCAGCCAAGATATTTGACTGAGGTTTTTAAAGAAAACATGTTCTCAGTATGAGTTGTTTGCTGAGGGGAGGGTCAGAGAGATGTGGTTTAAGTAAGAAAATTATTCGTGGACAGTTATGGAAATAATGACTCTCTTAACTATTCCTTGTGTTTCTGGCTATAGTTACAGGAAGCAAAGTGGATCAGTGTTTGCATATTACCTGGGGAAAGGCAGTATGGACACCTGATCCAGAAGACTACGGCCAAGAAAACATCACTCTGTGTCAGTTCTCAGAGTAATTCCTTAGATGGAGTATGCATTTAGTTACTAAAGTAGAAGGTAGGAAGAGTCTTACTTCTAGAATCTGGCTAGACTTCTAAACAAAACCAGAGGTTCTATTTCATGTGATTTGTTGCCCACACTCCTTGGAGAAGAAAGTGTCTTTTAAGTCTCTGACGTCTACCCACAATGAACCTCAAAGGATTCATTTTCAAGTAGTTTTATTAAGGTCAGTCAACCAAAGTTTAAACTATTTGATTTGATCTTGAAGATGAGTTTAGACAGTTACAGTCCATAGTATAAAAGCATGAATAGTTTCCATAACTATGACTAATCCCAATAAATAATAATTCTAAGACACAAAATCGTTTTAATGATTTGACAATTATTATCAGTGTTTTCTCCCTAGTGTATTTTTGTGATAACTTTTATAGCACCATGTTTCTGTTACCTTCTATCTACTCATAGGAAGGTAAACTGAGGACTTGTTTTTAAATTTTTTTATATGTGAAAGACTAAAAAAAATTCTACCTATTTACTTTTAGTAATCGTAGAAGACCTTAAATTCCTGGGTATTATGAGACTCAAAGGGATGATCAGTGTTAGGGATTTAATTCTGCACTTTTCCTCAAAACACGAAACTGGTGGCACACTGGGTGCTAGAATCTTAACCTCTATATACTGAATGTAATCGCATTCTTTGTTATGTTAATGAGGCTATATCACTGAAGGGAGTGCACTAAACATAATCACTTCTGAGTTATATAAGGGGCAATATAGATACAGAAAAAAACTTAGAAACTTAACCCTCATGTCTTTTAATGCTCAGACATCCCAAGATTCCATGACTTTGATTTGCAGTATTGTCCTCAAACATGTAGTGGTGATTTGTTCCATTGTCAGACATTAATGCTTCTGTATATTAGCTAAAGAGGAAAAGAACACTCCACAAAAACTCTCTAGAAGAGCCAGGGTATAATACTACAAGCTAAAAAACTTAATTTGAAAGAAAACCAATCTATTTGTTATTTTCCTCCAAGATACTATCAACAACATCTAGTTCAGTTGTCATAATATAGCCTATAAGGAAAATGTTCTATATCCAACCATGGGCAGTAGAGTCTGGGGTCTTAAAAGCCTGTTAATAACCATCTAAGTCACATATGCTGATCTCATCCCAGCTGGAGCAAAGGAGAATGAAGACCAAAGACATGAGGAAAAAGTTAATTCAAAGGACTAAGGAATCACAACTACCACAGCCTCGGACAAACTCAGTCCAGAATGGTACCC